>CM028132.1:805207500-807607500 GCA_016271365.2 Neoceratodus forsteri | reverse complement strand
CCTCTCTGTGAAATAATACTTCCTCACATTGCCCCTGAACCGCCCCTCTATCTTTAAATTGTGTCCCCTTGTTCTTGCACATCTCTTTTTCTGAAAGATGCTACCCTCTTGGACTTTGTTGATTCCACTGAGGTACTTAAAAGTTTCTATCATGTCTCCCCCTCCCTTCTTTCCTCAAGGATATACATATTAAGCTCCTTTAGTCTCTCCTCATACGGCTTCTCTTGCAGACCCTGCACCATTTTAATTGCCCTCCTCTGGACTGCCTCTATCCTGTCTATGTCCTTGCGGGAGATGGGGTCTCCAGAACTGGACGCAGTACTCCAGATGGGGTCTCACCAACTGTCTGTACAGAGGGATAACAACTTCCTGTTTTCTGCTGCTGATGCCTCTCCTATGCATCCCAGTATACCCCCAGCCCTCCCTACTGCCTTCTCACATTGCTTACTAACCTTAAGGTCATCTGATATGATTACCCCAGGTCCCTTTCCTTTTTTGTTGTTACTACCTCCCCATTGTGTATTCTTGCCCTGGGTTCTTGTTTCCCAGGTGCATTATTTTGCACTTCTTTGCATTGAATCCTAGCTGCCATACTTCAGCCATTCCTCCAACCTTGCCAAGTCCCTTCTCATCCTTTCCACACCTCCTTGTGTATCAACCCTGTTGCAGATAACATGGTCTCATCAGGAGTCTCTACTGCACATAAATCTTGAACTCAGAGCTGTCTTTCTAACACTTCAGACATTCTCAAACACAATTCAGGGAAAGTGGTGCAGATCAGGACAGACAATACCACAGCCATGTGGTACATCAACAAGCAGGAGGCACTCTGTCCTCGGCCTTGTGCACAGAAGCCTTGAAAAATATGGTTACTGGCTTATTCTTCAGGTTTCCTGATAGCTGTGCATCTCCCAGGAAGGACAACGCATCAGCAGGTGCTCTCTCAGCAGGATTTCTCAAGGCCATTACGAATGGCTTGAATCCTCTGATTCTTCAGGTCATTTTCAAGAGGTTAGGCACTCCACAGATAGACCTTTTGCAGCCTTGAACAATCACCAGCTTCCTCTGTTCTGCTGCAACCCCTCTTCTGGGGTCTGTTCCTCAAGATGCTCTCCTATTAGATTGGACAAGCAATTTTCTGTATGCTTTTCCTCTGATATTCAGAGTTCTGGTCAAGATCAGATCTCAGCCTTGCAAAGTGATTCTAGTGGCTCCAGACTAGGCAGACAGCCTTGGTACCCCCTCTACTATTGTCAATGTCAGTAACAATACCTACCTTTGTCTTCCCAGACAGTACAATCTCCTCACTCCTTGTAGGAGGATTCTGTATCCCAGCCTTCAGACTCTCAGACTCAAAGCCTGGCTCTTGAGGAGCTAGAGTATGGCAAGCCTGCACCTTTCCCAATCTGTCTTGGACATTCTTAAGGTGAGTAGAAAACCTTCTACTAGAAAACTTACAATTCCAAATGGAAGAGGTTTGGTTTCTGGTGTTCTCAGAGGCATATTCAGCCAGATTCAGCTGATATTACAACTGCTTTGGACTATTTGATGCATCTTAACAGTTTAGGCCTCAGGCCTACCACTCTCAATGTACATCTAGCAGCTATATCTGCCTTCCTTTCAGCTGGAAAGCTCTTCTCTAGCTTCTCATCCAGTTTTTAAGAAATTTTCAAAGGTCTGGTTCATATTAATCCTCCTTTTAGGGAGCCTACTCCTGTTTGGGATCTGAATATCTGATTGCACAGCTCATGCAGCCCCTTGAACCATTATCTTCAGCTGAGCTAAAAGTACTTGACTTAGAAAACTGTGTTCTGGTAGCCATTACTCTGCCAGGAGAATCGGTGAATTACAGGTCTTATCAGTGGAACCTGATTTCATTTCATTTCACAGGGATAAGATGGTCCTTTGAACCATCAGAAAGTTCCTTCCCAAGGTGGTATCAGACTTTCATTTGAATCGATCTTTGTCATTGCCTGTATTTTTCACTGACCATTCTTCCCTGGGGAGAGAAGACTGCACTGTCTGGATGTGAAGACGGCCCTTAGTTATTACATAGAACGCACTAAGGTCAACAGAAACGACTGTTTACAGCTGTTTCTCACTTATGGAGAAGGGGAAAAGGTAAACCTGTTTCTAAAATAACTATTGCCAGGTTGATTGTCTCCTGTATCCTGTTCTCTGTTCAGAGTTGGGGAAGAGCCTCCCCAGGCTGAGGGCTCACTCCACCAGAGATACAACTGCTTTGGTCGCAGCAGCTAGAGACATACCCTTAGTGGAAATCTGTAAGCAGCCACCTGGAAAACTGTTCACACATTTACCAAGCATTACTCTCTCGACATTCAGTCCAGAAGTGGTGCTAGGTTTAGCACAGCAGTGCTGCAGAATCTGTTCCCAAAATAGGTTCTGTAACTCCTCCTCCAAGGGGTACTTCTTGGTAGTCTGCATGTAGTCAGAATACAGCAAGACTTCATGTTGTTTGAAGAAAAATTACTCACCATAGTAATGTTGTTTTTCTAATGGAGTCTTGCTGTATTCTGACCTCCCACCCTGCCTCCCTCCTGGAACCTAATAGTTTTGGGATGTTGTCTGGCAGGCGCAGTGCTACCTCAGAGGTGTACTTGGGATACCTCATCTTTGTCTGAGGTTTTATGGTTTTATATAAGTATATATTGGTTGTTTCACTACCTACTTGGGTTCTTGTGGAGATTTTCTCGACTTGAGTCTTTAGACCCACAAAATATGTTTATTGCCCTTTGGCCCAAAGTTTTAAAAACAATTTCTAGATTGTTAGTAAACATAGTGCTTAAGAATCTGATGGTCACACTGAGGAGTACCAGGGACAGAGGTTTAAAACTGAGCTCCAGCTCAATGGTCTATGCCTTGGCATAGAGTTAACCCTTTACTCTCCGGAGCAGTTCAAGTGCTGGGGCTAACTGCATATAGTCACAATACAGCAAGACTCCATTAGAAGAACACCATTACTGTGGTGAGTAATTTTTTCATATCTCCCAAACATGAACAAATCAAGAATTAACAGCTCAACCCATGCTGTTTCACAAACATTAAATTGCATGTCTTATTGGGGTGCTACTGAGTATGGCTTACATCATTAAAACAGGAGACCCAGTGCCCCAAAAAACTGTCAAATTATTAAATAATTACAATCGCTTTCTCCCTCACATGGCTACTCATTTATTTCATCCCAAAGGGAGTTGAGGTGTTTTAGTTTTTCATATCAGAGCTCTGGTGTGAAAGTAAACTCAGCCACCAGTCAGCAAGGTGGACCTCCCGTTGATTGAAGCCCTATCCTAAAATACAACTGTCAGAGTTGACGTCCTTTTAAAATGTGGTGCACTGCCATATTGTCTCACTTTAAAGAAGGTGCAGTCCCAGTTCATGTACTGATGGTTCAAACAACATGAAGTCTTGCTATATTATGACATATACAGTTTGTCCCAGCCTTAGAACTGCTCCGGAGGTGAAAGTTAACTCTCCATGCCAGGCATGGAATCTTGAGCGAGCTCAGTTGAAAAACTCTGTTGTTCTTCAAACTCAAACTGTCAGATTCTTTACTCCGCCTCACTGAACAATCGCTCCGAGATTTCTCCTTCTGCTCGGTTCATTTTGTCTGTTAAGAAGTGTAATTTCTCAGTTTTTAAACACATTGTCTTATTTTAACCACAACCGTCGGTTCAAGCTCTGTCTGTGGTATCGTAAGTAATAGATAGGTTTTACATTTCTCTGTGGAACTTGCAACGTTATTATCGGTTCGATTTGGAACCGATCAGGTTGTTGTTAAACTTAATTAAATTACATTTAGAGTGCGATTCCCGGTTCTTATCGGGTTCTAAAAAACCGTTTCATTACGGTTTTTTCCATGACCCGTGACACGGTTGGGAACCGATAAGCGTGTCTTGCTTAGGCGATTTGCTGTAAAAGGGCAAGTTTTTGGTTAGGCTGGCATTATGTCTGAGAAACCCAAAAGAAAAACGGGCCCACTGGGTTTCAGCACTGTAGTGTCTGTGGGGAAGCCTTTGCCAAGGCTGACCCACACACCACATGTGTTTATTGTCTGGGGTTTGACCACCTCAATGCAGACTGCCAGATTTGCAAGAATTTCCTGCAGCTACCCTGGATAATAGAGTTGGTAGGCTCAGGGAGCGAGAGGCAAAAAGTCCGCTGACCCGGATGGCCAGCCCAGTTCGGTGCCAACCGAACCGGAGGAAGTGCCCTCTGACCAGGGCGAGACTTCCTCGGCAAACGAAGAGCTGACTCGAGGAGCCAGTTCCAGCAAAGAGGACTAGAAAATCAGCAGGTGTGGAGCCAAAATTTCCTTCTCCAACCGCTGCAGAGATAACAAAGCGATCAAATTGTCCAGTTGCTTTCCCGGTTCCGACCGAACCGGCTCCATCTAAGCGGTCGGTTCGCCAGTTCACTGGTTCAAGAATATGATATAGAGAATTTTATGAACCGGAGGAGGGGAGGAGGATTATGAAGAGAGTGAATGTGATTTTGGAAGTCTGGATGTGCCCATTGAACCGGACATCTCCCAGACAGACCTTCAGAGTGTCTTCCCCTAGGCTTTCTGAGTCCCTTCTCATTTCTGTTTTATAAAAGTTGCTGAAACCCTCCAGCTCCCTTTGGAAGAAGCTGTAGATGAACAGGAGGAGCCTGACTATGTGGAAATGATGGATATCCCAGAGTCCAGGAGATTGTCGATTCCTTTACATAAATCTTTTAGGAAACAGACAATAAAAATTTAAAAGCTCCTAATACTATACCTCCTGTGGATAAAAAAAAATGGACAAGAGGTACATATTGTCAGGCTCTGATACAGAGTTCCTTTCACAACAATGCAGCCACGTTAGGGTAGTGCAGGCTGCAGCCTGTGGTAAGGCAAATATTCCCTTGGCTTCACACCCCTGACAAGGACTCCAGGAGGATTGATGCCATGGCAAAGAAACAACACATGGCAGCATCCTTGGGACTCAGACAGGCAAATTATATGGCCTATGTTGTAAGATACCAGAAATCCAGATGGGATACTGTTATGGCTTTAGTGAAACAGGTCCCTGGCCAGCTTGCAAGGGCTGGGCAGGTGGCTGCTGATGGTATTGAGGCATCCAAGGTGTAATTCCATGCTGCAGTGGACTCTAATGATGTATCTTCAAGAGTCATGGCTACCTCTGTGGCTTTTCAGGAATGGCTTGGCTCAGGTGTACTAGCCTGTCACAGGATACCCAGGCTAAGGCCATGGATTTTCCTATGTGGGTAATTCTCTGTTTGGGGAGCAAACAGAGAATTACATGAAGAAAATGGACAGTATAGGACCACTTATGGGACTGCACAGGCCAAGGAGAGGCAAGCCACTCCTCAGAGGCAGCTTTCAGGGGCAGGGGTGAGCCTTTTCACAGGCCTTTTACCAAGCCCAGGCCTCCTCTAGCTTATGCCCAGAGGGGTTCTTCAGAGGGAGAGGCAGCGGAGTACGAGCAGGGCTGCTCCCACCCCTCAGCCTAAAGCCTCTGCTCAACAGGCACCCTGATGGGATGCTGAGGGCCGATTCTCCATTACCTGTAGAGGCAGGCTGGCTTACCGTCCAGGACTGGGAGTCTTTAACATCAGACAAGTGGGTCCTGGAAGTAGTGAGCTCAGGGACTGGTTCTCAGCTTCAAAAATTTCCAAAGATGAGAACCAGATCCTTTCCACCTGCAAATCCATTAGAGGCTCACTTTGAAACAGAAGTCTCAACCTCCTGGCTCTCAGAGCTGTAGAAGGGTTCCTCCCTACTCCAGGGCAAAGGACTGTACTCCAGGTACTTCCTTACCCCAAAAAGACAGGAGAATGGCGGCCCATCCTGGATCTCAGATACCTAAACAAGCACCTTTTAAAACCAAAATTCAAAATGGTGACTCTGGGAATTATTCTACCCTCCCTAAGGCCAGGGGACTGGCTAGCGTCCCTCAACCCTGGACCTCAAGGATGCCTACTTCCATGTTCTCATCAGAAGCTCCCACCGAAAGTACCTCAGATTCGAACTGCCTTCAGGCCATTACCAGTTCAGAGCAACACCTTCGGCCTCCACCTCTGCCCCAAGGGGTATTCACAAAATGCCTGGCAGTAGCAGTTGCTCACTTAAGAAGGTAAAAGATTGCCATCTTTCCCTACCTGGACGACTGGCTCATAGTGGGTCAGTCTCCAGACCAAATCAAATTACACCTTCAGGTTACCCAGCAGCTGCTTACATCTCTAGGTTTTTTCTCAATCTTCCAAAGTCAGTTCTAGAGCCTGTTCAGCTACTCACCTTCATAGCGCAGAACTGGACACAAAGCAGGCCAGAGCTTTCCTTCCTCCCTCCCTCTAGAAAGAGTAAAGACCCTGGTGGCTCTGGCCTCTCCTTCACTCTGCAGGTCTCGACCAGCAAGGCACTTCTACAGCTCCTTGGCCACATGGCTGCTTCCACAGCTGTAGTGCAAGGAGCAAGATTTCAGATGAGGGACATTCCGCTCCATTTGAGAGCCTTCGGTCTCAAAGGAGAGATCCTCTAACCAAATTGATCCCAGTAACTCGAACCCTGATCCAGGCACTGCAGTGGTGGCAGGATCAGAGCAATCTGAGACAGGGGTTCCTTTCATCCCTCAATCTCACTCCTTGACCCTTACTACAGATCGTCCCTCTTGGGATGGGGAGCTCACATGGCGACCTCACCACCCAAGGGATTGTGGTCCCTCAGCAATCTCTGCTCCACATCAATCTGTTGGAACTCAGAGCTGTTTTCTAGCACGTCAGGTTTTTCTGCATCTGTTCAGAACAAAGTGGTACAGGTCAGAACAGACAACACCACTACAATGTGGTACATCAACAGCAACGGGGCACTCGGTCTTCGGCCTTGTGCACGAGGCAATGAAGTTGTGGTCTCTGGCTTATTCCCTGAACACTTCCCTCATGGCAGTTCACCTCCCAGGCAAGGACAATGTCCTGGCAGGTGCTCTCAGCAGGATTTCCCAGGGCCATCACGAGTGGTCACTGGATCCCCTAGTACTGGAGTTAGTATTTGCCAGGTGGGGCACCCCTCAGATGAGATCTTTTGCAGCCCCAGACAATCACCAACTTCCACTTTTTGTTGCAGGACCCCAGTGTTGGGCTCAGTCCCTCTGGATGCCTTCCTTCTCGACTGGGAAGGAAGTTCCTCTATGCCTTTCCCCTTCCTCTCTTGTTCAAGGTGATAGTCCAAATCAGATCTCAACCTTGCAAGATGATTCTGATTGCTCCAGATTGGGCCAGACAGCCCTGGTATCCCTCCTTCTGTCCTTAGCAGTCCACCTTCCCTGTGTCTTCCAGGAATCACAATCTGTTAACCTGTGCCCAGGGAGAGTTTGGTATCCGAATCTCAAATCCCTCAACCTCGAGGCCTGGCTCTTGAAGAGTTAGAGTTGCTGACCACACCTTTCTCAAGGTGTACTCGATATCTTGAAAGCTTCTAGGAAGCCTTCCACCAGGGCTACTTATAATTCTAAATGGAAAAGGTTTTCCATATAGTGCGCTGGAAACATATTTCCCCAGAATCTGCTGATTTGCCCACAGTCCTGGATTATATGGTCCATCTAAATTCTTTGGGGCTGAGGCCAGCTACCCTGAAAGTGCATTTGGCAGCTGTCTCTGCTTTTATTTCAGCAGGACAGCCCTCTTCTCTTCTGCTCACCCTGTATTCTCCAAGTTTTCAAGGGATTGCTTCACAACAGCCCTCCATTCAGGGACCCTGCTCCTGCCTGGGATCTTAATGTTTGCATTGCTCAGCTAATGCAACCCCTTGAGCCTTTGTCTTCAGCAGAGCTTAAGTACTTGACTTGGAAAACTGTGTTTCTAGTAGCCATCACTTCTGCCAGGCGCATAAGTGAATTACAAGCTTTGTCAGTGGAGCCTGATTTTATCTCCTTTCACAGAGATAAGGTAGTCCTCAGGACTAATAGGAAGTTCTTGCCTAAGGTGGTTTGGTTCCACCTTAATCTATCTATTTCTCTTCAGTGTACTTCATTGACGGTTCCTCCTCTGGCGAGAGAGGAGAATGCGCCAATTTAGATGTAAAGAGCCTTGGTTACTACATGCGTACCAAGGGTCACAGGTTTGACTCCTCCAACTGTTCCTCACTTATGGTGAGGTTGGTAAAGGGAAACCTGCCACTAAAAGATTCATTGCCAGGTGGATTGTCTCTTGTATCCAATTTTGTTATCAAAACTGGGTAAGGTTCCCCCTTCAGGCCGAGGGCTCACTCTACCAGAGGTACAGCTGCGTCCTAGCTGCGGCCAGGGACATCCCTATCTTAGAGATATGTCAAGCAGCTACCTGGAAAACAGTACACACTTTCACCAAGCATTACTCCTGGACATCCAGGCTAGGAGTGATGCTCGGTTTAACACAGCTGTGCTTCAGAGCCTATTTCCCAAGTAGGTTCTGTCCCTCCTCCATGGAAGGTACTGCTGTGTAGTTCATGTCAATAATATAGCAAGACTTCATGTTGTTTGAAGAAAAAATTACTCACCTTAGTAATGTTGTTTCTTCTAATGGAGTCTTGCTATATTATGACCTCCCCACTACCTGCCCCTCTCAGAACCTCTGCTTTTGGGATGTGGGTGGGCAGTGCAGTGTTGCACTTAGTGATGCCCACCTGGTGTTTTCACCCTCCTTTTTGGGGTGTTTGGGTGTTGTATTTTATTTTTTTTTGGATCCCTGACTTGAGTCTTTGTTTTGGGACCAAAAATGTGTTAATATTTTAGTAGCCAGTTGGCTAGTGTAGGTTTACAGCTTCCACACAGAATCTTAGTGAGTTTTGCTCGTAAAGATCTGACAGTTTGAGTTTGAAGAACAACAGACAGAGTTTTTCAACCTGAGCTCGCTCAAGATTCCATGCCTGGCATGGAAGTTAACTCTTTCACCTCCGAGCAGTTCTAAGGCTGGGACAAAGTGCATATGTCATAATATAGCAAGACTCCATTAGAAGAAACAACATTACTAAGGTGAGTATTTTTTCCTTGGTGGGGATCCAGTTAATGAAAACAGCCATATATCTTCCAAACATAAACAAATCCTGAATTAGCTGCTCAACCAATGCACTTTCACAAACTTTAAAACTGCTTTCCTCATTGGGTGCAACTTGGTCTAGCACACCTAAGTTAAAACAAGAGACCTAATGTACACACCCCTGCCCCACCCCAAAAAGGGCAGGTGATTAAAAATTCCAGTGTTCTTTCTGCCTCAAGTTGCTGCTCACTTTATTTCATCCCACAGGGAGTGGAGTTCTGTTAATTTGTCGTATCAGATCTCTTGTGTGAAAGTAAGCTCAGCCACCAGTCGGAAAGGTGGACTTCCCATTGACTGAGGCCTCTTCTAAAATACAACTGTCAGAGTTGGCTTCCTTTTAAAATGTGATGCACTGCCATATTGTCTCACTTTAAATAAGGTGCAGTCCCTAGCCATTGTACTGGTGATTGGTGGGAGACTGCTATATATCTCACACATAAACAAATCCAGAATTAGCTGCTCAACCCATGCACTTTTACAAACTTTAAATTACTTTTTCATTGGTGTGCTACTGGTTATGGCATACATGAGACTGCAGTGCACACACTATTATCACACACAGAAAAGACGCATTACACACACACACACATATCCATATTGACAAATCATTAAATAATTACAGTGTGCTTTCTGCCTCAAATTTCATCTTATTTCATCCCAAAGTGTGGTGAAGGTCTCTTAGTTTTTATACCAGAGCTCTGGAGTGAAAGTAATCTCAGCCACCAGTCGGCATGGTGAACCTCTACCAGAGCTGTGATATGAAAATGAAGAATCCCACTCCCTTTGTTTGTTGATCTTCCAAGAATCAGTCTGCACCATTGATTCCCCACTAGCACCTCTGAGCTGGAGGCGCTAGGACCCCACAGGAACCAGAACTTTTCAGTGGGGTGGCGCTGAAGTAAGTCTGGTTATAGTCGGCACCAGCACCCAACTGCCTCCATTCCTTTTCTCCTACTGTCAAGTGCACATCAGTGCTTTGTCGCTCATCCGCTGGGAGTCAGAACTTCACATCTATACAACAACATCATTCGGATCTTCTAAACTTCTATTCTCACCATTAATCCCCACTAGTGTATCTGAACTAGAAGAGCTGGGACCAGCAGAGCCAGAATTCTTCAGAGGGCTGGGCTGAGGTAAGCAGCACAAATGTGCGGTTCCATGAGTCGGCGCATGTGGCCACCTGGTTGTGTCTGTGCCAGCTCCCAATCGCCTCATTTCCCTTTCTGTGCTATTGAGTGTGCATCAGAGCTTATTGCTCATCTGCTGGGAGTCGGAGCTTCATGTCTATACGACAACAGCATTCACTTCTCTCAGTTTTAGTGTTTAATGCTAGAGTTTGTTATTTTTGTGTCAGTTTAGTGTATTTTGTGATAAAATTTATTTTGTTTCTGCTCTGCCGGCTGAGTTTCAACGGTCCGAAGGCCATGGAGGCGGTAGGGAGCCTGAAAGGCAGGCTGCTCTGGCAGTGGGGCCGGTGTCCGTCCACTTTCCCCTTTGGGAAAGGATTCTGACTATAGGCTGTCCATTGCCTGGGATAAAGAGCAGTCCTACCTCAAGTACAAAAAGAAGCTGCCCAATTCCTTACACACTCTGTGTTGGGGTACAACCACTGCTTGGCTTCGACTTCTTCCTCTTCTTGTCAGAAGGGAAGAAACAGCACTAATCGAGGTCACTCTCTGTGAAATTTGTCATCAGATGTTTGGTATCTTCCCTTGTCAATCTTCACCATTCATTACTGCTTGTGTGTTAGCAGGAGGCGCATCCGCACAGGAGTTTTTTTTTTGAGATGGAGTCGGCTGCCGGGTGCCGAACTCCCAAGAGGACGACTACGCGGATGCGTGAGAGGCGCTGCAGACTCCTCCTCCATCTCAGTTCTGTTTCTCCCACCATCAAGGCAACACCTGCTGCATGAGTTCTAAAGTGCGACGCCATTAGGCCTTCTCTCGACTTCGCTCAACAACTCCGTCTCAGTTTGTTTTCCTGATGCCATTGCCAGCAAGATTGTTCTTTTCTTTAATATTTAACAGCACCGGGAGCTTTTCTGTGTTATAATTAATTTACATCATGTCTGGTTCGGGAGCTAGCGTAAGTCAAAGCGGGCCGTGTCCCCACGCATCGGTGCTCCTGTGGCCAGCATTTTTCCATTATGGACCGACATGATGTCTGCCTTGTTGCCTGAGACCTAACCATGATATGGACAGATCGACACCTGCTTCTCGATGAGCCACCATGTTCTCGAAGTCTCGCATTCTAAGTCAGCAAGGCCTGCCGACTTTTGAGGGGCGGTGTTGCTCTTTGGCCTCCCAGGCCAGGTCTCTGGCTCTTCCCGGGTCCCTCCCAGGCCTATATGGTCTGGTGAGGAGGAGGTCTCCTCATCTTCCAGCCTTGCCGAGGAGGAGGCTTCTGGCGGTGTTGGAGGAACACTGTGTGGTCCCTCCCGGGGCTGCGGTGGAGACACCGTTTCGTGATCACCTCTTCAGAGGTGCAGGGCTCCCAGTGTCGCGGCCCACGGTTGCTGGGTCCGGCATTGGTGGATCGCCACGCTGCCCTCCGGCGCCATCTCGGATCCCAGCACCGTCTGCGATACCAGTGATCAGGGCAGCGCCGTATGCGGTGCCGTGTTGGCTTTTGGTGCCTTTCGGCGGCTACGTGGGTCAGTCGACTCATGAGCAGTGCTCTGTTGGGTTCTGGTGCGCGGTCGGTGCCGGGAACTTAGCCAGAGCCGTGGGCGGATCAAGGCCAGGTTCTGGAGCTGCGGAATGTGTGGGGACCGTACGGTGCCGCTTTCTCAAGGGACTCTTTGGGTGGCCAGCATCGAGAGCCTTCTGGTTGACTCTTCCTCAGAGGTGGATGATTTGGAAGTTGACCCGACCTGGCTCCTGATTCTTGGAATCAGAGTCTTTTCTGGAGCAGCGGTGTCAGGTGGCCCAGTGTTCCGATTCCTGAGTCTCCCAACTATCTTCCTCCAAGGATTCCCAGGCTGGGGATGGCCTGGAACCCATTGGGAAGGTGGTTTGGAAATCAGGGACGTGTCTGTCTCCCAGAGGGGCTGTGGCAGCTGCCATTTCAATGCTACGCACCTTCTCAGGGTGGACTTCAGGTTCTGTCACCGAGGGCCCCGTTGGGGAGACTCAGGATTGATGGAGCCTGTTGCTGGGAGTCGAGGAGGGCGTCCTCAGAGTCTGAGGGTTGAGAGGCCGGGTGAGGCGTCGAGGTTCTGCCCACCACCCTTGGGGTGTGGGGAGGAGCTCATGTGCTGGGCCCCACCTCTCCCTCTTAGGCTCAAGGGGCCCCTCTGGTGGCGTTGCTATGGTTGCCCTTCTGGACCCTTGCAACCCTGGGTGCACCTCTGGGAGATTTCCCCACCAGGCTGTTCTAGAGTTCGCATCCCAGGGTTCCGTTTGCAACCTGGTTTGATATTTGGGATCCCGCCAGCTCAGGCTCCATTCCTGGATTTCAGAGCCTAGTAGAGACAGTTGCCTTCTTGTAGGTGCTCCTCTCATTCCTCTGCAGCCACCCCTCTCTTCCAGGCCATGTCAGTCCCTACGGGCCCGTTATCCTGGGAGGCGTTCAGAGCTCCATGGAGGCCTTCCTGTCATTTATTTATTTATTTAAGAGATTTACCAGGAAAGCATGCTGAGCAGAGTACCTTCGACTCCAGATGCGCCCCTGGGGTGAGAGATTTACACTGGTACAGTAAAAAAACTGAACAAGCCCAATACAACAATATCAGCAAGCATTACATTTAGCAATTGGTGCAGCAATGGGTGAGGTAGTCAGAATATAGTTAGAGAAGTGCATATTCTTAGTATTTAGCAAATATAAGGTGCAGATCAAAGCAGACTCAAAACAGGAGAACCAGGCTGGTGACATAGTTGGGAGGTAGGAGAAAACAGTAATGGGGTCAGCGGTGAGGGAAGCAGGAGCAGATGGAGGAGAAGTGCATTCTAAGGAGGGAATTTTGTTGTGGAGTGCTTGTGGAGTATCTAATAATTGGTGCCAGGGAATTCCATCATTTGGGCAGTCTGTAGCTGAAAGCAGCCTGGCCAGACTGGAGTAGATCTGTATGGAATGTGCAGGAGCCGAGAGTCTATGGTTCTGAGAGCGTAGGCTGGTGGAGAGAGGGCGGTTAGGAAGGACGACAGGTAGGACGGGAGTGTCTGTGTGTCCAGAACTTGGCAGAGATTCTAGCACAGTGAAGCAGTCGCCGGGTTATGTAATGAGGAGAGTCCCAAGGACTGGTAGAGGTCACAGTGATGAGTATTTGGAGGCTGGTCCAGAGCGAATCGGCAGAAGGAGTTGTAAAGGCTCAAGCCTCGCTAAGAAGGTTTGAGGGCGTACAGGAGACAACAACGCAGTAATCCATAATCGGAGGATCATTTTTGAACTATTGCTTGCCTGGTTGGTAGAGGAATGCAATTCTTGTTTCGATGAGGGCTCCCAGCATGAGTGCAATTTTGTGGTGCATATGTTAGATATATGCATGAGCGGGTTTTCACCTCTCCCCACACAGGAGTCCTCTGGGCATTCAAGTTCCTCACCTTCCTCCTCCTCCTCTGAGGGAAAGGAACCCTCTGCTCACCTTTCATCTGGCTTGATTTCACGGAATATCAGCACTTCCTATCGAGGTTGGTTAAGGATCTCAGTATTTATTTTCTCAGACAGACATTACCGGGACAGGCAGGGAATTCCTCGGGAATTAAGTGCCCAACATCTGATGGTGCCATCCTGTCCTATCCCTTTCCAGGAGGCATCTATCCCCACCTGGAAGTCTCCAGTTGCACCTTTCCAGCCCCGGTAGACTGGAGGAGGAGGTATGTGCCCTTTGGAATCTCTAGGTACACTCCCAACCCACCTCGGTATTGCAGTTTCTAGAGACTCCTTCCGGGCATCACCGCTGGCGCGAACGACCATCCCCCACACTCAGATTCCCTACAGTTTGATCGGTGAGGAGCGAGAGTGTTCTCTTCCTCTCGTGCAGAAGTGCCTTGCATCAATCAGGCTCAACATGCTCCTACAACAGGCATTTATGGTCAATGCTTTCTCAGGTTCTAGCATCTATGCCTGATATGGAGCAATCCAGACAACCATTGCCACCTCTCAGCTATAGGCCTGCAGCTGGCAGGCACAACAAGGCATCCTATGACACCAATGAGGTGGCCTCCTAGCTTGTGGGGACAGCAATCTGCATTAGGCAGGCGGCATGGCCGTCTATCAAGATTGTCTGCGAAGCATGTTTCTGCTGCGCCATTGCTGTCAACAAGTCTACAGAAGACCTCCACAACATCTGTGTTCAGTGCCTTGGTCCTGAACACGATACCTAGGATTGTATCCTCTGTAAGCAGTTCAACAAGGCCACAAACATCAAAGCTTTAGCAGCTTTGTGAGTTCCTCATGGAGCAAAGGTTGCCCTTCTGGAGCAGCAGCAATGCTCCAAGCCCAGAGAAGTCTTCGACATCTTCCTCAGGGTCTCACGGCTCTCTTGGATAAGCCCTCCTCGTCAACAGGATAGGGTCCTGGTAGAAACATGCCTGCACAACAAAAGCACGTTTCTGCTGCGCCCATTGCTGTCAACAACCGTCCAGTCACTACCAGAAAAGTAAGTACTGAGAACGTTGCCACTGTAACATCATCTTCTGCACCACCGATGATTGTTGGCTGCTCCTTCCCTCATCGACTGCTCCTCCCTAGACAGTGGGTTCTGGGGTGAAATTGCAGCTTCTATTGCTGCCTCCCCTTCTGTGGTTTCTAGCCATCATCCATCAATGATGGCTTCTGGCTCTGTCAACAGTCCTCTTGATGACTGGCCTTACCTGAACAGCTGTATGTTGGTGCACTTATCGACATTCCTGGGGACTTATACAAACCCTGGTCGACAGCTGCTTGCTTGTTCCACTGCTTTCTTCTATAATGTCAAAGTGGTCCTATTCACTCAGTCTATGCTACCCGACTACTTCCACTGGGCAGATGGCCATGATTGATGTCTGGGCTTTAGTAAATACTATTCTGGACCTTACACAGACCCACTCGCCTGCCCCTACTGAAGGGTTGGCTCCAGTCTCTCTCCTCTTGGCCTTCTCGGCCCAGTGGATGGTCTGCTGTTCCCCTGTCTCCCCAGGTTTTCACCCTCAGGATGTAGCATGGATGACCCATTCCTACAGAACTAGGATTTGGCTAACCTAGAGGATGAGAATGGTATGGACCAGGAGGACTCCCTTAGTCCTCCTCGGCCACCTTGTCAGTTCAGGGTGAACCTACCACTGAACTGTCATGTTCTCTGCCAGATGATCCTATATTTTCGGACATTATGATACACCTCCAGAAAACATTTGGGTTCGGAGCACTGAGTAGCAAGAAAGAAGTTGGCACAATATTTAGGTATAACAGAATGCCCCACTCTGGTCATTCCCCTTTGGTGGGCGCCTTTAAAGAGGCTATTTGGGCTGCTTGGAAGCAACCTTTCAAAATTCCTCAATCCTCGTGAGGCTGATAGGATTTATCAGGCTTGGTGGACCATCCCTACTTCATATCTCCGCCTCAGGGGCTCTGTGGTGATCAATGGTGCTCATGATAGGTTCTCTAGACCCAGCACATGAGTGCTCAACCCCTGATAAGGAATACAAGAAATTGGATGTTATGGGGAAAAGGGTTTATGCCTCGCTACTGTGTCTCTCTGAATACTTAATTACATGGGACACCTCCTGAAATATCATGAGGAAATCCTAAAAGCCTCTCAGGCAACGGTCCAGTCCTTCCCTACGGGTTCTGCTCAGGAGGATTTGAGTGCCAAGATGTCTGTGGCAGCAGATTTTGCCACCACCTACTCAGAGCCACCTATGATGCCATTGATACTGTGGCCTGTGCATCCTTGGCAGGTGTTTGCCTCAGACATCACACCTGACTCAGAGTGTCAGGATTTTCACAGGACGTGCAGCAATCTATCCTTAACGCCTCCCTATAGGGGTGATCAGCACTTTGGTCCACAAACCCAAGAAATGTTGAAGGACTCAGGTCATACCTTCAATCGGTCCAGACCCTGTATCGTCCAAATGCAAATCGGCCTTCAGAGGATCCTCCAGGGGCCACACCTACAAGGCACGTCCCAATGCTCAAAGACTGCCTGCCAGTAGCGAAAGCCTCAGTCGACATTGCCTGGTCCTAGAAATGCTCAAAAACATCCTGTTACATCCCTGCTCCCCAGCAGAGATCATACCTGGCCTGAAGGTCTTTCTCCAGTCGTGGGATCAGAGACCCTTTCCACGGCCATTTGAGGCAGGTTTCCATGCACCTAAGGGGGCAAGCCATCTTCTCTGACCTGTGGCTCCTACAATTGATCGAGTCAGGACACATTGAAGTTCACAGAGATTCCCTTGATTTTCCAACAGTGGTCTCTCATTACTTCCCCGACCATGCATTGGTCTTACAGAATGAAATCGATGCTTTGCTCACAAAATGTGCCAGTGAACCAGTTCCCCTTCCACAGAAGGGTACAGGATTTACTCCCATTTTTCCTGGTTCCCAGATGGACGGGGACTTCCCCCATTTGGATCTAAGATTTCTCAGCCTCTATCAAATACCAAATGTTCAGGATGGTGTCTCTCCTGACACTTCTCCCTTGTTGAACAAGGGAGATTGGCTCTGCTCTCTCGATATGAAGGACATGTACCCATATCCTGATGCACCTACTCATAAACGGTTTCTCTGTTTTTGTTTCAGGGTCATCGTTATTAGTGAAGGCTCTCCATTCTGCCTTTCTTGACCTGAGGGTATTCACCAAATGCATAGTGGCAGTCTAGTGGCCATCCAAAGGAAGGCCTGTATATCTTTCCCTACCTGGATGACTGACTCCCAAGCGTCTTCCACCAAAGGCTGTTGTCCATTGGCGTAGACAGCCAGCTCTGATTGCTGTATCAATTTTTTATTACATATAAAATATGTGATGGGAAGGTCAGTTTGAGAAACTACTGTCTTACTGGAACTGACACATCAAGACCCGAGGATAAGTTCAAAGGATGGACATAGCTAAACTGCAGATATCTGGGGTGCAATTACCATGTCAATTTGCTTTCATCCCAGGAAATAAGATTAGCCATTTATAATTCCCTCAGGAAATCCTTTGACTTACAATAGTTGTCAGGAAGAACTTGAGAGGGAAGGGTGTCAGAGAGAAGCCAGAATTGACATTGAAGAGAGGTTGATGTCTGAGCCAGGGAGGACCCAGACAATTTGGAAGGTCCAATATACTTTCCTAGGGAACCTTGAATTACATCAGAGAGACCTTGAGGTGTAGATTCCAAGGTCCAGATGGGATTAAAGAGGCAAATACACTTTTGCTTGAATACAGTGACTTAGATCAAAGAAACTTTTGAGATGTATGTGTGCAGAGCACAAACCAGTTTGGCCTGGTTAACCTGAGGAGGAAAGGCAGTGGTCACCTATTATGTTTTTAAATATTTTATTTGGACATCCTGTGAGATAAAATATAGATGTTGTTACACCAAGGCAGAGTTAGTGACCTCATGAGAAGGCGGCTCAGAACTGTGTTTAATTGCTGAGAGAACCTGGACAGAGACGCACACAAGACAATTTCTGACTGAGAGAAGAGAGACCACAAAGCAATTAAGTAAGGACCTTAGACAAGATTAGTCTGAAGTTATTAATTGTAGGAACTGTACTTTTACCTGTTTGTTTTAAGGCTGTATGTGTTGGGATATATATTTGTTCTGTATTTATTGTTCTGTTTTGATATTTTAAAGTAAAGAGATATTTTACAGCGGAAACTGTCTGGGTGCCTTGACATTTCTTTTTATTTTAAGTGGAGCTTTTAAAGGTTATAAGTAACACTGTGTATGGGCTTATTGTATACCAAACTGGGAAATGGATAGAGTTCTCTAACGTCTTGCATAGAGTTCTAAGGGTACATTTGAAAGACCTGGTTGGGTGCCTGTAGGCAAGAGATATCTGGCCCCCAAAGACAGAATTATCTGAACTTGATAATCGGGTATGCTAACAAGAGGTTATCAGTTTGATTCCCTCCAGAGCTTGAGACTAAGGTGACTTGAACTCACAAAACAGACAAGAGGTTACCTTGTTCTGTTCACTGTACACACAAATCATACGCTCAGAGGTTGGCACTTTGGAAGTAGAGGCTGACTGGCTGAGCGAGTTTGTGACAGTCCACACTTTCTTGAACCTTGCAGTTGTTTGCCCAGGTGGGGGTAGATGTAACTATCCAGTCCAAAATGGACACAGTGCAATGCCTCCTCTATATCAGAGCCATGTTAGGCGCATTTAGGGATGGCATATTTGCCAATTGCTTGGGCGGATGCCCTGATTACTTTGGCCGTAGACTAGAGTCCTGCAGATTGGTCTCGGTACAAGACTACTCTGTACCTCCTGGGACAACTGGTATTGCAGTTCTGATGGTCCCCAATGCCAGGTTGAATATGAGGATCCTTCAGTGGTCCCTGAGAGTCCAATGAGACCAGAAGGAGGACAATTTGATGCCCCAGTCCTGATGTCTTCCACAGCTCTTCAAGCTCTATGATGGTGAAAGTCCATGGACAACAATACGAGGCATGCTATTTAATTCTCTTGTCCCATTATTCTGACTATGGATTGCCTCCTTGACGAGGTGTGGCGCTCATCTCCTGCATGTCTGGTCCCAAGGATCCTGGACACGGTAGAGACCCGTCTCACATCAATGTCTTGGAGGCGAGGGCAGTCCTCTACACCTTACAGGTGTTGAGACTCTCCTCCCCCAGTTGCCTTCAGGTTCAATTGACAATTCTGCAGTAGTTCACTACCTAAACAAGCAAGGAAGCACCCATTCATACCCTCTCTGTAGAGAATCGATGAGGGTCTGGTACTGGGTGATCCAGAGAAAGATCCATCTTCTGGCCATCCACATCTCTGGGGTGTCAAACACCCTGGCGGATGCCATGAGCAGATCCACTGCATGGGCTCATGAGTGGGAAATCCTACCAGACGTCCTAAATGACATTTTCCACCAATGGGGCTGACCGGAGTTGGACCTATTTGTCTCTCCATCAAAACTGCCTCTTTACTGCTCTCTCAGCGAGGTCCTGGAACTGTATGGTGGGATCGTTATCTCTTTCCTGGACAGGAAGATTTCTTTCGCCGTCCCACCCTTCGTCTCGCTCAGAGAGTACTACTCAATCTGGTCCAGGACAGGTCATCTATGATTCTCATAGCACTGTTCTGGCCAAGACTGATTTGGTTCCCTCTGCTTCTAAAGCTTTCAGAACTGGATCCCTACCTCTGCCAATTTGCCAGGCTCTGTTGTCCCAAGTGCAAGGCTCCCTGCTACCTCAGACCTTCACTCCCTCCATCTGCATGCCTGGCACCTCTTGAGGACATAGTTCTCTCGTGCTTCAGGGTATTCTATGACGTAAAAACACTTCTCCATTTGGGCATCTATGCAGGACCTAGACCATTATGAGTGTTTCCCTCAGAGCATCTTAGACTATTTGCTCTCCTTGTCGGAGGGTGGACTGAAATATTCCTCTGTAAAAGTCCACCTTTCGGCCATTACTGCATTCCATTTACCTGGCGACAAACCATTGTCCCAGTTACCTTTTTAATTATATTTTATTGCTCTCATATAAAAACAATACATAATTATCTCATGCAAGAGATCAATTAGTGCAACAGTCGATACATCAAAGGTTATAGGATAACACAAGTCTGTGCATTCTGATTTAGGAATTTAGGGCTATTTCAACAGATAACAAGTACAGAATAGTGTCTAAAATATGCTGCACACTACAGGACTTTGGGTGGTCGATACTATATAAAAATACTCCCAAACATAATAACTCAGCACCTGTGTGGATGTGACCCCTTGTCAAACATTGCAGTTCCTTAACATCGGTAGTGCTAATAAAGAGATCGGCTCTGACACCTCTCAAAAACACGTTTACTATAAAACTAAGATAGTTGCAGATAAGAAATTCCCACTGTTTTTATCTTTATCAACTGTGTGAGTTAATAGCCATGTGGTGGTCCCCGTTTACCTGTTTACCAACAGTCACACTGTTACAACCCACCATGGCTATATAAACTACATTTCCATCCTTTATACACTTAATATGTCTGTCAGGTAAACATTTTTAGAACGAGAAACAGAATAATAATGATAACTGCCATTATTATACAACTGAGTAGTTTAGAATCACCTCATAGCTCTAATGTTTAAGTTTTAAGCTTAATTTCAGATAAACCCAAGTTGATAAATAAACAAAGAACTAACCATTGCAGTAAATATTTGACCAACTAGGTAGCTTAAAAGCCCCTCGTATCTTTACTGTACTAGTATCCCTCTAGGTAGATGGAAAAGAATATCCAGTAGGGTTATCACGGTATGACATTTTGACAGTATGATAACTGTGGTGTGGTACAGAGTTATTGTGATACCGTGTATAATACATTCCAATGGAAAACCTAAATTATTCAAAATAATGCAATTTTAACCAAATTTTACATGTAAAAGCAGTTAAAATACTAGTAAATGACACATGAAAAGAAAGATAATGAGTCAAGTATGCAGGAGAAATATATTTTTATTGACTGTAAGAACAATGGGGAATAATAAAACTGCCATCACAGAGGTAACGAGCCTTTGTGTGAAGCAAATAAACAAAACAAAACGATATAAGAAACCACTATGGTTCTAAAAGGAAGTGGCAGTGAAGGTTCAAGAAAAAGAAAGCATTCAGGAAGTACAAGGAATCACAGAAGGAGCAGGACAGAGAACTGTATTAGTTAAAGCAAAGAGGCTGGGAAGGCAGTCAGAACAGCAAAGGCCCAAACCGAGGAAAAGATAGCCAACTCAGTTAAGAAGGGATAAAACCTTTATAGGTACATCAGGGAGTGAAGGAAGACCAAGGGAGGGATAGTGAGGCTTAATAAAGGGAGGGAGGGTGGGCAGAGGGAGACTGTGAAAAGGCAGAGATACTAAACAAATATTTTGCTCAGTATTTACAAATGAAGATGGGAGGTACATAAAACAAACAGTAGAAACACTCTGGATACAGAAGTTGATACCAACCCATTTACAGAAGAAAGGGTTCTGAAAGAACTCTTAAAACTGAAGGTTGACAAAGCAATGGGGCCTGATGGGATTCATCCCAGAATTCTAAAAGAACTAAGGGTAGAACTAGTGACACCACTGACTACCCTTTTAACAAATCATGGGAGGAGGGGTGGTACCCGAGGACTGGAGGAGGGCAGATGTGATTCCCCTTCACAAAAGTGGGAGCAAGGCAGAAGCAGGAAACTATAGACCTGTTAGTTTAACCTCAGTGATAGGGAAAATGATGGAATCACTTCTGAAGGAAAGAATTGTCGAGTGTCTAGAGGCCAGAGGGCACAGGACCCTAGGCAGCATGGATTCACAGGGAAGGTCATGCCAGGCAGATCTGATAGATTTCTTTGACTGGGTGACCAAAGTAGTAGATCAGGGAGGGGCTGTGGACATGGCCTACCTAGACTTTAGCAAGGCATTTGACACAGTCCCACACAAAGATTAATATACAAGTTAGCCAGCCTGGGAGTGGGTCCCAAGATGACAGCCTGGGTAAAGAATTGGCTGGAGAATAGGACACAGAGAGTAATAGTAAATGGAGTCCACTCAGAAGAAAGGGAGGGTTGCTAGTGGGGTACCGCAGGGTTCAGTATTAGGACCGGTCCTCTTCAATGTCTTTATAAGCGACATTGCAGAAGGACTGGAAGGAAAAAGTATGTCTCTTTGCAGATGACACAAAGATCTGCAACAGAGTTGATGCACAGGGGTGGGGTGGAAAGGATGAGAAGGACTTGGCAAGGTTAGAGGAATGGTCAAATGTATGGCAGCTTAGATTCAATGCTAAGAAGTGCAAGGTAATGCACCTGGGAAACAAAACCCAGGGAAGAGTACACAATGGGGTGAGATACTAACAACAACAAAAAATGGAAAGGGACCTGGGGTAGTCATATCAGATGACCTAAAGGTGGGCAAGTAATGTGAGAGGGCAGCAAGGAGGGCTGGGGATACTGGGATGCATAGGGAGGCATCACCAGTAGAAAACAGGAGTTATTATCCCTCTGTACAGACAGCTGGTGAGACCCCATCTGGAGTACTGTGTGCAGTTCTGGAGACAATCTCCGCAAAGACATAGACAGGATGGAGCTGTCCAGAGGGAGGCAACTAAAATGGTGCAGGGTCTGCAGGAGGAGACATATGAAGAGAGACGAAGGAGCTTAATATGTATAGCCTCGAGGAAAGGAGGAGAGGGGACATGATAGAAACGTTCAAGTACCTCAAGGGAATCAACAAAGTCCAGAGGGTAGCATCTTTCAAAAGAGGTGTGCAAGAAGAAGAGGGCACAATTTGAAAGATAGAAGGGGGCGTCTCAGAGGTAATTTAAGGAAGTATTTTTTCTAGAGAGGGTTGTGGATGCATGGAACGGCCTTCGCGAGGTTGTGGAGTCAAAATCAGTGGTGGAATTCATGCATGCATGGGACAGTCATAAGGCAATTCTAGGGGTGGGGGTAGGAAGAAGTAGGCTGCTGGTTAACTAGGATCTGCAGCTTATCCAGTAGGTAGGAAATGGGCAGACTGGGTGGGCCAAGCGGTCCTTATCTGCCGTCAAATTCTATGTTTCTATGTTAAGTCAGAATCCTCCTGACTTGATGATGAGCAATGGAGCTTCAACACTATAAGTATTTATTTTTCATTTCATTGGAGTCTGACATGCAGTGACAGGACATAGACATACCATTATAGTAAAGTGTTTGTTTTGTGTACTCTTGTCTTAGCTTACAGCGCACAATGCAGTACCACTAGTACCTACCAATACCAAAACTACTCTACCAAAACCATACCATACAAAAGAATACACACTGTCTGAGTATGAAGTAGTAAGTTGGTCATTTGAGTTACATTTTTTAATGTAATGTGAACTTGTCCTAACTTACACTCTAGATAGATGAGAGATGATGAAAGGAATGTCCATGTCCTCACACTTACTCCTGGTGGTGGTGCAGAGTAGACTAGAGTTGCAGAGCAGATGCACTGATGCAGAGTCCTCCAGACAGAGTTGCACTTCACTGAAGTAGTGTGCTGTGCTGCTACTACTAGCCTTGGAAGCAGGCACAGCAACAGCACTACTAGCAGGGGTCAACCTTAACCTTTTGCACTAGCCAGCAGGGTAAGTTGATTCAAAATTGCACTAGCCCGCAGATGGTTGCACTAGCCCTTAATTATAATGGTAACTTTTGATCACTTATACAGGAAACAGTGCAAGCAAAGCCAATAAATATCCTGATTATTGCACATTTATCCTTCTCCCACATTGCTTTCAGCTCCCCAGCAGAAAAAAAAAAGACTGCAATGCTCTCCATTACAGACAAATAGCCCCCATTGTTTTGTACCATGGCCTCTGTCTTCCTCTTTCTCCCACACACACACAGCAGCAAATGTTCAATCAAGCAGTCCTAGCTCTGCTGAAAATAGCCTGACATCATCATGCACCTCACCACTGTCACCACCACCCACAGGGCAATGAACAGAGTCAGGCAGAGAAAGACACTCTTAGTCCCAACCTATACTCAACTGGAGACCTGCACTTTGAAAGTTTTGTACAGTCTCAAGTGAGCCAGGAGCACATCTAAGATTTCTTTGGGGTGAGGGCTAGACAAACCCTAAGGGGCTTGGGAAATAGAAAACTATGACATTTTTATTTGTAAAAGCATTGATTTTATTGCTCTGCCCCAGCAATAACAGATTTTTCTTTAACATTGTCCTTTCATCAGCCCAGGGAAACAGTGCACTTTGCTCAGCCCAGTCAACAACAAACGTGTTTAGTTGTTGTTTTCAACTTCTCTGGAGGGAATAGGGCTGTCATCATGTCACTCACTCTGAAACCAGTACTACATCATTTTCTGTTTCTGTTCCAAAAGAACAGCAGAGGAGAGGACAATGATGTGCATCTAAAGTGTGACGACTTGTACAAGGCTGCATTCAGTGTGCTGCAATGCACTCAGAGCGCAGTTGCACACTGCACGTTAAGTGCAGTCAGTGACTGCGCGTGTGCACTACTGCACTCACTTTGCAGTGTGTGAGTGATGAAGTCCAGGGTTTTATTTAACTCTAAAATTGATTAGCGTTTTGCTGTAAAAGTGCTAAACATTGGTGAAATGCATAGCACTTGCCTCATTGTGTTTAACAAACGTAACACTTCAAGAAAACATATTTAAATACTTTCAGTACGGTTAGTATTGTCCCAAGAAAAACTGCTAATCAATTATTTAAAACCCTGCAGTCACACTTGTATTAGCTCACTGACAGTTTGTGCACAGTTGCACAGGCCTGTCCTCGCCATTTACCATTAAGGAAGCAGTTATATGTGTCACTGGTAGCTATCATACTGACTTGCCTCTGTGTGTCCTTGTATGGCACTGTGTGTGTGTGTGTGTGTGTGTGTGTGTGTGTGTGTGTGTGGGACATGCACAAATTACGTGATGATAATGATGACTAAAAACTTACTGAAACTGAACATTGAAAATTCAGAAAATGAAGGTAGAAGTCAAAAGATTGACGACGTTTAGTTGAAATCAAGATCTCTCAACCAACATCATCAGTCCACTTAAGGATTGAACACA
Organism: Neoceratodus forsteri; assembly: GCA_016271365.2. Lineage (NCBI taxonomy): Eukaryota > Metazoa > Chordata > Ceratodontiformes > Ceratodontidae > Neoceratodus > Neoceratodus forsteri. Next base: position 807,582,762 of record CM028132.1, on the reverse strand, counting down.
TGAGGGCAGCTAAACCTTACCTTGCTATAAAAATCCGAATAGCAGTGCAGTGCAGTAGAGAGCAGAGGCGTCCATTATCCACAAAACTTGAATGGACAACAAGACTGTCTGTGCCGTCAGCTAAGCTCACTACTGATGCAGTAGCTTTGCCTGACTGGCACCTGCATGCTACTAATAACCTCTGCTGCTGCTGTACTAAGCTAGCTGAGCCTGAGAGAGAGAAATAGTTAAGACTAAGACAAGCAACAACCAACAAGTAAGTACATTAGGCAAATAGGCAAATGATGTTTGATCATTCATCATCATGTCTTGACTCATCTGAATCAGACAGTGAGGCACACATGGAATTTTGGAATGGGACAGCCTGGCTTCCAGCACTTTGGCCCAGTTGGCTGGGGCCAGGTGTAGAAGGAACTGGAATGGGACGCCGCCGTGTGTGACCACGAATGACATGAATCATGATGACCCACCCACCCCATATTTACATTGCATTGCTGCACTTTCATAACCATAATGATTTTCTCTGCTTGCTGTGCAACTTGAGCACCACCAAGATTGAGTCTCATCAGCAGTAGCGTAGTAGTACACTGCTACAGCATCAACAGAAACACTAGACTATGCTGCGCAGTTGCACCTGTAGCTCTTGCAGATTTGTGAACATTTTAGTTGTGAAGTACAACTGCAGTCACAGTGCTCTTCCTACCTGTCCTGCCCAGACCACTTTTCCCACTTCCCCACAAGCACACTGTCAGTGTCAGCTGCCCACCCCAGACCCAGTGCCCTGCCTCCCCACTTTCCAGTAGTAAGTAAGTATAGTACTACTACAAAATGCCCATCCATTGCTGGCCAGCCTGGTCACCACTGCCCTGCTGCCATGCCCAGGCTGAAACAATATAGATATCGAATATCAACCTCATCAAGGAACATGATGCATTATTTGCATTTTGCAAATTGTACCCTCAGGCAATGGGTGAATATCATGTGAGTGAAAACTGAATATTTGAACCTTGATTCGATTGATGATATGGATGGGTCAGGCCAGGTGTGGCTCAGGCCTACTCACTATACCCAGCTGGCCAGCAGTGCTGCTGGGTCTGCAGTGCACTCTGTGAATAACAGTCACACTGGGTCCCACACATGACATGGTAGGCACGACACAGAGAAATTAAGCGAGAGTTGAGAGAAGCGAGCGACTCAGCGACGGACTGGACTGCCGACCACGACCAAATTGTAACTTAAATTGCATCAGACGTAGACATCAACCACCATGATTCCAGACCAGTACTGTGGTTCGCCCTCGAAACTTAGTTCAAACAAGAAAGGTACTACTAGGTAGTGCTGTGGTGCAACTGCAATGGCAGTGCCTATCTGGCCTGGTCTGCCCTACCAAATCATATCAGATCTAAGATTCATTCATTCTTCATTCAAAATTCCACACAACGACATGTTTAGTGTGGTGGGTGTGTAGTCTGGAGTGGGCTGTGGACTGGTATCAGTCAGAATAATCAGGTAAGTTCCTGTGGAGGAAGACAAGCATGTTAACTTTATCTGGGGATAGTGTTGAACAAAATGGTGTGAGATTTGACCACTGGAGCTGAAAAGCCTCTCAAATAGTATACTTGTTGCAGGAATGCATAGGTATTTTCTTGTTAAGTTCGACAACAATGGCAGTTCTGCAGCATGTTCACTCCACCACTGTAATGGTTAGCTGTCTGTGTGCAGACGTGGTAATGCTAAATAATGAGATTTCATTTTGACTTTGACGTCCAGTGTGATGTCCTCATCATTACACCCTTCCACCGACAACCGTTTGTCTGTAATCTGCCTTAGTAGGTCTGTTAATCCTTTGGTTTTACCTCCACTGGTTGTGCAGCTATTGCCGTGAGGAAGGTAGACTTGGATTTTGCTGCTGACTGGATATGGATTTGGATACCGTGCTTCCTGTAGCATATGCAGAAGAGCTAGTAGATGATGATGATGAACCTGAACTTGTCCTCGACCTCTTCCTTCCCTTTCCTGTACTGCTGGCAGTGGTGGTGGCAGCAGCAGCGCTGGCAGTCGTGCTTGTCGTGGAGTAGGTAGTGTTCTCATTTCTGACCCTGAATCACGAGGTGATGAGACAAACCAGGATCTTCTTCAGTAACGCTGCTGCTCCTCCTCATTAGCTTCACTCACAGAACAAAATGATGACTGCTCCTCACTGACACTGTTGCCACTGACACTGATACTGCCAGCAATGGCATTAGCAGTAGCAGCAGGTACTTTGGGTCTCGAGGACTGGCACGGGTAAGATGAGATAGGCAGGACGGGGGCCAACATAACAGGCACAGTCCAAGTGGTGGTCTTCTGTGTAGCAAAACATGACCTCTTCATGTACTAAGCCCAATGTAGTCTTTGTCATTGCTGAAGAAAGCTTTAAATCTTGGGTCCAGGAAACAGGAGATGTCAATTATTTTTGTTTGTATTCACACACGAATAACGGGTAACCAAATCAGTCCTGATTGCGGAGTTTCATTTGCTTTTCAGGCGCTGTCTTCAGGGTGTCAACAAATCATTCATAAGATGATGCATAAGATGATGCAGTACTGGTTTGGAGCAGATATTGTGACATGCTTATCAGCACCAAGCGAGTCCGTGAAATCATTCAGTGGTCCATGCACCTGACTTACATCTTCAAGAATACGGAAGTCTGTATCTTTAGGAATTAAATGCCAGGTGTTTCTGTCAGATACAAGAACAGCACATACTGCTTGTTGTTGCTACAGAAATCTTGATACCATGTATGCGTGGAGCCCCACTGTGTGATGACATCATGTATCAGAGAATGTGTGAGGAAGACCTAAGTCCGCTGCTTAGCTTTAAGAATCAGTCTTTTCTTCCAGCTTCTGCTGAAACCTTGCACAAGATGTCTGCAAGCTCTGATGGCAGCATCAACTTTACTGATCTTTAGAGCCTTTCCAATACCCAAGTTTAAGTCATGGCCAAAGCAGCTTAGCCAGGTAACCTCAGTAAGCAGCTCCCGAATGCCTTCTTCATGTTAGCTCCATTATCTGTAGTTTCAGCTGCTAGTCTGTTTTTGCTGATTTTCCATTAGTCAAGCATGCCTTGGAAGATTTCAAGTGATATTTTCAGATGTGTGATCCTGTGATATGAATGTGGTCTCCAGACAGTTAGCCTTGATTTTCCAGTCAGAAGTAATGTAATGCACTGTTAATTTCATTAGTCAACATATCAGTAGTGGCAGCATACCATGTTGTGCCCAGCAGTGATTTTTCAACTTGCATTTTACTTCATTAAATAACTCGACACCTCTTTACCAGTGAAATAAGCTCTGGATGGCAGGTGATATTTAGGGTTTGATTTCTGCAGCAATTTACAGAAGCCAGGCTTTTCTACTGTGTGGAATGGCAGGATGTCTTTAGCCAAAAAGTAAGCCACTGCTGCATTAAGTTCCTGGGCCTGCTTAGAACTGGCATCAGCTTTTTCCCTCTTTCAAGAACTGCAGCCAAACTTGGCTGGTTAGCATCTAGTTTTGCACCATCTTGATGACAACCCTGCCACTGCCCTCCCACCACCACCTGGCCATCCTCCTAATCCAGGACTAGAACTCACTCCACCACTCTAAAAGTTAAAACAAGAAAGAAATCTGATAACTAACTAAACTATTACTGAGTGCGCACCCAGTTCTCTACTGACTTCACTTCACTTTCACAAAACAGTGACAATTGGCTGAGGCTCAGGCAGCCAGGCAAGGGGCAATGGGCATAAAGGGCAGCAGTGGGCAATACTTAAGCATTAGCTGAATTAGCAGATCATCACTGGATTCATTTTGGAATCTTGAATCATCATGGAATGATGAATCTTGAATAGTCTGGGGGACTAGGTAAGTGAGGGACATCACAGTGCGAGTCAGCGACTTCACTGGACAGTGGAAGACTCAGGAACACACACAGGAGGAGTCAGACCAGGGCAAAGAACAGAACAGTCACTCTTTCTACAGTGAACGTGGGTGTAGTGGGTGGTTCGGCTGCCCATGTCATTGGCCGTGTACAATAGAAATAGGACACCCATCCCCACCACTGCCACCAGCATCTTCTACCACTCACACTAGTACTGCACTCGTGCACTGTCTGTCATGTCACTCTAAGTGTGCATGGCATGGACTGCACTGGCACTGCAGCACTGCACTACTGTGGATGGTTGTAGTAGGTGACACTGGTGGGGACACAGGAGTCCTCTCCTATTTCCTCACCCCAGTGGGCGTGGGCAGCTGCGCTACCGCTGCACCAGTGGTGGTCCTCGGTCCTGACTCTGCTGTAGAAAGAATGACTGTGCTGCTGTCATTCATTCACACTGACTCCTCCTGTCTCTGTGTCCTCCCTTGTCCTGTCCTGTTGTCCCTCTCTCGCTTTCAGCCTCCCACCCACCCAGAACAGACCATGATTCCTCCCATCATGATCCATCGCCAATCGGAGTGCAAGCACCTTTGTCAGGCACGCTCCGATTGATCCGCACCTTCTTTGCCTTTCTGAATGTAACTTGGGCAAAAAGGTTGTTTCACCTGAAAAACGCTAAATGTTACTGTGTAATTTATTGTATTTGTCTGCCAAACTGCTTAGAATGTAAAGCCTCCTGCTAAATGCTTTTCTAGTGCCTAAGTGTTCACAGCCCTTTCCTGCCTCTGTAGCTGCAACTCAGACCTCAGGCGCCAAGGAAATTGCTCCCTTTGTTTTGAAATTTTGCTTTTGTCACTGGCTAGCTCGACCCTTTGTCTAGCTCAGTATTAATTACCTTCATTTTCTGTCTCCCAACCGAGAACCTTTCAGGGCTCCCAGCTGATCCACCGCAGGAAACTGCGGCCACCGGGCAGTCGGCGCTTCCATAGCCATGGACTGCACCACTTGCTCGGACTCCACACACTGAGAGGTACAGCAAAGCTGCCCGCCAGTCAGAGCGCAAGCGCCTTTGTCAGGCACGCTCCGATTGGTCCACTACCCTTCTTTGCTTTTCTGAATGTAACTTGGGCAAAAGGAGTTGTTTCACCTGAAAAGTGCTAAATGTTACTGTGTAATTTATTGTATTTGTCTGCCAAACTGCTTAGAATGTAAAGCCTCCTGCTAAATGCTTTTCTAGTGCCTAAGTGTTCACAGCCCTTTCCTGCCTCTGTAGCTACAGCTCAGACCTCAGGCGCCAAGAAATTCTCCCCTTTGTTTTGCAAATTTTGCTTTTGTCACTGGCTAGCTCAATCCTTTGTCTAGCTCCAGTATTAATACCTCCGTTTCTCTCCCTCCCCAGCGAGAACCTTTCAGGGCTCCCAGCTCATCTACTGCAGGAAACCGTACATCGGGCAGTCGGCGCTTCCATAGCCGGGGCCACTAAGACCACACTTGCTCGGACTCCACACGCTGAGAGGTACTGGCAAGCCGCAATTTTCACCCACCCTCCCAACCCCTCACAGACCCTTACTATATAGTTCTTCCTGCCCTGCCCTCTACTGTCATTGGCTCTTCCCCTGCCTATCCTATTCCTCTCTGTAGATGTGCCCATAGGCTACAACATGCTAGACTGCCAAATCTAAGTGGCGTGCGTTAGGGAAAACCACTACCCTAGGCAGTTTTCTGCTTCCTTCTATGAGGCGTTACTAAAGAGTGAAATTCTACTTCTTTGTACGTCTCTAGGCATCTGTGCCATAGGCTAACTCACTCTGCTACACGAAGACTTGGCGTCTGTATTCCTCAGCTGGTCCAGCGCTGCATAGCGATTCTTGGAGCTTAACTTGGCCAGGTTATCTTCTTACAGCTCCTCTCCCGATACTATAATTGTAATTATGACAGTTGTGACCTGGCTCCATCGCCTAACCATCCTATGTACGATACCCTTGGTAGTGTACCTCAGGCAGAACTTACGTTTATGAGGAGCCATACCCCTTATCCCAAGATTGCTTACACATCAAGTCATTATATAGTTGTGCTGTACCCTACGTTTCCACACCCACATCAAATTGAGTTTGCATCTCGAGTGGGACCAGCACCTCGTTGCCTACACAAGAAATGTACCCTATCCTTCCAGTAATAACACCTGTTGGTGCTATAGTAAGGGTTCTAGGCTATGTATCCCTAGGACTGCACAGTATAAAAATAGGTCTCTGCACCCTGCACGTAGCCTCAACTAGCCGAGAAGGGCTAGAACCTCCAAATCATCTACTGTTGCTTTGAGGAAAATTGTACTCCTCCTATTATTGTGCTCAGGCAATGTTGAACTCAATCCTGGTCCTACAAAAGCCCTCTCATCACCGTCAGAACTACAAGGCTTAATGGAATTAGCCTTCTGCATGTTAATGCTCAGTAGTCTTTAAAGAAATTCACCTCAGTTCAGGCTTGGGTCATTTACACTGAACCAGATGTACTTGTGGTCTCGAAATCTTGGCTTCAGCCATCCACTCCTGATAAGGAGGTCAACATTCCTAACTACTTGTTGTTCAGAGCTGACAGACAGACTGGGGCAGTGAGGCATTTATGTTAACGACAAATTCACGGTTTCTACATGACTCTTCCTCTATTGCAAATGGCTTTGAATGCATGTCCACCAGAATTGAAATATCACCTTCGATGGCTCTCTGTGTCATAGGATGTTATAGACCCCATCAGCGGGATCACAGCTCCTGTCTCACCTCTCAACCATCATGGGCTCTGGCATCCTTGAAACAATCATACTAGGGATCTTAACTGTGACTGGCTGTGCAATGCCTCGCTACCTCTAAAACCTTGTCCGACTCCATGGGCTTACACAACTTATCGATGAACCAACATGCACTAACAAGAAAAACCCTGAATAGCACCCTATTGGATGTCCTTCTGGTAAGTAAACCGCATTCCTTTTCTCATGCTGGAATTTTTCTGCTGATGTCAGTGACCACTGCTTCATCGCTGGTGTAAGAGCAGACTCTAAACCTTCATCCATGAGTCAAATTTTCCACAAAAGGTCTAGAAAGAACTTTGATCCACTTGCATACATCAATGATCTGAAAGCCTCCCTGCATTGGCAGAGCTTTTACCTAGCCAAATCAGTGAGTACAGCATACAACATCTTCCATGAAACTGTATCATGTGCCCTTAACACCCACGCTGTACTGGTCAAAACCTGCATAAAGACTAGAACTTGTTGTTGGTTCACTGCAGACCTTAAGACAGCATTATTAAAAGAGATATGCTCTGGAAAAAGCTCACAAATCACATACAGCTGAAGACTGATGCCACTTCAGAAGGAGCCAGAAACTCCTGCACTAAGCTGATCAGAGAGGCCAAGGCCAATTTCTATAGTTCAGAGCTAGACTCTGCCTCAAAATGCCCTACCAAATTCTGGTCCACAATAAAAGAACTGTCCGGTCATACATCAGGAAATGCATTCCTCAAAAATTACCTCCGACAATGTAATTATCAACGACAAAAGGACATATTACAGGCCTTCAATAACCACTTTGCTACTGCAGGTCTAGCATTCAACAATTCACCGCATGTGTGCTACACTCTCAGATTACTTCACAGCCCCCAGAACCTAGTACCACAAATGCAGTCTTTTCTTTCTCACCTGCTTCCTTGAAAGATGTGAAGACCTTCTTCTACAGTTGGACACTAAGAAAAGTGCTGGCTGACTACGCTCGACCCCTACTTCCTAAAGATTGCTTACCATGTACTAGCTGTACCAATCATACTTCTATTCAATCTGTCCTTATCACAAGGGACTCTCCCTCACCTATGGAAAACTGCTCATGTCATCCGTTATTTAAATCTGGGGATCCTGCAATCTAAATAACTACAGGCTGATTTCTCTCCTCCTCATTCTGTCAAAACTCCTGGAAAAATTGGGAATGCCCAGTTGAGAAGTTTTATAGACAATGCAGATCTTCTAAACCTATACAGTCCAGTTTCAGAGCTAAACATAGTACTATTACGGCTTTGGTAAGGTAACAAATGACTGGCAATGTGATTTAGAACAAAAATTTGTCTCTGCTGTTTTCTAGACCTTAGCTAGGTCTTGACACTGTTGACCACTGCCTGCTTCTCTACATTAAAAGCGTTAGGCCTGGACTCCACCTCCCTGTGCTGGTTTCATGATTACATTACTGATAGGCACCAGCAGGTCAAGGCTGAAGGAGAGCTTTCCCTCTCAAACCATTAAAAAGGTGTCCCAGAATCTCCATTTGGGGCCACTTCTATTTGCTATCTACATTAACAGTATAGACGTCAGCATTAGAGGCAAATATTCACCTGTTTGCAGGCGATGCGGTGCTCTACATAAGCCGTACATCACCTGAAGCTGCCTGTGGAGACTTGCAAACTGATTTCAGTCTGCTGCAGTACCAGCTCATAGCAAAAAAACTATTACTTAACTCCAAGAAAACAAAGCGATGCAATTTTCACCAGTTAACAATACGGCGTACCCTGCTGTTGCTGGTGCTCTCCCCCATTACCACCTTAGTAGGAGAAAATTTGGAATTTGTAACGAAGTTCAAGTATCTGGGGGTCTGGCTAGACCACAAACTCTCCTTTGCAGAACACATATAAGATTTGCTGAAAAAACTGAGGCAGAGGCTTGGTCTTTTCTTTAGGATAAACTGCCTACTGACCACAGAGGCCAAGAGGCAGCTAGTTCAGTCCACGTTCCTCTCTTAATTGACTACGCTGATTTCATTTATAGCCAGTCGCTGCCTCATACCTTGGAAAACTGGATATACTGTATCACAGAGCCCTGCGATTCATTATTGGCCTCCCTTCTCCACCCACCACTGCTCCTTATATGCAGCCGTGGGGTGGACCTCTCTTCAATGTGGGTGTAATAGAAATGCGGCTTTCTGGACATTCAGAGCTATTATCTACAAACTTCCACAGTACATCGGCGATTGCCTGCCTCCAAGTGTGATAGGTAACTATGCTGTAAGAAGTTGCTCTCGATTTCTCTGAAAGTGCCCAAGGCCTGCACACGCTTTGGGAGAGAATGGCCATAGGCTCCGTACTGCCTTCACTCGGAATAAGCTTCAGAAATCATTGAAATGAAGGATCCCTGTTAGTCTTGCTGTGTTCAAGACTCTGTATGCAAAACTGTCACAGAAATATGCAACTGCTTCCATCGCCCCAAGTCGCTTGTTGTTTGCCTCCTGCTTACCTCCCTATATCTTCCATAAACTTAATTCTTGCCCATATCGATCCTAATTACTTATGAGCGCTACGTCCTTATTCTCCCCTTCTACCCTTGTCCATTCTTACATGTCCCCAACCTGTCGATTTTCCTCTGCTTGTAGTGAAACTGTCCCTGTGTTATTCCCACCCTTGCCTAACTTACTTCCTCCACCTCCCTCCCGTTCGCTATGTCTGAGAGTTTTGTTAATTTTGATACTCGCGCTTATTTTCTTTTCGCAGCTCCCTTCTCCGCCTCCATGTTTCACTGAATATGTTATGAATTTGTATAGGAATGTTTTACCATGTATATGAATGATAAACCTTTACCTATTATAGTTTTATAAGCTTTAATACTTCGTTTCAATCGTTTATTCTGCCATATTCTTATGTATAACTACACTGATTTGCTTTTGCCTGTACATAAATGCATTGATCTGTCTTCAAGGGTGGAGTTCTTGCAGCAGGTAATACCATTAGGACTGAAGCTGTCAGGTGTAGAAGACCCCACGGAAAATTTGTAACTAGCAGTATGAGGCAGGGGACCGCCAGCGTTAGCTCCAGCATGGCGTCAGATGTAGTATAAAGGGGCGGTCCCCAGCGCCACCCCAGTTCTTTCCTGCCACTGACCCGTGGTTGGCTCCCACGGATGCTTCGCTTGCAGTCGACAGCATTGAGAGCCAAGATAAGGTTTTTTTGTTTATTTTTTCGATTATCTAATTTAACGCCTCGTTTATGTAGTACGCCCTCTCCACCCGACATAAGTCTAAGTGTTCCTGTGGGAAGCTGATCCCAGCCAAAGAAGGCCACGTGGCCTGCCTCATCTGTCTAGGCCCAGACCACCAGGCAGTTCCTGCAGACACTGTCAAAGCTTCAATCAAAGATACTGCGCCAGGAGAGCTCACGTCCCAAAACCTTCTTGTTAGAGAAGCAGCTTGCAGCAATGCAGAGAGGTTCGAGGACAGCTCCTCCTCTCCCGCCAGAAAGTCCCCTCCAGAGCTAAGACCTCGGGTGAAAAGCATCACAAGCAGAAGGATAGGGCTGGATCCAAATCCGCCATAAATTCGCCTGCCAAACTGGCGCCATCGTCATTTTCCTCGCAGAGGTCAGGCTCGTTCCTCGGCTGCTGAGTCTTCCGCTCTTCAAGGCCACTCACACCTCTTCTCAGGGTGCCCAAAGGAGTCAGCCTTGAAGGGACATCAATCTTCCTCCCTGGCTCACCGACCTCACAAATCTACAGGGTCGACCCAGGGCCCTGGACAAGCCTAGTTCCTCTGAAAGAAAATGCTTGGAGGAAAGTTCTGGTAGGCATGGGGACGCCTGGGCTTGGACTCCCCTCCACCAGCAAAGTCGTCCTACTCCTGATGCCAGACCTACCAGCGGTCGCCTCCCCAATGACTCGTTCCCGACACCAGATACGGGAAGGTCACGGATGACGATCAGCCATCCGCCCCAAGGGACAGGCGCCAACTGACATCCCTCCAGGCGCCGGCGGATGCGGCCGCCGGCAGTCTGGTACCGACGCCGGTTTTCAGATGCCAGTCTTCCAGACCCGATGCCAGACACTCTGGATGGGGCGCCGATCTCAGGCGTCCGCCCTGGCGGTCAGGTGCCTGGGTCATCTAGCCTGGCGCCAGCCCGGCTGTGATCCCGTGGCAGATATCAGGAATTTACTCACCTCTTGGTGGAATACAGTCAAAGGGATCTTCTTTTTAGGCTGCCAGATAAGGTCCCACACCACCACCCATGTGTCCTCCTCCCACTTCAGACAAAGATCATTTGAGGGATCACCCTCCTCCACCCCTAAGAAGAAACCCAGAAAAAGGTCTCCTTCCCTGTCTCCATCATCTCCTGATCGTCTTCTTCCACTGATGATGCAGGTTGGGCTCTGATTACTCAGGAGATGTTTTCTGCCACCATCCCACAACCCAGGGACTCGCCCGCTCCCCAAGATGATCCTTCATTCCTTGATATAATGAGGCATATCCAGACAATTTACCAGTAGGAGATGGAGGCTCTTGACCTGGAGCACCAGCGGTTAGCTAAGTTCCTAGGGAGAAGGAACCTAAGCCGCTGGTCATTCCTCCATTTATTGAGCCCTTCCAGGGCGTCACTTGTCTTACCTGGAGGACTCCTTCCTTGGTTCCTGCTGTTCCAAGGAAGGCGGATAGGTTACATAAGCCTCTCAGGTCAGAGCCATTTCTGGGGAGCAACCCAAGGTGAATTCCCTGGTCCTCACGGCTGCCCATGGGAGAGAGAGACCAAGCCCAAGCACCTCGGCTCGCAACCTCTCGACCCCATCTCAAATAAATTGGACGGCTGGGGAAGGAAAGTCTTCTCCTCCGCTACTGGATCTATTAGATCCCTTAACTTCATGGCCCATCTCCTACCAGCAGTCTTTGTGGAGGAAAACCATGGAGTTGGCAGAGACCCTCCCAGACTCGGAATCCAAGCAGGAGATTCTGGCTGGCCCAGTCCAGTCTAGACATTGACAAGCACACACTCAGATGCTCCTATGATGCAGTGGCCATGGCTTCTAGAAGACGCAGCATCAGGCATTTGCATGAGGAGACAGTCCGCGCTCAGACTGACAGGCTTCCAGCAAGGCGTTCAGGATTCTATCGTGGACTCACCGTTTCAGGGTCCGGTGCTTTTGGTCCAGAGGTGGTGCAAATGGTCAAGGACCTTCAAGAATCAGGCAAAGGCGGTAGCGGATGTACATCAAATGTACAAGTCCCAACTGCAGGGTAACGCCGCATCCTTTTATCCAACGCCAACACCAAGGCCAGTCCGGCAAGCAGCCCCAAGGGAAGGTTTTCGTGAGACGGGTCAGCCCCTCCCCAAGGTTCCCAGGGCCCAAAGCAATCCAAGGCACCCAGGGCCCCGGCCCCTCCGTCCTCCCTTCCTGACTCCCCCACCCCAGACCTCCTCCCATTGGGGACAGGCGGAACAAGCAGGTAGGAGGTGTTTCATGCTATACCGCTTCAGTGGTCAGCATCACCACAGATCGGTGAGTGCTGGAAACCATTTGATTAGGGTATGCCGTGAAGTTCATCTCTATACCTCCAGACAACTCACCATCCCCTATGTCCTGTTGTCCAGCAGACCACCTCAGCTTCCTTCAGGCAGAGGTCTCGCTGCTCCTGGAAAAGAGAGCGATTCAAAGGGTTCCACTGGCCCAGATAGGCAAGAGCTTCTACTCCCGTTTTCCTGGTCCCGAAAAAGGCAGGGAGACCTCCGTCCCATCCTGGACCTCAGCGTGCTGAACCTCTCGTCAAGTATCAGAGGTTCCGCATGCTAACATTAACAGGACTCTTTCCTCTGCTTCAATCAGGGATTGGCTGTGCTCTCTCGACATGCAGGATGCTTACATACATATCAAAATCCAGAAAGCGAATGAGGTTCTTGCTCTTTTGCCTCGGAGAAGAGCACTTCCAGTTCAGGGTCCTCCTTTCGGCCTTTCATCATCCCCAGGGTTTCACGAAGTGTCTGGCAGTGGTACCTGCGGCCCTCCACAGGAGGCCTCTTTGTCTACCCTACCTGGACGATTGGCTCCTCTCTGCCCAGTCGGAGGGCAGCTAACAATCGCCCTCAGTTAACATGAGGCTCTTTTCTCTTCCCTGGGGATCATGGTGAACTGGCCAAAGTCTCAGCCAAAGCTATCTCAATGGCTGCAGTTCATAGGAGCTATCCTGGACACAAGGAAAGGGCATGCCTTCCTGCCTTGGACAGGATAGAACACCTCCAGGACCTGGTGAGAACCTTTGGGAAGGCCCTCTTCTTCCGCCTAAGTGGTACTGCAGCTGTTTGGGCATATGGCGGCGGCTATCGCCACTGTCCCTTAGCCAGGCTTCATATGAGGATGCTGCAGTGGCACCTCAAAGCGCAGTGGGACCAGCTGTGGATGACCTGGATCTTTATTTAGTTGTTTAACCAGGTATAGCACACTAAGCTGAAAGCTTTTTAACAGGAGCGACCTGGGAGCACAAGATCTTCTGATCTGGCTTTCAAAAGGCCACTGTTCTCTCGAATGGTGGCTTCACCAGGACAATCTGGAAGGGTGGTCCCTTTCTGCAGACCATCTCCATCCCAAACTCTGACATTGGATGCCTCCCTGTCAGGGTGGGGGCACATGTAAGGATTCACAGGACCCAAGAACTTAGTCCGACACAGAGCGCTCTCTGCATATCAATGTCCTGGAAATTAGAGCGGTTCTGAATGCTCTGTCAGCATTCGACAGTCAAGTTTCCGGGGTTCTCTTCTGATGCAGTCGGACAACACACCAGTGGTGTTTTATATCAACAAGCAAGGAGGCGCATTCTTACCCACTTTGCAGAAAGGCCATAAGAGTGTGGGACTGGGCAGTAGAACACGGTGTGGACCTCGTGGGCGGTTCATCTCCTGGGGTCCAGAGATATTTCTTGCCAACAGTCTCAATTGCTCCGTTTGTCTCAGCCACAAGTGGGAGCTGCTCCAGGAGGTCATGAGACTACCTATTCGACTGTTGGAGCCTTCCAGAGTTGGACCTCTTTGCGTCCCCATTCAATGCCAAACTACACAATTTTTGCTGGCTCGCTCAGGGCCTGGTGTTTTTCTGGTGGAGGCGCATTGTCCCTCTCTTGGATGAGGAAGTTTCTGCACGCTTCCCTTTCCCTCTTGCAGAGTACTGCTCAAATTGCAGTCAGAGGGTGCTTCAGAAGGAGAGCAGGTTTGGACTGGCAGTCCTTCAGGGCCTCCTCTCTTGAGGAGGTCTTGTTTTCACCTAACTTTGGGTTTCCTGCCTACCACCCTTTCAGACCTGGGCCTATCCTTCCTACTGCTTGGGACTCAGTCCTAATGGTATTACCTGCAAGAGCTCCACCCTCGAGACAGATAGTACAGTTACGTAAGAACTTACCGTAACAGTAGATCTTCGAGAGGAGCTCTTGCAGCAGGTGGCTTCCCACCCTCCATCTCCCGGTATCCTTTTACCAGGGATCACGAGTTCCAGCCAGAGTGGGGATTTCTTGCCGGGTTCTCCTTTTTTTCCTATCGCGTGTCTCTGAGGGAGGCTGGGGTGGCGCCAGAGATGGCCGCCCCTTTATACTACGTCTAATGTCAGGCAGGCAGCGTGGGGAGGTGGTCCCCTGCCTCGCACTACTGGCTACAAGTTTTCCGTCGGTACTGATGCCTGACGGCTTGAGTCCTAATGGTATTACCTGCTGCAAGAGCTCCTCTCAAGATCTACTGTTATGGTAAGTTCTTACATAACTGTACTTTCCTTGACCTTGTATGACACAGGTCCACCTTTGTAAATGAGCTTGCTCAGTGGTGTTCATCTGGATAAATAAAGACTTGATTGATTGATCCAAGTCCAACCATGATCTGCTTGGTATCCTATTATTGATTCCACCAACCGATGAGATCCAAATCCTAATTCCGATCCTGAATACCCAGAGCCGGCAGTGCAGCACCCCACACCGCCCAAGCACACCATGCAGGCTCACCGCGTCCACTGGTCTCCGATGACCCTCCTAATCTGTATTCCATACGTACCTAGTAATTACATCCCTCCCTCCTGGCTTCCCCCAGGCACTAGGTAGGCATGGGCAGGCAGTTGGGGTGGGGCACTGGAGCAGCAGTTGCCCGGTGGCTCGGCCCCATCCAGAAAGGCTGCAGTGCCGACAGACTGAGGACAGACCAGGACCACCACCAGTCCCTGTCCAGTGTCCACCACGACTTTTAATGGTAAAGAAAACTTCAGTCAAAACAGTAGAAGACAAGAGAAGAGAGCAGAGAGAGAGAGAGACACTCACTCGGTTCGCCTCCACTCCACACATAAGAAAAGAAATCAGACAGTGACTTTGACATCCTTTTTATTTTTACTATTCTAGTGTGTTCTCTCTGTTTGAGTGCAATAACGATTAAAGTTAGTTCAATTCAAAATCAAATTCAAACTTAAGTCAAAAACCAACTGGGCTGATACCTGAGCTTCTCTGTATTGAAGTAGGTGATAATCTACAGGTGAGTAAACAAATAGGAAGTGTTCCCCCACGAGCTGCAACTCCTGTTTTGCACGTACGGCAGATAGGCTTCCCATTCTCATGCACGATACCTTCACAATTGTTTTGTAACCAAGTAGGTCCACACTGTGGATTTTATTCTTTTTCAGGGAAAAGGTCACAGTTTTCATCCACTTTCCCATCATACTCTCTTTGGGTCTCAGAGACAGGAAAAGGAGGTGGGGGATCTGACTCTGCTGCTGAGTCTGGTCATGGTCACGGCTCTGGCTCTGACTACTACTCTGATTCTGGCTTTCCTCCTCCTGCTGCAACTCTTCCAATAAAGTACCAACTCCACATCTGCCATGTTTCAAGACTAGATCGATTTCTTGACTCACAGTCCTACAGTTACAATACCAAGTCTGGTTACCTACCTTACCAATGTAACCTAACAATAAGAAAGATTACAATTTTCAGCAGCTCATGAATTTGAAACAAAATAGATGAGGCAGAGCTACTTAAAAATTGATTGACTCACTGCTGCTGAGAAATCAAATGGTACCATTGGCAGTGGCACCAACCAACCAGACCTGACCATGACCACCTGGCGTCATCGTGACCACACACAAAACCAAGGACACAGTGACCATGTGGTAGTCGTCACTCGCCAACCCTGGGTGACTTGATCAGGTAGCACACACACTTACCACCACACTAGCCCACATTGGCTTGGTTCTTGGCATGGTGGGAGGAGAATGGCATCTGAGAGAGCTGGGCTAGCATTTGACAATGAAATCACAGAAGCAGATGCCAGAAACATAACAAAACCACAAACATGCAGTTGCAGTGCAATGCCAGTCTACCAGTGCCACCAAAACTCAGAAGGACTGCCACAACAAGTCACTCTGTGTGGACTGCAGCAAGCAAAGCAATCATGATGGCATTGGCACTGTCAGTGGCACATTGGTGGGCGGGTAGCTGAGCTGGGCACTACTTGTGTGACTTGTCTGTAAGTTTATTTAACTTGTAATGGTCCGCCTGCCTCCAGTTTGCTTTTGCTGCATACCTGTGTCCAAGTGACATTTTAAAATATAAAAAACTAGATAAAATGTCCCAGTGGTGTGCCACCCACTGGCCACCACCACCATGTTGCCAATGCCTGCCAAATAATTGCCAATGCCAAATGCCATGCATTGTTATTTTAATCCTCAGCCAGCTAAAGAAATGTGATGAATTCACTCTCAAATAATAAAATCACCTGACCAAAATATGCTTATGAATTAAATGCCATTGTTTGCTCCATTTCATGCCATCATTTCTGTTTGCATAATAAATATCATCAGCATGAGGCTGAATAATGCCTGTTGTATGTCTTATTCTTCTGTTTCAGTCTCTTTATTATTTAACATTACATAAGTGATATACACACACTAACAAATCCAACACACAGAGAGACAGCTTAGATTACTGAAGGAAAGTAAAACAAATGCAGGCAGGCATCAAGGTATGCCACGCCCAGTGCCACTGCATTCCTCTGCTCCACAAAGCTTGGTTGCCCCCTGCCCACCCATGACCCAGGGAGGCCACCCACCCCTCAAAATCCCCACAAAGATCTTCTTGGGCTCAGGCAGGTTGGCTTTTGCCTTGCTGCTTGTCTGTTGTAAGCCTTGATGCATTGTCTGCCATCTGCCAGCCCAACAACTCCCAGTTTTGCCAGTTGCCTGTGGTGGGTGCACTCAGTGCAGCCATGCAGCCAGCTAGTCTCGGTGCCAAAATCAAGACTGCCATACAGCACCACAATAAAGAGGGCAAACAACATTGCTGCTGGGCTGGCTGCTGGTGCCTGGTTGTCTAGTAGAGGGCACAGATTAGCAGTAGTAGTAATATATTTTATTCAGGACAATGCAATGAAATGCATAAAACACCATTAAGCAAACTCCTTTCCAAGGTGATCCAGTAGAACATTCATATAGTTACCTTGCACACATTCAACATAGATACCAACACATGAAGCCTCAGACTAGAGAGTCCGACAGATGCTGCGGGGGGGTTAGCTACTCTAGTCAAGTCGACTTAGTCTCATTCTAACTCCTCCTCGTATGGGCACTGGTGCCACCAGAGAGGCAGTGGGCATGGCAACTTTGAGATAACTCAAAGAATAATGAAAACTTTTTTTTTTCAATTCACCGTCTGGCAAGGTTCCCATTCCACCAACTGGACTGGATCCTTGCCATCCCCATACACTGACTCCCTCCTCCCTCCATCCACTCTGATCCAATCCCAGCTCCTCTCTGTCCCTGCAGTCTGCCATGATATGATGCCATGCCAGTCAGTCAGTGACTTACTCACTGACTTGTGCCTGCTAGCTGCGCTGCTGCTGTGCCACCACAAAAGATCCTCCTGTTTTAAAATTCAATCAGGCAAGGCAATAATAAAGCACGATTAATTTCCCATTCCCATCCGGATTAGTACAGTAGTAGTAGTAGTAGTAACCCGTCCCCATTATAATAATCCATCCCACTTAATTCAGGGCGGCTTTCCCTTCCTTCCCAGTTCCTACCAAGGATCCATTGCACACCGATTCCACCATCCTCCTCTTCCATCAGTATTACCCCCCATCCCCACCCAATCTCAGTCCAGTGAAGTCCTCCTCTGGCTCTCACATTTATTTTACAATAATAGAGTATACTATATATACTGTACTATACTATACACAAGTTACAACAAGCCAACCCGTTCAACTTCACTTCAGCCCAGGTTTCCCTTCCCAACAAGCATAGAAGGATAATCTTCTCTTGTCAATCTTCACCATTCATTACTGCTTGAGTTAGTGCGGCGCGCACCCGCTCTGGAAGTTTTGGGTTTTGGTCGGCTCAAGCAGGCGCCGCCCCTCGGCGTGGCCGATACTGCGTCATGCGGCGAGGGCAACCGTTAAGTGCCGTGAGACTCCTCCCTCTATCTCAGTTCTGTTTCTCCCGCCATCGAGGCTGCACCTGCTGCGCGATAGTTAGCGATAGTTAACAGTTATCGTCAAGACTCCTCGTTTCTTCAGTGACTCGCTCAACGCCGTCTCAGTAAGACCGTTCTTTTATTTTCTTGATGGCGCGAGTGCTTTATTACTGTTTTGCCTTGTTTGGTTGCATCATGTCAGGTTGAGGCAAAGCATAAATCGAAGGGCGTGCCCCTATGCGTCGGTGCTCCTGTGGCGGCATTTCTGTCTCGGACAGGCATGATGTCTGTCTCCGTTGCCTGGGACCCAACCACGATATGGACACGTCGACGCCTGTTTCTCCATGGACCCGTCGTGTCCTCGAAGTCCGCCAGCGTTCAAGATCGGCAAGGCCCGCCGACCTTCCGAGGGCAGGCGT
The DNA here is from genome assembly GCA_016271365.2 of Neoceratodus forsteri. Lineage (NCBI taxonomy): Eukaryota > Metazoa > Chordata > Ceratodontiformes > Ceratodontidae > Neoceratodus > Neoceratodus forsteri. The sequence continues at coordinate 807,564,240 of CM028132.1, read as the reverse complement.
CGCTCAGAGATTCCCAGGTAAGGTCTAGGCCCTTCCTCGGGTCCCCTCTCGGGCCTATATGGTCCGTGGAGGAGAGGCTATCTCCTCTTCTCTTGCGAAGGAAGCTTCTTTCCAGCAGTGCCGGAGGAATGTCGTGAGTCCCACTTCAGGGCGTGATGGGAACCTTACCCGCCTCGCTTGATCACCTCCTCGGAGGTACAGGCTCCCCAAGTGTTGAGGCCCGCCTGCAGAGCTGGCCTGCCAGTAGACCCTCGGCGCCGCCCTCTGGTGCCGTTTCGGATCCGCTTCACGGCGCGGGCACCGGTTCGCTCTCGGCGGTGCGGGGGTTGGGTTCTGGCAGCGCGAAGGCGCGCCCGTGAAACCTAGCTGGCGCGCGGGGGACCGGGGCTGGGCCTGGCGAGTGCGGGTGGGCCAAGGTCGTCGGCGCCATCTCTGGCACCGGCGCTGTTTCTCTGGGGACCCCTGGGTTGCTAGCATTGTGGTTCAGCTGGTCTCTTCCTCTTGGAGGTCGATGGCTCGGACGTGGACCCATCCTGGCAACCTGACTCTTGGTCGGGGTCCCTGGTGGTGCAGTGGTGCTAAGGCGGCTGGCGGGCCTCTCCCGCTGTCCCGCTACTGTCCTCCCTTGAGGGCCCTCGGGCTGGGGTGGTCCTGGGTCCCAGGGGCGATGGAGTAGGGGCGGAGGAGGGCTCTCCCTCCTGGGGGCTCGTGACAGCTACCCTTCCGGGTGCTGTTACCACCACTCGGGGTGGTGGGCGCTGGGATCGGGGAGGAGGGCTCTCGGAGTCGAGGGTCGAGGCGGGGTGCAGTCGTCGCGGTCTCTGCCGGCCACCCCTGGGAGGTGGCTAGGAGCCGTGGCGCTGGGCCCATATCCAATGGACCCAGGGGTCCCCTCCGGTGGCGTTGCTGAGGACTGACCTTCTGGATCCATGCAGTCCCAGGCTCGTCACGGGAGGATCCCTTCTGGGCTCTTCCAGGGTTGCATCCCCAGGGTTCCGTTTTGCGACCTGGTCTGTTGTCGGAATCCCGCCAGCTCAGGCTCCGTTCTCCGGTTTCAGAGCCCTAGCAGAGGTCAGTTGCCTCTTCGTAGGTGCCCATCTCCAGTGCCTCTGCAGCCACCCCCGCCTAGGCCATGTCGATCCTACGGGCCCATTATCCTGGGAGCAGTTCAGAGGTTCTCGGCGCCTTCCCTCATATGTCAGGTATATGCATGGCGGGTCTTCGCCTCTCCCCACCCCGCAGGAATCTTCTGGACACTCAGCTCTCCATCATCCTCATCTCCCTCCTCTGAGGAGAGAACCCTCTGTATATCTCCTCTGATGCTGATTTCACTGAATATCAGCGATTCCTTTCGAGGATGGTGAGGGATCTTGAATCTCCCTCGTTAGGCAAGACAATACCGAATGGGAGATGTGTGAATTCCTTGAGAATTCAGTGCCCAGCACCTGGTGGTACCTTCCTGGCCTATCCCTTCCAGGGGCGTCTATCCTTTCCTGGCAGTACGCCCAGCCGCCCCTTCTCCAGCCCTAGCAGACTGTCGGCGAGGTGCTGTGCGCCAGATCCTGGGTACACTTCCCAACCCGCCCTCGGGTTTGGTATACCTAGAGACTCCTTCCGGGTGCCGCGCCTGGCGTCACGACCGTCCACGGATTCGGATTCCTACAGTTTGACGGTGGGGGCGAAGAGTGTTCTCTTTCTCTCATGCAATGGCTTGCATTGTGTCACATCAGGCTCATCAAGCCGCTTACAGTAGGCATCTGTGGTCGATGCTCTCTCAGCTCTTAGCATCAATGCCTGATACGGAACAAACCAGACAGGCTATTGCCCTCTCCGATATAGGCCTGGAGCTGGCAAGACACCAAGCAAGGGCATCTTATGACGCCAGTGAGGTGGCTTCCAGGATTGCGGGGACAGCGATCTGCATTAGGCGGACGGCATGGCCGTCTATCAAGGTTGTACCCCTGGCCAGCGTAGGGGTGATTCGCTTCACTTTCCGGGGACCCGTCTCTTTTCCTCCAGAGCTAGGAGTTTACTGCAGGGGCTTCCTCCGTCTCCCGTCCTCGGGCACCTCCTAACTCTTCTTCCCCATAGGCTTCTCTTTTGATTAGCCAGGGTCTTCCCTTCTGTTTCTCACCAGCAGGAGGCTGGGGTCTTGTTCCCTCAGGGTTCTACCCCCTTTTCTAAGGGGGCTTGTCTCACCAAGCAGTAATGAATGGTGAAGATTGGGAAGATATGAAAATACATGTACCTACCGTAATTCTTGATCTTCTCTTGTATCTTCACCATTCATTACAATACCCACCACCTTCCCTCAGTGGCTTCCTTCTGTGCGTCTCCCCTCCCATTTCGTTCCTCTCCTTCCTTTGGCCTTTATGCCAAAAAAAAAAAAAAAACATTTGTTTTCCATTCTTATGAATGGTTCCCTTTTCCTCAGGTAAGAGGCGAAATGCAGGTTGTCCTTTCTCTAGATTCTGATGGAACTCTTTCTGACCGCCCTTGAGGTGCGATTCCTAAATACCTTCTTCAGGTTATGCAGTTTCACAGGCAAGAGGCCATGCTCTGACTTGGCCTCGGCAAAGTCTAGAATCTCCTGGCAGGTATTATTTGAGCTCTCCTAGCTGCTGATTGAACTTCAGCTCTGAGCGTCTGCTTGCCTTGTCTTAGGGAGTCTGATTGAGTTCCACTCTATCTTTCACACAAAACTGCCTTGAGAGGCATACTCTTTCCCATACACTGCTGTCTTAGCACTTAACAAGGTGCTAGGGACTTAGTCCCCTTCCTGGTGGGCGCTCTACCGGAACAGGTTCTGCCGGGCAGTCTAGGAGCCCTCAGCTAGGATGAAGGGACTTGGCATGTTGAGAGTTCAGACAATCTGCCCTCATTCGGATCTGTTCAGGTGGTTTGGTTGAACCTCCCTCAGTCCTAGTAATTGGGATTCTTGCTCCTTGTTAGTTTCGAGCCTATAAGCCTCTCAACCAATGCTCGATGGGTACTGTTCTCCCTCTCAACATGCCTCTTTTCTTCTTCTTCTTCTTCTACTTCTCTTCCTTCTCTCTGTTCCTCCCCTAGAGCCGCCCGAAAGGAGGCCCTCGGTCCCTTAGGGTAGAATTCTCTCTCTGTCTATTCTCACCGGCTTATTCCTATTTCAGTTTATATCCTTTCCTTTTTCTGTCCCTCGCTCTCTTGCCTCGCTTTCCTTTTCTTACCCTTTGTTTTCGCCTCTCTGGCTACCAGAACTGAGATAGAGGAGGAGTCTCTGCACCCTAACGGCCGCCCCTCGCGCATGCCTTGATGCGTCGTGCTCGAGGCGCTGAGCCAGCTCAAAAAAAAAAAAAAAACTCCCGTAGCGGGTGGCGCCTCCCGGCACTAACCAAGCAGTAATGAATGGTGAAAATACAAGAAGATCAAGAATTATGGTAGTGCGTAATTTTCATTTATACACTCAGGTATCACACAGCACAGGACAGAACAGAAATTATAATTTCCTATTTCCTCCATTCCCAATCAGTTTCATCAGTCATCCTCATCCCCTCCACCCCAGCTCTCGAGTCAGTGCCAGTGCCACTGCCACCCACGTGCCACCTGTGGCTGTTTTACCCACCCACCACCCCACTTTTGTATAAATAATAAAGAGAACAACAGGAACTGGCCTGGGTAGGAGCAAAGTAGACTCCTACAGTCCTCTCCTCATCTTATTTCACCAACAGCTGGTCCCAGGTCTCTCACTCTGTCTCTCTGTCTCTCACAGTCTCTGCTCATGTGGCCTGGGGACGTGGGACTCAGGGAGATGACTGGAATTTGGGGATTGAGGTACTCAGTTGGGAACTTGGGGATCATCGAGTTGGACTCAAAATTGCCTCCGTGCAGTCGTTGGGCCTAAAATATATAAATTTAGTACCTGTGCTTCCTCTGCACAACAGGTACTCTCCCTGTCCTCACTGCTCCTTCTGGATTTCTCTCCCTCTGCGTGAAGCCCTCGCAGAATCGCACTGAAGAATAGCCTTTGGAAATGGTGGAAGGGGCTGGCTGAGTTTCTCTATCTCCACCAATTGAATCGTGGGAAAAAAAAAGCTTTTCAAAGGGCATACTGCCCGTGTGCACACTCCTCCGCACTGCCAGAAATGTGATTGGTCGACACATACCCAGTTTTACCGTGGTAATAATTACTGTGGTTTGAAAAATCTGTCACAGTGTCTATATAAATGCGGTTTGAAACCGTGGTATACTGTCACACCAGCATACCGTAGCCACCCTAGAATCCAACCTTCAAATTACAAGTTAGAGTTTGTTTTATAGTATTTCAACCATTAGAAAGTAAGTAGATAAAATGTTTTCAGGCCCCTCTCAGGTTTTATTTTTGAGTCTGATGGTCGTGCGGTTGTGCTCTTTTGAATTCCTCCCAATGGCATCCACTTTCTTCCCGCTTCTTTAGGATCCATAAATTGAAATTTATGCCTACCATTGTGTATTCTTAATTGGGCTGGCATCAACAAAGAATGAGCCACTCCTAGGCTTCTGAGCCTTACATGAGCACATCAAACTTTTTCCTTCTGGACCGCATTGCAAGAGAGGTCCAGGAAAAAATGGACAATTTTATAATGATATTTTAGGAGCCCAGTCCTCTAGCTGCTTGTAAAATAATGTCTCGAGTGTAGAGCTAGAAGTTACCAGGAGGACCATACGAGAAGAGGTATTTTGGGACGACAGCAGCCGTTGGAGAGATGGTAGGCTTTAATAGGATTAGTTGGTGACAGCGTCGACTCTAAATTCAGGTTTTCAGGTAGCCACCCTGAAGAAAGTCAGGATCTTTTCCCTTTTCCTCACAGTTCTCCGGTGAGCCAACAACACAGACTTTTGAGGCCGCTGGAGTCTTCCATCACCTCCATGCAGTATTGCACTTCAGAGCATTTCCTGGGTAAGTTTACTAGTGGTAGCCAGGACTTTAGTTGCAATGGATTCCACAGTAGTCGCTGTTTTGGAGGCCATTTCACACTCTTAGGTCCTGTTCCATGAATCCGGTCTAAATTGATTCTGTTTTGTTGTCAGTTGCCTGCATCAGTTTTGCAAGGCTCTCCATGGGGGCTCTGTTCTCAGAGGAAGTTAATTTTCAGCCACTGCATGTGCCTCGCCACCGGCTGGTTTCGATCCTCCACCCTGCGCTTTGTTGGTGCGTCCCATCGTGAAAAAATTATATGGATCTATTCAGCAGGATGAGAGGAGCTCAGTACTGTTCTTCAACTTAGGAATACTGCAATAATTAAATCAGTTTTAAAGCTATTTATCTCTAGAAGTGCAGAGCTCTCTCCATTCAATGATCTTGTCAGTAGAAGCGTGCTCCACAGCGCCCCCATCCCAGTTACCTTTGATCAGAACCTTTTAAAAGGTATTCTGCACCTTCTTCCCCATCGGAATCCAGTCGCTGTGTGGGGTTTGAATTTTGTGCTTGAAAAATTGATCTGAGTCCTTCTGAGCCCGCTGAATCCAGCATGCTCCATTATCTTTCTTGGAAAACTGTATTTTAAGTTGCCATTACGTCAGGTGAGCGTATTTCAGAGTTACAGACTCTTAATGTGCGAACCTCCTACCTGCAATTTCATAACGATAGGATGACTTTATGCACCAGCACATCATTTTGCCAAAGGTTGTTTCTAAATGTACTTTAAATCAGGCTATCCACTTAGTGTACTATGTGGACATCAAATCAGGGAAATCACTGCTTCTTACTCTCAATATGCATAGAACATTGAGTCTTTATCTTCTCCGCACCTCCAGGGACACCCCTGGCTCTCCCAGCCTCTGCTTCATCTCATGAAACTGCGGGATAACCAGTGGCACAAAGCCAATGAATCCAGACCCCCATGACCAACAACTGTATGGGAAGCCAGGAATAAGTGCACTAGGGAGCTTTGTAAGGCTAAAGTTGCCCACTATCAGGAGGCACTCTCCTCTGCCTGGGGTCAGGGTGCAAGTTCTGGAACAACATCAGAGAACTGAATGGCAAGACCCCCTCTCCCTCTCTGGCTCAACTGCTGGTAGTAAGCTCCCTCTCCCAGGATCCCTGACCATCGCGGATACCCTCAACTCCGCTTTCTCCTAAGTGGAGTCCTCCCTCCAATTTCTTTGACCCAGCCCCAGTGCAGCATCTAACCCCCACTCTGCCTCCATCCCTGCTTTCAGGCTGTGCACTATCTCCCACGTGAGCGAGGCCCTACCTAACCAAAGTCCTTGGTAAATCGTGCCATAGTAATGACTCCCTGGACTAAAATTAGTGCTCTCAACTCTTGATTTGGTCCTTATCCTCTAACAACCATTCTAAATTGGTCTCTCTGCCTCGACCAATTTCCTGCCATGTACAAATCTGCTGTCATCACCCCAATATTTAAAGTGGGATCGCACCTCCCTGGTAACTACCACCTCATCTCTATTCTCCCCCATCTCGAAGGTGCTTGAAAAAATAGTTGTGGACCAACTCACTATCTCACAAATATAACTTACTCTGTCCTGAACAGCATGGTTTGAGGAAGGGGCATACACCCCACTGCCATTTCTCGAAATACACCTCATTAATTAGCAAAGCCCTTGGTAGAGGGACACCTTGTAGAGCTACATACATCGACCTAAAAGGCTTTTGACTCCATCAGTCACACCCTCCTTCTCAATCCCTGCCCGTTATGGGACTCTCCATGGAGGCCACCTAGTAGTTCAAAGACTATCTTAGTGGTAGATCCCAAAGGGTTAAAATTAACTCACGATATCTGCCAGTAAACCTGTTCTCTCAGGGGTTCCTCAGGGTTCTATCCTTGGACCCTCCTTTTCACCCTATTCTTAAACACCCTCCCCATGACTTGCATGGGCCAGATTCTCTTCTGTGCAGATGATGAGGTCCTTTTTGCCAGCCACCCTGACCCCATCTCCCTCCAATCCTGCTTCCAGCACTCCTTCTCAGAAGCAGGCTGGTTCACTGAGCATAGACTTGTTCTGAACTATAAAAACAAAGGCCATGCTCATTTGCCCATCGCCAGAATCCCTAAGTAACTTTCCCTCTGCATCCATAACTTCCAGCTCCCTCTTGAATTAGTACCCACATTCAAGTACCTGGGGTCACGATAAATTCATCACTCCCATACCATGAGCATATCAATCTGTTCAGCTCAGCCACTAACAAATGACTAGGACTCCTGTACAGGTATAGGGGATGCCTGTCCCGAAGCCCTGCGACTTGCAGTGACCTCCTCTGTACTATCACTAATCGACTAGGGGTAATCTTCTATGGCTCCGCTGATCCCACCACCCTCCATTGCATCAAGGTTACCCTTAATACAGCCTGCTGACTGGTCTCTGGTAGTAGCAGACTGACCCACACATGTGAGCTCTACAGATTCACCAGCTGGCTGAACTTGAAGGAATGTTTAGATACTAAACCTGTCTTCTAGCCAGAAAGCTCACCCTGGAAAACTCCCTTCAGGGCCTCTGACACCTTGCAACCCCACTCCCACCAGAGGGTCACTAGGGCTGCAGTCCACTACCTTCTCTTGTCCCCACTGTAGGCCTGCTGAGGTCAGCGCTCCTTTTATTACAGAGCACCCCTTTGGGTGAATGACCTACCCCTGCTGTCACTTCAGAGCAATGGCTGGGACCTTATAAGGTCTCTCTCCACTCAGTACTTCTCTCCCAATCAACATGTGACTGCATCTAAGTATGCACCACCGCACCCTAGGCCCTGGCATCCAGTTACCTCAAGAAACCTCCCCTCAGCTTGGACCCTATAGAACATGTATGCCAACTAGCTGTTTCTTATTATTGCAATCAATTATTGACTCAGGGTTTATATTTTCACCTGAGCTCTGTATCCTGTCTTTGTGGTATATTCCTACTGTTATGCTGCTTGTTACTTATTATACAATGGCAAGAAAATTTCTTGTTCCCTGATTTGTCAGTGTGTGCCTTGGACAGTGATGTTATTGAACAATAACATCACTGTATAATCAGGCACACAAGTGACCGTGAGAACAGTGACGAAATCCCCTCCTCCCCACGAAGCCACCGGAAAGTGACAGTACCTTGAGCGTCACAGCTCACTCATAATGGGGCGTTTTACTGCGTGTACACTACAACCGGCCCTTTCGTTCCTTGACTGTGAGGCGCACATCCTATGTTTACACAGCATTACAAATTAAAAAAACGAAAAAAAACAAATACAAAGCCCGTGCCTGCAATCGGCTTTTCCTACTCATAATTGGAGCCGTTTTATCGGCGTACACTACAACGACCGTTCGTTCCTTGACTGTGGTGGTGCACATCTCTATTTTCACAGCATTACAAATTTAAAAAACGAAAATAAAACAAATACAAAGCCGTTACCTGCAATCGGCTTTTTCAGATTACAACAGAGCCCCAAGTAGCTGCATTCCAGAATGTGTTGGAAGTCCGCTGCATTCGTCCGATCGGCTCGGCGTCCACGCTGTACTCAACAAAATAAATGCCCCCACTGTAAAATGCTTCATTTCCAACAGATTTTAAAAATATTAAAAGTGGCAAAGTGACAAACTGGAGCCATGATGTGCCACTGTGACAACGCAGCGGTGTGTGATAACAGAAAGAAACCTGTACACAGGCAAACTGAAGGCAGCATATGCTCATAGCACCATCTACTGGGCAAAACAGAAACTGTGGATTTTTTTAAAACATGTATGTACTTCCACACCACGAAAAATGATCAAAAATCCCCAAAATATATATTTTTCTTTTTTTCTTCTATCATAAAAATGAGCCATTGTATAATAGCAATAAGGCACTCCAGGGATGTGTGTTATTGTGTAATAACGTCACTCCTGGGGTGGTGGAAGCACTCGGCCGCCCGTGCTTCAGCCCACCCCAGGGTAACGTATATAACACACACCCTATCGTGCTATTGTTATTATGTAAACTCAAGTTTGCATTTCCACCCTCAGCTCTGTAACCTGTTTTCCGTTATATATTTCTGGTGTTGTGCTGCCTATTGCTTTGTATATAAAACTGATGTGGAGCCTTTGCAAAGTCCTTAACTCACAGGTTGTAATTCAATACTTCTCAATAAACCTCACAGTTTTGAAAAACTGAACAAATTTTTGTTTCTTTCACCCTTGGAAATCAGGGTGTTCAGGTTTCAAGCAGTGCTTGTCCGTGGTTGGCCAACTGCATTTTGTATATCTATACAAAACTCGACAAACATCTCACAGGGGTTGTAAACCCCATTCTACCGATGCATGGCTGCCCCCATGGCTTGTTTCAGGACATCTCTGCCTTAGAAATCTGTAAAGCCACCACATGGTCTACTGTATATGCATTCATGAATCATTACAATCTAGACATCGCTTCAAAGAAGCAAACTGCTTTTGACGGGCCATTTTACAAGACCTCCTGTCCTAAGTCCAGACAGTTCACTTCCTCCTCCCTTGGCATTATAACTGCTTGGGAATCTTCCCATGTGCTATGACCTGCTGCAAGAGATTGTCCCGAAGAAGATAGTATAGTTGCGTAAGAACTTGGGTAACAGTAGATCTTCAAGGTATCTCTTGCAGCAGAGTCATCCAACCCACCTTCCCCTTGCTGTTACTTAAGAAGGTTCCTTGCTCCTGTCCTTTCATGACTCCACAAGCTGCTGCCTCATTTCCCTCCTCGGTTCCCCTCGAGGCCTGAGAAATGGTTTCTCATTCGGTCGCTATGGTGGAAAAGAAATGAGGTAACTGGTACCTTCCTTTATACGTGCCATACAGACACCACATGGTAGCATTAGGGAGGTCCCAGGGTCGACTGCTGAGAAGTGATCCAGAGGAAATGACACCTGCAACTGATATCCCATGTGTTATGACCTGCTGCAAGAGATACTCCGAAGATCTACTGTTACAGTAAGTTCTTATGGAACTGTACTTTCTTCCATCTCTCTCTCGCATTTCAGACTCTATCTGATGTGGTTTGGCACAGGCCTGCTCCAGTGGCTGCTGTCCTCAAGTAGGTAGACAAAAATACACTGCTCCTGAAGATTAGCCAGTGTACATCACTCAACCCATAGCTGATTCCATTGTCATCCTGGCTGAGAATGGTAAGGCTGTTATACCTAAAGAGTCACTGTTCACAGCTGGTCCGGGCTAAGGGTTGAGGTGCTGGATGCCACGCCGCCCGCCAGTGACCTGGGTTTGGTGAATGACCTCAGGTCGTCGGGGTGCCAGCATGGGGGGGTTGAGGCAGAGCAGGATCAAGTGCCTAACAGCAGCTGTCCTCTCCTGGGGTGGTTGGCCCTCCCGTGGTTCTGCTGCCACCAGGTGGAGCTCTGGTGGCAGCACAGGCAGGAGGGGGTGGCAAGTCAAGTGGGGAGGCGTCTCGAATATGGCACGCATGTACTTCCAGGTCTGGGGGCAGGCGAAAATGGTAAAAATACATGATGAAAAAAGAAGAAGTCACTGCACACCCCATTAATCAGGAGTCATGCAATATAATTTGAAGTAAGATGAAGTCTCTGCCAGAATCCAGGGTCAAAGAGGATATTCTACTGACTGTCAAGAAAGGAACTGAATCCAACAGTTGCTAGCTTAAGGCCTCCATGGATGCCTTTGATACTCCACCCGCCCTGCTGCTGCTGCAGGCATTTGCATCAGATGGAATTCCTGGCTGTGAACTTTTTGGCTTCACCTGAGATGTTCAGCAACAGGTTATGAATGTTCCTTTTAATGGAAGTTACCTGTTAGGACAGCAGGTGGAACAATTTCCTGAGGCATCAAATGAGCTAAAATGACCCTTAAGACTTCCAGACAAGCTTCTTTAACCCTAGGAAAGACAACAGACATCGTTCTTTTCAAAACAAGCAATCCTTTTGTGGCAAAGGCTGGAGAGCCCAAAACAAAAGTCAACATCCCCAGCCTCAGAAGAAGGCACAGCCAAAGGCACAGATACCGAAATCAACTAGTGGCACTATCTGAAACTCTGTCCCTGGTCTTGCCTCAGCTGCCAGAGGCAGACCTCTCCTCCCAGTGGGGGATGCCTTATCTAGTTTACAGTCACTGGGCATTCATTAAGCAGATAAATGGGTTCTCAGGATCCCTGGATGTTACAGAAGTAACTCTGGACTATCTGAACAGAAGGCAACCCCCTTTGTAAGTTCATATGTCAGAGTTTCTGATACATGAGATTCCGGCCTTCTGAGCAACAGGGCAGTGGAAATAGTGCCAGAGGCAGAGCAAAGCACAGGGTTCTACTCACTACTTCCTAGTTCCAAGGACATCAGGAGCACGTGCCTGTTCTCAGCTTCATCTTGATGAAGCATGAGAAGTCTGTTCTCCAGCCCTCATAGCAACTGCTGTTCATAAGAGCTGTTCTGGAAACAACCGGGCCTGGGCTTTCCTTCCAGAAAGCAGACTGCAAGGCGATTCTGCCGATGGCTTGCTACATCATGGCATGCAGAACTGTGCAAGCCCACTCCATGAAGCGTAAAGTGGTCTGATAGCCTCCTAACTCTTCACAGTGCCTCTGGCATGCCTGCACATGAGGACAACCCAGTGGATGCTCAGTTCATAGTGGTCACAGGCATCACACCCTCACTCCATTCAGGTGACCATGCCTCTGGTTCAGTCTCTCACATGGTGGCCAGTGGAGGACAACCTCTTGCAGGGGCTTCCCTTCTCCCAATCAGAGCCTCAGGTGACTATCACCACAGATGCCCCCATGTTGGGGTGGGGCCCATAGTCAGGGACTCCAAACACAAAGTGTCTGGGACCCATCAGAGATTCATCTCCACATCAGTGTGTTAGAGATGCATGCATTTTGTACAATCTGAGAAACCTGTGGAATTAGACAGCCACAAAACAGTCCTCCTCCAGACAGACATGTCTGTCATATACTGCATCAACAAACAGGGAGGAGCACACTCTTACCCTCTCTGCAGAGAGGCAATGAAAGTGTGGGAATGGTGCCTGGAGCAGGGGATCCTGCTTCAAGCAATCTGTCTGCCAGAGTCCAGAACACTAGCAGATGAACTCAATTAAATATTGAACAGAGGTCAATCCTCATGAGTGGTCACTAGCTCCAGACATCGTGGGATCATTATTCAACAAGTGGAATACCCCAGATGTGGACCCTTTTGCGTCCCCACTCAGTGTAACGCTGCCTAGATTCTGTTCCAGAAATCCAGGACATGGTGCTTTCAGTCAGAATGCATTCATTCTGTAATGGCAGAATTGCTTTCTGTATGCATTCCCATCAATCCGTCTCATGCAGAGGTTATTGCACAGATTGGAGGATCAAGGGGCAGGATGATACTAGTGGCTCCCTTCTGGCCTCGACAGATGGTTTCCTCTGTTGAACAGACTTTCAGTCAGCAAACCAAGGACTACATCACTCAGGACAGATGGTTTCCTCTGTTGCACAGACTTTCAGTCAGAGGACTGTATCATTCAGGACAGACTTATTGACTCAGGGTCACCTGGTCCATCCCAGCCTATGCTCCCTTTACCTTCAGGCCTGGCTCTTGAAGAGACAGAAGTGAACAGGTACAGTACAAGGTATCTCAGATGGTCTCTGAAATACTTTGGGTTGCACATAAACCTTCTACCAGGAAGACATACAGCCCAATGGAAGAGATTTTCCATCTGGTGCTCTAAAACCAGCGTGGTCCCTTTTAGGTGCCCACCTGACTGGCTCTACAGTATTCCACAGTAAAGGTCCATCTGTGCTGTCTCTGCATAGCACAAGCCTGTCAGTGCTCTCTACCTGGCACAGCTGCCATTGTTCAAGAGGTTCCTCAAAGGCATTTTAGGCAGGTTGCTGCCTTAAAACATTTGTTTTGTGCCAAATCTCCTCATGTCCGATATTGAATCCTTGTATTCACTGTTCTCAAATGGACCTATGCATCAAGCCTGTATATTGTGCTTACTATTGTTGCTTGTATCAAATCTGTTCATGTGTAATACTGTTACCTTGTACTCTACTGTCACCTGCACCATGTGTTATGGCCTGGGTCATGCCTGAAAACAGTCCTTGGGATCAGTGCACTCACCCAGTTATCAAAGTCATAAATAAATAAATAAATAACAGAGTCTGTGTATGTTACTCACAGACAGGACTTGAGGAGGTTTTCTGAAACAAGATTAGTGGGGTAAGTTGTGGAGAAACTTGTTGAACTTGTGTTTTCTTTTTGTCCGTAAAGTAAATTGAAAGCACAGTGGTCCTCATTTTAAGGGCCTTAAACTAGAGCTGTGTTTTGCCCTGTAGTTTAGGGGCTAGGTAAGAATTGTTTGGCTTGATTGTTTGGCTCGGGGCCTCTGCTAGGTAATAACTTGGAGGAATAGTAGAAAATTTAAAAAAAGAATAACGCGGTGGTTCCTAAGGCAGTTTCCCTCGTGGCTAGGCGCGCAGCAGCGTCGGAGGGCAGAACACAGGGTTTGGGCTCAACTGCTTTATTTCTCACCCCAGGAATACTCCAGTATTCTAACTGTTATGCAGTATGCCTTTAAGCCAGATCTGCCCGGAGAGGAGCGTTATGCTAATGATGGAACACCATTGGCGTGCCACTTTTCAAATGCTGCCCCTATCAACTGCCTACATTCTAACCTCTCAGATTACCCTCTCCATTTGTCAAGACTAGATGCTTGGCGTCTCTCCTCAACACCTCATCGTGAAGACTTATAAAAACATATAAGTATTCCTTATTTTTCATTTGCTGCCCTTGTCTTGTTTTTAGCTTAACCGCTAAGTTATTTTAGTTAAAATTGTTCTTTTCTCAGTTTCTCCTGATTTGGCATAACGGAGGAACCGGGAATTTTTAGTCTAAAGCTGAGTTTTGTGAAAGAAACTCCTTTATTTTAGCTTAAATTGTTTAAATAAATTTATTTTATGTAACCAATCAATCAGTCTTTATTTATCCAGGCAGAACATCATTGAGAGAACTCATTTACAAGATACACCTGCACATGTAAATAGTAACAACGATATATATGTAAATAATAACAAAGATAACAGTGGGGATCTCTGTTATGATCAAAAGGATATGATACATCATTCCATATAGCATGTAAGAACACAAGGGAATGTTACAACGTAGCAAAATAACATGACTAGGCTAGGACATAATACTAGGCGAAAGGAATTTTAGGAGTTGAAGTGGCAACTTGGAGTGGTAAGAGCAAGAGGAGACAAAGAGGTAAGCAAGGGGTAGGTTGGGAAGGAGGAGGCCAGGTCGAGACAGGAGGCAAGTCATTGCGCAAGGTGCATCAGGTTGTGTAACTGCAAGATTCAGGAAAGGCATGGGAGAACAACGTCTTAAAGGCGGACAATCCGACCGGCAGATATTCAAGGTTTTTGTAGCTTGTTCCACAAAGCTGGTAGGAAGTGACTGAAAGCTAATTTACCAAAGCTTTTAGTTCTGGCTTTAGGAATGACAAGAGACAGAAAGGTGGCGTGAAAAAGTATTTGCCCCTTCCTGATTTTCTCTATTATTGCATATTTGTCACACTGGATGTTTTCAGGTCTTTAGAAAATGTAATATTAGATAAAGGGAACCTGAGTGAACAAATAACACTTGTTTTTTTTTAATTTCACTTATTTAATGAAAAAGTTAACCAACACCAACTGGCACTGTGTGAAAAAGTAATTGCCCCCTTACACTTAATAACTGGTTATGCCACATTTAGCTGCAATGACTGCAACCAAACACTTCCTATAATTCAATATCAGTCTTTCACATCGCTGTGGAGGAATTTTAACTCACTCTTCCTCGAGAACTGCTTTAATTCAGTAACATTTGGTAGGTTTTCGAGCATGAACTGCTCGTTTCAGGTCCTGCCACAGCATCTCTATTAGGTTTAAGTCTGGACTTTGACTAGGCCACTCCAAAACTTTAATTTTACTTCTTTTAGCCATTCTGATGTGGACTTGCTTGTGTTTTGGATCATTGTCTTGCTGCATGACCCAACTACGCTTCAGCTTCAGCTGACGGAAGGATGACTGGACATTCTCCTTAAGAATTTTCTGGTACAGAGCAGAATTCATGGTTCCTTTAATTATGGCAAGTCATCAGGTCCTTAGGCAAGCATCTCACACCATCACACTACCACCACCATGTTTGACTGTTGGTATGGTGTTCTTACTGTGGAATGCTGTGTTTGCTTTTGCGAGACATTATGGGATCCATGTTGTCCAAAAGTTCCACTTTGGACTCATCTGTCCATAGAACATTTTCCCAAAGGCTTGTGGATCATCCAGGTGCTTCTTGGCAAATGAGAGATGAGCATTTATGTTCTTCTTGGTTAGCAGTGGTTTCGCCTTTGCTACTCACATGAAGCCCATTTTTGCCCAGTCTCTTTCTGATTGTGGAGTCATGAACACTGACCTTAGCTGAGGCAAGAGTAGCCTGCAGTTCTTGGATGTTGTTTAGGATCCTTGAGACTTCTTGGATGATTTTACACTGTGCCCTTGGAGTAATTTTGGCAGCCGCCCTCCTGGGAAGGTTCCTACTGTTCCAAGTGTTCTCCATTTGGAGATTATGGCTCTCACTGTGGTTCGATGGAGTCCCAGAGCCTTAGAAATAGCTTTGTAACCCTTTCCAGACTGATAGAGGGCAACAAATTTTTTCTGATCTTTCAGGAACTTCCTTTGATCATGGCATAATGTGCTTGTTGAATCTTTGTGCTGGCAACGTGACTCTGATGGTAAGGGCCAAAATAAGTGAGGTTTATATTGAGCAGGGCTGGCTGTAATCAAGCCTGGCTGTGTTCAATCAGCTGACTCTAATTATCCCTTTAATTGGGTTGATTTAACTAGGAGCAATTACTTTTCACACAGTGCCAGTTGGTGTTGGTTAACTTTTTCATTAAATAAATGAAATAAGTAAAAAAAAAGTGTTATTTGTTCACTCAGGTTCCCTTTATCTAATATTATATTTTGTCTAAAGACCTGAAAACATCCAGTGTGACAAATATGCAATAATAGAAAATCAGGAAGGGGCAAATACTTTCCATACTGTATATTTAAGACTTCTCAACATATAGCTTCAGGGGACATAAGGAGGCAGTGGAGATATATGGGGTAGTTTTTATGGCTCGGAGTGTCCAGAGGGCTGTATTTTTTGACATCTGTAGGTGAGGGATGTCCAACCCACTAACTTGTAAAGATCACAATGATGATGGAGTAAGGAGCCCTGTGGTGAATCTTAGGGCTCGTGGTATAGTGTGTCAAGTTTCTTTAAGGCAGAACTAGAGCCTTGTCCGTATAGGAGATCAGCGTAATCCAGTAAGGATAGAAAAGTTGTTTGGACAGGTCTAGTCTTTGCTTCCATTGTTAGTAAGTGCTTGATTCGGTAGAATATGCCAAGTCTCTGATTTATTTTTGTTAATTCATCTATATGATCAGAAAATGACAGTTTGCTGTCTATTGAGACCCCAGGTATTTACATTTGGACACAGATTCTAGAGGTTCACCAAGAAGGGTGGAGATCTGGGGTGAGAAAGTTAAGCTGGAGACACCAGAGGTCCTTGAATAGAGCACGAAGAGCGTAGCTTTCATTTTTGCACGTTTAGAAGTAGCTTTAGATGGAGCAAATTTTTCTTTAGGCAGTCGAATTCCAGTTGCAGATCAAGGCAGTTTTTTTCGAGAGTTGGTCTGAAATGTACAAACGGTGTCGTTAGCAATAGGGTGTATATTAGAGACTTTATTCCTGTGTGAATATTGTTAATGTATATGGCAAACCGAAGGGGCCCAATATGGAGCCCTGTGTGCGCCTCTAGGCCCAGTTTTTAGAGGAGAGATCTCCTTCTGCTTTCACTTGTTGAGTCTGGCCAATCAGGTAATTACTAAACCTATCAAGGGCGTGTCTCTGAAACCAAGGTTGTTAAGTATGTCTAGGAGAATGTCATGGTCCACCATATCGAAGGCCTTGCTTAAATCTGAGAACAAGGCACCCACATAGAGTTTAATATCCAGGGCATTGAGCCAGTCTTTGGATGCTTTGGCCAGTGCTGAGATCGTGCTGTGGCATGATCTGAATCCTGATTGTACTGGGTGAGAAGGTTACAGGTATCTAGGTAGTTCCTGATCTGGAGATTTACAAGCTTTTCTAGCAACCTAGAGAGAACACGAAGCAGGAAATAGGCCTGTAATTGTTGAGATCACTAGTGTCGCCAGCCTTAAAGAAAGGGATGACATGAGCAGGTTTCCAAATGTTAGGAATACCGTTACTGAACCAGTAACCTTGGTTCCTTTTGTATCGGTTCTCGGTTTCGATCGGTTCCTGATTGATTCATGAACCAACCACAACCGCAAACTATTATTTAAAATTTAAAATCTTTTGCGGTTTATGTTTTCTGCCAAACTGGGTAGTATGTCATAAAACCGGTGAACCTGTTTTTAAAAACTGTGCTGAGTGTGTAGAAGTATTTGCCAAGGCAGATAAACGCAGTTCTTGTGTGGCCTGTCTTGGCTATGATCATTTAAAGTCTGACTGTGAAATCTGCAAGACCTTTCCAAAAAATGCTTGAAAAACATTTAGAAAGGCTCAAAAAGAAGTTGCCTCCACCTAAGGTTCTCTCAGGCTCTGACCAGCCGACACCCTCAGTGCCTGTTGGCGAAACCACAGAGACCAGTACCTCTAATCCCTGAGATGGGTACTAAGGTCCTTGGAAAAGGCCTGCTGAACTGGCTAGCTCTCCGGTTCCATTAAAAAACTAAAAAAACAAACACACAGTTACCCTTGTTGCCTCACTCCTCTGAAGGGGCTTTATTTTTTTTTTTAACCCTACTAAATTACTAAATTTAAATTGCCCCTTGGGAGTGCAGAGGTTTTCTTACAAGCTGGCATTCTGCCATCTTAATTACAATGGGGTCATTTTCAAGATCACTGGGTATATGTCAGCGCTTTATGCCAGGGCTGCTGCCCATTTCTTCTTACCTCTACTTTTCCTTCCAGGTAGCTGATAATGGGCCCTGGCTCTTTATATCCACTACCCTTGTGCCACCTAGTAGGCCCAACCCTTACTTTTCTAAGTAAAAAGATAAATCCAGCACTCCAGACTCAGCCCAAAAATTCAGAGGAGATGTCTTTGTTTGTTGGTAAAATAATGAATACTTACAAATTGTAAGTGTAGTAACTTAAACACATAGTAGTAAGCTTGAGAAAACCTCCACCCACATCCATCCTCACTTTCTAAGTTGGTAGTTGGATGTTATTTTATTCTTTTATATCCTGCATCCTTTTCTTATCTGTTTTGGACTAGAAGTCTGTAGCTGGCAACAGAACTGAGGAAGGAGCAGACTGATGTCTGTTACTGGCTGGTTCACATGTGCAACATCAGTACATCTGTGATGTGGACAGTGCCACCACCCAATGTCAGTCCTCTCCTAGGTGCAGAAGACTTTGCTCAGCAGAATCCTAGCATCTCTGGCTTAGACCCATGAGTGTGAATGAATGGTGAAGATATTCTAGAAGATCAACAATTCAGGTAGGTACATAATTTTCATTTCATGAGTCTCCTAGCATTGCAACAGTAGATCTTTAGTTTGTGCTAAAGACAGCAGTTCGCTTGAGCCTAGTGGCACTGAGGGTTGAGGCACTGGATGCCACCTCCGCCCGTTAGTGACTTCGGGTTCGGGGGCAGGCCAGCGGGCCACCTGGGGTCAGCCGGGGAGTGGGGGCGAGGCTGGATCAAGCATCCATAAGGCAGCTCTCCTCTCTGGAGATGGACTAAGGTTTCCCGGCTCTTGGCTGCCACCCAGTGGAGGCGAGGTGGCAGTGCCAAGTCACTAGGGAAACCTGGCAATAGGCCGGGTGGGCAGAAGGGCTGTCACTGGAGTCGCGGACGCATCGCAATCTGAGGTCCTGGGGTAACAGGAGAAAATCACAAAATATATAATTCCCCATTGCCAAGTAAGGCAGGAGGGGTAATGGGGAAGCAAAAAGCTATATGGAAAAAAAGAGCAGTTGCTTTGACATAGCTTACAACTAATTTACTGGCTAAATCTTCCTGGACATAAAGTCTCTACCACTCATTCACTGGTGGGACTGCGCCGGAGGCACTAGTACTGACGGAGCAAAAAATCTTCAGGAGGGCGGCGCCAAAGGTAGGGCCATGAGAAAGTGGCACCATGAGCCCAGCTCGTGTTGTATAGGCTACTTCAGCATCCTTCCAACTGCCTCAGTTCCTTTTTCCTGCCATCGAAGTGTGCTTCAGTGCGCAGATGCTCGCCAAAGGAGTCAAATCTTCACGCCTATACAACAGCAGCTAAGTTGTTCAGTTTTGATTTAGTTTTAGGATATTCTTCGTTTATTATTTTGAAAAAAAAAGGAAAAAAGAACAGGAAAGTTTTCTTCAGCCCCACCTTGAGGTAGGAGTGGAAGCCATAAATGGGGCGGTGATGGTAGGGAGACTTCGCATGAAAGCTGTATTCCAGCAGGGCTGGGTCTGGTCCACTGCCCTCTACAGAGGAAGGGTCTGACAACGGGCAGTCCAGTGCTCGGGGGTGGAGGTCCTCTCAAAAGCACAAAAGAAGCTGGCCCATTCCCAATCCTCATCGAACCTGGCACCGCTGGCCTCAAATTCTTCTTCATCCCACTGATCGAAGAAGAAACAGTACTGCTCTCGAGTTTGCCCTCTGGTAGGTCTGCACATCGATCGTTGGTTACAGGGGACAGGAGGCTGACTCAGATGCTACTAGAGTCACCTCGGCCTCTGTCCCTGGTGACGGCATTTTTGACTCCGTAGTCCTCCCTGCCCCCTGAGGTCCTCCGGTGAGCAGTTTCATCATTGGGTCACTCTTATGGACAGAGAATTCAGTAGTTGTCCCAACTTCCTGAGCCAGCAGGATTGATCCCAGGGCCTTGGGCCTAGAGGCTTTGAACCCGTGGGCGAGGCAGTTGGGTCAACCCTTGTCGTGTGACACCTTCTTTGGTGCCATCGATGCTGTGCTCTTGTGCTTTTCCTCTCACATGGCTGCGGCTCTGGGGCCAGCATGTACCTATTTCTTCTTCTCAGGTTTTCAGATCTTCATCTTTGGGTGCCCCAGTGTTGGGCTGGGGCCCCGATGTGCCCGTGTGGAACCAGCTGCATTGCCGCCTTCAACTCCGGTCTTGGCGGCACGTGTTCAGCGTCGTTTCCTGCACTGCCCTGGATACAGGGTTCTTCAACTCCAATTTGAGGAGCACCCCTCCTCGCTTTTCCTCCCTTTCCTTATACACTATCCTCCTGGGCTAGTAGAAGATAATATTGAGCCTGATCCTGATCCTGATCTACGATTAGGGATGACTTTAATGAGGATTCTTCCTTTGGAGTGGAAAGTAAACCCTCTACTTCAGCAGAACCTTTGGTTGAGGACCTGTCCTTTAGATCTGTACTGAAGAACATAAATTCCATGCTCTCTCCTCTCCAGACATCAGAGGTGGATCCAGGGAAGCTGTTGCACTTTCAGTATCTGCATGTTCCAGAGATCCCTGTGGAACTGACTCCTCTGGTACAGCCCTCTTCGAGACTCTCTCACAGATGGTGTGGAATAATCTGGCGCTTATTCCTTCCATGGCTGAGTCCATGGATAGGAAGTATGCTTCCCTAAGGATCAGCCAGTCCTGGCCTCCCAAGCCTTTGCGGATGCCATTGTGGTCTTGGCAGAAAATGACAAAGCTGTTCTCCCTCAGGAATCTACAGCCATCCAGTAAATAAGGAATCCCATAAGACTGACATCCTAGGAACATGAGACTCAGCTGCTGCCCTAGGAATCGTGTTGCTAGCTTCTGGGGCTATTTCTCTGTCTGAGTATACCCTCTGGCATTCTCAGAAACCTTAGTCAAAGCTCTTCCAGAGTTGGATGCTACTTCAGAGCTTCTTTAAACTATTACTAGAGGCATCAGCATCCAATAACCAGCAGCTTAAGGCTGCTATGGACGCTTTTGACACTGCCTCAAGAGCAGCAGCAGCGGCAGGAATTTGCACCCCACACCACTCATGGTTACGGACCTTGGATTTACAAATGTTGCTCAAAAAGAGTCATAAATTTACCATTTGATGGTGTTTATCTGTTTGGCCCACAGGTGGAACAGGCTGTGGAGGCCACACAGAAAACTAGGTCTGCCATTAAGACTGCCAGACCACCCCTGCTGCCCCCTCAACGTGGTGGGAACCACGGCAGTTCATAACCTCCAGTCCTTTCACAGCAAAGGCAGAGGGGTTTCAACAAGACTCAAGCCCCTCAGCCACAAAAGAAAATGCAGCAGAAGGTACAGGGCCTAAAGGCGCCTAGTGCCACCCTGAGATTCAGCCCAAGTCCCCTCAGTTGTCCGAGGGGACGTTTCTTCTAACAGTAGGGGGCATCTGACTCAGTTTACAACCGGTGAAGTCAGTCACATCAGACAAATGGGTTTTCAGAATAATTGCGAGGGCTACTCTCTAAATTTGTCAGAACCCCGGAATCTTCCAACCAAGCGACAGCCCAGGCTGTCTGTCACTCAGTGAGACCTCCTTGCTTCCAAGATTCAAGGCCTTTTTGAACAACAGGGCAGTAGAAATAGTTCTGCAGGATCAAAGGAACACAGGTTTCTACTCCCATTACTTCCTAGTTCCAAAGAAACAGGCGTATGCACCCTATTCTAGGTGTGCTGAAGTTAAACAATTTCCCTGGACATGTAGGATGCCTGCCAACATGTTCTCATGCACTCAAACCATCACAAGCATCTCGATTTGTGGCTCTGGGTCAGCAATACCAATTCAGAGTCATGCCCTTTGGGCTCTCCCTCGGCACAAGTCTTTACAAAGTGCTTTGCAGTACTCACAGCGCATCTCAGGAAACTTGGAATTCAAGTGTTTCCCTATCTGGATGACTGGCTTCTAGCAAGCTCATCCAGACAAAGGAGCATGAGGAAGCTGTAACCACGGCTTCCAGATTTCTCTCTTCTGTGGGAGTTCTGTTGAATCTGGAAAAATCGCAGCTCCAGCCCTCTCAATACAGGAAAAATGATATCCTACAGATGGCTTGCTTCATTGAGGAGAACAACTCAGTCTGAGCTCTCTTGATGCAGTGGATGCTGGGTCTCATGGTTAAACTACCAATTTTCAAGGCCTAAAACTGGGATGGTCCATCCTGACCAATGACCCCCCGCCACTGTCACTCCCGCGGGGTACCGCTGCAGACAACGCTGCACACATCAATTGAATTTGCTGCTTGCTCTGGCTGTGCTGCCCCACAGTAACACCAGTAGCAAACATCCAGATTAAAACAATACATCATTCTGCTGCAGCAAGTTCCAAATCATGATGTACAGAAAGCTCATTAGAAGCAAACCTGTGTTAAATTGTGATCAGACATTTGAGCTGCATGTGTTGCTCCTCCTGACAGTCCCATCCAACCAACTTATACTCACCTCAGTTGCTGGCAAGCTTCACTTCAGTGACTCCACTACCACCAGATTGTTTTCTCACATTTCCCTACAGCCGATCAGGTTCAGGTACCTTAGTTCACTGCTGCTGACCTCTTCTCTTTCTGGAGTCCCTCTCAGCTGCTGGCAGGCAGACATCCACATGCACTTGTTTGCACTACTACCCAGTCTGATCTAACAGGAAGGAATATGCTTTACTGTGCTCCCACTGACATGCTTGCAGTGCAACACAGGTGCAAGGATTGAAGTTGCAAGCTGCTGTCCAGCCCGAGCAGCACCACAGTGGTGCTGAAATAACTGTCACTCATGGATTAGCAGTCAACAAAAGGGACAAAACTGGGACAAGTAAGCAAAACCAGGACAAAAGTGACATTTTGCAAAACTTAGGGGTCACTGGGACATGCTGCCTAAAATAGGGACTGTCCTGGGAAAATAGGGACTGTTGGTAGCTTTACTCATGGTGTCATTGGTGTTCACGCGCCCTTGGCTCTTCTTCACATGCAGACCACTCAGTGGATGCTCAGTACTAGTGGTCCCCAACCACACATCCACAGTATTTTCACATCAAGGTGAAGGAACCTCTAAAGGGTCACTCACCTGATGGACTCAAGAGGACAACCTGCTTCAAGGCTTTCACTTTGACCACTGGAGACACAGATCACCATCACCACAGATGCATCTGTAGTCAGCTGGGATGCTCACTGTCAGACTCTCTGCACCCATGGTCTGTGGAACCAGGAATGATCTCAACTCCACATAAATGTCCTGGAAGTTAGAGCTGTCCTGTATGATCGAGCCCTGAGGACTTCCTCTGTCACAAAGCAATTCTCATTCAGACCGGACAACAAAGCGATGATGTACTATATCAACAAGCAGAGACAGGGCATACTCTTACCCTGTGCAGAGTAGCTGATGAGAGGTGGAAATGGTGCCTAGAGCACAAAGCCCTGATCCAAGTGGCCTACCTACCAGGAGTCCAGAATGATCTGGCAGATTGCCTCAGCAGAACAGAGGTAGAACCCTCATGAATGGTTTCTCGACATAAACATCATGAAATTGCTCTTCAAAGAGTGGGGCACACCAGACCTGGACCATTTTGCAGCCCCACTCAATGCAAAACTGCTCTCACGCTTTCTGTCAGGATGCATTCAGACTGCCGTGGACAAAAGCGCTTTCTGTATGCATTTCCTCCTCTTCCCTTAGTTCAGAGGTGCAGCTCAAGCTGGAGGCGCAGGGGCAGAATGATCCTCATCACCCCATTCTGGCCTCGTCAGATTTGGTTTCCATTGATCAACACATTGTCGGAAACTTCACCAAGACAACTGCCACTTCAGTGGACCTACTGACCCAGGCCCAGTGGTCCATCCCAACCTGAGATCCCTTCATCTCCATGCATGGCTCCTGAGGAGATAGAAGTGAGTAGATTTGATGTCTCACATAGAGTTTCAGACATTCTCCTAGCGACACGCCAAACGGCTACTAGGAAACTTACACAGAAAAGTGGAAATGTTTTCCATCTGGTGTGCAGAGTCTTTTCTTGTCCACCTAACAAAGTCCTGGAGTATTTGCTAGATCTGTCAAACAGGACTATAATATTCAACTGTGAAGGTCCATCTCTGTGCGATTTCAGCCTATCACGAGCCTATACACTCTATGTCCCTGGCTCAATTACCCTGGTTAAGAGATTCCTTAAAGGTATACTCCACACTAGGCCACCGGTCAGACCAGTAGCTGCTTGATATATTAACTTTGTGCTAGACATGCTCACCTGTAAACTTTTCGAGCCTCTAGCAACATGTGAGATGAAGTTCCTGACCTGGAGACCACCTTGCTTGTTGCCACTACCTCTGCTTGCAGAGTGTCTGAAATACATGCCCTGGTCACAGACCCCCCCAATACTGTATTTCACAGGACAAGGTGGTTGTCAGAACTCACCCTAAGTTCTCCTAAAGTAGTCTCAGAATTCCATCTGAACCAGACTTGGGTTCTTCCGACCTACTTAGTGAACTTCCAGAATGAAGGCGCAGCATACCCTACATTCTCTGGATGTTAAAAGGGTTTTGCAGTTATATATAGTCAGAACTAAAGAGATCCACAAATCAAAGCAACTCTTGTCTCTTTCACCATGGTCCGGCTGAGTCAGCCTGTCGCTATCAGATGTATTTTAGTATGGCTGGTCGCATGCCTTCGCCAGTGCTACTCCATGGCACAGGTTAAACTGGAAGACAGGTAATGGCTCATTCTACCAGGGCTGTCACAGCATCTCTGGCAGAAATTGACGTGCCCATTGCAGACATCTGCAATGTGGCTACTGGAGCTCTGTCACACTTTTGTGAAGCACTGTTCTTTGGATGTCCATGCCAGACAGCATCAGTCATTTGGCAGGACAGTCCTTAATGGACTTCTGTCCTGAGTGAGCTCCTTTCTCCTGCCGCCCTCCTCGGGGGATTATTTCAACTTAGTTCTCTCCCATTGGTGTGAATGAGTAGTGGAGACTTTATGTCAAAGAAGATATGAAATTACATACCTGCTGTAATTCTTGATCTTATTGGATGAAGTCTGCAAACTCATTCACACCCACCCTCCATCCTTGAGCTCACTGATCTGTTTTGCTCTTCACTCCCTCGATGGCTGGGCTGTGAAGACTCCATTGTGTTGACCCTTCTTATATGGGTCATTTTGACTATCTTATGTCCGTCATAGGTTAGTTTCACTAGGTTAGTTTTGCTGCACCTTCTCGGTCAAAAAGGTACTGAGGCAGTTGAAGGTCGATGCCGAGGTAGCCTATACGGCACAAACTGGGCTCGCTGTGCCACTTCCTTCTGACCCTACTTGGCAGCCCTCCTGAAGATTTTTGGCTCCGCTCAGTCCTAGTGCCTCCAGCATAGTCCCATCAGTGTGTATGAGTGGTGGAGACTTCATCCAAGAAGAAGAAGATCAAAATTATGGTAGGTACATAATTTTCATTTCCTAAAGTTTTCTTGTTTTATAAAGTATTTGCTATCATTTATGAATTGTGTTTTAGCACAGAAAAGGAATTTTCAATCATTTCACAGTTCTCAACCTGTTTCAGAGCTGTGACCTTAACAAAAGTTACACTGCTCCGACGACTGGGGTGGAGTATGCAGTTTAACTTTACAGCCTAGTGGCTATGTATTAATGGTTCTGTTTACAGAAAATGGATGAGAAAATGTTCTGTCTATTATAGTGTATGGGAGAGTGTTATTGCCAATAGAATTTGGTTAGTGGAATCAGCCTGTTGTACTACATTTGCTCGTCACTGCTGCAGCACAGCAACAGAGATTGTCTATGTGCAGGCACGATGAAGTGGCTGCAGTGGTGAGCTGGCCCTGAGAGAGTGGCGCTGGAAAGAACCACTACAACCTGTGGTTCAGTAAGTCAGTTTAAGTACTGGGGGACCTTTTTGGACACAGTATTGTGACAGTGGTTGTCCATACACTATAAAAGATTGTGTATGAGCAACCATACACAAACAAGGCTGTTCTCTCCTTCTGTGAAGGTTGACTCAGTGCTTCCCCTGGGTCTGCGAGACATATGGGAGTTTCAGTGGGTTCAACAAATCCTAATTTCCTGTGTAGTGGGGCAGGTCCCTTACTGTACAAATTTTCATAATACTTTTTAAAAGCATCAGCTATCTCCTCTATTATATATTGTAGTGTATGCTTTCTATGGCTAATTTTGGGGATAGTGGCTCTATTCTTAAATTGACATAGCCTACTAGTCAGTAATTTAAGGGCTGTAGCCCCCAAATAGTAACTCTGTCTCAAGTAAATTAACCGTTGTTCTACTTGGTAATCCAGAATTTTTAGATATTCTGCTTTCAGCTTTGACAGTTGCTTCCCCTGCCCTTATCCACCTTCTGCTGCTGTTGTCTCTGAAGTCCCTTATTTGTTCCAGTAGTTCTTTTTGTCTCTGTTCTCTCTGTTTCTTTAATCTAGCACTAATCTGTATAAACTTTCCTCTAATAATGGCTTTTACCATGTCCCATAAGATCCTGGGAGAAGCATCTGGGGATTGATTCAATTGGACTGCCTGCTCTATGGTTTGTGATATAGTAGCTTGGTTTTCCTCTGATTGTATGAGGGAGCTATTAAGTCTCCAAAGGTTGAACCACTTGGTGGGCCCACCGTCAGTCTTAAATATGTGGGGAATGGTCTGAAATAGGTCCAGCTCCTATTTCAGAGGATTACAAATCCCAAGTGATTCCTGGGAGTGAAAATAATCTAATCTAGAAAAGGTCTGGTGAGGGTGTGAGAAGTAAGTATATTGTTTTGTATTATTGTTCATAGAACACCAAACATCAATTAACCCAAGTTCCCTAGTAGCTTAGTTACCTTCTTGAGAATTCCTTGTTCTCCCTTAGCAACTTGTGCAGAAGAGTCAAGTGTAGGGTTTAATTTTAAGTTTAAATCTCCCCTATGACTAGATGGCCTTCGGTCCAGGCCATGATTTTAGAAGAAAATCCGAAAAATGAGATGTCTGTGCCGGAGGAGATATGGAAACCATAGTAAACACAGAGCCATTACAGCAACCCTCAATAGCTGCAAACCTGCCCTGCTTGTCTACCAAAGTATCCTTGGGTTCAAAGTGTGTGGTGTGGGAATTAATATGGCAGTTCCCCTCCTACAACCTTTACCGTATTCAGATGAAATTACTTTTTATAGCCAAATTTGAAAAGTCTGCCATGTTCTGATTTACTTATATGAGTTTCTTGTAATAAAATAAAGGCTGCCTCTGATTTCCATAAGAAAGACATAGTTTGAGCCCTTTTGATGGGTTGGGCTAACCCATTCACATTGTAGATAAGACTAATAAATCTGACTTAGCCATGGTTACTAATTATTGACTTCATAATGCATGTAACTCTTAGCCTCTAATGTACAGTATTCGCTATCTCTAGAAGTTTCCTCAGGTTCATATTCAGATATGACAGTAAAACTCTCCTTTAAAACAAATAACAGTAAACAACATAAGGTTTAAAGTTCTGAAATTAGCACCAATAGTAAGCAACATTCAGCTTTCAAAGTGGAGATCTACCAATTCTCCAGGAGATCTCTATTCGTCTAATTAACCACCCCAAACAAAGGGAGGCACCATTAGAGAGATGCAGCAAAGCTCCTTGCTACTAAGCCAGTAGCTCTCCCAGTAACCCTACGATGGTTAAATATGGCTGTCTCGGCTGAAAATCAGTGTTTGTGTGCGTCTCTGGTTAGGCTGGGTTGGATAATTCAACTGCCGTGTAGAAGCAGCGGTCATTAAAAGCACTAGCACGGCAGTTATATCAGTAGATGAGCTACTTTATTAAGAAACTCCTCTCCACAAGCCCTAATTAATATTGAAAAGATTTAAACACCAAAGGACCAAATTTAAGTAGTCAACCAAATTAGGAACAAATAGCTTGCAGCGGAGAAATCTTGCTTAATGTGTGCCTCTTGGTGGAGACTGGTCAAAGTTATTGATGTGTGTACAGAATTTCAAATTTCTTCTGATTTCAAACCTCTGACTCCACCAGATCTGCACTTGTTTCAGGCCAAATAAGTGGCAAGAACACCGAGTGATGTTAAATATAAGTTCAAATCAGTGTCACACGTTGTGTTGAAAAAGCTTTTGTTCTGGCTCTGCACTTGTAGATAAGGTAAACAGACAGGAATCGCTTTCAGTTCAGTCTTGTGTGTCTGCAGTGCGAGATCTCTTGTTTTCTTGCACTCTCAGAGTGCTGATGAATGGCTGTTCAGGGCACCAGTGATGATGTCTGGAGGCGCAACCATGTAAGCTTCTTGCTAAGTGCAGTGAGCCAATCAGATGGGGCGTCGCCATGCTGGGAATCCGAGTCCTGAGGAATGTTTACGAGTGCCTCCAGTAGGCCTTTTTCAACCAGGGTCTTTCTGCTTCTTCAGGTGACTCATAGACTTTGCTTCCTTCTGGCCAGAAAATCCACAGGCGTGCAGGGCAAGGGATATTGAAACTAATGGTTTTAGCTCGAAGAATCTTCAAGATAGGGGCATATTTTAATCTCTGTTTTGTACCTCGTGGGGTAGTCAGCGGTCAAAGTACAGCCAACTTGTGAGGTATTTTACTTCTTTTTGCTGCCATGCTTTCATGAGGATCTCCTTTTTACCCTGTAGCTATTAAATGTTATAATTGTGGAGTGGGGTTTGGCATCAGGAGGATGCTTCAG
Organism: Neoceratodus forsteri; assembly: GCA_016271365.2. Taxonomy (NCBI): domain Eukaryota; kingdom Metazoa; phylum Chordata; order Ceratodontiformes; family Ceratodontidae; genus Neoceratodus; species Neoceratodus forsteri. Next base: position 807,535,660 of record CM028132.1, on the reverse strand, counting down.
TTGGAGTGTCCGGTGAGCGCATTCGATACCAAGTTGGTACCCTGAGGCAATTGCAGAACATTATTTAGTAGGTCGGTAATGAATTCAGGCATACAGCCTGTTTCCTGTCCCTCGGGCAACCCATGTATTCAAATATTCTCCTGTCTGAAGCGGCCCTCAGGTCAATACATTTGTGTTGTAATTGCTCAGTATGTTGTAGGAGAACTTGTATTGCCAGGCCCATTTTGTGACATCGTCTTCTGTGGTACTGACATGGTCTTCAACCTCCCAACTCGTTTTCAAGTCCTGTCAGATGTTAATTTAGTTGCTTAAATTCAGCTGTATTCTCCACCGCATTTCCTTTAATTCCTGGAACAGCTTCTCAAAGTGTGATCGTAAGCTGATCTTGTTCTTCATCAGTGTCTGGCAGACTCGTGGGAGAAGGGCTCTAGCTGTTTTCTCTGGGTGGTGGTCTTAATCCAGGTGCATCTGACCTCCGGAGACTCCTTTCATCTTAGATCTGCCCCGACTGTCCATTACAGGTTTGTATTTGCCATCTGAAGGCTTTTGGTGCTGTTTTTACTGTTTTAATAGTTTTAAGGGCTTTTGGAGGGAGCTGTCTCTAGTGTGCTGCTGCTAGCTTCTTGAAGTCAGCCTTGTTGTGTGTAATTGCTGTTACACAATCCTCTTATGTTCTCTCAGCACTTCAGGCTGTTTTTTGACTCACAAGGACATTGGTTGAATGAAGTGAGAAACTGGTCATCTTACAATGACTGTGGTCGACATTTAAAACTGGCTCTCAATGACTGAGATAAGTATTTTACTGTAGTGCCAATTTCTGATCTTGTGTTTGAGTCTGAATTGAAATAAAGCCTAATAAGAGAACAGGACCCACAGTTTTACAAAGTGCCAAAGCGTAGTCACTGTTTGCCTAAGGCAGAAAGACATACAGAGTGCTGCAAGTGTTTGGACCCAGATCACAATTCAGAAACTGATCTACTGCATGATGTTTTGTCATAAAGCAAGAAACAGAAAAAATCAAAAAGGCAGTCTTTATTAGCTAAAACAAGGAGAGTAGAACCTGCACCTGCTCAAAAGTACACACAGCGTGTTCTACTCCAAAATGTAAAATCACACCAGCTGAAAGCTTTTAACTGTGAGTAAAGCTTTATTACTTGTGCAGATCTTTAAAAAGGACTCACATTTTGTAATATACAAGGGATGGTACCAAAATACAGATTTCAAGTCCATCAAGGTCCATCAGAGTCCATCACATAAATCCATAAAAACATCAAGCCATGAGCAGCGGCTGGTACAGAACTTAGCAGCAAGAGCAAAGGCTGAGGTCACTCTCTTGTGGCGTCACCTGGACGATTTCGCGACGAGTTTTTCAAAGGCTGACGTATAAAAGATTAAATGCATTAACATTTAAACAACTTTCTTAAAGTGACAATACACATTATCCTTACATATAGAAAAAAAGAAAGAAACTGTGCCATGTATACTTTATACAACACCAGTATAATATTGCACATATTATTGCTGGAAATATTCCACAATCCTCATATGATCCTGACTCACCCAGGCAGGTCAAAATCAAATCTGTGCACTGCTGAAAGATAGGCAAAAGAAAGAGGTTTTAGAAAAGAAAAACACCATCTATTAAAAATCTTATTACTTTTTTCTTAAACTTAAAAGGGTTTGATTTCAATTTTGTCATTCAGACCTGGTGCATTCATTGCCTTCATGGCAAAATCCAATCCTAGTAACCAGGTTGAGAGCATCTCTGTGATATCTGCAGAAGCAGCTTCACCTAATGACCAGACTAAAGCACAGTCTGCAAGGAAGCCTACTAAAGACCATAAATGCTTGGCTGAGAAACACTCAGATAGGAAGAACTCCAAAAGGCAGGCAGAGAAGTCTTCCTCTCATATCAGCCTTAAAACACACTTGTAACTGGAAAAGAAAAGGCAAATGAAGAATAAGAATATTTGGCATGTATATAGCATATTCATAAACATTGTATCCCAAAGCGCTTACAAGCAATGAAAGACTGATAGTGAGGTGACTGTAAATGTGTAATGGCAGAAAGTTTGCACATCAGCACACACACAGCCGTGGATTAACCAGATTTATGGGAAGAGGAATGTTGGCCAGAAACAAGGAAATCCTATCTGTTGCAAAAAGTGACTTGTGTTCTTTTTCTTCCACCTGGACACCCACCAGGACAGCACTAGAGAGGGCAAAAGGGACCTCAGTTTAACATCTCATCTGAAGGATGGCACTCACCAACAGTACAGCATCCCACAGTACTGCACTCAAGCACCCATGTTGATGATATGAGCCAAATCACACTGTGGGACTAGATCCCACAATCTTCTGGTCCAGAAGCATATGTGCTGCTAACTGAGCCACACCGACACAATGAGCCAATTGTCCAACCAGCTGGTGATTCTTATATGCCTCTATGGAGGAATTCAAACAAAGTTGACAGTACTTTCACGCTATAAAAGGACAGGCATCCAAAATTTCTATAATTGCTCCTTGTATCACAGAGGATGAATGTTATTATATGATGATGAGAAGGTATGTATTAATTCAGAAGTCCCAGGTGATGAGAAAATGTGTTCACCTCATGACATTTCGAGGACTGTTTCTCCTGTTCTGCCTTCCTTAAAGGAGTGGCAGCTATGATTAACATCCCCACTGCAGAAACAGATTTTGACATTGGGAGTCAGATTTCTTATGGCTTTTGGGACTGACATCAACCAAGAGATTCAATATCCCTATTCATGACACATTTAATACGATGAGTAAAACAGTATTAAACCTGCCAGCATCTGCAACAGCAATTGATAGAAAATTGAGGAAAGATATATAGTAACCAGGACTGGTTCAGAATATCTTAAACCCTAACCCAGGAGATCTAATATAAGCTGCTGCATGTGAAAAGGCAGAAACACCTTTTTTAAACAGCACCACTGATAAGATTCCAGACAAACTGCCACACACAGAAAAATCATCTTTCTTCTGTGACACTCATCTGAGACAGGCAACATTTCTGAGTTACACATTGCATTACAGGAAGCACTTTGGAAAGCTTTGCTACCTTTTGTGATGGTTTGCCCTCTGACGAGAGGTCAAAGATGTTACAGCATGTAAAGGATGGTCTGGATACAATCAGAAACTAATTGCAAATGGCTGTGGATGTTACAGATACAGCAACCAGATTCTGACAAAGACAGCAGCTTCCAGAAGATCGGATGTTTAGAACCACAGGATTATCTGTTTATCTTCAGAACAGAGCTGCAGAATACCCTTTGAAGATGTGTCTCTCTTTGGAGATGAGGCGGTGAGCTGTATGAATAAGGTTGATAAAAGCAAAAATGATTTTAAAACTTTTGTAAAGAAAGAAAATTCTGGGCGTGCTACAGAACCTGTGTCAGTGGGAGGCATGGGAAGGGGTACTATCAGAGGCATTATCACCATAAGCTATATACTGTAGTAAACCCGAAGGATCAAATAGAGTTAGAGGTGGAAGAGGATGGAGGCACACCCAAGACAGGCAGCAGCCCCAGCTCAACCACCCCAGACAAAAACTAATCCCAGACATGTCACTGGTTGCCATACTTCACTCTTCAGTTGAGGCGCATCTCTGTCACCCATCTTCAGCAGTGGCAGTCTGTCACAAAAGGCAAATGGATGCTGGAGACTGTGAGAGAATACCTCAGTTTTGTTATTTTTTGTTACCACCACCACCACCACTACTACTACTACTACAGGAGGCAGTAGCGCAGTGGTTTAAGGCTCTGAGCTGCAAATCTGGTGACATCCAGCAGACCAGACCTGGGTTTGAATCCACAGCTTCCACTTGCATACTGTGTGACCCTAAGCAAGTCACTTAACTTCCTGTGCTCCCAGGATGCACCTGTAAAAAGCTTTCAGCTTAGTGTGCTACTCCTGGTTAAACAACTAAATAAAAAAAATTCACAATATTTCAATTAAAATTTATCATGCATCAATTAAAATTGGAGGTTAAAAACTACAGTCTCTCAGTGCTGTGGAGAAGGTAACCAGCAAAAGAAATGGTAAAATGATTTTTCTCAAGGTACTTTGTAGCAGAAAGAATCAGTAGAGTGCCAGTCAGTCCTCAACCTCAGGCCTCTAAACAGATGCATAAAGAATGAGAAATTTAAAATGTCACTTTGCATACTGTAATCCTGTCTTTCTGACAAGACTGACTATGCTCATTGGAGCCAAAGCATGCTTACTTCTACATCCTAATAAGGACAAGCCACAGAAAGTACCTATGCTTCAGAGTAGACATGAGTCAGTACCAGTACAGGGCAATGCTCTTTGGACTGACCTCTGCTCCAAGAGTATTCACAAACTGCCTGCTGTAGTAGTACCTGTTGCACTTTGAAGAACTGCAAATCTTCCAAGATCAGGCTTCAGCATTGATTCCTACTAATTGGGTCATAGTCATGTAAGACCCAATAGGAGCCAGAACTTTTCAGAGGGCTAGTGATACAGTAGGCACCATGTGGATTATGTATGCACTTGCTGGTATACAATGGCATCAACCCGCAACTGCCTTAGTTCCTTTTTCCCCACCATTGAGTGCACATCACTGACAACTGCACTCATCCTCCAGGAGTCAGAATATCACCATCTATGACATCAGCATTAGGTTCTTCAGTTTTAGTGTTTAACTTTACAGTTTGTTATTTTTATATCAATTAAGATCATTTCCTACATTTATTAGTGTCTCTCTCAGCTCTTCCATATGTAAATGGTTAATGACCATGAAAAGCGATAAGGAGCTTGAAGAGGCAGCTTGTTATGACAGCAGGGCTGTACCAGTCTGCCTTCTCCTCCAGAGAGGGTTCAGGCGATGGGCTTTCCAGTACTTGGAAGGGAAGACAGTCCTCTCATAAGTACAAAAAGAAGTGGTACCGATCCCACAAATGATCAGCGTCAGGGTGCAGTCACCGCTGACCTTGGTCTCTTTCCTCTTCTTGTAAGAGGAAGAAACTGCACCAGTCAAGGTCACCCCCTGTGAAGTCTGCCATGAGGCATTTGACTTCCATTGGCTGGAGGTTCTTACCACCGTTGCCAATGACACTGGGGACTTCTAGGTCTGCAGGTCAATGTCTCCGGCCCCAGAGCCCCCTTCTGTCTTTTAATGAGTGTTCCTATGGGCAGTTCCGCCCATGGGCAGCTCTTATGTTGCAGTGGGTGCAGTGTCTGGCCCATGTGGCACCACTGGTGGCACAGGCCCCTAAACCCCTTGGGGTCGGGTGGGCTGACATCGGTGGCGATGTCACTGGACCCAGTAGAGTGTTCACTTGCAGCAGTATCCTCTGGGTCCTTGCTGCAAGTGGCACCTCCAGTGTTTACCCATCTTGTGGTGTCACCTCCATCCTGTCAGGGGACAGGGCAGCCATGGTGCCACCAGTGGTAACTCAGGTGCTGGCTGGGTCTGGTGTTGCGTCTGAGACTGGGTTTGAGCCACTCAGGGCCTGAACCAGTGTCTGGTCCGATATCACATAGGCTTGCAGTGTCAAGAGCCTTCCTGGTGCATCCACAGTGTCAGTTCCAGCACAGCCCCTGGCACCGTCCATTTAACCTGTGGGGCTGGGATTGGTGTTACCAGTGTTTCTGTAGCTGTGCTGTCAGCTCTGCAACCCCCAGTCTCTTTTCTGTCCTCCTTACAAGGAGGCAGTAGATGGAATGTGTCAGATCCTGACATTATTTCTGAAGGTGAGGATGATGATTCTTTTTATGGTCAGGAGGATTCAGACCCAGTTCCTGTGTCTGTTCCTCAGGAAGACCTCTCTCTCTCTAGGCTCTGCTTAGACATATGCACTCTGCATTGGATTTTGAGCTATTGACCAGGCTAGCACCTCCTGCTGGAGTTTCTAAACATGGCTAATATTCTAGTCCGTTTAATTCTTACTATCCAGCCCACTCTGGGGACCTTGTCTGATGTGGCTGGCATAGTCCTGCTGCTGTGGTAGCAGTCGCCAAAAAGGCAGACAAGAAATACGCTACTCCTAAAAATAAATCCGATGTATTTCATTTAGTCCTAGCCAATACTATGTTAATCTCACTGAGAATGACTAGGCTTTGTGCCCAAGAAGGTCACTGTGCACCGTGACTAATAAGGAGACGAATGTGCTTATGCTTAAGCTACCCTGGGCATGAGGATAGCTAGCTACCAAGGGCATTTTTCAAGTATGAATATTCCACTGGAACAAGCTAAAGTCACTCAGAGGTTTAATAAGATGTACCACTGACTGTTAAGCAGGTATTGCATCCACAGTCACCAGCTCAAAGTGTCTGTGCATGCCTTTGGTACATTATCTTGCTCTGAAGCTGCAGGCATCTACATCAGGTGGCATTTCTGGCTGCAGACTTTCTGGCTTCACAAAGGATGTGCAGCAAAAGGTAATGAATGTCTCCTTGATGGCACTTACCTGTTCAGACAGCAGTGGAGCAGTCTCTTAAGGCAGCTAATGAAACTAAAATGACTCCTAAGACTTCCAAATCAGTTCCTCTCAACTCCCAGAGAGGCAAGAGTCATGGGTCTTTCACAACAAGCAGTCCTTTCATGGAAGATGAAGGAGTCCATAATAATAAAATCCAACCTTCCCAACCTCAAAAGCACAGCTGATGGCACAGGTGCTGAAAGCACTTAGTGCCACTATCAAACTCCTGCCCCCACCTGCCCAAGGCAGAGGTCTCCTCCCAGAGGGGTGGGGCACCTGACTTAATTTTACCGTCAGTGGTACGCCATCATGACAGACAAGTGGGTCCTCAGGACTATCTGAGAGGGGTACTCACTGGATCTCATAAAAAAAAAAAAAAAAACAGACTACGCAGAAGGCAACCCTTTTTGTCAACTCACATGTCAAAGCTTCTGGCACAGGAGATTGTGGGCTTTCTGAGCAACATGGCAGTGGAAATAGTGCCAGAGTCAGAACAGAACACAGGTTCTGCTCCCACTGCTTCCTATAGTTACAAAGAAATCAGGGCATGCACCCCATTCTCAACTTCACAAATCTGAATAAAGTCATGGATCAAAAAATGTAAAATGATTTCTTTGGGCTCTCTGCTACTACCCTACCTGAAATCTCAAGACTGGCTAGCATCCCTGGATATGCAGGATCAATGCCGTCACATACTGGTGCTCCCCAGCCACTGATGCCTCCATTTTGTTGTTCTTGGACAGTATTGCCAGTTCAGAGTCCTGCCCTTGTTGGGCTTTCCTTGGTACCACAAGTCTTTAGAAAGTGCTTTACAGTACTGCAGTGCACCTCAGAAAAGTGGGACTCCACATCTTCCTGTATTTGGACAACTATATCAAGCCTGTCCAAACAGGAGATGGAACAGGCAAGTAGCCACTGTCTCTCAGTTCCCAGCTTCCATGGTAGTCTTGCTGAGCCTCGACAGTCTCACCTCAAACCCTCTGGCAGCTGTTGTTCATAGAAGCTGTACTGGTCACAACCCAGGCCTGGGCCTTTCTTCTAGAAAGCAGACTGCAGGCAATAGCAGACTGCATGCTACATCGTGGAATGCAAGACTGTGCAAGCCCACTCCTAGCAACACATGGTGGATCTGATAGCCTCTGTGACAGGGTTGAATAAGACCCTGTCCCATTTGCTATGTAGAAAGAGCAAAACACAAGGATCTGTTCTATCCTCTTCTTTGCTGTCTCTGTCTGACTATACAGTCAAACTTTCTCTGCCTTCACTTGCTGTTTCTGTCTTTTCTTCCCTTGCATATCTGAAGTTATAAAATATGTGTGAATCTTTATATGAAACTGGGATCCCTTGGTTTGAAAATGTATATAGTTATATTGTTGAAATGATTGCGAAAGCTATTTGGCATTTAAGGGTTAACCTGAATGCAGCACTAGCTCTTTGCAGAGCTGTTCATAGGAGGTCAGTTCTGGGACACCATGTACTGTTTTGTTGCACCTGCAGGAAGGGCAGTAAAAGAACATTTTCTGAAAAACAGGATGTCTCTAACGAGTTCCCAACAAAAACTTATAAAAGAGCAGCAATAATTTTGCTAGAGAAAGAGCAAGACTGAAACTTGGAATTAAGATAAATCCTCAGAGGAAGGACTTTGTTTTCTCTGTACTGTATTTGTGAATAGTTCTACTGAACAATTTTATTTTAATTTTATTGTTATTGGAAAAAATAAAACACTGCTTGCAAGTTTTACACCTACTCCTGGTCTTCCTAAGCTTCCTGACCCTGTGCCTCAGCGACAGCCTCCTCAGTGTTCACAATGCCTCTGGCACATCTGAACATCAGGACAACCCAGTGGATGCTCAGTGCTCAATGGTCACAAACATCACACCCTCAGAATTACCCCATCCAGGTGACCACATCCCAGTAAGGTTCCTGACATGGTGGCCAGTAGAGAGAACTTTCTCCATGGCTTCCACTTTTCGCCACTGGAACTGAACATGGTTTTACCACAGATGCCACCCTGTTGGGGTGGGAAAGCACACTGCCAGGGGCTTTCAGATACAAGGTGTCCTGGACCTGGCTGACTTTTCCCCACATCAGTGTGTCAGAAATGCATGCAGTTTTGTATGGTCTGAAAGCCTTAGTGGACTTAGTCAGCCACAGAACAGTCCTGCAGACAAACAAGAAGTCTGTCATGTATTATGTAAACAGAGAAGAGCACACTCTTACCCTCTCTGAAGAGAGGCAGTGAGATTGTGGGAATGGTGCCTGAAACAAGGGATCCTATTCCAAGCAATCTACCTGCCAGGAGTCCAGAAAACTGACAGGGTTATAGAGTACTTACGGACCTTTCTAATGTTGTCCTGCAGTATTCCACAGTCCAGGTCCACTTGTGTGCTATTGCAGCATACTACAGTCCCAGTGCTACCCTCTGTGCTTGACATAGCTGCCACTGTTCAAGAGGTTCCTTGCTGGCATTTACACACAAAGCCTCCCATCAGGAAGTCAGTAGCTCTTTGGGACATCAACCATGTGCTGAATATGCTCACTCCCAAGCCTTTTGAACCTACTGCGATGTGACTTGAAGTTCCTAACTTGGAAAGCAGCATTTCTGGAGGCTATCAAATCTGCACGCAGAGTATCTGAAATCCATGCTATGGTCACAGATACTCCATATACTGTTTTCCATAGAGATAAGATAGATCTTGATGATATCTCTTTCATCAGGCCTCACCTTTGGAACTATACTCATGTCAGTGCAAGGACCACATGGAAACTTTTGCATTCAGTCAGTCAAGGCCTCATGATAAACACAGGCGGCCCACTTCTCCTAGAGTTCTGTTCCTGCCGATCAGATTTGTCAGTCTCGTCGCCGGAAACACTGCTGCACAAAGCCGCTGTTTTATTTTCTTCTAAATTAAGTAATCACTTTTATAGTGATTTTCGGCAACCTGGTTCCTGCTGAAAGAACCCTCCAAACGTTTTCTTTACTGCCAGTGCTGATGGAAAATCTGCAAGGAAGACACCCACAATGTGTGTATCTGCTGCCTAGGCCTCTGTCACAACATGAAAGCCTGTGAGATCTGAGGGTTCATCTCTACTACGAGACAATGCAGGAAGGGGCTTGGAGAAATTCTCCTTCAGAAAACCATAGAAGCCATGGAGAAGCAGCTGTAGGCAAAATCTGCATTGCTGGCCCCATTGACTGAATTGCTGTCCTCAAAGTCCTGGGAAAAATCCTCTTTGGGGAGCCACAAACACAAGCAGTGGGACAAGGCCTCCCTGTAAGGTCTAGTTCACCCCTGCAGAAAATAGGTACAACATATACTACGATGCCATCCGCTCCGGCAGTGGCGCCCGCTGCCCCTTGACTGTTGACCACACTCCATAGTGGGCGTGGTTATGCGGTATTTTCATGCCTATTATGGCTGATGTGTCGCATTGTCGGTGGAGACTCAACCTTCATTGTTGACTCCTGCAGTCGCGGCTCACTACTCAAAGTGGCGCCCAACGTGCAGGCAGTACTCCTATCACTTTCAGGCACAGAAACATAGAAGTTATCAAATAAGGACCTCTTGGTCCACTTAGTCTGCCCATACATTATACAGCAACTACTGCCAGGCCTTCCTGCTCCAGTGGGCCCATTGGCAGGGTCTCCTGCAACCACCCTGTTGATGTTGCAAATTAATACCTTGCAGAGTAGAACTCATTAGCTGCCAACAATGTCAACAGCACAGTCCTTCATTCCCATTAATGAAAGAATTGACAACAAATATGAATATAATTCTGACCATATAAAAAGTTGAGGAGGAGGAGGAAGAAGACTATGCAGAGGAGAGCCAGTATGAACATGGCACCAGCTCCACAGTCTCTTCTTGTAGTGAGGACTCTGTAGTGGATACACCAAGATCACCTCCAGAGGATCCCTCGTTTTTACCATGATGCAGCAAATGCAGGCTGCCTTGGGTTTCACCTTAGAGGAGCAGGATTCTGCCAAGAACAACCTACTAGAGTTTCTGGAGATTCCAGAACCTCCCTATGTATTGTTCCTCCTGTGTCCAACTTTGGAGGATGCTACTTTTGCAGCCTGGTATAGCCCTAACAACATACCAACTGTGCCCAGAAAGGCAGATGAAATGTATTCTGCTCCTTCTAGAAAAACTACTATGCTGCCCATTCTGAGACTGACTCATGGGTAATTACAGCTGCCCATGATAGGTCCAGGGCACCTAGGCACCTGAGGCTGGATGTCCTAGGCAAACATATTTATGACTGCCTTTCTGGGTCTGCATATTGTGTCACCAGGTCCATATGATAAAATATCAAAACACCCACCAGAGAAAGGCCAAGGCTGCTCTACAGGCCTTGCCTGAGGGTTCTGCTAAACAGAGTTAGTCCAAACTCTTATTGCGGGTCTGATGTGGGGACACATTTGATCCACACAGCATGTGATATTTCTGATGCCTCTGTCAGGGCTGCAGCTTCTGGCATTTGTCTCAAGTGCTACTCATGGCTCAGGGTAGTAGGTTTGCCAGTGATGTGCAGCAAACAGTTCTCAGTGCTCCATTAAGAGGGCAGAAACTGTTTGGCCATGATGTAGAAGAAACCTTGAGAAATCTTCAAACATCTGGCAAGACTCAAAAGTCAAAGAAATCCCTGTACCATACCTAGTAGCAGCAAGGACACTTTCTTCCATCCACTGTCAGAGGACAACGTCAGGCCTACTGACAGCAGGGTAAAAGCTGAGGTGTGGTGGCCTTGCCAGTCCCCTCTCAAACCCAGGTGCCCATACAGAAGCTGCGTAAGGGTAGTGGAGACAGTAACTGTGCCCCCACTCACTAAGACGCCTTGTACACCCCTCAACTACCATTACCTCCAGGGTTATTGTAGGTCACCTGTCCTCCACTTGGAGCAATGGAGTGGTGGACTTCAAACTAATGGGTTCTGGAGATTATAGATAAGGATCATGCTCTGTAACTTCTGGTCAACCCTTCAGATCATCCACCCATTGTGACAATATACCCACCAGGGCACATGTCCCTGTTGCTAGAGAAGTACAGGCCATAGAATGTGTACCTCCAACACAAAGTCACACAAAGGCTTTTACTCGATACTTCCTTGTCCCAAAGTGGACAAGGATCTGAGACCTATTCTAAATCTAAGGGATCTAAACTTCTTCATAGCATGCAAGAAGTTTCAGATGGTCTCTCTGCAGGTTCTCCTTCTCCTGTTCCAAACAGGGACTGGATTTGCTCCTAAATGTGTAGGAAGCCTACCTCCATATCAAAATCTGGAAACCTCACAGGAAATATCTGAGGTTCCTGTTTCAGGGGAGTAGTACCAGTTCAAAGTGTTCCATTGGCTTGTTTCTGCACCACAAGTTTTTCCAAATACTTGGCAATTGTGCAGCAGCCCTTATGAGGGAATGCTTGTATGTTTTTCTTTACCTGGATGACTGACTATTAAGGTCCACTCCAGGAACCAACTGCTGCAGACCTTAGCTCGAATCAGACAGATGTTCGATGTTCTAGGGATGACAGTCAACATACCAAGGTCTGTATTGACACCCTGCCACTTTTCTATGCCTTCTGGGCCTAATGGCAGCAGACATTCACAGTACCACTGTACTGGCCAAGGTGCACATGCAGATCCCACAGTGGACCCTGAGAGTCCAGTGAGACTAGCTGACAGGTGATCTAGAACAGATGGTTCTAGTAATGTCTCCCATGCTAAAGCAGTCAAGTGGTGGATGGAACACAGCAACCTGTTCAAGGATGTCCTGTTCATGATTCCTACCCATATCAGATCCTCAACACAGATGCTTTGGGATTAGGATGGGGAGCCCACTTTGGACCTCTTCAGACACAAGGATTATGGAACCAGGTGGAATGTGCTTGCATATAAATGTTCTGGAAATGAGAGCAGTCCTATACATTTCAGGCCTTCCAGACCACTTGTCCCCAGGTCCTCTGTTAATATAGATGTACAATGTCAGTGTGACGCATAACATCAACAAAGCGGGGGTGCTGTGCAGGGAAGCAGTGAGGAGTTTGGTGTTGGGCTCTGGAACACAGTCTAGAACTATAAGCAATACATGTTCCAGGTGCCCATAACATCTTGTCAGACAAACTAAGCAGGTCACAGTCCAGGAAACATGAGTGGGAACTCCTGACCCCAGTGGATGACAACCTGTTCGAAGATAGGGTTGTCCAAAGCTGAACTCTTTGTGTCCCCAAACAATGCAGAACTGCCACATGTCTGCTTGTTAGCTCCAGGGCTTGAAGTTTTATGGCGCAATGCATTGTCCCTCTCCTGGAAGAGAGATATCTGTATTCTGTATGCCTTCCCTCCCTTTCTGCTAATTCAGAGATTAATACTCAAGCTGAAGATGAAGGGGCAACTCTAATGCTCATTACTGTCCCCCAAACCCCAGTACAGTACCTCTGCCCATGAAAGGGTCTACTGTCATAGGAACAGGAGTCCATCCAGTCGTGCAGTCTCTACTTCTGCACACTTGACTCCTAAAGACATAGCCATAGCTCACTTTGGGGTATCACAGAAAGTGGCAGATGTTCTGGTGGCTGCTAGAAACCATCCACCAGACACACTTACTCCATGAAATGGAAGCGGTTTGCTTTGTGGACCACTTCACATAATCTGAATTCATTTACCTGCCCAGTCAATCAGGTTCATAGAGTACCTGCTGTCCTAATCGATTCAGGCCTGCAGTTTTCCTCAATAAATGTGCATTTGGCTACTATATCAGTTTTCCACGTGCCTGTGGATGGCTATACAGTTGCTTAGCTGGAGTAGCCCTATGTTCTTGAGGACATTTCACATAAAACCTCCCATGTGAAATCCAGCCCTGGCTTGGGATCTGAATTTTATTTTGGAAAAGGTAACTTTGGCTCCTTTTGAGCCAGCTATGAGTTATGGCTTACACTTCCCTTCTTGGAAAGTGTTATTTTTAGTTGGGATCACTTCTGCTGGAAGAATTTCAGAGCAGTAGGCTCTGATGTATGAGCCTCCTTATTTAATTTTCCACAAAGACAGGGTGTCTTACATACTAATCCTAAGTATCTACCTAAGGTGGTGCCAGAGTTTATATTAAATCAAACCATCCACCTACCAGCGTACTGTCTAGAGCATGCCAATCCAGGAAGCATTGCTCCATACTTTAGATGTGAATAGACTATTCAGGTACTGTACACACCGCACTAAAAGGATTGTAGAATGCCCTCAAAGAGATTTTTGTTTAGTTCATCCCTGGAAAGAGGGTGCTCCAGTTTCTAAACAGTGTTATCCAAATGGCTTGCACATTGTATTTAGTTCTGTTATAGAAATACAGTGAGAACTTCCTGGAGTGGTTTGTGGTCATTCCACTAGAAGTATGGCCAGTTCTGTGTCGTTTTCAAAATGTTTCCTCTGCAGAAATCTTTGCAGCTACCACAGGAATACTGTCCACGCCTCACTAAATATTATAGTCTGGAGGTTGCTGCTGTAGATGAGCTGGGTTTGGCCTTGCTCTGCTACAAGGCCTTTTGTCATAAGCAATAGTATAGGCTCCAGCTGCCCAGACTGTTAGCTATTGGTACTGCTTGTGACTTGTTCCAAAGCTGTGACCTGATGAAAGAGATATCCTGAAGAGACATTGAACAGTTACATGCTTACAGTAACAGTAGATCTTTGAGAGAATCTCTTTCATCAGACCATGTCACCCGTTCTCCTTCCCCTCAGGGATTAGACAAAAGGTCTTAGTACTGCTGTCGCCATTGCTGTCTTTTCCAGCACTCTGCCTTGCCTACTATATGGAATGCTGGCTCTTTCCTGCTTTCCTAGAGGGAGGTCCTCTGAACATGATCTCTGGTGAGGAACTGAGGATGAAGGGCCACCCACTTTTATAAAGACATTGATGCATGATATTGGTGTGGGCGGCCCTGACTGACTGCTACAAAGTTTCCGTGTGGTCCTAAGCGCTGGCGTGGGTATAGTTCCAAAAGTGTGGCCTGATGAAAGAAATTATCTCAAAGACCTACTGTTACAGTAAGTACTAAGTGTTCTTTGTCTGTATACCCCCAAGTTTCTACTGAAAGTTGTGAGTTCCATTTTAACAGGCCTTAGTCCTACCTACCTACTTTGCCAACTTTCAGAATGAGAGAGAAAGGACTCGCCACTTACTAGATGTTAGCAAAGACTTCAGACAATCAAACCGCTCTTTTTTTTTCCTTCAGTCCTAATTAGAAGGGATAGCTTGCTATAGTTAAGTGCATTTGTGCCTGAATTGTGAATTGCCTTTGCCACAGCTATGCCATTCTCAGGATAACTTGGAGGTTGCATATACCCCCACTCCACCGAGCAGTTGCCATGTCCCTGGCAGAAATAAACTCTGTGCCTATGGGAGAAATTTGCAGAGCTGCAACTTGGAGCACAGTGCACACTTACAAAGCTCTATGCCCTGGATGACCGTGCCAGGCAACATGCCATCTTTGGGAGGTCAATTCTGAATGGATTATTATCCTAAGGTAGCTCTCAGCTCCAGCTGCCCTAGTGCAGGGGACTTTTTCTGAGCTTGCTACTCTAACCCACTATTGGTGAAGCTTAATTCTTGGAAGACATTAAAATTATGTTCTTATCGTAATTCTTTATCTTCGTGAATATCTTCATCATTGATTCACATGCCTGCCCACCATCCCTTGGACTGAATCCAGTTTGGTTGTTGTGGTCTTCACCCTTTATATTTAGTTTGGACTATGAAGACTCTGTTACTGGATTTGGTAGGCCTTTTATATGGGCCACCAAGGCTGTCTTATGCCCTTCAGTTAAGTGCATAGGTGCTTGTTAGGTTATGCTGCTCACTTCCTCCATAAAAAGGTACTGAGGTGCTTGGGGATGGTGCCACTGTATACCTGTGGGCATATGCATCATCACGCGAGGGTGTACGTGGTGCTTACTGCATCAGCAGCCCTCTGAAAAGTTCTGGTTCCGCTGGGTCCTAACACTGATGGCTAAGACCCACCAGTGTGAATCAGTGGCGACGATATTCAGGAAGATCAAGAATTATGGTAAGAACAGAATTTTGATTTACAGTCTATCTTTACTTGGATGACTGGGCAGTGTGTAGCAGAACTATGGAACAGGTCCCATCCTCAATGGAGCAAGCTATGTTCATGATGAAAAAGTTGGGGTTCATCCTGAATTTAAACAAATCAAACCTGGAATCCACATAAAACTTGCATTTAGTGTTCCCATTAAGACTGCAGATCTGGGGTTCACCGTACCCTCTCAAAATTGTTCAGGGGTACAAACTAAATTACAACGGTTCACTGTACCATTTCTACAAAATGTTTTGTGGGATACATGTACTACAAACAGAATTATGGGGTGCAGTGTACCCCGCCACACAAAAATGTGCTTGAATTTCATAATTTGTATGTGAATCATGTACAGTTATGCATGAATGGGAACACTGCTTGCACTTCATTGAAACATAACTGAATACAGTACAAGCAAAGGCCTTACCCCGCAGGAGAGTGTTCAGATGCTGGCGTAGATGCAGTGTCCTTCCACACTGTCACGAGAAGAACTGCACAAGAATTCCTCAGGCTGTTGGGTCTCATGTTAGCCATAACTTCTGTGTTATCATGGTCAAGGCAGCACATGAGAGGCATACAATGGTACCTGAAAGAATATTGATCTCAACTCAGAGGTCCCTGTATTGATGTAGTCCCAGTGCAGAACAGACTCGTAGCTCCCTCAGTGGTGGCATCATGTGCAGCACCTAAGAAAAGGAATTCCTTTTTCAGCCAGCACTGCACAGTTTAGTGCTTACCATAGATGCCCACCTTCTAGGATGGGCAGGGCATATCTTAGACCACACAGTAAAGGGAATCTGCAGTCCAGCAGAGAGAAAGGATTGCATCAGTCTGCTTCAGCTCAGAGCAGTGTTTCTATCCTTGAAGTCCTCGGCACTTGTCAAAAACAAGTTCTGCAGATAAGGAAAGACAATATACACATCAGTGTATTACATAAACAAGATGGTGCAAAATTCCCCAAACTGTGCAAAGAAGCACTGAGATGAGGCCTACACTCTAAGTACATGTCTCTGCAGTCCATGTTGCAGGAAAAGGCAGTGTACTGGCAGACTCACTCAGCAGGATGGGTCATGTCACCCACTACTGGTCTCTGAAACAGACTATGTTATGGGTGGTCTTCAGGAAATGGGGTGTTCTAGAGGTGGAGCTTTTGCTTGTTGGGAGAAGAAACTACTACTGTTCTGCTGCAGAGACCCATATCAGGGAAAGGTCCCAGACAAAGCTCTCAGCATGTATTGGGGCAACTGTTTCTTTGTCTTTTTTTTTTTTTTGCAAACAAAATATTGTTATGGGATGTCATACATCAGATCTTATCTACATTGTATTATATGTCAGTGTCAGTGGCTCAGTAGGAGCACACTTGCCTCTGAGGCCGGAGATCAGAGGGCTGTGGGTTCAGTTCCCACATCTGGCACTTGGGTTACTATCCCAGTACTGACACTGTAGTGCAGCATGGGAGGGGTGCTGCACTTGAGGTGCTGTCTTTCGGATGAGACATTAAACTGAGGTCCCATCTTCCTGGATTGGTGGTAGTTCAGGTGGATGTTAAAGATCCCATGGCACTTATCGAAAAGAGTAGGGGAATTTCCCGGTGTCCAGGCCAAATTTCCCTCATTCACTAAAAATACCACCAACAGCTTAATCTGGTTCAAAGTCAGTTGTCGTTCATCTGTATCCTCCCAGGTCGTGCCTGAAAATAGGCAGGATTTGTCTAGTGCACTTACCCAGTCAACAAAAACTAAATAAATAAATAAATATATTGAGATGCCGTAAAAAAAAAAAAAGCTAAAATACATGGAACTTCGGACAACAGTCTCCTGTATTAATTGTACCTGACATATGGAACTTAATAATACGGTAGAAACATAAATAAATGTTAATTGTACTAGGCATTGAAAAAAAGTCACTCCTCCATTCTGTTATCTTGATCACATATGGGCCGCTTAAGTCATTATTTCTGAGGAAATTTTCATAATATAAGTGTTCAAAAATATCTTTCTTCATTCATTTATGGAAGTCTTTTAGCTATACTCTTTCTTTCCAATTTTTAATATAAGCCTCTTTGTGGCCATTGTTGCTATGGCCAGTATTATAATTTCTTGTTTTATCCAGGTATCTTGATTATTATCAAACATTAAAAATAATGCTACTTTACTTGAGAGGAGACTTTTCCAATACTCTTCCTTCAGTCATTTGAGTTTCTACCACCACTCTTGGATCAGTGTAAGTTGTCAAAGGTATAAAACAAGCATTTGTCAATGCCGAATGTTGCTTGCTTCTATGTGCTGTTTAGGTATTTGGAAGTCATTGGAGTGCATATATTGGAAATTTTCTTGAACTTCTGGCGTCGCGTAGGAACTGCCTAGCATCTTCGATAAAACAGTCATTTTAGGAATTTTTCACCAAATTTTCAACATAGCCATTTTAAGACCTCTGCTGATGAACAGTGTCACTGTGATTTTGTTAATGTGTCCCATACATTGAGTTTGCACACCCGACCAGCCATTGTGTGCTACATGAGAAGGAAACACGTTTTGGAGCAGGATGTGAAAATGACAGCTGTACTGCTCATAAGGAGGTGTGGTAAAATGGCAATGTTGAAAATCTGGAGTGAAATTATTGAAAATATCGCAGAACTTCACGAACCTGCATAGGAACGCAATGCAGGCTCAAATAAAACAGACATTTTAGGAATTTTTTCACCAAATTTTCAACATAGCCATTTAAGACCTCTGCTCATGAACAGTGTCACTGTGATATTCTTAATTTGTCCGTACATTGATTAGCACACCGACTGCACCATTCTGCGCTACATGGGCAAAACACATTTTGGGTGAGATGTGAAAATGACAGCTGTACTACTCATAAGAAGGTGTGGTAAAATGGCAATGTTGAAAATCTGGAGTGAAAATATTGAAATTTCGCAAACTTACGAGCCTGCGTAGGAACTGCATAGCATGCGCTCAGTAAAACAGTCATTTGTTGGAATTTTGGCACCAAATTTTCAACATGGGGTTTTGGGACTCCTTCTCATGAATGATGTCACTGTCATGGTGGTATTCAGGCCCGAAGGTGATTTTGCAGTCACTGGCGGAAATCGCCGTCGAGACCAATAACGCCATGACAGTGACATCATTCATGAAGAAGTCCCAAAACCGTTAATTGGTGCAAAATCAAAAATGCCTGAGATATGCAACAGTTGAAACCCCCATCTAGCCCATTATACAGCTTACCGGCATTTCCTCAGTTCGCGGTTGACTTTGAAGAGTGCAGGCGTGTTCCGGTCCACCGAAGATCGTCGCTGGAGTCCGGAGGTAAGTATGGGGTGAGGGGGGGGAGGCTGGGTGCGCAGTGGGTGGTGCAGGTTGTGGGAGGGGTCAGGAGGCAGCGCTGCGGTACCGTTTCGTTTTCAGGTAAAAATAAAAAAAGGCGTCGTGGGACCGTTTGCCACGCTGGGGTGGGCTCCCAGCATGGCACAATGGCGTTGAGGCGTTCAGCCGGCGGGGATTGGCACCCCGTCGGCAAAAGACTGATTGCCACGCTGGGGTGGGCTCCCAGCGTGGCACCTAACTGGGGGGCGAGCTCAGCGGCGGGATTGCACTTGGCCGCTGCTACAGTAGGGTGCGGGGTGCGCACTATGCGGTGGGGAGTTACGCTTTACCCTGCTCACTGAAGCGTAGGCTCCCCTTTCAACTGTATGCCACTGCATTTTGGAGCGTGTCAGCAGACAGCTTACAGGGGGCGCCTGCCAGCTCACTGACTGAATTGGTGGAGGAGGTGACACACCTCACAGAAATCTCCGATGATGGCACTATGTTTCTTGACATCGTGCAAGCAACATAAAATCTGCATCTTCTGCTTTGCAGTGACAACAACTTGATGTATCCGAAGCACCCATTTTTAATAAGCGTGAAGGAGTAAAACATGCTCTGTTTAAAATGTTTTATAAAATGGCAGGGTAAAATCCAGTAATCTGATTGTTTCCTATTTATGTGTAAAATATGGTTTACACGGTGGAAAAAAGGACTGCACAGAAGTGAAGAGTCTGGAACCCAGATCAATGGGCATTTGGAACACATGCATTTCAGTTAGCCTACAGCCAGAACTGATCTTCCACCACAAACATGGCTGCTACCTTTACTCTGTAAAAACCTCAACTGGGCCTAAAATAAAACTACCTTAAATGAAAAATAAAGCAAATTAATTAAATGTCGTTTCCTGATTATCACACTCTCCTTACATAAACAAATTAGAAACAATAAGTATTGTTTGTAGTTTTCATTACAACTGTTTCTTTGCTGACAGTGAAAATCCCCTTCTGTATTTACCTGCTCATCAGGGAGCTATCTTCTTCTTGCCCTGACAGTGAGATAATTGAGTCTCTGGCTGTAACAAAGGCATTCGTTGTCTGTGTGTGCAGTATGTTAGAATAGAAACATTCTGCCAGTGAAACTGAGAAGAATTTTGAATTCATGTATTCCATGGTAAACATTCCATGATAAATATTCCATATCTTGAATGTGGAGAAAACAGAGAGAAAAAAGGACCAGTAATCGATATACTGTGACATCATCAATGACATCACATGCAGTGGCGGAAGGACTATTTTGTCACAAATACGCTCAAGTAAATCTGTTGTTTCTACATATAAACATGCTTTTCCCAACAGTAGAAAGTAAAAAAACAAAAAAACAATTTTTATAAGGCACTCGGGGATATGTGTAAACATATTTTACAGCATGTCCAGCAGCTGTCACTTCAGCCTTCGTGCCTTGCTACATCCCCTTGGCATGCTGTAAAATATGTTTTACATACATCCGTTCCTACCTTATTGCTTATGTACTGCATGGTTTTTACCTTGCGCTTTTATACTTATTAATAGATGATAATATTTTCTCCCAGTGCTTATACTGAGTATCCTCTGCCAAATCTTGTTACCATTTCAGTTTAAGATTTTATAACAATGTAAACTGGACAATGTAAGGTACCTTGTAATCTTAGCAAACATGCCAGTCTTTTTTTTCTCAGTATTTCATGTATATTATTCTTAAATTCAGTTAAAAAATGTGATGGGGCTCTTTCCCAGTGGTTATACAGTTTGCTAAAATGGTTCTTAGTTGCACATATTGATAAAATTCTGAATCTGGCATTGCATATAAGCAATAATGACCTCACATCGGTCATTTCTAGGGATTAATTACCGGTCAGGGGACCCCCACCGCTTGTTAATCCACAGGAAATGAATGGTTGTGGAGGTCATTATTGTGATTATAGTCTAATCACAACAATTAGCTTTTTGTATGTTTTTCATACTGTTTTTTTCTTTTTGTGAGCTCTTGCTGACATGGTATGTCATCTGTGTAGTAGCTGGATTTCAGTGTTCATGGTGGTGTGGTGAGGCTCTTTATAAGAGGTTTCTTGTGAGTAGTTATTTGTAAAGATGGTCACACATGGTGAATTTTAGTTTCTTTTAGATTTTATTTCACAGATTTTGTATAATAATGGTTCAGCAGCAACTATAATGCCACAGCGATGAATATTCAATACATCTGTACCTAGCGTAACCAATTGGAAGTGACATTCCAAGGAGCATCTTGAATTATTCAATAGCTGTGCAAAAGGCATTTTTGCTGTGCAGTTCTAAAGTTGCTTTTCTTGTCAACCTCGCTACTACATGGTGGTTTGTATGCTCCTGACTGACAGCAGCACTGAAAACACTTTGTTTTGGCACCGCTGCTGTCAGTGTATAGTGCATGATCAGCTGTGTAGCTGCCATGCGGGCACTTATTTATTGATTTTATTTTGTTTTTGAGTGCGAGTAGGTGCACTAGACATCAAAATGCCTATTTTCAGGTATGACCGGAGAGTACAAGGTAGGTACAGTCATACATCTTGAGATGGCAGTATGCACAGTTAACAATAATAGATGAGCAATCAGCAAGGAGACACATAACACTGCAGTAAAATAACAGACATCATCAGAGTACATTATAATGTTAAGTAAACAGTAACAAAATACTATCAGAAGATAACAGACATTGGCTGCTAGAAATAATAGACATCATCAGACTACAGGAAGTCATTAGAATGTTAAGGAACAGTAACTAATCTACTATCAGGAGATAATAGTAAATACATTAGCTGCTAGAAATAATCAACAGAGCAGGAGTTAAACATTCATTGAAATCTCAAACAACAGAGCAGGCAGATGAAACATATTATTGAAATCTCAAGAGGGCCACAGAGTGGGAGGAAGTAGGCGAGAGAATAATCTCAGATGTGGGATATAAGGGAAGACAGGCTCAAAGTAGAAGTGCAATAGGAGACATAAGAGACAGGTTGGGGACTAGTACAGGGAGGGCCAAGTAGGGATCAGGGTGGAAGGAATCAAGTGCAAGGATCAGCTGCTAGAAGGTGGTTGTGTAGCTGTTGCTTGAAGCTATTATGAATTGGGGATAGGTGGATGGCAGCTGGTAAGGGTTCCACTACTTGGGGTGAAGCGTAAAATGCCTGGGTTCCCATGACAGTTCTACTCCTATAGGTCTCGAAGAGGAATTAGATCCCCAGAACAGAGGGCATATTGAGAGCACGATGGTGTCAGCAGCTGTGCTAGCATGGAGAGAGACCCAGATCGAGAGATATGGTCAGTCAGACTGTCTAGTGCATAGAGTTGGTTTACAAAGGGGAGAGCCAGTGTAGGCTACTGTACAGGTGGCTGTGATGTGTGCAGTGATGTGAGCTACAGTACAAGTCACATTAAACTGTTCCACCAATGAGTTGGTTTAGGATTGTTTTTACAGTTTGCAAATGCATTGGAAACTCATTGCGTTATTTTTCAGTGCTTAACCAGCTCAAAGCAATGTTTGTAAAATGTTTTGCAACTTAATTGAATGCATCTGCAGTCCAGTCACAATGCAATGCAAAGCTGCATTTTAACACTTAAAAAACAGTTTGTGCAGGGCTTTGTACTGAATCAAGCAACACTTACGCAACTTAGTCGGAATGCTAAAACAACTCGTTGGAGGAACAGTTTAAGTGACTTGTACTGTAGTGCATTTCAACATATACAGTATTATTGTATGTGGTGTCCCATTTATGAAGGCTGACTTTAGTAGCTCCAACATAGGTGGCTGAACCATATGTTAGGGTAGGAAGGAGTATGCCCTGGGCAATGGCCACCCGAGTGGTGGAGGTAAGGCATGGCTAGTTTTTAGGC
The DNA here is from genome assembly GCA_016271365.2 of Neoceratodus forsteri. Taxonomy (NCBI): domain Eukaryota; kingdom Metazoa; phylum Chordata; order Ceratodontiformes; family Ceratodontidae; genus Neoceratodus; species Neoceratodus forsteri. The sequence continues at coordinate 807,512,891 of CM028132.1, read as the reverse complement.
TAGTCCAGTTTTGGAGTTGACGCCCTTACAGATGGTGGCAGTGTGGTGAACAAAGTCTAGAGAATGGTCAAGGGTGATGCCCAAGTGTTTAAAGGAGGTGGCATTTTCATTGTGGGAGCCATCTATGCAGAAACTGATAGCTGATCAGTACATTTCCTTAGCCAAGAGCAGACCCAAAGAGCATGGCCTGCATTTTGCTAGCAAAAAAAACAGTTTGTTACATACAGTAGAAACTTAGAAACATAGAATTTGATGCCAGATATGACCGCTGGCCCACCTAGTCTGCCCATTTCCCTACCTAATGGATAAACTGCAGATCCTAGTTAACCAGCAGCCTACTTCTTTCTACCCCACCCCTAGAATTGCCTTATGACTGTCCCATGCATGCTTGAATTTAACCACTGTTTTGACTCCACAACCTCCTTGAGCCGTTCCATGCATACACAACCCTCTCAGTGAAAAAATACTTCCATACATTACCTCTGAACCACACCCCCATCTTCAAATTGTGCCCTTGTTCTTGCACACCTCTTTTTGAAAGATGCTACCCTCTAGGACTTTGTTGATTCCCTTGTGGTACTTGAAAGTTTCTATCATCTCCCCTCTCCCTCCTTTCCACGAGGCTATACATATTAAGCTCCTTTAGTCTCTCTTCATATGTCTTCGGGTGCAGACCCTGCACCATTTTAGTTGCCCTCCTCTGGACAGCTTCCATCCTGTCTATGTCCTTGCGGATATTGGGTCTCCAGAACTGCACACAGTACTCCAGATGGGGTCTCACCAGCTGTCTGTACAGAGGGATAACAACTTCCTGTTTTCTACTGGTGATGCCTCTCCCTATGCATCCCAGTATCCCCGAGCCCTCCTTACTGCTCTCTCACATTGCTTGCCCAACTTTAAATCATCTGATATGACTACCCCAGGTCCCTTTCCATTTTGTTGTTGTTAGTATCTCACCCCCATTGTGTACTCTTCCCTGGTTTTGTTTTTCCTGTGCATTATGTTGCACTTCTTAGCATTGAATCTAAGCTGTCATACATGTGACCATTCTTCTAACCTTGCCAAGTCCCTTCTCATCCTTTCCATCCCACCTTGTGCATCAACTCTGTTGCAGATCTTTGTGTCATCTGCAAAGAGACATACTTTTCCTTCCAGTCCTCTGCAGTGTCACTTATAAAGACATTGAAGAGGACTGGTCCTAATCTTGACCCCTGCGGTACCCCACTAGTAACCCCCTTTCTTCAGAGTGAACTCCATTTACTATTACCTCTGTGTCCTATTCTCCAGCCAATTCTTTTACCCAGGCTATCATCTTAGGACCCACTCCCAGGCTGGTTAACTTGTATATTAATCTTTTGTGTGGGACTGAGTCAAATGCCTTGCTAAAGTCTAGGTAGGCCATGTCCACAGCCCTCCCTGATCTACTACTTTGGTCACCCAGTCAAAGAAATCTATTAGATTCATCTGGCATGACCTTTCGCTGTGAATCCATGCTGCTTTGGGTCCTGTGCCCCTCTGGCCTCTAGGTACTGACAGTTCTTTCCTTCAGAAGTGATTCCATCATTTTCCCTGTCACTGAGGTTAAACTAACAGGTCTGTAGTTTCCTGCTTCTGCCCTGCTCCCACTTTTTGAAGGGGAATCACATCTGCTCTCCTCCAGTCCTCAGGTACCACCCCATCCTCCCATGATTTATTAAAGAGGGTAGTCAATGGTGTCACTAGGTCTACTCTTAGCTCTTTTAGAATTCTGGGATGAATCCCATCAGGCCCCATTGCTTTGCCCACCTTCAGTTTTAGAGTTCTTTCAGAACTCTTTCTTCTATGAATGGGCTGGTATCAACTTCTGTATCCAGAGTGTTTCTATTGTTTGTTTTGTTGCGGAAAGCCAGGCTTGGACATTTTAAAATCAGAGGAAACAGTTGTATTGATGACATTGATGTCCTTAGAACTGTGGTAGAGGACAAGATCATCAACATAGAGCAGAGATGAGTAATTAGTGGTAGTTAAGGAGAAGTCATTGATAAAGATGGAAAAGAGAAGGGGCTAAGAATGGAGCCTTGGGGTACCCCAATGTTTGTTTATTTTTGTAACTTATTTGTGCTCTCCAGCCGCAGGTGGGGCTTCTCCCATCAGCCTTATGTAGAGTTTCGTCACCGGAGAACCTGCCAGCCTCCACCACGACCCAGATAATGCCGGGAGGACCGTGGCTTGTCCCATGAAGGGCCCTTCCAGAGGGGATGGGAGGAGACCACATCACCCTTGGGCCCCTACCCTCAAGTCGGGCTTTGCTTCGAGGTGCCAGGTGGGGACTCCATTGGTGGCTTCATTGGTGCAGCAGAAGGTTTTTCTTACTTGCCAACCCTGCCCCTGATCGGTGGTGCAGTGCACACCAGTGCGTAGACATGCACGCCCCACACATGTTCACAGGAGCGTGTCCATAACCAATCCTCTTGTTGAGATCCAGATGCTGCTGCCACCCCCAGTCTCCACTGGGAGTCGCCAGGCACCAGGATCTTAACCCCAGGAAGGAGAGCAGTCCACTGGATGCTCAGTCCTCCCCTGCTGACCCTTGATGACATGAGTCTACTCCTGAACCTGGGTCTCTAGCGTGGCATGAGATGTGGCATCCAGCGCCTGAACCTCAGTGCCACTGGGCTGGCTAGAGTGCCCCAATGTTAATAACAGAGGTATGGAGCACCTTATTGCTGCCTGTCAGTTAGGTAACTGTCGTGCCAAGCTGTAACAAGGGAGAGTCAAGGGAGGACATTTGGCCTTGAGAGTGTGATCAATGAAGCTCTAAGGCCTTGGTTAGATCAATGAAGACTGCACCAGTTAATAGACCATTTGTCCATTCAACTTCCATGTCGTCGTTAAGCTTGGAAGTGCTATGCTAGTACTGTGCCATTTCTAAAGCCATGTTAGTGGCCAAGAAGATTATTGTCAAGGAGAAAGTAACAGATTGGAGAGGAGACAAGCTTTTCTTGTACCTTGCTAAGGATGGAGGAGCCTACTGCTGCACTGGTAGGCCAGACTGGGTTTGCCAACATTTTGGACTTTCCTATGTTTAATCAATATTTCGAAATTTTAGAATATTTTTATTTCTATTAATATTTCCTTTAAACTGTTTACTGACTCTGTTAATGCTAATAAAGTGTCATCTGCATATTGCGTTTCATTTTGTTCCAGCTTCCACCTGAATCCTTTTATATTGTTTCTGATTTTGACCAGAAAACCTCTGTACAAAGTATAAATAGTGAAGGGATAGAGGGCATCCTTGCCATACCCTTCTGCCTAGAGTAAGCGTGCTTGTTAAATTTTCATTAATTTTAATTTTCATGTTTGGAGAATCATACAGTATAGTTCTCATTCCTATATATGATTTGGGGAACCCCATGTAACAAAGCCACACGTAATATATAATTCCAGTCAATCTTGTCAGATCCTTTGTTTGCATCCAGAGAGTGCTATCAAATCAAATCAAATTTTAATTTTAAAAGCTGTTCCAAATGATCAAGGCGCTTGTCTGACGTTGTAAAATCTAAGTTAAAATCCATAAATAATTAAAACACATCAACAGTGATCATTCATACAAGTTCCAAGAAAGCAAGGTCGAGCAGATGGGTTTTCAGTGCAGATTTAAAACTCTCCACAGCCAGGCACTCTCTCTTATCCGATGAGACAGAGAAATTCCACAGAATTCGGGACCACAAATGCAAATGGCCGGGCCCCAAAGTCTTCAAGCGCACCTTGAGAATCTCTGGCAATCCCTCTTCGGCAGATTGAAGTGGGCAGAGTAAGCGGTAAGGACACAGAAGCTCTTGCAGGTAATATGGTCCCTGTCCATGTAGGGCTTTATAGGTCAGCAAGCCAACCTTGAAGGTGATCTGCTACTGAATAGGTAGTCAGTGTAGGTCACGCAGCACAGGTGTGACATGGCAAGAGTGAGGAAGCCCTGTCAACAGCCTGGCCGCAGCATTCTGCACCAGCTGCAAGCAGTGGATATCAACCCCTGGTAGTCCCAGGCACAGGAGTTGCAGTAGTCAAGGCGGGAGGTCACAAGGCATGGACCAATGTTGGAAGGTCATCAGGCAGACCCAGGTGTTTAATCCAGGTGAGATTCCTCAGATGGTAAAGCGCGTCTTGATGATGGATGACACCTGAAATTTAAGTGTCAGTCCCTCGTCAAAAGTAACGCTCAGATTTCGCACCCATTCAGAGGCAGTCAGCTGGCTGCCACCAAGCCAAACCCAGAAGGCTGACCAGCCAAGGCCCCTCTACCTGACAACCTGGATCCATAACCAGAACCTCAGTCTTGCCGGACTCAACCTTAACCAGTTGTCAGTCATCCAGTCTTGGATCTCAAGCGAGGCAGTTGTTAAAGACCGAGACAGCTCCAACTTATTCGGCACAAAAGACATGTATAACTGAGTGTCATCTGCCTAGCAGTGAAAACTCAATATACCTCACAGTGTCTCTCACAGCAGCATATACACCGTGAACAACATGGGTGACAAAGCGAAGGCTTATTGGTTGTCATCATAGCCAGGCCGAATGGGTGATTAACTATCATTTGTTCATTCTTAGAGTTTTAAGTTTTTGAACAATGAGTCCCCTCACCGTTTAAACTAAATTCTCCAAGAAGGGCATCAAATTTCCAAGTATTTTCCATATTTGTCTTCCATAAAGTATAGAGCCTTATCAGTCTTGCTACAGTCTAGCATTTTGTATCCTCTCTAAATAGAGTGGAGAGTCTGGATACTTCCAGTGTTGAAGAATTATCTTTTTGCCACTAAAAGACCCAGATTAGAGAATTTTCTGACTGTTGCATCTCTCGCAGTTCTACCTGTAATCCAAATGCAATTATCCCAGGGTCAAACGGAAAATCCTGTCTGATAACTCTAGAGAGGGTAGACCAAATTTTGCCCCAAAAGTTGCATAATTTAACACAAGTAGCCATCATATGGAATAAGGAGCCCTTAGAATTCCTGCATCTCTGACACAATGCAGACAAAGTGTTGTCAAATTTGTGTAATCTGGATGGTGAGAGATAAATTATGTGTATTGTATTAAAATTAATTTGAAGAAGTTTTTGACTTTTACTGGAAAGACAGTTAAATTGGTAAGATTAACCCATTCTGGAGCAGATATAGTTTTCCCCATATGTTTTCCCAGACTTCTTTTGTATTTTTAATTGGCTGGTTGTATTCCATAAGTGACTTATAAAGACTGGAAATCATTTTTTATTGGATTCTATTGGATTCTAAGTTATAAATACGGTTTCAAGAGGGGAGTCTGATATATCAAAGGAATTTTGTTCATTTTGAAAATAACATTCTTTAATTATATAAACTGCTACTCTGGCTATCTGGAATTCCAAATACCTACTAAAATTGTGTAACGGTCATTAGCTGAGTATTAAGGTAGATGTCCCCACAGAATGAATACCCTATCAAAATACCAATTTTTAAAGTGGATTCCATCAACGAGGGAAATAAGGATTGTTATAGATCAAAGAAAGCTTTGACAGCTTATTATTCCAACCCACTATCTTAAGAGCCTGTACCCAAGCTGTGATAGTAGACTTTATTGTGTTTAGTGCGAGAGCTTATTTAAATTGAACAGAGTCTAATGATAAGGTATTGATAAGAGCAAGGCCCCAAACTTGTTTTTCCATACAGAAGCCCACAGTACAAGTATCCTGCTTATGAGAAACCAGAAAAGAAAATTTCTAGTTGGGTGGCTAAATAATAAAGCCAAACATTTGGACAACCAGGCCTCCTTTGTCTTTATTTTGTTGTAATTTATCTAAGGAATCCTCAGCTGTTTGCCCAACCAGAGAAATTTTATCACAAATTTATCTAAACCGTGAAAAAGCTTTTGTTCAAAACTATGGGGATTGATGAAAATAAGAACAGAAATTTGGAAGAATATTCATCTTGAGAATATTAATTCTCCCATCAGATTTAGAGTGAGATGTTGCCACTTTTCTAAATCTTTCTTAGTTTTGGAAAGAAGAGGTCATAATTAAGTTGTATTACTCTCTTGGGATCAAGAGCTAACAAAATTCCTAGGTATTTCAGCTAACTCTTACAGATGTTTTTAAGTCGGGTTCGAGATGTTTTCAGGGACTGCCCAAATACAGCATTTCACCTTTCCCCAATTGCCTCTGTAGCTGGAGATCTCACTGCATTCCCTAAAATTCTGTCTAATATTGGATCTGTTTGTTCTTAATTGGCAAGAGAAATTAGTATGTCATCAGCATATAACATAATTGTTAAATATTCATCTCTGACCTTGATTCCTAGTGTCTCACTAAGTGTTCTAATTTTAGTTGCTAAAGGCTCAAGAAAAGAACTAATAACAGAGGAAAGTGAGCAACTCTGCCTAGTACCCCACTGGAGTGAAAAGGGGCAAGATAATAATTGGTTATTTTTACTGAGTATATTAGGTGTATCCACTTTAAAAAGTTCCCTCTATACCAAAACTTTTCAAAACTTCTAGCAAAATGGGCCATTGGACCCTATCAAGTCATTCTCTGCATCAAGTGAGAGAAGAGCTATATCTGACCCTGAAAAGCCTGACTGCTGTTATAGCCTACTGCATTTGATAACTCACTTGATCTGGGTATATCAGCCTTGGGTGTATTCTGGACAGCCTTTCTGTCAAAATTTTGGTGAAGATTTTATAGTACAGTTTAGTAAAAGCCACAAGAGTCTGCCACTTTATCTTTTTCAAAAGTAAAGATATATCTACTTCATTAAAGGTGCTAAGGAGCTTACCCTGGATCAGAAAACTGTGAAAAGAATCTTTAGTAATGGTGTAAGGATTGAACGAGGTTCTTATTAAATTCAAAGGAGGCCATCTGGCCCGGGGCTTTTGAAGTAAGAAGGTCCCCAATTATTCTCATAATTTCTTCCAAAGTTATTTCTGAATTCAAGAGCTCTATATGATTAACAGAAACCTTCAGCAGGTTCAGAGAGGATAAATAGTCTGTGATAGAGTCTAACAGAGTATTATGTTCAGGTGTATATAGCCTTTTATATACAGATTGAAAGACTGCATTAATCTGTACCTCTTCAAAGAGCAGTTGCCCACTTTCCCCTCTGCGCATGTTGTTTTATTGATTATAGTCACGTGAAGCTGATATGCTAGAAGTTTGCCTGGCTTATTGCCTTGGTAGTAGTATTTGGCCCTGGCATTATACATTGCTCTTTCAGCTTGGTTTTGACTAATCTTTTCTTTTTATTCCTAATTGCAAGGACCTTTATTTTTGTTTGTTCAGTAGCTAAGTTTGAGTGGTCCTCCTCAGTGGAGGACAGTTCCTCTCCAGCTCAATAAGAGCCTCAACAGATTTTCTTTTCCTGATCCTACTTGAGCCATAATCCACCCTCTTAAGTAAGCCTTTAAGGATTCCCATATGGTTTGAATATCAAAATCATCTAGGCTATTTAGTTTCAAAAACCAATTAATTTCATCTGCAATTTTAGCCTAAAGTTACTGTCAGTCTATAGGGAATTATCGATTTCGAAGAGTATTGAGGAGGTATGGCCTGGTACTTGAAAATTAGTTCCATAACTAAAGGGGCATGATCTGAGATTCTTATGGGCTCATATGATATTTGTGTTAAATCCTACAAAGTTTCTGAGAGATTAGAAAGAAGTCTATTCTGGAATAGATGTCATAAGTTTTAGAATAATAAGAATATTTTTTGAGATTTGGGAACTTTTTCTAAAAGGATCTACCAAGTCGAAATCAAAACTAGGCTTTTGCCAGTTTTACTGTATTTTGTTTTCTTTCTCAAGAAAGGCGCTCTATCTATTAGGTTAAATGTAAAATTAAAATCCCCCAATATAATTGTCTGACAAAGTTGTGACAATTCAAAAATAAATTTGTGAAAAAGATAAATCTTCAGTGTTTGGCCCATAAAGAGAGCTGAGAGTTATATTATAATTCTGATATAAAATTTCTACAAAACAAAACACCTATTTAGGTCAATTATTATTTTGCTTAGGGAGTAAGCCAAATGCTTTGTGATATAAATGGCTGTACCTTTTGCTAAGTTTGAGAAAGATGTATAATATTCATTTGCCTTGAATAAATTACCAAAATATGTAGCATCCTTTTTATTGAAATGCATTTACTGAAGAAAAGACAATCTCTATTTTCTATTGTTAGCTATTCTGACAACTTTTCTAATCTTGATTCTGTCTTTGCATCCGTTAAGATTCCAGGACATTATTTTAAGCTGAGACATTTAAGTTTGAATAAATCCTAAGAATAACCCCTTCCCTTCTGCACCGTTGTGTTGTACCAGAGAAATACAGCCAATCCATTATGATTTAGCTTAGCTTTTTTCCCCCTTAAAGACCTGCTTGTCCAGACTCTTCACTCTAAGTAGAGTTTGGGATTTTACCTTATTGTTAATATCACACCCATGCTTAATTCTCAACAAAAGTACTTTAATTAGAGTGTAATAAGTGCACCACTCCCTCCCCATCCAGCTTAGGTGAGCCCCCTCCTATCCTGTTTAAATAAGACTTGATTTGCTTAAGGTTTTACCCTAGGTGTCCTTAAAGCAAATGGACACTGATCACCCTTTAATGGTGACTATGCTTCTACTGTGTGGATAGGCTTAGTGAAAAGCAGGAATTGCCTGGCTGCCCCTCTCTCCATTTTTGAAATCCCTAATGTCAAAAACCCCAAAGAGGATAAGAGGCAATGAGAAAAAAAAAAAAAGCAAAAAGAGCCAGTAGAGGCCATAAGAAAACAAAGTTTCTTTATAACATTGTTTGCCTCCTGTGTGGAGGTACTGTCCTCCTTGCCCAGTCATTTCTGGTTGGGCACTTGCGCCCTGCCGGGACCTCCATGGTCCAATGGGCCTCATAGCATACCCCTTCAATGGGAGCTGGCCAGCCAGTGGACTCAGTGACACAGTCACTTCAACCAGCTTGTCACTGTGACCCAGAAGATGTGGGACACTCTCCAGTGGTGGACCATTCTCAGAACATCTGCAGAGGGGATCCCGTATATCGGCCCAAGCCGTCAGTCGCTCTAATGACTGATGCCTCTCTCACAGGCTGGGGTGCCCACATGGGGAATCGCAGTGTCCATGGGCTCTAGACCCTGAGAAATCTCGATGTCATATCAACCTGCTGGAGCTCTGAGTAGTTCATCTGGCACTGACTGCATTCGCTGTATTCCTTCAGTGTCAGGTGGTGCAGATCCAGACAGACAATACCACAACCATGTGCTAGCTCAACAAGCAGGGCAGCACGCACTCCTGGCTTCTGTGCAGGGAAGTGCTCCCATCTGGACCCTTGTGAGATGTCCGGAGGCAGATCTCCTGGCCATCCATGTGGCAGGAGCCTTGAATCAACTGGTGGATGCCCTCAGCCATGTGGGTGAGGTGTCCCACGAGTGGTCTCTCCATCCAAAGGTAGTACACAGCCAGCACTGTGGCAAACCTTAGGTGGACCTATACACCTTTAGGAAAGCAACAGCTGAAGCTGTTCTGCCTGCCCCTCAACAGGGCTCGCTGCTGGGGATGCCTTCTCAAGGCCATGGACCCCAGGCCTCTTCTGTGCCTTCTCCACTACCCTTGGTTCACAAGGTGCTCCTCAAGGTTAGGAGGGTCCAGGCAAGGTGATCCTGGTAGCCCCAGACTGGCCCTACCAGTTCTGTTATCCAGCTCTCCTCAGCCTCAGCACCAGGACTCCGAGGCATCTCCTAGCATGCTTGGACCTGCTCTTGACCAATCAGGGAAGGTATTCCATCCGGACCTTCAGTCTCTGCACCTGACAGCCTGGTTCCTGAGCAGCTAGAGTTCCAGGCTTTGGGTCTCTCCGATGGCGTCCTCAGCGTCATTGAGGCATCTAGAAAGAAGTTGACCAGGAGTGTTATGCCTTCAAATGGAAGAGATTCTCCACTTGGTGTCAGGGCAAGGGCCTGGACCCTTTGTCCTGTCCTGTGGCTAGCATCCTTGGCTACCTTTAGTCTTTCTCCAAAGTGGGTCTTTAGTCTACAACCCTTAAGATGCACCTGGTGGCTATCTCTGCTTTCTGGGCATGGGCGGTCAGCAGGCGGTGGCTTAGGAGAAGGTGGGCTGGCACTTCTTAAAGGCCTCGACCACATGTCCCTCTGGTGCGTGAACCACCACCACTGTGGGATCTACTGCTGGTGCTGGCAAAGCCCATGGGCAAGTCATTCAAACCAGTGTACAGGTGTGAGCTGTCACACCAGCCGTGGAAGACCGCCTTCCTGGTGGTTATCATCACGTCAGCCAGAAGGATTGGGAGCTTCAGGCATCTCTGTCAAGTCTCCTACCTGCTCTTCCACGGGACAAGGTTGTCCTGTGCCCCACCAAATTCCTTCCCAAGGTGGTGCTGGAGTTTCACCAAACCAGGTGCTGACTCTGCCAGTGTACTACCCCAGTTACACTGGGGTCAAGTACAGGCTTCATACTTTGGACCTGAGATGAGCCTGTCTTATTACAAAGAGCACACGGCTGGAATTCTGGGAGAGGTTTACCAGCTGTTTGTCACCTACGCTGAAGCCACACCTGGCATACCTGCAGCAAAGCAGGCGATCAGCAGATGGATTACATCCTGTATCGATCTCTGCTATCAGTTGGCAGGCAAGGGCCTCCCTGAGGATAAGAGCTTATTGTACCCGCCATACTGCTGTGTCGGTGGCTGCTTCTAGGGATGTCCCTATCCAGGATATCTGCAGGGCTGCTACCTGAAAGTCAGCAAATACCTTCATTTCCCACTACCATCGACCTTGAGTCACGCCAGGATGCTGGTTTTGGAGCCTCAGTTCTCAATCTCTGTTCCTAAGTAGGTGTGTGTGCCTTGCCTACCTCCTCCTACAGAAGTGCGAGTCTGCCAACCAGTGTGGATGAGAACAACATATCCACAATCCTAGAAGAACAGGTTACTCGCCTGTAACAGTAGATCTTCCATGGAGTGGTCTCTTGCAGTAGGTAATACACATGGGTCATAGCCAGAGGCTGCTGTGGTGCATGGCAGCTCTTCTAGCAGTCTTTAACAGGGCTGCCCCACATAACATCAGCTTCCTGTTTCCTATATAAGAGTGAGAGGTCCTTGGTATCCTCAGTTCATTTTCCCACCGTCTTCATCTCAAATGCAGTAGCTGGAGCAACTTCTAAACAGCAGTCATCGACAAGAATTTGAGCTACAAAGCGAATGTCTAAAGAATCCTCAAACAAACAAGCATTATTTCATTCCTGCCATTCGGTAGGAAGGTATACCGCTTTGACAACCATACCTCTTGTGTATGCTGTCTGGGACCCACACACGACATCAGTTCCTGCACTTATTGTTAGGAATTTAATCAGGCAACTCGTCAAGAACGATTGCGAGATTCAACATTTATTAATGGGGAAGAAAATGTCTCTTTTAGAGAATCAGGGGCCTGTCCCAAGGCTCCCCTCCTCTGATTTTCTTTCTCATCACAAAAGGAGGAGAAACCCTTCTCATGCTACATGCCAAAGCGCCGTCGACTGCCACCATTCCAGGTGTCCCTCCATTGACGACGCTACCACACCATGTCTTCTTCGATGGAGCTCATACTCTCTCATCAACTATGCCTTTAGCTCTCAAACGCGGTACAAATTGAAAAACCCTATATGGGTTCTAATGCCACTCTGTCGACGGCACCTTCAAATTTACATTATAATCCTTCTTCCCCTGCGGGCCCTGGCCGACGAGGCCCTGCATTCCTCAAGGAAAGCCAATGGCTTATGCCATGCTTAGCCGCCTCCACCTTCCCAGGTAGCTACTTACAGGGGTCAGGTGGACAGAGATTGAGACCCTGGTCTTTACCACCCAGGGCAAGACATGCTCAGGCTACACGTCCAATCCCTCCATCATCCCCTAGTGTCTCAACACCCCCTTCCTACCCTCCTCCTCCTTCTCAGAAGGAACTGGATGTTTCTGCTGTAGTATGGCACATCTTGCATGCCTTGCAGCACTCCCAGCCTCCGATCCAGGACAGCAGGGCAATCCTCCCGATCTCCTACTCCTCCGCCTAAGAAGTTCCATGGTGACAGGGATCCATTACCACCCTGGTCGCCTCCTACTTATATGGAAGACTATCTATCAGATGAACAAGAATTCTGGTTGACTTCACCAGTGACCTTGAAGATGGAGAGTTCCAGGAGCTGGATTTCTCCTTAGTCTCCCTTTTCAGAAATCTCTTCCTTGGATGGGGACCTGCCTAGACATTCGAAGTCTCTCCTCCTGATAACCCTTCATTCTACAAAATGATGGTTCAAGTACAAAAGTCATGGGATTCTGTACCACAGAACATGACAAGCAACGAAGGACATAGCAGAATATCTTGAACTGCCAGAGGAACTTGTTTTAATGGTTCCCTCACTAATCCAAGCCTACAAAAATGTCATGCTTGCAGCCTGGCATCAGCTTTCAGCTATTACAGCTGTTCCCGTGAGGCAGATTGCGTTATCAAGATCCTCTGGATCATCCTTTCCTTTCCGCTACCCCTGAAGTGGACTTTGTAGTCATTACTGCCGCTCATGATCGCATAAACAACCTAAACACATGAGCTCCTTACCTCCTGATAAGGAATCTCGAAGACTTGACTATCTGGGGGAAAAGTATTTTCCTCCAGTACCATGAATATCAGAATCCTAAATTACATGGGTCATATAATTAGATACCAGCGTGCCCTTGGGTCCTCTGCCATTGATATTATCAATAAACTCCCTCCTTCACAGGAAAGGGAACAATTACTGGCTACAGTGTCAATTAGCAATTCTATTCCCCAACACCGACTCAGGTCGGGCTATAATACTGTAGATACCTCAGCCCGCCTGTCAGCTTCTGGCATTTCTTTGCGTCACCATGCCTGGCTCCGTGTTTCTGGCTTTCACCTGATGTCCAACACAAAGTAGCTAACAACCCTTTAAATGGTTCAAACCACTCTGGAGGTACTCAGACTTTACTAGATGACCTACAGGCATCAGGCAGAACCCTACATAAGGTTCATGCCATGTACCATACTCCATACAACCTACTGTACTCAGTCCTCTCTATTCCAAAAGAGGTGGAAAATATAGAGGTACCAATAAAGGCAGCTTTAGAGGTCATACTCAACCCACAAGAGGCAACACCTCTGCCGCCCGAGGCTCCCTTCCACCATCCCGGTTTGGCTGGACAGCCCAGTGCCCAGTGACCCACTAGTGGCTTTGCCTATGCCTCCTCGATCAGGCCTCAGAGTCTGTGGGCGGTCGTTTTGCCCTCCATCTGAGGCCTGGTAAACAATCACTTCAGATGAATGGGTACTCCAAATTATACAGAGGGCCATACTCTGGAATTTATTTCAACCCCCATCCTCCTCGAAATATTCATTACCCATCAGATCATATACCCATCCTTCAGGAGGAATTGAGGGCTCTCCTGGTCAAACAGGCTATTTATCCAGTACCTCCCTTGGAATATCAAATGGGATTCTACTTCCACTTTTTTCTGGTACCCAAACAAACTTTAGACCTCGGACCATTACTGGACCTCAGAAAACTGAACCTTTTCATCCAGTACAAATGTTTTTGCCTGATAACCCTGCATTCCATCATGCCAATACTGAAACAGGGAGATTGCCTTTGTGCCCTAGATATGAAGGATGCCTACCTGCATAATCAAACAACATGAAGTCTTGCTGTATTCTGACACATGCGATGATGTCCAACCTTGAACTGCCCGGAGATGAAAGAGTTAACTTTCCTTGCCAGGCATGGAACGCTGAGCTCGAGCTCGGTTGAGACTCTGTCTGTTGCTGTTTGAACTCAAACCGTCAGATTCTTTACTCTGCACTGAACAGTCGCTCTGGAGATTTCTCCTTTGCTCGATTCAAGTTTGTCGGTTAAAGTGCCGTTTTCCTTGGTTTTGACCGAATTTAATCCGTTAACCTGTTGGTTCAGTCTCTGTCTGTGGTATCGTGAGTACTAGATAGGTTTATTTTCTTTTTCTTCTGTGTGAAACTTGTAAGCGTGGGATCGGTTCGGTTTGAACCGATCAGGTTTGTTAAAAAGTTTATTCTACTTTTAGAGTGTGGTAACGGTCCTTATCGGTTCTAAAAAAATGGATTTCATTACGTTTTCCACGACCGTCATACAGTCAGGAACCGATAAAGGTGTCTTGCCTGGTGGATTGCCGAAAAAGGGTAAGTTTTGTTAGGACTGGTCATGTCTGAGAAACCCAAAGAAAAACCGGCCCACTGGATTTCAACACTGTAGTGTGTGGGAAGCCTTTGCTAAGGCTGACCCCACACCACCTGTGTTTATTGTCTGGGGTTTGACCACCTCGATTCAGACTGCCAAATTTGCAAGAATTTTCCTGCAGCTACCCTGAAAAGAGAGTTGGTAGGCTCAGGAAAGGAGGCCAGAAGTCCGCTGACCCGGATGGCCAGCCCGGTTCAGTTCCAACTGAACCAGAAGGAGTGCCCTCTGACCCGGGGTCGAAACTTCTTCGGCAAAGGAGAACTGACTCTATGAGTCAGTTCCGGTTAAAAGAAAAAGAGGATAAATCAGCTGGTACGGATCCACAACTTCTTTCTCCGACCGCTGATGAAATAGCAAAGCGATAAGGATTGTTCAATCGCTAACCCTGAGTTCCGACCGAACCAGCACCATCGGGAAGGGGCTCGGTTCGAATGGTTCCCCGTTCCAGATTATAATTTAGAAGATTTTTATGAACCGGAGGAGGAAGGAGAGTATGAGGATAGTGATGGTGATTATGAAAGTCTGGATGTGCCCATTGACCGGACATCTCCCCAGACGGACCTTCAGGTTTCTCCTCCTAGGCTTTCTGAGTCCCTTCCCATTTTATGTTCTACAAAAGTGGCTGAAACTCTTCAGCTTCCTATGGAAGAAGCTGTAGACGACCAGGAGGAGCCTGACTATGTTGAAATGATGGATATCCCAGAGTCCAGGAGGCTGTCTGTTCCCTTCATAAGTCCTTTGGGAAACAGACAATAAAAATTTTAAAGACTCCTAATTCTATACCTCCTGTGGACAAGAGAATGGACAAGAGGTATACTCTTTCAGAGCTCAGATATGGAGTTCCTTACCCAGCAATGCAGCCATGTTGGGGCAGTGCAGGCTGCTGCCTGTGATAAAGCAAATATACCCTTGGCTCACACACCCCCAGATAGGACTCCAGGAGGATTGATGCCATGGCAAAGAAACAGTACATGGCAGCATCCTGGGACTCAGGCAGGCTAATTATATGGCCTATACAGCTAAATATCAGAAATCTAGATTGGACACTGTAATGGCCTTAGCTAAACAGGTCCTGGCCAGCTTGCCAAGGAGCTGGAGCAGATGGCTGCGGATGGTATTGAGGCATCCAAGGTGCAATTCCATGCTGCAGTGGACTCCAATGATGTTTCATCTAGAGTCATGGCTACATCTGTGGCCCTTAGTAGGATGGCTTGGCTCAGATGTACTAGGCTGTCTCAGGATACCCAGACTAAGGCCATGGATTTTCCTGTTGTGAGTAATTCTGTGTTTGGGGAGCAAACAGAGAACTACATAGAAAATGGATGAATACAGGACCACCTATGGAGTGCTCAGGCCAAGGAGAAGGCAAGCCACTACCAGAGGCAGCATTCCAGGGGCAGGGGCAGGCCTTTTCATTGGCTGTTCTACCAAGCCCAGGCCTCTTCTTCTGCTTATGCTCAGAGGGGGTTCTTCAGAGGAGAGGCAGGCAGGGTACAATCAGGCCTGCTTCCACCCCTCAGCCTAAAGCCCCTGCCAAACAAACACCTGATGGGTTTGCCAGGGCCGATTCTCCACCACCTGTGGGGGCAGGCTGGCTTACTTTGTCCAGGACTGGATGTCTTTAACATCAGACAAATGGGTCCTGGAAGTAGTAAGCCAGGGACTAGTTCTCAGCTTCAAAAATTTCCAAGATGAGAACCAGATCTTTTCCCCTGCAAGTCCTTCAGAGGCACTTGTCCTAGAGGCAGAGGTCTCTTTCCTCTTGGCTCTGAGAGCCATAGATAAGGTTCCATCCCTACACAAGGAAAGGATTGTACTCCAGGTACTTCCTAACCCCAAAAGACAGGAGAATGGCGCCATCCTGGATCTCAGATATTTAAACAAGCACCTTTAAAGCCAAAGTTCAAAATGGTGACTCTGAGAATTATTCTACCCTCTCTAAGGCCAGGGACTGGCTAGTTTCCCTGGACCTCAAGGATGCCTATTTTCATATTCTCATCAGAGGCTCCCATGAAGGTACCTCAGGTTTGAGCTGCCCCAAGCCATTACCAATTCAGAGCAATGCCCTTGCCTAACTTCTGCTCCAAGGGTGTTCACAAAATGCCTGGCAGTAGTGGTTGCCTTCCTAAGGAAAAAAAATCTCCATCTTTCCATACCTGTATGACTGGCTCATAGTAGGCCAGTCTCCAGACCAAGTCAAGTCACACCTACAGATAACTCAGCAACTGCTCACTTCTCTGGGTTTCCTTCTGAATCTTTCAAAGTCAGTTCTAGAGCCTGTGCAGCTCCTCACCTTCACAGGGGCAGAGCTGGATACAGTAAAGGCAAGAGCCTTCCTTCCCTGGACAGGGCAAGGACCTTTATCTCACTGGCCTCTTCATTCACCCTCCAGGTGTCTCGACCAGCAGGGCCTTTTCTGCAGCTCCTGGGCACATGGCTGCCTCTACAGCAGTGGTCCAGGAGCAAGATTTCAAATGAGGGACATTCAGTTCCACTTGAGAGCCTTCTGGTCTCAGAAAAGGATCCTCTGACCAAACTAATCCCAGTGACTCGAACCCTGATACAGGCGTTACAGTGGTGGCAGGATCAGGACAATCTAAGACAGGAGTTCCTTTGTCACTCAGTCTCATTCTCTAATCCTTACTATAGATGCCTCCCTCTTGGGGTGGGAGCCCACTTGGGGACCTGACCACCCAGGGTTATGGTCTCCTCAGGAATCTCTGCTTCACATCAATCTATTAGAACTCAGAGCAGTGTTTCTAGCACTTCAAGCTTTTCCAAGTCTGTTCAGAACAAAGTAGTTCAGATCAGGACGGACAATACCACCACAATGTGGTATATCAACAAACAGGGGCACTCGGTCTGCAGCCTTGTGCACAGAGGCAATGAAGTTGTGGTCTCTGGCCTATTCCTGAGACGCCTCTATTACAGCAGTGCATCTCCCAGGAAGGACAATGTCCTGGCAGATGCTCTCCAGCAGGATATCTCATGGCCATCACGAATGGTCCTTGGATCCCTGATTTTGAAGGTGATCTTCTCCAGATGGGGCACCCACAGATAGATCTTTTGCAGCCCCAGACAATCACCAACTTCCCTTTTTGCTGCAGGCCCCAGTGTTGGGCTCAGTCCCCTGGATGCCCTAGTTCTCAATTGGGAAGGAAGCTCCTGTATGCTTCCCCACTTCCTCTCCTGTTCAAGGTGCTAGTCAAAATCAGGTCTCAACCCTGCAAGGTGATTCTGATTGCTCCAGACTGGGCCAGACAGCCTTGTACCCTCTCTTGTTGTCCTTAGCAGTCCACCTTCCCCTGTCTCTTCCCAGGAATTACAACCTGTTAACATGTGCTCAGGGAGGGTTTGGTATCCGAATCTCTCAATCTCAAGGCCTGGCTCTTGAAGAGTTAGAGTTTGCTGATTTACACCTCTCTCGAGGTGTTCTGGATATCTTAAAGGCTTCTTGAAAGCCTTCCACCAGAAACACTTACAATTCTAAGTGGAAAAGATTTACTATATGGTGCTCTGGGAAGCATATTTCTCCAGAGTCTGCTGGCCTGCCCACAGTCCTTGACTATATGGTTCATCTTAATAGCTTGGGACTCAGACCAGCTACACTAAAAGTGCATCTGGCAGCTGTCTCTGCCTTCCTCTCAGCAGGCAAGCACTCTTCCATTTCAGCTCATCCTGTATTTTCAAAATTTTTCAAGGATTGCTGCATACCAATCCTCCCTTCAGGGACCCTGCCCTGCTTGGGACCTTAATGTTTGCATTGCTCAGCTTATGCAACCCTCTTTTGAGCCTTTGTCCTCAGCAGAGCTTAAGTACTTGACTTTGAAAACTGTTTTCTTGGTGGCCATCACTTCTGCCAGGCCATAAGTGAGTTACAGACCCTGTCAGTGGAGCCTGATTTTATCTCTTTCCATAGAGATAAGGTGGTCCTCAGGACTAATAGGAAGTTTTTGCCTATGGTGGTTTCAGATTTCCACCTTAACCAGTCTGTGTCTCTTCCTGTTTCTTCACTGACCATTCCTCCTCTGAGGAGGAGGCTGCACAGTTTGGATGTGAAAAGGGCCCTTATCTACTACATAGAGCGCCCCAAGGGTCACAGGTTTGACTCCTCCAACTGTTCCTCACTTATGGTGAGGTTGGTAAGGAAAACCTGCCACTAAGAGATCTATTGCCAGGTGGATTGTCTCTTGCATTCAGTTCTGCAATGAAAACTAGGTAGGATCCACCCTCAGGCCTGAGGGCTCACTCTACCAGAGGTACAGCTACTTCCCTGGCTGCTGCCAGGGATATTCCTATCTTAGAGATTTGTCAAGCAGCCACCTGGAAAACAGTACACACTTTTACCAAGCATTACTCTCTGGATATCCAGGCTAGGAGTGATGCTCGGTTTGGCACAGCAGTGCTTCAGAGCCTATTTCCAAAGTAGGTTCAAACAACATGAAGTCTTGCTATATTATGACAATTGCAGTTTGTCCTACCATTAGAACTGCTCTGGAGGTGAAAGAGTTAACTCCATTCCATGAATGGAACTTAGAGCACGAGCTCTAAAGAGAAGCTCTGTCTGTGTAGTTTCAAACCTAAACTGTCAGATTCTTTACTCCGCCTCACTGAACAGTTGCTCCGGAGATTTCTCCTACTGCTCGGTTCATTTCTCGGTTTAAACAGTGTTTTCTCGGTTCGATTCAACCGAGAATAGTTTAATAAACCGATCACTTCAAGCTCTGTCTGTGGTATCGTAAGTAATTCATATTTTAATTCTGTGGAACTTGTAAGTTTTATCGGTTCGGTTTGAACCGGTCAGCTAGGTTAAAACTTGAAGTTTTAAACTTGAGATTTTAGAGTCGGTTCCGTTTCTTATAGGTTCTAAAAACCCGGTTCATTACGTTTTTTCCAATACCGTGACACGGTTAGGAACCGATAAAGGGTGTCTTGCCTGGCACTGCCGTTTAAAGGGCAAGTTTCTCTGGTTAGGCTGGCATTATGTCTGAGAAACCCAAAGAAAAACCGGGCCCACTGGGTTTCAACACTGTGATGTCTGTGGGGAAGTCTTTGCCAAAGGCTGACCCACACACCTGTGTTTATTGTCTGGGGTTTGACCACCTCAGTCAGACTGCCAGATTTGTAAGAATTTCCTGCAGCCACCCTGGAAAAGAGATTGGGCAGGCTCAGGGCAAGAGGTAAAAGTCGCTGACCGGATGGCCAGCCAGTTGGTGCCAGCCGACTGGAGGTGCCCTCTGACCAGGGCGCGAGACTTCCTCCGGGCAGCGAAAGCTGGCTCTGGATGAACCAGTTCCAGTAAAGAGAATAAGAAAGTCAGCAGGTTTGGAGCCCAAAATTCTTACTCCAACTGCTGCAGAGATAGCAAGAGCTATTCAGATTGTCCAGTCACTTTCTCGGTTCCGTCCGAACCGCCACTATCTGGTAAAAGGTCGGTTAGTCGGTTCCATCGGTTTAGGAATATGATGTTGAGGGTTTTATGAACCAGGGAGGGGAGGATGATTATGAACAGTATGAATGTGACTTGGAGGGTCTGGGTGTGCCCATTGAACGGACATCTCCCCAGACAGACCTTTAGAATCTCCCCTATGCTTTCTGGTCCCCTCTCATTTTATGTTTTACAAAAGTTGCTGAATCCTCCAGCTTCCTTTGGAGGAAGCTATGGATGAGCAAGAGGAGCCTGATTTTGTAGAAATGATGGATATACCAGAGTCTGGAGATTGTCTATTTCTTTGCATAAGTCATTTAGGAAACAAACAATAAAAATCTTAAAACTCCTAATTCTGTGCCTCCTGTAGATAAAAAGATGGACAGGAGGTACACACTGTCAGGTCCTGATACAGCATTCCTTTCTCAGCAATGCAGTCATGTTGGGGTAGTTCAGGCTGCAGCCAGTGATAAAGCTAATATTCCCTGGCTTCACATCCTCCTGACAAGGATTCCAGGAAAATTGCTGCCATGGCAAAAAACAGTACATGGCAGCGTCCTTGGGACTCAGGCAAGCAAATTATATGGCTTAGTAGCAAGGTATCAGAAATCTAGATGGGATACTGTTATGGATTTAGCAAACAAGCCCTGGCCAGCTTGCTAGTGAGCTGGAGCAGGTGGCTGCCGATGCATGAGGCTTCTAAGGTGCAGTTTCATGCTGCTGTGGATTTTAATGATGTTTCCTCTAGAGTCACGGCCACATCTGTTGCTTTTCGAGGTTGGCCTGGCTAAGGTGTACTAGCTTGTCACAGGATACCCAGACTAAGGCTATGGATTTTCCTGTGGTGGAAATTTTCTGTTTGGGAGCAGACAGAGAATTATATGAAAAGATGGATGAATATAGCACTACCTACAAAAGTGCCCAAGCCAAGAGCGCAAGCCACTCCTCAGAGGCACACCCAGGGTAGGTGAGCCTTTCCACAGGCCTTTTACCAAACCAGGCCTCCTCTGCTTATGCTCAGAGGGGTTCTTCAGAGGCAGAGGCAGATGGGGCGTGGGCAGGCCTGCCCCACCCTCAGCCTAAAGCACCTGCCAAGCAGGCACCCTGATGGGGTGCCCAGGGCCGATTCTCCTTTACCAGTAGGGGCAGGTTGGCTTACTTCAGTCAGAACTGGGTGTCTTTAACGTCAGACAAGTGGGTTCTGGAATTAGAAGCCAGGGTCTGGTTCTCAGCTTCAAAAGTTCCCAAAGATGAGAATCAGGTCTTTTCCATCTGCAAGCTCTTTAGAGACCTTTACTCTAGAAGCAGAGGTCTCAACCCTGTTAACTCTCAGAGCGGTAGAAAGGGTTCCTCCCTACACCAGGGCAAGGGTCTCGACCCAGATACTTCCTTACCCCAAAAGACAGGAGAATGGCGGCCCATTTTAGACCTCAGATATCTGAACAAGCATCTTTTGAAACCAAAGTTCAGAATGGTAACTCTGGCAATGATTTTACCCTCTCTAAGGCCAGGGGACTGGCTAGCTTCCCTGGACCTCAAGGATGCCTATTTTCACGTCCTAATCAGAAGCTCCCACCGAAAGTACCTCAGATTCGAACTGCCCTCAGGTCACTACCAGTTCAGAGCAGTGCCCTTCGCCTTACCTCTGCCCCAAGGATATTCACAAAATGTCTGGCAGTAGCAGTGGCTCACTTAAGGAGGCAAAGGATTGCTGTTTTCCCTATCTGGACGACTGGCTCATTGTAGGCCAGTCCCCAGAACAGGTAAAATCTCACCTGCAAGTCACCCAGCAGCTTCTCACCTCCCTGGGCTTCCTGCTAAATCTACCAAAGTCGGTTCTGGAACCAGTTCAGGTACTCACCTTCATAGGTGCAGAATTGGACACAAATCTGGCCAGAGCTTTTCTTCCTTAGAAAGGGTAAGGAACTTGGTGGCTCTGGCCTCCTCCTTCACTCTGCAGGTCTCCGACCAGCAAGACACTTTTGCAGCTCCTGGGGCACATGGCTGCATCCACAGCTGTAGTGCAGGGGCAAGATTTCAGATGAGAGACATTCAGTTTCACTTGAGAGCCTATTGGTCTCAGAGAAGACCCCCTTGCCAAGTTGGTCCCAGTGACCCGAACCTTGATCCAGGCCTCAGTCGTGGCAGGATCAGAGCAATTTAAGACTGGGGTCCCTTCATTCCCTTCTCACACTTTGACCCTCACTGCGGATGCTTCCCTCCTGGGGTGGGAGCCCACATGGCGACCTCTCCACTCAGGGCGTGGTCCCCAGGAATCTCTGCTCCACATCAATTTGCTGGAACTCAGAGCTGTCTTTTTAGCACTTCAAGTGTTTTCTGCTTCTGTCCAGAACAAAGTGGTACAAGTCAGAACAGACAATACCACAACAATGTGGTACATCAACAAGCAGGGGCACTCGGTCTTGGGTTGTGCACCGAGGCAATGAAGTTGTGGTCTCTGGCCTATTCCTGAACACTTCACTCATAGCAGTTCACCTTCCAGGAAAGGACAATGTCCTAGCAGATGCTCTCAGCAGGATTTCTCAGGGCCATCACGAATGGTCTCTGGATCCTCAAGTACTGGGATAGTCTTTGCCAGATGGGGCACCCCTCAGATAGATCTTTTGCAGCCCCAGACAATCACCAACTTCCACTGTTCTGTTGCAGGCCCCCAGTGTTGGGCTCAGTCCCCTGGACGCCTTCTCCTGGATTGGGAAGGGTAGTTTCTTTTCTTTCCCCCTTCCTCTCTATTCAAGGTGTTAGTCAAAATCAGATCCCAGACTTGCAGGGTGATTCTGATTGCCCCAGATTGGGCCAGGCAGCCCTGGTACCCCTCCTTCTGTCTCTGACATTCCATCTCCCTGTGTCTCCTCAGGAATCACAACCTATTAACCTGTGCCCAGGGAGAGTTTGGTATCCAACCTCAAATCCCTCAACCTCAAGGCCTGGCTCTTGAGGTGTAAATTTGCTGACCTACACCTCTCTCTCAGGGTGTTCTTGAAATCCTAAAGGCTTCTAGAAGCCTTCCACTAGGCTACTTATAATTCTAAGTGGAAAGGTTCTCCATTTGGTGTTCTGGAAACATATTTCCTCAGAATCTGCTGATTTGCCCATTGTGTTAGATTACATGGTCCATCTTAATTTTTTGGGCCTGAGACCAGCTACCCTGAGAGTTCATTTGGCAGCTGTCTCTGCTTTTGTTTCAGCAGGAAAGCCATCCTCTCTTTCCACTCACCCTGTATTTTCCAAGTTTTTAAGGATTACTTCATACTAATCCACCTTTTCGGGATCCGGCCCTGCCTGGGACCTTAATGTTTGCATTGCCCAGTTAATGCAACCCCTTTGAACCTCTGTTTTCTGCAGAGCTAAGTATCTAACTTGGAAAACTGTTTTCCTAGTGGCTATCACTTCTGCTAGCATAAGTGAGTTGAAGCCTTGTCAGTAGAAACTGACTTTATTTCTTTCCACAGGGATAGGTAGTCCTCGGACTAATAGGAAGTTTTGCCTAAGGTGGTTTCAGATTTCCATCTTAACCAATCTATATCCCTTCCAGTGTTTTTCACTGAACATTCCTCTTCTGGTGAGAGGAGATTGCACATTTGGACGTTAAGAGGGCCCTTAGTTACTATATAGAACGCATACTAAGGTCACAGGTTCGAATCCTCCAACTTTTCTCACTTATGGTGAGGTTGGGAAAGGGAAACCTGCCACTAAGAGATCAATTGCCAGGTGGACTGTCTCTGTATCCAATTTTGTTATCAGAAACTGGGCAGAGATCCCCCTCTGGCTTGAGGCTCATTCTACCAGAGGTACAGCCGTCTCTAGCTGCTGCAGAGACATCCTATTGGAGATATGTCAAGCTGCTACTTGGAAAAGCGGTACACACTTTCTACCAAGCATTACTCCTGGATGTCCAGGCTGGGAGAGATGCTGGGTTTGGCACAGCTGTGCTTCAGAGCCTATTCCTAAGTGGTTCTATCCCTCCTCCATGGAGGTACTGCTGTGTAGTCTGCAATTGTCATAATATAGCAAGACTTCATGTTGTTTGAAAAAATTACTCACCTTAGTAATGTTGTTTCTTCTAATGGAGTCTTGCTATATTATGACCTCCCGCAGCCTGCCCCTCTCAGAACTTCTACTTGGGTATGGGGTGGGCATAGTGTGGCACCATTTTATGCCCTTTTATGTGTTTTCACCCTTCTTGGGGTTTGTGGGTGTGGTGTTTTTCATTTTTCCTTATATTTCTCTCATTTTGTTAAATTATACTATTAGTTCTGGTCCCCTGACTTGAGTCTTTGGTGTTGGGACTAGCAATGGGTGTTAATATTTAGGTAGCCAGTTGGCTAGTGTAGGTTACAGCTTCCACACAGACCTTAGTGAGTTTTTGCTCGTAAGATCTGACAGTTTAGGTTTGAAACTACACAGACAGAGCTTCTCTTTAGAGCTCGTGCTCTAAGTTCCATTCATGGAATGGAGTTAACTCTTTCACCTCCGGAGCAGTTCTAATGGTAGGACAAACTGCAATTGTCATAATATAGCAAGACTCCATTAGAAGAAACAACATTTCTAAGGTGAGTAATTTTTTCTTCTCTCCTCCTCCATGGAGGTACTGCTTAGTAGTCTGCATATGTCAGAATACAGCAAGACTTCATGTTGTTTGAAGAAAAATTACTCACCTTAGTAATGTTGTTTCTTCTAATGGAGTCTTGCTGTATTCTGACCCCAGCTCCCCTATCAGAACCTGGCTTTTGGGATGTGGGTGGGCAGTAGCAGTGTTGGCACTCGGGAGGTGCCCTAACCTTCTTTTCTCACCCTTTAGTTTGGGTGTGTGGGTGTTGTGTTTTGTTTTATTTTTGGGTTTCCTGACTTGAGTCTTTGTTTTGGGACCAAAATCTTTTATTATATTTAGTAGCCAGTTGGCTAGTGTAAGTTTACAGTTTCCACCAGGACACCCAGTGAGTATAGCTCGGAAGATCTGACGGTTTGAGTTCAAACAGCAACAGACAGAGTCTCAACCGAGCTCGAGCTCAGCGCTCCATGCCTGGCATGGAAAGTTAACTCTTTCATCTCCGGGCAGTTTAAAGGTTGGACATCACTGCATATGTCAGAATACAGCAAGACTCCATTAGAAGAAACAACATTACTGAGGTGAGTAATTTTTCTTCTCATCCACCCTGCCCACCACAGATTTTCTTCGCTACCACTTGCCAGGTCAAACTACCAGTTTCGAGCACTCCCATTTGACTCCCCTCGGCCCCAAGGGTGTTCACCAAATGCCTAGTGGTAGTTGCAGCAGCCTTACAAAGAAAAGGGCACTTTATCTTCCCATATCTACGTGAATGGCTAATCAAAGCAGACTCCAGAACTGTTCTGCTTTCCTCCCTAGAAGCTACCCTGCAACTGTTTAACACTGTAAGGATCAGTCAATTGGCCAAAGTCCAACCCAACTCCGACTCAGTCTCTCCAATAACATTGGAGCTGTCTTAGATACAGTCTCAGCCATAGCTTACCTTTCAGCCGCCTGGCAGGACACACTTTGTCTCTGACATCATATACAGACTCAGAAAGTCATCACAGCCAGACAGATGCTGTGCCTTCTGGGTCACTTGGCTGCTGCCATCCCTACGGTGTTGTTTGCCCATCTTCACATGAGACCTGTTCAGTGGGCCCTCCAGAATTGGTGGTGTCAAAGAACAGAACAGTTTGTAACAAGATCAGGGTCACTCCCTCTCTGACATCAGTTCCGACTTGGTGGACAATCAGAACCAATTTATGTCAAGGAAAGCCCTTTCAGTCCCTTCCTCCCACACAGATGTTAACCACGGATACTTCCCTGGAAGGATGGGGTGCACACCTGGGTCCTTATCGGACACAAGGCAAGTGGACCACTTCTCTCCTCAGTATCACATCAGTCTTCTAGCTGAAGGCAGTCCACTTAGCCCTTCAGGCATTTTGACCCTGTTTCACTCCAGGACAGTTGCTGATCCAGTCAGACAACATGCAGTGGTATTCTACCTCAACAAGCAAGGAGGTATGAAATCCGTATCTATGCACAGAAACCCTCACAGGCTGCAATAAGCCAACTGGCAACACCTAATAGTAACAGCTGTTTATTTATCAGGATGTTACAATCTGCTGGCCAGCTGTCTCAGTTGCCAGACATCCACACACGAATAGACACAGCAGAGCGAAGTACTCCAGAAAATCTTCCATCTCTTGGGGACTCCACAGATCTGTTTGCCTCCCAGTCAATCACCATCTCCCCAAATATATTTCCATTATCCCAAGCAAAAAGGAATGGTCTAGAGATGCCCTGTCCCAGTCATGGACAGGACTCTTCTTATATGCTCCCGCCCCCGTCCCTCTCCTGCAACATACTCTACTGAAACTACAACTAGAACCTGCTACAATGATCCTAATAGCTCCCATGTGGCCTTGACAAGTGCGGTTTCCTCTGCTTCACAACTCTCAGTACAGGAACCCATTCCATTGCTAATCAGACCAGACCTCTTGACTCAGGTCATGGGACCCTGTTACTTCCCAAGCTGATGGCCCTACATCTTCACGCTTGGCTCCTGAGGACACTTTCATAGCCAGATTACAAGTGTCCACTCCTGTTGCAAATATTCTCTTGGCCTCACGTAAACCAGCAACCAGAGAAACATATAACTCCAAATAGAAACACTTTTCCATATGGGCTGCTTCGATCATTGGATCCCTATTCCTGCCCAGTGATGAAAGTTCTAGACTACCTGACCTCGCTGTCCAAGTCAGGTCTGAGATATTCCTCCATCAGAGTCCATTTGGCCACTATTTCGGCCTTCCATGAACTGCTCGATGGTAGATTACTGTATCAACATCTAACCAAAATGTTTTTGAAAGGAATGTAACATATCAAACCACCTATTAGACATCCCACTCCTCCATGGGATCTCAATTTTCCAATAGAAAAATTAACTCTTGAGCCTTTTGAACTGGCGCCACTTGTGACCTCCGTTTCTCTTGTGGAAAACCTTATTCCTAGTGGCTGTCACCTCAGCTTGCCATGTTTCCGAGCTTCATGCCATCATGTGTAGAGAACCTTACTTAATTTTTCACAAAGATAGGGTGGCACTTCATAACAACCTTCCTTCCTTCCTAAGGTGGTGTCTGAACACTCTCTAAATCAAACCCTGGAGTTACCAATATACTATCCTGAATACTCCAACCAAGGTGAACATCTATTACGTACCTTAGATCGGATATTGCGTTACTATACTAATCGAACAAAATCGATCAGAAAGACTTCTCCATTTTAAGTCACCTTTGCCTTGAGCCAAGAAGGGCTCCCAGTTACTAAAAGAACCCTTTCTAACTGGTTGGTACATTGTATTACATTTTGTTATAAAAAAATACAACAAACCCTTATCAAGACCTGTCTAAGTCCATTCTATTAGAGCTATGGCCACTACTGTGGCTTGCTTTATAGGGGCCTCCATTTCTGATATCTGCAATGCAGCCACCTGGTCCACAATCCAAACATTCATGAAGCACTACAATTTGGATATTGCTTCACACTGTAGAACTGGCCTTTGGCTGAGAAGTCCCACAAGGCTTCTGTCATAATGTCCACCCATCTCGGTTATACTGCTTGGAATTCTTCCCAAGTATATTACCTACTGCAAGCCACTCCATGGAAGATAGTACAGTTACATAAGAACTTACTGTAACAGTAAATCTTTGAGGATTGTCTCTTGCAGTAGGTCCAATCCCCCTCCATCCCCTTCTTCTCTAGGAGAACAAATTCTGGTCCATTGACTTTTGGGTTGGGATACCTTTGGTACCTCGTGTTCCCCAGTCCTTGCTTAGCGATCTGAATCCAGAGGGAGAACTGAGGATACCAGGGACCGCCAACGCTATATAGGAGAAGAAAGCTGATGTCGAAGGGCGGCCCTGGTAAAGACTGCTAGAAGAGCTGCCATGTGCCACAGTGATCTCTCAGGATGACCCAAGTGTATACCTACTGCAAGAGGCACTCCTCAAAGATCTATTGTTACGGTAGTTCTTACGTAACTGTACTTTCTAGGAGTGGTATATGTTGTTCATCCACTTGAACCCACCCACCTCCCCAACTTGAACGCACAACTCTCTGCTTCCAGCGGGCAAGATCTGGCTCAAGGGGCGGAGCCGAGGGATATACCACCCAGGCGGGTGGAAGGAGCCAGCTTTAGACCTTCTGGCAAGATCCTTAAAGGAAAGGACATGCCAAACAGTGTGGATGAACAACATATACCACTCCTAGAACTACTGTTACAGGTGAGTAAACCTGTTCCTCTATCAGAAGTTCTAGTTTGTGAATTTCTCACGAGTTGCGCTTGCCTGGGAAAAAGCTTATTTTGATCTAAACATATAGTTTTTGCAGTGTAAGGTAGCAGTGTGTTATTGAGTATTTTTGTTAATAATTTATAGTTCAGATTTAGAATTGAAATGGACAACAATTTTATGTAAAATATTCATCTTTATTTGGTTTTGGAATCAGCATTATATAAGCCTCATGAAAGGATTGTGGAATTTTACTGGTTAGTTGTATTCTTTAAAATAGTTTAAGTAGATATGGTAATATTTTATCTTTAAATTGCAAATAAAATTCAACTGTAAACCATCGAGACCTGGTGCCTTCTCTTCTGTCATGGATGACAGAGCACTCTCCATCTCTGCCAAGGTGATATCTTCATTGAATTTCTCATAAAACTCTTCCATAAAAGTAGTTGGTAATGTATTCTTACAATATTCTGCCACATCCTTGTTTGAAGCCTTATTCTCAGAATTACATTGACTAGTGAAAACGTCAGAAAATACCTTTCTGTATCTTCCTTCTTTGTTTAAGTGTACCTTGTTTGTCATATGTGGCTATTACTTCTCCTTTTGTTCTTATTTTATTCTTTTGGCTAATTACGGCCTGATACTGCACTGTTTAGATGCCAGTTTTCTTTATTTTGACCCAATTTGCCTCAGCCTTTGCTGTTAATAATCTGTCTAATATACCTTTAGTGTTTACATATTCTTCTCTAAAGCTTTCATGACCAAGTCTTATTTTTATTTCTAATTTTTGAATTGGTTCTCTAATTTTCTGCATTTTGCTAACAGCCCTTAAGATAGCTAAGGCCCCAGCTCCAGATGGGTTGCATCCAAGGATACTTGGGGAATTAGCAGTGGAGCTGGCTGAACCATTGAATGGGCTGTTCAACAGCTCACTCAGGTCTGGGAAGTTCAGAGGATTAGAAGATGGCAGACATGCCACTACGTAATTTGGGGGAGATAAGGAGCAACTGTAGACTTACAGGCCTGTCAGGCTGACCTCTGTTGTGGGGAAGCTGATGGAATCTCCGATCAAAGAGGGCCTCAGAGACTACCTGGAGAGCAACAGACTCTAGAATAATAAACAATATGATCTTCCGGTCATAAAGTCTCAACCACTCATTCACACATTATCACGAATAGTACTGATTACATTTAATAAAATATACTTACTTGTACAAGAAGGAAGCTCTTCAGCCCTCCATTGACAAGTCGATCATGAATGGGGTAGGTGCGGTAGGGAGACTTCACATGAAGCTGTTCAATCAGCTGGGCTGGATCTGGTCCGCCGCCCTCTCTGGGGGTCTGACAACAAACAATCCAGTGCTGGAAGGATGGGTGGTTCCTCGAAGCATAAAAGTAACAGTCCCATTCACGGCACCATTCGTCCTCGAGTTCTTCTTGACCCACCGGTCGAAGAAGAAACGCATTACTCAAGATCACCCTCTGGTACGTCTGCATGTAGACAGTTGGTTGTAGGGTCAGAGGCCTCCTCCAAGTCACTGGTTTCTGTCTCTGGCGACGGGATTCTTTGACACTGGAGTCCATCTCTGCTAATTGGAGGGGCTTCCAGTGAACAGTTTCACCATTGGGCCTCTCTTATTGAGCAGTGGGCTCGGAGGTTGTGCGGATGCCCAACGGCCAGTCCGTTGCCAGGGCCTTCGGGCCTGTCAGTTTGGGATCAGCAGGCAGGCAGTTAGGACTTCCTAGTCACATGGCGCTCATTCGGTGCTGTCAACTCTGCGCTCCGTTGTCTATCCCCTCACATTTCTCTGGCGTGGGGTCCACACTGATGCCTCTATCTCCTGCCAGTTTTCATTCTTTTCCTTCAAACTGTAGTTCACAGACTTCTGTGGCAGTACCGCAGCCTGTGGTGCCAGCTTCTCTGGCGCGGGGTCTTTGCAGCACTGTGGGGTGTTGACACCATGTGCAGTGCTGCATCCCTTGTCAGCACTGCCTGCAGTACTTGGGTGGTGTTGGCACGTGTGCGTTGCTGCACACCCTGTCAGTACCATGCCTCCTGCCAGCGCCGCTTGTGGTGCCACTTTCTATGTCGGTGCTGCTCTCTTCGGTGGTGCTGCATGGTTTCCAGAGGTTCTCAACGTCGATTCTGTCTCTTACTCTGTTTCCTCCTGGTTTTCACTCCTTTCATGTCTGTACTGTCCTCCCTGGACTGTCAGGAGATGATATTGAGCCTGATCCTGATCTTTGTCTGGGTAATGATTTCAATGCTGACTCTGCCTTGGGGCGGGGTCAACCCTTCTGGAGAGCCTGTGGTCAAAGACCTTTCCTTTAAGTCTGCTCAAAATTTAAATTTACTTTCTCTTCAGACCATGGAAATTGATAGTGGGGAACTTCTGCGCCTCCAGTATCTGCAAGTTCCGGAAATCCCTATGGATTTAACCCCTCCGTGCAGCCCTCTTTCGAGACTCTTTCGCAGATGGTGTGGAACAACCTGGCTCTTATTCCTCTGTGCTAAGTC
This sequence comes from Neoceratodus forsteri, assembly GCA_016271365.2. Taxonomy (NCBI): domain Eukaryota; kingdom Metazoa; phylum Chordata; order Ceratodontiformes; family Ceratodontidae; genus Neoceratodus; species Neoceratodus forsteri. The sequence goes on along the minus strand of CM028132.1, from coordinate 807,482,384 downwards.
CATAGATAGGAAATATGCCCCTCCCAAGGATCATCCCATCTTAGCCTCACAAGCCTTTGCTGATGCTATCGTGGTCCTGGCAGAGAATGATAAGGCTGTCCTTCCTCAGGAATTCACAGCTTGTCCTATAAATAAAAAATCCCACAAGATTGAGACCTTGGGTAAGCAAGTCTTTGCTGCTTCAACTCTGGGCATGCATATTGCTAGCTACCAGGGTTATTTTTCAATATGAATATGTTCTTTGGCATTAGCTCCAAGGCAATGGTAGCTCTGCCCAAGTCGGAGGTAAACTCAGAGTTACTACAGACCATTACTAGAGATATGGGTCCAATAATCAACAGATTAAAGCTGCAATGGATGCTTTCAATACTGCTTCCAGAGTGGCAGGGCTGGCATTTGCACGTACCGCCACTCTTGATTGCATACTTCAGGCTTCACGAATGGACGCCAACAAAAAGTCATGGCTTTACCCTTGATGGTATGTATCTGTTTTAAGACAGCTAATCCCACGCTCCCTCTCGAGCGGGTGGGAATAACAGTCAGTCCTTTGTGGCAAAGCAGAGGAGGCTTTAACAGAAAGCAAACTCCTCAGCTGCAAAAGAAAATGCAACAGAAGGCACAGGGCCCAAAAGCACCTAGTGCTACCCTCTGTGTTTCTGGCCCAGGTCCCACCTCAGCTCTCCGAAGGGGATACTTCTTGGCAGTAGGAGGACATCTGACTCATTTCTGTGACCAGTGGAAGTCTATAAAATCAGACAAGTGGGTTCTCAGGATAATCCGCAAGGGTACTCTCTCAAACTGTTGGAAACTCCTCTGGATCAAGTGATAGCCCAGACTGTCTGCTGTGCAGTCAGACCTTCTTGCTTCTGAGGTACAAGGCCTTACGAACAACAGGGCAGTAGAAATAGTTCCACTGGACAAGTGAAACACAGGTTTCTGCTCCCACTTCTTCTGGTTCCAAAGAAAACTGGCAGCATGCACCCTATTCTCAATCTCAGAAAGTTAAACAAGTTCCTCTACAAGGAAAGGTTCAAGATGATATCACTCAGTACCCTGTTACCTTTGATTCATCAACACGATTGATTAGCCTCCTGGACATGCAGGACACCTACCAACACATTCTCATACACCCAAAGCACCACAAGTATCTAAGGTTGGTGGCATTGGGTCAGCACTACCAATTCAGAGTCCTTCATTTTGGGCTATCCTCGGCACCTCGAGTCTTTACAAAGTGCTGTGCAGTTCTTGCAGCACATCTAAGGAAAATCGGAATCCAAGTATTCCCATATCTGGACTACTGCCTTCTCACAAGCCCTTCTAGACTAGAGACTCTGGAGGCCATGGCTATGGCCTCAGACTCCCTCATGTCCATGGGAGTTCTGCTCAACCTGAAAGAGTCACAGCTTCAGCCCTCCCAGAGGCTTCTTTTCATTGGAGCCCTTCTGGACACCTCCTGCTAAAACCTTCCTTCCAGAAGACAGAAGGAGCGATATCCTTCAGATGGCCTGCTTCATCAGAGAACAGCTCAGTTCGAGCTCTTTCGATGCAGCGGATGCTGGGTCTCATGGCATCCTCGGTGTTCACTGTACTTCTGGCTCATCTCCACATGAGAATCTCTCAGTGGATGCTCAGCATTCAGTGGTCACCAACCACTCACCCTCAGTCCTTTCACATCAAGGTGATAACCGTTGAAATGGTCACTCACCTGGTGATCTCAGGAAGACAACCTTCTGGAGGGATATCCCTTCACCCTCTAGATCCCCAGATCCCTCATTACCACAGATGCATCCTTACTGGTCTGGGGAGCTCACTGCCAGGATCTCCACACCCAGGATACGTGGACCCAGGATGAGTCCCAACTTCACATAAACATTCTGGAAATGAGGGCTGTTCTCTATGCAGTCTGAGCTTTAAAGGATGTACTCTGTTGCAAGACCATTCTTCTTCAAATGGACAACAAGGCAGTGATGTATTACATAAACAAGCAGGATGGTGCAGCTCTTACCCATTGTTCAGGGAAGCAATGAGTGTGGGAATGGTGCCTGGAGTGCAAGACTCTGATTCAGGTGGTCTATCTGCCAGGAGTACAAAATGAACTGGAAGACCATCTCAGCAGAACAGAGACAGATTCTCACAGTGGTCTCTCGACCTAAGCGTCATTCAGTCACTCTTGGAAGAGTGGGGAACTCCGGACTTGGACCTTTTGCATCCCCATTCATCGCAAAACTGCTTCTCTTCTGCTCCAGAAATCCAGGACCAGGTGTTTTTGTCAGGATGCATTCAGGCTGCGGTGGACAAAATACTTTCTGTACGCATTTCTTCCTCTTCCCCTACTTCAGAGAGTGCTGCTCAAACTGGAGGCACAGTGGGGTAGACTGATTCTCATTGCCCCATTTTGGCCTCACCAGATCTGGTTTCTTCTAATTAACAGGCTATCGGAAACCTCCCCAAAACCACTTCCACTCCAGATGAACTTTCTGACACAGGGCCCTGTAGTTCATCCCAACCTGAGGTCCCTTCACCTCCATGCCTGGCTCCTGAGGAGATAGAGGTGAACAGGTTTAGCATTTCTTGTAGCATTTCAGATATTCTTCTAGCTGCATACAAGCCAGCTATTCGAAAAACGTACACAGCTAAGTGGAAGCGTTTCTCTATTTGGTGTGCAAAATCATCTTGGAATCTCTTTTCATGCCCACCAACTAAAGTCCTGGAGTATCTCTTAGATCTCTCTAACACAGGTCTACAGTACTCTACAGTCAAAGTTCATATTTCGCACTTCGCGCATACCATGAGCCTGTACTTTCTGTGTCCTTGGCTCAGTTACCTGTAGTTAAACGGTTTGTTTGGGGCATTCTGCATACCAGACTGCCCATTAGATGTCCAGTTGCAGCCTGGGAAATTAACCTCATGCTAGACATACTCACTTGTAAACCCTTCAAGCCTCTAGCCACTTGTAAATTGAAATTTCTAACTTGAAAGATTGCCTTCCGTGGCCATTACTTCCGCCCGTCGAGTATCAGAAATACACACTTCAAACAACATGAAGTCTTGCTATATTATGACATATGCAGTATAACCCCAGGTTAGAACTGCTCCGGATGAAAGAGTTAACTTTCCATGCAGGGCATGGAATCTTGATCTTGAGCTCGGTTGAACACTCTGTCTGTTGTAGCTCAAACTTAAACTGTCAGATTCTTTACTCCGTCTCACTGAACAGTCTCTCGGAGATTTCTTCTGCTGTTTGGTTTGTTTTGTTGGTTAAAAAGTGTAATTCTCGGTTTATTTTACTGAAATTAAACCACAATCGGTCGGTTCAAGCTCTGTCTGTGGTATTGTAAGTAATAGATAGGCTTATTTATTTTCTTCTGTGTGGAACTTGTAAACGTCTTTTTCGGTTTGGTTTGAACTGATCAGATTGGTTTTACATTTACTTTCTAGTCCTTTAGAGTGCGGTTCCGGTTCTTATTGGTTCTAAAAACGGATTTTATTACGTTTTTTCCACGCATCGTGACACGGTTGGGAACCGATAAGGGAGTCTTGTTTGCGGATTGCCATTAACGGGCAAGTTTTGGTTAGGCTGGCACTATGTCTGAGAAACCCAAAAGAAAAACCAGACCCACTGGGTTTCAGCACTGTGGCCTCTGTGAGGAAGCCTTGCTAAGGCTGACCCACACACCACACGTGTATATTGTCTGGGTTTGACCACTTCAGTGCAGACTGCCAGATTTGTAAGAATTTCCCTGCGCACTGTGGAAAAAGAGTTGGTAGGCTCAGGAAGGGAGGCCAAAAGTCCGCTGACCGGATGGCCAGCCGGTTCGGTTCCAACTGAACCTGAGAGAGTGCCTCTGACCAGGGCGATACTTTCTCGGCAAACAAAGAGCCAGCTCTGAGGAGCCGGTTCCAACTAAAGGGCTAGAAAGTCAGCTAGTGTGGAGCCAAAAGTTTTTCTCCAACCGCTGAGGAAATAGCTAAAGCTATTCAGATTGTCCAGTCTCTTTCCCGGTTCCGTCCGAACCGACACCATCAGGGAAGCGCTCGGTTCGGACGGTTCCACCGGTTCAAGATTATGATTTTGAGGATTTTTATGAACCGGAGGAAGGGGGAGGAGGGTATGAGGAGAGTGAATGTGATTTTGAAAGTCTGGATGTGCCCATTGAACGGACATCTCTCAGACAGACCTTCAGGGTTTCCCCAGGCTATCTGAGTCCTCTTCTCATTTTATGTTCTATAAGAAAGTTGCAGAAACTCTCCAACTCCCTGTTGAGGAAGCTGTCGATGACCAAGAAGAGCCTGATTATGTAGAAATGATGGATATTCCAGAGTCAGGAGACTGTCTATTCCCTTGCATAAATCATTTAGGAAACAGACAGTAAAAATTCTAGAAACTCCTCACTCTATCCTTCCTGTTGATAAAAGGATGGACAAAGGTATACATTATCAGGCTCTGATACGGAGTTCCTCTCTCAGCAGTGCAGCCATGTGGGGTAGTGCAGGCTGCAGCCTGTGACAAGGCTAATATTTCTCTAGCTCTCACCCTCCTGAAAAGGATTCCAGGAGGATGGATGCCATGGCAAAGAAACAGTACATGGCAGCATCTTTAGGACTCAGACAGGCGAATTAATGGCTTATGCAGCTAGGTACCAGAAATTCAGATGGGATACTGTGCTGGCACTAGCAAGACAGGCCCCTGACCAGCTTGCCAGGTAGTTGGAACAGGTGGCTGCGGATGGTATTGAGGCATCCAAGGTACAATTTCATGCTGCAGTAGAATCTAATGATGTTTCATCAAGAGTCATGGCTACATCTGTGTCTCTTCGTGAGAATGGCCTGGCTAGATGTACTGCCCTGTCACAGGATACCCAGTCTAAGGCTATGGATTTTCCTGTTGTGGGCAGTTCTCTGTTTGGGGAGCAGACAGAGGATTATATGAAGAAAATGGATGAGTATAGGACCACCTATAGGAGTGCACAGGCCAAAGAAAGGCAAGCCACTCCTCAAAGGCAGCATGTCTGGGGCAGGGGCAGGCCTTTTCATAGGCCTTTTACCAAGCCCAGGCCTTCTCTTCTGCTTATGCCCAGAGGGGGTTCTTTAGAAGAAGAGGCAGAAGGGGTCTAGTAAGCCTGCTTCCCCCCTCAACTCAAAGCCCCTGCAAAGCAGGCTCCTGATGGGGTGGCCAGGGCTGATTCTCCACTACTGGTAGGAGGCAGGCTGGCTTACTTTGTCCAGGACTGGAAGTCTCTAACGTCAGACAAGTGGGTCCTGGAGTAGTAATCCAGGGACTGGTTCTCAGCTTCAAAATTTCCAAAGATGAGAACCAGGTCTTTTCCACCTCAAATCCATTAGAGGCACTTGCCCTAGAAACAGAAGTTTCTTCCCTTCTGGCTCTCAGAGCTGTGGAAAGGGTTCCACCCTACACCAGGGCAAAGGTTGTACTCCAGATACTTCCTTACCCCAAAAAGACAAGAGAATGGCGGCCATCCTGGATCTCAGATATCTAAACAAGCACCTTTTAAAACCAAAGTTCAAAATGGTGACTCTGGGAATTATTTTACCCTCTCTAAGGCCAGGGGACTGGTTAGCCTCCCTGGACCTCAAGGATGCCTATTTCCATGTTCTCATCAGAAGCTCCCATCAAAAGTACCTCAGATTAGAACTGCCTCAGGCCATTACCAGTTCAGAGCAATGCTCTTGAACTCAACTTGCACGAGGGTGTTCACAAAATGCCTGGCAGTAGTAGTTGCCCACATAAGAAGGCAAAGATTGCCATCTTTCCTTATCTGGATGACTGGCTCATTGTAGGCCAGTCTCCAGACCAGTCAAACTACACCTACAAGTAACCCAGCAACTTCTTACATCTTTAGGTTTCCTTCTCAATCTTCCAAAGTCAGTCCTGGAGCGGTCCAGCTTCTCACCTTCATAGGCAGAGACTGAACACAAAGAAGCCGAGCCTCCTCCCTCCCTCTGGAAAGAGCAAGGACTTTGGTCTCTCTGGCCTCCTCTTTCACCCTGTAGGTCTCTCGACCAGCAATGCATTTTCTACAGCTCCTGGGGCACATGGCTGCTTCTACAGCAGTAGTGCAGGGAGCAAGATTTCAGATGAGGGATATTCAGTTCCATCTGAGAACCTTTTGGTCTCAAAGGACAGACTCTCTAACCAAATTGATCCCAGTGACTTGAACCCTGATCCAGGCCCTTCAGTGGTGGCAGGACCAGAGCAATTTGAGACAGGGGTTCCCTTCATTCCCCAGTCTCATTCCCTGACCCTTACTACAGATGCATCCCTCTTGGGGTGGGGAGCTCACATGGGTGACCTTACTGCCCAGGGTTGTGGTCCCCTCAAGAATCTCTGCTCCACATCAATTTGTCAGAACTCAGAGCCATTTTTCTAGCACTCCAGGTTTTTCCACATCTGCTCAGAACAAGGTTGTTCAGGTCAGAACAGACAATACCACTATATGGTACATCAACAGGCAGGGGGCACTCGGTCTCTGGCCTTGTGCAGAGCAATGAAGTTGTGGTCTCTGGCTTATTCTCTGAAGCGTCTTCATTACGGCAGTTCACCTCCCAGGCAAGGACAATGTCCTAGTGGATGCTCCTCAGCAGGATTTCCCAGGGCCATCACGAATGGGCACTGGATCCACTAGTACTGGAGGTAGTATTTGCCAGGTGGGGCACCCCTCAGATAGATCTCTTTGCAGCCCCAGACAATCACCAACTTCCTCTTTTTGCTGCAGGCCCCAGTGTTGGGCTCAGTCCTCTGGATGCCTTCCTACTCAGCTGGGAAGGAAGTTTCTCTATGCTTTCCCCTTCCCTCTTTCTTTTCAAGGTGCTAGTAAAATCAGATCTCAACCCTGCAAGATGATCCTGATTGCTCCAGATTGGGCCAGGCAGCCCTGGTACCTCCTCATGTCCTTAGCAGTACACCTTCCTGTGTCTTCCCAGGAATCACAACCTGTTATCTTGTGCCCAGGGAGAGTTTGGTATCCGAACCTCAAATCTCTCAATCTCAAGGCATGGCTCTTGAAGAGTTAGAGTTTGCTGGCCTACACCTTTCCCAAAGGCGTATTGGAAATCTTGAAGGCCTCTAGGAAGCCTTCCTGACGGGCTACTTATAATTCAAAATGGAAAAGATTTTCCATATGGTGTGCTAGTAAGCATATTTCCCCAGAATCTGCTGCGTGCCCACGATTCTGGATTATTTGGTGCATTTGAATTCTTTGGGCCTGAGACCAGCTACCCTAAAAGTGCACTTGGCAGCTGTGTCTGTCTTTTTATCAGCAGGTAAGCCATCTTCTTTTTTTTAGCTCACCCTGTGTTCTCCAAGTTTTTTAAAGGGTTGCTTCACACCAAGCCTCCTTTCAGGGACCCTGCCCTGCTTGGGATCTTAATATTTGCATTGCTCAGCTTATGCAACCCCTTTTGAGCCATTGTCTTCAGCAGAGCTTAAGTACTTGACTTGGAAAACTGTGTTCCTGGTAGCCATCACCTCTGCCAGGCGCATAAGTGAGCTACAAGCATTGTCAGTGGAGCCTGATTTTATCTCCTTTCACAGAGATAAGGTGGTCCTCAGGACTAACAGAAAGTTTTTGCCTAAGGTGGTTTCAGACTTCCACCTTAATCAATCCATGTCTCTTCCTGTGTACTTCACTGACCATTCCTCCTCTGGCGAGAGGAGATTACACAGTTTAGATGTCAAAGAGCCCTTAGTTACTATATAGAGCATTGCCGAGGATCATAGGTTTGACTCCACCCAACTGTTCCTTACCTATGGTGAAGTTGGTAAGGGAGGCCAGCCACTAAAGATCCATTGCCAGGTGGATTGTCTCTTGTATCCAATTCTGCTCGAGAAGTTGGGTAAAGTTCCTCCCTCAGGCCTGAGGCTCACTCTACTAGAGGTACAGCTGCTTCTCTGGCTGCTGCCAGAGACATTCCTATTCTAGAGATAGGTCAAGCAGCTACCTGGAAAACAGTTCACACTTTTACTAAGCATTACTCCCTGGACATCCAGGCTAGGAGTGATGCTCGATTAGTCACAGCTGTGCTTCAGAGCCTATTTCCTAAGTAGGTTCTGTCCCTCCTCCATGGAGGTACTGCTGTGTAATCTGCTTATGTCATAATATAGCAAGACTTCATATTGTTTGAAGAAAAAATTACTCACCTTAGTAATGTTGTTTCTTCTAGTGAGTCTTGCTATATTATGACCTCTCAACCTGCCCCTCTCAGAACCTCTACTTTTGGGATGTGGGTGGGCAGTCAATGTTGGCACTTCATAGATGCCCACTTTATTTCCACCCTTTCTTAGGGTGCTTGGGTGTGCTTAATTTTCTTTCTTGAATCCCTGACTTGAGTCTTATTTTAGGATCAAGAACAAATGTGTTTTTTAGTTAGTAGCCAGTGGCTGGTGTAGGTTTACGGCTTCCACACAGAACCTTAGTGAGTTTTGCTCGTAAAGATCTGACAGTTTAAGTTTGAGCTACAACAGACAGAGTGTTCAACCAAGCTTGCACTCAAGATTCCATGCCCTGCATGGAAAGTTAGCTCTTTCACCTCGGAGCAGTTCTAATCTGGGGTTATACTGCATATGTCATAATATAGCAAGACTCCATTAGAAGAAACAACATTACTAAGGTGAGTAATTTTTCTTTGGTTACAGACCCTCCATATACTGTATTTCACAAGGACAAGGTGGTTGTTAGGACTCATCCTAAGTTCCTTCCTAAGGTGGTCTCAGAATTTCATTGAATCAACCTTTATTCCTGCATACCTACTTGCGAATTTCCAGAATGAGGGACAGCCTACCCTTTGTTCTTTGGATGTAAAGAGAGCTTTGTGGTTCTTCCTGGACAGGACAAAAGAGATCCGGAAGGCTGAACAGCTGTATGTCTCCTTCAGCAGGACCCGACTGGGTCAACCTGTTGCTATCAGGTGCATTTCAGCATGGTTAGTGGCATGCCTTTGCCACTGCTACTCCATGGCACAGGTCAAGCTGGATGGCAGAGTGTACGCTCACTCTACCACAGAAGTCATGGCATCTCTGGCGAAATCCACAATGTGCCCATTGCGGACATCTGCAATATGGCCACTTGGAGCTCTTTGCATATGTTTGTAAAGCACTACACCTTGGATGTCCATGCCAGACAACATCACTCCTTTGGCAGGACAATCCTTAATGGACTTCTGTCCAGTGAGCTCCTCTCTACTGCCGCCCATCTCAGGGATTGTTTTAGCTCGGTACTCTCCTATTAATGTGAATGAGTGGTGGTGACTTTATGTCCGGAAGATATGGAAATACATGAGTTACCGAATTCTTGATCTTCTTGGACTAAGTCTCCACCACTCATTCACACACCCACCCACCCACCATCCCCCGAGCTCACTTCTCTGTTTATGGTTTTCTACTCCAGTCATTGGGCTGTGAAGACTTTGTTCTTGACCCTTCTTACATGGGTCATTCGGACTATCTTATGTCTGATGTTTAGGTTAGCCCTGTCTAGGTTAGTTACGCTGCAGCTCCTCAGAAAAAAAGGTACTGAGGTGACTGGAGAGTCGCATCCAGGTAGTCTATACTGCGCAAGCTTAACTCGTGGTGCTGGCCCTCCTGAAAAGTTTGGCTCCTGCTGGGTCCTAGCGCCTCCAGAGTACTCCCATTAGTGTGAATGAGTGGTGGAGATTTCGTCCAAGAAGATCAAGAATTACGGTTGGTACGTGATTTCCATTTTTGTAGCAGGAAGGTGTTGTCAGATAAACCTGATAGTTTTCTTTGACTGTGTGTCAAAGGAGATAGACGAGGGCCATGTGGTGGACCTGCTGTACTTAGATTTCAGTAAGGCCTTTGATTCAGCACTGCATAAGAGATTTCTTAAGATTCAAGACCTAGTGTGACTGAAACTCCAGTGAAATGGGCGGTAATTGGCTAGCGGGGAGGCAACAGAGGGTGGTGGTCAATGGAGTTAAGTCAGAGGAGAGACTGGTAATGAGCAGGGTTTCACAATGATCTGGCCTGGATCTGGTCCTCTTCAACATGTTCATTAGTGAAGGAATCCAGAGCAGGTTGCGTCTCTTTGTGGATGACACAAAACTATGTGGAGAGTGGACCTGCAAAGCTTGAGGGTGGACCCCAGGAGAGTGTGCGGTGCCTGTACATGCGCAGGCCGAGGTACGGGACAGTTATGGGGAGAAATGGGAAAATGCTACAAAATATATATGGGGAAAAAGCTTGAGGGTGGTCAAAGATCTATCAGTCAAAATTCAACACTAAAATGTGCAAGGTAATGCACCTAGGGAAAAAGAAACCCAAGACGGAGTACTGGATGGGAGGGAGAGACTTAGTACTACAGATGAGGAATGGGATCTAGGAGTTATCATCAAGTTATTCCTTAAACCAATAGATCTTCCTGGACATAAGTCTCCACCACTCATTCACACTAGTGGGATTGGCGTCGAGGCACTAAGACCCATCGGGAGCAAACTTTGCTGGAGGGTCGTGCCGAGAGATGGCGCGTGAGACACGGCGCCCACGAGCATGACTCGAGTGGTAATGACCATCTCGGCGACGCACTCCAACCGCCTTCACTTTTTTCCCCTCGCCGAGTGCGCTTTCAGTGACGACGCCGTCACTTGTCGGGAGTCAAACTTCAAACTAGCGCATAGTTTTCACTTTGTTTTTGTAACATTATCACGATAGTAGTATCGCTTAGTTTTATTTTATTTTTCTAATATTTAAATTTAACTTACTTGAAGAAGTCTTGGCCTACTGGACGGAGTCGCACCATGAGCAGGTCAGGTGGACGGTAGGGAGACTCTGTAGAAAGCTGTTCAGTCAGCGGGCTGGGTCCGTCAGCCTCCTTCTCCTCAGCGGGTTCCGACTACGGTCAGTCCGATGCCTGGGGATGGGCGGTCCCCCACCGCATAAAATAAACGGTCACATTCTCGGCGCCGTCGACCTCGAGCTCTTCTTCGCCCACAGGTCAAAAAGAGAAGGCATCACTCGAGGTCGCCTCTGGTATGTCTGCGCTGCGACGGTCGGTTATCGTTGCTAGTTGCCGGTTCTCCTTCGAGTCGCCAACTTCCGATAATCGCTGCCCCGACATCGGAGCCCTCCCGCCTATAGGTAGGGCTCCAGATGAGCAGTTTCATCAGTGGGCCGCTCTTATGGGAGCGATGGGCTCGAGGTTGGTTCTTCTGCCTGGCTCGGTTACCTCCGGAGCCCTCGGGCTCCTCCGGCGATCAGGTAGGGCGGTTGGACCTTCCTAGTCGCGCGCGCCTTCTTCGGTGCTAGCGACTCCGTGCTTAGGTGTTTCCCCTCACATGGCTGCGGCGCAGGGGCCTCACCGATGCCCTTATCTCCTGGTTTTTTCTCTTGTTTTCCAGGTTCCCGGGCTTTTCCGCGCTTGCAGGGTTTGTGGCCGTGTCGCGCTGCTGGGCCGACGGAGCTTGTCGGCGCTGCTGGCGCGCGCAGGGGGTTCTCGGCGCGTTGGTGGCGCTGCTGATTCGCGGGGCGCCGCTGCAGTTATTGGATCGGGCGCGCCGTCATGGGCGCCGTTTACGCCGCTGTTCGCGGGGCGGGTTAGTCTGCTGGCGCTCGGGCGCGCTACCGCGATGCCGCCAGCCGCGGCCAGGCGCTGGCGTCGTTCGCGGGCGCCGCTGGGCGCTTTGCGGGTCACAGGTTTCGCTACTGCAGCCTCGGTGCCGTCAGCCTGCTTTGCTGCTCCTGCGCTGCAGGCCTTGGGACTCTCCTTGTTTTTCTGCCATTTCCTCCTCTCCTAATTTTCACTCCTTTCCTGTCCAAACAGTCCTTTCTGGACCATCAGGAGATGATGTTGAGCCTGGACCCAGACCTTCGGTTGGGTGATGAAGTGGAGAAACAGGATCTTCTTTGCTACAGAGCCTGTGGTCGAGGACCTGTCCTTTAAGTCTCTGTTGAAGAACCTGGGATCCACTCTTTCTCCAGACTACAGACATCGATCCTGGGAAGATATTAAGACTCCAGTATCTTCATGCTTCGGAGATCCCTACGGATTTGACTCCTCCGATTCAGCCTTCCTTCAAGACGCTGTCTCAAATGGTATGGAATAACCCTGCTCTTATTCCCTCAGTGGCTAAATCCATTGATAAGAAGTATTCAGCTCCCAAGGATCGTCCCATTTTGGCATCCCAAGCCTTTATGGATCCTATTGTAGTCCTGGCAGAGAATGACAAGGTCGTTTTTCCTCAACTACTACAGCTCGACCTATTAACAAAGAGTCTCAGATGATTGATACATTAGGTAAGAGAGTCTTTGCTGCCTCCACTCTAAGTATGCGAAGTTCAGTTATCAAGGCTATTTTTCTCAGTATGAGTATATCCTGTGGCACTCTATGAAAAGAATGGTTGAAGCTCTTCCAGATTCGGATTCCAGTCAGAGCTTCTTCTGACCGTTATTGAGGTATTGAGTCCAATAACCAACAGGTCAAAGCCGCCATGGACGCTCTCGACACTGCTTCTCTCAGCAGCCGCTGGGATTTGTACCGGCGCCATTCCTGGCTGCGTACTTCTGGCTTCACGAATGATGCTCAGCAGCAGGTGATGGCGCTGCCTTTGATGGCTCCTTTCTTTTGGCCCTCAGGTGGAGCAAGCCTTTAGAGGCCACTCAGAAGACTAGATCGGCCATTAAGTTGGCCAGACCTCCGCACTGCCCCTCTCGGGGCATGTGAACAGACGTCAGTTTCATAGTCGTCAGTCCTTTCGAGGCAGAGGCAGGGAAGCTTCCATAAAAGCCAACCTGCCCAACCTCAAAAGAAGACGCGCAGAAGCGCAGGGACCAAAGCTCCCAGCGCTACCTTATGAGTCGTTGGCCCAAGTTCCATCCACTCTGCCCGAGGTGGAACTTTCTCCTCCGGTGGAGGTCGTCTGATGTACTTCTACAACCAGTGGAAGTCCATAACCTCAGACAAATGGGTTCTTCGGATAATTCGAGGTTATTCTCTCAATTTCTTGGAACCCCCGATTGTCCTCCCATACGACAACCCAGGTTGTTGGCCTCAGTCAGATCTCCTCACCGCGGAGATCCAGGGCCTTCTGAACAACAGGGCAATAGAACTGGTGCCCCGCATCTGCGAAACACAGGGTTCTACTCCCATTACTTTCTGGTTCCAAAGAAATCTGGGGGATCGCTCCATTCTAGACCTCAGAAAGTTAAACAAATTCCTCCCAGGAGAAATTCAAGATGATTTCCCTAGGTACCCTGTTACCCTTGCTGCATCAGCACGACTGGCTGGCCTCTCTGGATATGCAGGATGCTTACCAGCATATCCCGTCCACCCGACCACACGCAAATTCCTCAGGTTTGTAGCTTTGGGTCAGCATTATCAGTTCAGAGTCCTGCCCTTTGGAGCTATCCTCGGCGCCATGAGTTTTACAAAGTGTTGTGCAGTTCTCATGGCGCATCTCAGGAAAGTCGGACTCAGAGTGTTTCCCTACCTGGACGATTGGCTTCTAGCAAGCCCTTCCGGCCAAGGGACTTTGGAGCCGTGCAACGACTTGTGCCTCTCACGTCCACATGGAGTTCTGCTGAATTTGAAAAATCTCAACTGCAACCCTCCCAGAGGCTCCTTTTCATAGGGACGCTTCTAGACACCTCTTCAGCGAAGGCTTTCCTTCCAGAGGACAGAAGACTCGACATCCTCGTATGGCCCGTTACATCAGGGAGAACCAATCGGTTACAGCTCTCGATGCAACGCATGTTGGGTCTCATGGTGCCTCGGTCTTCACTGTCCCTCTGGCCCGACTGCACATGAGAACCACCCAATGGATGCTCTCCACTCAGTGGTCCCTGACCTCTCACCCCCAGTCTTATCCCATCAAGGTGACGGAGCCTCTCGAAGGTCTCTCACCTGGTGGTCTCAAAGAGCAATCTCCTGGAAGGATTCCCCTTTGCTCCCCGGATCATCAGATCTCCATCACCACAGATGCATTGCTAATGGGATGGGAGCTCACTGTCTCTCCCTCCACACTCAAGGTGTATGGACTCAGTTCGAAACTCATCTCCACATAAATGTCCTGGAGATGAGAGCGGTCCTCTATGCAATCCGAGCTCTGAAGGATGTCCTTTGTCACAAGAACATTCTCCTTCAAGCGGACAACAAAGCAGTGATGTATTACATCAACAAGGCGGTGCTCATTCTTATCCCCTTTGCAGGAAGCAATGAGGGTGTGGGAGTGGTGCTTGGAGCACAAGTCTCTGATTCAAGCGGTTTATCTGCCAGGTATACAAAACGACCTCAGCAGATCACCTCAGCAGAACGGAGGCAGACCCTCACGAGTGGTCTCGATCCAGCCGTAGCTCGGTCCCTGTTCAAAGAGTGGGGACTCCAGACCTGGACCTTTTGCATCCCCACTCAACGCAAAACTGCCTCTCTTCTGCTCCAGAAATCCAGGGCCTGGCATTTCTGTCAGGATGTGTTCAGGCTGTGGTGGACAAACGCTTTCTACGCCTTTCCACCACTTCCCTAATCCAGAGAGTACTCCTCAAGTTCGAGTCTCAGGGACCAAGATGATTCTCATTGCTCCTTCCTGGCCTCGCAACTATGGTTTCCTCTGCTCAACAGTATGTTGGCAGCCTCCGAGACCACTTCCTTTGCAAATCAGTCTTCTGACTCAGGGTTCGTTGGTCCATCCCAACCTGAAATCACTTCACCTTCATGCTTGGCTCCTGAAGAGATAGAAGTGAATCGGTTCAACGCCTCTCAGAGAGTCTCAGACATCCTTCTGGCTGCTCGGAAGCCAGCCACCCTGAAAACGACGCCAAATGGAAACGTTTTTCTCTCTGGTGTGCAAATCCTCTTGAATCCCTTTCCTGTCCTCCTGGCAAGGTTCTGGAGTATCTTTTGGACCTATCAAACTTAGGTCTTTAGTACTCCACAGTTAAAGTTCACCTTAGTGCCATCTCAGCGTTCCATGAGCCGGTTTCTTCCTTAACTCTGGCTCAGTTACCTATGGTGAAGAGATTTCTTAGGATTCTCAATACCAGACCCCTGTTAAGCGTCCAGTTGCAGCCTGGGACATTAACCTGGTGCTGGACATGCTCACTCGGAAGCCTTTCAGACCTTAGCTACCTGTGAGCTAAAATTTCTTACCTGGAAGACTGCCTTCCTGGTGGCCATTACCTCAGCCCGCAGGGTCTCTGAGATACATGCACTGGTTACGGACCCTCCTATACTGTATTCCATAAGGACAAGGTAGTTCTCCGTGACTCATCCTAAATTTCTTCCCAAGGTTGTGCCAGAATTCCATCTGAACCAACCTCTGGTACTTCCCGCTACTTCGCTAATTTCCAAAATGAAGGGAATGAGCTCTTCATTCCTTGGATGTTAAGAGAGCCTTGCGGTTCTATTTAGATAGAACCAAGGATGTTACAGACTCAGCAACTGTTCGTTTCTTTCAAGCGACACCGGCTGGGTCAACCTGTCGCTATTAGATGTATCTCTTCCTGGTTAGTGGCATGCCTTCGTCATTGCTATTCCATGGCTCAAGTTAAATTAGAAGGTAGAGTGTACGCTCACTCTACTAGGGCGTGTCGTGCATCCCTAGCGGAAATTGCGAATGTTCCAATTGCAGATATATGCAACGCCGCTACCTGGAGCTCAGTGCATACTTTGCTAAGCACTATGCACTGGATGTTCATGCCAGGCGACATTCCGCGATTCGGCAGAACTATCCTTAATGGGCTTCTATCTTAGGCGCGTGAGCTCTGGCTTTCCTGCCGCCCTTTTGGGGATTATCAGCTTGGTACTCTCCCACTAGTGTGAATGAGTGGTGGAGACTTATGTCGGGAAGATGGGAAAATTACGTGCCCTACGTAATTCTTGATCTCTAGGACGAGTCTCCACCATCATTCACACCCCCTCCATCCCCGAGCTCACCGCTGTATTGGTCTTCTCCCTCAAATCTTTAGGCCATGAGGACTCTTTGCTGACCCTTCTTACGGGTCATACGGACTATCTTATGTCCGTTTTTTAATGGGTTTACCCTTCCATTAGATTGCTGCACCTCCTTGGTAAAAATGTACTGAGGCGGTTGGAGGGTCGTCGCGAGATGGTCATTACCGCTCGAGCGCTGCTCGGGCGCCATGTCTCGCGGGGCGCCTATCTCTCACACCCTCCAGCAAAAGTTTGCTCCCATGGGTCTTAGTGCCTCCGCGCCAATCCCACTAGTGTGAATGAGTGGTGGAGACTCGTCCCAAGAAGATCAAGAATTACGGTAGGTACGTAATTTTCCTTTCTCAGACTTTATTACAGTGAGCCTCCCAAATCAATGTAAAAGATTTTGAGCCTCCCAAAAACTGAAATAATCTTGGGCTTCCCAAAGAAAAATAACATACTGTACTATGCGCAGTACACCATGAATAAATTGAAACCCTTTGAGTACTTGGCTCACATTCAGTTCTTTATCTTTTACTGACGTGGAACCTTTGAAAAGAGCTCCTGTGCTCAAAGGTGTTATCTGAATAACAAATAAAATAAACAAATAGTATCATTCAACTTATTGTAACCCACCCCACCCCAACAGGCCAACCTATGTATTCTGCTATTTTCATTCTTGAACCATTGTTACCCCTTGTTGCAGTACCTTCATGGGTCAGACTACTTTCTCTGTTTCCTCTCTATATGAAATAACCTTCCTACATCTTTGCCTCACCTATCCTTCCTGCTCCTAAGCAACTTCTCAGGGATTACTTTGCTCCTTCCTGCTATTTCTCTGATCATTTCTATGCTCAACCCTTGTATTTGAGCTGTTCTGCCATCAGGCTACAAATTGATCAATTACCACCACTCATTATTAATTTATTGTTCATATTTGTTTTCAGTATTGTTCATTGTGTATTTCTTGACTGTTTTGAAGTTACCTTTTGAAATGTTACTCCCTACCCTTCCTGGGTGCACGTGAAATGAGCCTTGGCTCATTCACCTTCCCCTGTCACCTATTAGTAAATAAATACATTAAATTCACCTACTATTATCCTCTTTCAGTTTGCATCATCTCTTCACACAAAATACATAAACTCAAAATTTAAATACAGTACTTTTTCAGACTTGCTTGAGCCTCCCCTGGAACAGGTTGGGTCCTCCCAGGGAGGCTGGCCTCACCATTTGAGAACCCCTGCCTTAAACAAACAAGTCCGTGCAAGAAGGCCTGTAGCAAGACTAACAGGATGTTGGGCTGTATGAGGAGGGGACTAATAGTAGAAGAAAGAGGTACTTCCCTCTTCAGATCTCTGGTGAGGCCTTGCCTGGAGTACTGCACCCCGTTCTGGAATCCTCACCTCTGAAAAGACAAGGATAGAGTTGGAGACAGTGCAGTGCAGAGTGACCAAAATTATTCAAGGACAGCAGGGTATAGCCTATGAGGGCGCCTCAAGGCACTAAATATGTACTCATTGAAACCAGAAAGGAGAGGGAAGATATGATTGATAGCTTCAAATTCCTCAAAGGAATCAATAAAGTGAACTGCAGGGAATTATTTAGCCTGAATACCAACTTGTGAGCATAAGTGGAGATTAGTGGGCAGGAGGTTTAGGAAGGACATGAGGAAATTCTCTTTTACCAGAGGTGGTGGAACCTTGGAACAGTCTGCCAGCCAAGGTGGTGGGAGTGAAAACGCAGTCGAGGATTTAGCATGCCTGGCATAGAATGAAGGGTATAGCGACGTTGCCGGAATGACAGGACCAGGGAACAGAATAGGGAAAGGACCAGGAGAGTTAATACCTGGAAGAACATTAGGTTCCGGAGTTTAGGGAACTTGGGCAGACTGGATGACCCTTTGGTCATTTTTCTGCCATCATCTCATTGTGTATCTTTTGTCTGTTTCTCCAGCTAGATTCTGATATCACCCTGCCTCTTACAATAACTTTAAAAGCTTCACAACTAATGTCAGAATTGGAAGGATTATTATCCCAATAATTTGATTCAGGTTTTCAGTTTCAGTACAGAAGAATGTATTTTCAATTAACTGTTATTCGTTCTCCATATAAGATACGGTTGAATATTGTAACTAATGTGAAATGAAAGAGAAATTGGATTGTGATTTGAGGTGTAGGTAGGTTCAGTGTTTGTTTTAAATAAATCAGCCTTACTCACTCAGTTTGGGGATATCAATAAAAGTCAATCCAGGAAAAAGATTTGTGAACCCGGAATAAAAGGTCTATTCTTTAGAGAAAGGATGAATTTCTTCACACATCTATTAATGTGTTTGTTATAAATTAGGTTAAGTATACGTGATCTATACTTATCCCAATCAGAGGAGCTGTTGTCATAGTATGGATCCATAGTTCCATTGAGCACCCCTCCACCACCTCCCCCACACACACACACACACATATCATCTGTATCCCATCTACTTATGTACTTTGTTAACTTCTTTAATAAAAAATTTATACTGTTAGAGGGGCATACAATGACCCTATAATTAAGTTCTTGCCATATAGGAATATTTTTAGTAATATGATCCTTTCTTGAGTATCTGATTTACTTTCTACTATTTTGCATAGGCAGTGCTTGTAAATATAGCTACTGTATTCTCTACTATTCTTCTCTCTCTCTCTCTCTCTCTCAAAGCATACAGTACCTTTGCACCTCATTTTAGGGCTGCAGGTAGGTGGAGCCTGCAACCCTCTAGCATTAGCTCTAAAAATGAACTACTGGATTCAGACCATGGAACACTTCCTTTGGAGTTTTCCAGTGATCTTCCACCCTTTGCAGCCCTTCAATTTAACCCTTGCAGTGCGGCAGACTGAACATCTGTCTTCTGTCCAGAGCTCAATCAAATAGATTCATTCTAGTTCTTTCGCAGCCTAAGGTTTAAGAAACAAATGCTCTGGACAGTCAGCTCTCCTCCCCAACCTTGTAGTGATTTAATGAGTACAAGAAACATGTTTCTTTTGAATCCAGCTTGGCAAACAGTATTTTAGAGCTAATGCAAGAGGGCTGCAGACAGTCTTCTTGCTGTCTATAGCTGGAAAAATGGAGTACCATGGCACACATTTTGGAGTTTTCAGTGTATCCTTCCCCAACTTGCCAGTTAAATAAAATACTCTCCTTTCTCTGTTGAGTAGACCAATTCCAACACTATTTTTCAGCTTGTTTACTATTGCCATGTGACTTGCTGTCTTTGGAGACTAAATTTACTGACATGACTTCCAACAGATAACCACATCTAACCACAGAGCAGTTTCAAATTACATTCTTGGTCATCTCCCCAATGTGTGTGTGTGCAACAATGATTTACAGTATTTCCTCTGAAGATTTTATGTTAACCCTTTCAGGACCTACCTAATTAGTGACATTGGAATTCTTATGGTTTTATACTTTTAGGAAGGGTACATAAATGCTAGGCAACTGATATTTTAGGGGTTTTCAGAGGTTGCAAGGGCACCCTAGGGAATTACAGAGAATCATAGTGGTGTCAATTGCAGTGTTCCCAGATTGAACAAAGCATTTCCTGTAGGAACCCTCCTTTTCCCTGTATTTTCCATGTAAAATTTGTACAGAACTCCTGTACATTTTCCTATATGCTCAAATCAATACATGTACACAACTGACTTCACTATGCCTGTCAGTAAAATCACTATAACAAATGGTAAGGCTGTTTTATTTATGTTAAATGGTAAAACTCACCTGCAGCATATCACAGAGGCTCTGAAAAATGTTGGAATCTCTCAAGATTTGCTCTCAGTGTTCACATGTCTCCAGAACATCTTGATGGTATTATAGCAATGTTACAATTTACTGACACAGCCAGATAGCCTGGCTGAGATGCAGTAAGTCATATTCATTGGGGTCATACTTTTATCCATTTGGCAGTCTACTGACACAGAATAGCTTTGATGAGATGCATGATCTCATTTTCAGTGTGTTCCTAAATTTACCATGTTTGAGTTCCAACAGAGGATACAGTATCTAACTGCAGAGCAGTTCCAAATTACATTCTCAGTCATCTCTTCCTAATGTGTGTGTGTAATGATTTACAGTATTTCTCTGAAGAGTTGATTTATGTTAACCCTTTCAGGGACCTTAATTAGTGACATTGGAACTCTTGTGGTTTTATATTTGTAGGAAGGGTAAATGCTAGGCAGCTAATGTTTTAGGGTTTTAGAGAGTTGCAAGGGGCATCATGGGGATTACAAAAGTGTTTCCAGATTGAACAAAGCATTTCCTGTAGGGCACCCTCATTTTACCTGTCTTTTCCATCTAAAACTGTGACAAAACTTCTGTACATATTCCTGCTGCTCAAATCAATACATGAACGCAACTGACTTCATTATGCCTGTCAGTAACATCACTATAATAAATGTTAAGGCTGTTTTATGTGCTCTTTAGCCCTGTTACAATGTACTGACACAGAATAGCCTGGCTGAGATGCAGTATGTCATATTCAGTGGGTTCATACTTTATCCATTTTGCAATGTCCTGACACAGGATAGGTTTGCTGGGATGCAGGATCTCATTTTCAGGGGTCCTAATGTTATCCATTTTACAATGTACTGATACAGCATAACCTGGCTGAGATGCAGTATCTCATTTTTAGTGGGGTCTTACTTTTTACCTATGTTTACATCTCGTGCAATGTACTGACACAGGATTGCATGGCTGAGATACTAATTGCTGCCATTATGCAACATGGTGGTAATGACTTAAACTATTCATATGTGAGTATCAGCATATATAGTTATGTCCAGTGCTGCCATGTTATGGCTGACTCTGGGGCAAACTGTGCATCTTGTGATATCATGCATACACAATTCTGTAATTACAGCAGTATCAGTTGCATCTGACACTGGTGCGGTGAGAGCACCGCATGTGCTTTTAATGCTCTTCCTGCTCCTGAAAGCTCTTCGTAGCTGTATCAGCTCAGTGCTGGCAAAAACTAAGGAATGGGCAACACTGGGGACTACTCTACTGTCTTCGCTCCACAGTCTATTGACAGGTCATTTTAGAAGATCATCACCTTCTGGGACAAAATATGCTTCCTAATGTTACCCTAAACTTGCCATCTGTGACCTTCAGAGCATGTCCTTGTGTCTTGCTGGAGAACATATCCATATGTTCAATCCTGTCAATACCCTGAGAATGGGAAGACTGAGCTCTTGTCCTATCTCAGCCTGCTGTTCCACAGGGACAAGCAAAAGGATGAGGAGCACCCACATATTCAGAAAACACCAGGACCACAAAAGTATTATTCAGAGTCCTTTATTAACTAAAGTGCATAATGCATCCACACAAAACATAAAAGTGGTGGCTGAGCCTTTCTGCAACCAGCATTTCTCCTGACCCCTGCCAGGCATTATCAGAGTGATTCATGTTATGAAGCTATGTTGAATTTTGCAAGTGGGCTCATAACTTTGGTAACATTCAGTATTTTTCCCACAACATTTCAACATAGCCATTTTGATACAGCAATTCATAGAATGTGACAGTGTCATTTTCAACTCCTGCCCAAAATGTGTGTTTCAACACTAAAGTTGATTTTGCAGTCCCTGCATGACATCACCTTTAGACCAGGAGTTGAACAGTTTTGTCTGCCCTTCTTTATGAGGCAGGTTCATTACAAGGCTGTGTTGAAAATTTGGTGTAAAATATTAAAAAAAAAAAAAAAAATAGATTTCAATATTTGAATCCAGATTCCTTGCCTGCAGTCCTATCGGCTCTGGCCAGAGTTTTTCTTTTTGCTTAGCATTTCTTTATCTGAGAGAAAAGTCTCTTACAAAAGTGTAAAATCTACTTTTGTTTAGCTAGATAATGCAAAATGTTGTATCTTTTTACTGGGAGTTCATACCATTCACATTACAACTGGTAATCTTAATGTTATGTACCGTTCATCTTATATTTTGAAATTTAAAATAGTACCACAGAAAAACATTATTGATGTATTAGCACTAGGGTTTGCTGTAACCTTAAGTGCAATCTCTCCATTGTTCCACTCTTTAGCTAAAGTATATTAATTCGCTCCATGAACTGACAAACCTATTTTTCTTCCTACCACTACCCCTCCACCATTTTGATGCCAAAAATCCCATTAGGCATGTTCCCTAACATTACTTGGAATTAGTAGTACTTGCTACAGCTCTCCCTGGATCCTTAATTACAATTACCATATCATTTACTCATTGTAAACCACATTCTTAATACTCTTAGAGAGAACTTCATAAAATTCATATTGAGCTTAAATGTTTCCTCCATTAATCTTAAAAAGGAGAGAAAACTTTATATGCTCTAGGTATTCTCTCCCTCTCAAAATTAGTATGTCCAAAATTAAAGCTACCAACTTTCCAAGGTCTAAAACTGGGACAGTCCATCCTGACCATGACCCCCCACCACCATGTCACTGTCACAGGAACCGCCGCAGTCAGTGCTGCTCACGATTAGTTTTTGCTTGCTCTGGCCATGCCACTCCACAGTAATACCAGCAGCAAACATCCAGATTAAAACAATACCTCATTCTGCTGCAGCAAGTTCCACTACCCCTTCCAATCTCTCCTGGATAGATATCTCTGATGTACAGAAAGTTCATTAGAAGCAAAAGTGTTAAATTGTGATCAGACATTCGAGCTGCAAGTATTACTTCCTGACAGTCCTATCCAACCCACTTACACTCACCTCATTTCACTTCAGTGACTCCCACCACCACACCAGATTGCTTTCACACACTTCCCTACAGCTGCTCAGGTTCGGGTACCTTGGTTCACTGCTGCCGGTCTCTTCTCTGTCTGGAGTCCCTTCAGCTGCTGGCAGCAGATGTCCAAATGCACTTGTTTGCACTACTACCCAGTCTAATCTAACAGGAAGGAACATGCTTTACTGTGCTCCCACTGACATGCTTGTGGTGCAACACAGGCGCAAGTTGCAAACTGCTGTCCAGCCCGAGCAGCAACACAGTGGTGCTGAAATAACTGTCACTCATGGATTAGCAGCCAGCAACAAAAAGTGACAAAACTGGGACAAGTAAGCAAAACCAGGACAAAAGTGACATTTACAAAACTTGTGGGGACACTGGGACATGTTGCCTGAAATAGGGACTGTTGGTAGCTTTACCAAAATGACCAGTTAGTATTTCTGAAATATTTTCAGAAGTCTTGTTTTTAGATCCTGCTAGACCTCTTCCTTTGTGCTATATATCAAAGTTTGATTGTTGAGCCATACTTTAAATCATGCTGGTACACAACCGTAGATTTTAATTTCTCAGACCAAAGTCTCTGTTGCAGTGGTGAAAATTATTTTCTTCTTTCCGTGAGTCCTGTTTAATGAAAATAGCTTGATCTTTGAACTTGAAGCCTCTTTTATAATCCTGAATTTGTCTTTACACCATAGAAATTCACCATGGTTATCCTGGCCCTTCTAAAGGTTCCATTAGAATCTACATACCTTCTAGGGTCAATTCTATGAGCTCTGTCGTTTCAGGGTATTTACATCTGGTCCCAATAATTGGGTGAAAGTTCTTTTAAAACAGAGTTTAATGAACTGGATTTCACCTATTCCTCCAACAGGCCATATATTCTTAAATTTTTCCTTCTGGCTCTATTTTCACATTTGTCTTGTTTACCTACTAAGTTTACTTGTCCTTTTTAAAGCAATTTTATTTGTTCTAAAATAGGATTTGGTTTGTCTTCTGGAGTAGACTGTCTGGCTTGAGTTTATTCTTTTAGAATTTTTTTTCTGTGTATTTTTATTCTTTCTTGTCAGGCATTTTATTTGGAAGCTAAGCAAACTGTTTAAGTCCTCTTGTATTTTGTTTGTATTTTCTGTTAATGTCAGAGCATATGGAGGAAGTGTATTTGTATAATCAATGCTCTGTGCATTTTTAAATTGTTGTCCATTTGAATTTTTTGTGCCCTCTAGTGGGTCATCTAGTTCAAGTTCAAGTTTATTGCAGGAAAACTCCATTGAGCAAGCTCATTCACAAGGAGGTCCTGTGACATAAACACTTAAAGTGCAAACACAGATAGGTAATAACAGTATATACATGAAATGCACGTTACATGATACAGGCTGGATATACATACAAGGGTACCACATAGGGTGACGCGGGTAGTAAAAACATTGATATGAGACAGGGAAGCGACTTACAGGTTGCATACTGATAAATGAAACATGATGACTGGTGTGTGCAATACATATACATATCTATGTTAGGACCTTTAAACAGTCCAGTAATCCATTGATAGTATCTTCTGTTGCACTTTTGAGCTGAAGTATTGAACTATTAACAGTGTTTTCTGCAGATGTCACATTTTATAGGTCATTTCATATTTTAATAGTTGTTTTGAGGGGCACTGTGGAGCCGAGCAAGATGTACGCCTTTGATTTCCTTGCTGAGCTACAATCAACAAACTACACCTAATTAGCTGTTTCTAGCAGAGATATCTATCCAGGAGAGAGTGGAAGGGGTAGTGGAAGTTTCCAGACCAAAATAGGGTATCCAGCGCAAGAACAGCGGCGGGAGCTAGAGTCAAACGCTCAGTGACTGTGACCCGATCTGCACAGGGCAGGCCTGAAAGAACACTGGGATGCGGCTGAGGAAACCTTCAAACTATAGGGGCTAAGCTTTCTAAACTGATTAAATCAGTTACTGTATTATTGGACAAATTTGGTGGACTGGCAGCGAGGGTTACTGTATTGAAGCTACAGTGGAAGGCACACAAATGACAGCATTAGATGCCTCAAAAGAGCGAATGCAGCTACTGGAGGTGTCATCTTTGATCAAAGAAAGTGGGCACTGGAAAGCCTGCATAGAGACCTTGGAGAGCCAAATAAGTGCCCCAATGTTAGAATCCTAAGTATCGAAGGTAGCGAAGGAATGTCTTCTCTTGTTCCTTCAGGACTGGCTTGGCCAACAAATGGGGGCGATGTAAGATCTAAAGCCCAGTCATTTCAGCGAGCCTACAGGGTAATGCCACTGGGTGATCGGAGGATCAGGATCTCCCTAGAACCATCATTCTGGTTACCGACAGAGCTGGCACCAGGGACTGCCTTTTGGTGCTGGCCAGATGTAAAGGGCCTCCTTCAAGATGGTCAACGTGTCAGCCTTTTTCCGACATCGGTTATGCCACCTTCCAGAAGCAGAAAAGATCTGATGGAGTTTGAGCGATGCTTGCAGGCTTCAGTTTCTCATGGCATAATTTTCCCAGCATGACTACGCATCGCACATCGCAGGAAGGTCTACATGTTTTCGGATCTGGCTGAGGCTTTGATGGGGCCGCAAGAATGTTCTCCCTCCTGCTCGTCAGTCCGATTCTTATCCCCAGTCCTCGGAGGGTGAGGATTTCTGAATTCTAACTTGGTTGCTAAAAAGAATGGTGGGTGAAGCAATACCAGGTACTTTTGGGGAAGAATGATACAACTGCTGGGTTTAAGAGAGGTTATAATTTCACCTGCAGGCTCACTGCCTTATATCTGGGGGTAACATTGTGTTTGGGACATTTTCTGATTCTACTCTTGGACTGATACCTACAATATTAGAGACTGTAATTTTTTCTGAGGGTTAATTAAGTGTTCCAGTGTTAAGGGATTTAAAGTTTAAATGTTTCCTATTTATCACTCTCTGTTTAGGTATATTGTTATAGTTTGTCAATTAAGCAACGGTATATTAATACTTTAAGTGAATCAAACATGGTTTGCACAGTATTTGTGCTTTCACTAGTGATAGCATGTCATTCAGTACCATATTTTATGGTGTAGGACTTTGACTTCAGCTCTATATTTTATCATAAGATAATTTCCATGTAGCTCATGGGCTACTTCACAGCAATGGTATTTTTCCACTTTGGTGATATCTGAGAAAATAATTTTTATTTCTCTATGGACATCCTCCAAAATATTGCATCTGTAAAGCATTGGACAGTTGCTATTGTTGTTATTAAGAGGAGTGACACCCTCTATTGATGTAATATCTATGTATATGAAATGTCGATGCTTGGCAAGAAACTACATGTTTGTTTCTTTACAAAATAAAACATGAAGTTAAAAAAATATATAGTTGTTTTGGAGGCATTTTTGAGGTTCCTGTTTTGAATTTATGTGTAATTATTGGCCACCTTATCTGGTTTTGTTTCTTAATTTGTCCAGTACTTTGGCTATCAAAAGTCGTGTTTACACAGCCACAGCATTTTCCTTGCCACTCCTTTCCCACTGTGATATGTGCTGCACCGATGTTTTCACTTTACACTACTGGTTCTTGCAGTGGTGCAGGTTACACTGGGGAGGGGCTGGACATTCTGTGGGGTGGGTTTGGATGGGGAGACAGCTTTGTAGTGGACCAAGCATAGAAGAGAGTTTACAGTGCATCTTGATGCGCTCAGTCTGCTACATGCACCCACTCCTGAGTCGGGCCAAAATGGATCTGGGTACTCCATACTCTCGTGTTTGCAGCGCATCAATTGCTGCCGCAGACGGTTGATGCGCTGCAAACATGACGGTGTAAATGAGGCTAATGTTTTGGCCTGTGCTCTTGCCAAACATTTCCCAAGTTTACTGTGTACACTGCAAATTCTTCCTCGTTCCTCTTTTCAATTACAACAGAACTGTCCTTTTCCTGCTTTTAAATTGTTTTTTGTCTTTTTTCTTCTGTAGAATACTTTTAAATTAATTATTTTAGCTTGTTAATTTTTGAAATTCTTGTTTGTCTTCCTACATTAGTTTAGAGTTTATGGCTTTTAAATTAAAATACATTTCAAGAGACTCTTCAGGATTTTATCTACACAGCCACTTGTGCAGTTGCCTCTTTATTTTAATTCAAACATACCAGCTTTTAATAGTGTTCAGAATGCAACAAAAATGGTTGTGAGGAATTACAGGAGCATACCTCAAACTTGATTTGATACCATCAGTAAGTTCAGTTTTAAACTTTCTATCTTCTTAAGCCAATGGTCTTGTTACATTAGTTACCTCCCACCTTATTTCATCAAATGTTTGCTTTCTAGGTCTTTTTTTTTTAATTGATGAGTTTTATCTACTCAGAATTAGAACTGTGCAAAAGTAGAAGAGCTTGGCTTTTGAAAGGTGCTGTGCTGCTATCCTTACATCGATCATCTAGATATTTACAGTTTTAATCTTAGTCTACGTTTTTCCGAGTAACCAATACACATTTATACAGATCTACTGTTAGTATCTTCTGTATTGCTTTTTTTTTTTGCTCCCCACTGCCACCTTGCCTTACTTGGCAATGGGGAGACACTGATCTGTATTTTCTCCCTCTAATTCCCAGGACCCCAGATCACGGCTGCATATGCACACCGCGGTTCCAGTGATGGCCCTTTGCCCTCCTGGCCTAATGCCTGGTTTGCCCCCATGGCTTGGCGCTGCCACTTAACCTCCACCGGTGGTAGTCAAGAGCCTGGAAACCCATGTCCCTCCCTGGAGAGGAGAGAGAGCTGCCTTCGGCTGCTTAGTCCAACTCCTTGCCCTTTCCCCAGCTGACCCCTGGTAGCCCAAGCTCGTTTCTGAACCTGGGTCACCAGCATAGCACAAGGTGTGACATCCAGCTCCTCAACCCTTAGCACCACTGGGCTGGCCTGCTGCTAACATCTTAACATGTAGAATGCACTTGTTAGAAAAACTGTTTGTCCAGTATAAAATGTAAATGTCTTCATTTGCTAGCACTCTGTACCATTACATTTCTTCCACAAAGGTGCCACCATTAAACGTATGGCTAGACTCACTGACCTTCAGTCTGCTCTATAACTTATAAGGACAATAAAACTTGCCACCACACCACAGCACAGCACTGTGTCTGTTGGCTGTCCTCGGCTGCTCTAGCTTTGTTCCAAATGCCAGTTTGGTAGTCTTCCAGGAGTCCGCTTAAATCATCCGCAATAGGTTGACTGGGTTAGAAATTAGATGTATGGGGAGACCATACAACATCTTTTGAAGTGCTCACTTAGAGTATTTTTAGAGCAAAGCATCCTGTATGTCATTCATTCGATGTGTCTCCACAAGGATTCCAGAGGAGAGTGCTGAAATGCTCAGCTACCACACGTGCTCTAGTTGCGTCCACACCCCATCCCGGGCAACTGGTTCCTATATGCTTTCCTACCTTTTCTCACTAATGCAGAGTACTTTTGGAAGTGAGGATTGAACAGGATACCCAGTCAAGATAGTGTCATACTGGCTTAGACAGCCATGGCATTCTCTGTTGCTGCAGATGTTCCAAAAGACAAGACTTATGCCTCTGCATAGAAATTGTCTGCCAATCTCATAAGACCAGGTGAACCATCCCAACCTGGAGTCCCTTCGCCTGAAAGCATGATTCCGAAGGATAGAATTTTCTGAGTTAAATCTCTACCCAGGTGATGGAAGTCCTTAAGGAATCCAGAAAGCTATCCATAAGGGAAACTTACAATTAAAATGGAAAATACAATATTCTCAATCTTGTGTACATTAATCTTCGATGTTTGTTACATCTAAAGTCTTTTGTCATAAGTCCAGCATCTTAACAGGTGCACTTGTCTGCGATTTCCGTGTTTAAGTCTAAGGCCTCAGCAGGATCTTTTTTTGCTCATCCAGTGTTGAGATTCTTTACAGACCTCTCACATGTGTACACCTTGTAAATAAACCTGTACCATCTTGGGATCTTCCAAGAATCAATCTTCTCAATAGAATCCCACTAATGGATCTCTGCTGGAGGTACTAGGACCTTACAGGAGCCAGTACTTTTGGATAGCTGTGGCTAGTAGGCCCATGCACACATTATTACATGTGCATTCTGGTATACAGTGGCACCAGCCCCAACCGCCCTAGTTTCCTTTTCCCCACCATTGAGTGTATAGCAGCTGTGTCACTGCTTCCATGTTGCGGCCAGCAAATAGTAAGGTTTACGGTTCTCAAAGCCCTCACAGGAAAAAAGAGAAAATGTTCTTGTAAAAAAAAAAAAGAAAGAACTGACTAGGTACAATCTGGGCCTAGCAGCATAATTCTACCTGAAAGTATCCCTATCTGTTGGAAGTAGTCTTTAGACTTTTGCTATGTCCCAACCTAAGGGTTGGTTTTGTCAGTGCCAAGGCATTTTTTCTTTCCCAGATTTACTGCATTTGAGTAAATCACTGCATGAGATCAGTTTAAATCATGTCATTGGAGGGAAAGATTATGCGTAAATCCCTGACACCATATGTGCTAGTTATAGCAGTTTTCATGTCTGCATCATGCAGCAATTTGTTTCTATCTGTCTGCATGGCCTCTCTAGCTTACTAGCCATAAGTGCTGGCAGGGTTTTCCCATTACAGATTCTCTGTTTTAATAGGAAAACATCTGCATTCTATAGGTCTGTGGATAGTTTCCATTTCTCTCTAAGGTACTGTTCCTCTTAAGGTAGTTATCCTGCCCTTTTTCCCCTTTTCTAGGGATAAAGGAGACTTGGGGTAGCAGAACCTTTTCTACTCTAGACTATAATGCTTTCTACTTGAGAAAGCCATGTGGAACTTAATGTTGTCAGAACACATGCAGCCTGTCTCTACGAGACAAAGTCATGGGCCCAGAGTTTCACCCTTGGCTCTTTCCAAGGATGTTTTACTCATTAGAATGTTAATCTTAGCTCTCACTCATTACCCTTATCTCTACAGGGGTACTGTTTGAAAAGGATAGACGTCCCTTATCTGTTTGGGTGGTAGTCAGTTTTATTCTGTTCATTTTAATATCATACAGCCTTTTTATATTCTTTCTCTTTATAGACCAGAACTGAGGTAACTTACTAGTAATGGTTATTATTAAGTGCCCCCCAACAACGCGATATCACGCATGTGCTGCCATGAATAGCCGGTGTCAGTGCTCTAGCTGGAAAGATTTGCTCCAACAGGGATCCAGTGCTTTTAGCCCTAAAACCAAAGAGTGTTACTGTATGTAGAAGATATTCTTTAACTCACAGAGTCCTTGTGGCCATTTTGATTCAGGTTCAGCAATGGATTGTTCTATGTCATATGGCGCCTACTGGACCAAGGAGTTAAGATGTACATTTATGGTAAGTACTGTAACTTCCCTTTCTAATTCATGTGGCTAGAAGGAAAAGTTCCTCACCATAATAGCATCTCTTCTTTTATGTATTAGAGCAGACAATCAAACTACCCTACCCTAGGATAGGGTAATTAGGTTCTTCATAATCATTTATTGTTAGTAAGGCTGGAGCTTTTAAATGATTGTATCTGTTTAACTGAAATTTATATTGCTACAGTTAGAATATTTTTTCAGATTAGGCTTGAGTCTCTTGGCGCTTCAACTCAAAGATCTATAGTTGGAATACTGAGAGGCCGAAGATTTGCACATTATGAAGGCACCTTTAAAGAAACATTCTAAGTTCTAGGGCACCATACACATTGCAAAGATGGTGCACACAGTTTTTCTAATCCATAAGAAGAAAAGATGTTACTATGGTGAGTAACTTGTCCTTTCTTCCCACACAACTCCCCTATGAGCCAGTTGCCTGTGTAATGGAAAGAGCCTCCCAGACTTCTTGGACGTAGCAGGCATCCTAGACAGAAGCTCAGTACTGCCTCTGGCACTCAGTGTGTGACTGCACACAGGTACATCAGTATGTTAAGCTGCACTGCATAAATTAGTCCACCAGGTGGCATTTTCTGTACTAGTTTAACTAGTAATGATAGTTTTCAACATTCTCATAGAGTTTCTTGTTGCATTTCAGATACAAAATGTACTAGTCCAAGAAACAGTTAGATGCCCATGTTATTCTTTAACAAAGTTGACTTGTTTTGAAGATGCCTTGTTTTGCAAAAACATTTTTCTCACTTTTATATCCCTAGACAACTATCCCATACTTTCACGCTTGATTGACCTTCTAAGAAGAGCTGGAAAGCTTGAAGACATTTCCATTCCTTGAAATGAGTGAGAAGCATTCCTCAAGAGCAAATTTAGAGCCAGGATTCAACTACTGTAAAGGACTTTATCTCTGGTATTCAGTTTTAGCCCTACTGCATGCTATTTAGACATATTGTGCTGATTATCAAATCAACTTAAAGAGCCCCTTTAACACTGGAACAGTGTTTCAAAATACTTGAAGGATTCCTCAATAAATAAATTTAACGTATTAATTTTCTGAAATCTGGCTTTATAACCCTTTAAAAAGAAAGGCTGCTGTTTATATGCATGCTGAAACTGTATTTATTTAATTAGGATTAATACAGTTTTTGTTGCATTTATAAAAATGTAAACAGCCTTTCCCAATTCAGATCTCCAACCTTCTGTTTACCTAAAATGGCTTCCAATGTGCAGCGTGATGTCATCAATGAGGAAGGAGCCCGATTAGCATGAACAAGTGCTGTAGCAGTTCTTCAAGCAGTAGGGCACTGATCTTCTTTAACTTTGCAGCCAATTTGTTAACAAGAATAAAAATCATAATAATAACATAAGTTAGGGATGATCTTCCAAGAATCAGTCTTCACCATTGATTCCCATTAACAGAACTGAGCCAGGAGGCACTAGAACCCCACAGTAGCTAGATCTTTTCAGAGGGCTGGCACTGAGGTAACATACATGTGTGTCTCCATGAGAGAGTGCACACAGCTGCCTGGTTACGTTAGCACCAGCCCCAACTGCCTCTGTTCCTTTTTCCTGCCATTGTGTGACCATCAGTGTTTCATCGCCATTCACTTGGATTCAGAACTTCACATCTATGTGCAGTGTTCAGGTCTTCTCAGTTTTAGTGTTTAAAGTTAGAGTTTATTTTATGTCAGTTTGCGTATATTGTCACAAGTTTATAATAGTTTCAGCTCTATCAAGTGTCAACTGCTGGAGGTCATGGAAGATGGTAGGAACTTGAAGAGTTAGGCTGCTCTGGCAGCAGGACCATGTTCAGTCCACTTTCCCTTTGGGGAAGGATTCTGACTGTGTGCGGTCCAGTACACAGGAGGAAGGACAGTCCTGTGTTTGCACAAAACAAGCATTTCCAATCTTGTTTGCATTGAGGTCCAAGCACTGCTTGGCCTCGACTTTTACCAAAAATATTCAGTTTCCGAAGTCAGAGGTCCTCACCATTGCCATAGGTGACACTGAGGTCCTCTGGCTCTGTGAGAGCATTGTCTTGGGCCTGGAGCCCCCCTCTGTTTTTAAATGAGGGCTCCAGTGGGCAGTTCTGCCACTGAGCAGCTCTTATGGATCATGGGTGCACCTTCTGGCTTGAGTGGCACCACTAGTGGAACTGGTCCCTAGCCCTTTCCAGCTGGTGGAGGCAGTACTGTAGACAATGCCATTAGACCAGGTAGTGTGTTCACATCTGGGACCTTGCCAGAGGCAGCTCTGCCGACATCTGTCCCACTAGTGACCCACCGCCCATCCTCTGTAGGGATGGGGCAGAA
Organism: Neoceratodus forsteri; assembly: GCA_016271365.2. NCBI lineage: Eukaryota > Metazoa > Chordata > Ceratodontiformes > Ceratodontidae > Neoceratodus > Neoceratodus forsteri. The sequence goes on along the minus strand of CM028132.1, from coordinate 807,450,061 downwards.
TACAATGCCATTGCTGGTCACTCCGGTGGCATATCCAGTGCCAGGTTTGGGTCCTGGCCTATGCCGGATCTGATGCCAGTTGCAGTGTTACCCATAGTGCCAGGAACCTCCCCAGTGCCAGATCTGTTGCCAGTTAAGGTACCACCCTTGGCACCAGCCCTTGCCGCAGCCACACTCTGGATTATTGGACCTGCGACCACAAATCTTCTTCTGCTCTCCTTCTGATGAGGCTGTAGTAGGGAACAAGTCTGACTCCAACCTCATAATTTCTAAAGGTGGTGATGATAATTCCTTCTATAGTCTAGACACCTCGGACCCTGTCCCTTTGCCCCAGGGATCTCCCCTTCCAAGCCTGTTTAGAAATATGCACTCGGTATTAAATTTTGAGCCAGAGGCCATTGCCGGGCTAAGCACCTGTGGTTGGAGTTTCTAAATGTGTCTAATATGTCAGGCAATTTACTAGTCTTCTCCCTCCCAACATTTGAGACTCTGTCTCATGCAGTTTAGGTCAAACCTGCTTGGTTGCAGCTGTTGCCCAGCAGGCAGACCAGAAATACACTATTCCTACAGATAAGCCATTGTGTGTCACTCAGCCCATAATGGATACAATTGTTATTCTTGCCAGGAATGAGAAGGGCATTATCCCCAAAGAGGTCACTGTGGACCCCATTGACTGAGACTCACGCAAGATTGACGCTGTGGGAAAGCAGGCCTGTGCTTCATCTACCCTGGGCATCAGAATTGCCATCTACCAAGGGCGTTTTTTTTGAAATCTCTATTCATCTCCCCTACACCCCTCAAGTTCCAGCCCATACATCCCACACACCTTTGTTTCGTCAAGTTCAGCTGGCCAGGTAGGTGGAAGCACATTAGGGTCTAGCTCGGTGCTCCATCTCCTCAGAACTAGAAGGCATTTTCTTCCTTTTCTTGTGGACGTCACATGTGTCCTGACATCAAGGCACATAGTGCTGACATCCGTGACGTCCCTCCCACTGTGTCTGCCTCGGTTCTTGTTATGCCCCAGACTTCCACCTAGGGCCAGTCAAGCGCTGAGATGCTATCCTCCCTCCCTGGAGAAGACACTTTATCCCTGGGACATTCAAGCCTCCTCCTCGCCTCAATCCATCCCTTCAGCTCCCGGCTTATTCCAAACCCAGGTCGGTGGTGCGAAGTGGAAATCCAACCTTTACTCGACGGGCTGGCAAGGGCATTTTCTAAGTACACTGTAAGTATTCCATCTGGAGAAATTAAAGTCTCTGGAACTGTCTCTACCATATTCAGAGACTAAGACATTCTTCTGACTGTTAAGCAAGGAATCGAGTCCAACAGTTACGAGCTTAAAGCCTCTATGGATGCTTTTGGTACTGCATTCCACTCTGTTGCTGTAGGCATTTACATCAGAAGGCATTCCTGGCTATGGACTTCTGGCATAACCCAAAATGTTCAACAACAGGAAATCAGTGTTCCTTTGATACAACCTACCTGTATGGACAACAGGTGGCACAGTCTCTTAAGGCATCAAATGATACGAGAATGACTCTAAAGACTTCCAGACCACCTCCCTTCAGCCCCAGAAAGGCAAGGGAAATGGTTCTTTTCAAAACAAACATTTTTTTCGTGACTGAGGCAGGGGCTCTCAATAAAAGTTAGCCTCCAACTTTAGAAGAAGGCGCAACTGAAGACACAGGTGCCAAAAGCACCTAGTGCCGGGGTGTGACTAGCAGCCGAGTTGAGAAGCAGCACTCTCCTGCAGCTCTGCACTAGTTCTACCTTATTTTGAGAAAAAACATCGCTAAAAGTGCTATATTATTGCTCCAAAATACTAGCATTAGTTTGCCGACATTTAGAGGATCGCAGAAATATAAAATTTGGCAAGGTTTGAGAATGGGTCAGCCCAAAACCACGATGGGAGGTGAGGAGGCCAGACAGAAAGACTCGTGCAGGCCCTGAAAAGAAAAGGAACCTCTCGACAGTAATCTGAACCAGCCGTCAATGCTGCATTGCTGAAAGCAATTCAGACAATTGATAAAAAGATGTACTAGTTCACTTCTAGGATTCAAGTCACAGAAACAAAGATTCAATTAGTGGAGGACTTTGCTGAAGGAGCCAGCAAAATGGCAGAAAAAGTGCTATCAGTCACAACTGGTCTGGTAAAAGAGACACATTATGCAGGCGGCGGAAACGCTAGAAAATGGGGTGCGGTATCCCACATATAGGATCCTGGGCTTACCAGAGGAATCTGAGGGAGATGCCTTGGATAGCTTTGTTGAAAATTGGTTGCCTGACTTTCTGCATCTGGACTATCCAATATCTGTGCTGACTATAGAGTTCAGGCCAGAAGGGCCTGACTCCGCATGAGACTCTGCTCACCCATCTGCTAGAGCAGTCCTGGTTGTCCTGGGGTTGGTTAAAGAAAGGATCATGTCTTAATTAAGGCACGTAAACAGGGTTCTTCTAAATGGGAGGAGTACCTATCCATGTCTTTCCTGATTTAAGCTGTCCCATGAGCCAGCGTCCTAAAGCCTTTGACGGAGTTCGAGCTAAGCTGTGTCACCTTGGAGTCCATCATATTCTTTTGATGCTGGCGAGTCTCAAGATTGCCTATGGGGCTTAAGACTTCACCATTTTTCGGACCCGATGGAAGCAAGCAAACTGGTCGTGAAGATTGAACTGGATTACAAAGCCGAGAATCAGAATCTGACTCTGGGAGGAGGACCATACTTGAATGTAGTCAGATAAGTAAAGTATCATATTGAAGAGTGGCTGAATGGACTTGGACATTGATAGAACTAGAATTTCAGTAGTGTTGTGCGCTTCTAGTACACAGATTTACCTGTCTGAATGTTTTTATGTCTTATTCCCTCATTTTAATGGTAGCAGTGTACTACATGGGGTGTCTATTCTGGGTATCTAATGTGAGGCAGTCAGATGGCATTACGGAGGTATGCCAAGTGCTTTAAGGGTCGCTTCTGTATAGGGGAAACAAATAAAATAAGATCACACAGTTTAAGGTTCTATTGATCTATTAAACAGTTGTACTAGTTTTAGTAAATGGGGCATTTAGATAATCTGTTATCAGATTAGCGATGTTTTGTTTCTTAATTGTTTTGTAACTGGTGTGAAGGGAGGGACATAGTGCCTATTTGGTCTCTTTATATCTATGCAGTAGGATGGGAAGTAACGCCTATTAAAGGGATGGAAATCTTGTTATCAGTGTACTTTGTATACAAAATTCCCCACTCATGGCAGCATGTAGCCTTTGAAATGTGCTGTTTTGGAGGTTTGATTATACTTATGTTGGAAACCCTCTTATGATGTACCAAAATTAGGAGTGCCAAAGATACTGTTCTTTAATAGATATTGTATTTCATGTTTAAGCTGAAGATGCACTGTCCTACGGGCCATACTTGTGTCTGTTGAATACAAAAATCAATAAATATAAGTTCCCCAAAAAGGCACCTAGTGCCAATGTCTGAAGCTCCGCCCTGGTCCTGCCTCAGCTGCCCAAGAAAGACCTCTCCTCCTCAGTGATGTGCATCTGACCCTGTTTTACTGTTAATGGGAATCCATTATAAAGGATGAGTGGGTCCTCAGGATCATCCAAGAGAGATACTCCTGTACGTTATAGAAATCCCTCCATACTATCTGCCCAGAAGGCAACCCCTTTGTCAGCCCACTTATAAGAGCTTCTGGAGCAGGAGATTGCATGCCATCTGAGCAACAGGGCAGTGTAAATAGTGCCAGTCGGAACAAAACACTGGCTTATACTCACACTACTTCGGGTTCCAAAGAAATCAGGGTGCATGCACCCCATTCTCGACCTCAGAAATCTGAACAAATTCATAGAGCAAGAAAATTTGAATGATTTCTCTGGGCTCTCTTCTACCCTTCCTGAAGCCTCAGGATTGGCTAGCATCCCTGGACGTGCAGGATACATACCAGCACATACCGGTACACCCCAGCCACCACAGATATCTATGTTTTTAGTGCTGGGGCAGCATTCCCAGTTCAGAATCCTGCCTTTGGGCTTTCCTTGGTGCCATGAGTCTTTACTAAGTATTTTGCAGTGATTGCTCCACACCTGAGAAGTTGGACTCCACGTCCTCCCGGACTTGGACAACTTGCAATCTCAAGCCCAGTCAGGCAGGAGATAGAATAGGCAGTATCTACTGCATCTCAGTTTCTGACTTCAATTGGGGTTCTGCTGAACTTCAAGAAGTCTCACCTTCAGCCCTCACAGCAATTGCTATTCATAGGAGCTCTACAGGATATAACCCGCTCGGGCTTTCCTTCCAGAGAATAAACTGCAAGCAGCTGTGCAGATGGTGTGCTACATCATGGAGTGCAAAACTGTGGTAGCCCACTCCATGCAGTGCATGCTGGGTCTGATAGCCTCCTTAGTATTCACAGAGCCTCTAGCACATTTGTACATGAGGACAACTCAGTGGATTCTCAGTGAACAGTGTCACAGGCATCTCATGGTCAGACTTACCCCATTCAGGTGACCAAAGCTCTGGTTCGATCTCACATGGTGATCCGTGGAGGACAGCCTCTTCCAGGGCTTCTTCTCTCAACTGGAGTCTCAGGTGACTTTCACCATGTATGCCTTCCTGTTGGAGTGGGAGCCCACTGTCAAGGTCCCCAAACACAATGTGTCTGGGACCACTCTGTTACTGATCTCCACATCAGTGTGTTGGAGATGCAATCTGTTTTGTATGGTCTGAGAGTCCTAGTGGACCTGTCAGCCACAGTACAGTCTTCCTTCTGACAGACAAGTCAGTGGTGTACCAACAAACAGGGAGGAGCACACTGTTAACCTCTGCAGGGAGGCAGGAAGAATTTGGGAATAGTGCCTGGAGCAGAGGACCCTGCTTCAAGCAATCCATCTACCAGGTGTCCATAACCCTTTGGAAGATGAACTAATTCAAACAAAGACCAATCCTCATGAGTGGGCACTAGCTCCTGATGTTGTGAGATTGCTGTTGGACGAGTGGGTATTCTAGATGTGGGCCTTTTATGGCCCCACTCAACTCCAAACCACCTCAGTTCTTCTCCAGAAATCTAGAACATTTGTGCTTTTATCAGGATATTTATTTATTTATTTTTTATTTTAGTCTTTGGTAACTGGGTAAGGTTACTGCCATAGCAAAATTGATTTCTGTAGCTTCCCTCCAGTCCCTCTCATGCAGAGTGTAATGCTCAAACTGGAGGTGCAAAGGGACAAAATTATAGTAGAGGCCTCCTGCTGGCCTCAACAGATGTGGATCTTCCTGGACATAAGTCTCCACCACTCATTCACACTATTGGGATCTGCGCGGAGGCACCAGGACCCATGGTGCAAACTTTTGCTGGGAGTCGGCGCGGGGCTAGGCGCGAGAACAGGCTTGAGCTGGCTAGATGCGTGACATGACTATCTCGGCATCGACTCCCCAACTGCCCTCAGTTCCTTTTTTCCCGCCGCCGAGTGCGCTTCAGTGACGACGCCGCTCATTGTTGGAGTCAAACTTCAAACGAGCAGCATAGTTTTCAGTTTTTATTATTTTGTAGTATTATCTCGATACAGTATCGCTTAAGTTATTCTTATTTTTAAATAAAACAATAAAGAAGTCTCAGCCTACACTGACGGAGTCGACCATGAGCAGGTCAGGTGATGGTAGGAGACTTCGTATGAAAGCTGTTCGGTCAGTCGGGCTGGTCCGGTCCGCGCCTTCTCTTGAAGGGGTCTGACAACAGTCAGTCAATGCCGGAGGATGGAGGGTCCCAGGGAAGCATAAAAGCAAGCGGTCGCATTCTTGGCACCATTCGCCCTCGAGCTGTTCTTCGCCCGCAGGTCTAAAAAGAGAAGGCATCACCGAGGTCGCCTCTGATACGCCTGCGCGAGACGCTTGGTTTTTGGGGCTGTTGCCGTCTCCTCCTTCGAGTCACCAACAGCGGCTTGCAGCCGACGCCTTCGACATCGGAGTCCTACCCGCCTGCAGGTAGGTCTTCAGATGAGCAGTTTTCATCAGTGGGCGCCTTGTGGAGCAATGGGCTCGGAGGTTGGTTCGGCTACCTGGCTCGTCGCCGTGGTCCTTTGGGCCTCTGGGTGACCAGGTAGGGCGGTTGGACTTTCTGGTGGCGGCACCTTCTTCGGTGCCGTCGACTCGATGCTTAGTGTCCCCCCATGGCTTCGCGCAGGGGCCTGTCATGCCCTTATCTCCTGCTCTTTTTCCTTCAAAACCTGTTTTTCGGGTGTCTGGGCGCCATCCTCAGCTTCTCTGCATTGCCCGTGGCGCGCTCAGCTTCTCGGCGTCACCTGCGGCGCCATGCGGCTTCTCGGTCGTTCAGCGCGCTGCGTGGTTCCTTGGCGTCGCTCGGGCGCTGGGCTCTCGGGATTTCCTTTGTCTCGCTTCTCCTTCCTCTTCTGGCTTTCATCCTTTCCTGTCCATACAGTCCCTCCTGGACTGTCAGGAGATGACATTGAGCCTGACCCAGACCTTCGGCTGCGCGATGAGGTGAACGGGCAGGATCTTTACTGCTGCAGAGCCTGTGGTCGAGACCTGTCATTTAAGTCTCTGCTGAAGAATATGATTTCCACACTTCTCTCCAGACTACAGACATCAATCTTGGGAAATTGCTAAGACTCCAATACCTTCACGCTCGGAGATCCCTACGGATTTGACTCTTCCGATTCAGCCTTCCTTCGTGACGCTGTCTCAAATGGTATGGAATAATCCTGCTCTCTCTTCATCGGTGGCTAAATCCATTGATAGAAAATATTCAGCTCCCAAGGATCGTCCCATTTTGGCATCTCAAGCCTTTGATGGATCCTATTGTAGTCCTGGCAAAGAATGATAAGGTCGTCCTTCCTCAAACCACTACAGCTCGACCTATTAACAAGGAATCTCGTAAGATAGACACCTTAGGTAAGAGTGTCTTTGCTGCTTCTACCCTAAGTATGTGTATTGCCAGTTACCAAGGCTTTTTTTCTCAGTACGAGTATATCCTGTGGCACTTCAAGCAAATGGTTGAAGCTCTTCCGGAGTCGGATTCAAGCCAGAGCTTCTTCAAACCATTACCAGGGGTATTGAATCTATCAACCAACAGGTTAAAGCAGCCATGGACGCTCGACCGCTCCTGTTCAGCAGCTGCTGGTATTTGCACCTGCCGCCATTCCTGGCTGCGCACTTCAGGCTTCACCAATGATGCGCACAACAGGTAATGGCATTGCCCTTTGATGGTGCATATCTTTTTGGTCCTCAGGTCGAGCAAGCTCTAGAAGCTACACAAAAGACTAGGTCCAGCCATTAAGTTGGCTAGACCCCTCCTACCCCTCTGAGGCATGCCAGTAAACATCAGTTTCATAACCGTCAGTCCTTTCTCGAGGCAGAGGAAGTTTCCATAAGAACCAACCTGCCCAACCTCAAAAGAAGGCACAACAGAAAGCGCAGGGCCCAAAGCGCCCAGCGCTACCTTATGAATTGTTGGCTCAAGTCCCACCTTCAACTGCCCGAGGTGGACTTTTCCTCTCCGTGGAGGTCAACTGATGCACTTCTAAAGCCAGTGGAAGTCCATAACCTCAGACAGATGGGTCCTTCGGATAATCCGCGAGGGGTACCACTCAGTCTTGTGGAAACCCTCCGGATCGCTCCTCCCAAACGGCAGCCCAGGCTGTCTGCCTTCAGTCAGACCTTCTCACCCCGAGATTCAGGGCCTTCTAAATAACAGGGCAGTAGAACTTGTGTCGCTGCATCAACGAAACACGGGTTCTACTCTCATTACTTTCTGGTTCCAAGAAGTCTGGGGAATGCACCCATTCTAGATTTCAGAAAGTTAAACAAATTTCTCCCAAGGAGAAATTCAAATGATTTCTCTAGGAACCCTGTTACCTTGTTTCATCAGCATGACTGGCTAGCCTCCCTAGACATGCAGGATGCTTACCAGCACATTCCCATTCACCCGAGGCATCACAAATTCCTGAGGTTTGTGGCTTTGGGACAACATTATCAGTTCAGAGTCCTGCCTTTGGGCTATCCTCGGCGCCAGCGAGTTTTTACAAAGTGTTGTGCAGTTCTCGCAGCGCACCTCAGAAAACTTGGAATACAGGTGTTCCCTATCTGGACGATTGGCTTGGCAAGTCCTTCCAGGCAAGGGACTCTGGATGCTGTAGAGACGGCCATCACCTCCTTACGCCATGGGAGTCCTGCTAAACCTCAAGAAAGCAGCTGCAGCCCTCCCAGAGGCTCCTTTTCATAGGGACCCTTCTGGACACATCCTGTGCGTAAGGCCTTTCTTCCAGAGGACAGAAGGAACTATATAATTCAGATGGCCCTTGCATCGGAGAAAACAGGTCAGTTACAGCGCCTCGATGCAATGGATGCTGGGCCTCATGGCATCCTCAGTGTTCACTGTACCTCTGGGCCTGCCTGTCACATGAGAACCACCCAGTGGATGCTCAGTACTCAGTGGTCTCCAATCACTCACCAGTAGTCCTATCTCTTCAAGGTGACAGAACCTTAAAGAGGTCTCCTCACCTGGTGGTCTCAAGAGGACAATCTCCTGCAAGGATACCCCTTGCCCTCTGGACCATCAGATTCCATTACCACAGACGCCTCACCACGGGGCGGAGCTCACTGTCAGGCTCTCCACACTCAGCGTGTGGACTCACCCTGATTCCCAGCTTCACATAAATGTCCTAGAAATGAGAGCTATCCTTTATGCTGTCCGAGCTTTGAAGGACATCTCTGTCACAAGAATATTCTCCTCCAAACGGACAACAAAGCAGTGATGTATTACATCAACAAGCAGGGTGGTGCTCATTCCTACCCCTTATGCAGAGAAGCTTATGAGGGTCTGGGAGTAGTGCTTGGAGCACAAGGCTCTAATTCCAAGCCCACCTGCCAGGTGTACAGAATGACTTGGCAGACCATCTCAGCAGAACAGAGACAGATCCTCACGAGTGGTCTCGACTCAACCATAGTTCATTCACTATTCAAGAGTGGGGAACTCCGACCTGGACCTTTTATGCCCCCACTCAACGCAAAACTGCCTCTTCTGCTCCAGAAACCAGGGCCTGGCATTTTTGTCAGGATGCTGCTCAGGCTGGCGGTGTGGACAAACGCTTTCTTTACGCCTTCGCCTCTTCCTCTAATTCAGAGAGTGATCTTCAAGTTTGAGTCTCAGGGAGACAAGATGATTCTCATTGCTCCTTTGGCCTCGATAACTGTGGTTTCCACTTCTCAACAGTATGTTGGCAGTTCCTCCAAGACCACTTCCCCTGCAGATGAAACTTTTAACTCAGGGACCGTGGTCCATCCAATCTGAGATCTTCACCTTCACGCTTGGCTCCTGAAGAGGTAGAAGTAAATTGGTTCAATGTCTCTCGAAGAGTTTCTGATATCCTTCTGGCTGCGGAAGCCAGCCACTGAAAACTTACACGGCTCAATGGAAGCTGCCTTGTGCAAAGTCTTCTTTGAATCCCTTTCTGCCCTCCAGATAAAGTTTTAGAGTACCTTTGGACCTCTCAAATTCAGGTCTCCAGTACTCTGCAGTTAAAGTTCACCTTAGTGCCATTTCAGCGTATCATGAGCCGTTTTTTCCCTTTCACTGGCTAGCTACCTATGGTTAAGAGATTTCTTAGGGGCATTCTGCACACCAGACCTCCTACAAGATGTCCAGTTGCAGCCTGGGACATTAATCTTGTGCTAGACATGCTCACTCAGAAACCTTTTGAGCCTCTAGCTACCTGTGAACTAAAGTTCCTCACCTGAAGACTGTTTTCTTAGTGGCCATTACCCAGCCCGCAGGTCTCTGAGATACATGCCTGGTCACAGATCCTCCATACACTGTGTTTCATAAAGACAAAATAGTCCTTCGATTCCATCCTAAATGTCTTCCTAAGGTTGTGTCAGAATTTCATCTTAACTAACCTTTGGTCCTTCCCTCTTATTTTGTGGACTTCCAAATGAAGGGGAACGCTCTTCATTCTCTGGATGTTAAGAGGGCCTTGCATTTCTATTTAGATAGAACCAAGGATTTTCGTAAAGCCCAGCAACTGTTCGTTTCCTTCAGTGAGACCCGGCTGGGTCAACCTGTCGCTATTAGATGTACTCAGCATGGCTAGTGGCTGCCTTTGTCACTGCTATTTCTTGGCGCAGGTTAAGTTGGAGAGTAGAGTTTACACATCCTAGCGGAAATCCATAGCGATGCCCATGCAGACATCTGCAATGCGGCCGCCCTGGAGCTCAGTGCATACTGCTAACATTATGCACTTGATGTCCATGCCAGACGACATTCTTCCTTTGGCAGAGCCATCCTTAATGGACTTCTGTCTTAAGAAGCGTGAGCTCTTGGTTTCTCCTGCCGCCCTCTTGGGGATTATTAGCTCGGTACTCTCCCAATGGTGTGAATGAGTGGTGGAGACTTATGTCCAGGAAGATATGAAATTACTTACCCACCGTAATTCTTGATCTTCTTGGACGAGTCTCCACCACTCATTCACACGCCCACCCTCCATCCCCAAGCTCACCTCTCTTGTTGGTCTTCACTCCCTCAAATCTTAGGCCTTGAAGACTTCTTTGTTGACCCTTCTTACGTGGGTCGTCCGGACTATCTTATGTCCGGTTTTAGGTTAGGCTACCCTTCTAGGTTAGTTACGCTGCACCTCCTTGGTAAAAGGAACTGAGGCGGTTAGGGAGTTGGCGCTGAGCTAGTCATTGCAGGCGAGCTGGGCTTCATAGCGCCATCTCTAGCGTCGACTCCCAGCAAAAAGTTTGCTCCAGATGGGTCCTGGTGCCTCCGCGCAGATCCCAATAGTGTGAATGAGTGGTGGAGCCTCGTCCAAGAAGATCAAGAATTACGGTAGGTATGTAATTTTCATTTTCCGCTGTTGAACAGACTTTCAGTCAGCGAACTGACAACTCTACCACTCAGGACAGACTTATTGATTCAGGGTCACAAAGTCCATCCCACCCTGTGCTTTCTTCACCTTCAAGCCTGGCCCTTGAAGAGATTGAGGTGAACAGGTACAAAGTATCTCAGAGGGTTTCCAAAATACTCTTTGCTGTGTAATCCTATCACTAGGATGACATACATAGCCAGATGGAAAAGGTTTTAGAAACATAGAAGCATAGAAGTTGATGGCAGATAAGTACTGCAAGGCCTATTCAGTCTTCCCATTTCTTTTCTACCTTATGAATGTGCCATCTGCCTTTGTTCTGTCAATGACCTATCTATTCATGCTCATCTGTATTGCTCCTCATGCCTATCCCATGGCTGTTTTGAAGCCCTGCACTGTATTCCTGTCCACCACTTCCTGAGATAAGCCGCTCCATGCATCCACAACCCTTTCTAGAAAAAGAGCTTCCTCATGACACCCTTAATCGGCCTCCTCTAATCTCATGCTGTGTCCTCTTGTCCTGCTATTTTTCTTATATTGAAACATGTTAGACTCTTTCACCTTGTTAATGCCCTTAAGGTGTTTGAATGTTTCGATCATATCACCTGTCTCCCTCCATTGCTAGTCTAGGGTATACATATTGAGCTCGTTAATCTGTCCTCATATGATGTCTGATGCAGTCCCTGCACCATTTTGTTGCCCTTCTCTGGACTGCCTCAATAAGGTTAATGTCCTCGTGAAGGCGTGGCCTCCAGTACTGCACGCAGTACTCCAGATGGGGCCTAACTCTGTGTCTTATAAAGAGGGATTACTCCCTCTTTCAACTTGTGATACCCCTGCTACATACACCCAACATCCCCCTAGCCTTACCTACTGCTTTAGTGGTCTGCTTGATGATTTCAGGTCATCGGTGATGATGCCCAAGTATCTTTCTTCCCTTGTGACTGCCAGCAACTCCTCCCAGCCAGTAGGTGTCTTCAGGGTTTCTCTTCCTATGTGCATAATCTTGCTCTTTCTTTATGTTAAACCCCAGTTGACACTCTTCTGACCATTTTGCTAGTTTATTCTGATCTCTTCTCATTCTGCCCACCCCATCTGGATCATCTACTCTATTGCAGATCTTGGTGTCATTTGCAAACAGACAAACCTTACCCTCCATTCCATCTGCAATGTCACTGATGAAGATATTGAAGAGGACTGGCCCCACGACTGATCCCTGAGGTACCCTACTTGTGACTTGCATTTCTTCTGACTGTATACTGTTTACCACCACTCTCTGTTTTCTGCCCGTCAACCAGTTTGCCATCCAGTTGACCAACTTCTGACCCACCCCAGGCCTACCCAGCTTATTAATCAATCTTCTGTGTGGAACAGTATCGAAAGCTTTGCTGAAGTCAAGGTAGGTGATGTCAACTGCTCCTCCTTGGTCCACCACTCTGGTTACCCAGTCAAAGAAATGTATGAGATCAGTTTGACAGGACCTTCCTTTGTAAACCCATGCTGTCTTGGGTCCTGTGCTCCTATGGATTCCAGGTGTTGCACTGTCCTTTCCTTAAGGAGTGCCTCCATAATCTTGCCCACTACTGAGGTAAGACTGACTGGTCTGTAGTTCCTGCCTCCTCCTGCTACCACTCTTGTGGAGCGGGATCACATGAAGTCCTTCTCCAGTCTTCTGAGACCTCTTCTGTGCTCAGTGACTCACTAAACAGTTCTGATAATGGCTCTGCTAGTTCCACCCTTAGCTCCTGTAGTACCCTGGGATGTATGCCATCAGGTCCCATTACCTTGTCCACCCTGAGCTTATCGAGCTCTTGTAGGACCCTTTCTTTTGTGAAGGGACTAGTACACCTCTCTCCCCATGTGTCCATGGTGCTGAGCTGTGGGCCCTGCCCTACTTTCTGTTCAGTAAATACTGAGCAGAAGTATATATTTAGGATATATGTTTTACATGGTCTTCCTCCTCACATGCACCCTTATCCCCTTCGATCTTAGCAATACACCTCTGGACTTTCTTCTTTCAGTAATGTATCTATAGAAAGTCTTGTCACCTTCTTTACTGTTTGTGCTAGTGTTTCTCAGTTTGGGCCATTGCCTACCTTACTGCCTTCCTGCTTCCCTTAAGGAAGTTTGGTATACCTCCATATCTTCATCCCTGCTGCATTCCCTTATATTTCCTGAAGGCCAGCCTTTGGCTCTGACCTTTTCTGCTACTGTTTTGAGAACCAAGTGGTTTTCTTCTTCTTTTGCACTTCTTTTCTCTCTAACACAATCTGGTGCTCAAAACTCGCATGGACCCTTTCAGGTGTCCATCCAACAAGGTTCTGGAGTGCCCTTTGGACCTTTCTGATGCTGGCCTACGGTATTCCTGATAAAGGTCCACCTGTGTGCTATTTCTGCATACCACATGCGGTTGGTACTCTCTGTCTGGCACAGCTGCCACTATTCAAGAGGTTCCTGGAGGACATTTTACACGAGGCCTCCCATCAGTAAGCCCATGGCTGCCTGGGATATTAATGTTGTATTAGATATGCTCACTCATAAGCCCTTTGAGTCCTTTGTGACATGTGACTTGACGATTTCAACTTGGAAAGCAGCATTTCTCATGGCCATTAGCTCTGCTCACAGAGTGTCTGAAATCTATGCTTTGGTCATAAAGCCTCCGTATCCTGTTTTCCATATAGCCATGGTAGTCACTTGTATACACCTTAAGTTTCTACTGAAAGTGGTGCCAGAGTTCCATCTGAACCAGACCCTAGTGCAGCCTACCTACTTTGCCAGCTTCCAGAATTAGGAAGAAAGGACTGTCCACTCACTGGATGTTAAGAAGCTCCTTCATCTGGACAGAACTAAGGACTTCAGACAATCCAAATAGCTTTGTTTCCTTCGATCCTAATCAATAGGGTCTGTGTCACAATCAAGTGCATTTCTGCCTGGATTGAATACCCTGCGCCACAGCTATGCCATGGCTCAGGCTAAATTAGAGGACCAGGTATGAACCTCTGCAGCGGGCGGTTGCCACATCCCTGGCAAAGATTTGCTTTGTGCGTATTGGGGGCATTTGCAGAGCTGCAGCCTGGAGCACAGTGCACACTTTCAGTAAACACTATGCCTTGGATGTCCATGCCAGGTAGCACGCCACCTTCAGCAGGTTAATCCTGAATGGTTTAACTATCCTGAATGAACCTCTGCTCCTACCACCCTAGGCCTGTGGACTTTGTCTGACCTTGGTACTCAGCCCCATATTAGTGGGACTCACTGATGAAGACTGATTCTTGGACTGTGTGGGCCATGTGGTCCTTATCTGCCGTCAAAGTCTGTGTTTCTATGGAAGATACTAAAATGATGTGCTCATCTGATTTTTAAGAATATCTTCACCGTTGATTCACAAACCCGCCTACCATCCCCGGACTTACTCCAGTATGGTTGTGATGTCTTCATCCTTTTATGCTTGGTTTGGGCTTGGAGATGCTGTGTTACTGGTTTGGTTGCCCTTCTTACACGGGCCACCAGAGCATTCTTATATTCTTAGGTTAAGTGCATAGATACTTGTTAGGTTATGCTGCACTTCCTCAGTAAAAAGGTACTGTGGCAGTTGGAGGCTGGCGCTGCTGGTGGCACAAGAGCTAACTTGTGGAGCCATACATGTGTGCTACTTACCTGGGCAGCAACCCTGTGAAAGTTCTGGCTACTGCAGGCTATAGCACCTCCAGCTCGGACAAATTAATGGGAATCGGTGGTGAAGATATTTTCTGAAGATCAAGAATTACGGTGAGTATGTAATTTTAATATTTTTCAAATCACTACACGCAGAAACACCGCAGTATTTGCATACCTCATTCCAATACAGTCTCCTGGTGCCAGCTTCCTTTAACTTCAAACCCCAGGAAATCTTACTGTATTCTGACTTCTGCAGTATGGTCTCACCATAAGACTGCCAAGAGCCAAAATGGTTAATAGAACCTATGCTTATCATGAAATGTTAAGCTCGAACTCTGTTTTCAAACCACTGTCCATGGTAAACATTCTACAACCATCAGATTCTTTACTCCGCTTGCCTAGTACAGATGCCTCGGAGAGCCCTCCTTCATCTTTGTTGAAGATTTTTCTCATTTTTTGAAGTAAAATTTTATTTCTGTTCGTTTTAAACCACTGTCCTTGAGTTTACAGGTAGATTAGTCTAAATTTAGTGTTATTCCAGTTACGTTTTCATTTTTTTCTTGGTTCATCTAACTGGGAAGAAACTGAACTTTATTTGTATTTCTTAGAGTTTTATTTCTACTTTTGAACCCTTTGGAGACAGTTATTTTAATTTGAGAGAAACTGTGGTAATTCTCAGTTCTCTCTTTGGTCGCTGAACTAAAAAAAAAGAGAGACTGAAAGATATTCTTGTGTGGACCCACTTAAAACCCATTTTTAGGGTTTTTTGTTGGTCATGTCACTTCCCAAGAAACGAACCAGCCCAATGGGTTTTCAGCATCGTACAGAGTGTGGGTAACTGTTTACTAACGCTGATCCTCACTTGGTTTGTGTTGTCTGTCTGAGGTTTGAACACCTTCGGCAGATTGTGAAATCTGTAAGAAGTTTCCTCAGTCAATGCTTGATAGGCGATTGAACTGACTGAAGGAAAAATGTCTGAGAAGGCTGCTGACCCAACTGTGGACAAAACTTCCTCCTCTCAGAAGGAGAAACCGAAGGAACCAGTTGAACAACCTCTGATCAGGGTGAAGGTTCCTCAGGTAAAAGAGAACCACAGAAACCATCTCTGAACTGGCAGGTTCTGCTAAAAGAAGAGGGAGGAAGGAAGAGCTCTCGGTTGAGGAACTGCAACCGGCGATTCCATCGGTTCCACCCACAGAAGCTATAGCGAATGCTATAACGTTCTTCAGGTGCTGCAAACTGGTACTGCAGTTCCGGTTCAGTGTCCCGTTCACAGTTCTCAGTTCAGGAGCTGGATTCCTCCTCAGTTCCTGGTTCACTTGAAAGATTTGCTGAGATTTATGTGGAAGGGAGGATGAGGACGATAAGGATTATGGGGAACCTCTTGAACTTGAAGTTTCCCCTGACACCCACTGTCCTGACTCCTCTGAGAAGGGAGCTGAGGACTTTACATCCCACTTTGCTTTTATGAAGCAAGTGTCACAGACTCTGGACCTCTCCACCCAGGAACCTACAGAGGAGGAAGAGGAACCAGATAATATGGAGATGATGGATGTACCAGCAACAAAAAGGCTGCTGTTGCTCATCCATAAGTCTCTGAAGAGACAGGCTTCCAAAATTTTGCAGACCCCACTTCTGTTCCCCTAGTGGACAAGAGAATGGATAGAAAGTACTGGGTGGCTACGCCTGGAGAAAAATTCATTTTGGGCACCCCAGCCATGAAGGGTGGTACTAGGTTGCTGCATGTGATAAGGCAGGGATTCCTTGCATCACATCCACCAGAAAAGGACTCTAGGAAGATGGACTCCATGGCTAAGAAGTCTTATTTGGGTGCTTCTCTAGCTATCAGATAAGCAACTTACATGGCATATGTGTCCAGATACCAGAAGAGCCTCTGAAACACTGTCTTAGAAATAGCTAAAGCTCGCCCTAGACCCATGGCCTCAGTCTTGTCCAAAGCTGCAAAAGGGTGTAGAAGCTTCCAGATGCCAGTTTCAGAAGGCAGTGGATGCAAATGACATTGCTGCCAGACAAATGGCAACCTCAGTGTCTCTGAGGAGATTTGCCTGGTTAAGAGCCACAGATTTTGTCACAGGACACACAGACACACAGACGAAGGTACTGGACTTCCCTGCAAGCCTACATCTCTCTTTGGTGAGCAAACAGAGGCTTACATGAAAAGATGAATAAGTATAAGGTGGCTTACAAAGAGCTGCTGCTAAAGAGAAGGCAGCAACACCACAGAAGTACCAGGAAAAAGGGGCAGAGGTAAAACCCACTACAGGCCTTTCTTCCAGGTTCAGGCATCACCAGCCTACCAGCCATGGAGGGGTACTTCAGCGGTAGAGACAGAAGGGGCAGCAGCCAGGCTGGCCCCAGCACTCAGCAAAGCACACAGGCAAAGCAGACCCTCTGAAAGGTCTGCCAGGGTTGCCTCCTGACTCCCAGTAGGAGGCAGGCTGGCCCACTATCTCCAGGCGTGAGAATCCATCACCACAGACAAGTGGGTCCTGGAGGTAGTGGGACAGGGCTTGCCCTCAGTTTCAAAGTTCTTCCCAAACTGAGGGCAAGACTTTTAGACCTGCCAGCCTAGCACAGGTGAATCTGTTGGAGGAGGAAGTAGCAAAACTGATTCTGGAAAAGCAGCAGAGCCAGTTCCCTTGGCCCAGCAAGGAAAGGGTCTCTACTCAAGGTACTTCCTTACTCTAAAGAAAACGGGAGTGGCGACCCATACTGGCTCTCCGACACTTAAAAGACATTTGACAAAGCCAAAGTTCAAAATGGTCACTCTGGCAACCATTCTTCCTATACTCAGGAAAGGAGATTGGCTGGCAACTCGGCCACTTCCATATGCCAGTCAGGCAATCACACAGAAAGTACCTCAGGTTCAGATTGCCATCAAGCCACTACAGTTCAGGGCCATGCCTTCGGCCTGACATCTGCTCCAAGGGTGTTTACCAAGTGCCTAGCAGTAGTGATGGCACACCTAAGGAAGCAGGGGTTACAGTCTTCCCATACCGGATGACTGGCTGATGGTAGGTCAGTCCCCTCAGCAAGTAGAAAAGAACTATCACTCAGGATACTCTGGATACACTGGGCTTCCTAGTAAACCAGAAAAGTCAGTGCTAACACCAGTTCAACTCATGGAGTTCATAAGGGTGAAACTAGATACGTTGAGAGGCAGAGCCTTCCTCTCTTAGGGAAGAGTAGACGGCTTGGTACGCTGGCAAATTCTTTCCTGCCTCATACCCCCAGACCAGCAAGGCATTTTCTCAGGCTGTTGGGCCACATGGCTGCATCAACAGCAACAGTATCAGGATCAAGATTCCAGATGAGGGACATTCAGTTCCAACTCAGGTCTCACTGGTCTCAGAGAAGAGACTCCCTGTCAAAGATGGTACCAGTCACAGGAACTGTGCTTCAAGCTTTGCAATGGTGGCAGGAAAAGGACAACCCCAGGGAGGCATGCTTTTCCTTCAGCTGCCACCAGCAACAGTTCTGACAACAGATGCCTCTCTTCTAGGATGGGGTGCTCACCTAGGGAGCATACTGCCCACGTGCCTGGCTCAAGCAGGGTCCCTGATTCACATAAACCTGCTGGAACTCAGGGCAGTCTATCTGGGCATTCAGTCCTTCGCCTCAGTGTTGCAGGGCAAAGTGTGTTCAGGTCAGGACAGACAGTACAGCCACAATGTACTACATCAACAAGCAAGGACAAGGTCCTCCTCACTGTGCACAGAAGCCATGAAGGTATGGAACCTGGCTTACTCCTTAGGGATCTCCCTCTCAGCAGTCCATCTCCCAGGGAGGACAACGTCCTGCGGATGCCCTCAGCAGGATCAGCCAGAACCACCATGAGTGGTCACTAAACAGGCAGATCCTGCAGGTGGTGTTCAGAAGGTGGGGTACCCTAGAGGTGGACCTCTTCAGACAGAACAATCACCGGCTGCCACTGTTTTGTTGCAGGCTCCTGCAATGGGCACAGTGCCCTAAATGCACTCTTGCTGGATTGGACAGGGAAGTTTCTGTATGCCTTCCCACCATTTCCCTTGCTGCTCAGAGTGCTGGACAAGCTCAGGGTTCAGCCAGCAACAGTGATCCTCATTGCTCCAGACTGGGCCAGACAGCCTTGGTACTCACTGCTGCTGACCCTGTCAAGCTCCACACCAATCTCCTTGCCCAGGAGGCACAGCCGGCTGACCTCCCTCCAGGGCAGAGTTCTGTACCCCAATCTCCAATCCCTCAGACTCGGAACTTATCTCTTGAGGACAGAATATGCTGACCTACACCTCTCGGAGTGGGTGCTAGAAGTCCTCAAGGGTATCTAGAAAACCCCTCCACCAGAAAGACCTGTTCGTCTAAATGGAAGAGGTCTTCTATTTAGTGCAGACAAAGACAGATAGACCCTGCCAGGCTGGCTTACCAGTAGTCTTGTACTACCTGGCACACTTATATATCTACCTTCGCCCCTTCACTGTTAAGGTGCATTCAGCAGCTGTTTCTGCCTACCTCTATGCTGGAAAAGGGCATCCATGGCTGCCAACCAGGTATTCAGGAAGTTTTTCAAGGGTCTACTGCACTTGCATCCCCCTCACTGGGAACCCACTCCTGCATGGGACCTTAACATATACATTGGCCAGCTAATGCAGCCACCATTTGAACCATGTCCTCAGCAGAGCTTAAGTATGTGACATAGAAAACAGTGTTCCTGGTAGCCATCACCTCAGCCAGGAGGATCATTGAGCTCAGGCCTTGTCCACACAGCCAGACTACATAGCAGTCCACAGGGACAAGGTGGTCCTTAGGACTACTAGGAGGTTTCTCCTTAAGGTGGTTTCAGACTGCCACCTTAATCAGTCCATGACTTTGCCAGTCTTCTTCACTGATCATACCAGTTCGGGGAACGAGGCTGCATAGCCTTGATGTTAAAGAGCTACAAGCTACTACTTAGATCACACAAACGGACACGGGCAGGATAGAACCCAGCTCTTCCTGACCGATGGAAAATGGGGAAGAGCAAACCCGCCTCAAAGAGGACCATTGCCCATTGGATTGTGGCCTGTGTCCAATTTTGCTACAGCAAGGTGGGTAAAGAGCCTCCTGTAGGCCTCAGGGCCCACTCTACAAGGGTACAGCTGCTTCTATAGCAGCTGCACGGAATATCCCTTTGTTAGCCATCTGCAGCAGCTACCTGTTAAGCAGGTCACGCCTTTACCAAGCACTACAGCCTGGATACCCAGGCCAGAAGTTAATCAATCAAATCTTTATTTATCCAAGCGGACATCATTGAGCAATGCTCATTTGTAAGATGGACCCGGTTAGGTCAGGGACAATTACATAGACATAGTGCAATACAAGGAACAAGATATAATATACATAGTGTTGCTTTATACAATATACATAGTTGAAATTATCAGTGAAATACTGTAATTTTACCTATTTACATATATACATAATTCTAGAGTCATAGACTGGAAATTAAACTGTGGCATGGAGGAAGTTTGTTGATGACTTGCATACAAGGTGAATGGCTGGGTTGGATAGTATGCAAGGAAATAGTCAAAGGTGAATCAGGTGATGGTTTGTGATGGGCTTCAGCAGCTGCCTCAAGGGGAGCGAAGGGAGGGAGTGAGGCGGGTATCTGGGAGGGAAGGAGGGAAGGATCAGTTAGTAAAGGGTGAAAGGATGAGGGAAAGGATGTGCAAAATGGAAATGCCATAGTAGCAGTATGGAGAGATTGCAGACATATGGAAGTTGGTAGGAAGGAGAAGAGATACAGAATCAGAGTGACACGATTCACGTTTGTACTGTTGAAAGCATTTGCATTGCTCCTTGATAAGCTTTGAGTAAAGGGTTTTGAAGGATGTAAATGATATGGGTATACTCAGCTTTAGGACTTTCTGCAATTTGTTCCATAGGGAGGGCAGCATGAAGCTGATGGTTGATCTTCCAAAGCGGTATTGACTTTGGGTGCTTTGAGCAGGATGGATGAGTAGCTTCACAGAGCATATTTGCTTATAGGAGTTTGGGTGAAGCAGTCTGAGTTGTATTGCAGTAGTTGCTTGATATAGCTCTGAATGTCCAAAATGCTGCATTCAAACAACATGAAGTCTTGCTGTATTATGACAATTGCAGTATGACCGCAGTTAGAACTGCTCGGAGGTGAAATAGTTAACTTTCCATGCAGGCATGGAATCTTGAGCACAAGCTCGGTTAAGGAAGCTCTGTCTGCTTTCTTTCAAACCCAAACTGTCAGATTCTTTACTCTGTCTCACTGAACAGTAGCTCGGAGATTTCTCCTTTTGCTCGGTTCATTTTCGCGGTTTTAAAGTGCAGTTTTGCCTGAAATTAACCGCAGCCATTCGGTTCAAGCTCTGTCTGTGGTAATGTAAGTATAGATAGTTTTACATACAAAATTCTGTGTGGAACTTGTAATATATTTATCGGTTCGGTTTGAACCGATCAGGTTGTGTTTTAAATCTCTAGTCCTTTTAGTGTGCGGTTCCTGGTTCTTATCGTTCTAAAAACGGATTTCATTACGGTTTTTCCACGACTCGTGACACGTGTTGGGAACCGATAGGAGAGTCTTGCTTGGCAGATTGCCATAAACGGCAAGTTTGGTTAGGCTGGCATAATGTCTGAGAAACCCAAAGAAAACTGGGCCCACTGGTCTCAGCACTGTAGTGTCATGGGAAGCCTTTGCCAAGGCTGACCCTACACCACCTGTGTTTATTGCCTGGGGTTTGACACCCTCAATGCAGACTGCCAGATTTTAAGAATGTCCTGCTGCCACCGTGGAAAGAGAGTTGGTAGGCTCAGGAAAGGGAGAACAAAAGTCCTCTGACCGGATGGCGGCCCGGTTCGGTGCCAATCGAACCGGAGGGAGTGCCCTCTGACCAATGCGATACTTCCTCGGCAAACAAAGAGCTGCCCGAGGAGCCAGTTCCTGCAAAGGACTAGAAAGTCTGCTGCTGTGGAAAAGTTCTTTCCCCAACAGCTCAAGAGATAGCTAAAGCAATCCAAATTGTCCAGTCTCTTTCCCGGTTCCTGAACTGGCACCATCTGGGAGACGCTCGGTTCAACCGGTCCCACCAGTTTGAGATTATGATTTTGAGGAATTTTATGAGCAGTGGGAGGGAGAAGAGGAGTATGAGGAGAGTGAATATGGTCTGGAGGATCTGGATGCTCCTATTGAACCGATACCTCTCCAGACAGGCCTTTAGGGGGTTTCTCCTCCAGGCTTTTGAGTCCCTCTCATTTAATGTTTTATAAAAAGTTGTTGAAACCCTTCAGCTCCTGTTGAGGAAGCTGTTGATGACCAGGAAGAGCCTGATTATGTAGAAATGATGGAAATTCAGAATCTAAGAGACTGTCTATTCCTCTTCACAAATCTTTTAGGAAGCAGACAGTAAAGTTTTAAAACTCCTCATTCTATACCTCCTGTAGATAAAAGAATGGACAGAAGGTATACTTTATCAGGTTCTGACACGAATTCCTTACACAACAATGCAGCCATGTGGGGGTAGTGCAGGCTGCAGCCTGTGACAAGGCAAATATTCCCCAGCTTCACACCCTCCTGAAAAGGACTCCAGGAAGATTGATGCTGTGGCAAAGAAACAGTACATGGCAGCATCCTTGGGACTCAGACAAGCAAATTATATGGCTTATGCTGCCAGATACCAGAAATCCAGATGGGATACTGTGCTGGCTCTAGCTAAATAAGTCCCTGACCAGCTTTGCCAGGGAGCTGGAACAGGTGGCTATGGATGGTATTGAGGCATCAAAGGTGCAATTTCATGCTGTGGTGGACTCTAATGATGTATCTTCAAGAGTCATGGCTACATCTGTGGCACTTCGCAGAATGGCTTGGCTCAGATGCACCACCTTGTCACAGGATGCCCAGTCTAAAGCTATGGATTTTCCTGTGGTTGGCAATTCTCTGTTTGGGGAGCAGACAGAGAATTACATGAAGAAAATGGATGAATACAGGACTACCTATAGGAGTGCTCAGGCCAAGGAAAGGCAGGCCACTCTCAGAAGCAGCTTCCCAAGGGCAGGGGCAGGCCTTTCATAGGCCTTTTACCAGACTCAGGCCTCCTCTTCCTCCTATGCCCTAAGGGGATTCTTTAGAGGGAGGAGCAGACGGGTGCAAGCAGGCCTGCTTCTACCCCTCAGCCCAAAGCCCTCTGCCAAGCAGGCACCCTGATGGGGTAGCCAGGGCCGCTTCTCCTCTACCTGTAAGGGGGCAGGCTGGCTTACTTTGTCCAGGACTGGAAGTCTCTCACATCAGACAAGTGGGTTCTGGAAGTAGTAAGCCAGGAACTGGTTCTCAGCTTCAAAAATTCCGAAGATAAGAGCCAGATCTTTTCCTCCTGCATCTCCTTCAGAGGCACTCGCTTTACAGTCAGAGGTCTCTACCTCCTCGCCTCAGAGTCGTGGGAAAGGGTTCCACCCTACACCAGGGCAAAGGTTTGTACTCCAGGTACTTCCTTACCCCAAAAAGACAGGAGAATAGCGGCCCATCCTGAATCTCAGATACCTGAACAAGCACCTTTTAAAACCAAAGTTCAAAATGGTGACTCTAGGGATCATTTACCCTCCCTAAGGCCATGGGACTGGCTAGCGTCCCTGGACCTCAAGGATGCCTACTTCCATATTCTCATCAGAAGTTCCCACTGAAAGTACCCCAGGTTCGAGCTGCCCTCAGGCCATTACCAGTTCAGAGCAATGCCCTTTGGTCTCACCTCCGACACCAGGGTATTCACCAAATGCCTGGCAGTAGCAGCAGCTTGCCTAAGAAGGCAAAAGATTGCCATCTTTCCTTACCTGGACGATTGGCTCTTAGTAGGCCAATCCCCAGATCAGGTCAACCTATATCTTCAGATAACTCAGCAACTGCTTACTTCCTAGGTTTCCTTCTGAATCTCCCAAAGTCAGTGCTGGAGCCTGTCCAGCTCCTAACCTTCATAGACGCAGAACTGAACACCCAGGAAGCCAGGGCCTTCCTCCCTTAGACAGGGCAGACACCCAAGTCTCCCTGGCCTCCTCATTCACCCTGCAGGTCTCTCGACCAGCAAGGCACTTCTGCAGCTCCTGGGACACATGGCTGCTTCCACAGCAGTAGTGCAAGGGCAAGATTTCAGATGAGGGACATTCAGTTCTATTTGAGGGCCTTTTGGTCCCAGAGAAAGGATCCTCTTACCAAGTTGATCCCAGTAACTCGAACCCTGATCCAAGCCCTACAGTGGTAGCAGGATCAGAGCAACCTGAGACAAGGAGTTCCTTCATCACTCAGCCTCACTCTTTAATCCTTACTACAGATGCATCCCTCTTGGGGTGGGGGCCCACATAGAGCGACCTCACTACCAGGGACTGTGTTCCCCACAGGAATCTCTGCTCCACATCAACCTGTTGGAGCTCAGAGCAGTTTTTCTAGCACTTCAAGCTTTCTCCAAATCTGTTCAGAACAAAATTGTACAGGTCCAGAACAGACAGCGCCACTACAGTGTGGTGCATCAACAAACAGGGGCACTCGGTTTACGGCCTTGTGCATCAGAGCCATGAAGTTGTGGTCTCTGGCCTACTCCCTGAACACTTCCCTTACGCAGTTCACCTCCCAGGCAAAGACAATGTCCTGGCAGATGCTCTCAGCAGGATCTGTCAGGGCCACCACGAGTGGTCCCTGGATCCCCTGGTTCTGGGAGTAGTATTTGCCAAATGGGGCACCCTGCAAATAGATCTCTTTGCAGCTCCAGACAATCAACTTTCTCTCTTTGCTGCAGGCCCCAGTCTTGGGCTCAGTCCCTCTGGACGCCTTAGCCTTCAGCTGGGAAGGAAGTTCTCTATGCCTTCCCCCATCCCTCTCCTGTTCAAAGTGCTAGTCAAAATCAGATCCCAATCCTGCAGGGTCATTCTGATTGCCCCGGATTGGGCCAGGCAACCCTGGTATCCTCTCCTCCTGTCCTTAGCAGTCCATCCTCCCTGTGCCTTCCCAAGAATCACAATCTGTTAACCTGTGCCCAGGGAAGGGTTTGGTACCAACCTCAAGTCTCTCAATCTCAAGGCCTGGTTCTTGAAAGGCTAGAGTTTGCTGGCCTACACCTCTCTCAAGGTGTAATGGATATATTCAAGGCTTCTAGGAA
The DNA here is from genome assembly GCA_016271365.2 of Neoceratodus forsteri. NCBI lineage: Eukaryota > Metazoa > Chordata > Ceratodontiformes > Ceratodontidae > Neoceratodus > Neoceratodus forsteri. The sequence continues at coordinate 807,425,386 of CM028132.1, read as the reverse complement.
GCCTTCTGCCAGGAGCTACTTACAATCCAAATGGAAAAATTTTCCAAATGGTGCTCGGAAGAATATTTCCCCAGACTCTGCTGATCTACCCACAGTTCTAGATTATATGGTCCATCTAAACACTTTGAGTCTGAGACCAGCTACCCTGAAGGTACATTTGGCAGCTGTCTCTGCCTTTGTTTCAGCAGGTAAACCCTCCTTTTCATCCCACCCTGTGTTTTCCAAGTTTTCAAAGGTTTGCTTCACACCAACCCTCCATTTAGGGCCCCTGCCCCTGCCTGGGACCTCAATGTTTGCATTGCTCAGCTCATGCAACCTCCTTGAGCCCTTGTCTTCAGCTGAGCTTAAGTTCTTGACTTGGAAAACTGTGTTTCTGGTAGCTATCATCTCTGCCAGATGCATAAGTGAATTACAAGCATTGTCAGTGGAGCCAGACTTTATCTCCTTTCACAGAGATAAGGTAGTCCTTCAGACTAATAGAAAGTTTCTGCCTAAGGTGGTTTCAGATTTCCACCTTAACCAATCTATTTCTCTTCCAGTTTACTTCACTGACCATTCCTCCTCTGGTGAGAGGAGGCTGCACAACAGATGTGAAAAGGGCCCTTAGTTACTACATTGAACACACCAAGGGTCACAGGTTTGACTCCTCCAACTGTTCCTCACTTATGGTGAGGTTGGAAAGGAGACCTGCCACTAAAAGATCCATTGCCAGGTGGATTGTCTCTTGTATCCAATTCTGTTATGAAAAGCTGGGTAAGGTTCCCCCCTCAGGCCTGAGGGCTCACTCTACCAGGGGTACAGCTGCTTCTCTGGCTGCTGCCAAAGACATCCCATCTTAGAGATATGTCATGCAGCTACATGGGAAACAGTTCACACTTTTACCAAGCATTATTCCTTGGACATCCAGGCTCGGAGTGATGCTCGGTTTGGCACAGCTGTCCTTCAGAGCCTATTCCTAAGTAGGTTCTGTCCCTCCTCCATGGGGGTACTGCTGTTTAGTCTGCAATTGTCATAATATATAGCAGACTTCATGTTGTTTGAAGAAAAAATTACTCACCTTAGTAATGTTTTCTTCTAATGGAGTCTTGCTATATTATACCTCCCTCCTGCCTGCCCCTCTCAGAACCTTGTTTTGGGCTGTGGGTGGAGTCCAGTGTTGGCACTTAGTAGATGCCCACCTTTTGTTTTCACCCCTCCTTTTGGGGAGACTGGGTGTTGTGTTTTCATTTTTGGGTCTTCTGACTTGAGTCTTTGTTTTGGGACCAAAAATGTGTTCTTATGTTTAGTAGCCAGTTGGCTAGTGTAGGTTTACAGCTTCCACACAGAGCCTTAGCAAGTTTAATTCATAAAGATCTGACGGTTTGGGTTTGAAAGAAAGCAAACAGAGCTTCCTTAACCGAGCTCACGCCAAGATTCCATGCCTGCATGGAAAGTTAACTGTTTCACCTCCAGAGCAGTTCTAGCCTGCGTCATACTGTAATTGTCATAATATAGCAAGACTCCATTAGAAGAAACAACATTATTAAGGTGAGTAATTTTTTCTTTCTGTCCCTTCTAAAATGGAGTGAGGTCCATCCAACTGCTGTGTATAGAGAGCAGCGATGGGTATCATATGGTAGTCCTGTAACAAACCTCAATGCCCTATGATAGAGTGCATCCAGCTTACCCAGATAGGAGGCAGGCAACGACTATATAAGAAGTTAGCGTAGTCAATTATGGAGAGAATGTTCCTGTACCAAGCTTAGCTTAGCATTGCTTGTGAGGAAGTGCTTGATTCTAAAATAGAGGCCAAGTCTCTGATGGAGTTTTTAATAGCTCTTCCATATGTTCGATGAAGGAGAGTCTGTTGTTGAGCCAGATTCCCAGGTACTTGAATACAAATTCAAGATTTTCGCGAGAATCGTGGATAAGTGTGGGGCGTGTGTGCTCCTGTATGTCCTGCATACTTATACAGAGAGATGAACATTGCTTTTGTCTTCTTTGCATTAAGCAAAAGTTTTTACTTAGAAGTTGGTGCTGGAGTAGGTTGAAGTCGCTTGTAGATCTTTACAGGCTGTCTTTGGGGAGGGGTGACTGACATAGAGTACCGTATCATCAGTGAATAGGTGTACAGTGGCCTTGATGATATTAATATCGATGTTGTTGATATAGATAGCTAATAGGATCGGGCCAAGGATAGATCCCTGTGGTACACCTCTTTGTAAATGCTTAAGGGGACAGATTGCCTTTTGGCCTTAACCTGCTGGAGTCATCTAGAGGTAGTTATTGAACCACTGCAGGAGAGAGAATCCAGGCCTATGGATTTCAGGGATGTAAGGAGCAGGTCATGGTCAACTGTGTCAAATGTCTTACTTAAATCCAGGAACACAGAGCAGATACAAATTCTGTTATCCAATTCAGTTGCCAGTCATTGGTTACTTTTGCTAGGGCCGTGATGGTGCTGTGCTTGGCCCTGAAGCCAGATTATTGCAGGGTTTAGGAGATTATTAGATTCTAAGTAGGCTTTTAGTTGAGATCTTACAATCTTTTCCAGTAGTTTAGATAGTACAGGAGGATAGAGATTGGCCTGTAATTGTTGATGTTGTAAGGGTCTCCTGATTTAAATAGCAGGATGATCTGTGCAGTTTTCTAGATAGAAGGGATGGTCCCTTGTAGTAATGAGAGGTTGAACAGATGTGTTATCGGTACTGCTAACATATGGATGACAACCTTCAGAAAATAGGGTCATGGGAGTCCATGAATGCACTTCTTGTGTCAAGCTGCCAGTGATTCCAGGTTTGGCACAGCAATACTGCAATGCCTGTTTCCTAAATAGGTTCTCTACCTCCTCCAAAGGTACTGCTTGGGTAGTCAATCAGTCAAATTTTTATTGTATAGCTAAAAGCTATTACAGAATATACATATCTTACAAAATGCAACATACAACATTTCACATAAAACATAATACTTTCCATAAATAAAGCATACAATTTATAAAATCATAGTTCAAATCCCAAAACATTCTTCATAATAACAATTAATATGTTTCCACCAATCAAGCACAGTCTAACACATCCAGTAAATTGCACATATATCCCTCATAAAGTTACTGTTTTCCATTTTATATTGCTAATAGCTTGAAAATATTTAGCAACCCTTGTTACTGTCCAAGTATCCTCAGTATTAATTAGAATATTAGTTAGTATTCCTTGTCTATTTACATACAAACATACTAATTGCCAGCAGATTAGGCCTTATGGTCTATCGAGTCTGCTCGAACCTCAGATTCCTAGTTGTGTACTGAGGACCTCTCCCCACATGTGTTCCAGAAACCTCTATCATCCATCCCCACCCCTGGGCCAGGCCATCATCTGATACATCCACTTTCTGTGTCTGTCCCAGCCTCTCTTGAAGCCCTCCACTGTGGATCTCTGAACCATCACCAGGCAGCACGCCCAAGGATCCACTACCCTCTCAGTGAAAACCTCCTCCCCCACCCTTCCATCTTCCAACTTCAAACCATGCCCTCTGGTGATACCTCCCAGCTTTAGTCTAAAGATCCCTCCATATTTGCCCTATTTATTCCCTTGAGGTACTTGAAGACCTCAATCATGTCCCTCCTGTCTCTTCTCTCCTCCAATGAAAACAGGCAGAGCTCCTCAAGTCTGTCCTCATCGTCAAATCCCCAGTCCTCGTATCATCTTAGTTGCCCTCCTCTGTACCCGCTCCAGGAGCTGTATGTCCCTCTTCAAGTGTGGACTCCAGTGCTGTACACAGTACTCAAGGTGTGGTCTAACCAGTCCATTGTACAGTGCAGAATCACTTCCCTGCTCCTAGAGGTGATCCTCCACGATGGATCCCAACATCCTGCTTGCTTTGCTAGACGCCTCCCTGCACTGCTCAGAGTTATTCATACATGCATCCACCATGACCCCTAGGTCTTTTTCTCCTGTTGAGGCCTCCAGCACCTCCCTCAGGTGTACCTGTGTTTAGGGTTTCCCATCCAAGATGTAACACCTTGCACTTGGTGATATTGAAATTTAATTTCGATGTGTGAGCCCACCTTTCCAGGGTGTCCAGGTCCCCTTGCAGGGCCAACCTCCCTTCCCCTCAACTACTGCTCCCATCTTGGAGTTGTCAGCGAAGAGACTCATTTCACACCTATACCCTCCTTATGTCTGAAATGTATCGTTAAACAGGATCAGACCCAGGACCAAAACCCTGCGGTGCCCCACTATCTCGACCTCTCTAGGGTTCGATAGCCCCCACCAACCACTACTCTCTGAGTGCGTCCGCTAGCCAGTTTTCAATCCATTTGACCATCAAAGGGCCTACTCCCAACCCCGTCAGTTTTGATATACTTCATTTGTAAAGAAGCCAACCAGTATGCTCTGGGTTAAGGTACCAGGTGCAGTGCCACAATACATGTTCTAGGTCTTCTTACCTCCATAGTTTCAATCACACATTCCGAGTATAAGGTTTATACCCAAAATAAAATGATTTTGTTCAAACCACTTACAGGCCTGACCTTGCCCAAGATCAGGCACATTCACTGTGGCATTGCCGGAGCTAGCCTATAGCACCTGGTATTCCCAGGAGGTCTCCCATCCAGTACTAACTAGGCCTGACCCTGCCCAAGATCAAGCACATTCAGGGTGATATCGTTGTAGACTAACCTACAGCACCTGGTATTCCCAGGCGGTCTCCCATCCAAGTACTAACCAGGCCCAACTCTGCCCAGGATCAGGTGCATTCAGTGTGGTATCGCCCATAGACTAACCTACAGAGCGCCTGGTATTCCTTGCTGTCTCCCCATCCAAATACTAACCAGGCCCGGCCCTGCCCAAGATCAGGCACATTCAGGGTGGTACGCCAGAGACTAGCCTACAGCACCTGATATTCCCAGGCAGTCTCCCATCCGAGTACTAACCAGGCTCAACCCAGCCCAAGATCAGGCACATTCATGTGGTATCGCCCCAGACTAGCCTACAGCACCTGGTATTCCCAGGTGGTCTCCCATCCCAGTACTAACCAGGCTCAACCCTGCTTAACTTCCGAGATCAGACAAGATCAGGCGTATTCAGGGTAGTATGGCCCTAGGCTTGGGTAGTTCGCAGAAGTCAGAATACAGTGAGATTTCTGGGTTTGAAGAAAAAATTACTTACCATAGTAATTTTGTTTCTTCCAAGGGAATCTTACTGTATTCTGAGCTCCCATCCTTTCTCCTTGCTAGAACCTATAGGCACTGCTGCACAGCTGTTCATGCTGTTTAAATCCTATGGGTGTTTCTTTTTGGGCTTAGTGACTTGAGTCTTGGTGTGGCCCACATTTTTTAAATAAAGAGAAGGTTATAGTTGGTGTTGGGTGTTGTTAAGTTAATTATCAGTATAGTTTAGATGGACAAAGAACCCCAGTGTGCAAACACTGAGGCAAGGAATACCCAAAGGGCATTTGGCTGGGAAGCCAAGTTTCAAGAAAATACAAAATCAGACATACCCACACAATGCAAAGCATCATGGGCTGCATATACGAATCACACAGAATGTTATGCTGGTCCAGCTTTAGCAGATTGCATGGAGCCGAAGGCCTCTCACAGTTTGCAAAAACTGTGTGAGAGGCCTTTGGCACCATGCAATTCTGCTTAAAGTTGGACCAGTATAAATATTCTGTGGTGATTTGCATATGAAGCCCATGATGCTTTGCATTGTGTGTGGCATGTGATTTTGTAGTTTAGATAGTTTGTTATTAGCTTTGCTCCATACTAATCTAACGGTTGCAGAATGTTTACCAGGACAGTGGTTTGAAAACCGAGCTCAAGCCTAACATTCTATGATTAGCATAGGTTCTATTAACCATTTCGCCTGGGCAGTCTTATGGTGAGACCATACTGCAGGAGTCAGAATACAGTAAGATTCGCTTTGAAGAAACAAGATTACTATGGTAAGTAATTTTTTCATCTGTCCTGTCCCTAAATGCACTAATCCTCCTACTCCTGCTTTGCTGTCTTTAAAAAATATCTGGTGGTTTAGTGGGGGAACCAAGAGAGCCCCAAAGGTCATGATCCTTGAAGATTTGCTGTGCCACAGCTGAAGCTCACCCCCGCATCCCTGCCTTTATTACACTCATCTTAAAGTGCCCAATTCCCCTGCCATCCCCTTTTGACTCCTTCAACTGCCTGTGGTATCATCTTCGGCTCTGCTCTGCTCTGCTGGATGTCAGATCTGGAAGGAACAGTTCTCCACCTTAGTAGTCTGTGCTCTGTGAGGGTTCTAAAGATCCTGAGCATTTAATTTCACTACTACTCCGATTAACGTTTAGAGCAGGGGTTCTCAAATGGTGAGGCCAGCCTCCTGGGAAGCTCCAACCTGTTCCAGGGGATGCTCAAGCAGGTCTTGAAAAAGTATTATATTTCAATTTTGAACTTTATAGATTTTGTGTGAAGTGATAAGGCAAACTGAAAGAGGATAACAGTAGTTGAATTTATGTATTAATTCACAAGTCTGTGACCAGGGAAGGTACTGCACACTGAGCCATGGCTTATTTCCAGGTGTACCCAAGGAAGGGTAGTGAGAATACAATTCAAAATGTAACTGCAAAACACTCAAGCAATACAAAATGAATAAAAGTGCAAACAAATTAAAAACAATAAACTAACAATGAGAAACAATCGATCAATTAGACTGGCAGCAGAACTGTCTAAATACAAGAGTTAACCATGCAGGTACTAAGAATAACAGCAGGAGGGCAAAATGATCCATGAGAAGTTGCTTAAGAGCAGGGTTAGAGTGGGAGAGGCAGAGGTTGGCAGGAAGGTTATTCCAGTAAGAGGGAAATAGAAAAAGCAGTCTGACCCATGAAGGTATGGCAGTAATGGGTAACAATGGTTCGAGAGTCAAAATATTGGAGCAAGTAGGTTGTCCTGTTGGAGGCGGTTACAATAAGCGTAATAACATGAAAGCTGGGTATGCAAAGAGGTTTCAATTTATTCCTGATGTACTGTGAAGTAGGCTATTTTTCTGTGGGGAGACCCAAAAATATTTCAGTATTTTGGGGAGGCTCAACATCTTTTCCATGGCTTAGGTGAAGCTCACTATGACAAAGTCTAAGAACTGTTGGTTTAGAAACATAGATACATGGACACTGTCGGCAAACAAGGGCCTATGGCCCTCAGTCTCCAATTTGAGTTTTAAGTTCCCTTTATGTTTTTCTAGAAGTCTGTTGCCTCTTACCCCGACCGCTCAGAATTCCCTTTTGTCTATCCCATGCATTCTTAAATCATGTGATTGTTTCAGCCTCCACCACTTCCTCTGGCAGGGTGTTCCACTTGTCCACCACCCTTTCTGTGAAGAAATTCTTCCTCACATTTCCTCTGAATCACCCTTCCTCCAGCTTCATCCCATGCCCTCTAGTCATGGAACATCTTTTCACTGGAAAATAGTGTACCCTGCACCCTGTTCCTCCTGTAAGGTACTTGTATGTCTCCATCATATCCCTCTCTCCTCCTCTCCTCCGGGAGTACATATTCAAGTCCATCAGCCTGTCCTCATAGGACTTGTGATGCAATCCCGTACCATCTTTTGTCGCCCTCCTCTGAATCTTCTCTGTAGAAGCAGGATTGATTGTACCTCATCTTCCAATTACCACTCCATCGACAACTGCATGATGGAATGCAAGAAACTGGAGTTGAAACTCTGGATTGGGTGCAGTCTGAAAATTGATTAATAAAATTTAATTTTTATACAGGAATAAACATTAGGAAAAATGTCCTATTTTCAACAGAATGCCCTGTGCAGTGTACACATAGATGAGCATGTTCTGTGCCTCTACTGTAGGGGCTGAGCATGATGTTGGGAATTGCCCGTGTTGCCTAGTGATGCATCTCATGTCCATTGATGAGCGCGAGGGTGCTTTCTACTGAGGTAGGCCTCAGGCAAAGAAGGCTTTAGGGCCACAGATTCAGCAGACCAGCTATAGCCAACAGAGGAAGAGGCAGCAGAAGCTGTCAGCCCTGATGTTAGTCCTGGGGTCATCAGTGGATTGGATGCCATTCCAGGAGGACTTAGATTTTAGGGAGCTCCTTATGGCCATGGAAACTTTGGTGAGATCCTCTTTATTGAAAGAAGTTTTAGGAATGCCACTGCTGTTAATTGGGAGATCTGCTCCTCTGCTGCTGAGTACACCTGTACCAGTGATTCCTGGTGAAGATAATCCATGCTTTTGTCCTTGGGGTCTATACTAGTCATGAGTCCGGCAGCCCTGCCATTGGGACTCCTTTGGGCAGATTAGGTGGGCCATGTGGTGCTTATCCATCATCTTCTATGTTTCTATGCAGTTCCCAGCACTGATACTGTGGTTGGTCTTCCTTGGCACAGGGCAATGGAGGAGGCATATAGGGCAACATGGAGGTGTCCCTTTCCATTCCATCGCTCTCCAGGGACCCTCACAGGTATCATGTACTCACAGGGTCTGCCAGGAGGTGCTTCACCCCATTCTGGAGCTTCAAGTACTGCAGATTCCATCGGACCATGGAGCATTGCATGTGACTGACTCCCCAGATTAGTTTTCTGCTCACATGGATGCTCTTGGGAGGAAGGCTTTCTGCTCAACACATGTAAGTGCATCTCTGCACATATGGTGACCTATATTCATCCCGTGACGGTTGCAGGTACACAGCTTGTTAGCTACACTGCTACCAAGCAAGAAAGAAAAGGCAGGCCATTGACCTTTCTGCCCATCGTCTGGGGCAACTGCACCATTTGAGGATATCTTACAATGCCAGTGAAGATGCCTCTAGACTGGTAGGAACTGCAGTCTGCATCAGGTGGATGGCATGGCTTCACCTCTCTGACTGACTGACATCTTTGGACCAGCGTCACGGTGCTTACCTCACACTTTCAGGGGACTTACTTCTCTAGAGTCAGGGATGAATTGTCGGGAACTCTCCTGCTGCTTGCCACAGGAGCCCACACCTGGCCCTGACTAGTTTCATTTCTCGCCAGAGCTATGAGTAGCCACTGCCATAGGTGTCCTATCCCATGTAGAGGGCTGAGGGTATCTCTTTACCCTCAGGGTGAACCAGCTGTTTCCTCAGGAAAAAGTGAAAGCTTGGTATTCTAACCCCACGAAATTTACATGCTTACTATAATCGCTGATCTTCCAGAATATTTTCACCCTTGATTACCACATGCCCACCATCGAGCCAGGGCCTCTGGGCAGCTCATCCTGTTTGTACTGGCTGTCCCCGTCTAGTGCTATGTGTCTCCCCAGTTGTCCTCACTGCAGAGAAATTTAAGAAACAATAGAGGGCTTGGAACCAACTGCTTGGTTCACACCCACAAAAATTACAAAACAGGTTGAGGGTCCTCTTCATGACCCACATACCACCAAAAGGTGGAGGTAGCTCCCTTCTTTTCTTGCCCTCCTCCTGCCCAGTGTAGATCCCCTTTCTTGAGTATATACCTATTAGCTGCTAAATTCAGCCTATGTCTCTGAATTCTCTCCAAATCTAATTCCTCTTGGCAGCAGCACTGTCTGTGGAGCGTGCAGTGCAGTAGTTTGGATCAAGTTACTAGCCTTCACACAGGGTACGACTCTGTTGTTGCAAAAGAAGCAAGTCCTTTTCTTTTTTATGTTTTTTCTTCTGGCGATGCTACGCTACTTCTGTTGGTTGGTATGCCTTTTTCTCTCCTAATGCCAGCTGGGCTATTAGTCCACTATCCTTAGGGGTAACTGTGAAGATGTATACATTTTGACTCCCTTGTGCTGTTTAGTTCTGCAGTTCTACATGCACCAGAAATACCATTCTCTTTTACCCAGGTGAAAAAGGGGCATAGATTAACTGATGTCAGTCATTCTCTATCTGGTAGCATGTAGTTACCTTTAAGGATTCTGTGTGGTTTATTCTGCTTTGGGCACATTGATGCCATCTCAGTTGCAAGGAGTCTCAAATTTTGAGCATAACCCTCTTAGCTTACTTGCCAGAGCTACATGCTTTAGGACTCCTGCCTCAGTGTCACTTCCCATCTGCTGTCTGGCTAGTGCTGTTGAGGCTCTGGATCCATGCCCAACTACCTCTTTCTGCCACCTAGTGTGCCCTTCTCTCTATCTAGAGGTTGGCAGTGGGTTTTATTTTTCATTTATTTCCTATATCCTTTCCCTATCCCTTTGTAGAATTTCTTTAGCCTTCTCTTTATTTTCCCCACCCACTGTGTTCATAAAATGAGTATTGAAAATGTGGTAAAAATAAGTGTTACAAAACAGCTGAATTGTTATGAGTAATCATTGATTTGGGCACAAAGTCAAAATGTTTATGTCGTTAAAAAAGAATTCTTTGTACTGTTTTATGTCTTTTTTTTTTTACTCCTCCCACCAGGGAGGTCCGTGCTCCCTTCAGCCCTGCCTCCTTGACCCCACTTTCCATCACCTCTCTGGAACTAGTCCTGGCAGTGGGAAGGGTGGAGAGCAGCAGGTAGAGCCTCATATATGCCTGCTCGCTGCCATTTTCCTTCCACTTCCCCTGCTGAGGCATTCACATGGCATGCATGCTTGGAGAAGTGCACATGCTGCAGGGTCTCCCAGCACCTCCAATGTCTGCCACTCCCAACCCGTACTGCCACCAGGCCTCCATCTGGTGGCAGTCATTCAAGGAGCCAGCCATTCTCCTTCCCTAGGAGAGGAGAACAGCCCGTCGGTGTTCAGTCCTCCCCCCACCCCACCCGGCCTACCCTGGTGAACCGTGCTTGTTTCTGAACATGTGCTGTCAGCAGGAAGCAAGGTGTGGCATCCAGTGCCTCAACTCTTAGCGTCACTGGGCCAGCGCACTTATTTGTGTATGAAACAAAAAGTCTTTGTTCATCAGGATTCTTTCTTTGCAGTTTTTGGGATCAGTGAATTTTGCGAACAAAATTCTTTGTTCACAGATTCTGTGTTCACATAGGGTTACCAGATTTTGGGACACCAAAAAGGACACTGTCTATGGACTGCAGTGGCACAGTCTCAGTCAGCAGATAGCTGAGCAGCCAGCCAGCCTCCCAGTAACTCCCACCTTCACCACTCCACGCTCCCAGGTTGGAGTCGGACTCTCGGTGGAAGGTAGAGCTGTTAACTAACTGTATTTTTACAGGGTCACTCTGGGACTGGGACTTGACATCAAGCAGTGAGATAAGCAGTACTGTAGTAAAGACAAAAACAGAAGGGCGATCACGATCAAAATCAGGTGATAGATCAGACAGATTGGGCACACATCGGCAGAACAATATAAAACACTACTAGTAAGATCAACAAACCTGTAACACTCCCCAACACACACACACACACACACAATGTTGCATTTATTTGAGCAGCAGCATCTGGTCTGGAAATCTGACTGATAACTTCTAATTTACCAAATAAATGATTGGGCTGACATGACAACAACTTAACATCTCCTCCCCCAAGAAGTTAAATTTATTTGGCGCTGGGAAGCATGGTAACTGTCTCCACTCTGGATCTCCCATCATCAACTACTTGTCTACTCACCAATTGGGCTGCTGGGCTGGAAGTAGACTATAGACTGTTCAAGAGTCTTGGCTTGCCCTCCGCTCTGTCAGACTCTAACCACACGCATACACCTCAGTCCATTGGGAGTCAGGACCTTCACTGGGTGGTTCACGACTCAACTTGGCTACAGCTGCAGTGACTGTCAGTGGCAGTTAGGGGTCCAGTCCGAGAGTCTGGATCGGGATGGGATGACGGGTTGAAGATCAGTGGACTGCTGGCGTGGTCTAGTGTTCAAGACAGTGCTCAACAAGTTCAACTCAGAATCGATGGGTTACCATTGGGTTTGATGACTGCTATAGTTTGGGCTGGCTTGGAATTCTACCTCATTCCTCTGCTGCCTACTAAATCCATGGGTAGGTGAAAAGTGAATGCTACCTTCATGCCAGTCATAGCAGGCTGGACAGCACATGACAGGATGAGCATTCTTCAGTTGTTTCTTTTTTTCACCCACAGTTGCTTTTGGGCTTGGCACTGATCATACTGAACTAGTTGTCTGTTTTATTGCTAAGCAACCACGGCTAAACTGCAAGTGTGCAGCATGGAACCATGTACAGTTTGGAACGGCTGCTTGGCAACAGACAGCTAGTTCAATGTGAATCAGAGTGCCAAACCCAAAACATGGACAAAACAGCAGTTACAGAAAAATCTGCCCAGATCAAAATTCACACCTTAAAATGAGGACATATCTGGGTAAAATGGGACATCTGGTAACCCTTTGTTGTCACTTTCTCGTGAGCAAAGAATTCTTGACTCATGACACAAGAACTGCAACCCTTGCTAAGCTGGCAACCTAAAATGTTCGTGTTGCCCAGAAAACATTATTTCTGAGTAATTTTTGTCAAACAAGACTCAGTATCTGGCTAAATGAGTCCTGTTTACCTAGGTTCAGTATTTTTCTAAAAGGCATCATTTTAATGTGTTTATAGAAATACGTTTTTCCCAGAAGAGAAAAGGCAAGATGGTGCTCAAGCCTGTATAATAAGAACCAGCTATTCTGGCATCCCTTCTAACCATCTTCAGAAGCAACATTTTTAAAATCTGATAACTTGGGAACCAATAAATATTTTTCACAAAATCTTCAAAGGTACCTTCTTGGGCCAAACTGCTTCTACCTAGTGCAGTTCCAAAGATTTTAGGCCAGACATGAGCCGCCCCCAAAAGAGGTCTAAAGGTACATTGTTGATGTTTTTACACTCACTGAATCTCAGAATCCAGGCAAGCAAGCAGCCATGACAAAACTTGCAAGATATCAACAACATGGCACCCTGACCATGCTTGCAGATTTTCATGCAGTTTTGTCAAACAATGTCAGAGTTATTAAAGTGCAGATATTGAGGTTTAACATTAAAGTGCCTTTTCAGCCCATGCCCAGTTGTCTAATTTTCAAAATCTTATAACTTGAGAACTGATCAATATCTTTCATGAAATCTTTGAAAGGCACCTCCTTGGTCGAGCCTTTAACCTGAAAATGTTGGAACAAAATTGCTGTATACATGGGGGAGGGATGGCCAAGAAGAATATGTTTTCCCCCTATTTTACACTCTGTGGGTCTCAGACTCCAGATAAGCAGCCATCACAAAACATATCAAATGTGAAAATTTGGCACCCTGACCACGTGTACAACATTTCATAGATTCATTGAACAGCACCAAAGTTGTTCAGGCTCAAACTTAGTCACAACAGTAACATTTTCTCTTGCAAATGTGAAATGGCTTGTGAAAGAAAAATTCTTCTTCCGCATCAGAATGTTATCTCAAAAACCCAGTGAGCATGCTCAGAAGTCAAATTTCAAAACCTTATAACTCGAGAACAGATTGATATTTTTATGAAATCTTGAAAGGTATACCTTTGGTTCGAGTCTCTTCTACCCTGACAGTTCTGAATAATATTCCAAACATTTTTGTTCCACAGATGAGCAAAAAATAGCCAAAAAGTGTATTTGTAAAGTCTATTAAAATTTCCGGATCTCAGAACCAGGTGAGCGACTTTCATAAAACTTGCCACCCAGACTGCGAATGCAAACTGTCAGGCAATTTAGTTGAACAGTGCCAAGAGTTATTAAGATGCAAAATGTAGGGCAAACATTAAGCAGCCTGCTCAGCCCTAACCATTCTGCACTATTGTGCAAGCTAATATAGATATACATCTATATTATTGCAAAGAAATGCATGAATGAAGGAATATAATAGTATAACAGAAATGAACTAGTGTAGAATTATAGAATTCAAACAACATGAAGTCTTGCTGTATTCTTACTATCTGCAGTTAGCTCCAGCCTTTAAACTGTCCCGGAGAACAAAGGGTTAACTTTCTATGCAGCATAGAATGCTGAGCTCGAGCTCGGTTGAGGTCTCTGCAGCCCTTTGAAACCCAACCATCAGATTCTTTACTCTGCCTCACTGAACAGTCGCTGCGGAGATTTCTCCTTCTGCTCGGTTCAAAAGTCAGTTAAAGTGTCCGTTTAAGCCAAATTAGTCGAATTTAATCCGCATAGTCGGTTCAGGCTGCGAGTACCATGAGTACTAGATAGCAGTTTCTTATTGTATGGAAATTGTAAGTTTGTTCAATCGATTCGGCTGAACCGATCCCTTGTTTTGATTTTCTGTACTTTACTTTAGTGTGTGGTTACCGGTCCTTATCGGTTCTAAAAAAAAGCGTAGTTTAGACTTTTCTTTTCCAACACCGTGACATGGTTAGGAACTGATAAGGAGTCTTGCCTGGCAGTTGCCGAAAAAGGATAAGTTTGAGTGGGTTGGCCATGTCTGAGAAACCCAAGAAAAAAATGGGCCACTGGGTTTCAACACTGCAGTGAGTGTGGGGAAGTCTTTGCCAAGGCCGACCCCACACCACCTGTGTTAGTGTCTGGGGTTTGAACACCTCGATACAGACTGCCAAATTTGTAAAAATGTTCCTAAAACTACCTTAGAAAAGATTAGGCAGATTTAGGGAAAAGGAAGCTAGAAGTCCGCTGGCGGATGGCCAGCCCAGTTTGGTTCTGAACAAACCAGAAGGAGTGCCCCTCTGACCAGGGCTTATTGCCTTATTCGGGCAGAGGGAGAGCCAATCCTGAGGGATTGGTTCCTACAAAAGAAAAAGAAAAGACAAGTCAGCCGGTTCAGATCCAGAGGTTCATGTTCCAACAGCTGATGAGGTTTGCAGCGATCGGATTGTTGAATCGCCTGCCTGGTTCCATACGATCCGGATCCATTAGCTAGGGCTCAGTTCGGTCGGTTCCACCAGTTCAGGTGTATGCCCCTGAATATTTTTATGAACTGGAATTTGAGGAGGAGGGATTTTGAACAAGATGATGATTGTGATGGAGCAGAAAGTCTGGATTTGCCCATTGAACCGGACATCTCCCCAGACAGACCATCTGGTGTTTCCTCCTAGGCTCTCTCGTCCCTTCTCCACTATTTTTACAGGAAGGTGGCTGAAACTCTTCAACTTCCTATGGAGGAGGCTACAGAGAATCAAGAGGAGCCTGATTTTTTAGAGATGATGGGCATCCCAGAGTCCAGGAGACTGTCTATTCCCTTGCACAAATCTTTTGAGAAACAGACTCAAAAATGTTAGTCTTCTAATACTGTACCTCCTGTTAATAGAAGGATGGATAAGAGGTACACCTTATCAGGCTCAGACATGGAGTTTTCTACCAACAATGCAGCCATGTTGGGGTCATGCAGGCTGCAGCCTGTGACAGGGCTAATGTCCCCTTGGCTTCACACCCCAGATAAAGACTCCAGGAGGATGGATGCCTTGGCAAAGAAGCAGTACATGGCATCCTCTTTGGGACTCAGGCAGGCTAATTATATGGCCTATACAGCCAGGTTACAGAAGTCCAGGTGGGACACTATACTGGGACTGGCTAAACAGGCCTCCCTCAGCTGGCCAAGGAGCTGGAGGAGGTGGCTGTGGATGGGATTGAGGCATCTAAGGTACAGTTCCATGCTGCTGTGGACTCCAGTGATGTGTCATCAAGAGTCATGGCTACATCTATTGCTCTTCGGAGAATGGCTTGGCTCAGATGTACTAGCCTCTCACAGGACACCCAGGCTAAGGCCATGAATTTCTTGTGGTGGGTAATTCTGTGTTTGGGGAGCAGACAGAAATTACATAAAGAAATGGAGGAATATAGGACCACTTATAGGAGTACACAAGCCAAGGAGGCAGGCAGCTCCTCAAGGGCAGCATTCTAGGGGCAGGGGCAGGACTTTTCATAGTCCTTTCTACCAAGCACTGGCCTCTTCTCCCTTTTCTCAGAGGGGTTCTTCAGAGGGAGGCAGAAGGGGATGAGCAAAGCTGCATCCACTCCTCAGCCAAAGGCCCCAGCCAAGCAGACACCCTGATGGGTCTGCCGGGTCGACTCTCCCTATCCCTGTAGGGGCAGGCTGGCGCTTACGTGCCCAGGACTGGGTGTCTGTTACTTCAGACAAATGGGTCCTGGAAGTGGTTAGCCAGAGACTGGTTCTCAGCTTCAAAAATTCCGAAGATAAGAGCTAGATCTTTTCCACCTGCAAGTCTCTCCAACCCTCACCCTAGAGGCAGAGGTTTCATCTCTTCTGGCCCTAGGAGCCATAGAGAAAATTCCTACCCTACACTGGGGCAAAGGTCTGTACTCCAGGTACTTCCTCACCAAAAAGACTGGGGAGTGGTGACCCTTCCTCGATCTAAGATACCCGAACAAACATCTTTTAAAACCAAGATTCAAGATGGTGACTCTGGGAATAATTATTCCTCTCTAAGGTCAGGGACTGGCTAGCCTCTTTGGATCTCAAAGATGCCTACTTTCACATTCCCATCAGGTGCTCCTACAGAAAGTACCTTAGGTTCAAGTTGCCCTCAGGCCATTATCAGTTCAAAGCAATGCCCTTCAGCCTAACACCAGCTCCAAGGGTTTTTACAAAGTGCCTGGCAGTAGTAGTGGCCTTTTAAGAAGACAGAAGATTTCGTCTTTCCATATCTGGACGACTGGCTCATTGTGGGTCAGTCTCCAGACCAAGTCAAGTCAGACCTGCAAGTGACCCAGCAGGTGCTATCTTCCCTGGGTTTCTTTTCAACCTTCCCAGGTCAATCCTCGAACCAGTGTAGCTCCTTACCTGCATAGGGGCAGAGCTAGATACGTCAAACAAGAGCCTTTCTTCCCTGGAAAGGGCAAGAGTTCTTGTGGAACTGGCTCTTCCTTCAGCCTTCAGGTGTCTCAACCAGTAAGGCACTTCCTTCAGTTCTTGGGCCACATGGCAGCTTCCACAGCAGTGGTCCAAGGGGCAAGATTTCAGATGAGGGACATTCAGTTTCATCTGAGGGCTTTTTGGTCCCAAAGAAGGACCCTCTTACCAAACTGATTCCAGTGACTCGGATGCTGATTCAAGCCCTCCAGTGGTGGCAGGATCAGGACAATTTAAGGCAAGGGGTCCCATTTGTCACTCAGTCTCATTTGGTGGTCCTTACCACAGATGCTTCCCTATTGGGGTGGGGAGCTTATCTGGGAGCTCACAGCCCAGGGACTGTGGTTCCCTAAGGAGTCCCTTCTTCATATCAATCTTCTGGAACTCAGGACAGTTTTCTGGCCCCAAGCCTTTTCTCAGACTGTGCAGAACAAGACGGTTCAGGTCAGAACAGACAATACCACAACCATGTGGTACATCAACAAGCAGGGAGGCACTCGGTCTATGGCCTTGTGCACGGAAGCCATGAAATTGTGGTCCCTGGCTTATTCCTTGCAGACCTCTCTGGTAGCAGTCCACCTTCCAGGAAAGGACAATGTGCTGGCAGATGCACTGAGCAGGATCTCCCAGGGCCATCACAAATGGTCCCTGGACTCCCTAGTGTTGAAAGTGATTTTTTCAAAGTGGGGCACTCCAGAGATAGACCTCTTTGCAGCCCCAGACAATCACCAACTTCCTCTGTTTTGTTGCAGACCCCCAGTCTTGGGTTCAGTCCCTCTGGATGCTCTTGATTCTGAACTGGGAAGGGACATTTCTGTATGCCTTCCCTCCCTTTCCTCTTCTGTTCAAAGTTCTAGTCAAAATAAGGTCACAACCTTTCAAGGTGATTCTGATTGCTCAGACTGGGCCAGACAGCCTTGGTACCCCCTGTTGCTGTCTCTAGCAGTCCATCTTCCCCTGTCTCTTTCCAGGAATTACAACCTGTTAACCTCCTCTCAGGGAGGATTTGGTACCCAATCTTGATCTCTCAATCTCAAGGCATGGCTCTTGAATAGTTAGAGTATGCAGATTTGCATCTGTCTCATGAGGTTCTGGATATTCTCAAAGCTTCTCGAAAACCCTCCACCAGAAAGACTTATAACTCCAAATGGAAAAGATTCAGCATTTGGTGTTCCAAGAAGCATATTTCCCCAGACACTGCTGAATTGCCTACAGTTCTGGATTATATGGTCCATCTTAATTGCCTAGGCCTCAGACCAGCTACTCTCAAGGTACAGTTGTCAGCTGTTTCTGCTTTTCTGTCAGTGGGGAGGTCTTCCTCACTATCATATCATCCTGTGTTCTGTAAATTTTTCAAGGGATTGCTTCATACCAATCCTCCCTTCAGGGATCCTGTTCCCTGCCTGGGACTTGAATGTTTGCATTGCTCAACTAATGCAGCCTCCCTTTGAGCCTATGTCCTCAGCAGAGCTTAAGTACTTGACTTGGAAAACTGTGTTTTGGTAGCCATTACCTCTACCAGGCGTATCAGTGCAAGCCCTGTCAGTGGAACCTGATTTTATCTCTTTCCATAGAGATAAGCTGGTCTAGAACCAGTAGGAGGTTTTGCCCAAAGAGGTTTCAGACTTCCGCTTTATTTAAGCGTTTTACCAGGAAGGCATACTGAGCAGAGTACTGCTCGATTACAGATGCATCCTGGGGAGGGAGAACATAGGAGAACAGTTTACACAGTATAGACAAGAAAATACATAGTGGGAGAAATAATAACATTAGGATCTGGTTACATGTCAGTAGTAGCTTGAGAGAGACAAATTGGTAACCACAGTAAATACAGTATGAGAAAGCACTTGAAGTCAGGATTAACAAGTGAATACATTGTGGAAGATCACTAACATTTGATTCAGAAACCACTACATACAGGACTGAGTGTTGTGGCAGTTGGTAGCACAGTTTCATACAGCAAGTGTACAACAAAATTAAGTTTTGAGCCATACGAGATACAGTATAAGGTGAGTGGACAGTAGTTAGATACTGATGAATTACAAATTTGCTAAGTGCCAACATTCCCAGAGAGTTGCCTAGTAGTTGGTAGGCTCATACACACAAGCACAGGTGGAACGAAATGATCTTGGAGCATGGAGTTTAGGTGCGACAGGGAGGTGAAAGAGACTAATGTTAGCTGGGAGGGGTTCCATAGCAAGGGAATGCACAGTAGCTGAACCTGATTGCCCAGTGGAGGTAGATCGGTATGGGACAGCTAGGGACCTGGAGTCTGAGTTTCTGAGTGTGTATGATTGTCAGCTAGGGTTGTTAAGATGTCAGAGAGGTAGAAAGGAGCAGCTGAGACCATTGCTTGGAACCGTAATTTTTACGCAGTGAGTTAGCCTGCGATAGTCAGGAGGTAAGTTCATTGCTTGATATAGGGGCACAGTGGTGTGTGGAGTAGGGCTGTTTAGGGCTAAGCGGCAAAAAGAGTGGAAGAGAGGTCCAGCCTAGCTAATGTGGTCTTGGGCCGTCACTGTAGACTACGTCCCCATAGTCGAGGACTGGGAGGATCATTTTATTTATAATGACCTTCCTGGCTGGAAGGGTATGTTGTCACGATTCGGTAAAGTGCACCAAGCCTTGGGTGCAGTTTCTTAAGTAAGAGTCAGTATGTGCAGAAAAGTTGAGGTGCTGGTCAAGAGCCAGACACCGAGGTATCTGAAGGTGGTGCAAGACTCCAGTGGGGACCCTTCCAGGGTGTGAAAAACTAATGGTGAAGGGAGCCTAGAAATTTTCTATCTCGTCCCAAAGGTTAAGGAGACTGTTTTGCTAGCATTTAGGAGGAGGTTATTTGAGTGGAGCCAGTGCTGGACTGTGATGAAATTGTGCTGAAGTCTGGACCAACTTCAGAGGGCGAGGGGCGGATGCATAGCACTGCAGCCATGTATATATGGATGGTGGAGTGTGTGCAGGCGGAGGGCAGATCATTTAGAAAGACCGAGAATAGGAGGGGGCCCAGGACAGATCCTTGAGGCACTCCTGACATGATTGGGAGGGGTCCGACATGGATGCTCTGATAAGGACAGCTTGGGATCTACCAGTGTGGTAGGAGTGGAACCAAGATGTGGCCCAGGCTTGAATCAGTCCATGTCTCTCCTGTCTTCTTCACTGATCATTCTTCCTCAGGGAGAGGAGGCTACACAGTCTGAATGTTAAAAGAGCCCTTAGCTACTACATAGAGCGTACCAGGGTCACAGGTTTGATTCCCTCCAGTTATTCCTCACTTATGGAGAAGTGGGAAAGGAAAACCTGCCACCAAAGAACTGTTGCCAGGTGGATTGTGTCTTGTATACAAGTCTGCTGTGAGAAACTGGGAAGATTCCACCCTCAGGCCTGAGGGCTCACTCTACAAGGAGGTACAGCTGCTTCCCTGACTGCTGCCAGGGATATCCCTCTCTTAGAAATTTGTCAAGCAGCCACCTGGAAAACAGTCCATACCTTTACCAAGCATTATTCTCTGAATATCCAGGCTAGGAGTGATGCTCGGGTTTGGCACAGCAGTACTTCAGAGCCTATTCCCAAATTAGGTTCTCTTCCTTCTCCATGGAGGTACTGCTTGGTAGTCTGCAGATAGTCAGAATACAGCAAGACTTCATGTTGTGTTCCTTCTAATGGAGTCTTGCTGTATTCTGATCTCCTCTCTGCCTCCCCTCAGAACCTGTTTTTGGAAAATGGGTGGGCAGGTGCAGTGTTGCACCCCAGAGGTTGCCTCTAGTTGACCCTCCCTTTTATTTGGTGTTTTATTGTATTATTATCCCCTTTGGATTGGTTTTGGTTTCCAGACTTGAGTCTTCCTGGGGAACTCAAGACTCTTTGTTGCCAGTTGGCTTGTTAAAAATTTACAATTTCCACATAGTATAGTTAGTGAGTTTTGCTGGTAAGAATCTGATGGTTGGGTTTCAATGGACTGCAGACAGAGACCTCAACCAGAACTAAAACTCAGCATTCTGCACTGCATAGATTAACCCTTTGTTCTCCGGGGCAGTTTAAAGGCTGGAGCTAACTGCAGATAGTCAGAATACAGCAAGACTCCATTAGAAGAAACAATTACTAAGGTGAGGAATTTTTTCATCTGGTATCTATATGATGAACTCAGAATGCAATACTGTATACTTGTACTGTCATGAATGTGCCAATAAAGATTTAAGTTAAAAAAACTGCATTAATGCACCAGTTAGAGTTAATGCCACAAAGAATGGAACAGTTGCATTAGGGTTCCAACCCTAGCTCCCCCAACAGCAGAAGAACAGGACCATAAACGCAACCACAAACAGCCATCATCGGGTAAGACAAATGTAACCTCTAGGTGGAACTATCCTATGGGCTACTACCCTGCCTGTGTGGCTATGCACAGGTTGAGGGGCCTGAGTTCTGTGAACGAAGTGCCTCCACCTGGAGGAATGGTATTGGGGTAGCTTAACTGCTCTGGTATAGCCCCAGGAGGCTATAACCAACCACCAACCTTGTAGTGGCCTAGACTAACACAATGGTACATTCACATTCAGTAGTTAGCAGTACTAATATGCTCTAAACCCTTTCACTTGCCACCAGGGCTGGATCTGCTGCAACTGCCCTGGAGACCCCTTGGAAAATAAGATCAGCAATGCAACAATACAATATTACCACTGTAACAGCTAATAATATGCACACTAACCAGGTTAAACATGAAAACAGACAATCAGATTTATTTAGGGGCAGTGAACAAGGGAGGGCATGAATCTAGCAGAATGATTAGTGATCTGATTAGAATAAGGATTGTTCAGCATGCACAGTAAGTCCCAGTTACACAGTTCAATAACCCTGGGTACCCAGTATGCCATGCAGGCTAGCCTGAAGCATTGCCTTGGGTGGCCAGTGTTGCAGCTGTTGTTGGGGCCCATAGGATGAAAACAGTTAACATGCACACAACCGAAATATTTGTAATCCTGAGCCGGATGGCTTAGTCCTTTGCAATAACCCAGAACAAACAGTTAGACAGTACACAGTGATTGCAGCTATTGTTGAGGGAGCTACCCTGAATTGTAGTCACGCTGCCCCACCAGGATGTAGGACAGGCGAAGATGACCTCATGGTGATGATCTGGAAGGCTAGGGAAGCAGGGCTGACACGACTCACCTCGGGTGGTCGCTGCCTGTTCGATGGTGTTGAGCAGGGGCGAATCCCAAGCGGGTCTTTCGCCGAGATGGTCTCTGATGTGAGTAGCAGCCTAGGCTGAGATTGCAGGGTCCAGGTGGGGTGAACAGTTTGGAAAATGTCCGTAATCTTCTGTTGGTGAAGCCTCCAGCTGGCGTAACAAATTTGCCCGTTGAGGAACCAAATCGCGACCCACAAAGCACATTTGGCATATTTACAGCACTAACTTCACTGAGTAACAGTTCGGATGAAGTCCGGTTGCAAATTGCAGCTTCACTGTGCAAACCTTCTAATCAGGCCAAAGTTCTCTCACAAGCTGGGCCGATCACTTCAGTAGCAAATCGTCGGTCCAAATTAGAAGTGGCACTAATAAACTTCTTTTCTTCTGCTGCAGCTTCCCAACATGGAAACTTGGAACCAGGTCCAACTTCTGCAAAGGCAGTTCACTGGGCAGAAGAGCGTGGCAGGCAGGCCAGGATGCCCTTCCATACGATTCTCCTACACTCCTTCTGGGAGCAGCTGCTTGAAAGCTTGAGCTGTTCATTCTTCAACCTCTAACTCTTAACTGATCCACTGTCCAGCAGTTCTGGGATTTCCTCTGTGATCCAAAGGTTCAGTTGGCTGAGGAACTGTCTGTCACACTAAGGGCTCCCCTTGAGGTCCATTTTGGTGCCAACATTTAAACTACAAAAACTACAGAATTCTTTCCCACAAGACCCTGGGGACAGTCTCCATTTAGGTCCCCAGTGGTTCAATTGGTCCAAATACTGGAAGTCCAGGACCTAACATGGTGGCTCCTATCCAAATGTTAGAGCTGCAATAAAAGCAAGTTAGACAATCTTCTCTATCTTTACTATAATAACAGATAAACAGTAAAATAATCACAGTTCCTATGAAGGTTCCCTCTGCGCATGTAGCGACTGCAGAGATGGAGCAATATGACACACTGTCTGACTGGTCAAAGCCTTAATTACATGGAACCAACCCAGACTAACTTCTAAACACAGATTAGGCGTTCTCTTTAAAGAGACACGCGTGGAGCCTCGCTAGGGCACTCACACACAATTTGATAGCCTGATTCAGACAGAACACTAGCCTGACAGTGGGCATTAGGAGCCCAGGAAGACATTGTAGTAAACCACTATTTGTAGGGGGTTACAGAAACAACAATAAACTGTTTCTAGATGACACAAACACATTAACACTGATAAGCTATCTTTGTAAATTTTTATCAATGGAACACACACCACAAGGTGCATACACAGTCACTTCCAGCTGCAGATGGAAATCCAGAATACTAAAATCACAACACTGCTTCTGTGTGTAGAAGCACAGGCCCTGCAGCCACAGATACAAATCCACAATCTCCAAATTACAATAGTTCATTTGTCTGCAGAGCGCAGGCCCCTATGGGGCCTGGGCTTTGTAACCACAGGTACTCATCCACACTGAAAGACATGCACACAGTTCTGTCTGCAGGTGCCTGTACTTCTGCAGTCACAGATGTAAGACATACACACCAACCTCTGGCTGCAGATGCAGGCACCACAAAAGTCATTATTCCAACATTTTTTTCTTCTTATGTTTCTTCTCCTCTGATTGGCTCCCATCTGTCAGTACCCTGGCCCTTTCATACCAACATCCACCAGAACTTACTGCCAGCTGTCGTCTCCCAGGACTTTCACCCCCATTGTGGTTGTAGGGTCCCCAACCCCATCATGGGCCAGATCCAGTTCAATCAGCATGCCCAGCTGGTGGGGTGCGGGGCCTGCAGGCACTCTGCACCATCCTGCCACTGACTTTTACCTCCTTACTAGTCCTGGGAGGTGTGGTGTGCAGTGCCATCATGATACACACGCTCATTTCCATGAAGGCGTGCACCACCTCTCCTCACTTGCTGACTTGGGCTGGCTTTCCCCAGCTTCTGCTAGTAGCCAGAAAAGCACCAAACTCTGCCCCCGGGCGGCTCTCTGGTGCACCAGTTCACTTCTGAACCCAGGTTGTCCACACCAAGCAGTTGCGCTACTGCTACACTAGCGGTCCAGCTAAGGATACCAAAATTGCAACAGTACATCTTCCTGGACTAAAAGTCTCCACCACTCATTCACACTAATGGGACTACGCCAGAGACACTAGGACCCAGGGGCAAAAATCTCCAGAAGGGCCTGCACGGGATAAGAGCGATGCATGCATGGCACATGAGACTAGCTCGTGCCATATGAACTATCTTGGTGTCGACTCTCCAACCACCTCAGTTCCTTTTCTCCCACTATCAAGTGTGCTTTGATGACATTGCTCGCCTGCGGGAGTCAAGTCTTCATCTATACAACAGCAGCTATGGTCGTTCAGTATTCGTTTAACTTACCATTTTAGTGTTCTTTTCTTATTTAAAAAGATGATGAAGAAGAAGAAATTCTCAGCCTGCCATCACGAGGTCGACCAGTGATGATGGGAAGACTTTGTTTGAAAGCTGCCATGGCAGTGGGGCTGTGTCTGATTTGCCGCCCATTGTGGAGGAGATCCACACGTGGGCAGTCCAGTGCAAGGGGGACAATTCACCGAAGCACAAAAGTAGCGGTTCCAGGACCGGCTCCACTTGACCTCGAGCTCTTCTTCCTTCTGTCAGTGGAAAAAGAATCGGTACTGCTTGAGGTTGCCCTCTGGTATGTCTCGTGGAGATTGTCGGTGGTGGAGGCGGTGAGCCTGAACTGACTATGGTGGGTTCCTCTGTGGCTCCACTCTTAGCGGCTATGATCTTTGACACGGATCCCATCTCTGTCCTCGATGGGGTTCCAGTGAGCAGTTCCACCTCTGGGCTGCTCTTTAGAGCAGTGGGTACAGCGTCTGGTCAGTGGACCAGGTTCCTGGGTCTTCAGGCCTCAGAACCACTGGACTGCAATTGGGTCGATCAGGCCAGAATGTGCCACGTGCCCTCTCTGGTGCCAACACCATCGACACTGACTCCTCATGCCTACCCCCCTCCTTTTTCCCTGCAGCGGCCGGCAGGGTACCGCTTTCCTTCTCCCCTTTTCTTCAGGTCTAGGTCAGTAGCGGTTCTGGCTTCCGGCGCCGTTTTGGGCCAGTGCTGTGTTTGGCGCCAGTGCAGTATGTGGTGCGGCACTGGGTGTGGTGCCATGTAGTGCTGGTACCATGGGTGGTGCCGGCGTTATGGGCAGTGCCATGTCTGGTGCGGGTCTGGCACCATGTGTGGCACCATAGTGGTGCCAGCACTGCGGATGGTACTGAACTCTTCACCAATCCGGGTGGTGGCGTCTCCCATGTTCCTAGTCTAGACCTGCCTTTTGGAGGTTATTCTGGGGTAGAAGTGGATCTGGATGAGTCTCTCCTAGTCTACAGCAGATGTCTCATTTATGGGCTGGAATGCAAGCCTTCTGTATCAGTGTGATGGAAGATCTTCTTTCCAGTTCTTTTTCCTCAGGGATATGGGGTCCACCATAACATTTCAGTTTTCACCTGTGGACCAAAGCAGACTTCTATGTCTTGAGTTCCTATATTCCTCAGTATGAGTACACCCTGTAGAATGAACACAGTGCAATGGTGAGAGCCTTCTGAAATTGAATGCTCCTTTGCTGGGGCATATAGCTCAATAATCAGCTGAAAGCTTTTATGGACACTACGTCTCTGCCTCTAGGGCAACTACCACTGGCAACAGGTGGTTAACGTCTCCTTAATGGTGCTTATCTCTTCCGCCCTCAGGTTGATCTCTAGAGGCCACTCAGAACAATAAGGCTGCCATTTAAACAACACACCATCCTTGTAACAGGCATTCCTTTCAAGGTAGAGGCCTAGGTGCCTTTTTCAGGAACCAACCTCTCAGCTAGAAGAGAAGCAGTAGAGGCACAGGGCCTGAAAGCACCCTGTTCCAACCTCTGTGGATCCAGCCCAGGTCCCACCCCAGCTATCTGAGGGCACCTCGAGCGGTAGGAGGGGTGTCTAATTCAGTTTTACAACCAGCGGAAGTCCATTACAGCGGACTTATAGGTTATCATGATTGTCCGAGAGGATACTCTCCCAATTTCACAGATTTCCCAGACTTTCCACCCAGGCGGCAGCTCAGTCTGTCCACCTCTCAGTCACACTCTTCCTGAGATACGGGGCCTCTGCAGAAAATGGGTAGTAGTAGTTATTCCACAGCGGAATGGAGCACAGGGTCCTATTCCATTGCTTCTGGTTCCAAGTTAACAGGCGGCATGTGCCCAGTTGTCGGCCTTGGAAGGTTAAACAAGTACCTGTTCGGGAGAATTCACTAAAATCTTGGTGTTCAAGTCTTCACTTCCTGGACTTTTGGCTCTTAGCCAGCTCATCGGGCAAGAGACACAGGAAGCAGTCACCACAGCTTCTCAGTTGTTCTCTCCAGGGGTTCTCTGATTCGGGGAGCGTGCCAGTTTCATCTTCCCAGCAGCTCCTCTTCTTAGGAGCCCTCCTGGATACCTCCAAGTCAGTTTTTTCCAGAGGACAGGAGAAATGACATCTTCAGATGGCTTCGTTATATCACGGAAAATGACTCTGTTCGGGCCCTTTTTGGTTGGTGAGTGCTGGGACTCAGGGTGTCCTCTGCAGCAAGCAGTGGTCTCTAGCCAGCATCCACAATCCTCATCCAAAATGACAAAGCCTTGGACAAAATCTCTCATGGAGGCTCACTGTCAAGACCTCCACACTCAGGTGTGGAGCTAGGAGGAACCTCATCTTGTCATAAATTTCTTAGTGATGAGGTTATCTGATAGCAAAGTCTTGAGGATGCCCTCTGCCACGAAGTGATCCTACTTTGGACAGACAACAAAGCTGTGATGTATTACATCAGCAAGCAGGGTGGGGCATACTCCTACCCTCTCTGCAGTAGGGCCGTGAGGTTGTGGGAGTGGTACCTCGAGCACGGTGCGTCAGTTCAGATTTCGTGCAGTCATTTTTGATGAGTGGGGCAGTTCAGACCTGGTCCTTTTGTGTCCCATCTCAATTCAAAACTGCCTCTATCTTGCTTCAGAAATCCAGACCCTGGTGTTTTCTGTCAGGGCGTGTACACTGCAGTAGACAAGACACTTCCTGTCGTTTTCCTCCTCTTCCCTTGATCAGAGGATGCTGCTCAAGTTTTATGCACATGGGGCAGGATGATTCTCCATCGTCCCAGACTGGCCTCGGCAGATATAATTTGCATTGATCTACAGTCTGTCAGAAGTTTCCCAAGTGACCCTGTATGGCGGACACTCTGACACAGGGACTTTAATCCATCCTCACTCCCTTCATCTGCTGGGCTCCGGAGGAAATGGAAATGGGCAAGCTCTAGGTTTCCCAGACCGCCATGAACATCTTCTGAGCGTGCATGGGCCTTCCACCAGGTGGGCTTATGCGGCTAAGTGGAAACCCTTCTCCATCTGCTGTGCAAGTCCCATCTGGACCCTTCAGTTGCCCACAAGTATAGGTGTTGGAGTGCCTCTTGGACCTATCGAATGCAGGTTTGCTGTACTTCGGCAGGGAAGGTACACCTCTGTGCGTTTTTCGGTCTGTCTTGAACCAGTAGACAACATGTCACTGGCTTAGTTACCATTAGTCAAGCTTTGCTTCATTAACTCCAGAAGGAAAGGCGTTTCCTTCATTCTCTGGATGTTAAGATGGTTCTGCAATTCTGTATCGACAGAGCGAAGAGATGCGCATCCGAGCAACTATTTTATCTTTCAGCATACCTTGGCTCAGTCAGCCTGTTGACATGAGATGTTTTCTGCTTAGCTAATAGCATGTCTTCAACACTACTAATCCATGACACAGGCCAAGTTGGAAGGCCGGGTTCACACCACCCGTCGGAGAGTTTGCGGCTTCCTAGCAATTCATAATGTACCGTTGCAGACATCCATGGCGAATAGTTGGAGCCTGGTGCATACCTTTGTAAAGCACTGTGTTCTGAAGTCCATGTCAGGCGGCTCTCTTTCTTCTGTAGGACAGTCCTATGGACTTCTGTCCTGTGTGAGCTCTGTCCTACAGCCCTACTTGGGGGGTGATTTCTAGCTGGTACTCTCCCATTAGTGTGAATGAGTGGTGGAGAAATTTAGTCCAGGAAAATATGGAAATTACGTACTTAATAATTCTTGAGTCTTCTTGGATGGAGTCTCCACCACTCGTTCCCTCTCTCATTCCCGAGCTCACTAGTTCTGTTTTGGTCTTCACTTCCTTGTTGTTTTGGGCTGTAAAGACATTGTTGAATTGACCCTTCTTACATGGGTCACCCAGGTCTTCGCTGTCACGAGAAGTTAGGGTCAGGTTTTCTTTTGTTAGTTCACGCTACACCTCTCTCGGTTGAAAGGTACTGAGCAGTTAAAGGGGTCGGCCTTGAGATAGCCTATACGAGCAAGCTAGTCTTAAGCATCACACATCCCACTGATCCCTATCCCGGCCTCCTGAGAGATTTTTGATTTCCTGAGGGGTCCTAAGCCTCCAGTTAGTCCCATTGGCGTGAATGAGTGGTGGAGACTCGTCCAAGAAGATCAAGATTAATGGTAAGTCACGAATTTCCATTTCTCTCTGCAGAATAGCGGTCCCCTGAGGGGCCTGTGCCTCTTCAGCCACAGGTGTAAAGACATACATACCGACTTCTGGCTCAAAGGAAGGCCCATATTGGGCTGCATTTATGCAGCTGAATATAGAAAACCATGCACTAGGGGATCAAGCTATGTAGCAAGAAAGCACCGCCACCCTCTTATGGCAGTAAAAGGTTCTCATCAACCTCTTCATTGACCTCTCGAAGGCGTTTGACCTGGTCAACCATGCCATGCTGTCAACTCAGCTTAGAGCAGTTGGTCTTCCACTACTGCTCTTAGCTAGTTCAACAACTACCTACATGGTAGAATGCAGCGGGTCAATTTGGCAAAGAGCTTTTGAGTCCCATCCAGTAACAAGGGGGTCCCAGGCTCCAGTCCTTGGACCAATGCTCTCTCCATTTTTATTAATAATCTCCTCGAAACCGCTGCCCACTGTAAACCAATTCTCTAGCAGACGATCTGGTTATCCTGTCTCACTCCCTGAGGTGGGGTCATCAATCAACACCTGGTGAAGACCTAAAAACATTCAGGCATGGATCCTGAACCACAAGCTTGTCCTTAACCTAAAAAACCCAGGCCATGCTATTTGGGTCCCGGGCTAAGATTAAGGCCTCCCATGTGCCGTTCTGTGTATCCAGTAGGGAGATGTCCGATCCCAATCACGGACAACTTCAAATACCTGGGAGTAACGCTGGACCCACAGCTTGACCTTGGCCTTCATAGTCAGAGGATATGTAAAACAGTCAACTGTAAACTGGGTCTGGCCTACAGGGCAAAAACAACCTCACACCAGCAGCGTGTTGCCCTACGAGAGGATGCTTCTCCCTGTTTGTGTTATGGACTCCTGCTGTTTACTAGCACCACTAAGGCCCATCTCTCCAGGTGGTTGATGGCTTATAACAATGTCTGCCGCTTCACCCTATAACCCCCTGGCTACTCATCACTGTGAGCTCTACAATAAGCTAAACTGGCTCTCGCCACAAAGCACATTGACTTTGTCCTTGGCTGCTTCACTGGAAAGGTCCTCAACACGGGTACCCCTGTAGAGGTGGCAAGCTTGCTGGCCCAAACTGCCCCTCGTCTCATATCACTTTGAGGTCTCAGGGTCTGCCACACTCCAAGGTACCTGTGACTAGGACCCAACTGAGTGAAAGGGACTTTGCAGCATCGCCCCCAAACTTTGGAACATCTTCCCAGCCCAGGTCCGTGTTGCCCCCTCGCAGGCAGCCTGCGCTCACTTCCCTATGTAGCCATCTTAAAATTGCATCGGCCTGTGGGTGTCAAAACCCCCGTGACATATGTCAACACTTGCACCCATACAAAACAGCCGACCCTTAAGATGTAGTATTTCTGTACTGCTCCATAACTGATGCCGCTTATCCTACTGCTACAACTCTAACTATATGTGCCTCATAGCTACCATGCCTTGCGTATCCATCTACATTATGGGGTTTGCAGGTGACTGTGAGTTTGCTTTTGGCTGACTGTAATCAGTTCCTAATTATATACCATGCTCACAAGTGTGTAAGTATGTAATCTCACTAGGTAATCTTACCTTGTAGTCTCATGATGTGTAACCTGCTCTAATTATGTACCATGTTGTCTCAAGCGTGAGTATGTAATTTCCTGTACTCTCCTGGGTCATACATGAAAATAGGCAAATTGGCTTGTCTAGTGTATTTAACTGGTTAACAAAAGCTAAATAAATAAATAATCTGAGCCTTCAAAGGTAACATTTCACTTTTGTGGCTCCACATTGTCAATGGGTAGTCATTACAGCTGGGTAATGGCACCCCACTAGAGAAATGGTACAGCCAAAGCTTTAGAATGTTGGGCATATGAGGATTCTGGACTACAGCAACTCCCCAGTCTTAGCTGTGCCATCAAAGGAAACATCTCTCAAAGCCTCTAGAAACTTTCAGCTTCTAGACCTTGAGGCTGCAATTCTGTGTAGCAGGTTGAGGCGTCCTGGAGGCAGAGGTACTGCAAAATTAAAATAAGTGCCTTTTAAGCTGCAGCTTTCAAATTCACTAACCTGCTGTACATTTTCCACTGCATAGACTTGGATTGGGAGCCATGTCTGCCACATTATTGAAGGATGTTTGAATTTTTCTGGAGGTCTCCGATTTAGTTAGATAGACAGACAGACAGATAGAAAGAATATTTTATTTATAAAGCACCCAATTCCTGGGACTCTGGGCACTGTACAATAAAAACAATAATACAAGTACAAATATTCAAATCAACAAAACACACACATATAAAATCATTATAAATACAATCAGTAGATAACCATCTCTCTATAATTTCATAGCAGCATCAGTCAATAAAGGCTAGTTGGAACAGGTATGTTTTAACCCCTTTTAAAGGCTTCCACCCGAGGGAGCCCCCTCAAATAATCAGGTAGGGGTTCCACAGGGTTGGCATGGCCAATGCAAATGCTCTGTCTCCAATGCCGCAGCCTAACCCGGAGAACCCCAAAGAGGCCTCCCTTGGCAGAATGGGAGTGCCTGGGCTGGATGGTAATGGACAAGGGAGATCTTGCAAGTAGACAGGACCCCTTCATGCAGGATCTTATAGGTATGAGTCTATCTTGAAGACAGTCCTCCACCTAACTGGCAACCAGTGCAGTCCGCAGAGGACCGGGTAATATGCTCACATCTCCTTACCCCAGTCAGAAGTCTTGCCACACGTTCTGCACCAGCTGCAGCCTGTGCTGGTTGCCTCAGATAACCCAAGGTACAGGGCATTATAGTAATCCAGCCTGGAAGTGACAAAAGCGTGCACCAGTGTGGGCAGGTCCTGAGGAGGATCAGAGCTCAGATTCGGGTGATATTCCTAAGATGATAACATCAACTTTTGACCACGGTTGACACCTGAGCATCAAGTGTCAAGCTGTCATCTAGGATTGCACCAAATCCTTCACCTGTTTAGAGGGACAAGGAGAATACCCCACAACACTAGGTTGAGGCAACCCCGATCCCCCTCCTCCATGAAGACACGGCTCCACCAGCAAGTACCTCAGTCTTGTCTGGGTTGAGCCTAAGCCAGTTGTGAGTCATCATGACTGATTTCCTCGAGGCAACTGTTAACTACGGAATCTGACACCTGAGCATCGGGTGTACAGGACAAGTACAGCTGGGTATCATCTGTGTATCAGTGAAAACCGAGCCTGTACTGCCTGATAATGTCCCCCAGTGGCAGCATGTACACTATGAACAATAAGGGTGACACAGACCGAACCCCTGTGGGCCCCACAGCTCAGAGGCTTCGGGCTAGATGAGACAAGTCCCATTTTTCCCTCTTTACTCTGTCTGTCAGGTATGACCTGAACCAGTTGATGACATTACGGACAGGTCACACCAGAACCACAGGTGGTGAAACAGCACCTCATGGTCCACGGTGTCAACGCTACGCAGAGGTCCAGGAAACCAAGATGATACAGGCTGTCCTGTCCCTTGCCATCAGGAGATCATTACACCCTTACCAGGGCAGTCTCCATACTAAGCCCTGCCCGGAACCTAGACTGGAAAGGCCATAGGTAGAAGAGATGCAAAATGTCTATCAAGCTGAATGGCCACTATCTTCTCTGTAACCTTCCTAAAAGCCGGAGATTTTCAGACCGGCCTGTAGTTGCTGAAGCAGTCCGGTCCATAGAGGAGCTTCTTTAAAGGGGCATAACCAGAGCCTCTTTCAAGCACACGAGAATACCCCACTCATCAAGGAATTCCAGACAACCTCGGCAACCACAGGTCCTATCAGGTCCGAG
Source organism: Neoceratodus forsteri (assembly GCA_016271365.2). NCBI lineage: Eukaryota > Metazoa > Chordata > Ceratodontiformes > Ceratodontidae > Neoceratodus > Neoceratodus forsteri. The sequence continues at coordinate 807,393,209 of CM028132.1, read as the reverse complement.
CATCCAACCAAAGGCGGGTTGGACTTGGGTCCTGATCACAATGTGAGGTCGCAGCTTTGAGATTATCCCTATCACCGCTTCCACCAACCAGCTCAAACTCATCTCAGACAGGAGGAGAGTTTTGACACAACTCAGGTCGGACATCGCATTGCTTTCAAGAGATACTCGAGGAGACCTCAGCCCTGATAGAGGACACCTTGTCGGCAAAGATCAGAGCCAGCTCCTTGCACCTAGTGCTAGAACCTGCTCTTCCAGCATGGATACAGACAGGATGTAAAAGCCTATCTACCATCCAGAAGAGCTGAGCTGGTCTGCTTCTTGCTGCAGCAATCTTCCCAGACAGAAACTAGCCTTCTTTGGAGATTGCCCCAGTATATGTGACCTCAGGGCCAATTTGTCCTCCGGCCAGATTTTCTCCAGCACCTCTCTAACCTCTGCCCCTTAGTCTTTAAACTCCGGCTCCTCATCATACCAAGGAGGTCTCCGGTGAGTAGACAGATGCGGACACGTAATGGGTGTAGATTGAGTCAAAGCCTGCAGACACAGCCCCATTATAGGCTGCCACTGCTTCCTCTGGTCCAGTCGCACAAGCTGGCCCAATACTTGATAGGTCCAGCACTGCCAACAGTCCCATAGAGGAAACTCCTCTTAACAGGCGGTACCAGACCATCTCCATAGCGGCAGGACCATCCGGGGGCCTAAATGTGAACCCCACGGTGCTGTGATCCGACCAAACCACTGGATCAACACAGAGGTCAGTAATATGTAAACCTACTGAAAAACTAAGTCCAATGTGTGGTCACCGAGTGCTGCCCGATATTACATTTTCTGTTAGGCCCAGGGCCTCCATGCTCATAAGGAGATCGTTTCCAAATTTCGAGAGCCTGCTGTCGAGCCAAGCATTGAAGTCCCCAGAATCAACAACCTGGGGAACTGCAATACCAGGCCGTGATGAGCTCCTTGATCTCCCTCAAAAGTCCCCATCTGTTCCCAGGAATAGTAGAGCAGGAGAACCCTGAAGCCCACATCCATGCCTTCCCGGGCGCTCCACGTTCAAGGACCGTATAGGACCTACAGTTAGAACCGTGAGGTTTAGGCTACATTTAAAACAAATGGCCACCCGCCCCTGCAATCCTCTCTTGGGGTGTGTATCCACGGAGTACCAGCCAATGCTTGCCGCCTCCAAAATGAGCAGCATTTGATCCAGCCAGGTCTCTGTGATGCAAGCCAGGTCGGCCGAGGATATAAGTCGCCATTATGGCAGTCTTATTCCTCATTGACCTGGCATTGTATAACGCAACCTGAGTAGGATGAGGTGTGGCAGCTGGGCCAGTCATCTGCCCACTCTCTAAGGTGTGTAGCCCTTGGGTAAGGGAACTAAGCATGGCAACCCCTCTCAAGTTCCCATTTCACCCCAGGGTGTTTCCTTGCCTTCACCACCCAAATCCCAGACACTCTGGCAGCCACTCAGGTGCAACCCTCCAGATGACCCCACCCTCTGAGCTATCCCAAGGCCCTACACCTCCTATAGGCCTCAACTGGGAACGCTGGAAGCTCAGAACGGAGAGATCACGGAGGAAGACCCCCCAAGAAGCTGTGCCTTAAGGGTTTCTGTCCCAAACACATTGTCAATCAATCCCAGCTCAAATAACCCAATCCTCAAAAATATCCACCAACACCCAACCCCAAATAAACCCACAAAATAAATATCACAATTCCAAACCAGTCGTACCCTGTTAACTACTCAAACTTTTAATTATCCCAAAGTACTAACATTCACACGCACAACACTCCACCCCACCCGCTAATAGACCACCTTCCCACACATGCCCCCAAACAATCCTAAAGAATAAATAAAATACTGGAGAATCTCAGAGGTGCAATGTGCTGTATATGAAATGATGTCACCAACAGAAAAAATACCTAGAACTGAGGAGGTCTGGCGAGTTAACATGTTATTGGTGCCTCAGGCAAGTATCTAGTTTATTTTGTCTCAGTTAGTTAATTAGGGTTCCTGGGTCTCTTCCCCATCTGTGGACATTGCCCCCTGCCACTCCTAAACCTTTTGGTTTTCCTTTTGTCCGTAGGGGACATTACCCTTTTACTTGGTCTCCTCTGTGCAGGGACATTTCCCTTTTATTTCTTCTACAATCAAAAAAAACACAGCCTGCTTGGTACTAGACATTCCTCTCTTCTGCTCTCTGCTTTTGTGAGGCACGTTTCTTCCCTCTTATAAGCCCTGCTCCTCTTTGTTGAGAAGGTTGTTCCTCTCCCTCTGTGTCTGTCTCTCTCAGGATAAGGTTAAAGGGATTAATAGATATGTCAATTTGATTTTGTTTTTCACTTGGAGGGCAGAAGCTGAAAGTACAATGAGGGTTGCATTCTGCAATCTCAGAATCTCCTCCCCCCTCCATTTTTTCACTTTCTTGGTGGTTTTCTTTCGGCACCATTGAGCCACACTGCATTTGCTGCAGTTTAACTTGCTCCATGACTGTTGGGACATGTGCCTTTTCTCCCTTTCTGTGAAGCCCTGTTTCAAACAACATGAAGTCTTGCTGTATTCTGACAATCTACAGTTAGCCCCAGCCTTTAAACTGCCGGAGAGTATAGGGTTAATTTTCTATGCAGTGCATAGAAAGTTGAGCTCGAACTCGTTGAGGTCTCTGTCTGCAGCACTTTGAAACCCAACCACCAGATTCTTTACTCCGCCTCAGTGAACAGTCACTCTGGAGATTTCTCCTTCTGCTCGGTTCAAAGTCGGTTAAAGTTATCGTTTCATTCGAAATTATTTCTGCATTGTCGGTTCAGGCTCTGTCTGTGGTACTGTGAGTACTTTAGATAGTTTCTCTGTTTATTTGTGAAATTGTAAAACTTGTATTTTCGATCGGTTCGGCTGAACCGATCCAATATAATGAACTCTGTGTTTTTGTTTAGAGTGTGGTTAACGGTCCTTGATCGATTTAAAAAAATGTGTTTTTAACGTTTTTTTCAATACCCGTCAACGGTTAGAAACTGATAAAGGAGTCTTGCCTGGCTGTTGCCAAAAAGGTAAGTTTGGTTAGGTTGGCCATGTCTGAGAAACCCAAGAAAACCCGGGCCCACTGGGTTTCAACACTGCAGTGAGTGTGGGAGGTCTTTGCTAAGGCCGATCCCACCACCTGTGTTTTGTCTGGGGTTTGACCACCTCGATACAGACTGCCAAATTTGTAAAAACTTTCCTAAGTCTACCCTGGAGAAAAGATTAGGTAGACATATGGAAAGGAGGCGAGAAGTCCGCTGACCGGATGGCCAGCCGGTTCGGTTCCGACCGAACCAGAAGGAGTGCCCTCTGACCAGGGTAATACTTCTTTGGGCAAGAGGAGAGCGAACCTGAGGATCAGTTCCTCAAAAGAAAGCATAGAGAAATCGACCGGTTCGGATCCAGAGGTTCATGTCCCGACCGCTGAGGAAGTAGCCAGAGTGATTCGGATTGTTGAATAACCGTCGTTCCGACCAATCCAGCACCTTTTGGCTGGGTTCGGTTTGGTCGGTTCCTCGGGTTCAAGATTATACCCTGAAGACTTTTATGAACCGGAGTTTGAAAAGGAAGGGGATTTTGAAGATGATGGTGATGATGGTGAAAGTCTGGATGTGCCTGTGGAACCGGACATCTCTAGACAGATCTTCTGGTGTTTCCCCTCAGGCTCTCTGAGTCCCTCCCACTATCTGTTTTACAGAAAGTGGCTGAAACCCTCCAGCTTCCTATGGAGGAGGCTGTGAAGGATCAAGAGGAGCCTGATTTTGTTGAAATGATGGACATCCCAGAGTCAGGAGACTGTCTATTCCTTCATAAGTCCTTTGGGAAGCAGACACAAAAATCCTAAAAGTCTCCTAATTCTGTACCTCCTGTTGACAGAAGGATGGACAAGAGTATACTTTACCAGGCTCAGATACAGAGTTTTCCTACCAGCAATGCAGCCATGTTGGTGTAGTGCAGGCTGCAGCCTGTGACAAGGCAAATATTCCCTTGGCTTCACACCCCTAGACAAAGACTCCAGGAAGATGGATGCCATGGCAAAGAAACAGTACATGGCATCCTCCTTGGGACTCAGGCAGGCTAACTATGGCCTATACAGCCAGGTACCAGAAGTCCAGGTGAGACAATGTACTGGCACTGGCTAAACAGGCTTCCCCCAGCTGGCCAAGGAGCTGGAGGGTGGCTGCTGATGGGATTGAAGCATCAAAGTACAATTTCATGCTGTTGTGGACTCTAGTGATGTGTCATCAAGAGTCATGGCTACATCTGTAGCTCTTGGAGATGGCTTGGCTCAGATGTACTAGCCTCTCACAGGACACCCAGGCTAAGGCCATGGATTTCCTTATGGTGGGTAATTCTCTGTTTGGGGAGCAGACAGAGAATTACATGAAGAAAGTGGATGAGTACAGGACCACTTATAGGAGTGCTCAGGCCAAGGAGAGGCAAGCAGCTCCTCAAAGGCAGCAATCTAGGGGCAGGGACAGGCCTTTCATAGCCTTTCTACCAAGCACAGGCCTCTTCTCCTTTTTCACAGAGGGGTTCTTCAGAGGGAGAGCAGAAGGGGATGAGCAGGGCTACATCCACTTCTCAGCCTAAGGCCCCTGTAAGCAGACACCCCTGATGGGTCTGCCGGGTCGACTCTCCTATCCCTGTAGGGCAGGCTGGCTTACTTCGTCCAGGACTGGATGTCTGTTACTTCAGACAAGTGGGTCCTGAAAGTAGTAAGCCAGGGACTGGTTCTCAGCTTCAGAAAATTTCCAAGATGAGAGCCAGATCTTCCACCTGCAAATCTCTCAGAAACCCTTGCCCTAGAGGCAGAGGTTTCATCTCTTCTGGCCTTAAGAGCCATAGAGAGAGTTCCTACCCTACACCGGGGCAAAGGTCTGTACTCCAGGTACTTCCTGACGTCAAAAAGACAGGGAGTGGCGACCCATCCTAGATCTAAGATACCTGAACAAACATCTTTTAAACCAAGGTTCAAGATGGTGACTCTGGAAATAATTCTTCCCTCTCTAAGGCCAGGGGACTGGCTAGCCTCCCTGGACCTCAAAGTTGCCTTCTTTCACATCCCCATCAGGTGCTTCCACAGAAAGTACCTCAGGTTCAAGTTGCCCTCAGGCCATTATCAGTTCAAAGCAATGCCTTTGGTCTAACATCAGCTCAAGGGTTTCTCAAAAGTGCCTGGCAGTAGTGGTTGCCTTTTAAGAAGACAAAAGATTTCCATTTTCAATATCTACACAACTGGCTCATAGTGGGTCAGTCTCCAGACCGAGTCAAGTCAGACCTGCAAGTGACCTGGCAAGTGCTCACTTCCTAGGATTTCTTCTCAACCTCCCCAAGTCAGTTCTCGAACCGGTGCAGCTTCTTACCTTTATAGAGGCAGAACTAGATACTGTCAAAGCAAGAGCCTTTCTTCCCTGGAAGGGCAAGTTCTTATAAAACTGGCTTCTTCCTTAACAGCCTTCAGGTATCTCGACCAGCAAGGCATTTCCTTCAGCTTTTGAGCCACATGGCAGCTTCTAAAGCAGTGGTCCAAGGCAAGATTCCAGATGAGGGACATTCAGTTCCATCTGAGGGCCTTTTGGTTCCAAAGGAAGGATCCTCTTACCAAACTGATTCCAGTGACTGGGACACTGATCCAAGCTCTTCAATGGTGGCATGATCAGGACAATTTAAGGCAAGGGGTCCCATTTGTTACTCAGTCTCATTGGGTGGTCCTTACTACGGATGCTTCCCTTTTGGGGTGGGAGCCCATCTGAGGGCTCTCACAGCCCTGGGACTGTGGTCCCCTCAAGAACCCTTCTTCATATCAATCTTCTGGAACTCAGGGCAGTTTTTCTGGCCCTGCAAGCTTTCTCTCAGTCAGTGCAGAACAAGGTGGTTCAGGTCAGAACAGACAACACCACCACGTGGTACATCAACAAGCAGGAGGCACTCGGTCCACAGCCTTGTGCATAAAGCCATGAAATTGTAGTCCCTGGCTTATTCTCTGCAGACCTCTCTGATAGCAGTCCACCTTCCAGGAAAGGACAATGTGCTGGCAGATGCATGACAGGATCTCACAGGGCCATCACGAATGGTCCCTGGACCCTCTGGTGTTAAAAGTAATTTTTCAAGGTGGGGCACTCCAGAGATAGATCTCTTTGCAGCCCCAGACAATCACCAACTTCTCTGTTTTGTTGCAGACCCCTAGTCTTGCATTCAGTCCCTCTGGATGCTCTGATGTTGATCTGGGAAGGAAATTTTCTATGCCTTCCTTCCCTTTCCTCTACTGTTCAAGGTTCTGGTCAAAGTGAGGTCACAACCCTGCAAAGTGATTCTGATTGCTCCAGATTGGGCCAGGCAGTCCTGGTACTCCTCTTACTGTCCCTAGCAGTCCATCTTCTCCTGTCTCTTCCCAGGAATTACAACCTGTTAACCTCCTCTCAGGGAAGATTTGGTACCCCAGTCTTGGTTCCTCAATCTCAAGGCATGGCTCTTGAAGAGTTAGAGTATGCAGATTTGCATCTGTCCCAAGGGTTCTGGATATTCTCAAAGCCTCTCAAAAGCATGCCACCAGAAAGACTTATGACTCCAAATGGAAAAGATTCAGCATTTGGTGTTCCAGAAACATATAGCTCAGACATTGCGAATTGCCTACAGTTCTGGATTATAAGGTCCATCTTAATGGTCTAGGCCTCAGATCAGCTACTCTCAAGGTACACCTGTCAACTGTTTCTGCTTTTCTGTCAGTGGGAAAGCCCTTCCTCACTGTCATCTCACCCTGTATTCTGTAGAGTTTTCAAGGGATTGCTTCATACCAATCCTCCCTTTAGGGATCCTGCCCCTGCCTGGAACTTAAATTTTGCATTGTTCAACTTATGCAACCCCCATGTGAACCTGTGTCCTCAGCAGAGCTTAAGTACTTGACTTGGAAAACTGTTTTTGGTAGCCATTACCTCTGCCAGACATATCAGTGAATTACAAGCCCTGTCAGTGGAACCTTCCATGAAGATAAAGTGGTCCTTAGAACCAGTAGGAGGTTCTTGCCCAAAGTGGTTTCAGACTTCCATTTGAATTAGTCCATGTCTCTCCCTGTTTTCTTCACTGATCATTCTTCCTCAGGGAGGAGGCTACACAGTTTAGATGTTAAAAGAGCCCTTAGCTACTACATAGAGCGTACCAAGGGTCACAGGTTTGATTCCTTCCAGTTGTTCCTCACTTATGGGAAGTGGGAAAGGACAAACCTGCCACCAAAAGAACTATTGCCAGGTGGATTGTTTCTTGTATATAATTCTGCTATGAGAAACTGGGAAAATTCCACCCTCAAGCCTGAGGGCTCTTCCACAAGAGGTACAGCTGCTTCCTGGCTGCTACCAGGATATCCCTCTGTTAGAAATTTGTCAGGCAGCCACCTGGAAAACAGTCCATACCTTTACCAAGCATTACTCTCTGGATATCCAGGCTAGGAGTGATGCTCAGTTTAACACAGCAGTACTTCAGAGCCTATTCCCAAAGTAGGTTGTGTCCCTCCTCCATGGAGGTACTACTTGGCAGTCTGCAGATTGTCAGAATACAGGAAGACTTCATGTTGTTTGAAGAAAAAATTACTCACCTTAGTAATTGTGTTTCTTCTAATGTAGTCTTGCTGTATTCTGACCTCCTCCTGCCTCCTCTCAGAACCTGTTTTTTGGGAAGTGGGTGGGCAGGTGCAGTGTTGCACCCAGGGGTGGCTTCAGCTCACCCTCCATTTTATCTGGGTGCTTTGTATTATAATCTTATTTTTGGATAGGTTTTGGTTTTGGGTTTCCTGACTTTGAGTCTTCCTTTGGGAATCCAAAACTTTCTGTTGCCAGTTGGCTAGTTTTAACATTTTTTTACAATTTCCACATAGTTAGTCAATGAGTGTTTGCTCGTAAGAATCTGGTGGTTGGGTTTCAAAGTGCTGCAGACAGAGACCTCAACAGAGTTCGAGCTCAACGTTCTATGCACTGCATAGAAAATTAACTCTATACTCTCCTGGACAGTTTAAAGGCTGGGGCTAACTGCAGATTGTCAGAATACAGCAAGACTCCATTAGAAGAAACACAATTACTAAGGTGAGTAATTTTTTCTTTGGTTTCATGTGCCTAGTGGTGCATTACCTTCCACTGATGTGCCAACATTAGCTTAGCATCACGACATTGTGCATGTATTCTCATGGGAGCCGTGTCACCTCGGCACCTTTTACAGTGCTAGACGCAGCTGTTGGTTTTGTTTTCCTTCTGCCTGGGTGGCCATTACTGAGTTTGGGTTATGTCGGATCGTTTCACTAGGGATGGCTTCCTGAGCGGATATCAACTCTTCCCAGGTGAGTCTTGGAAGATCCAGCTCTTCAGTATGTCCTTCTATTTCTGTTATTGCACTGCAATGCTGGCTTCATAAAATAAAAAAATTAAATAAGGAAACAAGCAGATGCTATGTATGAGATCAGGGCAGCACACTCTTTCTACAGAGTTGAATGATTTTCAGTTGCCTATTCCCAGCTGGGTGCTTCGTGGATGTAACAGTAGCACAGGAGAGGCCTTAAATAGCATTATGGTTCCCTATGCCAGTACTTTCCTCCTTAAAGGGCTCCGCTCCTTTGGCAGATTTGAGGCAGAAATCAAATCAGAGGAGAAGAGAGGCTACAAGTTAACTTATGAAGATATATGTTAATTACTGTATATATTGGGACAGTACTATACTATATATATTTTTCTCTTGCACCATGGCATATCGGAGACCTCCTACCATTAAAGATGTAAGTCCCACAAGGGGTAAGGTGAACTGCTCCAGATGGATTCTTATTGCTCCCATTGATCTTAACTGTATCAGTCTTCACCATGTGTCACTGGTAGCGTACTCGCCAGACAGTGACAGCACTGGGGTTTAAAACATGGTTCAGATTGGACCCACTGGTTAAAAGAATATGAGTCTAAGAGGAACCTACTGGATCAAAACATTATCAGTGGCATATTCTGAACAGTTCACATTCCTTCTCTTACATACTGTTGTATAGTAGGTGCATCAATGTGGACCCACTGGCAAAGGAAAGAGGGTCAGTTTTGGGCAGAATGCAGCTTTTGCCCTTTTGGTGCATGTCACGCTGTCCCTGATGCCAAAGGTGCTAGGATCCCGCAGGAGGCTTTTTAGCTTAAAAGCTTTTCTCCTAAGAGGAGGAGGCGACGTTGGGGACAGCACTACCCTCAAGGTCAGTGCATTGCATGGCGCTCACAGGTTAACCAATAACCATTGTCATCTCCTCCACTACCTCAGTTCTGCTTTTCTAGTTGTCAAGGCTGCAGCTCGGACTATGTAGGACAGCAAGAAGTCTACCACACTCCTCAACTACCATTTTCTACTTGTCTGACCGAATAATCAATACCACTTTTGTTGACACTGCGCTGGGCTTCATTTTTATTTTCTTAACTAGCGTTTGTACAGTTCTGAGTCTCTTTTCTTTCTTTTTTCAGCTAAGGTAAGGGCCTTAGGCCCATCCCATGAGCCTCGCCCCGCTGCTGTCACGCACTGGGGAGAGCGGGCCTCCATCTGCTCAGGTCTTGCTAAGCCCAGACACCTGGTTGAGTGGTCGGGGAAAGGTTGACCTCCTCCAGGGGGCTGGTTGTAGATCACTCAAGGCCCAGTTCCCTTGGGAAACCGGCTGACCCCAGTGTCAGGGTGTCAGCTACATGCAAACCTGCATCGGCGGTCCTTTGAGGAGCTTTGGGGGCTGAGCCTCAGCTTCTGACACCAGTTCCAGTATCGAGTGAGCGGGCCAGCCCTCCAGTGGTACAGAGTCCCCTCACGACAACGCTTTTGGTGCGAGACAGGTAGATTTGCCCAGTTTGCCTCTCTTGGGATTGCCGTGTCTCCTCAGATTCAGAGGATAATCAGGCTGATCCGGATTGGCATCCGAGCTCTCTAGAGCAACGGTCGCTCCCAGGATCTGCTCAAGGTCATCATCTGTAAGTTCCAGTCTTAGGACTGACTCGATTGTGATGCCGCCTTCTTCCTCCAGCAGTGCCACGGTAGGCGCTGTGGGGAACTCCAGTGCTGTTGTGGTGCCGTATCAGGTGCTGGCGACATTTGTGGCACTGTTGCTGGTGGCCAGGTGTGCAGACAGTGCTGCAGTCAGTGATGGTGCCGCGATCTGTGTCACATCTGGCGATGGCGCCATGGTGGGCGCCACAGACAATGCCATTTCAAGGGCTGGTGCTGTGTCAGCACCAGCCCTGAGGTTGGTGCTGCCCCTGAGGTCAGTGCCAAGTCGGTGTCAATGGTAGTGCTATTTCTGGTGATGGCGTCGATGTCAGTGACATGGCTGGCTCTGGTTTCAGTCGGTGCTGGCACCACTTTGGTGCCGTTCCATGAAGGAGGACAGTTTCAGTGCGGGTCACTCTGGTGCTGGCACGGAGTTGGAGGGGAGTCTGAGGCTGACCCTGGTGCCGGCTTTACTCTCCTTCCTTAGGGGCAGTTGCCATAGTGAAAGTCTCGGTCCTCTCCGGGGGCGGACCTAGTCTGTCTCCTACTCTGCCCAGGTGATCTCTGTCACTCCTGGCCAGAGTTGGAGTGCTGGGCCGGCACCCCTCCTCCTCTGGGGGACGGACTGCTCGCGACAAGTGGGGACAGGGGCCACCCTGCTGGGTTTGCTCAGCTCCAGTTTCCCCACCAGGGGTCTTCTCTCTCTGGCCTTTCTCCTGCTGGCTCAGGGAGGTTTAAACAGCAGATTAGGTCTGGACAGCACATCCCCTTGCTTCAGAGTGGTCCCCGCTTGTTCCCACAGCCCAGGTAGATGGGACCCGATCTCCCAGGACCATTCTGCCCATCCTTCTTCCCCCTGCTTCCTCCTCCCCCTTCTCCCGGTCTTTACGGTCCTTGTGACCTCTCCCTGGGAGCAGTATAGTGCCACTGGAGTGCTTTCTCCATGTTTTATAGGGCCGTGGATCAGATGGTGTTCACATGTACTCTTCATGCATTGTTGTTCCCTATACAGAGCCCTTTCACTTCGTTAGCTTCCTCCTCCACGGAAGAGGACTCCTCTTGTAGCGGTCTTCAAATGCTGACTTCACAGTATCAGCAACTCCTTTTGACAATGATGGAACAGCTCAGTCTTACCCCAGTGTCTCAACGCAATCCTGTGTGTGGACTGTGGTGTTCCTTGGGAGTACAGCCAGAATCATTGGTGATCCCTCCATGAAGGCCTTGATGGAGGAATTGTACAATGTCTGGCAGTCGCCTTCTTCCACTTCCCCAGCCCGGGGACTGCCAGTGCATGTATTATGAACATACGAAATGCCAGCAGAAATAGGCCTCATGGTCAACCGTGTCTGCTCTATTGTGCAGCTAGCCCCTTATCTCGCAGCTTCCTCCCTCATTAGATTTATCCTCACCCTGTCCCATCCCATCTTGAAATTGACCACCGCCTTACAGTCCACCACCTCCTGTTGTAGAATGTTCCACTTGCCCACCACTCTTTCCGTGATGAACTGTCTCCTTACCTCCCTCCCTCCTGAATCTCCACCGAGTCTGAGACTGTGCCCTCTCGTGTCCCTTCCTCTTCTTAGAGGGGCCCTCTGTTTGAGTCTTGTTTATCCCGTTTAAATACGTAGAGGTCTCAATCTGTCCCCCATCCCTCCTCTCCTCCAAGGAGTACATACCTAGCTCACTCAGCCTTTCCTCGTACGTGTTTGCTCTCCAATCCCTAGATCATCTTTGTTGCTCTGTGCTGCATCCTCTCCAACAATTTGATGTCTGTCTTCAAGTACAGGCACCAGAACTGCATGAAGTACTCTGGATGCGGCCTGACCAGTGTCCTGTACAGGGAAGAATTACCTCCTTGCTTCTGAAGGAGATTCCCTCACTGTGCACCCAACATCTTGCTGGCCTTCGCTACTGCCTTCCTACACTAAGCAGAGTTGTTCATGCTCCCTGTTATAAGTACCCTAGGTCCTTTTCCTCCATGGTGCTTCCCAACTGTACCTCTTCCAGCTGATAGTCCCTCCCTGGTTCTTTCCTCAGTGATTTACCTTGCACTTCTTGGCATTGAACCCCAGCTGCCATGTTTCTGACCATTCCTGCAGTTTAGTCAGGTCATCCTGCAGCCCTTCCATCCTTCAATGTCATAAATCACCATCCCATTTTGGTGTCGTCTGCAAATAGACTGATCTTACTTTGGATCTGATGTGAGATATCAGCTATGAATAACCTGAACAACACCAGTTCCAGCACTGATCCCTGTGGTACCCTGCTCGTCACTGCCCCTCGGTGCTGGAGTTTCCTCCACTACCACCTCTGCTGCCTACCCTTAGCCAGTTCTTTATCCATTTTCCCATCTTCGCTCTGCCCCCACAGATTCCAGCTTCCACCCCCAGGGTCTCTAGGAACTTTTGCCCACCCCACATCAGGTTTGGAGGGGCTGGATACACCTTCTGAGTGTTGGCACTGGACAGGAGTCTGTCCCCAGGCGCAGATTCTCAGAGTTCAACCCGCTGGGGCAGGGGCAGAAGAGTTTTGCCTCGGAACATCTCTTGTCCATTTGCTGCTCATCAGGCACATGGCCTATGAGAGGTGACTGTGGGCCACTTTGTGGGAAATCCTAGGGGGCTTGCCTGATCGCCGAGGGCAACCAGTCGAACCATTGCCATTTCCACAAGAGGCCTGGAGCTAGTGAGACACTCCGGTTGTCACCTTGACCCGGCATAATGTGGCTGCCTCACTATTCTGGGGCCCTGTTTTTTTCTCCCGCAGAGCCTGGCGGGAACTGTCAAGAGTCCCTCCCTCTCCTGTGGGTTTATCAAACCAGGGTGGGCCTCTCCCTAGTGAGTGGGTTTGGTACTCATCCACCAGTGATGAATGGTGAAGATTGATACAGTTAAGATATAAAAATGATGTACCTACTGTAATTCTTGATCTTACTGTATGGCTTCACCATTCATCACTGCTTCCCTTCCACCATCCCTCTTGGGCCTCAACTTCTGGTCAGTGCCTACTCCCTGCGTTTCTCCCCCCAAGTGAGACCAGTTGTTGTGGGTGGAGTCCCACTGGTACCTCTGGACTCCCTGCCACTTCTTCTAACAGAAGTCCGCTCGAGAGGCACAAACAGGAGCTCTTGCTCTCTTTCCCTATGCTCCCAGACCCCTCCTTTCAGTAAGGGAGATCTTCAGGCCCCTTGTCTGGGAGTTCTGCCTTGGGCTACCCTTATGGGTCCGCTTCGTCTTAACCCTCTGCTGAGATTAGGGTACCAGGGCCCTCTGTTCTGTTTTTTTTTTTTCTCCAAATTGCAAGAGACCCTCTCCTTGGGTCCCTTATTCGCTCAAAGTCCCTTCAGACTTCAAGGTTCAGGAACCTCCTTGAGGTCTCCTTTCCTTTAACTTCACCTCCACAGTGATGCTAAATATTGGGTTTTACCCTCTTATGCCCCGGGACTTTCCACTTGGGCGCGAGGTGAACTCCAACAGGAAGACAAGTTCTCTCCTGTCTTCCAGCTTAGAAGGGGAGAAGGATCATCTATCACCAAATGTTCCTCCCAAGTGGACCTGGGGTTAGCTTGATCTGTCAAGCATTCCTCCTGTTGGATCCCTCTTGCTGGTGGGGGTTTAGATTTCCCGCTCCTCTTGGAAAAGTCCTGTTTTCTGGACTATGGCCTTGTCTAGGGCTCTTCCCCAAAAAAGGGGTGGGTGAAATTTTCCACCTTAACAAGAGGATGCAGACAGCGGAGTTTTAGTCTCCCTTTGGGCAGTGGGAACCTCTAGAATCTGGGGCATGCACTCTCATCCTCCCACCTCTTCTCCTTCTCCTCCTCCTCTTTCTTCTTTTCTTTGTCTTTTTCTTCATTGTCTTCTCTTCTCCTTAGCCAGCCCAGAGGTTGGAGCCCAAACTAGGCTCCAATCTCTTTTTCTTTTTTTTTTTTTTTTATTTGGCGGTCCACCAGTCATATTTTTTCGGCCCTGGTCACGGCCCCAGGAAACCTCAGCCACCATCTGTGGCTGCTGAGATCCCAGTCACCCCGCTTACCCCCAGAGGGCGGGCCATGGCCACGTTCTTCCGTGGGTCACGGAACTGTAACCAGTCGGGGACCCGCAGCGATGGTAGCCACTCAAGGTCTTCCTGGGAGGGTTTCATAGAGACTGTGGCCCTGCCCCACCTGATTTTCTTTTTGCTTTTTCCTTCACGGAGGTGGGGACATGCAATGATGCCTCGTCCACCCACCTCCCGGGATGTTAGCGTTGGCTTGGCGTAGAGCTCCGGCCTCCGCCAGGGTCCTCAGTGCTCGGCGCTACCCTCACCCGGAGGAGAGGCAGTCCGTAGGACATCCATCCTTCTCCCCGCCGGCCCTCCGACGACGAGGTCCGTTCCCAACCGGGTCACTGGCGTCGCAAGCGGAAACCCACTGCTGCACCCAACCTCTTTTTCATATCTGGTCTGCTTATTCCTTTTTCAGTTTCTGTCCTTTCCTTTTGCTGCCCCTTGGACTCTCTTGCCCCACCCTCCACCCTTCTTTTCTCTATGACTGTTTCCTCTCCAGTGAGCAGAACCCAGGTAGTGGAGGGGCGATGGCGTGATCACTGGCCAACCCATGGCGCCATGCAATGTGTGTCAGCCTCGGTGCCATCTCCGACATCACCCTCTTCCCTAGGAGAAAGCTTTTTGAAAAACTTCCCTCGGGTCATAGCACCTCTGGCGTGAAGTACCCCACCAGTGATGAATAGTGAAGATATGCACAGTAAGATGAATAATTATGCTGATGCGTAATTTTCATTTTTTCTCCCAAGTTAAGAGACAGCGTCCTTGTACCATCCGACCCCACCTGCTTGTGAAGTGGGGACGATTAGAAAATCAAAACATGGTGTTAAGTGGCACTTACAGTTTAGTAGTTTATTTAAATCCATATCTGGTTGATCCTCGCCCTCCCTCTGCATTTTAAGTTCAGACACCCTCCATATCGTGCCCCAAGCACCATGGCTGTTCCCGTGATGATGTGGCAGGCGGGGGCAGCCAGGAGTGTCTCCATAGGCTTGTCATAGCCCAGGACTACTAAACAGCTCCAGTTTCAGTTTGGAGCCCATGTACTGCTGTGACATAGGGGACCAGGTATAGACAGCTACTGTGCCTGTTGGTCTGTCCTGGTCTCAGTACTGCAGAATACCAATAGACTCCAAATCGGAGCTATTTGAAGCTACCGCAATACAGATTATATGTATTGCAGTAGCTTAAATAGCTTTGGTTTTGGGAGTCTATCAGTATTCTTGCAATACTGAGACCAGGTACAGACTAACAGGCACAGCAATCTGTCTGTACCTGGTGGTCTTATGTCACAGCAGTACAGGGCTCCAAACCAGAGCTGTTTAGTAGACCTGGCTATGACAAGTTTATGGAGACATTCTGTGCTGCTCCCCGCTTGCCACGTTATCACGGGAAAAGCCGGATGTTGTGGGCGTGACAGGAGTGTGTGTTTAACTTAAAATGCTGGCAGGGATGGCGTGAGATCAACCAGATATGAATTTAAGTAACCACTAAACTGTAATGCCACATTTAACACTATTTTTGAGCTATAATCGGGCCCCACTCACACGCAAGTGGGCCCAATGGTACATGGACGCCTTTATCACGCCTCTTACTGCCTCCCTCTCCAATCTCACCTCGAGGGTGGTGCACCTGGTGTACCAGTTGGCAGTGGCAAGCAGAATTGTGTAAACCTTTGTTACTCTTAGAATTTTAAGCCCCAGTGTCCCGCAGGATACCACATTAGATACACTTAAGCCCAAACAAGGCTTCTCCGGTCAGGAGGCCCACACAGGCATGTCCAGGTGCTCCTCAATGGAAAAGGGTTGCTTCTGTTCAGAGCTGCAGGCAGACCCTGACCTTGCCCTTACAAGGGTCAAAATGAGGAATTCAGGGTCTTGGGGTAAATTCCTGACCTAAAGAATTAATTTAATGGAAGGACGACATCCTCTCAGGAGCAGGAGGACGGGAGTGGACAGAGCTAAGTAGGGAGATCGATTCACCTCCCCTATTTTGATATCACATCTTTGTTCTACCTGATAATTGAGGCCTGTAGGGCTTTTTCAGCTCAAGAAGGTGCAATCCATGGAGGTATTGAATGTTAATCATATCCTTTTCACACCCTTCTCTGCTCCAGGGTATTTTCTAAAATTAATTTTCTGTGATTAAATTATTGAACAGGATTGGGCAGGTGCGGACCAACAAAATATCTGCCGAATCCTAAGGTACACAATAAAAATACTTAAAGGGGACCCCTTCAGATTCACAAGGGAGATCATGTTATAGTGGGTATCCATGGCCCCAACAGTAAAGGGCGAGTGAGCTAAAACCTGTAGCACTCTCCCTATGTATCACTTGAGCACCAGCTTTTTTCCGGGGAAGTCCCTGTAGCTCAGGATAGTTAGCATTTTAAGCTAGCAGCTGGTAGCTTAGCCTATTGATTGGACTGATGAGCTGTGAGCCAGCTTGTTTCCATCCTGCAAATTGGTGTTTAATCCCCACAACCTCTACTGTCACATAATAGCACTTTTATACATAGTTTGAAGCCTCACGGCTCTATCTTTAGTGCTGTAAACATAATCAGAGAAAACAGAGCCTGTATATTAAATCCTACATATGTGTTACTGTTTTTCTCTTGACAGATTTATGGCATTTCAGAGACCTCCAACTATTATAGACATGTCTCCTGCAGGGGGTAATGGCTCTCTTTTTGAGTTCCTCCTCCTTGTTTCCTTCACAGCAAGGGTCTGCTGGGCCATCTACATCTCCCTTTTCTTTGAGGAAAATGCATAACTTTTACTCAAGTCAGGCTCAGATTTCAGCAGCTGATTCAGTTTTGAAGATTCTGGCCTTAGGTTGCACAGTAGAGTTTTCAGCAAATCCCAGGGCCATTTTTTTTCCCATTATCTGTTTATGCTTCTACGAGCTCGGCAGGCAGCTCCGGTCCCTCCCTTGGAGGACTCAGTCTCACTCCATTCTCCACCCAACTACCCTACAATCCCCCATGGGTCCCCACCCACCCACCCGTGTGACGGGCCGAGGCAAAGGGTGCCAGCTACCCTCCCTCGGAGCCGAAATCCAGATGCTCATGAAGGCCAGGACAGGTGCAGGAGAGCCATCACAGAGCCTGCCAACACCATTTTCCTCCCTTTGTTTCTCCGCCCACTGACTGCAAACATCGGCAGTATGCCTCCTGACTCGAATCTCCTGCGGCCACCACCAGAGGGAGATCAACGAGCGGGATGGCAAGCCCTCCTTCCATAAGAGAGGAGAGCAGTCCTCTGGATGCTCAATCCTCTCTCCCAGATGCTCAGTCCTCTCCCCCACCAACCCCTGGTGGCCTGAGCTCGTTCCCAAACCTGGTCGCCAGCGGGCGCAAGGTGTGGCGCCCAACGCCTCAACCTCAGTGCCACCAGGCCTGCTAAGAGGCTGTTTTTCTTATATTCCCAGGGTTCCAGGAAGACTGACATTGTCTCAAGCCCTGGACCATCTCTGCCAATCAGGGTAAGTAGGCCAGTGCCCCCAGCAAGCAAGGTCAGTGGTTGTGCTTCATCTCTGCTTAGTTCTCAAGAAGTCAGGGGTGGAGAGCAGTTTTTCCTGGATGTAGAACTCCTAATCAGCTTTGTTCGCTACACAGCCTTCAAGTTGAAGTCCCTGTGTACAGTTCTTTTGGGTTGTCCATCCAAGAGCTTACCTAGCATCCTGGGATCTGAGAGCGTGCATCTCCACCTTTCTATCTGTCAGTCTCTCAGACACTCCTGGATTCCCTGTCCCAGTAACAACACACAGGAGTGCTGTGTGCATATTTAGGAACACATACAAACAGAAGTGAGAAAGAAGTTAAGTGCCTCAGCTGGGACTTGAATCTGGGCTGCCCAGAATACCATTCCATTGTGCTAACCAGCTGTGCCACTGAGACAACTGGAACCTGGGCTGTCCCCAAGCACATTACTCTTTCTCAAATGCACAACCCAATGGTGACACAAATAATTACTTGTTCCCTGTCCCAGGACAGCTTTTCCAGTGCAGGGTGCTTCCTTTCAGGCTGGTTCCTGTCCCTAGGGTTTTTCCTTAGGAGCCCATAGTCCGGTGGCTCGTCTATGTCAGAAGGGACATCTTGTCTATCCCTACCTGGATGATTTGCTCTTTCAAGCATATGTCGGCATCATTGGCTAGGAGAAAATGCCCAGGACCCTGGAGGAATTCAGGTCCCATGGCTGCATGAAGAATCGGTAGGAAAGAGGCGACTCCAGGAGCAGGGACATTCTGAGTAAGACGAGGTTCTCTCCCTGTCAGTAGCCATCTTGGTAGGGGAGTTACTCTTTCAGGCTGACTGGCTAAGTTAATGCTATCCAGAGGAGTGGAGCTTGAGCTTGGAGGAGTTTGGGCTCTGGTGTCAAGGTTCAGTCATCCTCAGATCAGTCTGTTCGCATCCTGCCAGAATGCTCAACTTCAACAGCTCTTCAGCCATGACCATTTTCTACAGACATACACAGTGAACGCTCTGTCACTGGGTGAAATTCAGTGGTGTCTGCCCTCCAAGGTCATTTGTGGTTTGAGGCACCCAAGAGGCAACTTCCTCGGTACCTCTGGGTGGCCCAGAAATCTGTGGTTTCAGACTTTGTGAACCTCACTCCAGGTGCTCCTTTCTCCTTCTCTTTTTATCTTAGGGCCTCCATCCAGCATCTGGGCCCTGGGTGATGCAGTTGTCGACATAGCTCTTGAAAGGAGCAGCCTCATGATACTAGTTTTTCTAAGGTTGTAGTGGTCTTCCTGAGGCTTCCAGGAAGAGTTTCCACATCAGTGGCTTATGCTTGCATATAGGCCATCTTTTCATGTAAACAAAAAAAAGGCTGGCATCTCCTTGGGATCCTCTTTAGGGACCAACCTGCAGGTTATTCCTTTATCTGGGGAGTTTTAGGTGGGAAAGAGCCTCTGTTCCAATCTGTTCTTCCATGGATTTGAATCTGGTCCTGAATGCTCTTGGTAAAGAGCCTTTTGAACCGCTTCCTTCAATATTGTTGGACATATTTTCTCAAGGTGTGATTTTTACTTGCTATTTGCACAGCTAGGAGAATTGGTGAGCTCTGGCTTGGTCCATACAGAACCATGCCTTGTCATGTATTCAGACTAGGTGGTGCTGAGAACAGTTCCACTTTTCTTCGGATGTCTCCTTTCACTTTCCATGTGAACGAGGAAATCTGACTTCTGTCCACAGCTGTTCACCGAATGAGAAGCAGTGGCACAGTTTAGATTGCGATGGGCCATTAGGACACTCCTTAGACAGAGTATTGGGCTCTAGAAGTCAATCAGGTTGCTTATTGCATCTGCAGCAGCTGGAAAGCCCAGAGGTCTACCAGACCACCCTAGCTAAGTGGGTGAGGGTCTGCTTCAGCCTTTGTGTCAGGTTAATGTATGTTTTTGGTCTTCACAAGGCTTACTCACAGGACTATGGCCACCTCCTGGGCATGAAGGGTATGGCATCTGTTTCTAGAGTAATGTAAGGCACCTATGTGGTCCTCCATCCAGATTTTCTCTAAACTCTATAGTTTGGATGTTCTGAGCCCTGTTGATGCAGCCTCTGGTTGCAGAGTCTTGGAGGTGGCAGATAGCAGGTAAATTATTTTTCCTGTACGTGGTTGGACGTATGGGACAATATTCTCCCTGCCCATTTTTCTTCTCTTGGTACTGCTTCTAGAACCCAGCTGTTATGACATCCCATTGACAGTGTGGAGCACTACAGAAAGAAAAATGTTTTCATACTACCGTAATTTCTTTTCTGTTAGCTCCAACATTGTCAATGGGACCTGCCTGGGAGCCTTGCTCTTCAAGGAGAATATTGTCCATATGTTGATGCAGGGATGTCTGTTGTTTAAACTCTGTTTTTGAGGCTATTTGGATATCTGTCTATAGTTTTTTCCTGTTGGCCTTAGGTCTATATGAATATGTCAACAAAACAAAACAAAAATAAAAAACAAAGCAGTTCCGCATTAGAATACGATTTGCTGTCACGCACATTTGCCAGATTCAAATTTGAGGTTAACCAAGAGTGCCTCCATCGTTGCAGGTGAATGCTTGCACTACATGTAGTTTTATTTTATTTTTCCTTTGCCATTTAATGAATCTGACTTTCTTCTAAGTTGACTTGTTGCTGCGGATACTGTTGGGGTGCTGAACTGGAACTCCATTTTCAACTCCTCATGCTTTTTCAGGTGACAAGGTATACCACTGATTGATGCTGCCAAGACGAGGATATATTCTCTCATTCTTGCATCCTTTTGTCATCTGACAAGGTAGGCCACTGGTGTTTTTTTTGTTTTTTTTAAACAAAGACTTCCCTTTGCCTTTGAGATAACTATGCAGCCACGCAGGTGGTGCATAAAAGAGCACAGTTATTGGGGCAGACTAGGTGGGCCAAATGCTCTTATCTGCTGACAGATTTCTGTATTTCTATATTTACAATATTTTCTTCTGGCCAGATACATATGTGTAGATAGCTATTTTATGTGCCTTTAGTTCTGATCAGCCAGTATGGTTTGTCTTGACATGTTTAGAGGAACTACATGGACAATAATGACTGGAGAGTTGCTGCTGTCTGGAATCTTCATATGCCCAACATTCTGAAGCTTTATGCTGTGCCACTTCCCTTAGTAGGGGTGCACATTACCCAGCTCTAATGATTATCCATTGATAATGCTGGAGCTAACAGAAAAGGAAATATGGTAAGTATGTGAATTTCTTATTTTCAGGGAAAGTGCTACCTCAACACAAAACTGCTACCCCTTGAAAAATTACTAGAGCTGCTGCTGAAACCTTGATACCCATATTGCAACACTACTTCTTCAGCCACAGGTACTCATGCATATGTTGTGCAACGTCACACAGGTGTGTTATAGTTACAGGCCTGTGGGCCCTTTGCTCATGTAGCCATAGATACAAACCCAGGAAGGTAGCACATGAGTGCTACTGCATTTGTGTCATCTGGACAGTTGTATGTTGTATGTTTGTCTTACCTGATGATTGCTGTCTGTGGTTTCATGTGTAGTCTTGTCTTTTTCCTGCTTTGGAGGGGGCTACAGATGGAAATCCTAATGCCACATTTCCCAACTTTTGTGGTGTTACATGAACCCTAACTGGTAACTTTAATGCAGGTGTTTTATTTTTATTTTTTATGAACTCTTTCCTTGTTTTTGAGATTAACAGTAGCCACACAGGGCCGCTCTGGGCCCTGGCCAAGGAATAGTTCATCTGCCTGTGTATGTCTTGATGGATGTCAAGAATTTGTGGGCTGTCTAGCAGGCTGTAGAAGTGCAGCTGCAGTTCCATGTGGCTACAGATTCAGACAGGCAGGACAAAGAGTTCATTTGTTAGCTGACGTGCGAGGCCCTGTGGCACCCAATGGTGCAGAGGAGTAGGCCTTATGCCAAGAGAATATTTCTCTTCACTGTAAGATACTGGCCCATGGAAGTAACCCTGCACCTTCCTTTCATAAGCCTGGGGTGTGCCACATGTCACGCAGTCCACCCAGCCTTAGCTCATCCAGCTGGTTCACTGACCTTGCCTCTGAACTTATCTCGCTGACACAGGATTACAAAGTACTACCAACTGAGGTAAAGGCTGATACTTACACAGTATTTATTAATAATTTTTGTTTAAGTTTTGACCCCAAATTTTCAAGATAATTGCCCCTTTATAAACATGACATATGGCATTTATAGAGTACTGGCAGAAGCGTTGTTTGGTGCCACAAATGCGAAAGCTTGACTTGGCTAGGATTTGAAAATGACAGCTGTCACGTTTTTGAGAGAGTGTGAAAAAATGTCTGTGTTGAAAGTTTGAAGTCAAAATATATTGAAAATTAAGCTTATGTGTAAACAATGAAATAGTTCAACATTCCCTCATAACTTGGTCATTCTATTATATGTTTACTACAAATTTTGAACAGTGTTCTTATCACCCCATATTATATCTCAGTAGGTGAAAATTTTCAAATCCACTAAAGCGTGATTTTACGTGGAGCAACTGAAAAGTCACATTTTGGCCGGACTGAGAAAATTTCACCTACCTTTTCATGAGGTGATCCCAAATGGCCATGTTTAAAGTTTGGTTGATAAATACTGAAATTAGTGAGTATGAGTGAATGTTGAAATATTTCAACATTCACTCATAACTTAGTCATTTTACCATATTTTTCCACCAAATATTCAACATTGTCTTCTTTATGACCCCACCTCATGAACCCGATAAATGAACATTTTTAAATCATGACTGTGAAATCACCTTCGGACACATTTGAAAATTTCACCTACCTTGTTCATGAGGTAGGGTCCCATTTATTTTCTCATATCACAGTCGCTTTCCAGCAGCAAAACATGTTTTTATCGTGACAGTGGATCTTGTCATGGTCATGTTTAGGTAAGTGAATATGTGTGTGGGGCTGCTGAATGGGGGGTCGGGTACGGTGGGTGGGAGTGTGAGGATCAGACTGGTAAGGGACTGTTTTGTTCTCTGCAGGTTTCTTAAAATATAAATAAATAAAAGATCAGTAAGAGACAGTTTTCTGTTTTTACAGGTGAACTGTAGCCGACATTGGAGATTGGGCACCCCAGTGTCAGGATACTCTTCTGCCACCTATATATTGTGTTGGGGGGGCTCTCTGGAGGGGAGTAGAGTATAATTCAGTACCAGGTGCGAGCGCCCAGTCAACTTACATTATATGTAGGTGGACAGACAGACAGACAGTATGGCTGCATTTCACAGTGCAAAGGATAAGATCTCAAAAGCTAACTGTTTAGAGTGCATTAAGGGCTGAGTAAGTCTGATTTCAATGCCAGCATTCTCTTGGAGTATGGAGATAGGAAGGAAGGAAGGAAGTCAGTCAGTCAGTCAGTCAGTCCGTCCGTCTGTCCTTAGGCCAGTCCTGTTTAATGTCTTCATTAGTGACATTGCAGTAGGACTGGAGGAAAGGTCTGCCTATCTGCAGATTACACCAAGATCCACAACAGGGTGAATACTTCTGAATGAGTAGAGAGAATGAAGAAGGACCTGGAGAAACTTGAAAAATGATCTGAAGTGTGGCAACTAAGATTCAATTCAAGAAGTGCAACATAGAAACATAGATTTTGACGGCAGATAAGGACCGCTTGGCCCACCTAGGCTGCCCATTTCTACCTACAGGATAAGCGCAGATCCTAGTTAACCAACAGCCTATTTCTTCCTACCCCCACAAGAATTGCCTTATGTCTGTCCCATGCATTCTTGAATTCTCCCACAGTTTAGACATCACAACCTCCTCAGGAAGGCTGTTCCATGCATCCACTACCCTCTCTGTGAAAAAAATACTTCCTCACATTGCCCCAAACCACCCCATCTTTAAATTGTGTACCCTTGTTCTTGCACGTCTCTTTTCTGAAAGATGCTACCCTCTTGGACTTTACTGATTCCACTGAGGTACTTAAAAGTTTCTATCATGTCCCCCTCCTTTCTTCATCAAGGGTATACATATTAAGCTCCTTAGTCTCTCCTCAGTATGGCTTCTCTTGCAGACCCTGCACCATTTTAGTTGCCCTCCTCTGGACTGCCTCTATCCTTCTATGTCCTTGCAAAGATGGGGTCTCCAGAACTGGAAGCAGTACTCCAGATGGGGTCTCATCAACTGTCTGTACAGCGGATAACAACTTCCTGTTTTCTGCTGGTGATGCCTCTCCCTATGCATCCCAGTATACCCCCAGCCCTCCCTACCGCCTTCTCACATTGCTTGCTAACCTAAAGGTCATCTGATATGATTACCCCAGGTCCCTTTCCTTTTTGTTGTTATTTGCTACCTCCCCATTGTGTAATCTTCCCTAGGTTTTGTTTCCCAGGTGCATTATTTTGCACTTCTTTGCATTGAATCCTAGCTGCCATACTTCCCACCGTTCCTCCAACCTTGCCAAGTCCCTTCTCATCCTTTCCATGCCTCCTTGTGTATCAACCCTGTTGCAGGTCTTTAGTCCATCTGCAAAGAGGCATACTTTTCCTTCCAGTCCCTCTGCAATGTCACTTATAAAGACATTAAAAGGACTGGATCCAGTACTGAACCTCATGTACCCCTACCAAAATAATGCACCTGGGAAGAGGGAACCTTGGGGAGTGCTACAGGATGAGGGAAGAGTTGCTGACTGTTACAAAGGAAGAAAGGGATCTGGGGTTATCATTTCTGATGACATAAAGGTGTCTAAGCAGAGTAAAAGGCTGCAAGGAGGGCCTGTGGCATGCTGGGATGCATATATATAGGGTATCACAAGCAGAAGGTGGGAGGTGGTTATGCCATTATACAAAATGCTAGTGAGAGCTCCCACCTAGAGCAATGTATGCTATTTCTGAGGCCACACCTTCTAAGGACATTGACAAGGTGGAGGCAGCCCAGAGAATGGTGACTAAGATGGTACAAAGATTGCACCACAAAACATATGAGGAGAGACTAAAGGACTCTAATATGTACTCACTGGAGGAGAGGGATCTGGGGACATGATATAAACATTTAGGTAACTTCAGAGCGTAAACAAGGTGCAGGGGAGACATCTTCCAGTATAAGAGAGCACAAGAAGACGGGGCATGACATGAAATTGGAGGTGGCTAGGCTGAGGTGGTGGGGCCAACACAGTGACAGATTTTAAACATGCATGGATAGGTATAAGGGTACATTGGTGGTGGGAAGGAGGGGGATGCCATTGACTAGGTAGGGTCAGTGAAACAAACTAGGGTTTTGGGGCAGACTGGATGGGCCTGGTGGTCCTTATCAGTCATCAATTTCTGTGTTTCTATGTTTAATAGACAGGCAGACAGACAGATAGATATACTGACAGAGAGAGGCACAGGAGTGTGTGGGAGACCACCGGCTCACTACTGGTACTCAAGCTGACAGTGTGTGTCCATCTGCGGCTGCAGCAGTGAAGAAAAGTCCCGCTGTTCTCATACAGAGAACACGATTCCCTTACTGCTGGCTAATGCTGCCTTTGGGGTGACCAGAAAAGTATTTCTGACCATAATTACAAAAACAATAATCTAGCTAAATGAGTCTCATTTAGCTAAGTTCGGTGTTATTTTTTAAAACACATCATTTTCTGATATCCTCCATGTGTTTTAGTTGAAAATATTTGTAGGTATCCTCCATGTTTTAGTGGGGAAAAAACAAGATGACGGCCATCGTAACCTGAAAAACTGTTTTGGGTTCCTGACAACTATGTGATTCATACCAAAATGATCTTACCACCCAAAATGTTCAGTTCATATTAGAGGGCTAACTCAAAACCCTACTGACAGTGCTCTGAAAAATGTTTTAACCTTATAACTCTGGAACAATTTTTTTTTTCACAAATCTTTTGAAAGGTACTACCTTGGCACAGACTACTTCTTCTCTAAAAGTTTTGGGGAAAAATCCTGTACTGTCTTGGTTATATGTGAGAGCAAAATAAAGGGTATTAAGTATACGAAAAAAGCACTTCATTAAAATCGATATTCCGTATCTTGGAAACTTCACAACCTGCCATCAAAAAACTTTTCACGCCTTGAGAATCTGCCAGCCAGGTTAAAAAATAAACTTACCAAATACTTATTTTTTTGATTTACTCTCATGCTCAAAAATACCAATCATGATGGCTGTCTTTTTTTTTCCTCCCTTTAAACTCACAGACATTGAAGATACATAACACTTAGCTATTTAAAAACAAACACCTGAACCTAAATAAATGGGATCCATTTAGCTAGATTCTGCTGTTTGTTTTATAAAAAGTTACCTAAAACTTTTTGGGCACCCCAAAGTTGTGAGTGCCCAGCTTAGCAAGAGGAACAGTTCATTCACATTCTCTGTATGAAAACAGTGGACTTTCTTGACATCTGAAGTGAGCCACTAATCCCTGTTCTGTCTGTCTCTGTCTTTATCTGTCTATCTAGCCATCTATCTATCCATCCATCTAGCTATCTATCTATCTAATTTTTAATTAAGCAGACCAGGGTGCCCACCCCATGAACCACTTCTTTCTCCCCTCTTCTCCACCCCCCGTGTGGTTGCCTGCCCTTCCCAGTGTTTTTTTTTTTGTACTAATAGCAGACCTGGGTGCCCACCCCTGGTACTGCTTCTCTGGACCCCCACGCCTCCCGGGTCATCCGCCTCATTCCCCAAACTGTAGCCCAACACTGGGGTGCCCACCCCCAGTGTTGACAGATCAGCTGAAATAAAGAAAACTATCTCCATTTTTTTTTTACACCTGTAAAAAAGAAAACAGTCTCCTCATCAGTCTGACCACCTCTACCCCGATCTCCCACTTAGCACCCAACACCCCACCCCCACACGCCTCACTCACTTGAACATGTCCAGTGGTGAAGATCCACTCTGCGATCGAAGACACGCCTTGCTGCTGGAAGTGGTGACTGCAATATGAAAAACTAAGGTAAGTGTGGTTCAATGGATGTCAATGGGGTTTTGAACTTTGATGCATAACTTTGTTAATTTTGCATATTTTACCCCAGATTTTCAACATGGCCTGTTTGGAACCCTACCTCATGACCAATGGCAGTGGAATCATGTAAATCAGGCATGGAAGATGATTTCATGGTGACTTGACAAAATCACCTTTTGGGTCAGATTTGAAAATGTTCACTGCCTTTGTTCATGAGTACTGTCACAAGAAAGCTGTGTTAAAATTTGAGGTCAGAAGATTAGAAATGGCAAAGTTATGAGCATACATTGAGATTTTGCAATGCACGCCATAACTTTGGTAATTGTAAATATTTTGACCCCAGATTTTCAACATAGGCATTTTATCACATCAGCTCACAAACGTTACAATTGTCATGTTTCAAATCCTGGCTAAAATGTTTTCACACCTGTGCCACGGAATGACAGTGTCGATGTGCAATATCACATTTTGGGTGGGTTTTGAAACTTTTTGTCACCCTGTTAATGAGGTGGGTCATAAGACATATGTTAAAAAGTTTGGGTACAAATACTACAAAACAGTGTTATGAGCGGACGTTGAAATTTTGCAACGCATACCCATAATTTTAGTAAATTTAAATATTTAGACCCCAAATTTTCAACATTGCCATTTTTCACATCACCTCATGAACATAACAGCTGTCCTTTTTTTAAACTGGCCAAAATGTGTTTTCACACCTCTACCAGTAGAATGCTATTTCAGCCGAGATTTGAACATTTTCACATACCGAGTTCATGAGGTGGGTTCGTAACAAAGCTATGTTGAAAATTTGGGGTCAGAATATTAAAAACAGCACAGTTATGAGGGTACATTGACATTTTTCTATGCACGTTCATAAGTTTGGTAACTTTTGATATCTGAAACTGCACAGAAGGGCAGAGTCAGCAGGGCCCTGCACTTCTGTAGGGGACGGAGTGTTCCTTGGCTCTCA
Source organism: Neoceratodus forsteri (assembly GCA_016271365.2). NCBI lineage: Eukaryota > Metazoa > Chordata > Ceratodontiformes > Ceratodontidae > Neoceratodus > Neoceratodus forsteri. The sequence goes on along the minus strand of CM028132.1, from coordinate 807,365,782 downwards.
GCCCAGATGGCTCTGTGCATTCAGATATGTTCACGCAGATTTGGAAGAGATCTGCATGAATGAGGATATGATTCCACTCAAAAGAAGGGAAATTCTTTGCAAGGTAACTTAACAGCACAAAAGCAGGGAACTGTGGCGTTACCCTAACCCCTCCCCTCCATGCAGCAAAATTTGGGTCTCTGGAGTCTTGGTGAATCAGTGGCGGAGTCTTCCTTGGGGTTGTCAACCCTAATGCTCACCCTCGCCCCCAGCCCACAGTCTCCAGTCCGAATCACAAGATACAGATTAAGTCCACTGCCTCATTGTGATACACTCTTCAAAGCAGAGAGAACTATGTCTCAACATATGTTTCCAACACAGTTTATGTAGCTTTCTTCACACAGGGCCCTGCAGTCCCTATGTGAAGAAAGGAGATTATGTGTGATGTTACTTGCACAGGAAACAGGGTGGGCATTAGGGTTCACAGCCCCAAGAAAGACCCCACCACTCATTCACCAGACTCCAGAGACCCAAAACCCTAATGTTTTTCCATTTGCTGCCTGAGGGTGCGGGTGGAAGTTCGGGTTGTAAACCATAACGCTACATGTCCCTCGTTTGTGTGTTAAGTTACTCTAACTGGTGCATTAACAAAGTTTTTGCAAAGAATATGTATTATACTTGCATGGTAGCACAATTATAGTTATGGTTGAGCAGAGGTCACCATGTTAAACCCTCAGTCCTTACATGTCAATAGCTTTGGCAGTGTTTGACAGTATTACCCAAAATTTGGTATCGTTGTCCGGGTGGCAAGTTCTCAAGATGTGGAAAGTTTTGTGATAGGCAGTCATCTGGATTCTGAGACTTGATCGTCACAAATACAGGAAAAGCTTTACTTTTAGCCTTTTTTTTCCCGTAACTTTATTTATCTCTCTGTCCCCAAACTCTCTCAGGAGAGGTCGCCGATGGCAGCCGTGATCCTGCCCACCTGAAACTCCCTCTCCTTATCTCCATCTATACACCCGTGCCACCCAGCCCCTCGCCGAGTCCCCGAGGTGGGACCGCCAGATCACCCTCCTGGTACTCTATCTAGAATCTAGATGGGCAGCCGAGGTACGGAGGAGAAGGCAAGGAAAACAAGAGGAGGAGCCCGACATTGGGCATGGTTGGCTGGCACCCCTGTACCCTCCGTCACCTATCAGGAGGCAGAGGATTTTTCTAGCTTTATTCGCCCTCCCCCACCCCCAGGCAGAGCCCGGCGTGCAGTGACGCCAGGGATGTCCGTCCACGGCTCTGCGTCGCACTACTGGTGCCCTGAAGTGCAGTGCCTCCAGTCTCCACTGGGCTGCTATGTGCCGGGCAAGCCCTGACTCCCCAGAGAGAGAGGAGAGCAGTCCACCGGACACTCAACCTCTCTTCCCTGCCGACCCTCAAGGCCTGGGCTTGTTCCCGAACCCAGGTCGCTGGCGTGGTATCCAGTGCCTCAACCCTCAGTGCTCCGGGCTTGCCTACTTTTAGCCTTTTTTGCAGTTTGTTTTGCTCTCTCAGCCTGGATGGTGTGGAATTTTGTTCTGAAATGTTCAGGGCTGAAGAGCTTGTCCAAGGTGTACTGTTCAAAGTTTCTTGAAAAATATGAATTGGTTCCAGTTATTAGGTTTGAAATGTATCTTCTGTGCATTCTCAGCAGGCCCTGATACAACACCAAAATTTTACTTTCGCAATCTGTTTTACTTTTGAGAAATTAGTGTTTTATGTCAGCAGAACATTTTTGGGTCGTGAAGGCTGCCATCTTGCTTTTGTAAAAAGAATGTAAAATACATAAAATGAAGTATTTGAAAAAACAAACACATGAATCTTTCTAAATGGGACCCATTAAGCAAGATTCTGTTTTTGTTTTTCCCAACAGGAGCCAGAAATAACTTTTGGGACTTTGGCTATCAGCTGACCAAAATGGTAGATCTTCAAGGATATCTCTTGCAGCAGGTCACATCTTAGAACTATAGTCAACAGGCACTAGGACACATGGAAACATTTTTGGTAGCAGTCTATCTGGGGCCACCCACGGCAATATCATCACGACGATGTCCTCCTATATAGCCATGGATGGCCCTATGCCCTCCTCAATTCTTTTCCCACTGTTGAACATCACACTGACTCCACAGAGAACTGTCACTTCAGTTGGTCGACATTTTCTTTTACTTACCTTTTTTGTTTTTGTTTTTCTTCGCTAGATCTGTGATCACTTTACCTCCTAAAGTGATTTCTCCGCTTCTCTCTGTCATCGAGGCACAGGTCAGGAAGCATAGTAAAACCAGGAGCAGTTGCAGAATTCGCAAAGTGTTTATTAGTACTAGCAGTAACATAAAAAAAATTGTTCAGAATAACTATTTACAAAGGCATAATAAACCACATTCTGCGCCCGACGATTTTGGCATCAGCGGCTTGCTGACAGCGACCCCTGCTGTTGCCCACACCCTGTCGACTACAGGGTTGGCCTTGGCAGCTTCTCCAGCTGGTGCTCTTGGCAGATTCGCCCACTGGTGCTCCTCCACCCAGCATTGGTTCAGCATTGGCAGGCCTTCCCTTTCTACTGCTGATGCTTCCTACTGCCTTCCTAACCCTCTCCTTAACTCGGGGACTTTGGCAGCACAGCCCTTTGGTTTCTCCTCATCTGATGCTGGCCCATTGCTGTTGGGGCTCCCTTGCCCCCACCAACACTCCCGCTCAGGCTGAACACCCCCTTCCTTCTCGGGATCTCAGCCAGGAGGCTACGTCACCCAGGCCTTTGCCGGCAATGGGTGGTAGTCATTGGGCTTTAGGGCCCTTCTGCCACCCCTGAATGTTCCCACAATGTCGGGATGCAGATTCCTCAGCTGGTACCGCAACCTACCCCATTCCATCTTTGCTTCAGTCCTCACTGGGGCCTCAATCCCACCCATCGCTGCCACAGGGCACCCTGCTGAGGCTGGTGACCATCGACATCCAGGCCCTACTTTTCTCTGTCTGGGACTTTATGCAGAGGGTTACCCCACCTTGGGCCCCATCGCAGGTGGGACTTCTTGGCTGGCATTGGTGTTGTTGCACCATGTGTCATTGTTACCAGCACCTTCTCAGTTATTGATGACTTTGGTGCTTGTTTCTGAGCCAGGGGACGCGATTATGGGTCTGGGGCCTGGACTCCCTCTAGCACCTCCACTGTTTCCTCAGTCGGGAGGACTCCTTAAAATACACCCTGTGGACCCCCACCCCGGATGACCCCTCCTTCATTGCAGTGATGCGGCAACTGCAGTCCGCTCTGAGTTCGATGCTGCAGAGCAGAATGTTACCCTGTGGAACCTGTCTGATTACCAGGACCTGCCAGATTGCCCTTCCTTCTTCATTCCTCCTATGATCAGTGCATACAAGGATGCCACTATGGCTGCTTGATGCAGACCTAGCATAATTCCCCCATTGCCCAGAAAGGCAGACAAACTGTATCAGGCCAATTCTGGGAAGCCCTTTGCAGGGCTCTCACAGGTGGATTCTGTAGTGGTCCGTGCCCATAAGAGGTTCAAGAGGCCACGGCACTTCAGTTCTCTCCCTCCGGACAAGGAGTCTAGAAAGTTGGACCTTATGAGCAAGAGGGTAGTTGTCTCTTCCACTTTGGCAATCAGAATCATTAATTACATTGGCCATATGCTCAAATTCCAGAAAGACCCTCTGGAAGCGGACAGCAGCCTAGTCCTTCCAGAGAGCTCCCAAAACAGGAGATGCACAAGACCCTCCACCAGAGCCTCCATGGTGGGAGTTTGCCTAAGGAGGTCCCCTGGCTCAGGGTGTCTTATTTTGCTTCTGACTTCCAACAGTCAATCCTAAATGCTTCCTTCAGGGGCTACAGGCTCTTGGGGTGATCATGCAGGATATCCTCAATGACCTGCAGGCCTCAGGAGAACTCTGTGGACTGTTCACTCCCTCTGCCACTCCCACCAGAAGAGTGGGCAGAGGGTGCCCTTGGTGTGCCACCCATCGTCCCAGGTCTGGCATCAGACTGCCTGGCAAACATAAAGCTGGAATAGCCCTGCCTACCTCCTCCACCACAGGGAAGTGGAGGAACTGCCCCAGCCATGGACTCAGCCTCAGCCTGACTCCTTGTCCCTACCCCTCTATCCGATTTCCCAGGATATAGTGGTAGGGGTCATTTCTCCTCCATCTGGATGGGTTGCAGGAGGTCACGACCAACGCCTGGGTGCTGATACTCATAGAACAAGGACACACTCTAGAATTTGTGGAGATGCCTCCAGATCTTCTCCCGAGGCCTTCCACTTACCCTCCAGGCCACGTACCCATGTTACTGGAGGAGATCCATGCGCTGCTGCAAAAAGGGCCATAGAACCTGTCACCAAGAATCAATGAAACACAGGTTCCTACTCCCACTTCTTCCTCATTCCCAAGTCTACAGCGGACTTGAGGCCCATCCTGGATTTATAAAACCTGAATTACTACATCTAGTACAAAAGGTTCAGAATGGTCACCCTCCCAGGCCTGTTTCCTTGCTTCGAAAGGAGACTGGATCTGATCCCTGGATATGCAGGGACGATACCTACACATTAAGGTCTGCCTTCCCCACAGAAAGTACCTCAGGTTTCTGTTTCAAGGGGAGCAGTACCAGTTCAGAGTCCTCCTTCTGGGTTGTCTTTGGCCTTGGGTCTTCACAACATGCCTAGCTGTAGTGGCAGCAGCCCTCAGGAGGAAGGGATTTTATGTCTTTTCCTATCTGGACAACTGGTTGCTCAAAGCTCAGTCCAAAGAGCAACTGTCTTTGACCCTGTGTGTACCATGCAACTGTTCAACCATTTGGGGATCACAGTCAACCTGTACAAGTGGGTGTTAGCTAGCCAGCATCTCCAGTACATAGGAGCTGTACTGGACACGCCCAGGGCTCCGCTTCTTCCTTTCTTTCTTTCTTTCTTTATTTTACCAGGAGAGAGACACTGAGCTTAAAGCTTGTTTACAGGTGCCACCTGGGAGCACAAGGAAGTTAAGTGACTTGCTCAGGATCACACAGTATGCAAGTGAAGGCTGTGGGATTCAAACCCATGTCTCCAGGTTTGCAGCTCAGAGTCTTAAACCACTGCGCTTATAATGCCTTTCTGCCCCGGACAGAGTGGAGCACCTGATAGTGCAGGCCCAGTCACTCTGTCACAGCCAGGACATATCTCAGGCTGCTGGGCTTGATGGCTGCTGCCATTACCATGATTCTCTTGGTGAGGCAGCATATGCACATCCTCAATGGACTTTTAGGGTACAGTGGGATTGGTGAACCGACAATCTGAAGTAGATGGTTCTTATACTAAGGTTCATACTAAGGAGAAGGAAAAGAGCTAGTAGGTCGGGCCCATAATGCTCTTATTCAAACAACATGAAGTCTTGCTGTATTCTGACAATATGCAGTTAGCCCCAGCATTTGAACTGCTCCGGAGATGAAAGAGTTAACTCTGTGCTAAGCGCATAGAACATTGAGCTCATGCTTGGTTCAAACCTTTGTCTGTTGCACTTTCAAGTGTAACGTCATATTCTTTACTCCGCCTAACTGAACAGTCACTCCGGAGTTTCTCTTGTTGTTTTCGGTTTGCATTAGTGAAAATCGTTGGTTTAGTCCGAAAATTTTATACTTTTCCTCAGTTCAGATCCCTGTCTGCAGTACAGTAAGTAGTAGAGGTAGTGGACTGTGGTAAATTCTGTGGAAATTGTAAAACATAAAATTGTTACAGTCAGTTCGCTGAACCAATCACTCTTTGGATTTCTGTGGTGATTCTGGTGCTTATCGGTTCCAAAAATATGTGTTTTAACGTTTTTTTTTTTGAATACCCGTGACACGGTTAGGAACCGATAAGTCTGTCTTTCTTGGCCTGAAGCTATGTAAAGGTAAGTTTTCTGTTTTACTGTGGCCATGTCTGAGAAACCCAAAGAAAACCGCCCACTGGGTTTCAGCACTATAGTGTGTGTGGGGAGGCCTTTGCTAAGGCTGAACCCACACCACCTGTGTTTATTGTCTGGGGTTTGACCACCTCGATTCAGACTGCCAAATATGCAAACATTGCTATAAGGCCACCCTAGGAAAAAGGTTGGGCAGGCTTAGGGAGAAAGAGGCCAAGAAGTCCGCTGATCCGGATGGCCAGCCCGGTTCGATTCCGACCCGAACCTGAGGAGTGCCCTCTGACCAGGGCCACACTTCCTCGGGCAAGAGGAGAGATGACCCTGAGGGGTCGGTTCCTGCAAAAAAGAAGGAGGAGGAAAAGTCGGACGGTTTGGATTCAGATCCCCACCATCCAACCGCCAAGGAAATCGCTAGGAGATTAGTATTGTGGAATCGTTTGTTCGTTCGACCGATCCAGCACCTCTCGGTAGGCACTCGGTTTGGTCAGTTCCCCGGTTTCTGATTATTATTTGGAAGAATATTATGAGCTGGAATGGGAGGGGAAGAAGAGTTTGATGAAGTTGAGGATAGTGGGAAAGGTCTGGATGAGCCCATTGAACCGGACATTTCCCCAGACAGACCTTCAGGAGTTTCCTCCCAGGCTTTCTGAGTCCCTTCCCACTTTATGTTTTACAGGAAAGTGGCTGATACCCTCCAGCTCCCTGTGGATGAAGCTATGGAGGAGCAAGAGGAGCCTGATTTTGTAGAAATGATGGACATCCCAGAGTCCAAGAGACTGTCTAGTCCCCTACACATATCTTTTGGGAAACAGACTTACAAGCGTCTAAAACTCCAAATTCATTGCCTCCAGTGGACGAACAAATGGACAGGAGGTACATGCTGTCAGACTTAGCTACGGAGTTCCTGTACCAGCATTGCAGCCATGTTGGGGTAGTGCAGGCTGTAGCCTGTGACAAGGCTAGCATACCCTTGACTTCACCCCTCCCCGGATAAGGACTCCAGGAAGTTAGATGCTATGGCTAAGAAGCAGTACTTGGCATCTTTTCTGGGACTCAGACAGGCTAATTACATGGCCTATGCAGCTAGATACCAGAAGTCCAGGTGGGAGTATGTTTTGGATCTGGCCAAGCAGGCGTCCCCCAGCTAGCCAAGGAGCTGGAGGAGGTGGCTGCTGATGGGATAGAGGCATCCAAGGTTCAGTTTCATGCTGCTGTGGACTCCAATGATGTTTCATCATGAGTCATGGCTACATCTGTGGCTCTTTGGAGGATGGCTTGGCTCAGATGTACTAGCCTCTCGTAGGATACCCAGGCTAAGGCCATGGATTTTCCTGTTGAATGTAATTCTCTGTTTGGGAGCAGACAGAGAACTACTGTCAGTGAAAAGATGGATGAGTACAGGACCACCTATAGAGTGCACAAGCCAAGGAAGGCAGTCAACTCCTCAGAAGCAGGAGGAGCAGGCCTTTTCACAGGCCTTTCTACCAGGCACAGGACTCCTCTTCTTTTTCCCAGAGGGGTTCTTTAGAGGAAGAGGCAGGAGGGATGAGCAGGGCTGCATCCACCTCTCAGTCTAAGGCTCTTGCCAAGCAGACACCCTGAGGTGTCAGCCCGGTCGACTGACCAATCCCTGTAGGAGGCAGGCTGGCTTACTACTTCCTGGCCTGGAAGTCTGTTACCTTAGACAAGTGGGTCCTGGAGGTAGTAATCCAGGGACTGGCCTACAGTTTCAAAACATTTTCAAAGCTGAGGGTCAGGTCTTTTCCACCTGCAAACATCTCCGAAACCATTGCCCTAGAGGCAGAGATTTCCTCTCTGTTGGCTCTCAGAGCCAGAGAGAGAGAGTTCATACATCCCTCGGGCAAGGGTCTGTACTCCAGATACTTACTTACCCCAAAAAGACAGGAGAGTGGTGGCCCATCCTAGACCTAAGATACTTAAACAAGCATCTACTAAAGCCAAAGTTCAGAATGGTGACTTTGGGAATAATTCTTCCCTCTCTAAGGCCAGGGATTGGTTAGCTTCCCTGGACCTCAAGTATGCCCACTTTCACATTCCCATCAGGTGCTCCAACAGAAAGTATCTCAGATTTGAACTGCCCTCAGGCCATTATCAATTCAGGGCAATGCCTTTGGCTAACATCAGCACCAAGGGTCTTTACAAAATGCCTAACAGTAGTAGTAGCCTTTTTAAAGAGGCAAAACATCTATATCTTCCCATATCTCAACGACTGGCTCATTGTGGGGCAGTCTCCAGACCAAGTCAAGTCAAATCTACAAGTGATCCAGCAAGTGCTCACTTCCTGGGATTACGCCTCAATCTTCCAAAGTCAGTTCTTGAACCAGTGCAGCTCCTCACCTTCACAGGGGTGGAGTTGGACACTGTCCAGCAAAGGCCTTTCTTCCCTTGTCAAGGATACGGGCCCTTACAGTTCTAGCTTCCTTATTTCGTCTCCAGTTTTCTCGCCCAGCAAGGCATTTTCTCCAACTTCTGGGCCACATGGCAGCTACTGCAGTGGTTCCAGGGGCCAGGTTTCAGATGAGTGACATCCAGTTTCACTTGAAGGCTTTTTGGTCCCAGAAAAAGACCCTCACCAAACTGATTCCAGTGACTCAAACCTGGATCCATGCTCTCCAGTGGTGGTTGGATCAGGACAACCTCAGACAAGGAATCCCATACATCTCTCAGACTCATTCTGTGGTTCTGACCACAGATGCTTCTCTCATGGGATGGGGACTCATTTGGGAACCCTAACAGCAGAAGGAGTGTGGTCCCCTCAGGAGTCTCTTCTCCATATCAACCTCTAGAACTCAGGGCAGTATACTTAGCCTACAGGCTTTTGTGAATTAAGTACAAAACAAGGTGGTTCAGGCGAGGACAGACAACACCACCACCACCACCACCACCATGTGGTACATCAACAAGCAGGAGGCACTTGGTCGACGACCTTGTGCACGGAAGCCATGAAAGTCTGGTCTCTGGCCTATTCTCTGTAGACATCCTTGTAGCAGTCCACCTTTCAGGGAAGGACAATGTTTTGTGCAGATGCTTTGAGCAGGATTTCTAGGGCCATCTGAATGGTCCCTGATCCTTTTACTAAAAGTGATATTTCTAAGATGGGGCACTTTCAGATAGACCTCTTGCAACCCCAGACAATCACCAACTTCCTCTCTTGTTGCAGATCCCCAGTATTGGGCTCAGTCCCCTGGATGCTCTACTGTTGGATTGGTCGGGAAATTTCTGTATGCCTTCCCCTTTCCTCTATTGTTCAGAGTTCTGGTCAAGATAAGGTCACAGTCTTGCAAAGTGATCCTGATTGCTCTAGACTGGGCCAGGCAGCCTTGGTATCCTCTCTTGCTGTTTCTGGCGATCCATCTTCCATTGGCTCTCCCAGAAATCTAAATCTGTTGACTTACTCTCAGTGGAGAATTTGGTATCCCAATATTTAGTCTCTCAATCTCAAAGCTTGGCTCTTGAAGAGCTAGAATATGCAAATATGAATCTGTCTCAGAGGTTCTGGACATCCTCAAGGCTTCTCATAAACCTGCCACTAGACAAACCTACAACTCCAAATGGAAAAGGTTTGGTATTTGGTGTTCTAGTAAACAGATATCACCAGACTCTGCTGACTTGTCTGCAGTTCTGGACTATATGATTCATCTCAATAGCCTAGGCAGCTACCCTCAAGGTGCATCTATCTGCTGTTTCTGCATTTTTATCAGTGGGAGCCTTCTTCTCTAGCTTCTCACCCTGTGTTCTGTAAATTTTTAAGGGCTACTTCATACTAATCCTCCCTTTAAGGAACCTGTTCTTGCTTGGGATCTCAATGTTTGCATTGCTCAACTTATGCAACCACCCTTTGAGCCTTTGGCCTCTGCAGACCTTATGTTACTTGACTTAGAAAGCTGTCTTTTGGTAGCTATTACCTCTGCCAGATGGATCAGTGACCTGCAAGCTCTGTCAGTGGAGCCTGACTTCATTTCATTCCACAGAGATAAGGTGGTCCTGCTAACCAATAGGAGGTTCTTACTCAGTGGTGTCAGATTTTCATCTGAACCAGTCCTTGTCCCTTCCTGTCTTTTTCACTGATCATTCCTCTTCAGGGAAAGGAGATTGCATAGCCTGACGTTAAAAGAGCCCTTAGCTACTACTTGGAACGTACTAAGGATTTTAGATCTGGCTCTTGCCAACTGTTCCTCTCTTATGGTGACGTGGTGAAAGGTAAACCTGCTACCAAACAAACTATTGCAAGATGGATTGTTCCTGTATACAATACTGCTATGGCAAGCTAGACAAAATACCCCTTCAGGCCTGAGGGCTCATTCTACCAGAGATACAGCTGCTTCTCTGGCTGCGGCAGAGATATACCCCTCTTAGAGATCTGTAAAGCAGCCACCTGGAAAACAGTTCATAGTTTTACCAAGCATTACTCTCTGGACATCCAGGCTAGGAGTGATGCTAGGTTTGGTACAGCAGTGCTGCAGAGCCTATTTCCTAAGTAGGTTCTGTACCTCCTCCTGAGAGGTACTGCTTGGTAGTCTGCATATTGTCAGAATACAGCAAGACTTCATGTTGTTTGAAGAAAAATTACTCACCTTAGTAATGTTGTTCTTCTAATGGAGTCTTGCTGTATGCTGACCTCCCCCGCCTCCCTCTCAGAACCTGGTTTTTGGGAAGTGGGCTGGCAGGTACAGTGCTGCACTCCAGAGGTGCATTGGCTCCTCTCCTTTGGAGGAGCTGTGCATAGTGGCTCTATTGTTTGTTACTTATAAAGTTATGTTAAGTTCACTACCTGAGTTTTTTGTTTTGGGGTTCTCGACTTGAGCCTTCTGGGATTCCAGAACTTTTGGTTGCCCTTATGGCTAGTTGTTTTTTTTACAATTTCCACATTATAGGTGTACTTAGTCTTGACTCGTAAGAATTCGAGTTACACTTGAAAGTGCAGCAGAAAGATGTTTGAACCGAGCATGAGCTCAACGTCGATGCTCTTAGCATAAAGTTAACTCTTTCATCTCTGGATCAGTTCAAGTGCTGGGGCTAACTGCATGTTGTCAGAATACAGCAAGACTCCATTAGAAGAAACACAATTACTAAGGTGAGTAATTTTTCTACTAGGCCAAAGGATAATATGACGATTTATACCCAGAAGTAGCTTATCAAGACTGTATTTAAAGATTTTCTTAGTATCACTCATAACCACATAAGCTGAATGTTTATTCCAGGGTCCAGTAGTGCGAAGAGTAAAGAAGTATTTCGGTTTTTGTGCTTAAATGATTTACTGACCAGCTGAAGTGGATGATCTCTAGTATTATGTATAGAGGACCTGAATTCAAGACCTGACTCAGCCATTACATAAGTACCTTGAACAATATCATATAAGAATAAGAGATCGCCTCACAGGCGTCTGATAGTAAGTGACATAAGCTTTAAGGTCTCTAACCTGTGTTCAAGGATACAGATTCAAGACCAGATTTTTTGGTAAACTTTCTTTTACCTTTTCAAAGGAGCTACCATCAGATTTTTAAAAGGGCACCATAATCAGAGGCATACTTGAGATGAGGTCTAACATATGACCTAAACAAAGGCATTAACATCTCACGATGTCTGGATCTGATGACACGAAAGTTCTTGTCCCTTTGCCGTAAAGAAGGCTTCCTGGTGGTGGTGGGTGGAACCCAGCCATTTGCTCAAGGGGTTCCTTTCCTCATACCCTCCCAGATCCTCACCAAAGATACCTCGGGGATGGGCTGGTGCACATCTGGGTCCTTACCAGACTCAGGGACATGGACTCCACTCGAGGCCTTACTCCATGTCCATGTCCTCAAGATGATAGTTGTCCAGCCTGCAGGCCTTACAGTGCCACCTATCCCTGGCCTATCTTCTAGTGCAGGTGGACAATATCAGTGTAGTGCACTACATCAACAAGCAAGAGGATCCACTCTTAACCCCGTGGAGGAAGGCGATGAGGGTTTGGTACTGGGTCCTGGACCATGGCCTGGAACAGTCGGACGTCCATGTTCCAGGTGTCCAAAACCCTGGCAGACAAGCCAAACAGGTCGCCAGACTGAATGTGTGAATGGGAACTGCTCACCTCCTGTGGTAGAAGACTTGTTCGACAGGTGGGGTCACCCAGGTTGCCCAGAATTGGACCTTTTGCATCCCCACACAACACAAAACTGCCACTTTTCTGCTCACTCGATCCAGGGCCTGGAGTTTTCTGGTGAGACGTATAGTCCCTCTCTTGGAAAGGGAGGTTCCTTTATACCTTTCACCCCTTTCCTCTGATTCAGAGAGTGCTAATCATGCTCCAAAATAGAGGATACCACCCTGATTCTGGTGGCCCCTTTTGGCTTCATCAGATTTGGTTCCACTGTTGCAACAGTTTGCAGTGGAGCCTCTGGTGCCCTTCCTTTGTGCCAAGGCTTGCTATCACAGGAATGGGGAACCCTTGTTCATCTGAACCTTTGGTCTCTATCTGCATGCCTGGCTTCTGAAGATGTAGCCATTGCCAGGTTTGATTTCTCCCCAAAGTGTCTGACATCCTGCTAGCTACCAGAAAGCCTTCCTCAAGGGCAATTTATTCCATGAAATGGAAGTGCTTTGCTTTACGGGTGGATTCCATCCCTGGATCCCTTCACTTGCCCAGTGAACCAGATTCAAGAGTGCTTGCTGTCCTTGTCGATGTGGGACTAAAATACTCTTGCTAAAAGTGCACTTCTCACCCAAGAATTCTTTAGCATCTATTGACAGATGCAGTATGCCAGTGGGTTCAACTGCCCGAGGAGGAGGGTCAATGCAAATGAGGAAGGCTTTGGCCAATCAGGATACAGTTAGAGTAGAGTGCTGCCTGCAGTCAGCCTGAGGGACCTCAGAACTTTTTCTCCACTGAACTGGCAACAGTGCCCCAGAGCTCTCCTCTTCAGAGATCTTCCAGTGCCATTTTCTTTCTTTTTGAGTGCTACTTTTAAGGTATTTTGTATATTTTCTTCATTTTATTTTTTTTTACGCACATGCGCTGGGTTCTGTATAGCTATGGAGTTTTTTGTTTTTCCGCTTCAGTGTTTTTTCTGAAGTAAAATTCGCCCATGTGCACAATAAATTGCGCTGCTTTTATTTAATTTTGTTAGCTTTTAGTATTTATCGGTGGTTTTAACACTTTTGTGCTAAAATCATTGATTAATTTTTCCATTGCGCACCAGCATGAATTCTTGGAACCCGTTTTCTCTATTTAAATTCAAAATGATTGATATTTGATGGGTTATCCCTCTTTGGGGTGAGACTCTTGTTTGCTGTGCAGTGGGCTTTGTTGATGAGAGGTGTGAAATTGGTTCTGTTTTTCCTCTTGTGAAAAAATCCCTAAAGTTGATTCTGATTTGTTTAAGCTTTGGCCTAACTATTATTATCTGGGCTTTCAGTCTACCTCCCGCTCCTCTAAAAGCTGAGGAGGGTACCTCAAGTTAACATAAAAGAAATGACAAGTCCCTTGGGACTTCTATTATTACAAGTCTGGTTCTGTAGTAGTTGTATCTCCTGGACATAAAGTCTCCATCACTCATTCACACTAATAGAATCTACGCCGGTGTCACTAGGACCCAGTGGGAGCAAACTTTTCGAGAGGATGGGCCAGAGATGGAGCCACAGGGATGTGGCACCATGAGCCATGGCTCGTGCAGTAAAGACTACCTCAGCATCGACCCACCAACCGCCTCAGTTCCTTTTTTCCTCCGTCGAGTGTGCTTCAGTGATGACGCCGCCGTCATTGAGTCAAACTTCAAACTAGCAGCATAGTTTTCAGTTTATTGTTTTGTAATTTGTCTTTGAAAGTACCAAGTAGATTTTATTTAAATGTATTGATTAATAAAGAAATCTTCAGCCCTCCATTGATGGAGTCGACCATGAGTGGGTCAGGTGATGGTAGGAGACTTCATATGAAAGCTGTTCAGTCAGTCGGGCTGGGTCTGGTCCACCGCCCTCCCTGGAGGGTGGGTCTGACAACGGACGGTCCAATGCTCAGGGAAATGGGCAGTCCCCAAAAGCATAACAGGAAACCGTCCCATTCACGGCACCATTCGACCTCGAGTTCTTCTTTCAGCGCATGTTTAGAAAGAGAAGGCATCACGGAGGGTCACCTTCTGGTATGTTCGCGCATCGACGGTCAGTCATTGGGGCTAGGCATCGGTCTCTCCCTCTCGGAGTTGCTGGTTTCTGGCTTCAGTGCCCAATCTGTTCGACATCGAGCCCGTCCCGCCTATTGGACGGGCCTCGAGGAGCAGTTTCACCAGTGGGCTGCTCTTATGGAGCAGTGGCTCGGAGGTTGGTCCAGCTGCCTGACCTAGTCATTCCGGGGCCTTGGGCGCTTGAGAGACCAGGTAGGGCGGTTGGACCTTCCTAGTCACACTGCGCCTTCTTCAGTGCCGTCGACTCCGTGCTCAGGTGGTTCCCCCTCACATGGCTGCAGCACAGGGGCCCACACTGATGCCTCTGTCTCCTCTTAAATTTCCTTCTTTTCTTTCAAATCACAGTTTTCAGAACCTTGGGACACCTCGGTGCCATCTGCGGCATCGGGGGATCTGTTGGCGTCATCCGCACCACCGAGGGATCTGGCGGCGCCTTCAGCGGCGTCAGGGGCTCTGTCGGTGCCGTGGCCTTTGTCAGTGCCATGTGCTGGGCTGTTTCGGCGGCGCCCGACTTCCTTGGGTTTGGCGCCATGTTCTTTCATCGGGCGCCAATGCTTGGTGCAGCCATCCACTTCCAAGGCTTTTCGACTCTTAATTCTTTCCTTTTCTAGTTTTCATTCTGATTTTCACTCCTTTCCTGTCCATACAGTCCCCCTGGACTGTCAGGAGATGATTCTGAGCTTGACGCAGACCTTCGTCTGGGTGATGATATTGAAGGAGCAGGAGTTAATCCTGCTGCAGAGCCTGTGGTGAAGACCTGTCCTTTAAGTCTCTGCAGAAAATTTTAATTCCACTCTTTCTCTGCAGACTACAGAAATCGATCCTGGGAAGCTTTTAAGACTCCAATACCTACATGTCCCAGAGATCCCTATGGATTTAACTCCTCCGGTACAACCTTCTTTTGAGACTCTTTCTCAGAAGGTATGGAACAGTCCTGCTCTCATCCCTTCTGTGGCTAAGTCCATAGATAGGAAGTATGCTGCTCCCAAGGATCGACCCATATTGGCCTCACAAGCTTTTGCTGATCCCACTGTAGTCATAGCAGAAAATGACAAGGCCATCCTCCTCAGGCATCCTCAGCTTGGCCTATCAGTAAAGAATCTCGTAAGATAGACACCTTAGGTAAGAGAGTCTTTGCTTCCTCCACACTGGTATGCATATTGCCAGCTACCAGGGCTATTTTCTCAATATGAATATGTCCTTTGGCATTCACTCCAGCAAATGGTGAAGCTCTGCCTGAGTTGGAAACTAATTCAGAGCTACTTCACACCATAACCAGAGGCATTGAGTCCAATAACCAACAGGTTAAAGCTGCAATGGATACTTTTGATACTGCTTCTCGAACAGCGGCGGTGGGCATTTGTACCCATTGCCACTCCTGGCTACGTACTTGAGCTTCACGAATGATGCCCAGCAGCAGGTCATGGCCTTACCCTTCGACAGTATGTATCTGTTCGGACCCCAGGTGGACCAAGCTCTGGAAGCCACACAGAAGACTAGGTCAGCCATTAAGATAGCTCAACCCGCACCCACCCCTCTTGGGGGGTGCCAATAAACGTCAGTTTCATAACCGCCATTCCTTTCGGGCAAAGGTAGGGGGTTTAACAAAAACACACCCCACAGCCACATAAAGTGCAGCAGAAGGCACAAGCCCCCAAAGTGCGTGAGTGCCACCTTCCAGTTCTCAGCCCAGGTCCCACCTCAACTGCCGAGGGGACTCTTCCTCAGCAGTGGGAGGATGTCTGACTCAGTTCTATAACCGTGGAAGTCTATAACATCAGACAAATGGATCCTCCGGATAATCCGCGAGGGGTATTCACTCAATCTTTCAGACCCCCCACCAAATTATCCCTGTAGGCTCCAGGAAGATATAACATTTGTGGGTACATATTCGTTGAAGTCAGAAGGATCAACACATTTATTTAGTGTGATCTTTCTACTCTGATGTGGTTGATTTTAATACTATTTTAATACTATAGTTTAAACCCTTTCTGAATGTGCCTTTGGTGGTGTCTGATATTGAGAACCTAAGTGTCATTTGTGGGTATCCTGTCTGTTTTGGTAGGTACTATTTTCTCTGTTAAACGACTGAGTATACCTATTGCCTAATACTTTATAGTACATTGTATCTTTTTGCTCAGTCTCTAATTTTTCTTCTTTCTCCAATGTTTTAGAACTGTTTAGTTATTGTGGCAGAGGTGTGGTACTGTATTCTTTCTTGTAGTTCAAGGTGCTTTTGGAACTGCTGATTTCTATTGGTTTAAACAATTACATTTTCTTTTCTATTTTAAAAAGATACATCAACTTGTATGTTGTCACCTGTTTGTTGTTAGCGTAGCAGATGTTTTGCATTGTGCTCTGATTCTGTGATAGAATCTGTATTAGTAGAAGGTAGATTATTGTGATTGTAGTTACCTTTTGATTGTAAGGATAAAGAGCTTAGATAGAAGTGTATGTATTTTCAAATATTATAGGGGAACAGTGGCAGGATTTTTAGGACAGTAAATTAATAAAAAGGGAACTAGGAGAGCTTCAGTAGCAGACAAGTAGTGGAATTGCAGTATAATGTGGGGGTGGTGCAATGCAGTGGCTGTGGGCAGCCATATTCAGGCAGACCTTCTGGACACTGAGGTGCTGCCCTATCTGCATGCATCTGTCTGACTGCGGGATGAGGTAGCCAGACTCAGAGCGGAAGTAAACTGGATTAGAGTGCCATCACCCCTATCCAGGGACCACCCAGTCCAATGCAACTGCCTCAAAGGATGCCAAGAACGAGGAGCACTTGGATGACAGTGGCCTCAGGGAGGGTTAGAGCAGTCAGCAGAGGCACATCCCAGATCCTATTCCACTCAAGAACTCATATGCCACACTGGCAAACAAGGACAACCAAATACAGGTACCCAGAGAAGTGGAAGGAAAGGATGTGGAGGTTAGCCAAGGAGGTGACCTCAGCGGGGAAAGCAGTGGACCCCAGAGGAGGAGGAAGCGAATCCTGTGGCGGACTCCATCATAAGAGGGATCCAGCCAGGAACACAGGAGGAGGAGGACAGGGAGGTGAGATGCCTACCAGGTGCCACGGCATGGAGGGATGGAAGGAAGATCCTGGGGATCACTGGGAAGGCAAGACGGAGGGTGAGCTGAATGTCATTATCCACCTAGGTACTAATGACCTGGCAAATGGGGAGCCAAGGAAGTTCAGGAAGAATTTAGGAAACTGGGAGGGTCTCAAGCAAGTAGCTACTTCTGTCACTTTCTCAGAAGTAATACCTGTGAGAGGCAAGGGAGAGCATAGGAGTGTATGCACGGAACTTTAACTCATGGTTGAAGAACTGGTGCTGTGAGGAAGGGTTTGGATTCATTGGTGACTGGGGACCCACCTGGAGGGATGGAGGTTTGTTCAAGCCTCGACGGCCTGCATCCATCCTGGAGGGAATCCAAGCACTCAATGATAAGTTTAAATGCTACATTGACAAGCATTTAAACTAGCAAAGGGGTGGCAGGCCAGCAAGGAGGGTACCTATTTGCTCACCCCACAGCTAGCAGTGGAACCAGTGAACCAGAGGAGGCTATCTCTGCAAAGCAGTGTGCAAAAGATGGAGATTAGTGCCCAAGAGGTGGATAAGCAAAAGGGCAAAATTCAGCAGACGGGCAGACAGCAACGAGAACCAGGGATAAATGACAACCAAGGAAGGGGCTGGAGTAGAACAGTGAGACAGTCTAGGGAGGTCAAATCATGGAAAGCCATGTGTGCAAATGCCAGGAGCCTTAGCAACAAGATGGAAGATCTGGAGGCTGTCATGGTGCAGTCAGACCTGGACATTGTGGCCATCACTGAAACCTGGTGTAATGATAACCACGACTGGGAGATGGCCATACCCGCTACAACATATTCAGAAGAGACAGAGCAGGCAGGAAGGAGGAGGAGTGGCACTCTATGAAAAATGACATAAGAGCCACAGAGATCCAGGAGGAACAAAATGGGGAGAGATACTGTGGTTAAGCTGGAAAGGAAAATGGGACAGCCATCCACACAGGTGTGGTCTATAGACCACCAGCCCAGGAGGAAGAAACAGATAGGGAGTTGATGCTAGCCATCCAAAGGATGGCAGACAAAGGTGAGGTAGTACTGGTTGAGACTTCAATATTCCAGACGTGGACTGGAGCATCCCAGCAGCAGCATCAACTAGAGCAGATTTATCCTGGACTCCCTTCAGGGTGCCTTCCTCAAGCAACTGGTCATGGAACCAACTCGGAAGAAGGCAATACTGGACCTTGTGCTCACAAACAGGGACAGTGTGATGGGGTAACAGTGGGGAGCACCTGGGAAACAGTGACCACCAGTCATTGTGGTTTGAAATCACAGAAAGAGCAGAACCAAACCACACAAAAACACGTATCCTGGATTTTAGGGGGCAGACTTTGGGAAAATGGGGAGATACTTGAAAGAGGCATTAAGGGAATGGGACAGGAATCAGGGGTGAGGAACAGTGGGCAGTATTTAAAATGGGGATTACAAGAACAACAGAATTATGTATTAGCAGGTTAGCAAGAGGAAAAGGAAGAGGAGACCATTATGGTTTTCCAAAGAGGTAGCAAAGAAAGTGAAAGCCAAAAAGATTGCATTCAGGCAATACAAAAAGACACAGGCAGAAGGGGATAGGGAGAAGTACCAGGAGAAGCAAAGGGAGGCAGGGAGGTCAGTAAGGAAGCCAAAGCTCAGACAGAAGAACACATTGCAGAATCAGTGGGTAGAGGGGACAAAACCTTTTACAGGTACATAAGTGAAAAAAGAAAGACAAAGGGAGGTTAACTGGCAGTATCTGTTTTGCGGTGATGCGTGAATTTGGTTTTCGGATCTTTTTGTACAATGGATCAGGTTCATGTATTCTAATCCCAACGCCAGGATCTCGTGTAATGGGTTGACTTCTGATTCTTTCAGGTTATACGTAGGTACACATCAGGGTTGCCCGTTGTCCCCCTTCTTTCAATTTGTACCTCGAACCCTGATTAAAAGTATACTCTATAATCACGAAATTAAGGGAATCAAGATGCAGGATAGTATTGTTAAAGTCACCGCCTCTGCGGACGATCTTTGGTTCATATCTCACGCCCGAGGATTCTATTCCGGCTTTGATGGATACAATACAAGTCTATAGCTCCTTGGCTAATTATAAGTTAAACCCGGGAAGACGGTGGTTACCCGCTTAACTGAGGGTATTCGCGGGAGGTGACGGAGCTGGGTTTGAAGTGAAATCGATGCTATTAGGTATCTGGGTCTCTCCTATCTAGGAGTGAGAGGCGATCCGGCAGCTCAATCTGACTCCTTGGTTCGCATGATTGATTTGATTTAAGAAGGTGGGGCAAGCTTCGATCTCGTTGTGGGGAGGATAAGTTTGGTCAGAATGAATGTGTTCCCAGGTTGTTTTATCCGCTAATGCTTTGAACATCCCACTCTGTTTTCGTGGTTCAAAAGGTGCATGGGCTTATTGCCAACTTTGTGTGGGTTACAAGAAAGCTAGAATGGCTTATCATAAGTTGGCAGCTCCCAAATTATTGGGTGGACTTAGATTAGCGCATTGGGACTCTACTATTGGGCAGGTCAAGCTAACAAATATCTGAGGTGGGTGCAGGGCTTACAGGCTTCAGATACTCACTTATGGTTACAGATTGAATTGGCTCTCATTAAAGGGGCAGGTCTTGTTCCTGAGGCTCTCCTGTATGTCAGTCCCAATCTCTTGCGAGGCTCTCAAGAACTCCCGATTGGGGTTTCGGTGAGGCTCACGCCCAGCTGTGTGGTTTTGAAATATTCTCATGTGACTGACCCGTCTCAGCCCATAAGGGGCAATCCAAGATTTTGTATAAGAGGTAGATTTGTAAGGGCAGCCTGGCTGGTGCAGGAGGGAGTGTTGTGTAAGGGACATAATCTCGGCAGGCGGTAGTCTGCTCCTTCGCACCTGAGATTCTAACCAAGTTTAAGTTGTCATCTCGGCGATCTTTCAGGTTTACCAGCTCTGTCATCTTATAGTTAGTAAATTTGGTAGGAGAGTATTAGAGAGCCAATGATTGAGTTTTCGAGACGTTATGACCTATGGCGGGAATGCCACATGCTGTTTCAAAGATATATGCCACACTGTTTGGTTGGGCCTACTCCCAGAATTTAGCCCTACTTCTTATTGGGCTCGGTGTTTCCCAATGGGAGTTGGATTGGACGGGTTAGCGGCACAGCTGTCATAAGGTGATTTCTCAGGATCGGTTAAGATTGATCCAGTTCAAAATACTTCATAATATATATTATTCTCTCTGAAGTTGAGGAGCTTGAACTTGATATGGGATGCCCCTGTGTGAGGTGCCAGCAGGGGTGGGGATTTGTTGCACATATTTTGGCACTGCCCTAAGATTGTGCCGCCTGGACCAGTATCAAAAATGGGGCAGATTCGATTTTGGGGCTGGGTGACCTCTTCACTCCCAAATTTGTCTAATGGGAGACGTAGCTTCTATTCCTTTTAAGAGTAGGTCTCATATTTTGATGATTTCTGCCTCCCTTAAGAGTCTGTCTGGTTCTTAGACATTGGAAGGATTCAGTGGTGATTTAGTTACGCAGAATGGTTAGAGGAACTACTTGCCAATTCATGTGGATGGAGGATGATTGCCATCTTCAGAATAAGCTCCCTAGGTTTAATAAATTATGGGGTCCCCTATATGCCTGCTACACTGTGTAGAGATGTTGTTCTTCCTTTCTTTTCTGGTTTTTGGTTCATGGTGTTGGTAGGTACCTCAGAGCATTGTGGAGGGGGTGGGGTGTGGGGCAGAGGATGTATCACATGTATCATATGATTTACGTGGTTTATGGGTTCATGTACTACTGTTTACCTGGAGTGTAATTGATACATTCTTGTATTTAAATGGTTAATAAATTTTAATGGAAAAAAAGAAAGACAAAGGGAGGGATAGTGAGACTGAAGGGAGGATGGAGGCAATGTGGAGGATGACAACAGTAAAGCTGACATACTGAACAGGTATTCAAGCAACATGAAGTCTTGCTATATTATGACAATTGTAGTTTGTCCCACCACCGAGGTGAAATAGTTAACTCCATTCCAAGAATGGAACTTAGAGCATGAGCTCTACAGAGAAGCTCTGTCTGTGTAGTTTCAAACCTGAACTGTCAGATTCTTTACTCCGCTCTCATTGAACAGTCGCCCGAGATTTCTCCTACTGCTCGTCTATTTCTCGGTTTAAACAGGTTTTCTGGTTCGATTCAACCGAAAATGTTTTATTTAACCGCAAAACCGATCGGGTTCAAGCTCTGTCTGTGGTATCGTAGGTAATTCATATTTTAATTCTGTGTGGAACTTGTAAGTTTTATCGGTTCGGTTTTGAACCGATCAGCTTGGTTTAAAACGTAAAATTTTAAAACTTGACATTTTAGAGTGCGGTTCCAGTTCTTATTGGTTCTAAAAACCGATTTCATTACCTTTTTCCAATACCGTTGACACGGTTAGAACCGATAAGGGTGTCTTGCCTGGCACCGCCGCTCAAAGGGCAAGTTTTTCTGGGTAGGCTGGCATTATGTCTGAGAAACCCAAAAGAAAAACCGGGCCCACTGGGTTTCAACACTGTGATGTCTGTGGGGAAGTTCAAGGCTGACCCACACACCACATGTGGCTTATTGTCTGGGGTTTGACCACTCCAGTCAGACTGCCAGATTTGTAAGAATTTCCTGCAGCCACCCTGGAAAGAGATTGGGCAGGCTCAGGAACGAGAGGCAAAATCCGCTGACCTGGATGGTCAGCCCGGTTCGGTGCCAACCGAACTGGAGGAGTGCCTCTGACCAGGCGAGACCTTGGCAAACGAAAAGCTGGCTCGGATGAACCAGTTCCAGTAAAGAGAACAAGAAAGTCAGCAGGTTTGAGCCCAAAATTCTTTCTCCAACTGCTGCAGAGATAGCAAGAGCTATGCAGATTGTCCAGTCACTTTTCGAAACCCGTCCGAACCGGCCACTATCTGGTAAAGGTCTGTTGGTCGGTTCCATCGGTTCAGGAATATGATGTTGAGGAGTTTTATGAACCAGAGGAGGGGAGGATGATTATGAACAGTATGAATGTGAGTTTGAGGTCGGTGTGCCCATTAAACCGACATCTCCCCAGACAGACCTTTAGAATCTCCCCTATGCTTTCTGAGTACCCTCTCATTTTATGTTTCAAAAAGTTGTTGAACCCTCCAGCTTCCTTTGAGGAAGCTGGATGAGCAAGAGGAGCCTGATTTTGTAGAAATGATGGATATACCAGAGTCTAGAGATTGTCTATTCCTTTGCATAAGTCATTTAGGAAACAAACAATAAAATCTTAAAAACTCCTAATTCTGTGCCTCCTGTAGATAAAAAGATGGACAGAAGGTACACACTGTCAGGTCCTGATACAGAATTCCTTTCTCAGCAATGCAGTCATGTTTAGTTGTTCAGGCTGCAGCCTGATAAAGCTAATATTCCCCTGGCTTCACATCCCTCTGACAAGGATTCCAGGGAAGATTGATGCCATGGCAAAAAAACAGTACATGACAGGTCCCTTGGACTCAGGCAAGCAAATTATATGGCTTATGTAGCAAGGTATCAGAAATCTAGATGGGATACTGTTATGAAATTAGCCAAACACCCTGGCCAGCTTGCTAGTGAGCTGGAGCAGGTGGCTGCCGATGGCATTGAGGCTTCTAAGGTGCAGTTTCATGCTGCTGTGGATTTTAATGATGTTTCCTCTAGAGTCATGGCCACATCTGTAGCTTTTCGTAGGTTGGCTCTAGCTCAGGTGTACTAGCCTGTCAAAGGATACCCAGACTAAGGCTATGGATTTTCTCGTGGTGGGAAATTCTGTTTGGGGAGCAGACAGAGAATTATATAAAAAGATGGATGAATATAGGACTACCTATAAAAGTGCTCAAGCCAAGGAGCGGCAAGCCACTCCCAGAGGCACACCTCAGGGGTAGGGGTAGGCCTTTCCACAGGCCTTTTACCAAACCCAGGCCTCTGCTATGCTCAGAGGGGTTCTCCCTCAGAGGCAGAGGCAGACGGGGCGGCAGTGCTGCCCCCACCCCTCAGTCCAAAGCACCTGCTACAGGCACCTTGATGGGGTGCCCAGGGCCGATTCCTTCTTTACCAGTAGGGGGCAGGTGGCTTACTTCAGTCAGAACTGGGTGTCTTTAACTTCAGACAAGTGGGTTCTGGAAGTAGTAAGTCAGGGTCTGGTTCTCAGCTTCAAAAGTTCCCAAAGATGAGAATCAGGTCTTTTCTACTCTAGAAGCTCTTTAGAGACCTTTGTTTAGAAGCAGAGGTCTCAACCTGTTAGCTCTCAGAGCAGTAGAAAGGTTCCTCCCTCCACACCAGGGCAAGGGTCTGTACCCAGATACTTCCTTACCCCAAAAAGACAGGAGAATGGCGCCTATTTAGACCTCAGATATCTGAACAAGCATCTTTGAAACCAAAGTTCAGAATGGTAACTCTGGCAATGATTTTATTTCTCTCTAAGGCCAGGGACTGGCTAGCTTCCTGGACCTCAAGGATGCCTGTTTTCACTCCCCATCAGAAGCTCCCCACCGAAAGTACCTCAGACTGAACCGGCCCTGTGTCATTACCAGTTCAGAGCAATGCCCTTCGGCTCACCTCTGCCCCAAGGGTATTCACAAAATGCAGAGCAGTGGCTCACTTAAGGAGGCAAAGGATTGCTGTTTTTCCTATCTGGACGACTGGCTCATTGTAGGCCAGTCCCCAGAACAGGTAAAATCTCACCTGCAAGTCACCCAGCAGCTTCTCACCTCCTGGGCTTCCTGCTAAATCTACCAAAGTCGGTTCTGGAACCAGTTCAGGTACTCACCTTCATAGGTGCAGAATTGGACACAAACTGGCCAGAGCTTTTCTTCGCTTAGAAAGGTATGAACTTGGTGGCTCTGGCCCTCCTTCACTCTGCAGGTCTCACCAGCAAGACACTTTTTCAGCTCCTGAGGCACATGGCTGTGTCCACAGCTGTAGTGCAGGGAGCAAGATTTCAGATGAGAGACATTCAGTTTCACTTGAGAGCCTATTGGTCTGCAGAAAAGAGACCCCTTTCCAAGTTGGTCCCAGTGACCTGAACCTTGATCCAGGCCTCCAGTGGTGGCAGGATCAGAGCAATTTAAGACTGGGGTCCTTCATTCCCTTTCTCACACTTTGACCCTCACTACGGATGCTTCTCCTCCTGGGGTGGGAGCCCACATGGCGACCTCTCCACTCAGGGAGTGTGGTCCCCCAGGAATCTCTGCTCCACATCAATTTGCTGGAACTCAGAGCTGTCTTTTAGCACTTCAAGCATTTTCTGCTTCTGTCCAGGAACAAAGTGGTACAAGTCAGAACAGACAATACCACAACAATGTGGTACATCATCAAACAGGGGGTACTCCGGCCTTCGGCCTTGAAACTGAGGCAATGAAGTTGTTGTGTCTTGGCCTATTCCCTGAACACTTCACCATAGTAGTTCACCTTCCAGGAAAGGACAATGTCCTAGCAGATGCTCAGCAGGATTTCTCAGGGCCATCACGAATGGTCTCTGGATCCTCAAGTACTGGGATAGTTTTTGCCAGATGAGGTCACCCCTCAGATAGATCTTTTTGCAGCCCGCACAATCACCAACTTCCACTCTGTTCTGTTGCAGACCTCCAGTGTTGGGTCTAGTCCCCTGACGTCCTTTTCTCCTGGATTGGGAAGGAAGTTTCTTTGTATTCCTCCTTCCCTCTCCTATTCAAGGTGTTAGTAAAATCAGATCCCAGCCTTGCAGGGGTGATTCTGATTGCCCCAGATTGGGCCAGGCAGTCCTGGTACCCCTCCTTCTGTCCCTGACAGTCCATCTCCCTGTGTCTCCCAGGAATCACAACCCATTAACCTGTGCCCATGGGAGAGTTTCGATCCTAACCTGAAATCCCTCACCTCAAGGCTTGGCTCTTGAGGAGTTAGAATTTCCACAGACCTACACCCTCTCAGGGTAAGTTCTGAACTTAAAGGCTTCTAGGAAGCCTTCCACTAGGGCTACTTATAATTCTAAGTGGAAAAGGTTCTCCATTTGGTATTCTGGAAGCATATTTTCCCCAGAATCTGCTGATTTGCCCATTGTGTTAGATTACATGGTCCATCTTAATTCTTGGGCCTGAGACCAGCTACCCTGAGAGTTCATTTGGCAGCTGTCTTGCTTTTGTTTCCAGCAGGAAAGCCATCCTCTTTTCCTCCACCCTGTGTTTTCCAAGTTTTTTGGGATTACTCCATACTAATCCACCTTCGGATCTGGCCCCCTGCCTGGGACCTAATGTTTGTACGCCAGTTAATGCAACCCCTTTGAACCTCTGTTTTCTGCAGAGCTTAAGTATCTAACTTGGAAAACTGTTTTCCTAGTGGCTATCACTTCTGCTGATGGCCAAGTGAGTTGCAAGCCTTGTCGGTAGAGAGCTGACTTTATTTCTTTCCACAGGGATAAGGTAGTCCTCAGGACTAACAGGAGTTTTTGCCCAAGGTGGTTTCAGATTTCCATCTTAATCAATCTATCTCCCTTCCGTGTTTTTCACTGAACACCCTCTTCTGGTGAGAGGAGATTGCACAGTTTGATGTTAAGAGGGCCCTTGTTACTATATAGAACGCATCAGGTCACAAGGTTCAATCCCACTAACCTTTTTCTCACTTATGGTGAGGTTGGGAAAGGAAACCTGCCAATTAAGAGATCAATTGCCAGGTGGATTGTCTCTGTATCCAATTTGTTATCAGAAACTGGGCAGAGATTCCCCTCCGCTTGAGGGCTCATTCTACCAGAGGTACAGCCGATCTCTAGCTGCTGCCAGAGACATCCCTATATTGGAGATATGTCAGGCTGCTACTTGGAAAACTAGACACTTTCATACCAAGCATTATCCCTGATGTCCCAGGCTAGGAGAGATGCTCAAGCTCTGGTACAGCTGTGCTCAGAGCCTATTCCTAAGTAGGTTCTGTCCTCCTCCATGGAGGTACTGCTGTGTAAGTCTGTAATTAGTCATAATATAGCAAGACTTCATGTTGCTTGAAGAAAAATTACCACCTTAGTAATGTTGTTTCTTCTAATGGAGTTCATATATTATGATCTTCCTGGCCTGCCCCTCTGGTAGTTCTACTGGGCAATGGGTGGGCAGTTTAGTGTGGGCACCTATTTTATGCCTCTTTTGTGTTTTCTGTTCTTCTGGGGTTTTGGGGTGGTGTTTTATTTTCTCTTATATTATTCTCATATGGTTAAATTATACTATATAATTCTGGTCCCTGACTTGAGTCTTTTGTGTTGGGACCAGCAATGGGTGTTATTATTCAGGTAGCCAGTTGGCTAGTGTAGTTTCAGCTTCCACACAGACCTTAGTGAGTTTTTGCTCGTAAAGATCTGACAGTTCAGGTTTGAAACTACACAGACAGAGGTTCTCTGTAGAGCCTGCTCTAAGTTCCATTTTTGAATGGAGTTAACTATTTCACCTCCGAGCAGTTCTAATGGTGGGACAAACTGTAATTGTCATAATATAGCAAGATCTATTAGAAGAAACAACATTACTAAGGTGAGTAATTTTCTTTCTGCTCAGTCTTACTGAGGAAGAGGAGGGTAATGGGTCTGAAGGGAGTACAAGGGTGAGAATGGGCAGAAATGGACACAAGTCCTTTTACACGTAGAAAGGGTCCTGAAGGAACTGGAAGTACAAGAGTTGATAAAGTAATGGGGTAGATGGGTACACCTCAGGGTCCTTAAAGAACTAAGAGAGGTGGTGGCTGAACCTCTGGCTATCCTGTTTAGCCGATCACTGGAAACAGGGAGGTACCCAAAGACTGGAGGACAGCAGATGTAGTCCCCTTATACAAAAGTGGAACAAAGAGGAAGCAGGGAACTACAGACCAGGCAGTTTCACCGGTAGTGGGGAAGATCATGGAAGCACCTACTGAAGGAGAGATTGGTGAACATCTGGTTGTCAATGGACTACAGGACCCAGCAGCATGGTTTCACCCAGGGGAGGTCAAGTCAGACCAACCCCATTGAATCCTTTTTACTGGGTGACTAGGAGGTGGATCAGGAGGGCAGTGACACAGCCTCATCTGAAACTTCAGCAAGGCCTTTGACACTGTGCCACATAGAAGACTATTACACAAACTGGGGAATATGGGTGTGGGCAGGACATTATGTGGTGGTAGGTAACTGGCTGGGTGGTAGGACACAGAGGGTGGTAGTAAATGGCTGTCACTCCACAGAGGGAAGAGTGACCAGTGGTGTACCACAGGGATCAGTTGGGACCAGTCCTATTCAACATCTTCATCAGTGACATGGCGTAGGGCCCAAAAGGCAGAATTTCACTGTTTGCTGATGACACAGCCTGTAGCTGAGTAGATGACACACCAGAGGGTGTAGACAGAATGAGAAGCGATTCGCAGAAACTTGAAGAATGGTCAGGGTTTGGAGTTGAAATTCAATGCAAAGAAGTGCAAGATAATGCATATGGGGCACAAAACCCCTGGCACAATATATCAGTTGGGGTGAGATATAGCATGCACCAAGCAGGAAAGGGATCTTGGGGTTATCATCTCTGATGACCCTGCTTAGGGAAACAGTGTGACAAGGCAGCAGGTAAAGTAAATAGGATGCTGGGATGTATAGGCAGGGGCATTACCAGCAGGAAAAGGAGGTCATAATTCCACTATACAAGACAATTAGTGAGGCCCCACCTGAGTACAGTGTACAGTTCTGGGAGACCATACTCTACGAAGGACATAGACAGGGTAGAGAAGGTTCAGAGAGGGCAACAAAGATGGTGTGGATTGCATCACAAGTCCTATGTGAAGACAGGTTGAAGGAACTGAACATGTACTCCTGGAGGAGAGGAGGGAGAGAGGGTATATGATGGAGACATACAAGTATCTTACAGGAGGAACAGGGTAGGGAAACACTATTTTAAGTGAAAAGATGTTCCAGGACTAGAGGCATGGGATGAAGTTGAGGGAGATCATCAGAGGAAACACGAGAAAGAATTTCTTCACAGAATGGGTGGTGGACAAGGGAACACCCTGCTGTAGGAAGTGGTGGGGGCTGAAACAATCACGGGATTTAAGAATGCATGGGATAGGTATATAAAGGAATCCTTGAGGTCAGGGTAGGGCAACAGACTTCTAGGAAAACAAACTGAACTTACAAGCTCAAATGGGCAGACTATGGGTGGGCAATAGGCCTTTATCTGTAAATACACTGTATATATGTATCTATGTATCCCCCAAGCGACAGCCCAGACTGTCTGCAGTACAGTCAGACCTTTCTTGCTTCCAAATGCAAGGCCTTCTGAACAACACAGTGTAGGGAGTACTTCTTCGACTAACGAAACACAGGTTTCTTCCCATTACTTTCTAGTTCTGAAGAAAACTGAGGCATACTCCATTATGGATCTCAGAAAGTTAAACAAATTCCTTTACAAGGAAAAGTTCAATATGATATCTCTAGGTACCTTTCTACCTTGATTCGTCAACACGATTGGCTAGCTCCTGGACGTGTAAATGCCTACCAGCATTTTATACACCAAAGCACCACAAATACCTGAGGTTTGTAGCATTGGGTCATTATCAGTTCAGAGTCCTGCCATTAGGTCCTTAGCGCCTCTTAGTTTTTACAAGTGTTCTGCAATTCTCAAGCACATCTCAGCAAAATCAGAATTCAGGTGTTCTACATCTGGATGATTGTTTCTAGCAAGCCCTTTCAGGCAGGGAACTTGACTGTGTGAGCTAAAGCTTCAGATTTCTCACGTCCATGGAGTCCCTACAATTGCAACAAATTACAGTTGCAGCCTCCCAAGAACTCCTTTTCATGAACCTTCTGGATACCTCCGTGCAAAAGTTTTTCTTCCAGTGGACAGAAGGAGCGATATCTCTACAGATGGCTCCAGTACATCAGAGAAACAGCTTCTGGTTCGAGTGTCCGATGCAACGGATATGGTCCATGGCATCCTTGGTGTTCACTGTACCCCTAGCCTCGCTCCCACATGAGAACCTCTCAGTGGATGCTCAGTACCTGTGGTCCCTAACCACCACCCGCAGTCCTTTCTCATCAAGGGTGACAGAACCGCTAAAGAGGTCACTCACCTGTGGTCGCGGAGAACAAACTTGAAAGGGTACCCTTGCTCCTCTGGATCATCAGATCTCTATTACCACCGATTCTCTCTCATGGGGTGGGGAGCTATTGCAGAAGCTCCACACCCAAGGTATGGACTCAGGATGTCCTGAAATGAGAGTCGTCTCTCTGTAGTCCGGACCTTGAAGGACATACCTGTCACAAGAACATTTTTCCTTCAAATGGACAACAAAGCAGTGATGTATTACACAACAGCAGGGCGGTGCACACTCTACCCATTATGCAGGGAAGCTCTGAGAGTGTGGAATAGTGCCTGAGCACAAGGCTCTAATCCACGTGGTTTACCTGCCAGACATGCAGAAAACTTGCAGACCGCCTCAACAGAATGATACAGATCCTCTCGAGTGGTCTCGACTCAACCATCGCTCAGTCACTCTTCAAAGAGTTGGGAACGCCGGACTGGATCTTTTGCATCCCCTCTATGCAAACCGCCTCTTCTGCTCCAGAAATCCAGGACCTGGTATTTTCTGTCAGGATGCGTTCAGGCTGCAGTGAACAAAACACGTTTCTATATGCCTTCCTCCTCTCCTCTAATTCGGAGGGTGCTTTCAAATTAGAGTCTCTGAGACAGAATGATTCTCATTGCTCTCCTTCTGGCCTCAATGCAGATACGGTTCCTGCTGCCCAACAGTCTGTCGGCAACCCTCCCAAAGGCACCTCCCTTTCAGATGAACCTTCTGACCCAGGGCCTGTGGTCCATCCCAATCTGAAGGCGCTCATCCTCACACTTGGCTTCTGAAGAGATAGAGGTGAATAGGTTCACTGTTTCGTTGGGTTTCAGATATTCTCTTGGCTGCGCTGTACCCAGCCATTAGAAAAACCTACACAGCCAAATGGAAGCATTTTCTCTCTAGTTTGCAAAATCCTCTTGAACCCATTTTCCTGCCCACCAAATAAAGTTCTGGAGTACCTGTTAGACCTCTCAAATTCGGGTCTGCAGTACTCTACTGTCAAAGTTAATCTCTGTGCCATTTCAGCTTATCATGAGCTGGTACATTCCTTGTCTCTGACTCAGTTTCCTGTGGTTAAGAGGTTTCTTAAGGGCATTCTGCATACCAGACCTCCTATCAGACATCCAGTCGCAGCTTGGGACATTAACCTTGTGCTAGACATGCTCACTCAGAAACCTTTCAAGCCTCTAGCTACCTGAGTTGAAGTTCCTCACTTGAAAATGGCCTTCCTGGTGGCCATCACTTGCCCATAGAGTTTCTGAAACACATGCCCTGGTCACAGACCCCGTACACTGTATTTTACAAGGACAAAGTAGTTCTTGGGACTCACCTAAGTTTCTTCCAAAGGTTGTCTCAGAATTTCATCTAAACCAACCTTTAGTCCTACCTACTACTTTTCTAACTTCCAGAATGAATGGGAGCATTACCCTGCATTCTTTGGATGTTAAGAGAGCACTGCATTTCTATCTGGACAGAACAAAAGAATTTGTAAGGCTGAACAACTGTTTGTTTCCTTCAGCGAGACCCGCTGGGTCAACCTATCGCTAATTAGATGCATTTCAAGCGTGGCTGGTAGCATGCCTCCGCCACTGCTATTCTATGGCACAGGTTAGGCTACAAGGCAGAGTGCACGCCACTCTACTAGAGCAGTCGCGTATCTCTGGCAGAAATCCACAATGTGCCCATTGCAGACATTTGCAATGTGGCTACATGGAGCCAGTGCATACTTTCATTAACACTATGCTTTAGATGTCCATGCCAGACGACATTTGTCGCTTGGTAGGACTATTCCTAATGTCCTAAGTATGTGAGGTCTTAGTTTCTCCTGCTGCCTGTCTCAGGGGTTTGTTAGCTCAGTACTCTTCCATTAGTATGAATGAGTGGTGGAGACTTTATGTCCAGGAAGATATGGAAATGACATATCGTAGTTCTTGATCTTCTTGAACGCAAGTCTCCACCACTCATTCACACGCCCACCCGCCATCTCCCGAGCTCACATCTCTGTTTTGTTCTTCACTTCTCAATGGCTGGGCGGTGAAGACTTCTGTTGTTGACCCTTCTTACACGGGTCATTCGGACTGTCTTATGTCCAATTTTGTTAGGTTAGACCTCTAGGTTAGTTATGCTGCAACCTCGGAAAAAAAGGTAACTGAGGTGGTTGGAGGTCGGCCTTGAATTAGTCCTTACTGCACAAGCCATGGCTCACAGTGCTGCTTCCTTGCGGCTCCATCTCTGGCACTGACCCTCTCGAAAAGTTTGCTCCGCTGGGTCCTATATCTTCTGGCGTAGATCCCATTAGTGTGAATGAGTGGTGGAGACTTCGTCCAAGAAGATCAAGAATTACGGTAGGTATGTAATTTCCATTTCTCTGTCCAAGCCTTTAATTTGAAAATAGTCAGGGTGCCCTTTCCCTGCACAAAGATAGAGATTAATCTCCTTTGACCCTCCCTCCTGAAAGACTTAGGGAGTCATCATGGGTTGATAAAATGTTGCCCTCTGCAACTGAATTTCTGAGAGCTTGCAATTATTCCAGACTTTATATTTCTGGGCGTGTTCTCGGCTCCTTTGGGTCCGAGTATTCCTCTCCATGTTAATTCTTATGCCCAAGGATATTATTGTTATTATTATTAGTAGTAGTAATTTAGCGAGGATTTTCCTTCATGAGCTCCTCTCGGTACCCACTAATTCCAGTCGGTCACCCTGAGGTTGATTCAGGTTATGGCATAATAAGGCATTTATATTAAACCGGTGGACTCCCTGGACTTTTCCCTCCTGACGACACCGATAAAGAGGTGGAGGTCAGCGACTTTGTAGATCTGATGGTTGCTCTCTCCAGATTAGTGGACAGCTCTCTGAAGACATCTACAGGTAGGTTCTGGAAACCCTCCTTCTCTTCGGGGTTGACATAAGCATTCAGAGGAAATACCAGCTCAGTAAGTGTTCTGCTGTTTTATCTATACACTTTCAGATTAAAGAGAGTTAGTGCAAACAGCGGCCTACTTTCAGCCTTGTGCCACTGTCTGCTTCCTCCAGAGATAGACTCCAGATAATCATATACCATGTGTAATAAATTTTTAATGCCTCCTACCTTTGTAGTATACACTATTATATATTAGGAGTTTTTCAATGTTTTCTATACTTGCCATAGTGCGACAGCTCTGGAGCACTATTCACAAGGAGGTTTGCTGAAATACCCAAGTGGCATATGGTAGCACTATGCTCTCATAGTCTCAAGTCACAATGTTACAGCTTCTAGAGGCTTGGCATAGGTCATTTCACTCAGGACTTGCCTGTCTGAAAAGTTCCAGCCTTTGAGTTATGCTTTGGTGCAAATTTTGGTTTTGTCTTCATGGCAAACTAAAGCTGACAAACGCTGTATGGACCGAGTTTAACTCTGTACCCAAGTTAGAGATAGCGTTCCTTCCGGAAGTTTCAGGATAGGGGGCTTGGTAGGAATTATTCTCCCTTTAACCTTTTTTCTTCTACCAACACATTCAAATTTTCCAAATGTGAAGTTTTCCAGGGTTTAGGCAGGAATGCTCTTTTCATTCTTGGTAATCCCCTATTCTACAAGTTACTTTTCTTCTTGGTTCCAGTTTTACCCTTATTTGGTTGATGTAAAAAAATAAATAAATAAAAAGGAGATAGATGTATGCAGATACAGACAAAATATATATATATATATATATATATATATATAATGTTAATAAATAACTAAAGTTTACCTCCAAGTGCTGCATTCTCTGTTTTCTCCAGTAGCATGTGGCAGTGGAACTAGAGCAACAGAACCTCGTGAGGTCAAAGTCGTGAAAGGGTTCCCTTCTCCTTGGGAGTTGGACCTTTTTTGGGCTATTACCAGAATTGTAAAGGGAAAATAAGAGACATCAAATCATTATCAACTTTCACACCTGGGGTCAGGATGCTTCCTTGACTCAGGTCTTTCTTTTAGCAAACACGGGAATTTTCTTGTCTCCCTATATTCTGTGTTCTTAGTTCCTTAGCCGGGATTTTTCTCAGGTGGCTACCAGTTTTCTTCCATGCCATTTAGACTGCCTCCAGGTGTTCTTAGATACGGAGTAAAATCAGGCTGTTCTCCAGGTATCTGGGTAGGATGGTGGTTCTCACCTGAAGACAGGGAATCTTTGGTTTCCCTTCTCAGAGCTTGGCCATCCTTAGCCAGTTCTCCTTGGCTTTGGTTTTCAAGCCCTAAGTCTGACATGTTATTTCCTACAGTCTTTGGGTTTGTACTTCTCTAGAAATAAGTTCTCTAACCATCTAAATCTAAGCAACTCTTAGGGGCAATGCTCATCCCTTGTCAGGGAAGTTAATTCCCTGTATCGGTGATAATTTTGTCACTAGAGTCCCATGGCTAGACCTCTAGGTCAGATTTCAAATAAGAGAATTTTTTCATGAAGCCTGAACTCTGTTACAAGTTTGACTGGTGTAAGGAAACAGTGAAATTAACACCTCTCCTTCAGATCTTCAGCACAGAGGCTTCTTCATTTCCTTCAGATGCTTCCCTTGAGGGGTTTCATCACTGGGTCTTGGTTTCTGAGAGAGTCTTATTTTATCAGGCCTGCATTTTTTCAGTCCAGAGGTCATTTAGTACAGAGGACCGGATTATATTCCTGCCTGTATCACGCCAGCGAGCATTTGGGACACAAGGCTTCCAATCTCTCACAATAGCTGGGTTTTGATCTCTGGCTGGCTTCTTTGGAGGTGTCTTAGTCACTCATCCATCTGTTGGGCAAGGACGACACTGTGGCATAGTCAGGCCACCACAAGTGGGCCCTTGACAGATCCTCTAAGTCGCATTAGTCAGGGCCACCGAAGTGAACCCTCAGCACACAAATTCTAGCCACATCGTTCAGGGGTAAGGTCAGGTCCAGTTCTGAATTTTCGCCTCCAGCCCGAACCACCAGTTTTTCCTTTTTCCTGTTGTAGGCCCCAGCTTAGTTCCTTCCAATTGACTTTCTTATCTCAAGACTGGTCGGAGAGTTTTCTCTCCCATATATCCCTTGTTTCCTAAGTACCTCTCTAGTTAAGGAATCAGCCACTCGATCCTTGTGGCTCTGGACAGCCTTGGTACTTTTGATAAAAATATTTCAGTTAAACAGCCTTCTGGCTGCTTTCGTTCTCAAGCTACTCCTTTCTCACACAGGAGTAGCATTTTCTCAACTCCCAGTCTTTTCTCCTCAAGGCCAGGTTCTTGAGAGGCTAGATCTCCTACAGTCTCTGTATCCAAACAAGGCCTGGAATGTCTATGGAAAAAAAATGGTTTTAGTACCATGAAAACCTCAGTTTCCTAGTGGAAGCAATTTTTCCCTGATCCAAGGACAAGAGCCTAGAGTTTTTCAATCCTCTTTCCTCTCATGACTGGATTATTTAGTTCATATCCAGGCATTACTGTCATGTACACAGAACTAGTTTGGTCTTTGTGACTTGTTTCCTGTAAAAATATATAGGTTTTATTTTCTTACTGACCGTGAGCCTCTTTTCAAACAACATGAAGTCTTGCTGTATTCTGACAATAGCAGTGGGTCCCAACCCGAACTGCGGAGATGAAAGAGTTAACTTTCCATGCAGTAGCGGCTCTAGCTACAAATGGTTACCAGAACACCGCTGGGGACAACAGATGGCAGCCAGGGCACTGATATCTTTTTACTATGGGGAAGCTCTGCACCATATGGGGCACAACATTTTTTTACGGGGCCGTGCCCTGGTGGGCCCTAGCGTAGAAACACCACTGTTTCCATGCCAGGCATGGAACGCTGAGCTCGAGCTCAATTGAGACTCTGTCTGTTGCTGTTTGAACTCAAACCGTCAGATTCTTTACTCCGCCTCACTGAACAGTCGCCCGAGATTTCTTCTTTGCTCGGTTCAATTTGTCGGTTAAAGTCCGCTTTTCTCGGTTTCCATCCGAATTTAAACCGCAACCTGTCGGTTCAGTCTCTGTCTGTGGTATTCGTGAGTACTAGATAGGTTTATTTTGATTTTCTATTCTGTGTGGAACTTGTAAATGTTTCATCGGTTCGGTTTAGAAACATAGAATTTGATGGCAGATAAGGACTGCTTGGCCCACCTAGTCTGCCCATTTTCTACCTAACAGATAAGCTGCAGATCCTAGTTAACCAACAGCTTACTTCCTCCTATCCCCCACTAGGACTGCCTTATGCGTGTCCCATGCATTCTTGAAGTCCTCCACTGTTCCTGACCCCACGACCTCCTCAGGGAGGCTGTTCCATCATCCACAACCTCTCAGTGAAAAAATACTTCCTCACATTACCTCTGAGCCGTCCCCTTCTATCTTCAAATTGTGCCCTTGTTCTTGACATCTCTTTTCTGGAAGATGCTACCCTCTTGGACTTTGTTAATTCCCTTGAGGTACTTGAAAGTTTCTATCATGTCCCTCTCTCCTTCTTTCCTCAAGGGTTATACATATTAAGCTCCTTTAGTCTTTCTTCGTTTGAGCCGATCAGGTTGTTTAAAAATCTTTATTTCTACTTTTAGAGTGTGGCTACGGTTCTTATCGGTTCTAAAAAGCGGATTTTACTACGGTTTTTCCACGACCCATAACCGGTCAGGAACCGATAAGAGAGTCCTGCCTGGCGGATTGCCATTAAAGGGTAAGTTTTGTTAGGACTGGCACTATGTCTGAGAAACCCAAAAGAAAAACCAGGCCTACTGGGTTTCAACACTGTAGTGTGTGTGGGGAAGTCTTTACAGCATGACCCCATACCACCTGTGTTTATTGTCTGGGGTTTGACCACTTCGATTCAGACTGCCAGATTTGTAAAAATTTTCTTGCAGCTACCCTAGAAAAGAGAGTTGGTAGGCTCAGGAAAGGGAGGCCAAAAAGTCTGCTGACCCGATGGCCAGCCTGGTTCAGTTCAAACCGAACCAGAAGGAGTGCCCTCTGACCAGGGTGCAACTTCTTCGGGCAAAGGAGAACCGATTCGAGGAGTCAGTTCCGTTAAGAGAACAAGAAGGGAAAAATCACGGTGTGGATCCAAAAGCTTTTTCTCCAACCACTGATGAAATAGCCAAAGCGATAAAAATTGTGCAGCTTTCCCGGTCCGACCGAACCGGCACCATCAGGAAGGCGCCGGTTCAGCCGTTCCACCGGTACCGGATTGTGATTTGGAAGAATTTTATGAACCAGAGGAGGAGGAAGGAGAGTATGAGGAAAGTGAATGTGATTATGAAAGTCTGGATGTGCCCATTGACCCGGACATCTCCCCAGACAGACCTTCAGGAGTGTCTCCTCCTAGGCTTTCTGAGTCCCCTCCCATTTCATGTTTTACAAGAAAGTGGTCGAAACCCTTCAGCTTCCTATGGAAGAAGCTGTGGATGACTAGGAGGAGCCTGACTATGTGGAAATGATGGATATCCCAGAGTCCAGGAGGCTGTCTATTCCCTTACACAAGTCTTTTGGAAACAGACATGTAAGATTTTAAAGACTCATATTTCTATGCCTCCTGTGGATAAAAGAATGGACAAGAGGTATACTCTGTCAGGCTCAGATACGGAGTTCCTTACCCAGCAATGCAGTCATGTTGGGGTAGTGCAGGCTGCAACCTGTGATAAGGCTAATATACCCTTGGCTTCACACACCCGGATAAGGACTCCAGGAGGA
Organism: Neoceratodus forsteri; assembly: GCA_016271365.2. NCBI lineage: Eukaryota > Metazoa > Chordata > Ceratodontiformes > Ceratodontidae > Neoceratodus > Neoceratodus forsteri. The sequence continues at coordinate 807,328,944 of CM028132.1, read as the reverse complement.
TTGATGCCATGGCAAAGAAACAGTACATGGCAGCATCCCTGGGACTCAGGCAGGCCAATTATATGGCCTATACAGCTAGATATCAGAAATCTAGATGGGACACTGTCATGGCTTTAGCTAAACAGGTCCCTGGTCAGCTTGCCAAGGAGCTGGAGCAGGTGGCTGCTGATGGTATTGAGGCATCCAAGGTACAATTCCATGCTGCAGTGGACTCCAATGATGTGTCATCTAGAGTCATGGCTACATCTGTGGCCCTTCGTAGATGGCTTGGCTCAGATGTACTAGCCTGTCTCAGGATACCCAGACTAAGGCCATGGATTTTCCTGTTGTGGGTAATTCTCTGTTTGGGAGCCAACAAAGAACTACATGAAGAAAATGGATGAATACAGGACCTCCTATAGGAGTGCTCAGGCCAAGGAAAGGCAAGCCACTCCTCAGAGGCAGCATCCCTGGGGCAGGGCAGGCCTTTTCATAGGCCTTTCTACTACCAGGCCTCCTCTTCTGCCTATGCTCAGAGGGGTTCTTAGAGGGTGGCAGAAGGTACAAGCAGACCTGCTTCCACCCCTCAGCCTAAACCCCTGCCAAACCGGCACCTGATAGGTTTGCCAGGGCCGATTCTCCACCACCTGTAGGGGCAGGCTGGCTTACTTTGTCCAGGACTGGAAGTCTTTAACGTCAGACAAATGGGTCCTGGAAGTAGCAAGCCAGGGACTGGTTCTCAGCTTCAAAAATTTCCAAAGATGGGAACCAGATCCTTTCCACCTGCAAATCCTTCAGAGGCACTTGCCCTAGAGGCAGAGGTCTCTTCCTCTTGGCTCTCAGAGCTGTAGAAAGGTTCCACCCCAACACCAAGGAAAAGGATTGTACTCCATGTACTTCCTCACTCCCAAAAGACAGGAGAATGGCGGCCCATTCTGGATCTCAGGTATTTAAACAAGCACCTTTTAAAGCCAAAGTTCAAAATGGTGACTCTGGGAATAATTCTACCTTCTCTAAGGCCAGGGACTGTCTAGTCTCCCTGGACCTCAAGATATCTATTTCCATATTCTCATCAGAAGCTCCCATCGAAAATACCTGGTTCAGGCTGCCCTCAGTCCATTACCAATTCAGAGCAATGCCCTTCGCCTAACCTCTGCTCCAAGGGTGTTCACAAATGCCTGGCAGTAGTAGTTGCTCCTAAGAAGGCAAAGGATTGCCATCTTCCCATACTTGGACGACTGGCTCATAGTAGGCCAGTCCCCAGACCAAGTCAAGTTACACCTACAGATAATGCAGCAACTGCTCACTTCTCTAGGTTTCCTTCTGAATCTTTCAAAGTCATTTCTAGAGCCTATTCAGCTCCTCACCTTCATAGGCAGAGAGCTAGATACAGAAAAGGCTACAGCCTTCCTTCCCCTGGACAGGGCAAGGACCCTTATCACTGGCCTCTTCATTCACCCTACAGGTGTCTCGACCAGCAAGGCATTTTCTGCAGCTCCTGGGGCACATGGCTGCTTCTACAGCAGTGGTGCAGGAGCAAGATTTCAGATGAGGGACATTCAGTTCCACTTGAGAGCCTTTTGGTCTCAGAAAAAGGACCCTCTGACCAAACTGATATCAGTTACTCGAACCCTGATCCAGGCCTTGCAGTGGTGGCAGGATCAGGACAATCTAAGACAGGGAGTTCCCTTGTCACTCAGTCTCACTCTTTAATCCTTACTACAGATGCCTCCGTCTTGGGGTGGGGGCCCACTTGGGAGACCTGACCACCCAAGGGTTGTGGTCCCCAGGAATCTCTGCTTCACATCAGTCTGTTGGAACTCAGAGCAGTGTTTCAAACAACATGAAGTCTTGCTATATTATGACAATTGCAGTTTGTCCCACCATTAGAACTGCTCCGGAGGTGAAAGAGTTAACTGCCATGCCAGGCATGGGTTTAGAGCCTCGTTAGAGAAGCTCTGTCTGGCTATTTTCAAACCGAAACTGTCAGATTCTTTACTCCTCACTGAACAGTTGTTCGAGATTTCTCCTACTGTTCGGTTCATTTCTCGGTTTAAACAGTATTTTCTCGGTTAAATTCAACCTGAGTATTTTATTTTAACCGCAAACTGATCGGTTCAAGCTCTGTCTGTAGTATTGTAAGTAATAGATAGGTTTATTTCTGTATGGAACTTGTAAATTTTATCGGTTGATTCGAACCGATCAGGCTATTAAAACTTTTAAAAGGGAAGCATTTTAAGGCTTTTAGAGTCCGGTTCCGGTTCTTATCGGTTCTAAAAAACAGATTTCATTACGGTTTTTCCACGACCCGTTGACACGGTTGGGAACCGATCAGGTGTCTTGCCTGGCACTGCCGGTAAAAGGCAAGTTTGTTGGTTAGGCTGGCACCATGTCTGAGAAACCCAAAAGAAAAACCGGGCCCACTGGGTTTCAACACTGTAGTGTCTGTGGGAAGCCTTTGCCAAGGCTGACCCCACACTCACATGTGTCTATTGTCTGGGGTTTGACCACCTCAGTTCAGACTGCCAGATTTGTAAAATTCTCTGCAGCCACCCTGGACAAGAGTGTGGGCAGGCTCAGGGAAAGGAGGCCAAAAGTCCGCTGACCGGATGGCCAGCCCGGTTCGGTGCCAACTGAACGGAGGAGTGCCCTCTGACCAGGGCGAGACTTCCTAGCAAGCGAAAGCTGGCTCTGAGGAGCCAGTTCCAGCAAAGAAAACTAAAAATCAGCAGGTTTGGAGTCCAAAATTCCTTCTCCAACTGCTGCAGAAATAGCAAAAGCTATACAGATTGTACAGTCACTTTCTCCGGTTCCGTCCGAACCACCACTGTCTGGTAAAGGTCGGTTCAGCCGGTTCCACCGGTTCAAGAATATGATATTGAAGAGTTTTATGGACCAGAGAGGAGGAGGATTATGATCAGTGTGAATGTGACTTTGAGAGTCTGGATGTGCCCACTGAACGGACATCTCCCCAGACAGACCTTTGGAATCTCCCCTATGCTTTCTGAGTCCCTTCTCACTTTTTGTTTTATAAAAGGTTGCTGAAACCCTCCAGCTCCCATTAGAGGAAGCTGTGGATGAGCAAGAGGAACCTGATTTTGTGGAAATGATGGATATCCCAGAGTCTAGGAGATTATCTATTCCTTACATAAATCATTTAGGAAACAAACAATAAAATACTAAAAGGTCCTAATTCTGTGCCTCCTGTTGACAAGAAGATGGACAGGAGGTACACTTTATCAGGTCCTGATACAGACTTTCTTTCACAGCAATGCAGTCATGTTGGGGTAGTTCAGGCTGCAGCCTGTGATAAGGCTAACATTCCCTGGCTTCACATCCTCCTGACAAGGACTCCAGGAAGATTGATGCCATGGCTAAAACAATACATGGCAGCGTCCTTGGAACTCAGACAAGCAAATTACATGGCTTATGTGGCAAGATACCAAAAATCTAGATGGGACACTGTCATGGCTTTTGCCAAACAGGCCCTGGCCAGCTTGCCAAGGAGCTGGAGCAGGTGGCTACTGATGATATTGAGGCATCCAAGGTGCAATTCCATGCTGCTGTGGATTCTAATGATGTATCCTCTAGAGTCATGGCTACATTTGTGGCCTTTCATAGGTTGGCTTGGCTCAGGTGTATTAGTTTGTCACAGGATACCCAGACTAAGGCCATGGATTTTCCTGTGGTAGGGAATTCTCTGTTTGGGGAGCAGACAGAGAATTACATGAAGAAATGGATGAATATAGAACAACTTATAGGAGTGCACAAGCCAAGGAGCGGCAAGTCACTTCTCAGAAGCAGACCCCAGGGGTAGAGGTAGGCCTTTTCACAGGCCTTTTACCAAACCCAGGCTTCTTCTGCTTTTGCTCAGAGGGGTTCTTCAGAGGCAGAGGCAGACAGGGTGCAAGCAGGCCTGCTTCCACTCCTCAGCCTAAAGCCCCTGCCAAACAAGGCACCCTGATGGGGTGCCCAGGGCCAGGCTCTCCATTACCTGTAGGGGCAGGCTGGCTTACTTCATTCAGGACAGGAGTCTCTAACATCAGACAAGTGGGTCCTGGAAGTAGTAAGCAAGGGTCTGGTTCTCAGCTTCAAAAATTTCCAAAGATGAGAGCCAGATCTTTTCCACCTGCAAACCCTTAAGAGACCTTTGCCTTAGAAACAGAAGTCTCAACTCTCCTGGCTCTCCGAGCTGTAGAAAGGTTTCCCTACTCCAGGACAAGGGTCTGTACTCCAGGTACTTCCTTACCACAAAAGACAGGAGAATGGTGCCCATTTTGGACCTAAGATATCTGAACAAGAACCTTTTGAAACCAAAATTCAAAATGGTGACTCTGGCAATAATTTTACCTTCTCTAAGGCCAGGGGACTGGCTAGCTTCCCTGGACCTCAAGGATGCCTATTTCCATGTTCTAATCAGAAGCTCCCACGAAAGTACCTCAGATTCGAACTGCCCTCAGGCCATTACCAATTCAGAGCAATGCCCTTCGCCTCACCTCTGCCCCAAGGGTATTCACAAAATGTCTAGCAGTAGCAGTTGCTCATTTAAGAAGGCAAAGATTGCTATTTTTCCTTACCTAGACGACTGGCTTATTGTAGGCCAGTCTCCAGAACAGGTCAAATCACACCTGCAAGTTACCCAGCAGCTGCTCACTCTCTGGGTTTTCTGCTCAATCTCCCAAAGTCAGTGCTGGAACCTGTTCAGGTACTCACCTTCATAGGTGCAGAACTGGATACAAAGCAGGCCAGAGCCTTCCTGCCTTAGAGAGGGTAAGGAACCTGGTGGCCCTGGCCTCTTCCTTCACTCTGCAGGTCTCTCGACCAGCAAGGCACTTCTTACAGCTCCTAGGACACATGGCTGCTTCCACAGCTGTAGTGCAAGGAGCAAGATTTCAGATGAGGGACATTCAAGTTCACTTGAGAGCCTTTGGTCTCAAAGAAAAGATCCCTTCCAAGTTGATCCCAGTGATCAACCCTGATCCAGGCCCTTCAGTGGTGGCAGGATCAGAGCAATCTAGACTAAGGGTTCCCTTCATCCCTCTATCTCACTCCTTGACATTTACTACAGATGCGTCCCTTCTGGGATGGGGAGCTCACATGGGCGACCTCTCCACCCAGGGAGTGTGGTCCCTCAAGAGTCTCTGCTTCACATCAATTTGCTGGAACTCAGAGCTGTCTTTCTAGCACTTCAAGTGTTTTCTGCATCTGTTCAGAACAAAGTGGTACAAGTCAACAGACAACACCACCACAGTGTGGTACATCAACAAACAAGGGGCACTCGTCTTGACCTTGTGCACCGAAGCAATGAAGTTGTGGTCTCTGGCTTATTCCCTGAACACTTCCCTTGTAGCAGTTCACCTCCCAGGAAAGGACAATGTCCTGGCAGATGCTCTCTGCAGGATTTCCCAGGGCCATCACGAATGGCACTGGATCCCAAGTACTGGGATAGTTTTTGCCAGATGGGGCACTCCTCAGATAGATCTTTCCGCAGCCCCAGACAATCACCAACTTCCACTGTTTGGTTGCAGGCCCCCAGTGATGGGCTCAGTCCCCTGGATGCCTTTCTCCCGATTGGGAAGGAAGTTTCTATATGCCTTTCCCCTTCCCTCTCCTTTTCAAGGTGCTAGTAAAATCAGATTCCAGCCTTGCAGGATGATTCTGATTGCTCCGGATTGGGCCAGGCAGCCCTGGTTCCCACTCCTTCTGTCCTTAGCAGTCCATCTTCCTCGTGCCTCCCCAGGAAACACAACCTGTTATCTTGTGCCCAGGGGGAGTTTGGTATCCGAATCTCAAATCCCTCAACTTCAAGGCCTGGCTCTTGAGGAGTTAGAGTTTGCTGACCTACACCTTTCTCAAGGTTTTCTCGAAATCTTGAAAGTTTCTAGGAAGCCTTCCACTAGGGCTACTTATAACTCCAAATGGAAAAGGTTTTCCATATGGTATTCTGGGAAGCATATTTCCCGGTATCTGCTGATTTGCCCACTGTTTTGGACTATGTGGTCCATCTTAATTCTTTGGGACTGAGACCAGCTACCCTGAAAGTGCATTTGACAGCTGTCTCTGCTTTTATTTCAGCAGGGAAGCCCTCTTCTCTTTCCGCTCACCCTGTATTTTCCAAGTTTTTCAGGGATTGCTTCATATTAATCCACCATTCAGGACCCTGCCTCTGCCTGGGATCTTAATGTTTGCATTGCTTAGCTGATGCAACCCCTTTGAACCTCTGTCTTCGGCAGAGCTTAAGTACTTGACTTGAAAACTGTGTTTCATAGCCATCACTTCTGCCAGGCGATAAGTGAGTTACAAGCTTTGTCAGTGGAGACTGACTTTATTTCTTTCACAGGGATAAGGTAGTCCTCAGGACTTACAGGAAGTTTTGCCTAAGGTGGTTTCAGATTTCCACCTTAATCAATCTATTTCTCTTCCAGTGTTCTTCACTGACCATTCCTCCTCTGGTGAGAGGAGGTTGCACAACTAGATGTTAAGAGGGCCCTAGTTACTACACTGAGCGCATTTAAGGTCACAGGTTTGACTCCCTCCAACTATTTCTCACTTACGGTAAGGTTGGGAAAGGGAAACCTGCCACTAAGAGATCCATTGACAGTTGGATTGTCTCTTGTATCCAATTTTGCTATCAAAACCGGTAAGGTTCCCTTTCAGGCCTGAGGGCTCACTCTACCAGAGGTACAACTGCTGCCTCTAGCTGCTGCCAGAGACATCCGTATCTTAGAGATATGTCAAGCATCTACTTGGAAAACAGTACACACTTTCACCAAGCATTACTCCCTGGATATCCAGGCCAGGAGGGATGCTCGGTTTTAACACATGCTTCAGAACCTATTCCTAAGTAGGTTCTGTCCTCCTCTATGGAGGTACTGCTGTGTAGTCTGCAATTGTCATAATATAGCAAGACTTCATGTTGTTTGAAGAAAAATTACTCACCTTAGTAATGTTGTTTCTTCTAATGGAGTCTTGCTATATTATGACCTCCCCCAGCCTGCCCTCTCAGAACTTCTACTTTGGGTATGGGGTGGGCAGTCCAGTGTTAGCACTTATTGATGCCCATTTTATGTTTTCCACCCCTTCTTTTTGGGGTGTTTGGGTGTTGTGTTTTATTTTATCTTATCTTATCTTATTTTCTGGTCCCCTGACTTGAGTCTTGGTTTTGGGACCAGGAAAATGTGTTAATATGTAAGTAGCCAGTTGGCTAGTGTAGGTTAAGCTTCCACACAGAACCTTAGTGAGTTTTGCTCGTAAGATCTGACAGTTTCAGTTTGAAATATTCCAGACAGAGCTTTTCTAACCGAGGTCGTGGTCTAAGTTCCATGCCTGGCATGGAAGTTAACTCTTTCACCTCCGGAGCAATTCTAATGGTGGGACAAACTGCAATTGTCATAATATAGCAAGACTCCATTAGAAGAAACAACATTACTAAGGTGAGTAATTTTTCTTATCATCCCTTCCTTTCCTGCATTTTCGTAGAAAAGGAGAAACCAGTGACCAAGAGTATTTTCCCACGGGACTGTTTTCCCGTATTTTGGGTCTGGTACAGCAAGGCTGACATTCAACCTTCTCGTGCTTAGGGCAGTAGCGAGCCAGCTTTGGGAGCCAGGGGCCATTCAGTGAATCATGGGCTCCACAGTGGGCACTAAACATTGAATAATGAAGGTGGGGGCACCACTATCTCACTGGGGTAGCCAGGAGGGCGACCACCCTCCAGCCCCCTCTAGCTCTGCCACTGGCTTAGGGCTACTTCCTGGAGAACAGCTGCCTCCTGGGCAACGTTCAAGGCTATATCCTTACTAGAAGTGTGCAGACCACTTATTTGAAATTTGCTTCTCACATTCAAATATCCTGGAAACCGGATAGAGGGGGTAGGACAAGGAGCCAGGCTTGAGCTGAGTCCATGGCTGGGGCAGTCTCTCCACTTCCTGTGGTGGAGGAGTGAGGCAGGGCTATTCCAGCTTTATGTTTGCCAGGCAGTCTGATGCCAGACCTAGGACGATGGGTGGCACACCTAGGGCACCCTCTGCCCACTCTTCTGGTGGAGTGGCAGAGGGAGTGAACAGTCCACAGAGTTCTCCTGAGGCCTGCAGGTCATTGAGGATATCCTGCATGATCACCCCGAAGAGCCTGTAGCCCCTGAAGGAAGCATTTAGGATTGACTGTTGGAAGTCAGAAGCAAAAATAAGACACCCTGAGCCAGGGGGACCTCCTTAGGCAAACTCCCACCATGGAGGCTCTGGTGGAGGGTCTTGTGCATCTCCTGTTTTGGGGAGCTCTCTGGAAGGGACTAGGCTGCTGTCCGCTTTCCAGAGGTCTTTCTGGAATTTGAGCATATGGCCAATGTAATTAATGATTCTGATAGCCAAAGTGGAAGAGACAACTACCCTCTTGCTCATAAGGTCCAACTTTCTAGACTCCTTGTCCGGAGGGAGAGAACTGAAGTGCCGTGGCCTCTTGAACCTCTTATGGGCACGGACCACTACAGAATCCACCTGTGGGAGCCCTGCAAAAAAGGGCTTCCCAGAATTGGCCTGATACAGTTTGTCTGCCTTTCTGGGCAATGGGGGAATTATGCTAGGTCTGCATCAAGCAGCCATAGTGGCATCCTTGTATGCACTGATCATAGGAGGAATGAAGAAGGAAGGGCAATCTGGCAGGTCCTGGTAATCAGACAGGTTCCACAGGGTAACATTCTGCTCTGCAGCATCGAACTCCAGAGCGGACTGCAGTTGCCGCATCACTGCAATGAAGGAGGGGTCATCCGGGGTTGGGGGGTCCACAGGGTGTATTTTAAGGAGTCCTCCCCGACTGAGGAAACAGTGGAGGTGCTAGAGGGAGTCCAGGCCCCAGACCCATAATCGCTGCCCCTGGCTCAGAAACAAGCACCAAAGTCATCAATAACTGAGAAGGTGCTGGTAACAATGACACATGGTGCAACAACACCAATGCCAGCCAAGAAGTCCCACCTGATGGGGCCCAAGGTGGGTAACCCTCTGCATAAAGTCCCAGACAGAGAAAAGTAGGGCCTGGATGTCGATGGTCACCAGCCTCAGCAGGGTGCCCTGTGGCAGCGATGGGTGGGATTGAGGCCCCAGTGAGGACTGAAGCAAAGATGGAATGGGGGTAGGCTGTGTACCAGCTGAGGAATCTGCATCCCCGACATTGTGGGAACATTCAGGTGGCAGAAGGGCCCTAAAGCCCAATGACTACCACCCATTGCCGGCAAAGGCCTGGGTGACGAGCCTCCTGGCTGAGATCCCGAGAAGGAAGGGGGTGTTCAGCCTGAGCGGGAGTGTTAGTGGGGGCAAAGGAGCCCCAACAGCAATGGGCCAGCATCAGATGAGGAGAAACCAAAGGGCTGTGCTGCCAAAGTCCCCCGGTTAAGGAGAGGGTTAGGAAGGCAGTAGGAAGCATCAGCAGTAGAAAGGGAAGGCCTGCCAATGACGAACCAATGCTGGGTGGAGGAGCACCAGTGGGCGAATCTGTCAAGAGCACCAGCTGGAGAAGCTGCCAAGGCCAACCCTGTAGTCGACAGGGTGTGGGCAACAGCAGGGGTCGCTGTCAGCCAAGCCGTTGATGCCAAAATCGTCGGCGCAGAATGTGGTTTATTATGCCTTTGTAAATAGTTATTCTGAACAATTTTTTTATGTTACTGCTAGTACTAATAAACACTTTTATGAATTCTGCAACTGCTCCTGGTTTTTTTACTATGCTTCCTGACCTGTGCCTCATGACAGAGAGAGAAGCGGAGAAATCACTTTAGGAGGTAAAGTGATCACAGATCTAGCGAGAGAAAAACAAAAACAAAAAAAAGGTAAGTAAAGAAAATGTCGGCCAACTGAAGTGACAGTTCTCTGTGGAGTCCGAAGTGTGATGTTCAACAGTGGGAAAAGAATTGAGGAGGGCATAGGGCCATCCATGGCTATATAGGGAGGACATCGTCGTGATGATATTGCCGTGGGTGGCCCCAGATAGACTGCTACCAAAAATGTTTCCATGTGGTCCTAGTGCCTGTTGACTATAGTTCTAAGATGTGACCTGCTGCAAGAGATATCCTTGAAGATCTACCATTTTGGTCAGCTGATAGCCAAAGTCCCAAAAAGTTATTTCTGGCTCCTGTTGGGAAAACCAAAAAACAGAATCTTGCTTAATGGGTCCCATTTAGAAAGATTCATGTGTTTGTTTTTTTCAAGTACTTCATTTTTATGTATTTTACATTCTTTTTTTACAAAAGCAAGATGGCAGCCTTCACGACCCAAAAAATGTTCTCGCGGCATAAAAAACACTAATTTCTCAAAAGTAAAACAGATTGCGAAAGTAAAATTTTGGTGTTGTATCAGGGCCTGCTGAGAATGCACAGAAGATACATTTCAAAACCTAATAACTGGAACCAATTCATATTTTTTCAAGAAACTTTTGAACAGTACACCCTTGGCACAAGCTCTTCAGCCCTGAACATTTCAGAACAAAATTCCACACCATCCAGGCTGAGAGAGCAAAACAAACTGCAAAAAAGGCTAAAAGTAGGCAAGCCCGGAGGCACTGAGGGTTGAGGCACTGGATACCACGCCAGCGACCTGGGTTCGGGAACAAGCCCAGGCCTTCGGGGTCGGCAGGGAAGAGAGAGGATTGAGTGTCCGTGGACTGCCTCCTCCTCTGGGAGTCCAGGGCTTGCTCGCACCGCAGCAGCCCCAGTGGAGACTGGAGGCACTGCAACGCCCAGGGCACCAGTAGTGCGACGCAGAGCCGTGGACGGACATCCCTGGCGCCACTGCACGCCGGCCTGCCTGGGGGTGGGGGAGGGCGAATAAAGCTAGAAAAATCCTCTGCCTCCTGATAGGTGACGGAGGGTACAGGGTGCCAGCCAACCATGCCCAATGTCGGGCTCCTCCTCTTGTTTTCCTTGCCTTCTCCTCCGTACCTCGGCTGCCCATCTAGATTCTAGATAGAGTACCAGGAGGGGATGTAACAGTCCCACCTCGGGGGACTCCGGGCCGGGGGGCTGGGTGGCCACGGGTGTATAGATGGAGATAAGGAGAGGGGAGTTTCAGGTGGGCAGGATCACGGCTGCCATCGAGCGACCTCTCCTGAGAGAGTTTGGGGGACAGAGAGATAAATAAAGTTACGGGAAAAAAAAAGGCTAAAAGTAAAGCTTTTCCTGTATTTGTGACGCATCAAGTCTCAGAATCCAGATGACTGCCTATCACAAAACTTTCCACATCTTGAGAACTTGCCACCCGGACAACGCATACCAAATTTTGGGTAATACTGTCAAACACTGCCAAAGCTATTGACATGTAAGGACTGGGGTTTAACATGGTGACCTCTGCTCAACCATAACTATAATTGTGCTACCATGCAAGTATAATACATATTCTTTGCAAAAAACTTTGTTAATGCACCAGTTAGAGTAACTTAACGCCACAAACGTAGGGACATGTAGCGTTATGGTTTACAACCCGAACTTCCCACCCGCACCCTCCAGGCAGCAAATGGAAAAAACATTAGGGTTTTGGGTCTCTGGAGTCTGGTGAATGAGTGGTGGGGTCTTTCTTGGGGCTGTGAACCCTAATGCCCACCCTGTTTCCTGTGCAAGTAACATCACACATAATCTCCTTTCTTCACATAGGGACTGCAGGGCCCTGTGTGAAGAAAGCTACAAGAAACTGTGTTGGAAACATATGTTGAGACATAGTTCTCTCTGCTTTGAAGAGTGTATCACAATGAGGCAGTGGACTTAATCTGTATCTTGTGATTCGGACTGGAGACTGTGGGCTGGGGGGCGAGGGGTGAGCATTAGGGTTGACAACCCCAAGGAAGACTCCGCCACTGATTCACCAAGACTCCAGAGACCCAAATTTTGCTGCATGGGCGGGGGAGGGGTTTAGGGTAACGCCACAGTTCCTGCTTTTGTGCTGTTAAGTTACCCTTGCAAAGAATTTCCCTTCTTTTTGAGTGGAATCATATCCTCATTCATGCAGATCTCTTCCAAATCTGCGTGAACATATGCAGATGCACAGAGCCATCTGGGCTGAGAGCCAAGGGAACACTCCGTCCCCCTACAGAAGTGCAGGGCCCTGCTGACTCTGCCCTTCTGTGCAGTTTCAGATATCAAAAGTTACCAAACTTATGAACGTGCATAGAAAAATGTCAATGTACCCTCATAACTGTGCTGTTTTTTAATATTCTGACCCCAAATTTTCAACATAGCTTTGTTATTTAACCCACCTCATGAACTCGGTATGTGAAAATGTTCAAATCTCGGCTGAAATAGCATTCTGCGGTAGAGGTGTGAAAACACATTTTGGCCAGGTTTAAAAAAAAGGACAGCTGTTATGTTCATGAGGTGATGTGAAAAAATGGCAATGTTGAAAATTTGGGGTCTAAATATTTAAATTTACTAAAATTATGGGTGTGCGTTGCAAAATTTCAACGTCCGCTCATAACACTGTTTTGTAGTATTTGTACCCAAACTTTTTAACATAGCCTTCTTATGACCCCACCTCATTAACAGGGTGACAAAAAGTTTCAAAACCCACCCAAAATGTGATATTGCACATCGACACTGTCATTCCGTGGCACAGGTGTGAAAACATTTTAGCCAGGATTTGAAACATGACAATTGTAACGTTTGTGAGCTGATGTGATAAAATGCCTATGTTGAAAATCTGGGGTCAAAATATTTACAATTACCAAAGTTATGAGCGTGCATTGCAAAATCTCAATGTATGCTCATAACTTTGCCATTTCTAAATATTCTGACCCCAAATTTTTAACACAGCTTTCTTGTGACAGTACTCATGAACAAAGGCAGTGAACATTTTCAAATCTGACCCAAAAGGTGATTTTGTCAAGTCACCATGAAATCATCTTCCATGCCTGATTTACATGATTCCACTGCCATTGGTCATGAGGTAGGGTTCCAAACAGGCCATGTTGAAAATCTGGGGTAAAAATATGCAAAATTAACAAAGTTATGCATCAAAGTTCAAAACCCCATTGACATCCATTGAACCACACTTACCTTAGTTTTTCATATTGCAGTCACCACTTCCAGCAGCAAGGCGTGTCTTCGATCGCAGAGTGGATCTTCACCACTGGACATGTTCAAGTGAGTGAGGGGGGTGGGGTGGGGTTTGGGTGCTAAGTGGGAGGTCGGGGTGGGGTGGTCAGACTGATGAGGAGACTGTTTTCTTTTTTACAGGTGTAAAAAAAAAATGGAGATAGTTTTCTTTATTTCAGCTGATCTGTCAACACTGGGGGTGGGCACCCCAGTGTTGGGCTACAGTTTGGGGAATGAGGCGGATGACCCGGGAGGCGTGGGGGTCCAGAGAAGCAGTACCAGGAGGTGGGCACCTGGGTCTGCTATTAGTACAAAAAAAAAAACACTGGGAAGGGCAGGCAACCACACGGGGGGTGGAGAAGAGGGGAGAAAGAAGTGGTTCATGGGGTGGGCACCCTGGTCTGCTTAATTAAAAATTAGATAGATAGATAGCTAGATGGATGGATAGATAGATGGCTAGATAGACAGATAAAGACAGAGACAGACAGAACAGGGATTAGTGGCTCACTTCAGATGTCAAGAAAGTCCACTGTTTTCATACAGAGAATGGAATGAACTGTTCCTCTTGCTAAGCTGGGCACTCACAATTTTGGGGTGCCCAAAAAGTTTTTTGGTAACTTTTTATAAAACAAACAGCAGAATCTAGCTAAATGGATCCCATTTATTTAGGTTCAGGTGTTTGTTTTTAAATAGCTAAGTGTTATGTATCTTCAATGTCTGTGAGTTTAAAGGGAGGAAAAAAAAAAGACAGCCATCATGATTGGTATTTTTTTGAGCATGAGAGGTAAATCAAAAAAATAAGTATTTGGTAAGTTTATTTTTTTTAACCTGGCTGGCAGATTCTCAAGACGTGAAAAGTTTTTTGATGGCAGGTTGTGAAGTTTCCAAGATACGGAATGTCGATTTTAATGAAGTGCTTTTTTTTCGTATACTTAATACCCTTTATTTTGCTCTCACATATAACCAAGACAGTACAGGATTTTTTCCCCAAAACTTTTAGAGAAGAAGTAGTCTGTGCCAAGGTAGTACCTTTCAAAAGATTTGTGAAAAAAAAAAAATTGTTCCAGAGTTATAAGGATTAAAACATTTTTTTCAGAGCACTGTCAGTAGGGTTTTGAGTTAGCCCTCTAATATGAACTGAACATTTTTGGGTGGTAAGATCATTTTTGGTATGAATCACATAGTTGTCAGGAACCCAAAAACAGTTTTTCAGGTTACGATGGCCGTCATCTTGTTTTTTTTCCCCACTAAAACATGGAGGATACCTACAAATATTTTCAACTAAAACACATGGAGGATATCAGAAAATGATGTGTTTTTAAAAAAATAACACTCGAACTTAGCTAAATGAGACTCATTTAGCTAGATTATTTTGTTTTTGGTAAATTATGGTCAGAAATACTTTTCTGGTCACCCCAAAGGCAGCATTAGCCAGCAGTAAGGAATCGTGTTCTCTGTATGAGAACAGCGGGACTTTCTTCACTGCTGCAGCCCGAGATGGACACACACTGTCAGCTTGAGTACCAGTAGTGAGCCGGTGGTCTCCCACACACTCCTGTGCTTCTCTCTGTCAGTATATCTATCTGTCTGTCTGCCTGTCTATTAAACATAGAAACACAGAAATTGATGACTGATAAGGACCACCAGGCCCATCCAGTCTGCCCCAAAGCCCTAGTTTGTTTCCACTGACCCTACCTAGTCAATGGCATCCCCCCCCTCCTTCCCACCACCAATGTACCCTTATGCCTATCCCATGCATGTTTAAAATCTGTCACTGTGTTGGCCCCCACCACCTCAGCCTGCCACCCTCCAATTTCATGTCATGCCCCCGTCTTCTTGTGCTCTCTTATACTGGAAGATGTCTCCCCCTGCACCTTGTTTACGCTCTGAAGTTACCTAAATGTTTATATCATGTCCCCCGATCCCTACTCTCCTCCAGTGAGTACATATTGCGGTCCTTTAGTCTCTCCTCATATGTTTTGTGGTGCAATCTTTGTACCATCTTAGTCACCATTCTCTGGGCTGCCTCCACCTTGTCAATGTCCTTACGAAGGTGTGGCCTCCAGAAATGCATACATTGCTCTAGGTGGGGCCTCACTAGCATTTTGTATAATGGCATAACCACCTCCCACCTTCTGCTTGTGATACCCCTATATATATGCATCCCAGCATGCCACAGGCCCTCCTTGCAGCCTTTTTACTCTGCTTAGACACCTTTATGTCATCAGAAATGATAACCCCCAGATCCCTTTCTTCCTTTGTAACAGTCAGCAACTCTTCCCTCATCCTGTAGCACTCCCCAAGGTTCCCTCTTCCCAGGTGCATTATTTTAGTGGGGTACCGCAGGGTTCAGTACTGGATCCAGTCCTTTTTAATGTCTTTATAAGTGACATTGCAGAGGGACTGGAAGGAAAAGTATGCCTCTTTGCAGATGACGCAAAGACCTGCAACAGGGTTGATACACAAGGAGGCATGGAAAGGATGAGAAGGGACTTGGCAAGGTTGGAGGAACGGTCGGAAGTATGGCAGCTAGGATTCAATGCAAAGAAGTGCAAAATAATGCACCTGGGAAACAAAAACCTAGGGAAGATTACACAATGGGGAGGTAGTAACAACAACAAAAAAGGAAAGGGACCTGGGGGTAATCATATCAGATGACCTTTAGGTTAGCAAGCAATGTGAGAAGGCGGTAGGGAGGGCTGGGGGTATACTGGGATGCATAGGGAGAGGCATCACCAGCAGAAAACAGGAAGTTGTTATCCGCTGTACAGACAGTTGATGAGACCCCATCTGGAGTACTGCTTCCAGTTCTGGAGACCCCATCTTTGCAAGGACATAGAAGGATAGAGGCAGTCCAGAGGAGGGCAACTAAATGGTGCAGGGTCTGCAAGAGAAGCCATACGAGGAGAGACTAAAGGAGCTTAATATGTATACCCTTGATGAAAGGAGGGAGGGGGACATGATAGAAACTTTTAAGTACCTCAGTGGAATCAGTAAAGTCCAAGAGGGTAGCATCTTTCAGAAAAAGAGACGTGCAAGAACAAGGGTACACAATTTAAAGATGGGGGTGGTTTGGGGCAATGTGAGGAAGTATTTTTTCACAGAGAGGGTAGTGGATGCATGGAACAGCCTTCCTGAGGAGGTTGTGATGTCTAAAACTGGGAGAATTCAAGAATGCATGGGACAGACATAAGGCAATTCTTGTGGGGGGTAGGAAGAAATAGGCTGTTGGTTAACTAGGATCTGCGGCTTATCCTGTAGGTAGGGAAATGGGCAGCCTAGGTGGGCCAAGCGGTCCTTATCTGCCGTCAAAATCTATGTTTCTATGTTGCACTTCTTGGAATTGAATCTTAGTTGCCACACTTCAGATCATTTTTCAAGTTTCTCCAGGTCCTTCTTCATTCTCTCTACTCCGTCCAGAGTATTCACCCTGTTGTGGATCTTGGTGTAATCTGCAGATAGGCAGACCTTTCCCTCCAGTCCTACTGCAATGTCACTAATGAAGACATTAAACAGGACTGGCCCAAGGACAGACGGATTGATCTGACTGACTGACTGACTGACTTCCTTCCTTCCTTCCTATCTCCATACTCCAAGAGAATGCTGGCATTGAAATCAGACTTACTCAGCCCTTAATGCACTCTAAACAGTTAGCTTTTGAGATCTTATCCTTTGCACTGTGAAATGCAGCCATACTGTCTGTCTGTCTGTCCACCTACATATAATGTAAGTTGACTGGGGCGCTCGCACCTGGTACTGAATTATACTCTACTCCCTCCAGAGAGCCCCCCAACACAATATATAGGTGGCAGAAGAGTATCCTGACACTGGGGTGCCCAATCTCCAATGTCGGCTACAGTTCACCTGTAAAAACAGAAAACTGTCTCTTACTGATCTTTTATTTATTTATATTTTAAGAAACCTGCAGAGAACAAAACAGTCCCTTACCAGTCTGATCCCCTCACACTCCCACCCACCATTCACCCCCCCATTCAGCAGCCCCCCCCACACACATATTCACTTACCTAAACATGACCCATGACAGAGATCCACTGTACGATAAAAAACATGTTTTGCTGCTGGAAAAAGCGACTGTGATATGAGAAAATAAATGGGACCCTACCTCATGAACAAGGTAGGTGAAATTTTTCAAATGTGTCCCGAAAGGTGATTTCACAGTCATGATTTAAAAATGTTCATTTATCGGGTTCATGAGGTGGGGTCATAAGAAGACAATGTTGAATATTTGGTGGAAAAATATGGTAAAATGACTAAGTTATGAGTGAATGTTGAAATATTTCAACATTCACTCATACCTTCACTAATTTCAGTATTTATCAACCAAACTTTAAACATGGCCATTTGGGATCCCACCTCATGAACAAGGTAGGTGAAATTTTTCAAGTCCGGGCCAAAATGTGACTTTTCAGTTGCTCCACGAAATCACGTTTTGGGCGGGATTTGAAAATTTTCACCTACTGCGTATATAACATGGGGGTGATAAGAACACTGTTCAAAATTTGTAGTAAACATATAATAGAATGACCAAGTTATGAGGGAATGTTGAACTATTTCATTGTTTACACATAACTTCGCTAATTTTCAATATTTTGACTTCAAACTTTCAACACAGACATTTTTTCACACCTCCTCAAAAACGTGACAGCTGTCATTTTTCAAATCCTAGCCAAGTCAAGCTTTCGCATTTGTGGCACCAAACAACGTTTCTGCCAGTACTCTATAAATGCCATATGTCATGTTTATAAGGGGGCAATTATCTTGAAAATTTGGGGTCAAAACTTAAACAAAAATTATTAATAAATACTGTGTGAAGTATCAGCCTTTACCTCAGTTGGTAGTACTTTGTAATCCTGTGTCAGCGAGATAAGTTCAGAGGCAAGGTCAGTGAACCAGCTGGATGAGCTAAGGCTGGGTGGACTGCGCTGACATGTGGCACCACCCCCCCAGGCTTATGAAAGGAAGGTGCAGGGTTACTTCCATGGGCCCAAGTATCTTACAGTGAAGAGAAATATTCTCTTGGCATAAGGCCTACTCCTCTGCACCATTGGGTGCCACAGGGCCTCGCACGTCAGCTAACAAATGAACTCTTTGTCCTGCCTGTCTGAATCTGTAGCCACATGGAACTGCAGCTGCACTTCTACAGCCTGCTAGACAGCCCACAAATTCTTGACATCCATCAAGACATACACAGGCAGATGAACTATTCCCTTGGCCAGGGCCCAGACGGCCCTGTGTGGCTGCATTGTTAATCTCAAAAAACAAGGAAAGAGTTCATAAAAAAATAAAAATAAAACACCTGCATTAAAGTTACCAGTTAGGGTTCATGTTAACACCACAAAAGTTGGGAAATGTGGCATTAGGATTTCCATCTGTAGCCCCCCTCCAAAGCAGGAAAAAGACAAGACTACACATGAAACCACAGACAGCAATCATCAGGTAAGACAAACATACAACATACAACTGTCCAGATGCACAAATGCAGTAGCACTCATGTGCTACCTTCCTGGGTTTGTATCTATGGTTACATGAGCAAAAGGGCCCACAGGGCGTAACTATAACACACCTGTGTGTCGTGCACAGCATATGCATGAGTACCTGTGGCTGAAGAAGTAGTGTTGCAATATGGGTATCAAGGTTTCAGCAGCAGCTCTAGTAATTTTTCAAGGGGGTAGCAGTTTTGTGTTGGGGTAGCACTTTCCCTGAAAAATAAGAAATTTCGTCATACTTACCATATTTCCTTTTCTGTTAGCTCCAGCATTATCAATGGATAATCATTAGAGCTGCAATTGCACCCCACTAAGGGAAGTGGCACAGCATAAAGCTTCAGAATGTTGGGCATATGAAGATTCCAGACAGCAGCAACTCTCCAGTCATTATTGTCCATGTAGTTCCTCTAAACATGTCAAGACAAACCATACTGGCTGATCAGAACTAAAGGCACGCAAAAATAGCTATCTACACATATGTATCTGGCCAGAAGAAAATATTGTAAATATAGAAATACAGAAATCTGTCAGCAGATAAGAGCATTTGGCCCACCTAGTCTGCCCCAATAACTGTGCTCTTTTATGCACTGCCCTGCGTGGCTGCATCGTTATCTCAAAAGGCAAGGGAAGTCTTTGTTTAAAAAAAACAAAAAAACACCAGTGGCCTACCTTGTCAGATGACAAAAGGATGCAAGAATGAGAGAATATATCCTGCGTCTTGGCAGCATCAACCAGTGGTATACCTTGTCACCTGAAAAAGCATGAGGAGTTGAAAATGGAGTTCCAGTTCAGCACCCCAACAGTATCCGCAGCAACAAGTCAACTTAGAAGAAAGTCAGATTCATTAAATGGCAAAGGAAAAATAAAATAAAACTACATGTAGTGCAAGCATTCACCTGCAACGATGGAGGCACTCTTGGTTAACCTCAAATTTGAATCTGGCAAATGTGCGTGACAGCAAATCGTATTCTAATGCGGAACTGCTTTGTTTTTTATTTTTGTTTTGTTTTGTTGACATATTCATATAGACCTAAGGCCAACAGGGAAAAAAACTATAGACAGATATCCAAATAGCCTCAAAAAACAGAGTTTAAACAACAGACATCCCTGCATCAACATATGGACAATATTCTCCTTGAAGAGCAAGGCTCCCAGGCAGGTCCCATTGACAATGTTGGAGCTAACAGAAAAGGAAATTACGGTAAGTATGAAAACATTTTTCTTTCTGTAGTGCTCCACACTGTCAATGGGTAGTCATAACAGCTGGGTTCTAAGAAGCAGTACCAAGAGAAGAAAAAATGGGCAGGGGAGAATATTGTCCCATACGTCAACCACGTACAGGAAAAATAATTTACCTGCTATCTGCCACCTCCAAGACTCTGCAACCAGAGGCTGCATCAACAGGGCTCAGAACATCCAAACTATAGAGTTTAGAGAAAATCTGGATGGAGGACCACATAGGTGCCTTACATTACTCTAGAAACAGATGCCATACCCTTCAGTGCCCAGGAGGTGGCCATAGTCCTGTTGAAGTAAGCCTTGTAGAAGACCAAAAACATACATTAACTGTGACACAAGGCTAGGAAGCAGACCCTCACCCACTTGGCTAGGGTGGTCTGGTAGACCTCTGGGCTTTCCCAGCTGCTGCGAATGCAATAAGCAACCTGATTGACTTCTAGAGCCCAATACTCTGTCTAAGGAGTGTCCTAATGGCCCATCGCAATCTAAACTGTGCCACTGCTTCTCATTCGGGTGAACAGCTGTGGACAGAAGTCAGATTTCCTCGTTCACATGGAAAGTGAAGGAGACATCCGAAGAAAAGTGGAACTGTTCTCAGCACCACCTAGTCTGAATACATGACAAGGCATGGTTCTGTATGGACCAAGCCAGGAGCTCACCAATTCTCCTAGCTGTGCAAATAGCAAGTAAAAATCACACCTTGAGAAAATATGTCCAACAATATTGAAGGAAGCGGTTCAAAAGGCTCTTTACCAAGAGCATTCAGGACCAGATTCAAATCCCATGGAAGAACAGATTGGAACAGAGGCTCTTTCCCACCTAAAACTCCCCAGATAAAGGAATAACCTGCAGGTTGGTCCCTAAAGAGGATCCCAAGGAGATGCCAGCCTTTTTTTTTTGTTTACATGAAAAAGATGGCCTATATGCAAGCATAAGCCACTGATGTGGAAACTCTTCCTGGAAGCCTCAGGAAGACCACTACAACCTTAGAAAAACTAGTATCATGAGGCTGCTCCTTTCAAGAGCTATGTCGACAGCTGCATCACTCCAGGGCCCAGATGCTGGATGGGGCCCTAAGATAAAAAGAGAAGGAGAAAGGAGCACCTGGAGTGAGGTTCACAAAGTCTGAAACCACAGATTTCTGGGCCTACCCAGAGGTACCGAGGAAGTTGCCTCTTGGGTGCCTCTAAACCACAAATGACCTTGGAGGGCAGACACCACTGAATTTCACCCAGTGACAGAGCTGCTCACTGTGTATGTCTGTAGAAAATGGTCATGGCTGAAGAGCTGTTGAAGTTGAGCATTCTGGCAGGATGCGAACAGACTGATCTGAGGATGACTGAACCTTGACACCAGAGCCCAAACTCCTCCAAGCTCAAGCTCCACTCCTCTGGATAGCATTAACTTAGCCAGTCAGCCTGAAAGAGTAACTCCCCTACCAAGATGGCTACTGACAGGGAGAGAACCCTGTCTTACTCAGAATGTCCCTGCTCCTGGAGTCGCCTCTTTCCTACCGATTCTTCATGCAAGCCATGGGACCTGAATTCCTCCAGGGTCCTGGGCATTTTCCCTAGCCAATGATGCCGACAATGCTTGAAAGAGCAAATCATCCAGGTAGGGATAGACAAGATGTCCCTTCTGACATAGACGAGCCACCCGGACTATGGGCTCCTAAGGAAAAAACCCTAGGGACAGGAACCAGCCTGAAAGGAAGCACCCTGCACTGGAAAAGCTGTCCTGGGACAGGGAACAAGTAATTATTTGTGTCACCATTGGGTTGTGCATTTGAGAAAGAGTAATGTGCTTGGGGACAGCCCAGGTTCCAGTTGTCTCAGTGGCACAGCTGGTTAGCACAATGGAATGGTATTCTGGGCAGCCCAGATTCAAGTCCCAGCTGAGGCACTTAACTTCTTTCTCACTTCTGTTTGTATGTGTTCCCTAAATATGCACACAGCACTCCTGTGTGTTGTTACTGGGACAGGGAATCCAGGAGTGTCTGAGAGACTGACAGATAGAAAGGTGGAGATGCACGTCTCTCAGATCCCAGGATGCTAGGTAAGCTCTTGGATGGACAACCCAAAAGAACTGTACACAGGGACTTCAACTTGAAGGCTGTGTAGCGAACAAAGCTGATTAGGAGTTCTACATCCAGGAAAAAACTGCTCTCCACCCCCCCCTGACTTCTTGAGAACTAAGCAGAGATGAAGTACAACCACTGACCTTGCTTGCTGGGGGGCACTGGCCTACTTACCCTGATTGGCAGAGATGGTCCAGGGCTTGAGACAATGTCAGTCTTCCTGGAACCCTGGGAATATAAGAAAAAACAGCCTCTTAGCAGGCCTGGTGGCACTGAGGGTTGAGGCGTTGGACGCCACACCTTGCGCCACGCTGGCTTACCAGGTTTGGGAACGAGCCTGTGGCCACCAGGGGTTGGTGGGGGGGGGAGAGGACTGAGCATCTGGGGAGAGAGAGGATTGAGCATCCAGAGGACTGCTCTCCTCTCTTATGGAGGGAGGGCTTGCCATCCCGCTCGTTGATCTCCCTCTGGTGGTGGCCGCAGGAGATTCGAGTCAGGAGGCATACTGCCGATGTTTGCAGTCAGTGGGCGGAGAAACAAAGGGAGGAAAATGGTGTTGGCAGGCTCTGTGATGGCTCTCCTGCACCTGT
The DNA here is from genome assembly GCA_016271365.2 of Neoceratodus forsteri. Lineage (NCBI taxonomy): Eukaryota > Metazoa > Chordata > Ceratodontiformes > Ceratodontidae > Neoceratodus > Neoceratodus forsteri. Next base: position 807,306,486 of record CM028132.1, on the reverse strand, counting down.
CCTGGCCTTCATGAGCATCTGGATTTCGCTCCGAGGGAGGGGGTAAGCTGGCACCCCTTTGCCTCGGCCCCGTCACGGGGTGGGTGGGTGGGGACCCATGGGGGATTGTAGGGTAGTTGGGTGGAGAATGGAGCTGAGACTGAGTCCTCCAAGGGAGGGACCGGAGCTGCCTGCCGAGCTCGCAGAAGCATAAACAGATAATGGGAAAAAAAAATGGCCCCTGGGGATTTGCTGAAAACTCTACTGTGCAACCTAAGGCCAGAATCTTCAAAACTGAATCAGCTGCTGAAATCTGAGCCTGACTTGAGTAAAAGTTATGCAGTTTTCCTCCAAAGAAAAGGGGAGATGTAGATGGCCCAGCAGACCCTTGCTGTGAAGGAAACAAGGAGGGGAGGAACTCAAAAAAGAGAGAGCCATTACCCCGCTGCAGGAGACATGTCTATAATAGTTGGAGGTCTCTGAAATGCCATAAATCTGTCAAGAGAAAAAACAGTAACACATATGTAGGATTTAATATACAGGCTCTGTTTTCTCTGATTATGTTTACAGCACTAAAGATAGAGCCGTGAGGCTTCAAACTATGTATAAAAGTGCTATTATGTGACAGTAGAGGTGTGGGGATTAAACACCAATTTGCAGGATGGAAACAAGCTGGCTCACAGCTCATCAGTCCAATCAATAGGCTAAGCTACCAGCTGCTAGCTTAAATGCTAACTATCCTGAGCTACAGGGACTTCCCGGAAAAAAGCTGGTGCTCTGATGATGATATAGGAGAGGCTACAGGTTTTAGCTCACTCGCCCTTTACTGTTGGGGCCATGGATACCCACTATAACATGATCTCCCCTTGTGAATCTGAAGGGGTCCCCTTTAAGTATTTTTTATTGTGTACCTTAGGATTCGGCAGATATTTTGTTGGTCCGCACCTGCCCAATCCTGTTCAATAATTTAATCACAGAAAATTAATTTTAGAAAATACCCTGGAGCAGAGAAGGGTGTGAAAAGGATATGATTAACATTCAATACCTCCATGGATTGCACCTTCTTGAGCTGAAAAAGCCCTACAGGCCTCAATTATCAGGTAGAACAAAGATGTGATATCAAAATAGGGGAGGGATACGAATCTCCCTACTTAGCTCTGTCCACTCCCCGTCCTCCTGCTCCTGAGAGGGGATGTCGTCCTTCTCATTAAATTAATTCTTTAGGTCAGGAATTTACCCCAAGACCCCTGAATTCCTCATTTTGACCCTTGTAAGGGCAAGGTCAGGGTCTGCCTGCAGCTCTGAACAGAAGCAACCCTTTTCCATTGAGGAGCACCTGGACATGCCTGTGTGGGCCTCCCCTGACCGGAGAAGCCTTGTTTGGGCTTAAGTGTATCTAATGTGGTATCCTGCGGGACACTGGGGCTTAAAATTCTAAGAGTAACAAAGGTTTACACAATTCTGCTTGCCACTGCCAACTGGTACACCAGGTGCACCACCCTCGAGGCGAGAGATTGGAGAGGGGAGGCAGTAAGGATGATAGCGGGAAAACGTCCATACATTGGCCCCAGTGCAGAGTGGGGCCCCATTAGCAAATACAAAAAATAGTAAAGAATGTGGTAATTACAGTTTGCAGTTTACTTTTTTCATTGTCTGTTGATCCCGCGCCATCTCGTTAGTATTTTAAGTTCAAACACACCCTCGTCACTACCAGCATCTACAAGCCTGGTGATAACGCGAGGCAGGGAGTTAATGGGTGTAAGTTGCCCATGTCTGCTTACTAGCGGTTTGAGCCTGTATTGCTGTGACATAAGACCACCAGGCACAGATCGTTATTGTGTGCCTGTTAGTCTGTACCTGGTTCAGTATTGCAAGAATATTGATAGACTCCAAACTAAAGCTATTTGAGCTACTGCAATACATATAATCTGTATTGCGGTAGCTTCAAATAGCTCCGATTTGGAGTCTATTGGTATTCTTGCAGTACTGAGACCAGGTACAGACTAACAGGCACAGTAGCTGTCTATACCTGGTCTCCTTATGTCACAGCAGTACATGGGCTCCAAACTGGAAACTGGAGCTGTTTAGTAGTCCTGGGCTATGACAAGCCTATGGAGACACCCTGGCTGCTCCCCGCCTGCCACATCATCACGGGAACAGCTGCGGGTGCTTGGGGGCACGACAAGGAGGGTGTCTGAACTTAAAATGCAGGCGGGGAGGGCGCAGGATCAACCAGATATGGATTTAAATAAACTACTAAACTGTAAGTGCCACACTTAACACCATGTTTTGATTTTCTAATCGGGCCCCACTTCACAAGCAGGTGGGGCCGGATGGTACAAGGACGTTGCCCTTTAACTTGGGGAGGAAAAAATGAAAATTACGTACCTAGCATAATTATTCATCTTACTGTATATCTTCACTATTCATCACTGGTGGGGTACTTCACGCCAGAGGTGCTATGACCTCGAGGGAAGTTTTTCAAAAAGCTTTTCCTAGGGAAGAGGGTGATGTCGGAGATGGCACCGAGGCTGACACACATTGCATGGCGCCATGGGTTGGCCAGTGATCGCCATCGTCCCCTCCACTACCTGGGTTCTGCTCACTGGAGAGGAAACAGTCATAGAGAAAAAGAAGGGTGGAGGGTGGGGCAAGAGAGTCCAAGGGGCAGCAAAAGGAAAGGACAGAAACTGAAAAAGGAATAAGCAGACCAGATATGAAAAAGAGGTTGGGTGCAGCAGTGGGTTTCCGCTTGGACGCCAGTGACCCGGGTTGGGAACGGACCTGCGCTCGTCGGAGGGCCGGCGGGAAGAAGGATGGAGTGTCCTACGGACTGCTCTCCCTCCGGGTGAGGGTAGCGCCGAGCACTGAGGACCCTGGCGGAGGCCGGAGCTCTACGCTGCCAACGCTTAATATCCGGGAGGTGGGGTGGACGCAGGCATCATTGCATGTCCCCACCTCCGTGAAGGAAAAAGCAAAAGAAAATCAGGTGGGGCAGGGCCACAGTCTCTATGAAGCCCTCCCAGGAAGACCTTGAGTGGCTACCATCGCTGCGGGTCCCCCGACTAGTTACAGTTCCGTGACCACGGAAGAACGTGGCCATGGCCCCGCCCTCTGGGGGGGTAAGCCGGGGGTGACTGGGGGACCCCAGCAGCCACAGATGGTGGCTGAGGTTTCTGGGGCCGTGACCAGGGCCGAAAAAATATGACTGGTGGACCGGCCAAATAAAAAAAAAAAAAAAAAAAGAAAAAGAGATTGGAGCCTAGTTTGGGCTCCAACCTCTGGGCTGGCTAAGGAGAAGAGAAGACAATGAAGAAAAAGACAAAGAAAAAGAAGAAAGAGGAGGAGGAGAAGAAGGAGAAGAGGTGGGAGGATGAGAGTGCATGCCCCCAGATTCTAGAGGTTCCCACTGCCCAAAGGGAGACTAAAACTCCGCTGTCTGCATCCTCTTGTTAAGGTGGAAAAATTTCACCCACCCCTTTTTTTTTGGGGGAAGAGCCCGAGACAAGGCCATAGTCCAGAAAACAGGACTTTTCCAAGAGGAGCGGGAAATCTAAACCCCCACCAGCAAGAGGGATCCAACAGGAGGAATGCTTGACAGATCAAGCTAACCCCCAGGTCCACTTGGGAGGAACATTTGGTGATAGATGATCCTTCTCCCCCTTCTAAGCTGGAAGACAGGAGAGAACTTGTCTTCCTGTTGGAGTTCACCTCAGCGCCAAGTGAAAGTCCCGGGGCATAAGAGGGTAAAACCCAATATTTAGCATCACTGTGGAGGTGAAGTTAAAGGAAAGGAGACCTCAAGGAGGTTCCTGAACCTTGAAGTCTGAAGGGACTTTGACGTAATAAGGGACCCAAGGAGAGGGTCTCTTGCAATTTGGAGAAAAAAAAAAACAGAACAGAGGGGCCCCTGGTACCCCTAATCTCAGCAGAGGGGTTAAGACTACATGGACCCACAAGGGTAGCCCAAGGCAGAACTCCCAGACAAGGGGCCTGAAGATCTCCCTTACTGAAAGGAGGGGTCTGGGAGCATAGGGAAAGAGAGCAAGAGCTCCTGGTTTGTGCCTCTCGAGCGGACTTCTGTTAGAAGAAGTGGCAGGGAGTCCAGAGGTACCAGTGGACTCCACCCACAACTGGTCTCACTTGGGGGAGAAACGAGGGAGTAGGCACTGACCAGAAGTTGAGGCCCAAGAGGGATGGTGAGTGGAGTAGTGATGAATGGTGAAGCTATACAGTAAGATCAAGAATTACAGTAGGTACATCATTTTTATATCTTAACTGTATCAATCTTCACCATTCATCACTGGTGGATGAGTACCAAACCCACTCACTAGGGGAGAGGGCCCACCCCTGGTTTGATAAACCCACAGGAGAGGGAGGGCACCCTGACAGTTCCCGCCAGGCTCTGCGGGAGAAAAAAACAGGCCCCCAGAATAGTGAGGCAGCCACATTATGCCGGGTCAAGGGTGACAACCGGGAGTGTCTCACTAGCTCCAGGCCTCTTGTGGAAATGGCAATGGTTCGACTGGTTGCCTCGCGATCAGGCAAGGCCCCTAGGATTTCCCACAAAGTGGCCCACAGTCACCTCTCATAGGCCATGTGTGCCTGATGAGCAGCAATGGACAAGAGATGTTCCGAGGCAAAAACTCTTCTGCCCCTGCCCCAGCGGGTTGAACCTTGAGAATCTGCGCCTGGGGACAGACTCCTGTCCAGTGCCAACACTCAGAAGGTGTATCCAGCCCCTCCAAACCTGATGTGGGGTGGGCAAAAGTTCCTAGAGACCCTGGGGGAGTGGAAGCTGGAATCTGTGGGGGCAGAGGCGAAGATGGGAAAATGGATAAAGAACTGGCTAAGGGGTAGGCAGCAGAGGGTGGTAGTGGAAGGGAAACTCTCAGCACCGAGGGGCAGTGACGAGCAGGGTACCACAGGGATCAGTGCTGGAACTGGTGTTGTTCAGGTTATTCATAGCTGATATCTCACATCAGATCCAAAGTAAGATCAGTCTATTTGCAGACGACACCAAAATGGGGATGGTGATTTATGACATTGAAGGATGGAAGGGGCTGCAGGATGACCTGACTAAACTGCAGGAATGGTCAGAAACATGGCAGCTGGGGTTCAATGCCAAGAAGTGCAAGGTAAATCACTTCGGAGGAAAGAACCAGGGGAGGGACTATCAGCTGGAAGAGGTACAGTTGGGAAGCACCATGGAGGAAAAGGACCTAGGGGTACTTATAACAGGGAGCATGAACAACTCTGCTTAGTGTAGGAAGGCAGTAGCGAAGGCCAGCAAGATGTTGGGGTGCACAGTGAGGGGAATCTCCTTCAGAAGCAAGGAGGTAATTCTTCCCCTGTACAGGACACTGGTCAGGCCGCATCCAGAGTACTTCATGCAGTTCTGGTGCCTGTACTTGAAGACAGACATCAAATTGTTGGAGAGGATGCAGCACAGAGCAACAAAGATGATCTAGGGATTGGAGAGCAAGCCGTACGAGGAAAGGCTGAGTGAGCTAGGTATGTACTCCTTGGAGGAGAGGAGGGATGGGGGGACGAGATTGAGACCTTTACGTATTTAAACGGGATAAACAAGACTCAAACAGAGGGGCTCTCCTATTAAGAAGAGGAAGGGACACGAGAGGGCACAGTCTCAGACTCGGGTGGGAGATTCAGGAGGGAGGGAGGTAAGGAGACAGTTCATCACGGAAAGAGTGGTGGGCAAGTGGAACATTCTACAACAGGAGGTGGTGGACTGTAAGACGGTGGTCAATTTCAAGATGGGATGGGACAGGGTGAGGATAAATCTAATGAGGGAAGGGGAAGCTGCGAGATAAGGGGCTAGCTGCACAATAGAGCAGACACGGTTGACCATGAGGCCTATTTCTGCTGGCATTTTCGTATGTTCATAATACATGCACTGGCAGTCCCCGGGGCTGGGGAAGTGGAAGAGGGCGACTGCCAGACATTGTACAATTCCTCCATCAAGGCCTTCGCCATGGAGGGATCACTATGATTCCTGGCTGTACTCCCCAGCCCCTTTTCTTCCAAGTGGACTCCATTTACTATTACTCTCTGTGTCTATTCTCCAGTCAATTCTTTACCCAGGCTGTCATCTTGGGACCCACTCCCAGGCTGGCTAACTTGTATATTAATCTTTTGTGTGGGACTGTGTCAAATGCCTTGCTAAAGTCTAGGTAGGCCATGTCCACAGCCCCTTCCTGATCTACTACTTTGGTCACCCAGTCAAAGAAATCTATCAGATTTGTCTGGCATGACCTTCCCACTGTGAATCCATGCTGCCTTGGGTCCTGAGCCCCTCTGGCCTCTAGATACTCAACAGTTCTTTCCTTCAAAGTGATTCCATCATTTTCCCTACCACTGAGGTTAAACTAACAGGTCTGCAAGTTTCTGCTTCTGCCTTGCTCCCACTTTTGTGAAGGGGAATCACATCTGCCCTTCTCCAGTCCTCGGGTACCACCCCATCCTCCCATGATGTGTTAAAGAGGGTAGTCAGTGGTGTCACTAGTTCTACCCTTAGTTCTTTTAGAATTCTGGGATGAATCCCATCAGGCCCCATTGCTTTGTCCACCTTCAGTTTTAAGAGTTCTTTCAGAACCCTTTCATCTTACTTCGAGACACAGCTCTTGCAGCAGGTTACACCATTAGGACTGAAGCCGGCAGGCATCAGGACCCACAGAAAATTCTAGATAACTATCTTCATGAGGACGCTTCGGACGTCAGGTCCCGCCTCCACGATGTCAGGCGTATTATATAAAGAGCGGTCCGTAGATTCCCAGTTCTTTCCGCCGTCACGACTTGCATGTCTCGACCCGCCGGTTCCAGTTTCTAGTCTTGTGACAGCATGGTAAAGTGTTTTCCTACGGGAAATTCGTTCTCTGAATTCAGTTCCTTCTCTGATGTCCTCACCGACCTCCGGTCACTCCTTGAAGTGTGCCTGTGGGAAACAGATCCTTTTCAAGGATCCGCACTCGGCCTGTGTCCAGTGCCTAGGCCCAGACCACAACACCCGGTCCTGCACCTTTTGCCAGGGTTTCAACAGCAGAACCTGGATCCGTCGCCAGAAGGCCTACAGGCATTCCTGCTAGAGGAGCAACTCAAGTCCCATGGCTTCAAGGAGTTCTTCGCAGAAGGCCCTTCAAGCATGCAGAAGCATAGGGAGAAGGCCCTCCAGGTCCCCATCTGGGCCTCTGACTCGCGCAGCTCTGGCTCCAGGTCCGACCGCTCTCCCTCCCGGGCCAGCTCTCAGCCTCCCCTCGCTGCGGTGAGAAAGTCTTCATCCTCTTCTCAGGCTAAGACTCCCAGGCCTTCCTTGTCCTCCGAGGCCATGGCGAAGTCAGGGGAACACCGCCATCACCACAAGTCGGGTTCCCGCCATTCGGAATCCGACGTCAGGTCTGCTTCCTTGCCGCCTCCTCTTCACCGGAAAACCAAGGAGCTCACTTCACTCAAGAGGCCTAGGGACCTGACACCGGTTCGTCCGGCGTCGGCCTCTCACCACAAGTCCCAGAGCCGTCGTCCGTCAGGAGGCCGTCGCCCGGCCAAGCCAACTCATCACCGGACGCCAGTAGGGGGAACGGCGCCTGCTCCAATTGAGAAGAGGACACCGACGCCTTCGACCGACGTCGGTCAGGAGACCATCACTGAGGAGGAGTTGACTCAGCCCGAGGACCAGACGGGCGACCCTGGCCCTGTGGAGACTCCCAGGGAACCCGAGCCACAACCCGAGCCCCCTGTGGAGCCGACGCCGAGACCCGACGACCGTCCACTGGCGCCTGGGCCGTCGTCGGGCCTTTCTTTCTCAGAGGTGAAGGAGCTTTTCACTTACTGGTGGGACACCATCAAACAAGACATGGTCCCCACTCCACCTCCTCCTCCTCCTACACCGGTTGCTCCTCCGGTTCCTGTGCCCCCTTCTCCATCGGGGTCTGCAGGCCGGTTACCTCCTCCCCAGGAGCCTAGGACCCCTCCAAGAGGGAGATCAGACAAAAGGAGACCTCTGTCCAGATCCTCTTCTAGGTCATCCAGTCCCAAGAGACCCAGAAGGCGTCACGCGTTCACCTTGGCGGAGGACAGGATCAGAGTTTTCAACATCCAGATCCCCATCTCCCTCTCCATCCCTTCTCCGGACCCATGAGCTGCCAAAGTCTCCTCCGGATGACCCTTCAGTCTCGGATATCATGAGACATCCAAGAGAACATGGGATGGGATACTGAAAGTTAGACCCGAAGGCTAGCCTTCGCAGTATCTTAGAAGAAGGACCCCAAGCCTGTGGTGGTGCCACCCTTGGTGGTACCTTTCGTGGATGTCACCAAGGCTGCGTGGAAGCGTCCACATTCACTCCCGGTGATGCCGAAGAAAGCTGACTGCTTGTACAAGGCTCCCAGAGAAGACCAGTACTTGACTCAGCACCCTCAGGCCGACTCTCTGGTCATAACAGCCTCTCATGACCGGTCCCAGAGACCGCAACATTTGAGCACCCTGCCACCGGACCCAGAGTCCAAACAGCTGGACGCCATGGGTAGGCGCACGTATGCTTCCGCTACCTGCGCCATCAGATCCCTGAATTATTTGACCCACATGGTGCAGTTCCAGAATGCCTTGTGGGAGCAGGGTCTGGATGCGGCTGAGAAATTGCCGGAAGGTGAGCAGAAGGAGGAGATGTTGCAACTCCTCCGTACGGGTTCGGACATGGGAACCCAAGTGCTATGAGCCGCGTACGACTCCGCGGACTCCTCGGCCCGAGCAGCAGCTTCAGGCGTATGCCTCCAGAGACACTGTTGGCTCCGTGTCTCCGGTTTCACCCCGGACGTCCAGAAAAATATCATGGACGCCCCATTCGAGGGAGAAGTTTTGTTTGGTAAACCCTCAGAGAAGATAATTACCAAACTCCAAGAGGCCAGGAAGGCGGTGAGGTCGGTTCAGGCCATGTACCGACCCAAGCTTAGTTCCTTTCGTAGGAACCAAAGCCGATTTCGTGGACGGACGCAGAGACAACAGTCCCGCCCTGTTCCACAACAAAGGGGCTCCGGCTTTCGCAGAGCCCAGGGGAAACAACCCGCAGGCCGAAGCCAGCGTACTCCTAAGCCGGTCCAGCCAGCGGGACCTTCAGCCGCCACAGCCTAACTCCTTCCCGGCCCCCGCCCCTCAGGATCAATGGGACGTCATGGTCGGGGGTCGCATTGCGAATTTCCTGCCAGGATGGCAGACTATAACCACCGACAGGTGGGTTCTACAGTTGGTCGGAAGAGGCCACTTTATAGGATTCTGCGGAAAAGCCACCCTCGAGGCCTCCTTTTCTCTACCGGTACCCTGGTCAGCGCAAGTCATTGATCAGACAAGAAGTACTCACGCTCCTGCAAAAGGCGACAGAGAATGCGTTCGGAGAACCAGAGAGGACATGGATACTATTCCCACTTCTTCCTGGTTCCAAAAAAGACAGGGGACCTCCGTCCGATTCTGAACCTCAGCGACCTCAATTTTTCAGTCGCCTACAAAAGATTCCGCATGGTAACTCTTCTGGGTCTTATTCCCATGCTGAAGCAGGACGCCTTTTTAGCATCTCTAGATATGCAGGACGCTTACCTGCACATCCCTATAGCTCAAGCACACAAGAGGTTCCTGCGCTTCGAGTTTCTCGGCCATCATCTTCAGTTCCGAGCCCTTCCATTCGGGCTGTCATCGACACCCAGGGTCTTTACCAAATGCATGGCAGTCGTAGCAGCGTCTCTAAGGAGACAGGGCCATTATGTGTTCCCATACCTGGACGATTGGCTTCTCATGGCCGCCTCCAGAGAGGCGTTGTTACGGGCGATCCAGAGCACCCAGGACCTGTTTCGATCTCTGGGTATCCTAATCAACCACGAGAAGTCTCTCCTAGTACCGTCACAGAAGCTGCAGTTTATAGGCGCAGTACTGGACACCGTCCAGGGAAGAGCATTTCTTCCAGACAACAGAGCGGAGCGCATCAGATCCCTCATCTGGGAGCTTTCGTTGAACAAGACCGTCCCAGCCAGGTCGGTCCTTCGCTTGCTGGGACACATGGCTGCGGCCATTCCTACTGTCCCTTTTGCAAGGCTCCACATGCGGGTAACTCAGTGGATGCTCAAAGTGCAATGGGACCAAAGGCAAGACCACATGCAGCATCTGGTCAGAATCATGAATACCGTGATTCAAGACTGGCAGTGGTGGCTAGACCCAGGGACACTCTCTACGGGCGTCCCGTTTGTAGCGCCGTCCCCGGAGGTAATCCTCACCACAGACGCCTCAAGTCTAGGGTGGGGAGCACACCTGGACGGGGTGAAGTCCCAAGGAACGTGGACCCCTCAGGAGGCTCACCTCCATATCAACGTCCTAGAGATGAGGGCGGTCCTTTATGCCCTGCAGGCATTTCAGTCAGAGATCCCGCCGAGTACTCTCCTGCTTCAGACAGACAACATGGCAGTGATGTATTACCTCAACAAACAAGGAGGCGCACACTCTTACCCCCTTTGCAGGGAGGCCATGAGGGTGTGGGATTGGGTAATCCGACACAGCGTGAACCTGATCACAGTACATGTTCCCGGGGTGGACAACACAATTGCAGACGGCCTGAGTCGCTCCCAGGCCAGAGTCCACGAGTGGGAACTTCTTCAGGAGGTAGCAGAGGATCAGTTTCTTCGATGGGGAACTCCAGAATTGGACTTGTTCGCTTCCCCATCCGACGCAAAACTGCCCAATTTTTGCTCGCTAGATCCAGGGCCTGGTGTTTTCTGGCGAGACGCGTTGTCCCTCTCCTGGGCGGACAGATTCCTCTACGCTTTCCCTCCCTTCCCATTGATCCAGCGAGTTCTTCTCAAACTGTGCAGGGAGCACGCAACAATGATCCTGGTGGCCCCTTTCTGGCCCAGACAGATCTGGTTCCCTTTGCTAATACAGCTATCCCGGGAACCTCCGCTCCCGTTGCCATTCAGCTCCCATCTCTTGTCTCAGGAGGAGGGTTCACTGGTCCAACCGGACTTACGCTCCCTGAACCTGCATGCATGGCTCCTAGAGACGTAGCCATTTTGCGACACGGGGTCTCGCAAGAGGTTGCGGAACTTCTTTCTGCAGCCAGAAAACCGGCAACGCATGCGACGTACACCATGAAATGGCGCAGTTTTTGTTTATGGTCGCAAGCACGCGACCTTTCCCGTTTAGGTTGTCCGGTGAAAGCGGTGCTAGAGTACCTGCTCTCCCTTTTCCGTTCGGGTCTCACCTACTCCTCTGTTAAGGTGCACCTCTGTGCCATTTCAGCTTATCACCTCCTGGTGGGACAGCGCACAGTGGCACAATTAGATGCCTGTCGAGAATTCTTGAGAGGGGTGTTACACCTTAGGCCGCCCATTAAGGACCCTGTGCCTCCATGGGATTTGCTCTTTGTCCTCGAGCAACTCACGCTCCCCCCCTTTGAACCTGCCGCAGATTGCAAGCTGCATTTTCTGTCGTGGAAAACGTTGTTTTTGGTTGCTGTTATGTCAGCGAGAAGAGTTTCTGAGCTTCATGCTGTCATGTGCAAAGAGCCTTATTTAATTTTCCACCGGGACAGAGTATCCCTGAGGACGAATCCTAAATTCTTGCCTAAGGTGATTTCCACACTCACTCTCAATCAGGATATTGACCTGCCGGTCTACTTCCCAAATTATTCTAATAGAGGAGAAGCGCTGCTCCACACCCTGGATGTTCACCGCAGCTTGAGGTACTACCTGAACAGAACTAAGCAACCCGTGCGAATCAGACAACTTTTCATTTCCTTTTCTGAAAGGATGATGGGCCAACCAGTATCAAACAGTCCCTGTCTCGCTGGCTTGTCCAGTGTATCTCATACTGTTATGATATCAAACAAAAGCCCCTCCGGGATCAGTCGGGGCCATTCCACTAGGGGTGTGGCCACCTCCTTTGCAGCACTGAAGCGTCTCCACTTCTACCATTTGTGCTGCAGCCACTTGAGCTCTGTACATACCTTTATCAGGCATTATAGCCTGGACATCGCTTCACGGCCGAAGAGCAGGCTTCGCCTCAGCTGTGCTACAGGGTCTCCTGTCCTAGATTCAGGACCTGGAATGTTCCTTCTAGTTTCCTCCTCCCAGAGTGTTTGCAAGCGCTGCTGCTTGGGAATCAGTCCTAATGGTGTAACCTGCTGCAAGAGCTGTGTCTCGAGTAAGATAGTACAGTTGCGTAAGAACTTACCGTAACAGTAGATCTTGAGAACAGCTCTTGCAACATGGCTCTATCCGCCACCTTCCCCTTGGAGTAGGCACGGCCTAAGCCTTTGCCAACAGGATTTTACCCTTTTTGTCTTCTGACGGTGGATCCTCGGTCTCCCATTTCAATGTCAGCCTGCGGCCGGAAGTCTCAGGCGGAGAACTCAGAATCTGGCGGGACCGCCCCTTATACTCGCCTGACATCAAGTGGGACCGACATGCGGGCGGTCCCGCTGAAGATAGCTAGCTAGAATTTTTCCATGGGGTCCTGATGCCTGCGGCTTCAGTCCTAATGGTGTAACCTGCTGCAAGAACTGTTCTCGAAGATCTACTGTTACGGTAAGTTCTTACGTAACTGTACTTTCTGTAAATGGGCTGGTATAAACTTCTGTATCCAGAGTGTTTCTACTGTTTGTTTTAGGTACCTCCCCCACTTCCTTTGTAAATACTGAGCAAAAATATTTGTTTAGTATCTCTGCCTTTTCACAGTCACCCTCTGCCCACCCTCCATCCTCTTTATTAAGCCTCACTAACCCTCCCTTGGTCTTCCTTCGCTCCCTGATGTACCTATAAAAGGTTTTATCCCCCTTCTTAACTGAGTTGGCTATCTTTTCCTCGGTTTGGGCCTTTGCTGTTCTGACTGCCTTCCCAGCTTCCTTTTGCTTTAACTGATACAGTTCTCTGTCCTGCTCCTTCTGTGATTCCTTGTACTTCCTGAATGCTTTCTTTTTCTCTTGAACCTTCACTGCCACTTCCTTTGAGAACCATAGTGGTTTCTTACATCGTTTCGTTTGTTTATTTGCTTCACACAAAGGCTTGTTACCTCTGTGATGGCAGTTTTTATTATTCCCCATTGTTCTTCCACTCCTCCTTCCTGCCAATTTGCTAGTGCATTCCTTAGGGACTCACCCATTTTGGCAAAGTCAGCCCTCCTAAATTCCAGTACTTTTGCCTTTGTATGGCTTGACTCTATTGCTGTGTTTATTGTGAACCATACTGTTCGATGGTCGCTAGTTCCCCAGATGGCTACCCACTTCTACATCTGTGATCCTCTCTTCATCTCCATTTGAGAGAACCAGGTCTAAGATTGCTCCTCCCGAGTGGGCTCCAGTACTAGTTGTCTAAGGCATGCCCCTGTGAGCATCTAGAATAACCCCACTCTTTGAAGTGGCTGCTGCAACTGCACTCCAGTTAGCATCTGGCATATTCAGATCACCCATCAGCAATATCTCCCTTTTTCTGCCATTCTAAGTATTCTTTCATCATTTCCTTGTCCATTTCCTCCCCTGAGAAGAGATGTACTCTAACCCCTGTCGCGGATTGTGATGTATTGCGGTCTCAAATTTACCCACAGTGCTTCTTCTCCTCCCTGTTTTCCCTTTTGTTTTGTTGCTTTGATTCCTTCCCTTATGTAAAGCTACTCATCCTCCTCTTTTACCCTCCCTGTCCCTCCTGTAGTTAGTGTATCCTGGTATGTTTATGTCACTGTCATATCCTCTCTAGCACATTGCACTGACAATATAAGCATACACATTGTATAATATATATATATATACAGTATATATATATATTACAAACCAATCACACACACACACACACACACACACAAAAAAAAAATGTGGGGAGTAGTGCAATGTAATGGCTGTGGGGCAGCAGTCTTCCAGGAGTCTTTCTGGAGGCTGAGATGCTGCCCTATTTGCAGACAACTCTGCCCTGAGGGAGGAAGTTGCCCGTCTTCAGGCCACACTGGACAGTAGTAAGGGACCTTCCCCAGGCCACACTGGGACGGTAGGAAGGAACCTCCCCATCCAGGGAGCACCAGGCCACCACCACTACCTCAGAGGTTGCGAAGAAAGCATAGCAGTTGGACCACAGTGGGCTCAGGGAGGGTGAGGATGGTGGAACAGAGGCACACCAGTCAGTTGTTCCACACCACAATCCATACACCATTCTGGGGAGCATTGCTCCCCTATGGATCACACCATAGAGGAGACTAAGGAGGCTGAGGACAACGTGTCACAGGGAGGCCCACAGGAAGGAGGCAGAGGACACCACAAGGAAAGGGAAGCAGCTCCTGGTGGGGACTCAATTATTAGGGGTAGAACTGGGGAGCAGGGAAAACTGAGTAAGGTGCCTGCCTGGTGCCATGGCTTGGAGAGACAGGAAGCGCATCCTCAGGATCATGAGAGACAGCTGCCGGGAGTCTGAGCTGGACGTCATTGTCCACCTAGGGACAAATGACTTGGCAATCATGAGATTAGAGCAGTGCAGAAGGACTTTGTAGAATTGGGGAGGGCCTAAGACAAGTAGCACACACAATATCCTTCTCTGAGGTGCTGCCTGTCAATGGCATGAGTGAGGCGAGGGAACTTTGCACCATGTAGTTTAATGAATGGTTGAAAAAATGGTGTGGAGCACAGGGGTTTGGCTTCATTGGGGACTGGGGTTCCACCTGGAGGGACACCAGCCTATACTGGCAGGATGGTCTGCATCTGTCCGGGAAGGGAACAAGTCTTTTGAGCAGTCGGTTTAAATGCTTCATTGGCAAGCTTTTAAACTAGTCAAGGGGGGAGGCACTGATAAGCATCAGGAAAATCCCAGCCTCTCCCTACAAAACAGGGTACTAAATGAGAAAAAGACCGAGGTAGACAGGTCAGTGGTGGATGCTGCAAAAGAAGGTAAAGCCATCAAAAAATGGAGAGCAATGAGTACCAATGCCCGTAGTCTGAGTAACAAGCTTCCTGAATTAGTGGCCTTGATGGAGGAGGAACATCTGGATATCGTGGCAGTCACAGAAACATGGTACACACAAAACCACAGTACTTGGCGCCGCAGTGCATGCGGAACCAGAATTGACCTGTGTGGCAGCCTGTGAAGATGGGAAGACCTGGTGGACGCCACCAGAGGTGGCAGGACTTGGCACCGCAGTACATCCAGAACCAGAATTGACCTGTGTGGCAGCCTGTGAAGGTGGGAAGACCTGATGAACGATATCAGAGGTGGCGGGACTTGGCACTGCAGTACATCCAGAACCAGAAATGACCTGTGTGGCAGCCTGTGAAGATGGGAAGACCTGGTGGACGATACCAGAGGTGGCAGAACTTGGCGCCGCAGTACATCCGGAACCAGAATTGACCTGTGTGGCAGCCTGTGGAGGCATGAAGACCTGGTGAATGATACCAGAGGTGGCAGGAGATGGCTGCTGTGAATCGAGTCCTAAAGAAGATACCTGCTCTGTGTCCGAAGAAGGGATAGCTAGTTGCTCACAGTGTGCAGCTGAGTTGTCCTTATTACTCTCTGTCCTCACTGGTGCATTTCTAAAGAAAGTTTCCAACTTTGGTGTTCTATCCACAATAGCTTGGTTTGCCTCATCCCGTAGCTGTTGGCGTTTCCTCTTTCAGCACCGCTGATGTATTTTCGCAGATATGTTGCTTGAGAACCAGCCTGCATACAAAAATGGTGAGAAACAATAAATTATTGTAAGGGGAACTAAGTAATACTCTGAATCAAAATGTAACATTCCCATCCCCGTATACTCTCGATTACGATGACTCCTTACCTTCTGCATTGCACAACAGCTGGTATGGTGTGCCTGTCATCATCTGTGGCCACAGCAGATGTTTTTGAAAGGCATCAGCTAACCTAGCACCCCCAATTTTTTGCAGTGCCCCTCCATTCACAGTCATCCCCAACACAGATTAATGCCAACTGACCTGGAACCAGATTAAGCTGGTGGTGGTAAATATAAAGAAATGCAGAATATATCCTGCAATTGCAATTCAGATTCATAGAGAAACTATTACTGTAACTATCCTCAATTACATCTAAGCAATAAGGTAGAAAGGGGGGGTGCATAAACCATATTTGCCAGCACAGCCAGGGGCATAGCATATTAAGGCACAAAACCAACAGCTGAGTGACTGTAGTTGCTGGCTGTGCTGTAAAATATGGTCTGCTCATACCGAGTGCCAAATGCCATACATGTTTTATAAAGAGGCTTTTTTTTTGAGTGTTGTGAAAAGCTATGGTGTTTATTGCCCCTGTATGCTAGGTCTGTTCCTTGGAGAGATGCCCACTCTTGCTTCATGACCTCTGTGGTCCACTCCAAGTAGTGCTCTGCTCCAAGTAGCGCTGTCCTCCTGTACTGCCGTGCTCATAGTCGACAAGCCAGAAAGTGAACATCAGAGCGGCAAGCGAATAAGAGCATAGCATGGATAAGGTGTTGATTTTCTGTACCAAAATATTACGGTGCCGATTTTAGCCCCAAATCTATACTGGGGCAGATTCCAGGTCCTGATGTGGACGCCCGGTCCAAAATCACGGGAAAAACGAGACCACGTTGAAATGGGGCCAGTCTGTACAACTTGCAAGGCTGAGACTGGGTCCCATGCAGGAGCGCTGAGAAACAGCTACAAGGCCCAAAATAAAGAAAATAGAAATTTGGGTACCTGTAAATTTTTCTTTCTCCGACGAGCTGATCTCGGGCTCCTTACACCTGGACTGTACCTCCTGATGCTGATGGTAGGCAGGGCTAAAAGCTCTGCAGCAGGGGATAGAAGCCCTCCACATCCTGTTGTCTCCAGTTTTCCCATGCAGTCTCCCTGAGTTTTCAATAGAAGAACTGCTCCCACACTTGAATTTAAGCTGGTGCTTGAGTAATACCTGAATAGAAATCTGCCGGTCGGTCTCTTGTAAAAGGATGGATGTCAGAAAGAGATCCTAACTGCATTTCCCTGATGTCTGAAAACCAGATTTCTGCCTTGAGGGTCTGCAGATGGATAATGTTGTTCAGGACCTTGATATGTAGGATGGGCCTGAAACCCCTTGTGCTTTTCCACTCCATAAAGAATATGCAGCAACCCTTTAGCTGATCTCTGTGGGTGAACTGCTCAGTATCCCGACTGAGAGCTTGTGTCTTTTGGATGGGTAACCGGAGGTGGGGGGCACACCATGAGGTGAGTGGGCCTGTGCATCTGTGGTGCCACCTTCTCCACTGGACTTGTGCCTTCTGAGGTTATATTGGCTATGTAAGAAGAACCATGCTCTTTTCCTTGAGAAGTTAAGAGTTTGAGCCTAGACCTAGCTCGGTCATGAGATTTTGCCTCTGGGGTCTCAGGTCCCTGAATTGCCCCTTCCCTTGACTATGTCATGCCAAAGAGGTCCCTGCCTGCTAGGGCCAAAGCCAGGGGCTGTGGCGAGCTGAGGTTTGGGCATCGCCCCAGGCAGCCTTCTCTGACAGGTTTGCTGCGCAAGCAAGGCCTCTACGTTTCTGTCCACTGACCATCTGGTTGATTTGGTTTGGAATCAGAAGGTAGCTTTTGAGGCCAATTAATCATTTTCCTGGTTGCTTCCATCTAAGTCTGAAAGGCTTAAGCTCTGCTGGGGCACTAAGCCTGAAAAACTGCGGATCTTCTGTGTGCACTAATAGGTGAAAAAACTTAGAGATCTGCCGCTCCTCCTTGAGCCCTTTCCTTTATGGCAGGAGGAATAGGAAAAGCTGTTGCCAGTTGGGTAGTTGATGTCCCGAAAAACCCGTTTTGGATGGGTGGGAGGCCGGGAAATATCCAAGGGAAACCCAGCCAAGGAGAATTAGCGGCGGGGAACTTGCCGTGCTGGCATTTGCTGCCCTGGAAGGTTTGTGTAAGCCCATCACACCGAAAAAGGCACCACTTCCCTCTATTCAATGTACATCTCTCCCTCCTATGCTATTAACTGTGTAGGCCCTTTAAGAGTAGTGCTGGTCCTGTAAGGGCAAAATACTGAGAAGTCCCTCTTGTGTATTCCCTGTCTAAGAGACTATACAGGAATCCAACCTGATGGGAACCTATGCAGAAAAAACAAGCCTTCTAGGCATCACTTCTTGCTGGTTTGGTGGGGGGGTGCAGAACACTGAACAAAGCTGCCCCCGAACCACCTGGACACCCACCAGGACAACACCAGGATGGGCAGAAGGGACCTCAGTTTAATGTCTCACCTGAAGGATGACACACACCCCAGCAGTACAGCACCCCCACAATACTGCACTCGGATGCCAGTATTTTAGGTGCAAGTTCAATCCCGGTGTGGGACGAGAACCCATGACCATGCAATAAAAAAGTAGATGTTCTGTCTGAGAAGTCAAACTGTTAACTGCAAAGTAGTGTGATGTAGTAACACATTAATTTATAGTCAGAATGGATTCTAGATCCATCATGTCATTGTCCCCCCCCACCTTCACACACAGGGATGACCCCCCCATTATACAATGGGCATTGAAATCAGACACAAATCCTGTAATTTCATTGGTTACCTGGCATTGCTCCCCCCATTGTATAAGCTACAATCTACCACGGAAGAGGCGCCAGTAACCAGTAAGCCGCATCAAGGGTCCCCCTGAAATCACTGCGACCATTAGGAACACAAACCTGGCAAAAACACAGATAGTCACAGGGCAAAACCTCCACAAAGCCACGATGTTGACGTCTGAGTAAACAATATGAAAAATACCACAAGTTTCAAAAATGTAATTCAGCTATGAATTCAACATAAAAAAAAAACTCTAGTCACAGGACATCATTTTTTTTTCTGGCTTTTGAAAAAAAATTGCTCTTTCCCAGGCGCTCTCTTTCCGTTTCACTTTCAGAAACCTGCATTTACAGTTTGTCAGCCACACTGTAGAAAACATCCCACAACAAAATTACCTCACTTTATTTTTGTTCCCTTTAAACACGCACTACAGCTTACATGACTGGTCTCACACCCGTGGTTTCCTCGAGTCTCGGTTTTCCCAAAACTGTAACCATTAAGGGTTATCTCCTCGCCCGCTTGCTGACGCCACTGTACATGGGCATACCTACCAACAAAGCACTATTCTACCAAGAGTAACAACAAATCTAATATAAACATTTAAACCAGCTTTTTATTTTGTTAACTTTTCACACTCAAAATATATAGATGTCCATTGTATAATCGCAATATGCCACTCGAGAATGTTGGTGATGCCAGGATTTACCCACGCCCTGGGGTGTTTTGGCCACTTGGCTGCGCCACCCCACCCCGCCCCCACCAACAGGCATTGGGGTGTATATTGGGGTCGTCGGTCCCACTGCCCTGCCCATGGCTTTATCACATTGTGCTGCCATCAGAAATCCTTCGTGTGAGTGCTGTTAATCATTACCCTTTGCCTCCTATCCATTAACCAGTTTTGAACCCAGATTAATCCTAGAAATACTGGGGCAGGCATTTTTCTGCCAAAACACACAATTTTCATGTGCAACTGGGTATTACCAAGGGATTAAGATCTGGCTGGGAAGTGTGGATGGCAACTGCTTTGATTATCCAGGCCAAAGAGTAGCAGTCAGATGGAACAGGCTTCCAGCAGAGATAATTAGTAGTAGTAGTCTGAACATATTCAAAAGGTAGACTAGATACATACATGGGAATTCTTCTTTAGCTGGATATAAATGGTGAGAATCAACAGGTAGGTTACGGGCATTTGCTTACTTTTGCCTGACCAATTACTATGTATGTTTATAGAATGCTCCCTCTTTTATCCACCAACCTCCATACATTCTAAATTGCAGTGGATAAAAAGGTAGCAGGTAAGGGAAATAACATTTCTGGAAAATGGGACAGGGACTTCCACTGGCAATAAGCAAGGGTGGTGGATAAAGAGGGTGAATAAAGGAGGAAACGCTGGGTCCATTATAACAAAATGTGAAACCACAATCTGCTGCTTGCAGCCACCAAAACTGAAAATCACAGACACCGCCTCTGAGCCTCACACAGAAAGCACTCATAAGCTGCAAACCCACTCCTGTAAGTACTTAACAAACCATCCCGACTTAAACAGGAAACATCATCAAATCAAACTGAAAGGACAAATCAATACATAAAAATGTATTCATTTTTTTTTAACATGTCACTGTTTCTATGCCTTGCCAACAGCCCCCATCTGATCGACCCCCCCCAGCCCCGTCACCTGGAATTACCAGGGCTTACCTTATGCCCAGCTTGGGAGCAGCGCCTGTGGTTAGTCGGTCGCCATCCTGCTGCTGGTGATTTTCTCCTCCATTTTCTCCCAGGGGCCCCAGAAGTAGGAGCGCATGCGCGTAAAGGTGCACATGTGTCTTATGGCCCTGGTAATGACCCCCTTCCACCCATCCCGTTGGCCTAATGCCTGGCACCCTCATGGCCTGCTGCCCCCGGCCTCCACCATGAGGCAGCTATTAACTGAGGGTTGCCATGCCAGTGCCACCTCACTGGACAGGAAAGTTGCCTGTCGGCAGCTCCATCCAGTTCTGCCCATTCCCCCCCATTGCCGACCTCCGAACCCGGGTCACCGGTGTGCTGCGAGGTTATGTGTCCAGGGCCTTAGCCCTCAGCACCACCGGGCCAGCTATAAAAATTTGTTTTTATCATGAATATTTCCTGCACGTAACAAACAAGTATGAAATTTTAATGACAATACCTGTAATATTGAGGTAGACTGCAAGTAACACAGTGTCCCCTGGTAATCTGTGGAGAGAGGAGAAAAAAAAAAGCTGTTTGGTGTTTTGAGCTGCATGCAGGTCTGCCCCTCCCTCTCCCCCCGACACTGTCTGCCATTTCTGTTACTGTTTTTAATTCATTATGTTAAGTTTTGTCCCCCTGGGAGAAGAGTTCCTGTTGTTTGATTTATGGCTTTAATGATTGTAGCATTCATGTTGCTAAATGTAATTTTTCTTTTCTGGTGCTCCTCAATTAACTTTTGCCACTTGTTAGTCACTTTCAAGAAAAACTGCTGCCACCAGTCTGTCACATACAGTAAGTTTCTTTTATCCTCATGTGATATGAACAGCTGGCTTGTGTGGTCTTCAAAACAGCTGAAATGTTGTTGTACCACACTGTGGTATTACTGAGTTCTGTATACACTAGACACTATATTCAGTATTATCTGTGCCCTATTGTGTCTTATTGCTTGTATGGATACTGAAAAATGTATTTAAGTGGCCACATATTCAGTAAATCTCAGGTTCCCATTGCATGAGTACAAGAAATGATTGTCATATTTTCCTGTACAATGGGATTTATAGATTTACATGGTGTTCTATTTTAAAGCCAGCAACATGGATTTGGTCATGCCATTGGTTGCTGACTGCCATCTGGTGCTAATCACATGAGCATGGCCTTAGGACTACATATGCCATGGACCCCGTGCTCACAAGTTAAATTTGTGGGTGCACCATTATGGACCCTGAGCACTGCAGTGATTCTGATTGCTCTCACTGTTTGATCACTAACCCTGCTGATGCTGCTGTAATATGATTGTTGTACTCGGTTTTAATGAAACATAATGCTAAATAAATGTTTTAAACTAAGTCCTGTACTAAGTACTATGTGTCTGCTCTTAGTCTTACTGTACAAAATTTGTACAGTAAGACTAAGACAGACTAACTTTTGCCATGTTATGTACTACAAATACTCACTGTAAGTGTTACATAACATGGGCAAAGCCATCAGATCAGAATTTGTGATGCTATCTGGCCACATAATTGGCCATAGAACTTGTTTCCTGTCAGAATTAAACTATGTGCTGCTGCTACTATTCACTATTAGCTGGTTTTCATTTTAATAGTACTTTTTTTTGCTTTACAATTCCAAAACAGTGCAGCTAAAAGCTAGCCTACCTAGCTCTGCAGCTGTGCTCTGCCTCTCACCGGTGCGACGCAGGACTCCTGGCTGGCTGCTGAGATGAGTTCCTCCATCCTAGTCCGTGACTCCGACTGTAAAGCACCGCGCCTGCGCAGCCACAGAGAATGTGATTAGATATCTGGCCAGTGACCACACTGCAGCCCTCGTCCCGGCTCTAAGCGGTAACTTCTCCCTCAACCCTCACAGCTGACGCAGCGGCGACGGCGACTCCTCATCTCCAAAACCAGCGCTCTCAGTGCCACCACAAGTCTGCTCCTTAATTCCCGCTGCAGCGCTGGGCTTCTCAGACTTGGCCTGGCCACACCGCCTTGCTCCACACGCCGGACGGTGATTGGAAGGTGAGGCAGCCCACTCATTCCCAGACCGCCACTCAGGCTAGACTGAGCAGAGGGGAGGGAGGGAGGCGAGCAAGGAGCAAGAGAGGCTCGAGAGTCCAGTCAGCAGCAGTTATCAGTCGCTTGCTGAGTGGCATCAGCGGAGCGCAGGGGCCGGGGGGTGGTACTAATAACACTGTCTAACAGTCTACAGAAACTGCCTCAATGCTCACAGTGAGTGTCAGCGGGAAGCAAGGGGGTTTACAGAAACTGCCTCAATGCCCAAACTTATAGACTGAAACGAAACATTATTAGGGACGTAAACACTGTTTTTGACACTGCAGACTGGGGGGCCCTCCCTGAACCTCGGGGCCTTACGCCATGGCATCATGTGCATACTTATTAATCCGGCCCTGCCTACTTACACTTCCTTTAAACCAAGGTGGGGTTAATCTCCCTGACCTAAAAAAAGTATTCATTGGCAGCTTTCCTAAAAATACTTTTTCTATGGCTCTCTCCCTCTACTTCTTTAATTTGGAAAGATATTGAGTTCCTAATAAATGATCTACATGATAAAGAGAAAATCACCCTTTCTTCATCTGAACTCTCCCCTCTCCAGAGACTTTTTCCTTATACCTTCAAATAATTTGGGGAGGCTACTATCTACACCAGGAGCACCCTCACTGGTATCGCCCTCC
Organism: Neoceratodus forsteri; assembly: GCA_016271365.2. NCBI lineage: Eukaryota > Metazoa > Chordata > Ceratodontiformes > Ceratodontidae > Neoceratodus > Neoceratodus forsteri. The sequence goes on along the minus strand of CM028132.1, from coordinate 807,283,587 downwards.
TGCACCGGTCCTTGTAAATGGGGCCCAAGCCCTCACCATTAAGCTTACCCCGGACCCCACCAGATCCCCCTTTTACCTCACCACTGCCTACATACCGACCAAGCTCAAAAACCCAGCGCTATTATCCCTCACTGACTACCTTGCCACCCTTCCCCACAATGCTGACAAAATCATAGTTGGGGACCTCAATGTGAACTGGCTTTGTCCCTCATCCTCCCCCGCTCGGGACTCCTTCACAGCTCTGGATCTAACCCAACTAGTCTCCCAACCCACACTGCAGGAACCCCAAGAGAGGTACTAGCACCCTCCTTGATGTCATCCTACCCAAACCGCCCCTAAAATCCTGGACATCCAAGTCCTCCCGGACTCACTCAGTGACCACTCCCTGTGCTCTTCCGCTGGTTGGCCCACCTACCCGACCTACTGCTCAAGCGTTCCCGCGGCGTTTCCAGACCTTATGGCCTAAAAAACCTAAAACAATACCTTGAACTGCAAGACTGGTCCCCGATTCTCCATGCACCCGATATAGATACCGCTCTTGTCTTCTTTACCTCCACCTTTAATAAAGCCTGCGATCTCTCTGCTCCCCTCTCTGCCGTCCACTCCAAAAGACCTAACCTGCCCTGGATTACCCCTGCACTCTCTATGTTGCTCAGGCACAGGGACAACCTTTGGTACCGTGCCATTGAAACTAGGCGCCCAGCTGACAGACTGGCCTACAATGCTGCACGGAATAAGTGTACATGGGCAATCAGGAAAGCCAAAGCCGACCACTATTAGGTCTCCTCACTGCCTCCTGGGAGCGCCTGTACCTTCTGGGATAAGGTCAAACAACTGAATGGGCACGCCTCCCCCCTTCCCAGATTACCACCAACAACACCACCATCACAGACCCGCCGACATTGCAAACCTCCTCAACACCGCTTTACAGACCTTAGCCCCATCCTCCCCAGTAACTTCTTTGATCAGCCACCCCCCATCCTACCCCTGCCCTCCATCGCCCTTGCTTCCACCTTCATAGGGTTTACTACCCAGGAAGCCAGACTGCTGACCCATGCACTAAAGGCAACAGTTCCAGTGACATCTCCCTGGATCACAAAATTCTCCGGTTAGTCCTGGATCAAGTCCTCACCCCACTCACCTGCCTTCTTAACAAATCCTCTGCCTGGGACAATTCCCCTCCTAGTGGAAAACTGCAGCGGTCACTCCAATCCATAAAGGGGTGACAGGTCCTTAGCTGGGAACTATCGACCGATCTCCATTCTCCTCCCCTTTCCAAGGCGCTGAAAAACTAGTTGCCGCGACAAATATCTGAATACCTGACCAAATACAACATCCTCTGCCCGAACAGCACGGCTTCCAAGAGGACACAGTACTAGCACTGCTCTTATTGAATTCGCCTTTTCCTTCACTCCTCATTGATACTGGCTTTGGCAGGGCTGTGTTCCTTGACCTATCAGAGGCCTTTGACACGGTCTCCCACCCCTACTTCTGGGAGCCCTCTGTCACGCTGGGTTTGCCTCTGGATCACTGGCTTGGTGCTCCAGCCTACCTGTCCGCCCGCCTCCCCAACGAGTCAAAATCGTGGGACTCTTTCTGACCCGCTCGATCCACTCAGGGGTTCCACAGGGCTCCATCCACGGGCCCCTTCTCTTCTCGCTTTACCTTAACACCTGCCCAGTGGCGTGCCTGGGAATATTCTGCTGTACGCAGACGATACCATCCCTCTTTGCCACTGACCGTAACCCGCTTCCTCCAGGTTTCAAAAGGGCCTATGGCGGCGCTGAAGCTTGGCTTAAAGAGCATAGATTGGTCATAAATCTTAAAAATCTAAAACCATGCTCTTTGCCCATCCTCAAAATAAATCATCCAACACCCCTCTCCGTATCCTTTCCGGCTCTAAACTACAACTGGAACAAGTCCAATCCTATAAGTGCCTGGGATCCTATTTGACTCAGCCTCTCCTGCCATACCCACATCGATGCACTTCGCTTCTGTTACCAATATCCGACTTGGTATCCTACCGCCATACAAAACTGTCTCCCCAGCGCACTCCGGCTGTGCGTTACATCCTCCATACTCTGGTGACTCATGGGCTACCTATCTATACAGCCAACATTACCTGCCCTCAACAAAAATCCGCCTCCTCCTAAATAAGGCTTGCAGGCTAATCACTGGGGCCCTAAGCTCACTCATACCTGCCAACTCTATGACCTTGCAGTAATGCTTGACCTCGACGAACGCCTGTTATACCAAACGTACCTCATTTCAAAAAAAACCTTACTAGGACTTTCTCCCCCCGGGCTGACTTCCACCCTCCTCCCAGCACAGCCCCTTGTCAGCACCCGGACCTCCAGCAAAGCCACCTTCCTGGTTCCTCGTGCTAGGACTTCACTTGGACAGAGATCTTTCTTCCATAGAGCCCCCTCTTGGTACAACACTCTTCCTCGGGCCATCACTGATACCCCCACCATCTCCACTTTCAAAAATGCCCTCAAAAGCGAGCTATTCAGCAAGCGCTGCTGCTCCTGTGCCCTAACTGGATGTCAAGCCCCTCTTCTCTGACAATGCCTCTTCAAGCAGCTCCGTCCCTCGCTTCCTTCCTAACAAACTTCTCACTCCCATGATTCCCTCTACCGACTGTATCACAACTGACTTGAACGAATCACTGTACTCCTATGCTGCTTATACTTATCTTATTTGCTACCCAGCCCTATACGTTACCCCTGCTTCTGTACTACTCCTGTCCCAGCACCCTACACTTAGTGTAATCTGATATCATGTCACCGGTGTACTGCTCTATCGAGTTATCTGTACTGCGACTGCCTCATGCCGCGACGCTTCCTTGTAATCTGGCACAGTAGACCTGTTTGGCTGTAATCACACCTACATGACATACCGTTATGCTGCTAAACCCTTTTATTCTACTGTTGTCAATTATACCATATTTTGCTCTGTATCACACTACCAATGTTGCTGTTACCATGTGCCATTAATGCGTGTCTGTTTATACTCATCGCTGCTCTGTATATACCCTTCTTTCTGTATTACCTGTATTATCTGTTTTATTTGTATTATTCTGTATTTTCTATCATTGTTGTCGAGGTACCTTTGGAAACAAACCCCTTGGCTCAAAGGCTGTAAACTGATTGCTTTATAAATAAATAAAATACTCAGAATATGGCGCAGCTTCAGAAACAAGAAGCAATTCGAACAACTTAACTTCTTCTTTACTCTAATATCTGGAGATCAAAAATTTCTCCCAGCCCAACTAGATTTAACTTTCAGGAACTGGCGCAGGTTGGGTCTTAATAGCTTTTACCAATTAGTAAATAACTCAGGCATTTTGCCTTTCTCAGAACTCCAAAATAAATATTCCCTCCAAGATAGTGATGCATATAGACATACCCAGGTGAGAAACTACATTTTATGACAAAGAGATTTCCTACTTCAGGGACATGGATATGTTGTTCATCCACACTCATTGGCAGGTATCCTTGCCGCTTTAAATCTTGCCGGAAGGTCTTCAAGCTTGCTCCTCCCACCCACCCGGGTGGTATAACTCTCGGCTCCGCCCCATGACGCCAGATCTTCCTTACCGCTTGGAAGCTCAGGTTCCCTCCTTAACGCTCTGCGTTTGAGACTGGTTCCTATTTCTCCGTTTGCGGTTTAAAAAATAAATTTTGCGAAAAAGACTTGATCTTCTATCCCTCGGCTACGATGGACAAATCGACTCAGTTTCGGAGTGCCCATGCGGTACGAAGATGTCTCAGACGGATCCACACTCCGTGTGTCTACTAGCTAGGCCTGAGCAGCGACCTGCAGGTTTTGCGACCTGTGCTCATCTTTCTCGGCCCTCGTCCTCGAAGACCGTGCTGCCCGATTGCAACTGGGCCGTCCGAAAGCGTTTCCCTCCGGTTGAGAGTCAGGAGGCCCAGTTGGCGCGAGTGTCCTGCAGCGGCTGGCTTTCGGCCGGATTAGCTTCGGAGGAGGATCCGTAACCCTCTCGAAGAAGAGGCTGACGCGAACTGCGTATCTTCCTCGCGCGGCGGCATTTATCCGCTTCTCTGGGTTCTTCCGACAGCTTCTTTTAAGGGCTTTGTCTGTCCCTCTCCACTAAGGAGAGGGCCTCGTCTGCTGGACCTTATTCTCGGTCAAAGAGGGACAGGGTAAGTCCCTCGTCGACGCTCTTGGGGCGGGGAAAGGTCCCTCTCCGGGCAGTCGACCGTCGGCCGATCGACTGCTCGGCTTGACCACTGGCCTCACGGTGTCCCGTCAGGTCAGTTGACCGAGACTCCCACCGATGAAGTCGAATTTTTCGACCCATTGAACAGACTATGTCGCCTTTAGCAGCGAGATTCCCTCTCCAGTTCCCCGGAGAGTGAGATCCGTGGACTCGCCTGTGCCTCCGGTTCGGAGCCCTCGGATGGACCATCCGAGCGGAAGAAAGACCGGTTCCGCCCGACACCTCCCGCCCGACCTCGGAAATTCCGGGACTCTCGGTCCGGTCTTGGACCTCTTGTGGTCCAGCCGATCCCACCGTCATAGCGGTCTAAGCACCAAGTGATGGCCAGCGTCGCCGCTGTAATCCTCGTCCTCCTCCTCGGATGAGGGAAGCGGCGTAAATTATGTCGGCGATCTGAGGACCTTATGTTGCAACAACTCCTCCTGACCGGGGTAACCCGACCCGTCGCTGGCCCGGCCATTAAAGTGGCTGTCACCGGGCCGACACAACCCTCGACTTATCCGAGGCCTATGCAGGCGGTTGATACGGCCAAAACCAGCTGTCCACCAATTCCGGTGGAACCTCCGCCTCCACAGCCACAATTGGGGCTCCGACCAAGGATTCTCGATGCGACTAAGGGTCTACCCATCGGCTGTCAGTTACCCTCACTCCCGACCGACCTCGGCAGGTGAAGGGTGGCTCAGGCCAGAGGCAGCTCTTCGAGGACTCTTCCAGTCGAAGATGATTCCTCCTTTTCTCAAGCGACTGGACTTGGGTCTTCAGGAGTCAGTCAATGGGCGATAGCCGTCGTCCTTCCTAAGACTCCTTGGCTCATCTCGAGTCCACGGGATGGAGCTCGAACCCGTTCCAAGCAGGCCAGGTATCCCCTCACGGAGATTCTGGACGAGGATTCTCCGGCGGAGGCCTTTCCGGTGGCCGAGGCCATAGTGGGTCTGGCACTGGAGCTTTGGCGGCGCCTGCTTCCTGCCCTGCGCCTTGACCAGGATGGCCAGAAGTATCACGGTCCCCTACGGTTCCTTGTCCGGTTTTGAACACCCCTCTGCTGAGGGTTGGTTACCGACAGCGTTTTCCGGTAGCCGCATGGCGCCAGGGATATGGACAAACCTCTGACAAGGGTCAGAGGGTGGATTGTAATAGGGCGAAAGTCTGCGCTGCGTCCTCTCTGGCCTTGCGTCAGGCCAGTTCGGCCGATCCTCATGGCACATTTTCTCATGCCCTGTTGGGCTCCTGGATGAGGTCACCCTCATCTTCCGCGATCTGCAGACTACGGTTAAGCAGGTGCGGGACCAGGACAGGGCAGTGGCCAAACAACAGCTCCAGACTGCTTTGGATATAGGGACTCATGTGCCAGATCGGTGGCGGCCGCGAGTGGCTGTCTCGTCGGCGGAGCTTGGCTGGGGATATCCACCTTTGCCCGGATGCCAGCACAAGTTGGCGGATGTTCCCTTTTGAGGACTGACCTCTTGACCCTGGGGTGGAAGGTCACCTGCGGAGGATCGAGAGGTCCAGTGCTACCTTGGACTCGGTCTCTTCCGCTCAGAAGGACAAGGCGCAAGCCACAGCCTAAGCCCTTTCGTCCTTCTGCCTGCCCCTGGCCGCTGCCCAGCAGCGTCAGGGCCAGCAGGCTCGTAGCATCCCAAACCCAAACGCCCGGCTTCCTCTAACAGGAGGCAGGAGGAAAGGCCCAGGAGGTCCCTCGGCCGGTCCCTCTCCAAGCCTGCCCAGTGACGGGCTGAGGGGTGTCGCCCCATTCCCGTCACCTTACCCCTAGGTCCCCGTTAGAGAGGCGGCTCAAGCACACTTCCGTTCCGCCTGGTCCGCTGTTTCCACGGACAGGTGGGTCTGAGAAGTGGTGGGAAAGACCTGCCTCTGGGTCGAGCAGGCACCACCCTCAGAGCCGTCGCCCTCGAGAAACTCGATCCCAGCCTCACTGGCGGCTCGTCGAGCCGACATCGCTCTCCTCCTGCAGAAGGAGGTGATAAGAGAGGTGGTGGACCCTCCCTTCAGACCCAGGGTTTGTGTCCAGGTACTTCCTGGTTCGAAGCGGACGGGGGCTGGGCGCCCCATTCTCGACCTACGACCTAAACAAGTTCCTGGGTCTCGAACCTTCCAGGATGGTCACTCTGGCTCAGATATACCATCCTTGGAGCGGCGTGTGTTCTGCTCTCTGGACTTCCCAGGATCGTTTTTCGTCCCTATCCGTCGTCTCACCAGAGATTCCTTCGCTTCGAGCGGAAGGATCCCTCTTCAGTTCAAGCCATGCCCTTGACTGTCTCTCCAGCTCCCAGGTCTACACCAAATGCATGGCAGTGGTGACAGCATTCCCTGCGGCGCTGAGGGTCAGGTGTACCCTTACCTGGACGACTGGCTGATAGCAGCTCCCTCAGGAAGGAGGTGGAGTGGTCCAGAGATCTGGCCCTCCAGGTCTGCTCTCAACTGGGCCTCCTTATCAGCGAGGCCAGAGTCGGACTCGAGCGAAGCAGGTGATTCTATTCATCGAGGTGCAGCTCGACTCTCTTGAGCCAGAAGCGCGGCTCCGCGGACAGGGCGAGTTCTTTCCTCCTTTGCCCGATCATTTCTGGTTGGGCAATTCGCGCCTGCCGAGGACTTCCTCGCCTCCTGGGTCTCATGGTGGCCTGCACCAGCGTGGTCCGTTGGGCCGGCTGGAACATCGTCCCTTCAGTGGGGACTGGCCAGCCAGTGGTCACAACACTCTGCGATCCTTTGGACCAGCTGTGTCGGTGACACAGGGATGTGGGCGCTCTCAGTGGTGGACCGTTCAGATCATTTGGGAGGAGCATCCCGTTCGTCCGCCCGAGCCGGCCGGTCTCTGTCGACCGATGCCTCTCTGATGGGTCCAAATTGCCCATCTGGGGAACACACCGGGCTCATGGCCTCTGGTCCCTAGAGGAGTCCCAATGCCACATCAACCTGCTGGAGCTCCGAGCCGGTCCGCTAGCTCTCACGCCTTTGCTCCGTTCCTCTGGGGTCAAGTGGTCCGGTCAGGCGGACAATACCACGACCATGTACTATCTAAACCGCCAGAGGCGGGGGCGCTCCATGCTTCTATGCAAGGAAGCTCTCCGCATTTGGTCACTCATGCGCAGCCTGGAGGCGGATCTCCTGGCCATTCCGCGTGGCGGGCCTCCAACACCCTGGCCGATGCCCTGAGCGGATAGGGGCTGCATCCCACAGTGGTCTCTCCTGCGGAGTAGTACAGCATCTGTTCTCCCATTGGGGCACCTCAGGTGGACCTGTTTGCCTCCAGGAGGCAGCTAGTCTGTTCCATGCCCGCCCCCTCAGCGGGGCTCGCTGCAGGGGATGCCTTACCGAGGCAGGGACCCGGGCCTCTTTTCGCCTTTCCCCATTTCCACTGATCCACAAGGTGCTTCTCCAAAGGCGAGAAGGGACAAGAGGCGCAGGTGATTCTGATAGCCCCAGACTGGCCTCGCCAGTTCTGGTACCCAGATCTCCTCAGTCTCAGTCCAGGACTCCGCGGCAGCTTCCAGCTCGCCGGACCTGCTCTCAATCAATTAGGGAAGGTGTTCCATCCGGACCTTCAATCCCTGCACCTGACGGCCTGGTTCCTGAAGCCTAGAGTTCCAGGCCTTGGGTCTTTCCGACGAGGTCCTCAATGTAGTTGAGGCGTCCCGTAAGAGTCGACCAGAAAATGCTATGCCTTAAAATGGAAAAGGTTTTCCATTTGGTGTCAGAGCAAGGGCTTGGACCCTTCCTCCTGTTCCTTGGCAAGCATCTTGGACTATTTATGGTCCTTTCTAGTCAAGGGGCTTAGGTCGGCGACCCTAAGGGGTGCACCTGGCAGCCATCTCTGCTTGCAGGCGCGGGCCGAGAAGCAGTCGATAGCGCCAAGGAGAAGGTGGTCTGGCGCTTTTCAAAGGCCTTGATCACATTTCCCCTCCAGTGCAGGAACCCCCCACCTCCGTGGGATCTACTGCTGGTACTGGCAAAGCTCATGGGCAAACCATTCGAACCTATGCACAGGTGTGCTCTCTCTCACCTATGCTTGGAAGACCGCCTTCTTGGTGGCTATCACGTCAGCCAGAAGGATGGGAGAGCTCCAGGCGCTTTTCATCGAGTCTCCTTACCTGGTCTTCCACAGGGACAGGTTGTCCTGTCCCACCGAAATTCCTTCGAGAAGGTGGTGTCGGAGTTTCACCTTAACCAGGTGTTGACTCTGCCGGTGTTCTACCCCAATCACACCTCGGGAGGCTGAATATAGGTTCCATACTCTGGACCCTAGAAGGGCGCTTATTATAAGGAGCGACGCTGAAATTCGGGAGAGGTTCGCCAGCTGTTTGTCACCCACGCTGAAGCCGCATTCGGCAGACCTGCAGCCAAGCGGACGATAAGCAGGTGGGTAACCTCCTGCATAGATCTCTGCTATAAGTTGGCGGGCATGGAGCCTCCTAGAGGATAAGAGCTCATTCTACCCGCCATACTGCTGCAACGGTGGCTGCTTCCAGGGACGTCCCTATCCAGGAAATCTGCAGGGCTCTACCTGGAAGTCAGCAAACACCTTCATTACCCATTACCACATCGACCTTGAGTCACGCCGGGATGCTGGTTTTGGGGCCTCGGTTCTCCAGTCTCTCTTTCCCAAGTAAGTATTGGGGTGTCGTCTTGCCTCCCTCCTCCCAGAGAACTGCTAGGAGTCTTGCCAATGAGTGTGGATGAACAACATATCCATGTCCCTAGAAATACAGGTTACTCACCTGTAACAGGAGTTCTAGGAATGGTATATGTTGTTCATCCTACATTCCATTCCTCCGGCCCGGCGCACAACCTGAGCTTCCAGCGAGCCAGATCTGGCGCATGAGGGGAGCGAGAGTTATACCACCCGGGTGGGTGGGAGGAGCAAGCTTGAAGACCTTCCGCAAGATTTAAAGCGGCAAGGATACCTGCCAATGAGTGTGGATGAACAACATATACCATTCCTAGAACTCCTGTTACAGGTGAGTAACCTGTATTTTTGTCCCGCTTCTTGAGAGATATGCTGAGGACGCTATTTGGGGAAACTAATAGGCCATTTATACAGAATAACACAAGGCAATCTTGGGATTCCTCTGAGTCAGTCTTGGAGGTCTGGAACAAGGACCTAGACACTAATATACCTTTCCACAGTGGAAGAAGGCAATCTTACAGGCGATCAAATTATGGCATCCAATGTCTGGTGAGAATTCCATGAAGTCTCGCTCAAAGATACTTTCATGCCCCAGCCATACTCGCAAAATACATGCCGGCCTCTTACGGCTGCTGCTGGAGAGCATGTAAATGCAGTATGGCGGACCTTGGTCATATATTCTGGTTTTGCCCAATATTGATGCCATATTGGCTGACTCTGCAGGTGGAACTGGGGAGTTAACTGAATGAACCAGTAGAGTTAACGATGGAGATGGTCATGCTATCAATCTTACCTTCTCATAGTCCGAGATGGACAAAAACTTTACTCCCACTTTTTATTAGCTGCAGAGAAGCAGTCACACGCAGATGGATGGTAAAAGACCCCCACATTACTAGAATGGCACAAAATAGTTTGCAACATTTACAGATTTGAACCTTTAACAGCCAAACTTCATAATAAACATGACCGCTTCCTTAAGAAGTGGCAGAAGTGGATACTGTTTTACTCACAGGTGGACCCTGAGTTTGTCCCATAGATGGGGATTGTTCTTTCTGAAATTCCCCATTACCTCCTTCAGATGTTTTTTTAGCCATGGTATGAAACTTGTTTTCTTAATCCTGAGGTTAGGAGGTCTGCCTGCCTGCCTGACCAACAATACAAAAGACTCTTATTGTTAACTTTAAGTATGAATGTCAACATAACTCTATACAATTATTGGTGTAAACAATTCTAATTTGTTTCTTTGCCTATAAAAGGCAACCTTTTATTTCATTTTCTCAGTTGTACATCAGATGTTTTATCAATATTGTCTCCAACAATAAAAATTAAATAAAAAAAAAAACTGCTTCAGTTACTCTCTACTCTTATTTAACACTAATTAGTTTGTTTTAGTAGTATTTTATTTCAGTGTTCGGTTCCTCAGTGGATCCTTGAACAGTCGAGGAACCACAATTTCTGTATTGTTAAACAAAGAGATATATATATTGTTAGGACCCTATTGGAGTCCTTTGAGTAAGCTTCAGTTAATTCTGAAGGTTTTTTGCGGCTCCATCAGTTTAATAACTGACCGCATCGCTAAGAGGGGAAAATATCTCATTTTTCACTTGTTTAAACTGTCTGATTGTGATGGTTTTTGTAGTTATCTTTGGTTATGTCTGATAAGCCTAAAAGAAGACGTGGCCTACAGGTTTTAAAACTTGCATTAAGTGTGGGACATTTGCTAGTGCAGACAAACATGACCTGTGTCTACTCTGCTGAGGCTCCCTCACACTTCCAGGCTGATTTCGATGTATGTAAACTTTCCGGCTAAAACCGTGGAAGAGTGCCTGGAACATTTAAAAATGAATGCCATCCACTCAGGAACCAAGCAGGTCAGTTTCTGACTAACGTCGCTCCTCTTGAAGATAAAAATGCGAGACTAAAGCCTCTGACAAAGGCGAAAGTTCCAAGACAGAAAAACACTGACCCAGTTCCAGAACCATCTTCAGCGAAGAAAAAGTTTAAAAGAAGCATACTGAACCTTCAAGCGAAAAGCCAAAGGAGCCCTCAGGAGAGAAACTGAATATGCCCTCGGCTGAGGCTGTAGCTCAAGCCTTGCAAATATTGCAAGCATTACAGGGCTTGATCCCAGTTCTGCTACCGGCAATTCTGGATCCGTTGGAACGCATTCGGTTCCGGCTTGATTAGAATACAGTTCAGGGACGGTTCAGGCACCCAAGACCCCTCATCTGAGGAGGATGAGGATGAGCCCATCGAACCAGAGGTTTCTCCGGATCAGGAGTTTGAGTTTCCTCCTAGGCTGCCAGAGGATTACTCTTCCCCTTTTACTTTTGTAAAGCAGATGGTGGAGGCCCTGGTCATACCCACTAATGAGACAGTGGAGGAGGAAGAAGAAGCGGATATTCTGGATATGATGGGCATGGCCCCAACAAAATGGCTCCTTTTGATCATCCAGAAATCTCTGAAGAAACATGCCTTAAAGGTGTTGCAGACCCCAGTTCAATTCCACCAGATGATAAAAAGCTGATAAGAAATATCAGCGGTATAGGTCAGAGCAGAATTCCTGTTTCAGCACCCTGACCATGAGGGAGATGAGCAGGCAGCTGCCTGTATTAGGTTGGGGGTGTCAGCTGTCCTCTCATCCTCTGGAAAAGGATTCAAGAACGCTGGACAGTATGGCAAAGAAGGGATACTTGGCTGCTTCTTTGTCCATGAGGCAAGAAAATTACATGGCATCTGCAGCCAGGTATCAGAAATACCTGTGGAACTCCATGATGGCCCTGGCTGAGAAAGCACCACCTGCCATGGCTTCTGAGATGATTGAAACAGCCAGGCTGGGATTAGAGGCCACTAAATACCAGTTCCATATGGCAGTGGAATCGAATGACACTGCAGCTAGGTGGCTAGCCCTAACAATAGCTCTAAGGAGGTTTGCTTTGTTCAGGACAACAAACCTCACCCAGGATACCAGAATAAGGCCACTGACTCCCTTGTGAAAACAATTCCCTGTTTGGAGACAAGACTGAAGCCTACATGAACAAGATCTTATCTGTGTCAGTCTTCACCATTCATCACAGATGGATACTGGCCGAGATCAGGACCCGGGAGCTTTTTTTTTAAAAGGGTAAGCGGAGTCGACACAGCATCGGGCGCCGCCCTCGAGGTCGACGCACTGTGTGGCCGAGGGCTGGCCGTTAGGCTGTGTTGACTCCGCCTGCCTACCAGTTCTTCATTCTCCGCCATCGAGGTCACCTCATGGGAAGCTTGCCTCAGTTTTAGGCCTTCAGCCTGTTTAAAATCGACATTCAGTCCGTGGTCGTCTACGGTTCTGGTTCTGCCTCCACTGATGTCGTCGGTAAGATCTTTCCTTTATTTGAAATTCTGCGACATCGAGTCTGTTTGTGGTGTTTTTTACTCCGTGAGGTTGTGTCTCGGTCAGAGGGCAAAAGTCTTCAAAGACGGTCGGCCCCCATGCGTCCGGTGCCTGTGCGGCGGTATTCCGTCACCGACCAGCACGACCGGTGTCTTGCGGTCTTGGCCCACTTCACGACATGGACTCATACGGCGCCTGCTTCTCCGTGGACCACGGGTCCTCGAACATGCTGTTGAAAGTGGGGCGAGCTCCGCCGACTTCGGAGTAGGGTTCGCACTGCCGGGCAAAGCCGCGCTCTCGGCCCTTCCTCCGGGTCCTCCCGGTTCTATACGGACCGAGGAGGGAGGGAGCCTCAGCTACTTGTAGCCTGGCCATTGCCGAGGCTCCTACCGCGCGCAGGGAGGCCTGCCCGCTTCCCTCCCGGGAGCGGGCGGGAGGCCGCCACGGCAATCGCCCTTCAGGGTGAAGACTCCCGTGTCGCCCCGTGGGTCGGAAGGCCTGGTCGGCGCCGTCCCTCGCCCGTCGGTCGGTGCCCTCGGCGCCGGGTTCGTGGCGCCGGCGAGCGCTTTCGGCACTGTGGGGTCTATCGACACTGGCGGCTGCTCAGTGCCGGGGATGATCCGCATCCTCTTTTGGCGTCGAGGTTGAGGTGTCACCATGCCTCGCGACAGTTTAGTCGGCTGTTGTTGGTGCTGGCCCCAGTCTCGGCCCGCGCCCAGCGCGGTCGGTGCCGGCCTGGCGCCAGTCTGCCCTCGGGCCGCCGGGCACTGCTTCGGTCCTCGGCGGCCGCTATGGCACCGTGGGGCCTGGCGGTGTCGCTGGCGCCGGGTTGCTGCTGGGGCTACTGTCAGTGCCATCCTGTCCCTGGTACCGCCTCTCAGTACTGGTGGACTTGACAGCACCGCATCTGGCCCTGGCTCTGACCTTGGCTCTGAGCTGCCCTGGTGCCTCCTGCAGGTCCCGCCCACGGGGTTGCGGAGGGCACGGGTGCCGCCTCGCCAGCTAGCTCTGACTGCCGGGCCCTCTGGCAAAGTTGGTTCTGCCCGCCTCCTACTATTTGGCTCTGAGCTCGGACTCTACCTGGTTGGAGTCGAGCTCCAGAGTCAGACGGCAGTCACACCCTCCGAGGTTGTTCGGAGGAGGGCGCTCCTGTGGTCTTGTCGACGAGTTGAAGCCAGCCCCTACTGGAGGAGAGCCAGGTGGCCCTGAGGCTAGGGTCAGTGGTGCTGACCAGCAGGGTGGTGGTGCGAGCCACCATTGCTCTGCAACTTGGCCTTGGGGTTTCATCGACCACTGGTGGTGGTACCCCCTCCAGTGGTGTGTCTTGATCGCCAAACTTTGGGGCTCGTTGAGAAACCTACAGGAGGGGAGGGTACTGTTCCCTGAGTCTCCACTTCGAGGGCTGCCCAGAGATGCCAGCTACCTAGGCTGACCCTCTCGAGGAGGAGGAGGACTCTCTCGGACTCTGAGGGGTGTGGGGTCGGCATGTCTGTCTTTCTCTGAGGTCCACTCGGGCCCTGGACGGAGCCGAAGTGCGGATTTCCACCCGTCCCCCTCGGGTTCCTTGAGGGAGTCCCATTTTTTTGAGGCAGGGGACCGTCCTTCTGGACTTTTACGGCCCCGGTCGCCTCACTGGGGGGATTCTTCTGGGTGAAGCCAAGGCAGTACCAACGTGGTTGTACAGCTGTCAGCTGTGGAGTCTTCCAGGGCACCCTTCTCAGGTGCTCATGGTCCACTCCCTAGCCCTGGCGGAGGTCAGCCGACTTTTTTCTCGGCTCTGCCCCATCCCTCTGCCACATTCTCCTGTGCTCCCAGGCATTCTTGGTCTGAGCGCCCTCTCACCTGGGAGCAGTTCAGAGTGGTGGCTGCCCGGTTCCCGTGCCTGTGTTAGGGGCTACAGACAGCCAGGTTTTTCAACCTCCCCTGCAGCCACCCTCGGAACATATGGTGACCTCCAGCTCCTCATCCCCCTCTTCTGGGGGAGAGGAACCTTCTGTCCACATCTCTCCGGCTGCTGATCTCTCAGAGTATCAGCGCTTCCTCGTGAGGATGTTGGAGGACTTGCATCTTTCACCCTCTGCTGTTAGCAATCCTGAGCATGCGGCGCACGCCTTTCTAGGTGATTATGGCGAGGCCATCCTTGTGGTGCCGTCCTGGCCTGCTCCCTTTCGGGAGGCATCCTTGCGTTTCTGGCAGAGGCCCTTGTCCAGAGTTCCTGCCCCTAGGGACCGCAGCCAGAGGTATTGCGCTCCCCCGGAGTCTCCAGGTTCTATGCCTCATCTGCAGTCTGGCTTGACGCATCTGGACACTCCTGATGGGCTTCGCACCCTCCACCATGACCGGCCCCCGGATCAAGACTCCTCGATTTTGATTTTTTAGGGGCAGGGAGGACCTTCTGCTCGACCATGGTTGCTCCTTTCTATTTCCGCTCACCAGGCCCACTATGCGGCCTACAACAGGTTCTTGTGGTCCAGGCTAGGTCAGGTCCTAGCTTCTTTGCCTGACTGAGACAAACCAGACAAGCCATCGGCTCTCTGCACGTGGCCTGGAGCTGGCAAGACACCAGCGAGGGCATCTTACGATGCCAACAAGGTAGCTACCAGGGGTTGTAGGGACAGCGATCTGCACTAGGAGATCGGGCGTACTATTTTTCCGGGTTGTCACCCTTGGCCTGGCGTGGGGTGATTTGCTCCCGCCCACCCAGGGAACCTACCTTTTCTCCCGTAGATCAAGGCGGGCGCTTGTCGGGGTGGCTTCCCTTCCCCCTCCGGGGGGGACCCGTCTCTCTCCCCCACTCGGGCCTCCCCAGGCCCGGAAGGTTCCCTTAGTGTGTCCACACTGAGGCCTAGGGACTCTGTCCCTTGGGTGTAAGAAACAACCCCTTAGGAGGTTGTACTCACCATCTGTGATGAATGGTGAAGATTGACACAGATAAGATATGAAAAGTGCGTGCCTACCTTAATTCTGATCTTTCTGTGTATCTTCACCATTCATCACAGCCCCACCCACCAGCCCCTGGGGCCTCAGTCTCTGGGTCCCCTCCTCTGTGGCTCCCCCTCTCCTCTTTGGGAGCGGGGTAAAGTAGGGACACACAGGGGGGTATTCTCCTTCAAAGGGTACAGCTCGAGCGGCACTCCTTCTCTACTACATGTCTCCACCCCGATGGGGTGGGAGTTGGTGGTTGCCCTCCTCCTGTTCTCCTTCTGGTTTCCATCCAACTGTCTAAAAAAAAAAAAATTCCTTTTTTCACCAAACATCTTTCCTGAGAGAGTACTAAATCCCTGTGCCCTGTCCTTCTTCCAGAATAGCCGACTCTGCTTCTGGGGTATTTGCCAGTTATTCTGTGTGAATTCTGGCAGAGGAAACTTTGCTACTCCTTGCAGTTCCTACAATCCTGGTGACGGACAAGGGTCTCGGATACCTTGATACCTCTCACTCTCTCCTAAATTTTCTCCCTCCCTACCTCCCTTCTTCCGCTTCCAGAGATTGGGGCCCCTCACCCAATCCCCTTACTCTCATCTCTTCTTTGCTGTCCTCTCAGTCGTTATTTCTCCTTTAATTCAGTTATCCTTTCCTTTTTCTGTCCTTGGACTCTCTTGTCCCACACTCCATCCTTCTCTTACCTCTCCAGCGACTCCAGAACTGGTAGGCAGGCGGAGTCGAGCACAGCCTAACAGCCAACCCCTCGGGTGCCGCGGTCGTGGGCCTCGAGGGTGGCGCCGAGCTAATGTCGGCTCCGCCTACCCTTTTTAAAAAATAAAAAAAAAAAAAAAAGGTCCTGCGGGGTCCTGATCTCCGCCCAGTACCCATCTGTGATGAATAGTGAAGATACACAGAAAGATCATTATTACGGTAGCTACGTAGTTTTCATTTCTATCCAGAGCCAATACAGCTGTGGCCATCTGCCAAATGACCAAAGTTACACATGTGCGTAGAAAATTCTGAACAACCAGGTGTAAGTCGGCCATTTTTTGGAGTTATTTACCAAATTTTCAACATGGGCTTTTTGGGACCCCACCTCATGAACAGTGGCACTGTCGTTTCGTTAATGGTCCTGAAAGGTGATTCCATGCAGTGACCGCACAATCACCTTTCAGGACCGAGTAACGAAATGACAGTGACAGTGTTCACGAGGTGGGGTCCCAAGAACCCCGTGTTGAAAATTTAGGGCCAGAATTCCTAAAAATGGCTGATATATCAACGTAAGTTGAAAACCCCATTAACTGCCATTAAACAATGCTTACCTTTGATTCTTCAGTTTGTGGTTCAGCTTTGAAGAGTGCAGATGTGTCCCAGTCCAGAGAATGTGACAGCGTCGACCTCTGGAGATATGTATGGGGTAAGGGGGTATTGGGAGGTGAGTGCTCAGTGGGAGGGTGGGATGGGGGAAGGGTTTGGGGCTGATGACGAGGACAGTTTCTTTTACTGGTAAAAACAAGATGTCAGGGATGGTTTTCTTTATTTACAGGAACAGAAACTTACATTTGTGCACACTGGGGTGGGCTTCCAGTGTGCCACATGAGTTGGGGGTCTTGATGCTGACATGGGGATTGGGCACCTGATGTTGGCGGGGAGGAAAGAAAAAACATAAATTTGGGCACACTGGGGTGGGCTCCTAGTGTGCCACATGAGTTGGGGGAGTTTATATGATGCCGACGCGGGGATTGGGAATCCCAATGTCGGTGTGGGGATGGGAAACAGAAGGAGTGTGGAGGACAGCAGCAGTGGGAGGTAGCGGAGGGTTTTATTAGCTGCCGGTGCTGAGAGGGAATGGAGGGAGTGGGGAGGACAGGAGCAGTGGGCGGTGCAGAAGGAGTGCTATCTGCAAGATGGCGGCAGCGACTCGACTGCACATGCTTGGCATTCGCATATGTGTAGATGTGGTGAATGGCTTTCTGCCGTTCACAAGATGGTGTGCTAGCAGAACTACGCATATGGTGAGCGTGCATGCACAGTTCCTGTCCCGAACACTGAAGTAACAGCTGAAATAGTGCGACTGTTATTTTCAGTAGCGCCGATCGTGGTGGAGTGTTACAAGTCGCTGACTTTGGAAGAATATTTCCAAAAGTCCAACGAAGGTGCCACAATTGGCCATTTTAAGGGAAATGTTTGATCCCAAAATGGCTGTAGGCTCCTCCCACAGCTGTAAAAAGTGGATGAATGCAGAACCATTTATAGAGCAATGCTGCCAAGAAAAGCTTCTACCTCCTACAGGGCACAGGAAAGGGAGGTAGAGGAGGTCAGGCTATGGCAGACCTTTCTTTCAGGCCCATGCCACCCCAGTATACCAACAGCAGAGGGGGTATTTCAGGGACAGGTGCATAAGGGGTTCCAGGCGTAGTGACCAGGGCACTCAGGCTGCAGCCCAGACAAAGCAGACTCTCTGATCCACAGGTCAGAGCCACCTCCCCACTATCAGTAGGGGGTAGGCTGGCTCACTACTTCCCAGTTTGGAAAACATTCACCACAGACAAGTGGGTCTTGGAAGTAGTGAGCCTGGGTCTAGCCCTCAGCTTCAAATCCCTTCCCAAGCTAAGGTCAAAACCCTTCAGACCAGCATCCATCACAGAAAGGGCACTCTTGGAAAAAGAGGTGTCAGATTTGCTGGCTGCAAGGACAGTGAAACCTGTTCCAGCCTTACAGAGGTGAAAAGGATGCCACTCAATATATGCCCTCTTATTGAAAAAAACGAGAGTGGCGACCCATCCTGGATCTGAGAGCTCTGAACAAGCACTTGGTAAAGCCAAAGTTCAGGATGGTAACTCTGACAATGATTCTCCCTACTCTTCCGGAGGAGACTGGCTGGCATCCCTGGATCTCAAGGATGCTTACTTCCCACATCCCAATTGGGAAACTCACCCGAAAATACTTCAGGTTGAGGCTTCATTCAGGGCATTACCAGTTTACAGCTCTGCCTTTCTGCCCAACCTCCACCCCCAGGGTTTTCACAAAGTGTCTGGCAGTGGTGGTGGCATACCTGAGAAGGCAGGACATAAGTGTTCCCCTACCTGGATGCCTGGCTAGTAATAGGTCATTCCCCATGGCAGGTAAAAAATGCTCTCAAGCTCACCCAGGACACCCTAGGGTTACTAGGGTTCATCATCAGTGTCCAAAAGTCTGTCCTTCAGCCCACTCAGGTACTGACTTTCATAGGGGCAGAGCTGGATACTCAGCAAGGCAGAGCTTTTCTTCCTCTGGAAAGAGTGGACGATATCTTTCAAATTGCAAGCTCCTTCAGCCTCAACAGGCCGCAGCCAGCAAGGCAATTCCTAAAGTTGCTGGGACATATGGCAGCAGCAACAGAAACAGTCCAAGGTTCTAGATTCTAGATGAGGGACATCCAGTTCCATCTCAGAGCATACTGACAGCGAAAGAAGGACTGCTTGGAAAAGCTGGTCCCAGTGACAAGCACACTTCTAGAGTCTCTGCAGTGGTGGAAAGAAAAGCAATCTCAGGCTGGGGGTTCCCTTCAGGGCAGAGTCTCCCTCCTTGGTACTCACAACAGATGCTTCCCTCCTAGGATGGGAGGCACATCTGGAACACCATACAGTGCATGGTAGATGGTCCCCAACAGAATCACTGCTACACACAAACCTGTTGGAGCTCAGAGCAGTGCTGCTAGCACTCGAGTCCTTCACCTCATTGGTAAGGGGCAAGGTTGTACAAGTCAGAACAGACAATACTACCACTATTTACTACATCAACAAGGGTATCTCGTAATAATCGCGACTACAAAACAGCGACTGCAATTTAGCTACTGAATAATAGCGAATGTATTAATGGCTACCACTAATAAACAGCTCATGCACATAATAGAAACATAGAAACATAGAAGTTGACGGCAGATAAGGACCGCAAGGCCCATCCAGTCTGCCCATTTCTTTTTCTACCTTATAAATGTGCCATTGGCCTTTGCTCTGTCAGTGACCTATCTATTCATAGTCATTTGTATTGCTCCCTTATGCCTATCCCATGCCTGTTTGAAGCCCTGCACTGTATTCATAGCCACCACTTCTTGTGGTAAGCCATTCCATGCATCTACCACCCTTTCTGTGAAAAGATTTCTCTCACATTTCCTAATCGGCCTCCTCCTAATCTCATGCTGTGTCCTCTTGTCCTACTATTTTTCTTATATTTAAACATGTTAGACTCTTTCACCTTGTTTATGCCCTTAAGGTGTTTGAATGCCTCGATCATATCACCTCTCTCCCTCCTTTGCTCAAGGGTATACATATTGAGCTCCGTTAATCTGTCCTCATATGTCTTCTGATGCAGTCCCTGCACCATTTTGGTTGCCCTTCTCTGGACTGCCTCAATTTGGTTAATGTCCTTGTGAAGGTGTGGCCTCCAATACTGCATCGATACTCAGATGGGGCCTAACCAATGTCTTGTACAGAGGGATTATTACTTCCCTCTTACGACTTGTGATACCCCTACTAATACACCCCAACACCCCCTAGCCTTACCTACTGCTTTAGAGGTCTGCTTGGATGATTTCAGGTCATCAGTGATGATGATGCCCAAGTCTCTTTCTTCCTTTGTGACTGCTAGCAACTCCCCTCCCAGCCTATAAGTGGCTTCAGGGTTTCTCTTCCCTATGTGCATGATTTTGCACTTCTTTGCATTAAATCCCAGTTGCCACTCTTCTGACCATTCTGCTAGTTTATCCAGATCTCTTCTCATTCTGCCCACCCCATCTGGATCATCTACTCTGTTGCAGATCTTGGTGTCATCTGCAAACAGACAAGCCTTACCCTCTAGTCCATCTGCAAGGTCACTAATGAAGATGTTGAATAGGACTGGCCCCAGGACTGATCCCTGAGGTACCCCACTTGTGACTTGCATCTCTTCTGACTGTATACCATTTACCACCACTCTCTGTTTCTGCCAGTCAACCAATTTGCCACCCAGTTGACCAACTTCTGACCCACCCCGAGCCTACCTAGCTTATTTATCAATCTTCTATGTGGAACAGTGTCAAAAGCTTTGCTGAAGTCAAGGTAGGCGACATCAACTGCTCCCCCTTGGTCCACCACTCTGGTTACCCAGTCAAAGAAATCTATGAGATTATGGCGTAATTATGGCGACATACCTGAAACATAAAATACGCCCTCATAATGACATGGAGACATTCAACTTTCCAAAACTCTTTCCGTTCTACAAGCATAAAACATGTTCCCCTGTTCCTATTAAAACCTGCTCTCATTCCTCTCCAATTCCTGTGCTGGAAAACCGAAAGCGAGAAAGCATGCAGGTTGAATTTGTCACCAAAGCCAGAAAGGTAAGCCACTGGCACTGTATTTGGGCTACCTTTACCGACATGACAAAGAGAGAAAGCAGACAAGAGTTATTTGCGCTGTAATGATTATCTAAATATTCTTGTCTTGTGCGTCTACATACAGTGACGAGATCTCTGTTGTGGCTCAGGTAAAAGATCACAATCATGTACCTGATGCTGCAGATATAGGTGTTCGCCACAGAATGTCAGATATCCGTAGTAGAGCACGGAGCACCGTAGAATCAACCTCACAGGTTGTAGTGGAATGTACTGCTTCTGCTCCTGAAGCAGTTACTGGATTGCTGGCTGAAATTAATCTTATTAAAAGAACTGTGCAGCGCTTAGGCAGCGCATGGTGGGGAGCCCTGCAACACCCAGCACAGTTCTAGATTTAGTAATCCCTCCTGAGTTCATCTCTCAGCACGGTAACAATTTTTATTGTTTGACAACGGAAACAGACTGATAGGTGTCTAATTTTGGAACCGATGGCAACATGTGATTTTTGAGGCAATGTAATGTTTGGATACTTGATGGTACATTTAAGTCCTGTCCACCGTTGTTTAATCAACTCTGTACTGTGCATGCACTACACAGCGGTACAGTATTAACAGCAGCATATGTATTAATGTGTTTAAAAAACAAATAAGCTGAAGTTATTGACATTATTTAGGGGAGATAAAAACTTAAGTAGTAGTCCCTGTTGTTTTTAAGGGGTGAAAGTACAGAGAAGTAGCCGTATTTAGCTGATGCAGTCTTGAACTGTCGCTGTTTTTGAAGATAAATGTATGCAGAAGTTGACAATATTTTTATGCGCTTTCTTGTACAGTCACGTTTAATACAGTCACCTATATTCAGTCGTTCAATTGTCAGTCGCGATTTTTGAGTCGCTATAATCACATGGAACCTTCAACAAGCAGAGAGGGACAAGGTCCGACCTCTTGTGCACAGAAACAATGAAAATATGGGGTCTGGCCTACTCCTTGCAGGTATCCCCAGTGGCCTTTCATCTGCCAGGGAAGGACAATACTCTGGCAGATGCCCTCAGCAGAATCAACCAAAACCACCACGAGTGGTCCTTCAACAGACAGGTTTTGGAAGTGGTGTTCCAGAGATGGGGAACCCCAGAAATAAATCTCTTTGCCTCAGAAGAGAATCACCAGCTGCCCAGGTTCTGCTGCAGGTCTCCAGTGAAGGGCACAGTGCCCCTGGATGCACTGGTGTTAGACTGGACACGGATGTACCTTTATACATTTTCCGTATGCCCATCGCTCCTCAGATCGCTCATAAAACTCCAGTCTCAACCTGTAGCCATGATTCTGATAGCCCCAGACTGGGCCAGGCAACCATGATACTCTCTACTTCTCTCTCTGTAAGTAACTCAACCAATCCGCCTTCCTCAGAGGCACAATCTCCTGACCTTCTCTCAGGGCAGGATTCTGTATCTGAACCTCAGATCACTCAAACATAGAAACATAGAAGTTGATGGCAGATAAGGACTGCAAGGCTTATCCAATCTACCCATTTCTTTTTCTGTCTAATAAATGTGCCATCGGCCCTTGCTCTGTCAATGACCTATCTATTCATACTTATCTGTATTGCTCCCTTATGCCTATCCCATGCCTGTTTGAAGCCTATCCCATCAAGCTCAAGACCTGGCTCTTGAGGACTTAGAATATGCAAACTTGCAACTCTGAAAGGGTTCTTAAGGTGCTTAGGGGCTTCAGGAAGCCTACTAGAAAGAAAACCTATGCTGCAGAATGGAAAAGTTTTTTTATGTGGTGCGGCACTAAGGTCTTGGTGCCCAGCCAGTCAGGCCTGTCAGTCCTCTTGGACTATCTCACTCATTGCTCTCTTTGAACCTACAGCCCTCAACCCTTAAGGTCCACCTGGCATCAGTCTCAGCCTATCTTTCAGCTGGTAAGTGCACTTCTTTGGCAGCCAACCCTATTTTCAAGAAATGTTTCAAAGGGCTGGCCATTTGCACCCCTTTACAGGAACCAGTGCCCACCTGGGACCTTAATGTTTGCATTGCTACACCTATGGACCCCTTTGAGCCTCATATCTACAGCACACTTGAAGTATGTCACATGGAAAACAATATTCTAGTGGTCATTACCTTGGCAAGGAGGATAAGTGAACTACAAGCTCTATATAAGCTCTATGTATAGAACAGGATTACATGTCCTTCCACAGGGATAAGGTGGACCTCGACAAATAGGAAGTTCCTCCCTAAAGTGATCTTGGATTTTCATTTGAACCAGATATCACCCTGCCAGTCTTTTTCACCAACCATTCCAGTTCAGGGGTGGAGGCTCCACAGTCTGGACGTTAAGAGCTCTCAGATACTATCTCGAACACTCTAAGGACCATAGGCAGGACAGCAGCTCTCTCTGACTATTGGGGATGTGGGAAAAGGAAAGCCAGCTACTAAAAGAACCATTTCACAGTGAATAGCGGCATGTATCCAGTTCTGTTACAGCATAGATGGTAAGGAGCCCCCAGTAGGCCTAAGGGCACATTCCACAAGGGATACAGCTGCCACGATTGCAGCTGTCAGAGACATTCCCCTTCTGGAAATCTGTAAAGCAGCTACATGGAGAACAGTACACACCTTTACCAAGCATTACAGTCTGGACAGTCAATCCAGGGGTGACGCCAGGTTTGGCACAGCAGTGCTGCAGAGCTTGTTTCCTAAGTAATGATCTTCCCCGTATGTATCGTCACCATTCAACACTGGTGGGTTATACGCTGGAGGCGCTATGACCCCATAGGAGCTTATAGCTTAGAAATTTTTCTACGGTGAGGAGCCAGCACCAGGGATGGCACCACCCATGAGGGCGATACACAGTGTGCTGCTCGAGCGCTGGCCAGTAACCAACACTAATTCCTCCCTCGCCTCAGTTCTGTCTTTTCCACGTCGAGAGTGCACCTTTTGGGAGCTGAAGAGCCGTTACTTTGCAGTTGTAGTTCAAGTCGTCGCCAAAGTTCTATTCGTTACTCGATGCCGTAGATCTTCATATGGGTGAGACTGTTCCTTTTCTTATTTCTTCTTTCTACGGTGCCGAGTCTTTCTCTAGTTTTGTTTTATTTTGTGTGCAGTTGATCATGTCCGGTCCAGGGCTCCAATTGAAGGCAGGACGTGCCCCATGCTCCGGGTGCCTCAAGGCAAGTCTCTGAGACCGTAACGGATCACCATGATTGATGTTGATCTTGCCCAGACCCTCAACACGACATGGACAACTGTGATGCGTGCTTCTCCATGGACCACCGGATCCTCGAAATGCACGTGTTGGTCAGAAACCTCCCACTTTTGGAGAACGGCGTCAGTCCAGGGATGCCAAGGCAAGAACTTTGGACCCTTTCCCCGAGTCGCCACCGATACTATTTGTACAAGTGGGAAGTGGGCTGCGGTCGGTTCTGGCTTCATGGAACCACCAGCTCACCAGAGAGGTTGGGTGGACAGTCGGGGGTGCTGGTTGAGCACCCCTCTCGGTTATTGGCCTCCTCAGAGGCATGATCACCCCGGTGTTGTGGACGGAGCTGTAGACTGGACCCGAACCGGTGGGGCCCTCGGCTCTGCCTGCTGACTCCACTCGAGCTCCTAGCCCCGTTCCCGGAATGGTGAGGGCAGGGCCGAGATTTGATCTAGGTCTACTTCTGAACCTGCCAGCAGCACCGAACTCTGTAGAGTAATGGGGCTGGCCTCCCTCCTGGTCATCCTGGTTTCTCCTTGGAGGAAGATGATGGGATGACCCAGAGTGGTTACCATCTCCGAGGAGTCTCCTGATTCTAATAAGTCATGTCACCTACCTAGGTCTAGTAATGATGTTCCGAGGTATCTTTGTCTTCTGCCTCCCTGGCCGGGCCTGCCCTTAGGGCTGACCCTTCCGGCGCACCATGGAGGTGCCGGGACCTTAGGCGCCAACACCGACGCCAAGGAGGAGGGCGGTGCTGGGTCTAGGGAGGCCACCGCACTCCGGAGCTGAGTCGGGCACTGGCACCTCCTTTGGTGCCGGGTCTGGCGTGCTGGGGCTGTACCAGTCCAGACTCCACTACACAGGTGGGTTTGGGGATGGTTCTCACTGTTTTTTGGGGGTCTGGAACCATCCCAGAGCTCCTTCTGTTGGTACCTCAGGGACGGTCGATGGGCAGGTCCCTTTCTGAAGGGGAGGGTTTGAGAAATCTTGGGGTAGTTCAGGGGCATACCCAGAGCTGCTGGTGGCTCAGCGAGGCCACAATGCTGACCCTCGCATTTCACTCTCCTCAGCGGGGACCTGCATCAGGTGGGACCAATCTCCTCACTGTGGGGCCTTTTCCTTAGGGCACCACTTGAGCCACTCCTGTATGACTGCGTGACCTACAGTGGGCACTTCAGGAGAGGTCACCCGAGTGTTCTTGAAGCCCTAGCAGGGATCCTCCTCTGGCTTGCCAGACTTCTCCTCCTCCCTTGCATTTACTGCCTCGGCCTCCTGCTCTCCCGGGCATTTCAGGTCCTATGGGGCCTTTGTTCTGGGACCAATTCAGAGCCTCGGCTGCAGCTTTTCCTCACTACTTAAGAGCTCTGGATCAGGTCATCTACAGACCAGAAGCCCCCGCTGCACTGAAGTCTGAATCGAGCTCTTCTACTTCCTTGTCTTTCTCCCCAGAGGAAGGAGACTCCTCAGTCCATCTGTCCTCAGATGCTGATATTACCAGCTAGCAGCGGTTCTTGTCGAGGTTGTTGGAAGAACTCCACATATCTCAGTTTGCAAGTCACGATCCTGCTCATGTGACACGTTGTCTCCTTGGGGAGTTGTCCTCGGAGAATGTTGTTATTCCTCTGTGGCTGTTCCATTTCTGGAGGCATCACATCAGATCTGGCAGAGCCCCGCTGCCCCTCCCCTGCCCTGAGGGACTGCCATTGCAGATATTCTGCACCCACGGGTCTCAGGTTCCATGCCTCACCCCATTTCTGGGATAGAGCTACTGGATACCCCTCTGGGCAT
The DNA here is from genome assembly GCA_016271365.2 of Neoceratodus forsteri. Classification (NCBI taxonomy): domain Eukaryota; kingdom Metazoa; phylum Chordata; order Ceratodontiformes; family Ceratodontidae; genus Neoceratodus; species Neoceratodus forsteri. Next base: position 807,258,063 of record CM028132.1, on the reverse strand, counting down.
CATCATTCGAGATACAGACTGTCCTCAGAATCTGGCTCAGCCTGAGTTTGACCGCTGGAGAAGGAGGTTTTCTGTGGTGTGCCTCTTCTTCTGTATCTCAGCTCATCAGGCCCATATGGCTGCCTAAGCTTAGGCACTTATGGATGGTGCTAGGACAGCTCCTAGCCACCCTGCCTGACTCGGAAGCAACCAGGCAAGCCATCTGCCTTTCTGCTAGTGGCCTAGAGCTAGTGAGGCACCAGTCAAGAGCATCATATGATGCTAATGAGGTAGCTTCTAGGCTGGCAGGAACTGCGGTCTGCATAAGGTAGATGGCATGGCTCGCCTTTCCAGGTTATCACCCTTGGCCGGCGGGGTGATTGCCTCCCCTTTCCAAGGGCGCATTTTTTCTCCTGCACGGTGAGACGGGAATTAGTGGGGTATCTTCCTTCTCCCAGACAACGGGAGTCCCCATCTCACCCTGACCACTCACAGGCCTCACTGGGCCCATAGGGGGCTTCTTCCCCCTATGATTCTCCCCCACAGAGGCTGAGGGAAGCTCTTCCCTCAGGGAGGTGCCAGGTCCCCTTCCGGGAGCTTGGTACTCACCCACCAGTGATGAATGATGAAGATATGAAAATTATGTACCTACTGTAATTCTTGAGCTTCCTGTATATATTCACCATTCATCACTGCTTCCCACCCACCTTCCCCCTCTTGGGCCTCAACCTTTGGGCAGTGCCTCCTCCCCGCTTGCTTTCCCCCCAGTTGAGGTCAGTTGTGGGCAGAGTCTTGCTGACTTCGCAGGTTCACTGGTCCCTTGTTTGGGCGTCAGTGACCCTCCTTGGTGGGAGGGCAAGCAGGGCCGCTTGCAGTCTTCTTATATGAGCTCCTCGGGACCCCTTCTGCATGATCTGAATGAGAACCCCAGGGCTCTGCTCTCCCTTGCAGGGAGGGGAACTGGTGTCCTGGACTTGGAACCTTATGGATCATAGAGGAATTTAGGAGCTCTGGGGACTCCCTTCCTTTTCTCCTTTTTGGTTATCCTGGCTGGTTAACCTGGGGCAGTATCCCCTTTCTTCCCCTAAAGAAGAATCCCTTGGTCAACCTATTCCTTCCTTTCGCGGTGGCTCAGAATAGGTTAAAAAAAAAAAATCCTAGGCCTTTCTGCTGAAAGGCTTGGGTTGAGGGAAAAGGGATCCTGCCCCAGGGTGGATCCTGTTCGCACCTCCGTGTCCTTCGGGACAGACCGTGGCACCCACCATCTGTTGGTCGGAAGAGTACGGCCTCTAGGTTGACTCCACCTCCAGCTTCTCTCTGAAGTGCCTACCATGTTCAATTGGTCTTGACTTTCTTCCAAATGACAGACTGTTCTGATTTTCTTTCCCCCATCCTGTTGGGGTGGTTAGGAAGAATGGAGGCAGGTGTTGTTCCTTCTAGTACCAAGATGCTCCCTGGCATCCCTAGGGGGACAGGGTCCCAATTGGTCTGCTTGTCTGTCTGTCTTTCTTTCTTTCTTTTTTCTTTCTCTCTCTCTCTCTCTCTCTCTCTCTCTGTTTCTCCTCCTCTCTCTCTTTCTTTCTTTCTCCTCCTTCTCTTCTTAACCCCACCCTCCACTTCTCTATCCCTTGGGACTACCCAGTGGTTGGGCCTCCCATACTACACCCTCAGGTAGCCTCTCTCTCCTCTTGTGTCGACTTTGTTCTCCTTTCTGTTTTATATCTTTTCCTTTTACTATCACTCGGGCTCCCTTGCCCAGCCCTCTTTCTTCTCTATTTTTCACTCTCTCTGGTGGACAGAATATGGGGCGAGGGAGGAGTCGGCGTGGTTACTGGCCAGCACTCAAGCAGCATGCTGTGCGTCACCCTTGTGGGCGGTGCCATCCCTGGTGCTGGCTCCTCCCCCTAGAAAAATGTCTACGCTATGAGCTCCCACAGGGTCATAGCACCTCCGGCATATAACCCATTAGTGACAAATGCTGAAAATATACAGGAAGACCAAGAATTATGGTAGGTGCGTAATTTTCATTTCTGTGCCCACCTCCAATGGTACTGCTTCGTAGTCTGCTACAGTTAATCATATTGAAGAATTCCTGGGGTTAGAAGAAAAAAATTACTCACCTTAGTAATCTTGTTTCTTCCAAGGTATTCTTTAATATGATTAACTCTCTCTCCCCTTCCAGAACCAGTTGCCCTCTGCATCACATCTGGTTTAATATGCTGTTATTCATCCTGGGTTTTTCCTTAATCTTTTAAAACCAGATAGCTCTTTGTTTCCTCTAGTTTAGTCCTATCTGACATTTCCAGGGGGCAGGAAAAGAGGATTGTTTTTGTATTATTATTTAGACTTGTAAGGATAGTTTAGGTTAGAAGTCTCCACAAACAGGCTTCAAGAAAATGTGAGCATTATAGAACACATCAGTTGGTAAGGGCAACAGGTTTGAATGGTGGCATGAGCCAATAGATGTTTCAATATTACCATACTGTTCCAAAATTTCTCCAGGCAGTTCAACACCAGAAGTTAATTGCTACAGTTAATCATATTGAAGAACACCTTGGAAGAAACAAGATTACTAAGGTGAGTAATTTTTTCATCTCCACTCTACCCATTTCCTGAATCCCCTTTGTGGATGTCTCAATACCACGCTATGTTAAAAGCCTGTCTTACTCCTCCAAGAACACTAAGCAGAAGTAGTTGTTGAAAACATTTGCCTTCTGCTCATAAACTTCTTCACCGCCCTCATTTCCCAATCTAGCAGTTTCGACTTTTTTTTCTGTAACATACCAGAAGAATTCTTTCTCCTCTCCAATGACAGCTGTGGCCGCTTACTGTTCTGTGTCTGCCTTTGCATTCCTGACTACCTCCTGGCCTCCTCAAGCTTAATCTGGTACTCCCCACCTCTTCTTCCTCCTCTAATTTCTTCTTGTACCTAGTGAGGGCTCTTTCTTGGTACCTAGTGCCTCCTTCTTTGAGAACCAGATTGGTCACTATACTTGTTATCTTTGGGGACCATTCTTGTGCATCAGTTGGCTGCTTCAAGAATGGCCCCATTAACTGCATCCCATTTTACCTCTACCCCCTGATCTTAGCCATACTCTCCATTTTGTCCCAAACTCTCTCATCTGGTCAAAATCTAACCTTCTGTAGTCTTAAACTGCAGGTATTCATGGGGTTGCCAGGCCAGTTCGAACTGTATGGTATTATGGTCACGGGACCCCCACTGGTTCTCCTACTACCAGGCCACCCACTGTCTCTGAATTGGAAGGCACCACATCAAGCATGACAGTCTGTTTCATGGGTTCCTGACCAGCTGCACCAGTAAGTAGTCCTGCTAGATGTCATGCTTTGCCTGCTTTCTGGTTCAGTTTACTGCTGAGATTTCTCAGTCCATGTCTGACAGGTTCAGGTCCCACACAACCACTATGTCCCCTTTTGCTGCCCCCGTTTCTAATTTTCCTCTAATTCCATATCTTCCTTATCCTCCAGTCATGGCAGTCTGTAGCCCACCCCTGTTCTTATCTTTTCCCTGTAGATGTTTTTAGCTGCACCCAAATCGATTCCACTTCTCCCCCTCCCTTTTGTTAGACCTGTCCACCGTGGCCTCTGTGCCATCGCTTGTGTACAGGGCTATTCCTCTTCTTTACCCTTACTGCTATCCCTCCTGTACAGGGTTTAGCCTGCTAGAGCCAGGTCCCAGTCATTATTCTCAATGGCCCAAGTCTCTGTAATGGCCAAAAAGTCTAACTCTGCATCTGCCACTATCACTTGTAGCTCACTAATTGTATTACCCAGGCTCCTGGTGTTGTGGCAGACCACCATCCAGCTCCAGTTCCTGATCACCCTATTCTCACCAGTGCCCAGTCCTTGTCCATAGACCCACTCCTTCCCTTCCTCTTGCCCCATTCCAGGTTCGTTTCTTGTTGAGACCCCTCACCAGCACCTCCTCCTGAACCAGTCATGTCCCTGTCTGTGCTATTAATCATAGCTAGGCTCTCCTTGTCTCCCCCTTCAGGGGTTTCCCTAGCAATAGTCTCCCTTTATGTAGTTGAAATGTCTAACTATGTAGACATCCAGCTTTTGCAAAAGTGAGCTACTTCCCTCCCTTGTCAGGTGAAGGCCATCTCCTGGTAAGAGCCTTCTGTTCCAAAAGTCCCCCCAGTCTCCTGTAAAGTGATACCCTTCTTCTTAACAGTTCCTCTTCAACCACTTGTTGCACCCCTCTATTTGCTCCCTCCTCACCTATTCCTCCCCTTTGCCTCACACCATAAATACCTTCAAAAAGGTCAGTGTAGCTAGCTGCCTTTGCACTCAAATTATCTCTCAGCTTCTGAAGGTTCAGTTTAACTGCTCCTAGTTTCTGATTTGTGAGGTCATTGTTACCTAAGTGTACCATGACCCATGTTCCTTCCATTCTACTAACCAATCTACCTATTCTGTGTACATTTCTGCACCTGATAGGCGCCTGACCAATTCCCTCCTTCCCTCCTTCTGCACACCACCCTCTCCACACCTCTTTTTATTACCAGCAGGAATATATGTGTTGGGAAGTCACGTGATGCAGGGAGCTGACTAGCAGCCTCTCACAGCTCCACCCATTCCTTATTACTCAATATACAAGATTTCAAAAGGCAATCTGATCATTTTTCCACTCTCCAGCTGTAAGATCCATTCAAGCAAAATCAGATACATTGGAGTCACAAGTGGATGTAGAAATGCAAAAGTACTCAGCCAAGACATACTCCGCCCCGTCACCCATAGAGGCCCTGAAAAATCCAGGGCCTCTTCATCCTGCTGCAGCACAATTATTGAGTGTACACTACCAGAGGACGAACCACTGACCCCAGCAGTTTCTGGCCAAGTTCAAACCTTTTGGGAGGAAGTGCACATAGTAACAGAAGAACTGAAATTGGTAACCCAAACCCTAGAAGAGCTATCAAAGCAGAAGTAGAGACAGTGAAGCCAGACTTAGCTCGATCGAGAAGAGAATGGCAAGGCAGGAGCCCGAGTTTGTGGCGCTGCGGCAAAAGGTGCATAAAATGGACAGCAAAATAGAAGATTTACAGGGCTCTAGTAGACGGAGCAACACAGTCATTATTGGCCTCCCGGAGTGGGAGGAAAGGGCTGATGTGATCCTATTTACTCAGAAGTTGTTGGTGAAGCGCGCAGGCCACACACCCTTCGGGACCAATTATGTTATAGAACATGCGCACAGATCATTGAGGGCAATGCCCCCACCCCACCCCCCACCCCGGACCCCTCTACACAATTTATTTTCTGCTTGTTGAATTATGAAGAAAGGCAACACTTTTTTGTTAAAATAAAAGAAATCCAGGAGATTAAATGGGAGGGTACCACACTGAGAATTGCGCAGGAGTTGCAAGTGTCAGTCCGGCAAAGAAGAGCCACGTACCATTCACTGGTAGTTAAATTGATAGCATCAGGAATCCATTTTCGAATGGGATATCCTGTCAGACTTCAAGTTCCTTTGTCTGGCACTTGGGCCAACTGTGAAGATGCAAATGCGGCTGCTGATGGTTTGAAGATTGCCCTACCAGATCTCTTTAAAGAGGGCTGACGCAGGAGAATGTTTCAGGATGAACACAAGTATATGGATTGTTGAGCAGGACTTGAATGGCTTACTTTGAGGTAATCCTTTTCTCAACTAGCCCAAACATTCACAGATCCACCACCTTCAGTTAGACTGTCCTGTTTAATATCAAACCCGAGGGTGTCCTGCCTGTACTGCTCTCTTTTTTTGGCAGGGAAAGTTCTTTCAAAGTTGCAATCGGTATGGCGAGTGTTTAATGGAAGTTTTGAAATCTGTTTGCTTACTTTATTAAGTATTCCAGTAGAGTTGGGAAACGAAGAACATAGGACTCTATTAGACTGATTGGCCATGTACACCAGTGCAGATACTCTTCTGATATTCAGACTGGACAGAACTTTTTATGAGTAGCCACACAGAGAGCTCGCTCCATTTGCATTGGTCTTGATTCCTTAACTTGCAATAGGATAAGCCTACAGGTTGAACAGTTACAGTTTGATAGTTCCTGCAGTTAGCATGTTGTTAAACTACACAGTTCCAGATTAATATAGAGATTCATCTGTGGCCTGCAATTTGGGCAACCGTTGTTTTAGCTAGACAAGGCGCACTGTTTTCAGTTTGAGGATAGGGAATGCCCCCAGTTTGTTCTTGAGAAGTAATAATCCGTCCTGCAAGGCTTTGGTTCAGTGGAAATTTAATTTTAATGAATGGAGGTTATAGTATCACAGTGAACTTAACTGTGTATTGCAACCCTAGTGGTGTTATTTTACAGAGTTAATTTTGGGTGGGTCTCACTGAACAAACCTCATATGTGTTTGGTGGGTACCAACTCTAAAACACTAAGAGTCATATATAGGTAACCAGAAGGTGCTGAGGGTAACGGCAGGCGGAAGGGGACACCAGAAGAGAGTGGTTTAATTTAACACTTAGTTGCCTTCCCGGTCTGTGTTTATAGGGAAATGGGGAGGCTGGAGCGTGAGTGGGATGGTGGGATTTCTGGTGGGCATGGACCAAAGAATGTTTGTGTTGAAGGGAGGGGATGGGGATTTTTGCTGTTTGATGATGTTATTTACTATCATGTCATCATCCATAGAAGGGGAATTTTGAGGAGAGGGAGGAGGCTGAATCCAGTTCCAGTCCATTTACAAATTGATGTTAGTAATATTTCAAGCTAAGTACTAAGGTTCAGTGGTTAAAGGACCTTGGGGGCGACAGGGGCACGGTGAGGAGGGAGGGCCAGCTCACATATGGAGCAGCAGATAACAAACATCAGTTGAAATGGACATTTACTGTTCACAAGGATTAAGGAAACATTACTCCTCATCCAGGCATGGACCTGCCTGTGCATGGTTTCACATGGGGGCTAACTACGAATGGATATCTTGGAATGTCAAAGGGTCCAGGAATAAAACAAAGAGGTACAAAATCTTTAAAGCATATTCAGTTGACAAAGAAATGTTATATGCTTGCAGGAAACGCATATGCTTGAGTTGGAAGCCAACTTTTTTAGGCGACAATTCGTGGGTCAGGTTTATATGGCGAGAGATATTATGGTTAGCAGAGGGGTGGCCATTTTAATCTCCAGGTCTACAGCTTTTGTTTGTGAGCAATGTATTAAGGATCCAAATGGGCGTTATATACTTATTCAGGGCCTCCTTGATCACACTAGGATGTTAATAGGGAGTGTGTATGGACCTAACGCAGACTCACCTGGTTTCTTTGTGGAACTGCTGAATGTTTTAACTCCCTTTATAAATCTCCCTGTTCTACTGGGTGGAGATTGGAATTTGCCTTTCTCCCCAGATCTGAAAGGATGGAAGAAATGAGGGGTTGACCCTGCCCAATGAGTAATTCGTGAACTGTCAGACCACTCAGGATTATGTGACCCATGGAGGGTCTTACATCCGACGCTCAAGGAATTCACTTTCACATCAGAGGTGCACAAATCCAGATCGAGAATTGATTTCTTCTTATTGAGTCACTCTCTGCTCCCGGTCTCTTGGCGTTGAAATAGAACCCGGGGTAATATCAGACCATTCCATGGTCGGATGTTCCCTTGGTCTTAACCCCAACATACCCAGACAGACTATTTGGAAACTGAACAACCAGTTACTGAAGTCAGACCAGATTAAGGAGAGGATTAAAGAAACTGTAGAACAATGTCAGAGGGATAACCTTAATTTCACAAGGAGAGGAGATATAGAATGGGCAGTGTTGAAATGTGTCCTATGAGGGGAATTAATTAAACTAGCAGTGGAGAGAAAAAAGACCAGGGAAAGTAAAGCACATCAGCTGTTAGAGCAAATAAGAGATTTAGAGAGAACTTTCTCTCCGCCACTTCAGAAGCTGTTAGAGAAGTTAATTGTCCTTAGGAATCAGTATAGTGACCTCCTGAGAGAAAACAGCAGAATCGCTCATCCTTAAAACCAAAACACTATCTCGATCAAGGGAAAAGTCAGGCCACCTTTTAGCATTGAGGTTACAAGTGGAAGAATCCTCCAAAATTATACAGAGTATTAAGTCCCAGAGGGATGGTACTATTAAACTTCTTCCTCAGGAGATAGTGTTAGAATTTGAACATTACTATAAAGATTATATAGTCCTATGGAGCATCAGCCTAATAAAGGACAAAGTAGAAAATACCTGTCCATCAGTTCAGTTACCAATTGTACCGGATGAACTGAAGAATGGGTTGACTTCCCCATATCTGAGACCAAATATTGTTGGCAATTAGATCTTTATCACTCAGACAAAGTGCCGGGCCCAGATGGTTTTCACCACATTTTTATAAGTGTTTTTCGGAACAATTGGTCCAGGGCCTAAAGAACTTGTTTTTGACCATATTAGACTTGGATGTGGGGGATAAACACCTATTTGAAACCCTTGTAATAGTTATTCTCAAACCAGGTAAAGATCCAGAGAAGGTCACCAGCTACTGCCCTATTTCACTAACAAACTATGACATTAAGATCCTGGCTAAAATATTGTTGACCAGATTGGTGAAGGTTATGCCTCTATAATTCATCAGGATCAGGTAGGCTTTATGACAGGAAGAACGTCATCTGACCATCTGCACAAGTTGGCTCATGTCTTCTCTGTATCCGGGACTCTGACACTCTGAGTGGTCTGATGTCCCTGGATGCAGAGAAGGCGTTTGCCACATAGACTGGCAATTCCTGTTCCTAGTTATGGAGAAATTTGGGTTCCCTCTGCCTTCATTAAATGGGTCTCTTCTTTGTATAAACATCCCAGTGCAAGGTTATATTGCAATGTGTTTTTTTCCTCTACTTTTCACTGTTTTCCGGTACTAGACAGGGATTCCCCTTGTCCCCCTTCTCTTTAATATATACCTTGAACCTCTTCTGAGCAGGCTTAGATGTAATGCACAGATACAAGGAGTGGTAGTAGGTACCCAGAGGTATCCATATCGGATGATATCCTTTTCAGTTGACTCATCCCCAGGAAACTTTTTCAGTAGTGTTAAGTACAATAGAGGAATACAGTAAGATGTCCAATTATAAAATAAATGTAGAGAAAACTACTGTGTTCCTCCTTAACTCCAAACTGTAGAAGGGGGTAACTACAGACTTAGGACTACAGTGGAGCCGAACACTTTAAAGTATTTGGGAATCATATTGGCAAGGGATGATTCCAAAATGATTACATTAAATCTGGATTAATTCTTCAGACAATTAAACTTGATTTGTCTAGATGGTGTAACCTCCCACTCTTTCTTTCTCTGGGGTATAAACCTGATTAAAATAAATGTACTGCCAAGGATGTTCTATTCTATTAATATGCTTAATGCCTGGTTGCCTTTGAAATGGTTTAAAAGTCCCACCGATTATATGGTTTCATTGTGAGGAAGGCCCCCACAAACTTATCATAAGTTGGCTGCTTCCAAGTCCAAGGGATGTGAGACTGCCACATTTAGGACTATACTACTGGGCTAGCAGTGCTAGTAAATATTTAAAGTGGCTTCTGACCCCAGCTGAAGAAATTTCCTTGTCCTATATTCCCTCCTGGGTGAAATTGGAGATTGAACTAATCATGGAGGCAGGTTTGGACCCAGTTGCCCTTTTATACTCTACTCAGGAATCCTACCTGAAAAATTAGTCTCTCTGCCTATAGGTACCTTTTTGAGGATACATATGCAATTATGCTCATTTTTAAGGTATGTGGCAAGGAAGGACCTAAGCCAGCCCATATGTAAAAACCCTAATTTGAAAATAGGTGGCAAAGTTATTTCAGATTTCTGGATCCCCGCATTGAGAGACCTGAGGATCCAAGATTTAATCAGGGAAGGAAGATGTCTTTTAGTAGATTCTATCATTAAACAAATACCAGATAGGACCCAACCACACTTTTAAGGTGTTTCAGGTGCCATATGTTAGTACAAATGCATGGGATCTTAGAGAAGGAAGTATCAAGGAAGTACTTTGGTCACTCTCCAGGGGTCTGGGAACCACATGATGTATCAAGATGTTATACTTTATTGTTTGTCCAAGCAAATGTGGATCTAGATGGGATTCCCAAATATTGGTCTGATCTATTCCGGAACTTATCAAGGATTGGAGCATTTGGAAAAAGGCCTCGATACATTACATAGGATATGAATACAAATTATACAGTTTCAGTTTCTAAACAGTATGTTTTGGACTCCGACCAGACTACATAAAATAGAACATCTAGCCTTTGTGTCATAGATGCCATCAAGAAGAAGGCACCCTCGACATATATTTTGGGAATGTCCTCCAATACAAGCACTCTGGACAACTATTAAGACCAGAGCTGACCCCTTGCTCGGAACAGAGAACCTTTTTACCACAGAGATTTGTTTAATTGGTGACTATGCTAAGGTAGAAGTGAAGGTCAGAAGATATTACATGGTTATCATTTCCTTCTCCTTCAAAAAATTTATTTTAAGGCATTGGCTGGATGGCCTTCCTCTAACTTAACCCTGAATGGGTATGGGAATTATTGTCCAACTTATCCGTGGAAAAGTTAGGGGCAAGTCTGAGGAGTTGTCCCAATAGATACAATAGAATATGGGAAAATATACACACCCTGTATCTCCTTCAAGTTGAAGTGCAGTCTTCCTGATGGGACTGAAAAGAGACTGAAAAGTTCTGGGATCAGGGGTTCCTCTGTAATGCAGTCTGAGCTGACTAGGAGTTTACTTGTTTTAATCTGAATTGGCAAGGCTGGAGGGGGTTGGAAGGGGGGAAGGGAGAGTGAGAGGGGTATGTAACTCAGCATCAGTGTCAATGTCGCTCTTGGACTCATCACAGCAAACAAAGAAAACAGCAATGGCAACACAGTCAACATTGCTAGAGAAGTGACCATGACTAGAGGTTCTGGTCACGATTCTGGGGTGGTCCATCACCCAGGGTGAACGGACCATGGTGGGTTCTCCACCTGCCGCCCAGAAGGAGTCAGTGGTCTGCCCTACACCAGCAGTGGAGACCAGTCATGACGCCAGCACAGTGAGGTGAGGTAGAGTTTGTACTTCAGTGACACCAAAGAGCGGTAAGGGGACCTGTGGGAATGGTCCAGAGACCTACCATGGGATCTCCTGGTCGAGGCCTGTCCCTGAAGTTGAATACAGGGCAACTCATCTTCAGGCATTGAGTCTTGAAGGTTGACAGCCAAATGAGAAGCAGGCATTGCAGGAGTCCATGTTGTGGCTGTTCCTAAGGCAGACCAGGCATACGGAATGACAGTCTTTGGTGGAAATATTTTTATCACATGGACACTAATGAAAAGTAGGGCCAGATCTGTTGCTGTTTTTCAAAGAACTAGAGATTCCAGCAGTTCAAAAAAATAAATTGAGAAGGGAGGCAAACTGAGGTATCAACAAACTGTTACCACGGTGTAGACTCAGCTTTGGAAAAAAACAAAACTGAGGTAGGTTAGGGCATCAGCAGTGGCTGTTGGTAAGCATGCAGCACGATGCAGTGTCATGCATGAGCTGACAGCAGTAGCTAGTGCTAACACATTAGCTAAAATGATTTGCTTCCATGGTGTCCTTTTGCCTCCGGTTATGACCCAAGAGTGGGATTCTTTAGAGAAGATTGATTACAGAGAATCATAGAAACAGAATTTGGTGGCAGATAAAGCCTGCTTGGCCCATCCAGTCTGCCTATTCCTCCCCATCTACACTATTACCACAGACCGTACCTAATCTACAGCTCTTTCTCCCTCCCTCCTTCCTTCCCTTCCACTATGATTCCCTTGTGCTTATCCCATGCATTTTGAAACCCACCACTGTTTTCACCCCACCACTTCTGCTGGAAGGCTGTTCCAGGAATCCACCACGCTTTCTGTGAAGAAGTTTTCTCTCTCCTGAATCTATCCCCCCCTCCAGCTTCATAGCATGTCCCCTTGTTCTTGAGCACCTTTTCTTCTGAAAGATACTTCCCTCCTGTACCTTATTTACCCTGTGAGATATTGAAAGCTTTCTATCATAGCTCCTCCACCTTCTCTTTTCCAGGGTGTACATATTCAGGTCCTTCAGTCTCTCCTTGTAAGGCGTTTGATGCAGACCCTGCACCATTTTAGTTGCCCTCCTCTGGACCGCCTCCACTCTTATCTGTGTCCTTCCGGAGATGTAGTCTCCAGAACTGGACACAGTACTCTAGGTGGGATCTTACCATCAGTCTATACAGAAGCGACACCACCTCCCTCTTTCTGTTGGTGATACCCCTCTCTGTGCACCCCTAGCATCCTACAAGCCTTCCTGGCTGCCTTGTTGTACTGCGTGGCCACCTTTAGGTCGCCAGATACGATTACTCGCAGGTCTCTTTCCTGCTTGGTGGTCGTCAGTACCACTCCACACATTTTGTACTCTGCCTCTGGGTTTTTGTACCCTAAGTACATTATTTTGCACTTTATTTGCATTGAAACCCAATTGCCATACCCTTGACCACTCCTCTAGTTTTCTCAGGTCTCTGCTCATCCTTTCCACCCCCGGAGTGTCCACCCCATTGCAGATTTTGGTGTCATCAGCAAAGAGGCAGACCTTCCCTTCCAGTTGCTCTGCAATGTCACTTACAAAGACACTAAAGAGGACCGGTCTCAGCACTGATCCCTGAGGCACCACGCTGGTCACCCTCCCTTCCTCAGAGTGAACTCCATTCACCACCACCCTCTGTTACCTATCTCCTAACTTAATTTCTTATCCAGTTTATAACCTTTGGACCCACTCCAAAGTTACCCAGCTTGCTTCCTAGTCTCCCATGTGGAACGGTATCCAAAGCCTTCCTGTAATCTATGTAGGTCACGTCCACCGTACCACCCTGATCTAAATCCTTTGTCACCCAGTAAAAATAAATCTATCAGATTAGTTTGACATGCCTCCCACTATGAAACCATGCTGCCTCAGGTCTTGTAACCCACTGGATTCAAGATATTCCACAATCCTTTCTTTCAGCAAAGATTCCATTAACTTTTCCACCACCAATGTCAGGCTGACTGACCTATAATTATCAGCCTCCTCCCTTCCACCACTTTTGTTTAATGAGATTACATGTGCCGTCCTCCTGTCCTCCAGAACCACTCCTGTTTGTAGTGAGCTGTTAAATAGAACCATCAGAGGTGCAACCAGTATTTTCTTGAACTCCCTCAATACCCTTAGATGCATCTTACTGGGCCGCATTGCATTGTCCATCTCAGATTAGTGGGCTCAAGTTCAGGACTCTCCTCCAAATGAAAATCTAACAAAAGCCACACGGCTTCAAAAATAATGGTATTGTGGGCAGTGAGAAGTGTGTAAACTAGCAATTTTTGCACTAACCACTAAGCCACCTAACTGCACTTTCTAATTGTTGTGATGTACACACATTGACTAATACATATACACATACATGCATATATATTCCAGTGTAACATAGCAGTGCACTTTCTACACACATTTCTACAGATTAAAAAAATACATTGAGGGACTGTTTTCTTCTTTTCGTCCTCCAAGGGACATTGGAGGGTGGGGGATTGCCACTAGACAATTCATTTAAATCAGCAGTGACTTGCATAAGGCTGAAACTGATCTAGATAGCGGGTGAATGTTGACTAGCAATTTTGCACTAACCACTGAGCCAGCTAATTGCACTTTCTAATTGTTGTGATATACACACACTGACTAATACATATATACACATATATATTCCAGTATAACATAGCAGTGCACTGTCTACACACATTTTAAAGATTAAAAAAAAGACATAGAGTGTTTTTTCTTTTCAGATCCGTGGGACATCAGAGGGTGGGGGTTGCTACTAGACAACTCATTTAAATCAGCAATGACATGCATAAGGCTGAAACTGATCTAGACAGTGATGGAATGTAGACTAGCAATTTTACACTAACCAGTGAGCCACCTAACTGCACTTTCTAATTGTTGTTATACACACACACACTAATATATATATATACACATATATATTCCAGTATAACATAGCGGTGCACTGTCTATACATACTGAATATTGTCACACACACACACACACTAACACACATACATGGCCTTATATGGCATTTATTTACTTATACATCTAAACCTAACATTTACTGTATTTAAGATAAGCACTGTGTTGTGTTTTGCACTAACTTATTGTACTAATCTATGGCATGACTGGGTAGCTAAGGTAGTGGATCTGGGAGGTGCGGTGGATGTGGCCTATCTGGAATTTAGAAAGGCCTTTGACACTGTTCCCCACAGAAGGTTGATTAACAAACTGCACAGCCTAAGGGTGGATCCTAAAATAGTTCTGTGGGTGGAGATCTGGCTGAATGGCAGAAGTCAGAGGATTGTGGTAAACGGAGTACTGTGGAGAGGGAGGGGTGATGAGCAGGGTGCCACAGGGGTTGGTGTTGGGGCCGGTCCTCTTAAATGTCTTTATTGAGGACATTGCAGAGGGACTGGAGGAGAAGATATGCCTCTTCGCAGAGGACTCAAAGGTATGCAGTAGGGTGGACATTCCAGGGGTGTTGAAAGAATGAGGGAAGACCTTATAAAACTGGAGAAGTGGTCTGAAGAATGACAGCTGGGATTCAATGCAAAGAAGTGCAGGATCATGCACATCAGGTACTAGAACCCAAGGGCAAAGTACGAACTAGGTGGGGAAGTACTGACGGTCACAAACCAGGAAAGGGACCTGGGGGTTATCATCTTGGAGGACGTAAGAGAAGAGTAGGCAGTGTGATAAGGTGGCTGGAAAGGCTAGCCAGATGCATGGATGCATAGGGAGGGGTATCACAAGTAGAAAAAGGGAGGTCATCTTGCCCCTGTATAAGACACTCATGAGATCACACCTCAAATACTGCATCAAGTTCTGGAGGCCCCATCTGAAAAAGAACGTAGACAGGGTGGAGGCAATGCAGTGGAGGGCAAGTAAAATGGTGCAGGGCCTGTGGGATAAGACCTATGAGGAAAGTCTAAAGGAGTTAAATATGTATTCGCTGGAGTAAGGGAGGGAGGGGGGACATGATTGAGACATGAAAATGCATCACCGGTATAAACAGACTAAGAGATGCTCTAAGTCAAGGGGCACAAAATGAAGTTAAAGGGCGGAAGGCTCAGGGGAAATGTGAGAAAATATTTTTTCACAGAGAGGGTGGTGGATGCCTGGAATAGCCTACCAGAGGGGGGGTGGTAGGGGCTAAAATGGTGACAGAATTTAAGGAGGAGTGGGGTAGAGACGAGGGTATCCTGGAGGTGGTGGGGCTCCAGAGTTCAGTTTGGGCATGGGGCCTCACACTAGAGAGGGATTAATAAGGCAGACTGGGTGGTGATGCGACTCCCACTCCCCCAGCCTGACCTCCCACTGAGCACCCACAACCCTACACCCCCAGACTCCACCACACACCCTCACTCACCTGAACAGGTCCCAGTGTGAAGATATACTCTCCCATTGAAGACATGTCTTGCTGCTGGAACTGAGGACTATTATATGAGAAATAAGATAAGTGTGTTCCAATGGGTTTTCAACTGTACTTATCTTACTTCTCATATAGCAGTTGCCGGTTCCAGCAGCAAGACTTGTCTGTGGATCTTCACACTGGGATCTGTTCAGGTGACTGAGGTTGTATGAGCGCACCTGGGAGTGTGGGGGGGGTGGCTACTCAGTGAGAGGTTGGGTTGGGGGTGTGGGTTGCATTAGTGATGGAGTTGCATTAGTGATGGACCTTATTTTGCAGGTAAAAAAAAAGACATTGAGGGACCGTGTTCTTCTTTTCAGACTCTGAGGGACATCGGAGGGTGGGAGGGTTGCCTCTAAACACCTCATTTAAATCAGCAGTGACATGCATAAGGTTGAAACTGATCTAGATAGTGGGGAATGTAGACTAGCAATTTTGCACTAACCACTGAGCCACCTAAATTGCACTTTCTAATTGTTGTGATAACACACACTGACTAATACATATACACGAGTATGCATATGTCTCAAGTATAACATAAGTACAAGTCACATTAAACTGACCCTCCAACTCACTGGTTTAGCATTTTTCAGTGAGTTGCTTTCAATTCAGTTTATTTTACCAGGAAATACACCATTGAGAAAAACTAATTTCCATGGTGGTCCCTGAAGGACACCAGATAAAACAAGTGACAACAAAAGCAGGTACAAACAGAAATTACAGGTTAAAAATGATGACAAATTTTGTTATACATATAGTATACTTAAAGAGAAGAAACTAAAATCCATATCACAGTACCAGGTACATGTTGTTATAGTATTCATGAAGTGCAACAGGGAGAGAAGAAAAGAGTTGGGAAGGGCAGAAGGAGGTGTAGTGAAGGGGCAATCTAACAGAGAGGAAGCAAAAAGGACAGGGTAGGAAGGGGGGGGATGATGGGAGATGAAGGGGAACATAGTGAAAGGGGGGAGGGGAGAGAGGAGGAGAAGAAAATGAACATGTACTAAGTAGTAAGTACTGGAGGGTTGCCATATGTCAGTTTATGAGAAACATTGACATCTTTCATCTAGTGAACTTTTTAGCAGCAATTTGAAAGAAAGCATCCTAATCAGCTTAATGTGTGCACTGCTCACTGCAGTAAATTAATAAAAGTTTCCTAATGATTTGCTTCTAGCTGTGGTTCAGTTTCAGCGTACTGTACTTTGCAACTCTCTGGAAACTTTTATTAATGCAGTGCATGAGCAGTGCACACATTAAAGGGGACACTGTCAGCTTTCAGCAACTATTATTTATTTATTTATTGAAATTTTTCACCAGGAGGGCACACTGAACAACAAGTTGCTCGGTCCCACAGTGCGCACTTTGTGGAGGGGTTATAGGTCAGAAGGATAATCAGTCACAATAGGATGTGGGTAGTACAAACAATACAACATTGTAGATTGTGCAACAGTTGGAACATACAAGGTATTGTACAGTAAACAGTAGTGGAACATTTGGTAAATTACAATACATGTCCCAAAATCATACAAAAGAACATATGAACGTACAAAACAGTAATAATGCAGTAGAACCATTTATAGTGCTTGAGTGTACCAGGAGCAGGCTTGAGGTAGTACGCAAGTGCTGTTGGAGTAAAAATGATGGGGTTAGGTTGTATACACTGGTGAGCCAGAAGGGCAGGTGGAGAAGGGGGAGAGGGTGAGGCAAGAACTGAATATGAGGGAGAAGGGGTAGCCATTTCCTGATTTCCCCTTCAGGATGTTGAGAACCCTGCCAGGGGGGTCATGGTAGGAAAGCAGAAACTGGGGATAGGTATTAAGGTGGGTTAAAGCAGGAACAGCTGAGGGAAATGTAATTGTGTAGGGCAGCGGTAAGGGAGTAGTTGGAGGAGGAGTGTCGTATTTCAGGGGGGAGGGAATTCCAGATGTTGTATTAGCTAGACAAAGTGGTTAAGAGGTAGAGCTGTTGACTCTGATGGCAAGGGTACTGGGTTTGAATACGGCTTAGGGACAGAGTGTAGAAAGTTTTGGGTAGAGAAGGTTCAGAGGAGGGCAACAAAGATGGTGCATGGGTTGCATCACAAGTCCTATGAAGACAGGTTGAAGGAACTGAACATGTACTCCCTGGAGGAGAGGAGGGAGAGAGGGGATATGATAGAGACATACAAGTATCTTACAGGGAGGAACAGGGTGCAGGAAAACACTATTTTTAAGCGAAAAATATGTTTCAGGACTAGAGGGCATGGGATGAAGTTGGAGGGAGGACGATTGGGAGGAAACATGAGGAAGAATTTCTTCACAGAACGGGTGGTGGACAAGTGGAACACCCTGCCAGAGGAAGTGGTGGGGGCTGAAACAATCATGGGATTTAAGAATGCATGGGATAGACATAAAGGAATTCTAGAGGTCAGGGGTAAGGGGAAATAGACTTCTAGGAAAACAAACTGAACTTACAAGCTCAAATGGGCAGACTAGGTGGGCCATAGGCCCTTATCTGCCGACACTGTCTATGTATCTGTGTATCTATGTATTTTAGGGAAACAATGGGCGAAACCAGTCTGACCGATGAGGGTGTAGTGGCGAGGGACTGTCAAGGTGCGGGTGTCATTTGATCTCAGAGAGTGGGTGGGGGGAGGTGGAGTGGAGAAAGAGGATGAGAGATAGGAGGGGAGCCCCCCAAACCAGAATTTAGAGGTTAGTTTGGCACAGTGAGAGATGCGTCTGTGAGACAGTGGAAGGAAGGTTAGATAGCGATAGAGTTCACAGTGTTGGGAGCGGGAAGGGGAGTCGTTAGCAAAGCAAAGCAGCAGAAGGAGTTAAAGAGTGTGTCCAACTTGGTCAGGGAAGATTTGTGAGCAGCACCATAAACTATGTCACAGTAGTCAAAGATGGATCATCAATGGAAATGAAACTATTCATGTGCCCTAGTATGAGTTGTGGTAAGATCTGTTACCTAAATTTTTTAAATATGTACTTTAACTCGGACTGAGCACTTACCTCCTCCTCCGCCGCAGGGTTCCTCTTCTCAATTTGAACATGCATTGCGCATGTGGAATTTCCTGAACAAATGTACGTGATCATTGGAGCTAAAAGCACATGCTCTTCTGAGCATGGGAATCTTTATAAGAATAGTGACACAAAAATAGGGCCGTGTTCCTAAGCATGCATGTCACGCCCACGGCAACGCATTTAATAATGCTCAGAGGTCTTGTTTCAAGGGTAAAAGTAAGACTTTTCGACACATTTCTGGAGGGCTCTAGCATCACAATAAGTTTTCTTTTCCTTCCTGTGATTTAGCTCTTTTGGGAGGTCACAATTAAAATCGCCCCTTACAAGAATACAGGAGGTGATAATAGAATGCAAGTTGCACCTGAGTGAACAGATCTACTCTTTCTGCCTTGGATTGTGGGCCATAGATGTTTGTCTTATGGAGCTAGTTTCCCATTTTCCATCTAATATAAAGAGTCTTCCTGGGATTAAATCAATAAGTCTAGTCGAGGAAAAAGAAAATGAGTTAAAGATAATTCCCCAACCTGTCCGCCTTATCTGGGCCAAAGGACCAATATGAAGGTCCATTTGTCCATTCGGCCTGGAATGCTCTCACCTGGTCAATTGAATACGTCCAGGTTTCTTGAAGATAGCAGATGTCGAGCTGAGTTTCAGAAATAAATTGGAAGATGGCTTGTCTTTTTACTGGGTTGCAGAGACTGCAACAGTTTAAGGAACCAATGTTAAAGTTGGCCAGAAGTTCTTGGATTTAGAAACTCTCTTCTTTTTTTTTCTGTTTTTCCTTTTCCCATTATACCCTAAGGCCTTGAAGGGGTTTTCAGGATTCAGAGCAGGGTTGTCTGTTACCCCAGTTTCCGTCTCAGATTCCCCCCAAGCAGTAGCTAAAGGGGCAAAGGGATTTGCTGAGGTTATGTCTACAGGTTCGGTGGGGTAGGGGGTTTGGTGTTCCTGGTAACCTGTCTCCTGGGAGCGGGGGCTGGAGTGGGTTTCATAGTGGTCTTTGTTTTCTCAGCCTGAGGCTCATCCTGTGGATCCCTATTACAGACTGGGATCTGTTGGTCATGGCTCATATTCTCTTGTGGGTCCTTAACATCATTCTCCTTCTTAGTCTGAGTAGGCCTAACTTTTATGTCTCCCCCCCCCCCCAATGGGTGGGTAAAGGTGGGGGTGAAGGTGGAGGGTTTGAGGATCTGGTTCTCCATCCTTTGAGGGTTCATCCTGAGCTTTTTGCATTAATGAGTCTGGGCTGATAACTGAAGCTTTGATCTTCCTGGACACAAGTCTCCACCACTCATTCACACTAATGGGATCTGCGCCGGAGGCACTAGGACCCAGCGGGAGCAAACTTTTTGCTGGAGGGCCGGCGCCAGAGATGGGGCCGCAATGAGCGGCACTGCGAGCCTCAGCTCATGCGGTAATGACCATCTCGGCGTTGACCCTCCAACCTCTTCAGTTCCTTTTTTCCCGCCGTCAAGTGCGCTTCAGTGACGACGTCGCTCGCCCGCCGGGAGTCAAACTTTAAACTAGCAGCATAGTTTTCAGTTTTGTTATTTTGTAGTAATATCTCGAATAAGTATCACTTAAGTTTATTCTTATTTACAAAGAAATCTCAGCCTACTTTAATGGAGTCGACCATGAGCAGGTCAGGTGACGGTAGGGAGATTTCGTATGAAAGCTGTTCAGTCAGTCGGGCTGGGTCCGGTCCGCCGCCTTCTCTCTGGAAGGGGGTCTGACAATGGTCAGTCAATGCCCGAGGACGAGGCGGTCCTCGGAAGCATAAAAATAAATGGTCGCATTCCGGACCGACCGAGCTCTTCTTCGCCCACAGGTCAAAAAGAGAAGGCATCACTCGAGTTAGCCCTCTGATATGTCTGCACGTAGAGGTCGGTTATTGGAGCTAGTTGCGGTCTTCTCCTTGAGTCGCCTGCTTCTGTTTCGGTAGCCAGCGTCTTGACATCGAGACCTACCCCGCCCTCTGGTAGGTCTTCAGATGAGCAGTTTCATCAGTGGGCCGCTCTTATGGAGCAATGGGCTCGGAGGTTGGTCCAGCTGCCTGGCTCGGTCACTCAGAGGCCTTAGGACTTCTTGGGAGACCAGGTAGAGGCGGTTGAGCCTCCTGGTCGTAGCAGCACCGTCTTAGAGTGCCATCGACTCCGGCGCCTAGGTGTTCCCCTCTCACTATGGCTGTGGCGAGGGGCCACGCCGATGCCTTTATCTACTGCTCTTCTTCCTTCCTTCCTTCCCTCAAATTCCATCTTCCAGAGTCTTGGGGTGTTTCCAGCGCCCTCGGCGTCGATGGCACGCTCAGCGCCGTCTTCAGCGCCCGATGCATCTGTCGGCGCCGATGCCGGTGCCGCGTGGTGTGATGGTGCCCGTCTGGCCTCTCGGTGCCATCTTCAGCGCCGTGGCTTCTCTACCATTCCCGGTGCCGTACGCGCTTAGCGCCATCGCCCTCACGCGCAGGGGTTCTAGGTCGTCATCCACTTTTCAAGACTCCTCCTTTAACTCCTTTCCTTCATCACTTTCCTCTGATTTTCACTCCTTTCCTGTCCATACAGTCCCTCCTGAACTGTCAGGAGATGACACTGAGCCTGACCCAGACCTTAGACTGGGTGATGAAGTGGATGAAACAGGATCTATTCCTGCTGCACAGCCTGTGGTCGAGGATCTGTCCTTCAAGTCTCTGCTGAAAAACTTGATTTCCACTCTTTCTCTCCAAACTACAGACATCGATCCTGGGAAATTGCTAAGACTCCAATACCTCCATATTCTGGAGATCCCTACGGATTTGACTCCTCCGGTACAGCCCTCCTTTGAGACGCTGTCTCAAATGGTATGGAATAATCCTGCTCTCATTCCTTCGGTGGCTAAATCCATAGATAGGAAATACTCAGCCCCCAAGGATCGACCCATTTTGGCGTCTCAAGCCTTTGCGGATCCTATTGTACTATTGGCAGAGAATGATAAGATCGTCCTTCCCAAACTACTACAGCTCGACCTATTAACAAAGAATCTCGTAAGATAGACACTTTAGGTAAGAGAGTCTTTGCTGCTTCCACCCTTGGTATGCATATTGCCAGCTACCAAGGCTATTTCTCTCAATATGAGTATATCCTTTGGCACTCTCTCAAACAGATGGTTGAAGCTCTACCAGAATCGGATACAAAGCCAGAACTCAAACCATTACCAGGGGTATCGAATCTAACAACCAGCAGGTTAAAGCAGCTATGGATGCTTTCGACACTGCTTCGAGGCGATGAAGCGGCTGGTATTGTACTCATTGTCATTCCTGGCTGCGCATTTCAGGTTCACGAATGACGACAGCAGCAGGTAATGGCGTTGTCTTTTGATGGTGTGTATCTTTTCAGCCTCAAGTAGAACAAGATCTAGAAGCTACACAAAGACTAGGTCAGCCATTAAGTTGGCTCTAGACCCCTCCTGTCCCCTCTCGAGGGTGTTAATCGCGCCAGTTTCACAACCGTCAGTCCTTTCGAGGCAGAGGAAGTTTTCATAAAAATCAAACTCCCCAACCTCAAAAGAAAATGCAACAGAAGGCGCAAGGGCCAAAGCGCCCAGCGCCACCTTATGAGTTGTTGGCCCAAGTCCCATCTCAACTGCCCAAGGTGGACTCTTCCTCAGTGGTAGGAGGTCATCTGATGCACTTCTACAATCAATGGAAGTCCATAACCTCAGACAAATGGGTCCTCCGGATAATTTGCGAGGGGTATTCACTCAATCTTGTGGAGACCCCTCCGGATCGTCCCCCCAAACGACAGTCCAGGCTGTCAACCCTTCAGTCAGACGTTCTCGCCGCCGAGATTCAGGGCCTTCTGAACAACAGGGCAGTAGAAGTAGTGCCGCTGCATCAACGGAACACAGGGTTCTACTCCCATTACTTTCTGGTTCCAAAGAAACTGGGGGCATGCTCCCCATTTTGGACCTCAGAAAACTAAACAAATTTCTGCCCAAGGAGAAATTCAGAATGATTTCTCTAGGAACCTTGTTACTTTTGCTTCATCAACATGACTGGCTAGCCTCCCTAGTCATGCAGGATGCTTACCAGCACATTTCTATTCACCCAAAGCATCACAAATTCCTGAGGTTTGTGGCTCTGGGACAGCATTATCAGTTCAGAGTCCTGCCCTTTGGACTATCCTTGGTGCCGCAAGTTTTTACAAAGTGTTATGCAGTTCTCGCAGTGCATCTCAGAAAGATCGGAATACAGGTGTTCCCTTATCTGGACGATTGGCTTCTGGCAAGTCCTTCCAGGCAGGGAACCCTGCACACTGTAGACATGGCTTCATGCTTTCTCACGTCCATGGGAGTCCTGCTAAACCTCAAAAAATCACAGTTGCAGCTCTCCCAGAGGCTCCTTTTTATAGGAACTCTTCTGGACACCTCCTGTGCTAAGGCTTTTCTTCCAGAGGACAGGAGGAGCGATATCCTTCAGATGGCCCGTCACATCGGGGAGAGCAACTCTGTTCCAGCTCTCTCGATGCAACGGATGCTAGGTCTCATGGCATCCTCGGTGTTCACTATACCCCTAGCACGCCTTCACATGAGAACTTCTCAGTGGATGCTCAGTACTCAGTTGTCCCCAACCACTCACCCGAAGTCCTATCCCATCAAGGTGACAGAACCTCTAAAGAGGTCGCTCACCTGGCGGTCGCACGAGAACAATCTCCTAGAAGGGTATCCCTTTGCTCCTCTGGATCATCAGATTTCCATTACCACAGATGTGTCCCTGATGGGGTGGGGAGCTCACTGTCAGGCTCTCCACACTCAAGGTAAGTGGACTCAGGTGGATTCCCAGCTTCACATAAATGTCTTAGAAATGAGAGTCGTCCTTTATGCGGCCCGGGTGTTGAAGGACATTCTCTGTCACAAGAACATTCTCCTTCAAACGGTCAACAAAGCAGTGATGTATTACATCAACAAGCAGGGCGGTGCTCACTCTTACCCCTTATGCAGGGAAGCGATGAGAGTATGGGAATGGTGCTTGGAGCACAAGGCTCTAATTCAAGTGGTCTACCTGCCGGGAGTGCAGAACGAACTGGCAGACCGTCTCAAGCAGAACAGAGACAGATCCTCACAAATGCTCTCGACTCAACCATAGTTCAGTCACTATTCGGGAGTGGGGAACCCAGACCTGGACCTTTTGCATCCCCAGTCAACACAAAACTGCTCTCTTCTGCTCCAGAAATCCAGGGCCTGGCATTTTCTATCAGGATGCGTTCAGGCTGCAGTGGACAAAGCGCTTTCTATCATTTCCATCTCTTCCTCTAATTCAGAGGTACTTCTCAGTTCAAATCCCAGGGGACAAATGATCCTCATTTCTCCCTTCTGGCCTCAACAGATGTGGTTCCACTACTCAACAATATGTCGGCAGCTCACTGAAACCGCTCCCCTTTCAGGCGGAACCTCTTGACTCAGGGGCTGTTGTTCATCCCAACCTGAGGTTGCTTCACCTTCACGCTTGGCTTCTGAAGAGGTAGAAGTGAACAGGTTCAATGTCTCTCGCAGGGTTTCAGATATTCTTCTGGCTGCGTGGAAGCCAGCCACTAGGAAAATTTACAGAGCCAAGTGGAAGCGTTTTTTGCTCTGGTGTGCAAAATCCTCTTTAAATTCCTTTTCCTGCCCACCAGATAAAATTTTAGAGTACCTCTTAGACCTCTCAAATTCAGGTCTGCAGTACTCTACAGTCAAAGTTCACCTTTGTGCCATTTCAGCTTATCATGAGCCGGTACTTTCCTTGTCACTGGCTCAGTTACCTGTGGTTAAGAGGTTTCTTAGGGGAATTCTGCATACCAGACCTCCTACAAGACGTAGGTACGTAATTTTCATTTCTTGGCTGGCCAAGGACATTCAGGAAATATGTGTCCTGTTTCCTCACAAAGATCACATTTTGTGAGATTAGCACATTGCATGCTGATGTGACCCACCTCTCCGCAGTTGTCACACTTAGGTTTGTCACAGATATTAGAGAGGTGGGTTTGTGACCCACATTTATAGCAAGCTCTTGGCTGTCCGGCGTAAAAGCCCTGTCTAGAAGAAATGAGATGGGGATGTGTTCAATCTCATTTTCATTTTGTCGGAGTTTGACTTTGTTTCCATCCCCTCCAGAAAAGCTTGGAATCTAATATGACTTCAGGTGGGCTTAAAACCTCACATCTCTGTGATAACCAGCAAGAAATATCGTCAACATGCACACTCTCATTTTGAAACATAACAGTACCGAATTTTATCAAAGGTTTTGTTAAAGGTATAACAAAGAAAGGGGACCGTAAGGGGGAAAATTTGACCAAGTTGTATCTCTGCCAGAACAATTCCAATGCGTATACTGATCGAAAACTCACATTGAACTTGTCCTCGCCAGAGATGTTATGGGTGAGAAATGGAGTGAATCTTTCAGTAGCCGTTTCCCAACCTAATGCCTGTCAGGCCTTATGTCTAAACCCCCTTTATACCTCATCCTGACTGCGTTCCTTCACAGGGCAGCTTCCTTTTTTGACCTGGAAAATAATACAGATAACAAGGGTCTCGGGGGGGAGTTTCCTCAGACCTCCCAGAGTTCCTGTCAGTTGTTATGTTAAGATTTGTTTGAGGCCTTTCTCTGTCAGCCGGGGTTTCCTCCCTGGGGGGAGGGGGGGCACAAGGTTTGGTAAGATCCCTTGAGCGTCTACCACATTGTAAATTTCAGTACAGTCATTATTATTATTCTCCTTAGAAATTGTATCAGAGACGAGTTCAGTGTTGTCCTGCGGGGTCCTCGGAAGGGTTCCTGTTGCAGGTACCTGGTGTTGGTCAGGTCGGCACCATTCTGGAGAGTTTAAAGAGAAATTGTCATTGTCCCAGTCGGGCTGGGAGCCATTGTCCGTTTGGTAGTTTTTTCCATCTGGATTCCAACAGTGCTTTTTCAGGTGACCACTTAGCAAGGGGTCCCTGTTTAGAGCTGCAAGGTGAATACTTTTTGGAGCAAGTGGAACACCCTGCCAGAGGAGGCAGTGGGGGCTGAAATGATTGCAGGATTTAAGAATGCATGGGATAGGCATCAGGGTCCTGAAGTAGGAGGGAACAGCCTAGTTCTAGAGAAGCTTGAAGAAGCAAAGTACGTGCACACATGGGCAGGCTAGGTAGGCCATAGGCCCTTATTTACCATCAACATCTATGTATCTATATTAAAAAATATAGATATACAATGTATGATGCAACATAGATCAGTGAGTTGCTATACAATATAATGGGAGGGGAGCTTTCACAGATGACATGAAGGACTAGATTACCTTTGTGTTGCTAAATAACAAGACAATGACCCCTAGATTACAGATAAAGTAATGATTAAATATTTATAATTAAAAATACTAACCAGTCCAAGGTAAGTCTCCGTTCTAACCCCAGTAATGCTCAGGATATTCATAACTTTATGCAGTAAGCCTGGAGGGTTGGACTGCCTGGAAAGATGGAACACATACAATTGAGTAGAATTCTTTGCACATGAGCATCTTTCAAATACTGCCTCTACCAACTGTGGTGTTCTAACCTCTTCAGATTTTTCTCTCCGGCTGAAAGTCTGGTCGCTCGGAGTGGTCGTCTTACTCTTTTGCGTGAAAGAAGATTCAAAACCTTAAAAAACTTAAGTATTTTCTATTTCTTTTATTGCCTCTACTTATTGTTAGTGTAAATCTTGTTTATTGCTTAAATTACATATTTTTTCCGGTTCCTTGCGGTTCGGCATAACCGTCGGGGAACGGTTGTATTTAAGTTATCGGGGTTCTCTGATTAAAGAGCCTTGTTTTGGTCTATTATTAGTTTAGTTTTTTAGTCTATTGTATTGTTTTTGTAATCGCTTTTTATTGGTTACAGAACCACTAATCCGGTTCACCTGTCATCTCTTGGGTTCGGTTCCTCCGGTTCCCATCGGTTCCAGAACCGACCGCAAAATAAACCAAAAAACGGTTTTAGCTTTTAAATAACCACACTTTATTCTTTACTTAGTGGTTAGTGTTTTTCTCGTTTTTAGACATTATCATGTCAGAGAAACCCAAAAAGAGAACCGGAGAACCTGGTTTCAAGAATTGTTTAAAATGTGGAGATGTATTTGCTAAAGCAGACAAGCACACCTTATGTGTGGTTTGTTTGGGATTTGAACATCTGGATCAGGATTGTGAAGTCTGTAAAACTTTCGTGGAAAAAATGTGGAAAAACGCCTTGAAAGGTTGAACAAAAATTTTCTAGGGGTCCCTCCGGCTCTGACCAGCTGACACCCCAATCTGCTGTGGCTGAACCCACAAGTTTGCTTACCGCTGCCCCTGATATGGGCGAAAAAGGGGCAAAAAGAGGGAAAGAACCGGCTGACTCCCCAGTTCCCTCAAAGAAACTCAAAAAAGCCAAGCATGCAGAATCATCCCCTGCTAAACCAGGGACTTCTGCGCAGATGCCTGCTATGCCCTCGGCTCAAGAGATAGCCCAGGCTTTTAAAATTATCCAGGCACTGTAAAACATTGTTCCCCAGCAGCCTGCCCCTACCCAGGGTCCCCAGGCCAGCAGTGGTGTGTTACCCTCTTTACAAGAGGAGCAGTATTATGAAGAGGAAGATGATCCTTTTCAGGGTGATGAACCAATTCCTCCAGAGGTATCTCCTGAGCAAGATTTTGGTTCTCCTCCCAGGGTGTCAGAGGAGTACTCCTCACATTTTACATTTGTAAGGAGAATGGCAGATGCTCTGGATATTGCTACCATAGAGCAGATTGAGGATGAGGAGGAAATTGAATATTTAAATATGATGGGTTTGACACCCACAAAAGCCCTCCTCTTGCCAGTATACAAATTTTTCAAAAAGACACCAAAACTTCTACAGACTCCTAATTCTGTTCCTCCTTGATAGGAGAATAGATAAAAAAATATCAGTTGGACAGGACGGGAGCTGATTTCCTTTTCTCCCACCCTGACCATTAAGGGGTTATACAGCAGGCAGCCTGCAACAAAACCAGAGCCCCATTGTCCTCCTACCCTCCGGACAAGGACTCCAGAAAAATGGATAGCATGGCCAAAAAAGGCTATTTATCAGCCTCTTTGGCCAAGAGACATGCTACTTTTCCAGCTTATGCTGCCCAGTATCAAAAGTCTCTGTTGCAGTCGGTACTGGACATGTCCATGAAAGCCCCCTCACCCTCGTCTGAAGACCTGGCTGAAACTGCCAGGTTTGGGCTGGAGCCGGCTAAGTACCAGTTCCAGATGGCTGCTGATTCTAATGACACTGCAGCCAGATAGATGGCTAACACCATGGCACAGAGAAGGTTTGCTTGGCTCAGGGCCACTAACCTTACTCAGGATACTCAATCCAAGGCCCTGGATTTTCCTTTAGAGGGAAACTCTCTTTTTGGGGAATCCACGGTTGCATACATGAAAAAAGTAGATGAGTATAAGGCAACCTATAGAAGCAACTCTGCTAAGGAGCGTGCTTCTCCATCCATTAGGCCCTATAGAAGAGGGGGCAGAGGAAGGTCTTTTATGACCAGACCCTTTTTCCAGCCAGTAGCCATGTCCCAGTACCAGCAGTATCCACAACAGGGATACTCTAGGGGTAGGGGTAGGATGGGCTCTCAAACCCAGCCTCAGCCCCAACCAAAGCAAAACCCCTGAGGATCAGGCAGCCTCCTCCCTCCCTCCCTGTTGGAGGCAGACTTTCCCACTTCCTTCAGGCTTGGCTAAGCATCACCACAGACAAGTGGGTGCTGGAGGTAGTGGGTCAGGGTCTGTCTCTGGATTTCAAATCTTTTCCTCCACAAAAGACCAGGGTTTACTGCTCACTTCCTCTAGCAGAGAAAACACTACTAGAAGCAGAAGTTCAGAAACTGTTGCATCTCAGAGCAGTGGAATTAGTCCCTACCACCCTGAGAGGAAAGGGTTTTTACTCCAGATACTTCCTAACAACAAAGAAAAGTGGGCAGTGGCGGCCAATATTGGATCTCAGAGCTTTGAACAAGCATCTGAAAAAAACAAAGTTCAAAATGGTAACTTTGGCTCGAATATTGCCAACAATCCAGAAAGGGGACTGGCTGGCATCACTGGACTTGAAAGACGCCTATTTCCACATCCCCATAAAGGAATCTTACTGAAAATATGTCAGATTCAGACTCCCTTCAGACCACTGTAAGGTTTCAACTCTTCCTTTCGGTCTCTCCTCAGCACCAAGGGTATTCACAAAGTGCCTAGTTGCTGTAGTGGCATATCAAAGAAGACAGGAAGTGACTGTCTTTCCTTACCTAGACGATTGACTGGTTGTGGGAAACTCACCAGACCAAGTAAGGAACTCCCTAAGAATCATCCAGGCCTTCTTAGAGTCTCTGGGTTTCATAATAAACCAAAAGAAATCAGTTCTAACCCCTGCTCAGACATTGCAGTTTATAGGGGCAGAAATCAACACACTTCAGGGCAGAGACTTTTTAACCCTAGACAGGGTGCAAAGCCTTCAGTGAATTGCAAACTCCTTCATCCTGAACAGGTCAAAAACTGTAAGGCAGTTTCTGCAGCTACTAGGCCATATGGCTGCATCCACAGGCACAGTGCAAGGATCCAGATTCCATATGTGAGACATCCAGTTTCACCTCAGATCTCACTGGAGTCAGAAAAAATACCCTTTTTCAAAGCTTATACCAGTAACAAGGCCACTATTAAGGGCCCTCTTGTGGTGGAAACAGGAATCCAATTTAAGGCAGGGAGTGCCTTTCCAGAGAGAAAACCCCTTTCTGGTACTCACAACAGATGCATCCCTATTGGGCTGGGGCACCCACTTAGGAAAGCACACGACTCAGGGGATCTGGTCAGCAGCAGAGTCCCTTCAGCACATACATTTACTGGTGCTAAGAGCAGTCTTCCTAGCCCTAAAGGCTTTCTCTTCACTGATAATGGGCAGGGTGGTTCAGATCAGAACAGACAATACCACCACAATGTATTACATAAACAAACAGGGAGACACCAGGTCAGGCCTCCTCTGCACAGAGTTCCTGAAGATTTGGACACTGCGTACTCTCTGAAGGTCTCTTTACAGGCAATTCACTTGCCAGGAAAGGACAATACTTTGGCAGATGCACTAAGCCGCATCAACCAGGCCCATCACAAAGGGGCTCTGAACAAGCAGGTGGTACAGGTTATTTTCAGAAGGTGGGGCACTCCAGAGATAGACTTGTTCGCATCCCACCAGAACCACCAACTACCTCAGTATTGATGCAGACCACCAGCACAGGGCACAGTTTCTCTGGATGCCCTGGTTCTGGACTGGACAGGCAGGCACCTGTATGCTTTTCCCCCTTTCCCCCTGGTGTTCAGGGTGTTACTAAAGCTAAAGTCCCTCTCAGCATCTCTGATCTTGAAAGCTCTGGATTGGCCCAGGCAGCCATGGTACTCTCTTCTGCTCTCCATGTCTGTCAGCAAACCGATACAGTTGCCCCTCAGACACAATCTCCTGACTTCCAATCAGGGAACATTGTTGTATCTGAATATCAAGTCCCTTCATCTCAAAGCATGGCTCTTGAGGAATTAGAGTATGCAGATTTAAATCTTTCAGAAGCTGTCCTAAATATTTTATTTATTTATTTTTTTTAACTTTCTATTTTTTGTCCGCCTGCTCTCACCCTGGAGCTACGCTTCTTCGGGAGACACCTTGGTACCACCCCACGACTTGCCTTACCTGAATCCCCAGGGGTTCCCCCATGGAGCCGTGAATATACTCCCCAGGTGGGTACAGGATGGGACCCCAACATCCCGATATCTTCAATATCTCGTCGGGTCCCCCGGTGGTCAGGCAGGCAGTCGCAATCAGGGTCGGTACCAGTGCTCCATCTACCCGTGCTCCGGCGGTGTGTTTTTCCTCCTTTTCTGAGGAAGTGGCCAGCGCCCTGACGTCAAGGCATTCCCACCGACATCTGCCACTCCCAACCCTCTTTTTGCATGCTCTAGCGCTTGCTATGCCTCTGGTCTCCACCAGAGACCAGCCAAGCACCGAGCAGGTACCCCCCACCCTTCCGGGAGAGGAGAGCTGTCCATCGGATGCTTCTCTCCCTCCCCTGCCAACCCCCGACAGCCTGGGCTCGTTCCTGAACCTGGGTCACCGGCATGACACGAGGTGTGGCATCCAGCGCCTCAACCCTCAGTACCACCGGGCCGGCGTCCTAAATATTTTAAAGGGTTATAGAAAACCCTCCACACAGAAAACGTATTCTTCCAAGTGGAAGAGATTTTCTCTCTGGTGTTCCAGCATGAACCTTATACCACAAAAGGTCGGAGTTTCAGTTGTCCTGAACTATCTCACTCGTTTGCACTCACTATCTCACTCATTTGCATTCATAAGGTTTGCAACCCAGTTCCCTTAAGGTTCATTTAGCATGGGTATGTGCCTATCTTTCTGTGGGGATCAAGGTATCAGTAGCATCCGATAAACTTTTCAAAAGATTTTTTAAAGGACTGATGCATTTACACCCACCTCACAGGGCACCAGTGCCTGCTTGGGATTTAAATGTGTGTATAGTCAAGCTCATGAGCCCTCCCTTTGAGCCCATGGCTACTGCCCAGTTGAAATACCTTACTCTTCCTAGTGGCTATTACTTCTGCAAGGAGAATTAGCGAGCTCCAAGCTCTCTGCATTGACCAAGACTATATCTCATTTCACAGAGATAAGATAGTCCTCAGAACTAACAGACAGTTTCTCCCTAAAGTGGTTTCAGACTTTCATCTGAATCAGTCAATCACTCTACCTGTCTTTTTCACAGACCATACCAGTTCTGGTGAAAGAAGATTACACAGGCTGGATGTGAAAAGGGCTATCAGCTATTTCATGGCAGCCACTAAAGAACATATGAAAAATGGAAAACAACTTTTCCTTACATATGGGGATGTAGGAAAGGGTAAACCAACCTCAAAAAGATCCATCTCTCGGTGGATAGTCCAGTGTATTCAGTTCTGCTACATTAAGGCAGGTAAAGAGACCAAAACCGGATTGGGGGCGCATTCTACAAGAGGAACTGCTGCTACCCTTGCAGCTGCCAGGGAGGTTCCCTTGATGGACATTTGCAAAGCAGCTACCTGAAAAACAGTACACACCTTTGCAAAACACTATAACCTGGATATTTTATCCAGGGGTGATGCTAGGTTTGGCACAGCAGTCCTGCAGAGCCTGTTTCCAAAATAAAGTTCTGTGCCCACATCCAGTGGTACTGCTTGGTAGTCTGCATAAAGTTATGAATATCCTGAGCATTACTTGGGTAAGAAGAAAAAATTACTTACCATAGTAATCTTATTTCTTCCCAGTGATGCTCAGGTATTCATAACTCCCTCCCTCCCTTCCAGAACTTCAGCCTCTGCACTCCGCATGCTGCTGCCACCAAGCCATATTGATTTTGTTGCATTTCTCTGTTTTAATCATTTTTAAACTGGAGTTTTTCAATGTTCTCCTCTTGGAGTTTTATTTGATGTGGTTTTGTCAAAGTTATCCTCCCTTTGGAGGTTTTTTTCTAAATTCTATGCTTTAATTAGGGGACACCCCTCTTTTTATAGAATATTACTTACATTAGTTCCTAATGCCTGACTTCCAGGCTTCTCACAAATCTGAAGAGGTTGGAACACCACAGTTGGTAGAGGTAGTATTTGAAAGATGCTCACGTGCAAAGAATTCTACTCGTTTGCATGTGTTCCATCTCTTCAGGCAGTCCAACCCTCCAGGCTTACTGCATAAAGTTATGAATACCTGAGCATCACTGGGAAGGAATAAGATTACTGTGGTAAGTAATTTTTTCATTTGTGTCATCTCAATTAGAACTGTCAGTCTCTATGTCAGAATCAGATGCAGCTTCTGCCCCCTCACTTTTTTTGGATACTGTGGGCTCAAATTGGTAAGGTTGGATACCAATATCAGAATTTAAATATCATCTTTATATTCCTCTACCTCAGACATGATGTATAGTGAACACAGGCACAGTAAAGATTATTGAAATCCAAAGGAAAAAAAACACACTCACTGTAAAACAGTTAGCTTAGCTGATTTAAGTTTTTTTTTTTAATTAATTTAGTATGCTTTATCCGCGACTTGCCCTAAGCTCATCCCCCACTGTCCCAGGCCCCCACCTCGCCCCTGGGACTTACCTTTGCTCAGCAGAAAGAAGGAACATAACTAGCACAGACAAGCAAATTCTTTTTTCAGTACTTTAGCAACAGAATTTCAACAGCATGGTAAGTTTTAAGATGCAAAACTGCATATGAATAGTCCATTTCAAACCTCCACTGTAAAAAAAACACAAAAAACAAAGTAACTTGAACTGTGTTTAGGAGTCCTCTAACTTATCTTCATTGAGAGTTGGAACATTAGATCTACTACACGAACATTCCATTCTGTGACATTTGACACTTTAGTCCCAGGGCTGTCTGATTATCTCCCTTTCCAACCAGATTGAAGCTTAGCACAAAATAGTGCTTTGCTGAATGAAAGCGAAGTAATACCACAAAACCTCTAATGTTATCTAGTCCATTAGGAATCAGAAGAGCTTCCTTTTTCTATGTAATAGCAAAACAACTGCAGGGCAGTGCCCACTGCAGCCGTAAAAAGGACTTGTGTCCACCTCCCTCCAAAGCTTCTGTTACTCTCCCCATCTTCATCCTCTGTGAACACTGAGCAAAAGTATTTGTTCAGGATGTCTGCTTTTTCATGGTCTCCCTCGGCACATTTTCCTCCTATATTATAATATATATATTTTCTTCCTATATCGTCCTCCCTCTGCATCTCCTTATACCTTCTGAATGCTACCCGTTTAGCCTTTACCTTTTCAGCCACCTCTTTCGAGAACCATGGCAGTCTTTTTTTCCTCTTACTTTTGCTCACTTGTTTGATGCTGAGGTTTGTTTCCTTTACTATGCTCACATTTAGGTTTGTCCATTGTTCCTCCACCCCTGCCAGGTCATCCCAGAAGCATTCACCCATCTTTATAAAGTCTGTCCTCATGAAGTTCAGGACCCTCACCCTTGTGCGGTTTGATTCCACATCTGCCCTTATATTGAACCACACCATATGGTGATCAGTGGTTCCCAAGTGGCCTCCCACCTTGACATGTGCAATACTGTCCCTGTTAATGAGTACCAGGTCCAGTATTGCCCCATTACAAGTAGGTTCACTGACTAGTTGCCTGAGGAATGCCCCCTGCAGAGAATCCAGGATGTCCCTGCTTCTAGCTGAAGCTACTGCTGGGAGGCTCCAATCTATATCTAGCTGGCTAAAGTCCCCCACCAGCAGCACCTCCCCTTTTTCTGCTCTCTTGCCACTGGTTTCCACCACCACCTTGTCTAGTTCCTCCCTTTGTGCTGGAGGTCTGTAAATTACTCCAGTGCGAATAGTGGCTCAATTTCCCATCTCCCTCATCTTGGAAGATATGCAAGATTTCTTGGGCAGACCATATCATGGCCTGAAATGATGTGCCCTAAGGAGGAGACTTGGGTGCCTAATACACTATATCTGCATTTCAGAAGAAATAGACCTTGAAGTGTGCCTGACTAGGTGCACCACCTCCTATTCCCAGTAATCCTCGTCTTTGTATTCAGGTTTATTCTTCTCTTCCTCTTCCTCCTCCTCTGAAGTTAGAAGAGCTTCATGAAGAGGAGCTGGGACCACTTCTGGGAAAGGAGTAAAAAACAGGCACTGCCAGCACCATTCACTTTATCATGGGCATAGAAACATAGATCAAATGATGTCAGAAAAAGGTCCAGCGGCCCATCCAGTCTGCCCTCTTTGACTGCCCAGTGTAGGCCCTCGTGGCCATCTCTTTCCCTTACCTATGTTCTCTAGCCTTTTACTATGGCCGTGTGCCTTTCCCATCCTACCTTAACCCTTCCACCATCACTGTTTTGGCCATCACCACCTTCTCTGGTGCCTGTTCCACTTGTTGATCATTCTTTCAGTGAAAAAGTGCTTGTGGACATGCTTCCTAAATCTTTCCTCTGCCAGTGTCATTTAATTGCCCTGCATTCCTGTCTTCATTCTTATCGATGAATATGTCTTTGCAAGCCACCCTGTTTATCCCACGCAGGTATTTTCATTGCTTTACATTTCTTCACATTAAAGCTCGGCTGCCAGATCTTGGACCATTTTACCAACCTACCCAGGTCCTCCCTTAGTGCCCTAATTCCCTTCTCACTGTGTACCATTGCACAAATCTTAGAAGCATCCTCCAAGAAGCAGATCTGTCCTGTACACCCACCCCTATGTTGCATAAGAATATTTTAAAGAGGACAGTGTCTAGGACTGAGCCCTCTGATACCCTGCTTGTTACCTCTGTAACATATATGAATTTGCCATGTACCACTTTCTTCTGTGTCCTACTCCCTAGTCAGTTTTCCACCCACAATGCTCTCTGTTCTTCCACCCCAGATCCCTCAGTGTTTTGAATAGTTTTTTGTGGGGGGACTGAGTCAAAGACCTTGCTGAAGTCCAGGTACAGTATATCAACATTCTGTTCTTTTTCAGCCGCCTAGTTAAAGAACTCTCTGATGTGGTAGAGCTAAGAAGAAAGGAATGTCACAAGCCCATTCCCTTGGGGTGGGATTCTCTGCATCACAGTCAATCCCTCTTGTGACAGGGGTCAGGGATACCCTTCCTCTGTCCTTTTAGCATGCTCACTATCTCACAACTGAACATATGCCAGAGGATCCTTGGGTGCCCTCTTTCCATGTGAGGGGGTACAAATACAGTCTCGAGTCTGTGTTCCTGGGATAGAATCTTTCGACCACTGCACAACGAACCAGAAAGCCACAGGGGTGTGTATAGGCTTCAGGGGGCCCTACACACGCTATTATGTTTCTTTCCCCAGAAATGCAGAGCTCGGTTCAAACCCACACAGACTCCTCCTGAGACCCTTCGTAGTTCCTCCCCTCCTTTCGTCACAAAGTCCCTAGTGGACTTTACTTTAGTAGTGTTTGATCTTAAAACAGTAACACAGGCGTAGTATAGTTTGAACAACTCTTCCCAAGGCAACACACACAAACGACACTGGCAAAACTATCTTAAAAGTTAGCTGAAAGCTTTACTAATTAAATAAATGCAGTAAATAACATAAAGACAAATAATGTAGACGTTGGTTACAGGATATTGAAAATAAAATGGAAAATATACATAAAAACCTACACTTTAAAATTCTGAGATTAAGGTTCTACCTGAAGTCTTTAGTTGCTGAATTTTGAAGTGCAAAGTGTCAGACATGGTAGTTGAAGTCTTAGCTCTGGTGGTCCAGGAGAATGTCTAATTGTCTCTGCCCTCCTATGCAGAGAGGCAGGGTCCCCAAATGCAAAAAGCTAAAGGCACAGATACAATCTTTCTCCCTTGTTTTATGGGATTTCTCAAAGGGCAGGTCCAGTGGACAGTGGCTTGCCATGTGATTAGCTAGCATTCTGTTTCTATGGTTATGCAACTAATCAGTTTTTAGTATTTTATTACAAAACAACAAATATGCAGTTCTGAATATGAGAGAAAAAAAACTCAGAGGTCAGCTAGTCTAAACCGGAATTCTTAGGAAAACCCACCAGCCTGTCCTCTCTTTGAAGCAGCAGTAATCAAGCTATGCTCAGTATAGCTATTTACTTAAATAGTAGCCCATTTAGTTGTAACTAGATTAGGTCAGGGTAGCCTTGCAGAGACAAAGGGAAGCCAGACAACCGGGCTTCTCTGGCTGCTGTGGCCCATTCAGACACAAATGGACGTGCCTGCTTGCCAGCTCTGCCTAATTATTCTTTTTTCTCCCTTTAAGTGATTTAATTAACTCTAGTCCCTGGCTAGCAGCTGACAGATTATCTGCCCAGTAACAAGAGTTACAACATCATTCCTCAGGGCCCATGTCTTTGTAACCATGATTTCTTGCACTTACAGTGGGCCATCATGGCATCTGTGATGCATTTCTCATATAAAATTATATAAATTGTGACCAAAACAATAAGGTATGGCCTTATCTTGCCGCAGGGAGTACAGACCAGCTAACCTAAAGCAGGAAAGGTAATTTATTTCATGTCATACTTTCTGGATCTGTTTTGGGGCTGTTCTGTAAATTTTTATGTTTCTTATTAGCCAGGGAGGGGACCTGTTTGTCAGAATATTTGCAGTTTCTTGTGGATTGAGTGTTTAATTATAGTCTGTGAAGCGGGAGTCTGATTGTGGGAGGAGATAAAGCAGGGCTAGAGGAGACAGGAGACTTCAGCCTCATGCCTGCCAGCATCCCATTGTGTGGCGTTCCATCATGTGAGTGTCACAGAGTAGGAGTGTGGCTTCTGCATAAGGGACATCTTTAGGTAGTTTGTATGGAGACTGTAGGACCACAGGGGACTCTGGAAGGTGGTACGGCACCTCATAGTACAATTGTAAGTGGCAAGACAGGTGTGTAACGGGATCCTAGAGATATCCTATCTGGGGCTGCCTTGTAGTGCTAATTGTAACTGAGTAGAACGGGCTGAGTAGGAGGGTCTGGGGAAAGCCTATGTGAGGTAGCATAATAGAAAAATAACTGAGAATAGAGGGAAAAAATGTATATAGTCTGAGTTCTGAGATGGTACTGGAAGTAATACACTAATCTCATATCACAGCTGCATTCAATACAAACACACCATGATGTGGGTAAGTGCAGGAGTTTTGGGACTGTGGAGAACCAGAGGATGCTCTGGGAGTTTCACCAGTGTCTCAACTGCAGGAAGTCCAAGGCCACGTGAGTGGAACTGACAGCTGCAAGAGCTGAAATATGTCTCTTTAGCGCTGCCAGACCCCATAGGGCATTATGCCATAGCCACCTCCAAGGCCAGCACAGGCTAGAGAAGAGGGTTGATCCACAGCAGAATGCACGCTGCTGTGTGTACCCAGGGGGTGGGGGGGGTGCAACAAAGGGTGGCTAACCCAGAAGCTCAAAAGTCCAAAGAGTTGCACTCCAACAGAAATCACCACAGTAAGCTCCAGTATTAGCTTTGCAAAGTCTTTAA
This sequence comes from Neoceratodus forsteri, assembly GCA_016271365.2. NCBI lineage: Eukaryota > Metazoa > Chordata > Ceratodontiformes > Ceratodontidae > Neoceratodus > Neoceratodus forsteri. The sequence goes on along the minus strand of CM028132.1, from coordinate 807,220,624 downwards.
TGCAAACAGTGACTTTCAGTACAGCTTTATAAATCACCTTCATGGAAAATCTTTGTCAACCTTGCCAAGGCTTTCGACACAGTCTCCCATTCCCTCCTCGACTCCCTTATGGCTGCTGGTTTTTCTACTCCTGCTCTTACCTGGTTTAGAGCTTCCCTCACAGACAGAACACAATCAGTCAGGATTCAGAATGCAGTCTCTCCACCCCTCCCAATCTCCACAGAAGTCCCACAGGGCTCTGTGCTCAGCCCCATCCTTTTCTTCGTCTTCCTAAATAACCTTCCCTCAGTCTGTTCCCCCTTCTCTTCTATCCATATGTATCCCGATGACACCATCTTGTTCACCTCTGGCACAACCACCATTGATGTAGTAACCACCCTATAGCAATAGTTCTTAGACTTTGTCACAGTGAGCCTCCCCAAATCCATGGAAAAGATTTTGAGCCTCCCCCAAAAACTAAAATAATCTTGGGCCTCCCCAAAGAAAAATAACACACTGTACTTTGCGCAGTACACCATGAATAAACTGAAACCCCTTTGAGTACTTCATTCACATTTAGTTATTTGTCTTATACTGAAGTGGAACCTTTGAAAAAGAGTTCCTATGCTCAAAGGTGTTATCTGAATAACAAATAAATAAAATAAACAAATATTATTATTCAACTTATTGTAACCACCCCCACAGGCCAGCCTACTTGCTCCACTATTTTCATTCTTGAACCATTGTTACCCCTTGTTGCAGTACCTTCATGGGTCAGACTACTTTCTTTTTTTCCTCTGCATATGAAATAACCTTCCTACATACTTTGCCTCTCCCCCTCCTTCCCTGCTACTAAGCAATTTCTCTCGGATTACTTTGCTCCTTCCTGCTGTTGCTCTTAGCACTTCTAGGCTCGGCCCTTGTATTTGAGCTGTTCTGCTGTCAGTCTAAAAATTGATCAATTACCACCACTCATTATTAGTTTATTGTTCGTATTTGTTTGCACTATTGTTCATTGTGTATTTCTTGATTCTTTTGCAGTTATCTTTTGAAATGTATTCACTCCCTACCCTTCCCCGGGTACACCTGAAACGAGCCTTCGCTCATTCACCTTACCTTGTCACTTATTAGTAAATAAATACATAAAATCCACTTACTATTATCCACTTTCAATTTGCTTCATCTCTTCACACAAAATATATAAAACTCAAAATTTAAATACAGTACTTTTCAGACTTGCTTGAGCCCCAGAACAGGTTGGGGCCTCCCGGAGGCTGGCCTCACCGTTTGAGAACCCCTGCTGTATAGCATGACTTCCACCAGGTTCAGCTCTGGTTTGCCTCACATCAACTATTTCTAAATGCCAAAAAGACAGTCTCCATGACCTTCAGCACTAGGCAGAGACTCTCTAGGCTCCGACCCTTACCCTCTTTCTACACCCTTGATGGGACCATCCTTGAGGACACACCCTCTTTCAGATACCTTGGGGTTTGGCTGGACTAGCATCTCAGTTTCTCTGGCCATACTGATGCTATTCTGAAAAAACTGCACCCCAAGCTTGGAGCCCTTTACAGGAACTGTAGTTGCATCCCTCCTACAGCCTGGTGAGAACTTGTCCAGAAGAAGGTCTTCCCCATTATTGACTACTGTAATGTAGTCTATGATGCCGCTCCCATATCTTTCCTTACCAGATTGGACTCTCTTTTCCACTCCTTCTGTGAATTTGTTCTTGATGCCCCATCTCAAACCCATCATTATGACCTTTACTGAGCCCTGTCCTCCCCTCCCCACTTGCTAACAGACACCTGGCTCACTGTGCTTAGCTAACTTCCAAACTTTGGCTTGGTGTACTTTCTTCCTACCTCTTATGCTTCCTCCCTCCCCCACCTTCCTCCCACTCCCTCAGATCCTCCGATACTCGCACCCTGTTAGTCCCCCGACTAACCACCCTCATCAGCCAATCCGGCTTCTCCCATCACTTCCCCAAAATCTGGAACTCCCTCCCACCTCAAATACAACACTCCTCCTCCTACTCCCTTGCATAACTTTCTCTCTGCTAGGTGCTCCTGCTCCAATCCTCCTTAACTTGTTCCCCTATGAGTCTGCTTCAGCTTCATGCCCACCTCTTTCCTGCAAAACGCTCCACCTACATCATCCCCACAGCATCTCTTCTTTTCCACCTTACTCCCACCTCCGTTCCCTCCTCTATACACCAGCTTACCCTCACTGCCCACTTGTCATTGCTTGGCCTAGGCCCCTGGCAGGGTTCTCTGCATCCTGGAGGGGTCCAGAACCTAGGCAAACACCTTCCTCGCCTCCTACTCCCACCCCATTCTTTCCTGAAAGGACTGGGTCTCGGCCCCTCTTCTCTCCCATCTCCCCTGGTCCTTCTGTAGCCTACTCCCCATCGCTGCCTACTTCCCTCCTGTCATGCTCTACCTCTACGGCCTACAACCTGCTTCCCTCCTGTCGTGCTCTACCTCTGCCTTGTGCAAGCAGGGTCCACAGCATACTGGAGGGGCCAGGTCCCGGCACACCTTTCTCTTTCCCCTCTCTTCCTTCTTGACATACTGTAACTCCTACTGCCTACAACCTGCTTCCCTCCTGTTCATGCTTGACCTCCGCCTGGTGCAGGCAGGGTCCCCAGCATTCTGGAGGGGCCAGGCCCTGGCAGAACCTTCTCGTCCACCCTTGCCTTCTCCTCCTCCAAATCCCCCTTTCCACCCCCGCCTCTGCCTATATGCCCCCATTCACCTTCCCCACTCCTTCCTAGCCGTAGTTATTGGCTAACCCTAATCTCTAATGCACGATAGTCAACCTTGCACTTTTGTTATACTTTGCAAATTTTGTTCCATCTGTGTCTCTCCTCGCAATCTTGGCCTAGTTCAACCTCCTTGTATTCTATCCAGCCATTTTCCAACTACAAAGCTATGTCCCACCAAGTGTTTGCCGAAGATATCTGTGCTATTGTATCTATCTAGTTCAAGACTGTTTGCATGGTATCCATCTAGTTCATGCCTGTTAGCATTCCTCCTTTTCAGTATTTCTGTATAGTCTGCTCACTTTATTGATTGTAATCAATATTGTGTAAAAAATCTCTGTATACTATTCTCATGTTCCCCTACCCCCCCCAGGTCGCACCGGGAGATGAGCAACTTGTTGCTCAGCGTGCCTTCCTGGTGAAACATTTCAATAAATAAATAAAACTTAAAAATACCCCAGTGCTTCGCCTATCAACGAGGCTTCCTAAGGGGGCAATGAGTTGGAAACCTACAAAACCTTATATAATACCCAGTGATGACATCATAAGGATGCCCTCATATTTTTTTTTTATTTATTAAACTTTAGGATTACAAATACCTTTGAGCAAGAATTGCTTGTTTACAAAGGTTCCACATCAAAGGATGGAAGGTTAACATACAAACAAAGTTAAACATTAATACAGAGTCTCAAAAAATAAATACTGTATTTCAAGCGGAGAGACGGCAAAAGGATAGTAAGGCCAGATGATCAACCAGTAGGGGTGGGGAGGGTGAGTGGGGGTCAGGAAGGAAGTGGTCAGGCTGAAGGACACATTGTCTGGGGGGTTGGTATGAGAAGTGCAAGGTAGAGGGACAAAGTCTGAAAATGCTAAAAGATGGGAGGGGTGTGGGGTGAAGTAGAGGAGGAATGGGGAGGGGTAAGGTGAGAGGGAGGAAAGTGGAGGACAAGGATAATTGGCCAGAGGGAGTTGGGGCTCACAATGCCATGCGTGAGTGTAGAGGTTGACCAAGTAGGAAAAGCAGTCACATTGGCTGGTAGTAGAGAGGGGAAGTTGTACTTGCCTTTTTAAATGGGCTGAGCGTAGTAGCTGAAAGGGATTCCTTGTTGAGTGAATTAAACCACTGGGGGGCCCTGTGAGCGAATGACCTATGGCCCATAGTGGTCCAGCATCTAGGGACCTGGAAGGTTTGACTTAGAGTCGGCTGAGTATAGGAGAGGGAATAGTCCAGAGTAACGCTGAGATATTTGAACTGAGGAACCTGCTCCAGTGTAACTCCAGAATGGTTAGTGGTGATGAAGGGTAGAGAGTTATGTTTGCTCCTTGCGTTGCAGAAAGTCATAACTTTTGTCTTGCTGTAGTTCATGACAGGTTTGTGCGAGCTGAACCATTCCTCAATGCATTTGAAGTCATGCTGTAGCTGCCCTTCTAGATGCTTGGTGTCGCGATGGCTAGAAAACAGGACTTCGTCATCTGTGTAGAGAAGTATTTTCTGATTGCAGATGCTAGTGAGGCTATTCAGGAAGAGACTAAAGAGTAGGGGTCCAAGGATGGACTCCTATGGTACTCCTAAGAAGACTGGTTTCTTATCAGAGGTGACATCAGCAATCTTAACTCACTGGATCCTTCCCTCAAGGTAGCTTGTTATCCAGAGCAGGGCATCCTTGGAGAGCCCGATAGTTGACAGTTGCCTGAGTAGGAGTGGATGATTGACTGTATCAGATGCCTTCGTAAGGTCAGTGAACATTGCACCCACACAGTTTCTTTGGTCAAGGGTGGTGTGGATGAATCCTGTAAATTCCAGTAGTGCTGTGCCCTTTTCTAAATTCATGTTGTTCAGAGCACTGGATATTATATTTTACTAGATACTCGGTTAGCTGGTCTGATACGATTCATTCCAGGGCTTTAGATAAGGGGGGAGGATGGAGATGGGTCTGTAGTTGATATGCAGTGACTTATCACCACTTTTGTGTACAGGTGTAATGGTTGCCTGTTTCCAAAGAGATGGGAATTGGTCCAGCCTTAGAGAGAGGTTGAAGATCTTTGTCAGAGGTTCAAGGATTTCATCTAGGACAAGTGCAGTCAGCTTCAGGTTGAGGGAGTCACCGCTGTACCCTGAATTGTGGATGGCTTTGCAAATATATGTATGGGCTAAGTGTATTGGGATCACTTTGAAGTAGAATTTTGGGAGTGAGCAGTCGTTGCCAGCAGTGTCATGGTGAGTGCTGGTGGAAGGGGCATTGAAAATGTCAGGTGGTAGTACACTGTCCAGGTTTGAAAATGCATTGTTGAAGGTGTTGGTGATAGTACCAAGGTCAAGCGTAGGAGTTCTGTCGATGTTTAACATGGTAGGTGGAGATTTAGGGTCTTTCCCTGTGAGGTCTTTCATGTTACTCCAGGATTTTTTCCCATCCCCCATGAGTTGGAGACTGCCTCCCTGAAATGTTTGCTTTTCGCATTCTGTATGGCACGTGTACATTCATTTTGAGCTGTTTTATATTTAATTGTATCCCAAGGCATAGATGTGGATCAAGTACGGAGCCCAAGGTGGTCCCTATGTGTGAGACGTGTTATGAGCTCGGGGTTATCCATGGGTTGGACCTTCCTTTGACCTTAAACTTCTTCACAGGTGCATATATGTCGCAGGCCGCAGTAAAACGGTTGATGAACATGTCCAGGACTTGGTTGATAACATTGCCCAAGTCAAGTGTAGACCAATCCGGTCTGTGTAGATGGGTTTTTAGTAGCTCTGGGTTCCCATGCTTTATCACCCTGGTGTAGATTACCTTGGGAGGGGGGTTAGCGAATTTATTGGCCCAGGTACAGATAATGGGTAAGTGGTCACTTATAGTGTCAGGGAGCACCGAGACCTTGGAGATTCGTTCTGGATGATTTGACAGAATCCAGTCAATTAGTGAAAGTGACCCAGTCCTATAATTGCACCTGGTGAGAGTGGAGACGAGTTGGTTGAGGTGCTGTGCCGTGACAGCATCCTTGTGTACACTGGCCTCAGGCAAAAGCCAATTGATGTTGAAGTTACCCAGTATTATAATTTCCGCATTGTGATGAAGGCCCCTTAGGTACTCCATGACCCTATTGAAGCCATGGGCCTGGTCCTTAGGGGGTAAGTATACAGAGGCTATAGTCAGCACCTTATTGTGGGCACCAAGAAGTACTTTGATGGCGAGATCCTGGGATGGTGATTCATGGTTTGAGAATGGAATAACATGCCCCTTTAAGGACTCTCTCAGGTAGATGGCGCAGCCTCCACCACCTTTTGAAGTCCTGTCCAGCCTGAAGATATTGTATCCAGGGATGGCAACTGTGTTGTCGGGTATCTTAGGGTTAAGCCATGTTTCAGCACAGATAGGATGTCGAGGTCATGTTGCTGCATCCAGGTTTGGAGGCTGTCTACTGAGGAAGCTGCAGACATTGATTGATGCCAGTGTGAGGGAGTCTGCCCTTCTGCTGTGATGGCATAAGGTCGATCCAGGAGGACCCTGGTTGGGATGGACATTGCTCGAGAGCAGGAGTAACATTAGCAGGATTCTGAGGGGGTAGATTATTAGCATTTTTTGCGTGAGCAGTGCAGTGTGAGAACAGCAGACCAGTGAGGAAGCTCTAAGAGAGTAAGAGAGAGAGAGAGGGAGATCAACAAAGGGGGTGGGGGAGACAGATAGCTTTAAACTCCAGAGATCTAGTACTGTGAGTCAATGGGGGCAGGAAGGGGTAGGGGAGGGAGCAGCTTAAGTGTATTTAAAGGTGGCATGGGAGGCGGAGGGGGGCAGGCGAAAAATTTGGCAGCAGAAGCAACAGCTGTGGAAGCTGGGGCTGTGTATACGCTGTACCTGATGCTTGTTTCCAGGGGGGCCGTGGCAGCAGGCTTCTTGGCACTGAGAGAGGCACAGAGTGGTGTCCAGGCATGCAGGAGGTGAACCGCAGATAGCGGTAGGTAGCCCAGTGGGCTACAAGGATGCCTGTTGAAAGAGGGACAGGACAGGGATTTATTGCACTCCAGAGTGGTGCGAGTGAAAATAAAATTAGCACACAGATAGGGTTACAAGATGTCCTCATTTACGAGGACATGTCCTCTTTTCCAGCTGCCAGATATTCTTCATGTACCTTCTCTATCCTGTTGTATTATTGTTTTTATTATATTTTTACTCTCTCCTACCCAGGATCTCCTTGTAAATGAGCTGTGAAGGAGGTGGAGACTTTAAACCTATTTACTCGGGGTCTGGCACAAGGGCTCATCAGGGGAAGGAATAAGCGTCTTCTTTTTGGCATTCTAAAATCTGGCACCCCTACACACAGACAAAGAGCTGCAATTTACTAAAAGAGGGCCAAATCAGAGGGAGGGAAGCAGACAGCTAGGCGTCAGCACTGCAACTGAGATTTGTAAAACAAGGGGGTCACAGTCAGGTGAAACAAAGGGGAGAAATTAAGTTGGTAGCTGCACTGGATTAAAATACAGTATAACAAATCAGCAGCCTATGGAGATTTTCAGCAAAGAAATCCTGAAACTCTAAAATCCTGTAAATCCTGTTCTCTAATAATCTTAGACACAGCAACTGAGACAGCAAGTTTAACACAATACAAAAGATGACTGTAAGCAGTGGCGCAGGAAAAAATCTGCAGAGGGGAAGCTGTGTGGAACAACTTGGCACACTGGAACTGAAAATCAGTGCCTGAAAAACAATTAGTAAACACTACAGGACATTATAAAACTTAATATGAAATAAAACAAGAAGTCAGTGAAGTAAGCAAAACTGTGTTTAACCTATTACTTTAAATAGGAGCACTTTTATCATTAAACTGCAAAAATAAAATTCCAGTGGTGCATAATGCAAAAAAAGAGCCTGTCTGTAAATCATATTTTGAAATTTAAGGTACAAAATGGAGGCTTAGCTACTATTATTTTTTTCTTTATAGTGTCATTGGGGATCCGATTATATGATAAATGCTTCGATCACCCTTCTTGTTTTCAAGATACTGCCTTGGGATCAGTCGCTTTACACAGTTAGTGTCCAACTCCATTCAATTTAGGAAGGCATAACATGGCTGAGAGAAAACATAAACAAACTGAACATTGTATTCAACATATCATTCCAGCATGAATTAGATTCATAGCATTTTTTTCCCTTTTTGATCATGTATACATGCATTACTATCAGAATTGAAATGTGGACGGGTGGGGTTGTGAGGGTAGGGCGGGACCTTGGTCCATGTCACAGTAAGAAATTGTTGGTTGTACAGATTAAAGCTGTTGGGAGGTAGGAACCCGGGGTGAAGAGTGAAAGTGTGCATTAATGCACCAAATTCATCTCAGGTGTGGTTTTAGATCCCACATTTCATTGATACCCAATGGATTCACTGTGTCCAAACAATAGATCCAGTAGCTCTCTTTTTTTGAGGAGGGAATTAACTCCACGAGACCAATTGATTCCCTGATGAAAGCCCTTAATTTTGTATTGACACACAATGTTTTTGTGTTTGATGAAAATTATTATATCCAAGCATGTGGAACAGCTCTGGGTGCCTTAATGGCACCTTCATATGCTAACTTATTTTTGGGCTGTTGGTAACTTAATACTATACAGAACCCATCCACAAATCCCTTCTTCAAAAGTATCGTACACTGGCAGATATGTAGACGATTGTCTTTGTGTGTGGAAGGGTAGTGAGGAATCTGCACATGAATTTGTAGAATGGTTAAATAGTAATGAGCTAATGATCTAAACTTGAGGTTTACTTGCGCTGTTGGGGAAAGAAAGTGTGAATTTCCTGGACATACCATTAGTGGGGGATCATTTATCCCAAAAAGTGACAACAAAAGGGCTCAGGAAAACTACCTCAACTAACTCACTCTTAAGATATGACAGTGCCCATCCTCAGAGCATGAAAAAAAATCCATACCGTGTAGCCAAATGGTAAGGATTTGCAGAAATAGCTCCGATAGGTCAAATTTTGATAAACAGACAGGGGAACTAAAGGACCATTTTATGCAAAGGGGTAATGATAGGACCTGGGGAGGAGGAATAGATGGGAAACTTACTCCCTTGGGGGGTGGCGATTAAGGAGAAGGAAACAGAAAGGGACCTGGGGATTATGGTATCGCGTGACCTCAAGGTGGGCAGCCAGTGTAGCAGGGTGGTGGGAAAGGCAAATGTAATGTTGGCCTGCATTGCAAGGGATTTTAATAGCAAGAAGAGGGAGGTGCTAATGCCATTATACAGAACCATGGTCAGGCCGCAGTTCTGGAGGCCTCACTTATGAAGAGATGTTGAGTTGATTGAGAGGGTACAGAGAAGGGCAACCAAAATGGTACAAGGGATACAGGATGTACCCTATGAGAGAAGAATGAGAGGGATGAATTTGTACCCTCTGTAGACTAGGAGGGAGAGGGGGGACATGATTGAGACCTTTAAGTATCTGAAGGGAATAAATAAGGTGGAGGGTGATAGCTTGTTCAGATTGAAGAAGGGAGCGAACACAAGGGGACATAGCCACAAACTGAAAGGTGGGCAATACAGAGGTAATGTCAGGGGGCAAGGGGGCAGTTTTTCACGGAGAGGGTGGTGGAGGCCTGGAACAAGCTGCCGGAAGAGGTAGTGGCAGCTGAAACGGTGGAGGGGTTCAAGAGGGCTTGGGATAGATTTAAGGGGTTGGGAAAAGAGGGTAGAAGCATAACAAGAGGGGGGAGGTAAGGTGCTGGGCAGACTAGATGGGCCGTGGGGCCTTTCTCTGCTGTCACATTTCTGTGTCTGTGTGATACTGATACTATAAAAAAGCTAAAATAGAAGTAGCAGATATTACACATAGGGAACTTTGTCAAAGGGAGAGCAGGAAAACTAAGGGAAGTGAATGGGACCCCGTCACTTCAGTAACAGAATAACAGAATATAGTAATGTTGCAGGTGCTATTGGCAATATTATATGGAAAAACTGGCCAATTCTCTTTGGGGACACTCCGGGGATGGGGGAGCTACTCCAAGAGTAACATTCAAAAGAGCCCCAAACTTATGTGAAAAACTGGTTCACAACCATCTTCACACACCAAAACTAATTACAGGGACGTGGATCCCTAAAAGACCAGCAGGGACATATAAATGTCAATGCCGTAACATCTGTCAATATGTGAATGAGGAAAAAGATTTGAAAGATTTTAAAAATAATACAAGAGTAGTGGTCAAGAACCTGATTACTTGTAATACAACATTTGTGGTTTATATAATCTGGTGTAGCTGTGTGCTTGCATATGTTTGGAGAACTATACATAGTTTTAAAGAAAGGATACAGGAACATATCAGATGTATTAGAAATGTAAGGATGGACAAAGCAGTGGGGAGACATTTCACAGAACACATAATTCTGATCCAAAGGATTTAAAATGTATGGGAATTGAAGTTGCGAAATGTGATAAAAGAGGAGGCGACAGAGTTAATTCACTCCTCAAAAAAGAAAGCCACTGGATCTATCATTTAGACACAGTGAATCCATCAGGTCTCGTGAAATGTGGGATCTAAAATCACACCTGAGATAAATTTGGTGCAAACATTAATGCACTTTCACTCTTGCCCCCACCCCACCCAGTCCCTACCTCCCAACAGCTTTAATCTGTGCAGCCAACAATTTCTTAGGTCTGTATGAGACCGAACATTTGTAATAGGCATTTCACATGTTCCCATCTCATACTGTGACAGGCCCAAGGTCCCAGCCCTGCTACCTCACAAACCCTGCCCCCCCACCAAACACACTTGCATTGTTAGATAGTAATACATGTATATATGATCAAAAAGGGAAAAAATGCTATGAATCTGCTGTAATTCATGCTGGAATGATGTGCTGAATACTATGTTCAATTTGTTTGTTTTCTCTCAGCCAGGTTATGCTTTCCTGAATTGAATGGAGTTGGACACCAATTGTGTAATGCGCCGACTGATCCCCAGGCAGTGCCTTAAAAAAAAAAAAAAAGAATGGTGATTGCAGCATTTATCATATAATCGGATCTCCAGTGGCGTTATCAAGAAAAAAATAATAGTAGCCAAGCCTCCATTTTGTACCTTAAATTTCAAAATGTGATTTACAGAGGCAGACAGGCTGTTTTTTGCATTATGCACCATTGGGATTGGATTACATAATAAATGTCACTATGCACAGTAAGATACTTTAACATGTCTACAATGAGCATGCATAGATGATTTGTGAAGTAGTAACCCAACTACTATATATAGACTGTTGAATAGTGTAAAACTGTCTTTGATCCTGTACTTACTGTATTATTGAATTTGTTACCTGGACTGATGTGTATATGCACGTTTCTGTAAAACAAATAAAAAGACAGAAAAAAAGCTGTCACAAATCTAGGCTTACAGTTTGTGGGGGGAGGGGGATGCATGTTATACACAATGTTTGACGCCCTCTTGCTAATTTCATCAATCCCAGGTTGGACAATCCTGCACAAAACTCTGTAATGCTCTCTAAGTACTTTTTGCACTAGATGCAAAAAAGTACAGCTACAATAATACAGTAGATTGGAAATAATCAGTAACAAGACTGCAATTTTATATAGGGATTCTGGTGACATCATAAACCATGACAGCAAAGCAGAAGTGATTTATGATGTCACCAGAATCCCCAGATGGAATGACAAGCCTTGTTTCTGTTGGTTTTCTGTCTGATATTTTTGTAATATATGGAACAGTTCAAACATTCCCTCTGATAATACCATTGGTCTGATGTCAGAATGATAGTATTATGACTTCCTGATGTCAGAGTGATGGTATTGCATTTTAGATGTCACTGATTCCCTCTGGGAAAAAAAATGACGCCCATATATTACATAGAAAATAATGTGGCACCAGACGGGAGTGTTTTTCATTTCAATTCAAGACAATTTATTTTTCTAGTATAGTGTTGGGGTCTCACAACTTGTCCCGCTCAAGACTAATGTTGCCATGTGGAGGCTTCAAAAATGGGCTTCTGCAAAGCAAAACCTCCTAGTGGTGCCACGCTCACAAATCTGGAACTACAGACTAGAATGTGCTGCACACAAGGAATGGTGCAACCATGTATACCTGAAACTCCCCACTAGGGAAAAAGAAAACTATTTTTTTTATTAACTAAGTTGAGACTTGTGTGGCTATCACATTATTCATAATGAAAGCGGGACAGAGAAGACTGCCGTGGGTAGCATGGCCTGAATAAAATGAAACAAAAAAAAAAAAAACCTGCTGAGTTACATAAATCCAAGTGAGTGCTAGGCCATCACCCCCAAAAAAGTTTGTGATCCCCCATTTGAGAGACCCACGGGGTGGGCAGTCCATCCCGGAACTGATACTGAATTATATACCCTGACAAATACTGCTCTCTGACTGGACAACCCAGGTCACATGCCGTGCCCATACATGGGAATGTGCAGTGCTGCACTTTCTGCCTCAAAGGATTTAGTACTAGCTCATTTTGTAAGTGCAGTAACACACTCCAAGACATGCGTTCACTAGGACGATACAGGTACTTCTTCAGAGTGTGTAGAGGCACTGTATCAGCTTCTGTTCATATGTTCAGTTTTATTTATTTATTGATGGTTCACTCCCCAAGGTAAGCCCCACTGAGATGCGGCATCTCATTTAAAAGGGAGTTCTGGGGGAAGCAGAAGCATTAGTTACACAATAGATAGTCATCGTAATAATAATAATACTACAAGTTTAGTGACCTGCAATACACATTACAATACAGTATGAATATCTGACATTATGATTCTCAGGCAGAGTGGGGGAATCATATCTTTAGCTAGTTGAGCAGTTTAAGAATTGACATTGAGTGTATTTTGTCTGTATTAAAGAAAAGCTTTCCTTTGTAGGCAATCAGTTATTATGAAGCAGCTCTAAAGACTGGACAGCAGAATTTCCTATACTATGACCTGGCGGAGCTCCTCCTGAAGCTGAGGCACTACGAAAAAGCAGAAAAAGTTCTACAGCAGGCTTTAGATCATGAACCTGGTATGTATTTATTTATTTAAAGATTGTTAACTGGGAAAGGCACACTGAGCCGAGGCTCGCTTCCAGGCGCAACCGGGGAGGGGTGGGGAGGCAAAATACATAAGTACATAATGTCAGGCAGGTTACAGTAGTGCAGCAAAAGCAAATACATTAGTACATAGGGTCAGGCAGGTTACAGTACTTGTCTGCATGAAAAGGCAATATATAGCTACAGAATGTCATAACTGTGAAATAGACAATGCACAGAGCAAGGTGCAACAAATTGAAGGAAGGCACGAACAAGTACAAGAAACGGAGGAGGAATTAAGATTTAACCTAGGTAAGTACTCCGTAGTGTTTACTTAGTTAAGGTCAGCTCCTGTTCCCCCAACCCCTCAAACCTACTCAGTTTATGGCCTTGTGAAAGTGCAGTGTTTTGCTGTGTTTCTGCTGTCCTCCGTCATCAGTAGTGCAAGTGCAGCATTCATGTTGCTTTCAAATGGCTGAGGGATAGAGTATGTGCTTGCGCTGTTTATTGGTGGTTCAGATAAGCATGCACCCCTTGCCAGCCCTGACATGCGTGAACTACTAAGGGGAGCACAGCGATTGTTGCATGACCTTATTACCCAACCATGCTTGCATGAAGCGTCCTCTTTCATTGTCAGTGACCTGGAGCAGCAGTCACAGTTTCCGGGTGCAATATTCAGGACAGCAGCATCCCGAGTCCTGTTCTGAGAGGAGCATGAAATATGGCAGCCGTTCTCCTACCTATAGGTGTTTCTTTCTGTTTATAAATTGGTATAGGATGAAACTAAGCCGTGTGGGGATTTTCTCTGGGCACCTGTGTTCTAGTGGGAGGTCTCAGCTACCAGCACTTAGCCACTGAGTGATGGTGTTTACTTCAGCTATAGTGGCTGTTTCAGTGCAGGATGATGTTAATTTTATGCCCTTTCCTGGCACTGCAGCGTTGTTTCCAGTGATTACTGCAACACTTTGTTTTTTTTATTTCTATTCTTTATTTATCCCCTTTCGTCCATCCAGCCACCATCCTGCCATCCATCCCTGCCCCATCACCCCGACTTCCTGCAGGTCTTGACTTCACCACCTCAGGGCTTGCCCCCCTCCACCCAGTGGGGTTGGCTTGGGTTCTCAGCCTCCAATGAGGCACATATTTGATCAGTGTTGAGGCCTGAGTCATCGTGTGCTGGGCCAGGGGGTGGTCAGAATCATCCTGCCAGCTGGGGGTATTTCCACCTGTTTTTGCTTTCCTGTTCCTCAAAGTCGACAGCCTGTTCAGTGACATAGGTGTGTGATGTGAAAGAGCTGCACATACTCCATGTCTGCACCTGGCCCTCCGAGAGGCAGCCCACTGCTGTAGCATTTAACCTCCACTAGGTGGTAGCCAAGCAGTGCCACATGCTGTCCCCCACCCCCACCCCCTTTTACTGAAGTAAGAGAGGTATCTGTGGACACTCGGTCTTCCCCTGGCCAGCATCTGAGAGACTGTGGTCCTTTCCCAAAGCTGGGCTGATGGTGTGGCAAGTGGGTGACAGTCAGTGCCTCAGCCCACCATGCCACTGGGCCAGCGTTAAAGAGCTCCTGACCATGTCAGTTTGTGCCTGGATTTCTGACATCTTGAGACTCGTTTTATTATTGTAGCTGTTATCTTTCTCTTTTTACTGACCATTGTCCTGATTCTAACTGCAATATTCATGCCACCCCGCTGTCTGTGTAATTTACTGTGGGTTGACAACCGCTACCAGCCTACATCACAAGTGACATCATTTTTGGTGTTATGCACTGAGCTGTGCTTTGCATCCTCGATCATGGAAGAGAAATCCTCTCCAGGATTTCTCCAGTGTCCTTTGCGGCCAGAAGATGTCACGCACCGATCCCCATCTCACATGCGTCTACTGCCTAGGTGTCGGCCATGACACCTCGCCCTGCAGCTATTGCTTGGCCTTCCATCCCAATGTCCTGGACAACCGCCTGGCACATTTGAAGTTGGGGAGACCAGAGAAAAGGAATCCTCTGGTGAAGTCCAAGGAGGCCAGGTGGGTGGTTTCCACAGCCGCGGGTTCCACTGAGCAGCTGGAATGCATGAAGATGTTTGAGAAGAAGCCGCCCATGCTTCGGCTAATCGTAACTTTTTCGTTCCACTCAATCTGGGCTCCACTTTCACAGGTTCCTTTAAGGAGTTGTGCCAGTCTCTCCCCACCCGGGGTGAGGCACCCATGGGGCTTGCACTCCTTCCAGTCTCATAAGAGAGACAAGGAACCTGGCACATCTTTGTCTCTGTGAAGGTGCTCTTGGGACCGAGAGAGGTCTCAGTCCCAGGAGCATGCGGTCTCGACCTTGGTCGAGATCGCTTCCTCAGCCGCAGGCTTCACGGACCTTCTGTCTGGCCAGATGACCAAGGATGTGGCCGATGAGTTCAAGATTGTTCTCGATCCAATCGACCCTCTGTCGCCGGCTGTGGCCGACAACTCTTTGGAGAGGGACTCCGGTCCTTGTGTTCCCCAATGAAGAGACCCAGCCCGCTGGTGTCCCCGTCAAGGTCCCAGTTCCAGACCCTCAGGTTTCACCAATTCCTCTGCTGTCTCCCGAATGACTGAGTCAGCCTGCCCGATCTTGGTCGAGGTTTAGAATCCCCTTGGTCGATTGACCAAGGAAGAGCCACAAGCGCTCCAAAAAGAGGCAACGCCACAGGTCGTCCTTGGATGAGGAGAGGCTCTGACAGAAACTCCGTTGGCGCTACGAGGACCTTATGTGGCAACAGCTGATTTTGTCTGGGCAAAAGCCGACACTGCTGCCTATGCCGGCCATTACTTGGCTCTCGCCTTCTAGGCCGAAGCCGACCCCCTTGGAACCGAAGCCTTCAGTTCCCCTGCCCACGGGGCCGTCCTGGCCCTCCTGTTCGGCCTATTCCGGTCTCTCCACCGATAGTGTTGGAGCCGTTGCCTAAGCAGCCTGTTGGAGGGGCTCCTTCCAAAGAGAACCAACCAGATACCGGGCTTCCCCACCATCTGTTGGTCTTGGTCACCCCGGACCGCCCTCAGTGGTTCGAGGGTGACTTGAGCGGCAGGCCACTGAACCCCGACTCTTCGGACTCTGATGTCACCGGGCTCCACTCTCATCCTGGGGATGATGAGTCGTCTGTTGGCACGGGGGTGGAGGAAGGTCCTTCCTCCTTCCAAGGGATTCTCCGTCTCATCTCTGATTCTACAGGGATGCCCCTGGAACCAATCCAGAAAAAGGCAGAGTACCCTCTCACGGACATCCTCAAGAGAGGGGATACCCCGACGGAGGCTTTTCCTGTGGTCGAGACCATTGTTGGACTGGCACTCGAACTATGGCAGCATCCTGCCTCATGTCCAGCACCACCTGCCCGCATGGCCCATAAGTATGCGGTGCCCATGGGGTCCCTTGCGGGGTTCACAGAGCACACTTCAGCTGAGAGCTTGCTGACTGCCTCTGTGTTTAGGCGTACTGGCAGTTCTGCCGACACTGACCTACCCCGATAAAGAGTCCAAGCTTTTGGACCACTTGGCGTGGAAAGTCTATGCGGCTTCCTTCTTAGGCCTTCGTCAGGCAAGTTCGTCCGTCATCATGGCACACTTCTCTCATGCCCTTCTTGGGTCATTAGATGAAGTCCTCCCATATCTCCCCACGGACATGGAAACCACGGTTCAGCAGGTCTGGGATCAGGGCCGTGCTGTTGCCAGACAGCAGCTCCAGATGGCCCTGGACATTGGGGATTCTTGTGCCCATTCAATGGCCGCCGCAGTTGCCTCTCGCCGCAGGGCTTGGCTGAGGCTCTCTTCCTTCCCGGTGGATACTCAGCACAAGTTAGCTGATGTGCCTTTCTTTAGGACTGACTTGTTCAGCCCAAGAGCGGCCACTCACCTACAGCGCATAGAGCAGTCCAGTGCCACCTTGGACGCCACTTCTACCAAGAGTTCTTTGAGCAAGAACCAGCAGAAGAGAAAAAAGAAGCCCTTTCGGCACTCTTCCCCAGTGGTTCAGCAGTCTTCCTACCAGGGAGAACAGCAGCATCAGCATCAGCGGCAGGCTCAAGCTTGGCGCCCTCGTCCCAAGCCTAGACCCCAACAGGCCCGCAGAGGAGGCCGTGGCTCAGGTCCTGGAGCCTCCTCCTCATCCAAGCCTGCCCAGTGACGGGGTGGGGGTTGCAACCCCTATCTCTGTCACACCAGCTCTGGGTCTTCCCGTGTGGGGCCAGCTCCGCCACTTCCTTTCTGCCTGGTCCGATATCACTATGGATAGGTGGGTTCTCGAAGTAGTCGGTCAGGGACTGCCTCTGGAATTTGAGCAGTACCCTCCCAGCTGAGCTTGCACCCCTCGGGAAGAACAGATTTCCGCATGCACCCAGTTGGCTCTTCGAGACAACATTGCTCAGCTCCTCCTCAAGGAGGCAGTAGCTCTCGTGGTGGATCCATCAGCAGACCCAGGCTTTGTCTCCAGGTACTTCTGGTGCCCAAGCGGACGGGGGGTTGGTGCCCCATTATAGATCTCCACAACCTGAATCCGTTTCTCAGGTCATGCACCTTTCGGATGGTCACTCTGTCTCAGATCATACCATCCTTGGAGTGAAACATGTGGTTCTGTTCACTGGATCTGCAGGACACGTTCTTTCACATCCCAATCCGTCCATCCCATCAGCGGTTCCTCCGCTTCAGGGTCGAAGGGACCATGTACAAGTTTCGAGCCATGGCGTTCGGCCTGTCATCGGCCCCACGGGTCTTCACTAAGTGCACTGCAGTGGTGGCGGCCCATCTCCAGTGTTGGGTGGGGTCAGAATTTACCCCTACCTCAATGATTGGCTCCTGGCAGGTTCCACCCAACAGGAGGTGGAGAGGTCCAGGGATCTGGCCCTCCAGACCTGCTCCCAACTGGGCCTCTTGATCAACGAGGCCAAGTTGGAACTCGTACCTTCCCAGGTGATGGGCTTCATCGGGGCAGAGCTCGACGCTTGTCAAGTCAGAGCTTGGCTCCCAGCAGACAGGGCAGAGGTTCTCTCCTCCTTTGCCTAGTCATTTCTGGTTGGGCACTTGCGCCCTGCCCAGGACGTTCTGCGCCTTCTGGGTTACATGGCAGCATGTACCTCAGTGGTCCGTTGGGCCCGGTTGCACGTGCCCCCTTCGGTGGGAGCTGGCTGCCCTATGGACTCGGTGATATGGTCATTTCAACCAGCTGATCACTGTAAGCCAGAAGATATGGGACACTCGCCAATGGTGGACCTCCCCAGACGGGTTGCAGGAAGGGATCCCGTTTGTTCTCCCCGAGCCAACAGTCATCCTTATGACCGATGCCTCTCTCATGGGCTGGGGAGCCCACATGGGGGACAACAGGGACCATGGGTTCTGACCCCCAGAGGAGTCCCAATGCCACATCAACCTGTTGAAGTTCAGAGCAGTCAGACTGGCATTGTCAGCTTTCGCTCCTCAGCTACGGGGTCAAGTGGTTCAAGTCCAGATGGACAATACCACGACCATGTACTACCTCAGTCGGCATGCATTCCTGTCTGCTATGCAAGGAGACGCTCCGCATCTGGACCCTTGTAGGCCGGTTGGAGGTGGATCTCCTAGCCGTCCATGTGGCAGGAGCCTTGAACCAGCTGGCGGATGCTCTCAGCCGTCTAGGCCAGACATCCCACGAGTGGTCTCTCCATCCAGAGGTAGCTTACAGCCTGTTCTCCCATTGGGGCAAACCGATGGTGGACCTGTTTGCCTCCAGGGAAAACAAGCTGAGGCTATTTCATGCCCGCCCCCCTCAGCAGGGCTTTCTGCAGGGGGATGCCTTCTAAAGGCCATGGACCCCAGGCCTCCTCTACGCCTTCCCTCCATTTCCCTTGATCCACAAGGTGTTACTCAAGGTGAGGAGGGGCAAGGCAAAGGCGATTCTGGTAGCCCCAGACAGGCTGTCCCAGTTCTGGTATCCAGATCTCCTCAGCCTCAGCTGCAGGGCCCTAGAGTGGCTTTGTACATGCCTGGACCTGATATCTCTGAACCAGGGGAAGGTCTGCCATCTGGACCTTCAATCCCTGCACCTCACAGCCTGGTACCTGAGCAGCTAGAGTTCCAGGCTTTGGGTCTTTCTGAAGATGTCTACACCATGGTGGAGGCATCTAGAAAGGAATCGACCAGGAAATATTACGCCTTCAGTTGGAAAAGATTTTCCATTTGGTGTCAGGGCAAGAGTCTGGACCCATTATCCTGTTCTGTGGCTAACATTCTCAACTACTTTTGGTCTCTCTCCTAGGGGGGTCTACGGTCATCGACCCTTAGGGTGCATTTGGCAGCCATTTCTGCTTACCGGGCACAGGCCGGTCAGCCGACACTGGCACAGGAGACAGTGGTTGGGCACTTTTTCAGAGGCCTGGATCACATATCCCCTCCGGTGCGTGAACCTCCACCTCCATGGAATCTACTACTGGTACTGGCAAAGCTCATGGGCAAGCCATTCAAACCAATGCACAAATGTGAGCTGTCACACTTGTTGTGGAAGACAGCCTTCTTGGTGGCTATCACGTCTACCAGAAGGTCAGGAGATCTACAGGTGCTTTCGGTGGACTCCCCTTATCTGGTCGTCCACAGGGACAAGGTTGTCCTGCACCCCCACCTGAAATTCCTTCCGAAGGTGGTGTCAGAGTTTCACGTTAACCAGGTGTTGATTCTACCGGTATACTATACTAATTACACCTCGGAGGCCAAGTACAGGCTCCATACTTTGGACCTGAGACATGCTCTCTCCTATTATAAGGAGGGGATGGCGGAAATTCGTGGAGAGGTTTGCCAGCTGTTTGTCACCTACGCTGAAGCCGCTTCTGGCAGACCTGCAGCCAAAAGGACCATAGCAAGGTGGGTTACATCATGCATAGGTCTGTGTTATGAGTTGGTGAGCAAGGAGCCTCCCAGAGGGATAAGAGCTTATTCTACCCGCCATACTGCTGCATCGGTGGCTACTTCCAGGGACATCCCTATCCATAAAATGTCTGGTTGTTACCCAGAAGTCAGCTAACACCTTCATCACCCACTACCACATCGACATTGAGTCACGCCAGGATGCAGGTTTTGGGACCTCAGTTCTCCAAACTCTGTTCCCGAAGTAGGGGGTGTGCACCTTGCCTCCCTCCTCCCAGAGAACTGCTAGGAGTCTGCCAGACAGTGTGAATGAACAACATATCCACAATCCTAGAAAAATAGGTTACTCACCTGTAACAGTACATCTTCCACGGAATGGTCTCTTGCAGTAAGTCATTACTTCTGGGAGTTCCCGATAGGTGGCGTTCCAACATGGAAGTTTCTTCCAGCAGTCTCCACACCAGGGACCATCCACACGACCTCACTTCCTGGGCTGTACCTATAAAAGTGGGTGGTCCCTGGTAATCTCCGTTCATTTTCCTGCTGGCTTCAAGTCTGGCAGCATCTCTTCTACAACAGTATACGAAGTGGATTGAAAATATAGCCTGGGGTGCCTGGACTTCATATGAGGCACCTAGCTCCTGTACTAGTGAAGACTACTACAGAATCCCATGCAATGACTAACATAGGGAAGGAAACCCCTTCACCTAATGTCCAACCTGACCACCTTTCAATGGTCATACCTCTGAAACAGAGATAATCAAGAAGATGTTCATCGTCAACGGGCATTCACCCCCATCGACGACAAACACTACCTCATCAAAAGAACACAGGCGAGCATTCACCCTCATTGATGGCAGGCTCTTCTTCATCAAAGGAACATTCCTCATCGATAGAGCTTCAGCTTCCCCATCAATGGGGCTACACTCCCCATTGACGACGGAAGTCTTTATGCTTTTCCCATCGATGGGGCATACTCCCCTGTTGACAGGAGGGCTCTACAAGACATCCTCATCGATGACAATACCTCCTCCGTCGATGGAGCACACTCTACTTGCTCCATCATCAATGAGGCTGCTTCCCCCGTCAATGGAGCACACTCTACATGGTCCATCATTGACGGGGCTGCCTCCCCCGTTGATGGAGCACACTCGTCATGCTCCATCATCAACAGGGCTGCCTCCTCCGTCAATGGGACATGCTCCACAGCCCCACTGTCGACAGGAGGCCTACCACCATTGACAGAGCATGCATTCACCTTTTCATCATCAACGACTGCATTTTCATCATCGACGGGGCATGTGCTCACTATTCCAGTGTCGACGGAGCATGTCCCACCGTCGACAGAGCATGTACTGCCTTCCTCTTCGCTGACGGAGTGTCTTCCACCATCGATGGAGCATGCTTTCATTTACCCTTCATCTATAAAGACATAGTACATCATCGATGAGGCATGCTTTTCCTCCTCTTTCGTCAACGGGGCTGCTGCCACCGTCGATGGAACAGCCCCTACATTATAGAACAGCACCTTTACCTGCATATAATACAATTATGAAGGATCCTTATTACAAGTTTACCATGGACTTCCTTGAATACTTTCAACAACATGCATCACAAGATACTATGGGGTTGCGTCACTACAAAAGAAAGAATTATATGCTATTATATGTAGGGGGATACCAGCCTCATCTGCTCTCATGCATGGTGCTCACACACCATTCATCACAGACTATGTCTCAGCCTCCATCGACACTGACTGCATGGGGCTGGACTGCCCCACCTGTCATGCCTCTTCCTGAGACTGCTATAACATTCAGAAACACGATTACTAAAGCATGGAATTAACCCATATGGTCACTGTGGATTCTGTGGTCTTGCAGCTGCTCACGACTGCACTGTCATACCTGAACATACAAGTACTATAAACTGCATCTGGTACGTATCTCTGTTGGAGACCTTATAGATAGACTACCTGCATCCGCTGAAAAAGATCGGGATGCGACATTACCGATGCTTCAGCTTGAGCCTCTGCTGTCGGTCTTTTGTACGCCATCAGACATGGCTCCGACTCTCAGGACTAACACCTGATATTCAATGGAATGTGGCTATTGCCTCTTTTTAAGGCAACCATCTTGTGACCCCGGGGCTCCAACGATGCTGGATAACCTATAAGCCTCTAAACCCATGACCACCCCTCTGGCCAGCTGAGCACTTCTTCTCACTAAAGACTTCAACTAAACACGGAGGCCTTTTTTTTTTCAAACAGGCTCTATACATCTAGCCACATTTTCAGAGATATCACTGTGAGACCGTCACAACCATTCCATCGGGATGCCTCTTGGCCTGTTGTGTGCAGGACTCCATGTCCCTCCCATGCACAGGTCCACCTACTACTACTCACATGCTGAGACTCAATCTGTATATCCTGGTATGGATTATGATCTTCTACTGCTATTAGCAGCTTTCACTTGATCATGAACATAGATCACAGAACCAAGGGTGAGTACCTATACACAGATTATAAGTGTTAAAAATTCAAAATGTCCTTTTTCTGCTTGGTCACGAAAAAAATGTGTGTATACATACACATGTGTTTCTGTAATCTCAAGAATGAGACCTAGTGCCCTATGATTTTGATTATATTTTTCATTATTCTAGCATCTGTTTTCCAAACAGTACGCATAATGGACTCATCATATTTATGCCCAACAAGGTTGCAGGCCCTCACAGACCTGAGACCTCCTTGTAAGTAAGATTATTAATACAAGAGGGAAATATCGAACTCCCTCTATTATTTTACATGTTCTGTAAACCACCTGCAAGATTGCTGATAGCTCCTGATTCTAAGAATCACTGATTGACTTTGTCACAGACACATTGTTTCATTTCGCAACATTGTCTGCTACTTCTATATCCTATTTATACTAAATGGTTACATTTTCTACTGTCTGGGCAGACAGGACATGGTGAATACATACAACCTGTATTAACTGCAAGATTTATCAAACTTGCTGATCCATGCTACTTAGACAACAAACTGTGTACAGGTTACAAACCTTATGGTTTCTTGCATTTTAAATCTCAAACATGAGATCATATGCTTCCTAAATCTGTAAGTATCCAGATTATTGTTTACATGTCTGTTCACCTGACAGTATCAACAAAGGGTCCATCATACTAACATTTCAGCTTTACCCCCTGAGAGGCAGTAGACTCTGACGTACTTGGGACCCCCTTGCAAATGAGATTACTAACACATGATGGAACTGAATACATCACTCTGTTGCATTCTACATCTTTACCCTAAAACAGGTACAGTGTTGCCACTGACTGTAAGTGTCACCAGATTCCTTCATGAAATTGATACATCGTTTCACAGCCCCCCAAAAAAACCTACTAAATTGCTACATTGTAGCACTACAAAATAACATTGTATTATTTGGGTTACTATCCAAGACTTGGAACCCAATGGGTTTAACATAGAGTGTCTTTTCCAGTGTATGCCACTGAGATTTATTAATTACTCCATTATATGGCTAACTTTCTTGTGATCTATTACAGTATCTGATATGCCATACCTAATCGGGTTTACATTCGCTTGAACTCATCTGATGATGCCAACTAATAGCCAATCTGGCTTGTCTTTCAGCCATGATCCTATAACGAATGTTATAATGGATTACTTACAAAATCCCTTTTTTACATGCTGATATACTGTTCTCAGATCCTTTCAGTCCTAAGATCACATTATGATATAAGGCAGAACGACATATATGGCCACCCTCTGCTTGATAACTGCTTGGGAATCTCCCAGAAGTAATGACTTACTGCAAGAGACCATTCCATGGTAGCTAGTTAGTTACACAAAGACTTTTGCTGTAACAGTAGATTTTCTGGGAATGTCTCTTGCAGTAAGTAGTTTCCCACCCTCCATCCCCCTACCATTTTGCAACAGGAAAAACGATGTAGGGTTGGGAAGCTTTGGTACCTCGGTTCTCCTCTGTCCCTCGCTTCCTTGCTTAAACCAACGGGGAACAGAGATTACCAGGGACCACCCACTTTTATAGGTACAGCCCAGGAAGTGAGGTCATGTGGATGGTCCCTGGTGTGGAGACTGCTGGAAGAAACTTCTGTGCTGCAGTGCCACCTATCGGGAACTCCCAGAAGTAATGAGTTAGTGCAAGAGACATTCCTAGAAGATCTACTGTTACAGCAAAAGTCTTTCTGTAACTAACTTTCTAGGATTGATGTATGTTGTTCATCCACACGGGCCCACCCGACCTCCCTGGCTGCAGACGCACACTACCTGGCTTCCAGCGGGCTAAGATCTGGCGTCATGGGGCGGAGCCGAGGTATATACCACCTGGGTGGGTGGGAGGAGCCAGCTTGAAGACTTCCGGGCAAGATTTAAAGGAGAAAGGGACATGCCAAACAGTGTGGATGAACAACATATACCACTCCTAGAACTACTGTTACAGGTGAGTAACCTGTTTTTATGGTAAGTATGAAGAAATTTCTTCTTTTAGTTATGTGTGGCTGAATGACTTTCTGTTTGCCTCCAAGGTATCTCGTAGACCATTGATTCCTCATCATGGAGGTAAATGAATATGTTTTATTGAGTTTGAAAGTAGCAAAGTATTTGTCCTACTGCAGAATGCTGAGGTACTTCTTTATGGTGACTCGCTCTATCCGACAGAGAGAGAGAGAAAGGAAGGAAGGAAGGAAACAAACGTATAAAGCTTGACACAGAACATTGTCATTTCTTATGTGGGCCAGTCTGTCCTTTGTGACACACAACTTGGACAAATGTAGTAATTTCAGTTTCTATTATCCAAGACTGTGAGGTTGTGAGGGAAGGTACATCTAGTAATTGAAAGGCAGGAGTGGCACAGATGGAGTTACAAAGACCCCCATAAGGAAGATTTTCAAGACACCCCTGAAAAGTTTAAATAAAGAAACAAACACCGACTAGTTTCCTAAGTCCAAAGTTCTTAAACTGGCATGTCTAGATGAGCCAGAGTATAGACAGGATGCTCCACCTATCCGATTGGCATTTCCAGCTGTTGTTTTAATGGCATCCACAATGATGTAAAGTTGCAAAAGAATATATTAATGAATAGGGAAAGCAAAAGCATTCCGCTGAGTCACCAAATCATAGACTGACTTTCTCTTTCTGTGGTAGAAAGTGATTGATTGAGGGCATGTTTTTGATTCTCTTTTCCATGGTTTGTTGTGTCTCCATTGTCTGTGATAGGAGTTGAATTATATGCAGGGCTCTAAAACACAAATGGTTAATGGTTGCAGATGTACACCAGGTACCACACTCATTTGATACCCTGTTAATTGCTTAGGGTTCCTTTTCAGCGGTATCAACAAAGCATGATCTTCTTCTGGGGTATCTCAGTCATCAGGTCGAGACATAGCAATTTCACCATCAGTAAAGCAGGATCCACATGGAAAATTTTCAGCAGTACAACTAGGGCGCCCATGCTGTCAACATCCGTTGATGTCACCAACCCTATAAAGGCATGAGTGGCCCTGCTCCCTCCTCAGTTGTTTCCCCCATTGGTCTCTACAGAAGCTCCGGTGCAGTTTAGTACCATTTTTTCCTACGACTTTTTCTCCTTAATATTGCAGAATTTCTTTTATCAGGGATTCCTTTATTTTGTTTATGTCGAGAGTTAATCCTTCGACCTCCCTCTTCCATTGCTGCCACTGTGGAAAGAAGATTGCCTCCCCACACAATCACTCTCTCTCTGTATCTGCTACCTTGGGCCTGACCACGAAGTCTCTGACTGTGAGCTCTGCCAGAAGTTTAATCAAACAACCTTCAGGCAATGCAAAAAGGCAGTTAAGAATTTCCTGATGGAGAAACAGATAGCCAGTTCCAGGCAGGGGGCCCCAGCCTCTCAGTCACCGGCAGGGTCATCGAGCTCTCAGGCCACTGGTGGGTCACTGCTGCCTTCACCATTGACCCCCCCATCAACGCAGTCTTCATCAGTTGTCGACCTTAATGCTAGTTTGACCAATTTCACTTTGGTGATTGTTCAACAGCTGGATGCATTTAGGCCCACTTCACCAGTGCTGTCGATGGCGACTTTGTCGTCGACTCCTACTCATCAGCCGTGAGAGACTCCATGCAGGCTGTGGTTTGCGCATCTGATGTTGGACCTGGATTTAGAAGAGGTTGACATCAAGGAGGCGTACCATCTTGACCTCATTTGTCCTGATGGTGATGGGGATGAGGAAGGAGAGGTCCTGGTCTCTGACAGGTTTCACAGCTTCCTCAGTCAGTGAGGACTCTGTTAAGCATACCCCTAGGTCTCCTACTGAGGACCCTACATTTTTCAATGTGATGAAGCAATTGTACTCAGCCGTGGGCTTCCACACTGAGGAGGATGTCACCAGGAAAGAGCTGGTGAACTTCCTGGACATCCCAGAGTCTCCTCCCAAGATCATTCCTCCTGTCTTGCTGGCCTTGAGGAATGTGGCTACTGCAGCCTGGCACAGGCCAAACATGGTGCCAACTATGCCCAGTAGGGTGGATAATTTTTATTATGCCCCTAGGGGTTCCCCTATTAATGTTGCCCAGCCTGAACAGACTCAGTGGTCTTTAAGGCAACTCATGACAGGTCTAAGGTGTCTAAGTACCTTAGCTCCCTCCCTCGGATAAAGAGTCCCACAGAATTGACCTTTGGAGTAAGAGGGTTTATGCCTCCTCCACTGTTGTGCTGAGGATTGCAAACTACCTGTTTCATATGGTGAAGTACCAGAATTCCAACTGGAAAAAGGTCAAAGCTGATGCCCAGGCCCTCCCAGATGGCACATGGAAGCAGGAGTTTCTCAAGTACCTGCAGACAGCTGAGGATGTTAGCAAGCAGTTCCTCAGGGCCCTCTGTGACATGGCTGACCCTATTGCCAGGGCTGGTGCCACAGTCATCTGCCTGCTTAGACACTCCTGGTAGAGGATTTCTAGCGTTGCTGCTGATGTTCAGCAGAAAGTGCTTAATGCCCCTTTCAGTGGCACTAAGCTTTTTGGTCCTGACGTCCAGGATATTATCAGTGATCTGCAGGGCTATTAGGTCTGTCCACTGTCTCTACCACACACAGCCTAGAGGTAGACCATGCCATCCCTTTTGCAAGGCATCCAGTAGGCCTGGAGCAGCCTCTCATCCCCAAGGGAAACGCAGAGCCTCCATTGCTTTGCTCGCCCTCTCCAATGCTGGACCTGCAGCTAAACATCCCAGAAGGGAGGGCCTGGCTCTCATGGCTGGATCCACCTCTGTCTGACTCATTGCCAGACCCCCCTCTTCTGGTCCCCGACCAAGAGGTGGTGGTCGGAGGTCAGTTCTCCCTCCATCTAAATCAATGGAGAACAGTAACTTTGGATGCCTGGATTCTGCAGATCATAGAAAGGGGTCACACGCTGGAGCTCACTGAGCAACCTCCAGAGACCCTCTCCTTATCCCTCCAACTACCCCTGGATCACTTGTCTGTTCTCCAGGAGGAAGTACTGTTCCTTCTGTGCAAGCAGGTCATCAAGCCAGTTCCCAAGTACCAGAGAAACAAGGGGTTTTATTCCAGGTTCTATCTGGTCCCTAAAAAGACTGGAGATTTGAGGTCCATTCTGGATCTTAAGGACCTCAATCTGTATATCAAGTACAAAAAGTTCCGGATGGAAACTTTGCCAGGCCTGATGCCTCTTCTCAAGACAGGTGACTGGCTATGTTCGCTGGACATGCAGGATGCTTACCTATACATTTTGGTCTTTCCTCCTCGCAGGAGGTTTCTCTGCTTTTCGTTCTAGGGCGAGCATTATCAGATCAAAGTGCTGCCCTTTGGCTTGTCCTTTGCACTGCAGGTCTTTACCAAGTGCGTAGCAGCAGCTCTCAGAAGGGAGAGAATGTACAGCTTCCCTTATCTGGACAATTGGTTCCTAAAGGCCCCATCCAGGGAACAGCTACTGCTGACTCTGGAGAGAACCCTCCAGCTAGTCCTCTCCCTGGGCATTACTGCCAGTCTGCCCAAGTTGGTCCTAGTGCCATCCCAGAGGCTGCAATATATAGGGGTGATTCTAGACCCAGCACAGGGGAAGACCTTCCTGCCTCAGAACAGGGTGGAGTGCCTTATAGCCCAGGCTCAGGAAGTCACCCAAAGCTGCTACATTCCTGTCGGGGTGTACCTGAGGCTGTTGGGTTTGATGGCGACTGCCATTCTTACCGTTCAACTGACCAGGCTCCATATGCACATTCTCCAGTGGATTCTCAGAGTACAGTGCGACCAGTGCATGGACAAGTTAGATCACTTAGTGCTGGTCTCTTCCCCAGTCCACAAGTTGCTGCATTGGTGGATGGACCCCTTGAATCTGCTGCAAAGAATCCCATTCCAGAGCTCCTCTCCACAGCAGATCCTCACCATGGATGCTTCTAGTCTTCGCTGGGAAGCTTACCTGGGGCCTTTCCATGCCCAGAGCTCTTGGTCCCAGGTGGAAGCCTCCCTACATATCAATGTCCTGGGGATGCAGGTGGTTCTTTATGCAATGCAGGCCTTTCAGAACCACCTTCTTCCGGGGCAGTTGCTGATTCAGTTAGACAACCTCAAATGTAGTGTACTACATAAACAAGCAGAGGGGAACTCATTTGTACCCCCTATGCAGGGAAGGGCATGAGAGTATGGTATTGGGCATTACATCACGGCCTGACTCTCTCAGCCATCCATATCCCTGGGGTGCTAAACACCCTAGTGGGCAGTCTCAACCAGACTCAGTCCAGTATGCATGAGCGGAAGCTCCTGTCATCCGTCGCAGAAGATCTGTTTGAGAGATGGGGGCATCCAGAGTTGAACCTTTTTGTGTCCCCACTCAACGCAAAACTGCCCAGTTTTTTGCTTGCTCGATCCAGGGCCTGGGGTTTTCTGGTGAGACATGCTGTCCCTCTCCTGGAGCGGGAGTTTCCTTTATGTCTTACCTCCATTTCCTTTAATTCAGAGGGTGCTAATCAAACTGAAGATGGAGGGAGCAAGCATGATCCTGGTAGCTCCATTCTGGCCTCAGCAGGTATGGTATCCATTGCTTCAGCAGCTGGCAAAGGAACCTCCAGTGCCTCAACCCCTCTGCAGGAATCTGTTGACCCAGGCTCAATGAACCCTGGCCTATCCCAGCCTCAGGTCCCTCCACCTGTATGCATGGCTCCTGTGGATGTAGCTCTCGTCAGATTTGGAGTTTCAAACAACATGAAGTCTTGCTATATTATGACATATGCAGTGAGTCCCAACCTTCGAACTGCTCCGGAGGTGAAAGAGTTAACTTTCCATGCCAGGCATGGAACTTTGAGCATGAGCTCGGTTGAAAACTCTGTCTGTTGTTCTTCAAACTCAAACTGTCAGATTCTTTACTCCGCCCACGGAACAGTCGCCCGGAGATTTCTCCTTCTGCTCGGGTCATTTTGTCGGTTAAAGTATTAATTTTTCGCTTTTTAACCTAATTTAAACTGCAACCGATAGGTTTAAGCTCTGTCTGTGGTATTGTAAGTACTAGATAGGTTTTACATTTACTTTCTGTGTGGAACTTGTAACGGTATTATCGGTTCGGTTTGAACCGATCAGGTTGTTGTAAATACATTAATCTGTCTTTTAGAGTGCGGTTCCCGGTTCTTATCGGTTCTAAAAAAACGGATTTCATTACAGTTTTTTCCACGACCCGTGATACGGTTGGGAACTGATAAGAGAGTCTTGCTTGGCGGATTGCCATAAACGGGCAAGTTTTGGTTAGGCTGGCACTATGCCTGAGAAACCCAAAAGAAAAACCGGGCCCACTGGGTTTCAACACTGCAGTGTTTGTGGGGAAGCCTTTGCCAAGGCTGACCCCCACACCACCTGTGTTTATTGTCTGGGGTTTGACCACCTCAATGCAGACTGCCAGATTTGCAAAAATTTTCCTGCAGCTACCCTGGATAAGAGAGTTGGTAGGCTCAGGGAAAGGGAGGCCAAGAAGTCCGCTGACCCGGATGGCCAGCCCGGTTAGGTTGTAACCGAACCGGAGGGAGTGCCCTCTGACCAGGGCGAGACTTCCTCGGGCAAAAGGAGAGCCGACTCAGAGGAGTTGGCTCCAGCAAAAAGGACTAGAAAATCAGCAGGTGTGGAGCCAAAATTTCCCTCTCTAACTGCTGAAGAAATAGCCAAAGCGATTAAAATTGTCCAGTCGCTTTCCCCGGTTCCGACCGAACCGGCACCATCAGGTAAGTGTACGGTTCGGTCGGTTCCACGGTTCAAGAATATGATTTAGAGGAATTTTATGAACCGAGGGAGGAAGAGAAGTATGAGGAGAGTGAATGTGGATTTGAAAGTCTGACGTGCCCATTGAACGGACATCTCCCCAGACAGACCTTCAGGAGCGTCTCCCCTAGGCTTTCTGAGTCCCCTCTCATTTTATGTTTTATAAAAGTGGTTGAAACCCTCCAGCTCCCTATGGAGGAAGCTGTGGATGATCAAGAGGAGCCTGACTATGTAGAAATGATGGATATCCCAGAGTCTAGGAGACTGTCTATTCCTTTGCATAAATCTTTTGGGAAACAGACAGTAAAAATTCTAAAAACTCCTCACACTATACCTCCTGTGGATAAAAGAATGGACAAGAGGTACACATTGTCAGGCTCTAATACGGAGTTCCTTACACAACAATGCAGCCATGTTGGGGTAGTGCAGGCTGCAGCCTGTGACAAGAGAAATATTCCCTTGGCTTCACACCTCTGACAGGACTCCAGGAGGATTGATGCCATGGCAAGAAACAGTACATGGCATCATCCTTGGGACTCAGACAGGCAAATTATATGGCTTATGTTGCTAGATACCAGAAATCCAGATGGAATACTGTTATGGCTCTAGCAAAACAGGCCCCTGGCCAGCTTGCCAAGGAGCTGGAGCAGGTGGCTGCAGATGGTATTGAGGCATCTAAGGTGCAGTTCCATGCTGCAGTGAACTCTAATGATGTGTCATCAAGAGTCATGGCTACATCTGTGGCACTTCAGCAGAATGGCTTGGCTCAGATGTACTAGCCTGTCACAGGATACCCAGACTAAGGCCATGGATTTTCCTGTAGTGGGTAATTCTCTGTTTGGGGAGCAGACAGAGAATTACATGAAGAAAATGGATGAGTATAGGACCACCTATAGGAGTGCACAGGCCAAGGAAAGGCAGGCCACTCCTCAAAGGCAGCCTTCCAGGGGCAGGGCAGGCCTTTCATAGGCCTTTACCAAGCCCAGGCCTCCTCTTCAGCTTACGCCCAGAGGGGTTCTTTAGAGAGGCAGGCGGGCACAAGCAGACCTGCTTCTACCCCTCAGCCTAAAGCCCCTGAGCAGGCACCCTGCTGGGGTGGCCAGGGCCGATTCTCCACTACCTGTAGGGGCAGGCTGGCTACTTTGTCCAGGACTGGATGTCTTTAACATCAGACAAGTGGGTCCTGGAAGTAGTAAGCAGGGACTGGTTCTCAGCTTCAAAAATTTCCAAAGATGAGAACCAGGTCCTTTCCACCTGCAAATCCATCAGAGGCACTTGCCCTAGAGACAGAAATGTCTACCCTCCTGGCTCTCAGAGCTGTGGAAAGGGTTCCACCCCTACACCAGGGCAAAGGTTGTACTCCAGGTACTTCCTCACCCCAAAAAGACAGGAGAATGGTGGCCCATCCTGGATCTCGGATACCTAAACAAGCACCTTTTAAAACCAAAATTCAAAATGGTGACTTTGGGAATTATTTTACCCTCTCTAAGGCCAGGGGACTGGCTAGTGTCCCTGGACCTCAAGGATACCTACTTCCATGTTCTTATCAGAAGCTCCCATCGAAAGTACCTCAGATTCAAACTGCCCTCAGGCCATTACCAGTTCAGAGCAATGTCCTTTGGCCTCACCTCTGCCCCGAGGGTATTCACAAAATGCCTGGCAGTAGCAGTTGCCCACTTAAGAAGACAAAAGATTGCCATCTTTCCTTACCTGGACGACTGGCTCATAGTAGGCCAGTCTCCAGACCAAGTCAAATTACATCTTCAGGTAACTCAGCAACTGCTCACATCTCTAGGTTTCCTTCTCAATCTTCCAAAGTCAGTTCTAGAGCCTGTCCAGGTTCTCACCTTCATAGGTGCAGAACTGAAAAGAAAAGAGGCCAGAGCCTTCCTTCCTCTGGAAAGAGCAAGGACCCTGGTCTCTCTGGCCTCCTCTTTCACCCTGCAGGTCTCTCGACCGGCAAGGCATTTTCTGCAGCTCCTGGGGCACATGGCTGCTTCTACAGCAGTAGGGAGCAAGATTTCAGATGAGGGACATCCAGTTCCATTTGAGAGCCTTTTGGTCTCAAGGAGAGACCCTCTATCCAAATTGATCCCAGTGACTGAACCTGATCCAAGCCCCTTCAGTGGTGGCAGGACTAGAGCAATCTGAGACAGGGGTCCCTTCACCCTCAGTCTCTCCTTAATCCTTACTACAGATGCATCCCTCTTGGGGTGGGGAGCTCACATGGGCGACCTCACTACCCAGGGATTGTGGTCCCCACAGGAATCTCTGCTCCACATCAATCTGTTGGAACTCAGAGCAGTTTTTCTAGCACTTCAAGTTTTTTCCAAATCTGTTCAGAACAAAGTTTTCTAACAACATGAAGTCTTGCTATATTATGACATATGCAGTTTGTCCCAGCCTTAGAACTGCTCCGGAGGTGAAAGAGTTAACTTCAAACACCATGAAGTCTTGCTATATTAGGACCATTGCAGTCATTCCCCCAGTCTTGAACTGCCCGGAGAGGAAACAGTTAACTCCAGAGTGATCTGGAGTTCCACAGCGAGGCGCTGTTCAAAGTTTCATTGGCCAGTTTCAAATGAAACTGCCAGATTCTACTCCGCTTCACTGAACAGTCGCTCCGGATATCAGCTCCTTCAGCTCGGTTCATTTCATGTTCAAGCGAGTATTTTCAGTTCATTGAACCGCAATAAGTATTTATTTTACCGCATTTCGATTAAAAAGCTCTATCTGGTAACCGTGTACAGAAATTAAGTCTGTGTGGAAAGTCATTATCGGTTCGGTTTTGAACCGATCGGTTGGTTGAAATACATGTTTTAAACTGTTTAGTTGGCTTTTAGAGTGCGGTTTCCGGTTCTTATCTAGGTTCCAAAAACCTAACTTGATTGGGTTTTTCAAATACCCGTGTTACGGTTAGGAACCGATAAGGGTCTTGCCTGGCACTGCCATCAAAAGGGCAAGGTTTTTGGTTAGGCTGGCATTATGTCTGAGAAACCAAAAGAAAAACCGGCCCACTGGGTTTCAACACTGTGATGTCTGTGGGAAGCCTCGCCAAGGCTGACCCCACACACCACTTGTGTTTATTGTCTGGGGCTGACCACCTCCTGTCAGACTGCCAGGTGTAAAAATTTCCCTGCAGCCACCCTGGAAAAGAGATTGGGCCGGCTCAGGGAACGAGAGGCAAAAAGTCCGCTGACCGGATGGCCTGCCCGGTCCAGTACCCACTAGACCAGAGGAGTGCCTCTGACCAGGGCGAGACTTCCTCGGCAAAGGAAGGCTGGTTCAGAGGAACCAGTCCCAGCAAAAGACAAAGAAACTAGCAGGTCTGGAGTACAAAATTGTCTCTCAACTGCTGCAGAGATAGCTAAAGCCATTCAGATTGTCCAGTCTTTGTCTCAGGCTGTCGAGCCCCCTGCATCTGGGAAAGGGTGGCTCGTTCAGTCT
Organism: Neoceratodus forsteri; assembly: GCA_016271365.2. Taxonomy (NCBI): domain Eukaryota; kingdom Metazoa; phylum Chordata; order Ceratodontiformes; family Ceratodontidae; genus Neoceratodus; species Neoceratodus forsteri. The sequence continues at coordinate 807,187,305 of CM028132.1, read as the reverse complement.
CAGTGGTTCAGGATTATGATGTTGAGGATTTTATGAACCACATGAGGGGAGGATTTTGATCAGTATGTTTGTGATTGGGAAGGTCTGACGTGCCCATTGAACCGGACATCTCTCCAGATAGACCTTTAGAATCTCCCCTATGCTGTCTGAGTCCCTTCTCTGTTTATGTTTTACAAAAGGTGCAGAAACCTCCAGCTCCCTTAGAGAGCTGTGGATGAGCAAGAGGAGCCTGATTATGTGGAAATGATGGATATTCCAGAGACTAGGAGGTTGTCTATTCCTTTGCATAAGTCATTTAGGAAGCAAACAACAAAGATTTTAAAAATCCTCATTCTGTCCCTCCTGTAGATAAAAAAATGGACAGAAGGTATACTTTGTCAGGCTCGGATACAGACTTCCTCACTGAGCAGTGTAGTCATGTAGGTGTGCAAGCTGCAGCCTGTGACAAGGCTAATATTCCCCTGGCCTCACATCCTCCTGACAAGGATTCCAGGAAGATTGATGCCATGGCTTAAAAGCAATATAGGCAGCTTCTTTGGGACTCAGGCAGGCTAATTATATGGCTTATGTTGCTAGATATCAGAAATCTAGATGGGACACTATATGCAGTTAGCTAATCAGGCCCAGGGCCAGCTGGCTAGTGAGTTGGAACAAGTGGCTGCTGATGGCATTGAAGCCTCTAAAGTTCAATTTCATACTGCTGTTGATGTTAATGATGTTTCCTTTAGGTCATGGCCACTTCGATAGCTTTCCGTGGGTTGGCATGGCTCAGATGCACTAATCTGTCCCAAGATACTCAGTCAAAGGCTATGGATTTTCCTGTATCGAAATTCTCTGTTTGGTGATCAAACAGAAATTATATGAAAAGATGGATGAATATAGAACTACCTACAAAAGTGCCCATAAGGGAAAGGCATGCCACCACAAAGGCATGGCTCCCTCAGGCAGGGGTAGGCCTTCACAGGCCTTTTACTAAGCTCAAGCCTCCTCTGCTTTTTCACAGAGGGGTTTTTCAGAGGCAGAGGTAGACGGGCACAGGAGACAGTCGCCTCCCTCAGCCTAAAGCTCCTGCTAAGCAGGCACCCTGATGGGGGTGCCCAGGGCCGATTCTCCTGTACCAGTGGGGGGCAGGTTGGCTTATTTCAGCCAGAACTGGCTGTCCTTAACTTCGGACAGGTGGGTTCTGGAAGTAGTAAGCCAAGGCCTGGTTCTCAGCTCAAACAGTTTCCAAAGATGAGAGCGAGCAATTTCCACCATAAACTCTTCGAAGCCCTTGCTTTGAAGCAAGTTCTTCCTCCTGAATTGCAAAGCAGTGGAAGGGTTCCCCTTGCCATCAGGGCAAGGGACTGTACTCAAGATATTTTCTTACCCCAAAAAGACAGGAGAATGGCGCCCACTTAGACTTAAGGTACCTGAACAGACATCTATTAAAGCCAAAGTTCAAAATGTTAACTCTAGCAATGATTTTGCCCTCCCTGAGGCCAGGGGACTGGTTAGCCCCTGGACCTCAGGGACGCCTATTTTCATGTCATGATCAGGCCTTCTCACCGAAAGTACCTCAGGTTCGACTGCTCTCGGCCACTACCAGTTCAGGAGCAATGGCTTTGGCTAACCTCGGCGCCAAGGGTATTCACAAAATGTCTAGCTGTGGTAGTGGCTCATTTAAGAAGGCAAGGGATTGCTGTGTTTCCTACCTGGATGACTGGCTACTAGTGGGTCAGTCTCCAGACCAGGTAAATCTCACTTGCAGGTCACCCAGCAGCTCCTCACTTCCTTGGGGTTCCCGCTGAACTTACCAAAGTCAGTTCTGGAACCTGTTCAGGTTCTAACTTTCATAGGTGCAGAGTTGAACACAAAGTTAGCCAGGGCATTTCTCCGGAAAAAGCGGACAGGCTCATTGCTCTGGCATCCTCCTTTACCTCTCTGGGGTCTCGACCAGCAAGGCATTTTCTGCAACTCCTAGGGCACATGGCTGCTTCCACAGCTGTCAGCAGGGAGCAAGATTTCAGATGAGGGACATTCAGTTCCACTTGAGGTCCTATTGGTCCCAAAGGAGGGACCCTACCAAATTAGTTCCGTGACCAAACCCTGATCCTGGCCCTTCAGTGGTGGCAGGATCAAGGCAATCTGTCTCAAGGGGTTCCCTTTCACCTTGTCACTCCTCACCCTCACCACGGATGCCTCCCTGTTAGGTGGGGGCTCATTGGGCGACCTTTCCACTCAAGGAGTGTGGTCCCCAGAAATCTCTGCTCCACATCAATCTTTTGGAACTCAGAGCTGTTCTTTTAGCTCTTCAGGCTTTTTCAGCTGTTGTCCAGAACAAAGTAGTTCAAATCAGGACAGACAACACCACAACAATGTGGTACATCAACAAACAAGGGGCACTCGGTCTTCAGCCTTGTGCACAAGCTAATAAGTTGTGGTCTCTGGCTTACTCCCTAAACACCTCCCTGATCGCAGTTCACCTTCCAGGAAAGGACAATGTCCGCGGATGCTCTCAGCAGGATTTCCCAGGACCATCACAGATGGCCTCTGAATCCTCGGGTATTGGGGTCGGTCTTTGCCAGATGGGGTACCCTCAGATAGATCTCTTCGCAGCCCCAGACAACCATCAACTTCCTCTATTTTGTTGCAGGCCTCCAGTGCTGGGCTCAGTCCCTGGACGCCTTCCTGCTGGATTGAAGGGAAATTCCTATATGCTTTCCCCTTCCTCTCCTCTTCGGGTATTGGTGAAAATCAGAACTCAGCCCTGCAAAGTGGTTCTGATCGCTCCAGACTGGGCCAGACAGCCCTGGTATCCTCTTCTCCTGTCCCTGACAATCCACCCTCCCTAACCTTGCCCAGGACCCACGACTTGCTGACCTGTGCACAGGAGAGTGTGGTACCCGGACCTCAAATCCCTCCACCTCAAGGCTTGGTTCTTGAGGAATTAGAATTTGCTGATTTACACCTTTCTCAAGGGGTCATGGATATTTTAAAGGCTTCTAGGAAGCCTTCCACCAGGGCTACTTACAATTCTAAGTGGAAGAGGTTTTCCTTCTGGTGTTCGGAGAAACAAATTGTGCCAGAATCTGCTGACCTGGCCACTTTACTGGACTATTTGGCCCATCTAAATTCCCTAGGCCTTAGACCAGCTACCTTGAAGGTTCATATGGCAGCTGTTTCTGCCTTTGTTTCCGCAGGGAAGCCTGTTTCTCTTTCCTCTCACCCTGTGTTTCTAAGTTTTTAAGGGGTTACTTCATACTAACCCTCCTTTCGGGAACCAGCCCTGCCTGGGACCCTGAATGTTTGCATTGCTCAGTTAATGCAACCTCCCTTTGAGCCCTTTCTTCTGCAGATCTCAAGTATTTAACTTGGAAAACTGTTTTTCTAGTGGCTATCACTTCTGCCAGACGAGTAAGTGAATGCAAGCCCTTCGTGGAAAAGGATTTTATTTCTTTCACAGGGATAAAGGTAGTCCTCAGGACTAACAGAAAGTTTTACCCAAAGTGGTTTCAGATTTTCATCTGAACCAGTCCATTTCTCTCCCAGTGTTTTCACTGAGCATTCTTCCTCGGGTGAGAGGAAACTACACAGCCTGGACGTTAAAAGAGCCCTAAGCTACTATGTGGAACGCACTAAGGGTCACAGGTTCGAATCCCTCCAACTCTTCCTTACCTATGGAGAGGTTGGCAAAGGGAGACCTGCCACTAAGAGGACAATTGCAAGGTGGATTGTCTCTTGTATCCAGTTCTGTTACCAAAAACTAGGTAAGGAGCCCCTCAGGACTGAGGGCCCACTCCACCAGGGGTACAGCTGCATCTCTAGCGGCTGCTAGAGATATTCCCATTTTGGAAATTTGTCAAGCTGCTACCTGGAAAACAGTTCACACCTTTACCAAGCATTATTCCCTGGACGTCCAGTCCAGGAGAGATGCTCGTTTTGGCACAGCTGTGCTTCAGAGCCTATTTCCTAAGTAGGTTCTGACCCTCCTCCATGGAGGTACTGCTGTGTAATCTGCAATGGTCCTAATATAGCAAGACTTCATGGTGTTTGAAGAAAAAATTACTCACCTTAGTAATTGCTTTTCTTCTCATGGAGTCTTGCTATATTAGGACAACCCTCCCTCCTACCCCTCTCAGAACTCCTACTTGGGTATGGGTTGGCAAATTAGTGCAAGCACTGTGTCATGCCATTTTAGTCTCTAGTTGGGTTAGGGAACTAGGTATTTCTGTTTTTGTTAAGTGGTAGAGGGTCCCCTCTCTAGACTTGAGTTTTTGGGGAGAGGGGTCCTATTAGTGCTTGTAAGGAGTGTTCCTAACAATAAATATTGTTGTTGTTATTCTGTGATTGTTCTTATTCTTCTAATGATAGGTAGCCAATGGCTAGTGTAGAGCTTTTCCACACAGACTTGCTATGTTAGTTTAGCTCCGTAAAGAACCTGGCAGTTTCATTTGAAACTGGCCAGATAAGACTTTGAACAGCGCCCTCGGCTGTGGAACTCAGATCACTCTGGAGTTAACTGTTTCCTCTCGGGCAGTTCAAGACTGGGGAATGACTGCAATGGTCCTAATATAGCAAGACTCCATGAGAAGAAAAGCAATTACTAAGGTGAGTATTTTTTCTTCCATGCCAGGCATGGAATCTTGAGCGCAAGCTCGGTTGAAAAACTCTGTCTGTTGTTCTTCAAACTCAAACTGTCAGATTCTTTACTCCGCCTCACTGAACAGTCGCTCGAGAATTTCTCCTTCTGCTCGGTTCATTTTGTCGGTTAAAATTGTAATTTCTGGTTTTTAAACCGCATTTGTCTTATTTTAACAACGGTCGGTTCAAGCTCTGTCTGTGGTATCGTAAGTAATAGATAGGTTTTACATTTCTCTGTGTGGAACTTGCAAACGTTATTATCGGTTCGGTTTGAACCGATCAGGTTGTTGATAAACTTAATTAAATTACATTTAGAGTGCGGTTCCCGGTTCTTATCGGTTCTAAAAAAAACGGTTTTCATTACGGTTTTTTCCATGACCCGTGACACGGTTGGGAACCGATAAGGGTGTCTTGCTTGGCGATTTGCAGTAAAGGGCAAGTTTTTGGTTAGGCTGGCGCTATGTCTGAGAAACCCAAAAGAAAAACCGGGCCCACTGGGTTTCAGCACTGTAGTGTCTGTGGGGAAGCCTTTGCCAAGGCTGACCCACACACCACATGTGTTTATTGTCTGGGGTTTGACCACCTCAATGCAAACTGCCAGATTTGCAAGAATTTCCCTGCAGCTACCCTGGATAAGAGAGTTGGTAGGCTCAGGGAACGAGAGGCCAAAAAGTCCGCTGACCCGGTTGGCCAGCCCAGTTCAGTGCCAACCGAACTGGAGGGAGTGCCTCTGACCAGGGCGAGACTTCTGGCAAACGTAAGAGCTGACTCGAGGAGCCAGTTCCAGCAAAGAGGACTAGAAAATCAGCAGGTGTGAGCCAAAATTTCTTCTCCAACTGCTGCAGAGATAGCCAAAGCGATCCAAATTGTCCAGTCGCTTCCCGGTTCTGACCGAACTGCCCATCAGGTAGCGGTCGGTTCTGCCGGTTCCACGGTTCAAGAATATGATATAGAGGAATTTTATGAACCAGAGGAAGGGAGGAGGATTATGAAGAGAGTGAATGTGATTTTGAAAGTCTGGATGTGCCCATTGAACGGACATCTCCCCAGACAGACCTTCAGGAGTGTCTCCCAGGCTTTCTGAGTCCCTTCTCATTTTCTGTTTTATAAAAGTTGTTGAAACCATCCAGCTCCCTTTGGAAGAAGCTGTAGATGAACAGGAGGAGCCTGACTATGTGGAAATGATGGATATCCCAGAGTTCAGGAGATTGTCTATTCCTTTACATAAATCTTTAGGAAACAGACAATAAAAATTTTAAAGCTCCTAATACTATACCTCCTGTGGATAAAAAATGGACAAGAGGTACACATTGTCAGGCTCTGATAATGGAGTTTCTTTGCAACAATGCAGCCACGCTAGGTAGTGCAGGCTGCAGGCTGTGATAAGGCAAATATTCCCTTGGCTTCACACACCCTCACAAGGACTCCAGGAGGATTGATGCCATGGCAAAGAAACAATACATGGCAGCATCCTTGGGACTCAGACAGGCAAATTATATGGCCTATGTTGCAAGATACCAGAAATCCAGATGGGATACTGTTATGGCTTTGCTGAAACAGGTCCCTGGCCAGCTTGCCAAGGAGCTGGAGCAGGTGGCTGCTGATGGTATTGAGGCATCCAGGTGCAATTCCATGCTGCAGTGGACTCTAATGATGTATCTTCAAGAGTCATGGCTACATCTGTGGCTTTTCGCAGAATGGCTTGGCTCAGGTGTACTAGCCTGTCACAGGATACCCAGGCCAAGGCCATGGATTTTCCTTGTTTGGGTAATTCTCTGTTTGGGGAGCAAACAGAGAATTACATGAAGAAATGGATGAGTATAGGACCACTTATAGGAGTGCACAGGCCAAGGAGAGGCAAGCCACTCCTCAGAGGCAGCTTTCCAGGGGCAGGGACAGGCCTTTTCACAGGCCTTTTTACCAAGCCCAGGCCTCCTCTTCAGCTTATGCCCAGAGGGGGTTCTTCAGAGGGAGAGGCAGACGGGGTGCGAGCAGGGCTGATCCCACCCCTCAGCCTAAAGCCCCTGCCAAACAGGCACCCTGATGGGATGCAGAGGGCCGATTCTCCATTACCTGTAGGGGCAGGCTGGCTTACTTCATCCAGGACTGGGAGTCTTTAACATCAGACAAGTGGGTCCTGGAAGTAGTAAGCCAGGGACTGGTTCTCAGCTTCAAAAAATTTCCAAAGATGAGAACCAGATCCTTTCCACCTGCAAATCCATTAGAGGCTCTCGCTTTGGAAACAGAAGTCTCAACCCTCCTGGCTCTCAGAGCTGTAGAAAGGGTTCCTCCCCTACACCAGGGCAAAGGACTGTACTCCAGGTACTTCCTTACCCCAAAAAAGACAGGAGAATGGCGGCCCATCCTGGATCTCAGATACCTAAACAAGCACCTTTAAAACCAAAATTCAAAATGGTGACTCTGGGAATTATTTTACCTCCCTAAGGCCAGGGGACTGGCTAGCCCCTGGACCTCAAGGATGCCTACTCCGTGTTCTTATCAGAAGCTCCCACCGAAAGTACCTCAGATTCAGACTGCCCTCAGGCCATTACCAGTTCAGAGCAATGCCCTTCGCCTCACCTCTGCCCCAAGGGTATTCACAAAATGCCTGGCAGTAGCAGTTGCTCACTTAAGAAGGCAAAAGATTGCCATCTTTCCCTACCTGGACGACTGGCTCATAGTGGGTCAGTCTCCAGACCAAGTCAAATTACACCTTCAGGTTACCCAGCAGCTGCTTACATCTCTAGGTTTTCTCCTCAATTTTCCAAAGTCAGTTCTAGAGCCTGTTCAGCTACTTACCTTCATAGGCGCAGAACTGGACACAAAGCAGGCCAGAGCTTTCCTTCCTCTAGAAAGAGTAAAGACCCTGGTGGCTCTGGCCTCCTCCTTCACTCTGCAGGTCTCTCAACCAGCAAGGCACTTTCTACAGCTCCTAGGGCACATGGCTGCTTCCACAGCTGTAGTGCAAGGAGCAAGATTTCAGATGAGGGACATTCAGTTCTATTTGAGAGCCTTCTAGTCTCAAAGGAGAGATCCTCTAACCAAATTGATCCCAGTAACTCGAACCCTGATCCAGGCACTGCAGTGGTGGCAGGATCAGAGCAATCTGAGACAGGGGGTTCCTTTCATCCCTCAATCTCACTCCTTGACCCTTACTACAGATGCGTCCCTCTTGGGATGGGGAGCTCACATGGGCGACCTCACCACCCAGGGATTGTGGTCCCCTCAGGAATCTCTGCTCCACATCAATCTGTTGGAACTCAGAGCTGTTTTTCTAGCACTTCAGGTTTTTCTGCATCTGTTCAGAACAAAGTGGTACAGGTCAGAACAGACAACACCACTACAATGTGGTACATCAACAAGCAAGGGCACTCGGTCCTCGGCCTTGTGCACCGAGGCAATGAAGTTGTGGTCTCTGGCTTATTCTCGAACACTTCCTCATGGCAGTTCACCTCCCAGGCAAGAACAATGTCCTGGCAGATGCTCTCAGCAGGATTTCCCAGGGCCATCACGAATGGTCACTGGATCCCCTAGTACTGGAGGTAGTATTTGCCAGATGGGGCACCCCGCAGATAGATCTTATTGCAGCCCCAGACAATCACCAACTTCCCCTTTTTTGCTGCAGGCCCCCAGTGTTGGGCTCAGTCCCTCTGGATGCCTTCCTTCTCAGTTGGGAAGGGAAGTTTCTCTATGCTTTTCCCCCTTCCCTCTTCTGTTCAAGGTGCTAGTCAAAATCAGATCTCAACCCTGCAAGATGATCCTGATTGCTCCAGATTGGGCCAGACAGCCCTGGTACCCACTCTTTATGTCCTTAGCAGTCCACCTTCCCCTGTGTCTTCCCAGGAATCACAACCTGTTAACCTGTGCTCAGGGGAGAGTTTGGTACCCGAACCTCAAATCTCTCAATCTCAAGGCCTGGCTCTTGAAGAGTTAGAGTTTGCTGACCTACACCTCTCCCAAGGTGTATTGGATATCTTGAAGGCTTCTAGGAAGCCTTCCACCAGGGCTACTTATAATTCCAAATGGAAGAGATTTTCCATATGGTGCTCTGACAAGCATATCTCCCCAGAATCTGCTGACTTACCCACAGTCCTGGATTATATGGTGCATTTGAATACTGTGGGGCTGAGACCAGCTACCCAAAAGTGCACCTGGCAGCCGTGGTCTGCTTTCTTATCAGCAGGTAAACCTCTTCTCTTTCAGCTCATCCTGTATTCTCAAGTTTTCAAGGGGTTGCTTCACACCAACCCCCATTCAGGGACCCTGCCTCTGCCTGGGATCTTAATATTTGCATTGCCCAGCTTATGCAACCCCTTGAGCCTTTGCTCCGTGCAGAGCTTAAGTACTTGACTTGGAAAACTGTGTTTTGATAGCCATCACTTCTGCCAGGCGATAAGTGAATTACAAGCATTGTCAGTGGAGCCTGATTTTATCTCCTTTCATAGAGATAAGGTGGTCCTCAGGACTAACAGAAAGTTCTTGCCTAAGGTGGTTTCAGACTTCCACCTTAATCAATCTGTGTCTCTCCCTGTGTACTTCACTGACCATTCCTCCTCTGGCGAGATGAGACTGCACAGTTTAGATGTCAAAAGAGCCCTTACTTACTACATAGAACATACCAAGGGTCACAGGTTCAGATCCTCCAACTTTTCTCACTTATGGTGAGGTTGGGAAAGGGAAACCGGCCACTGAGAGATCAGTTGCCAGGTGGATTGTCTCTTGTATCCAATTTTGCTATGAAAAACTGGGTAAGGTTCCTCCCTCAGGCCTGAGGGGTCACTCTACCAGAGGTACAGCTGCGTCTCTGGCTGCTGCCAGGGACATCCCTATCCTAGAGATATGTCAAGCAGCTACCTGGAAAACAGTTCACACTTTTACCAAGCATTACTCCCTGGACATCCAGGCTAGGAGTGAAGCTCGGTTTGGCACAGCTGTGCTTCAGAGCCAATTTTCTAAGTAGGTTCTGTCCCTCCTCCATGGAGGTACTGCTGTGTAGTCTGCATATGTCATAATATAGCAAGACTTCATGTTGTTTGAAGAAAAAATTACTCACCTTAGTAATGTTGTTTCTTCTAATGGAGTCTATGCATATGACCTCCCCCCCCCCGCCTGCCCCTCTCAGAACCTCTGCTTTTGGGATGTGGGCGGGCAGTGCAGTGTTGGCACTTAGTAGATGCCCACCTTTGTTTTTTCAACCCTCCTTTTTGGGGTGATTGGGTGTTGTGTTTTTCATTTTTGGATCCACTGACTTGAGTCTTTGTTTTGGGATCAAAAAATGTGTTCTTATATTTAGTAGCCAGTTGGCTAGTGTAGGTTTACAGCTTCCACACAGAACCTTAGTGAGTTTTGCTCATAAAGATCTGACAGTTTGAGTTTGAAGAACAACAGACAGAGTTTTCAACCGAGCTCATGCTCAAAGTTCCATGCCTGCCATGGAAAGTTAACTCTTTCACCTCCGGAGCAGTTCGAAGGTTAGGTCTCACTGCATATGTCATAATATAGCAAGACTCCATTAGAAGAAACAACATTACTATGGTGAGTAACTTTTTCTTCCAACAGAGTGGTGGACTTCCTTGTGGCCGCCCAGAAGCCTTCCAGTCGAGCCACTTATGCCGTGAAGTGCAAGCGGTTCACAATTTGGGCTGCTGTGCATAATCTGAACCCTTTCCTCTGTCCAGTGATCCAGACTCTGGACTATATGATCTCGCTTTCTGACTCAGGTCTCCAGTACTCCACCCTCATTGAAACATAGAAACATAGACTTTGATGGCAGATAAGGACCGCTTGGCCCTCCTAGTCTGCCCTATATTGGCCTTTCATGAGCCAGTGGGTGACCACACTGTGGCTCAGCTGGATCTCTTGTGTACCTTTTTGCAGGGCATCCTGCATTTGAAACCCCCAGTCCGTTCTCCTGTCCTGTCTTGGGATTTGAATTTTGTTTTGGAGAATTTGACCCTGTCTAGTTTTGAGCCAGTCGTCACTTGCAAGTTGACATTACTTCTGCTCAAAGAATTTCGGAGCTTCAAACCCCAGGAATCTCCTAGTAATATTAGACAATAAGCAGTCAGCTCAGAATCTGTGACCGCTCCTGGAGCTCTGGTGTGGAATGTATGCAAATTATGGAACACAGAATGCAACATTCAAACTGCTGCCTCTAGGTGGACTGTGTTCCGTCTAACTGCTAGATTCAATTTTTCAATTTGTACAACAAGTGAGACTTGCCTCTAAGAACTGCTCACAGCAGCTTTGCTGCAAGAATGTTTATTTCATTCAAAATGTGGTATTTTACACTGTTTTATTCATTACTCTGCCTCTAGTAGCTTTTTATAAAAATTTAGTGAGGGTAATTTACTCATTTTTAGCAGTTCCCTCGTGGTTCCCCAGAACCAATTATTTCAGTTTAAACTGTGGTTTGTTGCGGTTCTTACTGCTAGCTTTTTAAGTTAAAGTTGCTAGTTTTTGGATATTTTAAAAGAATTTGTGTTTTATTGCGATCAGTTTCCATTTCTAGCTAGTAACCAATCGCGTTTTGTTTATAAGTAAAGAAAGTTATGTTAAATCGGGGTTCCTTTTTTCTTTAAGGTACTGACTATGATTTATTTGTATTTTAACCCATTCTGGGGAAGTTTTTACTAGTCTACTGACATTTTCGCATGTCAGACAGGCCTAAAAAGAGGACAGGACCCACAGGTTTAAAAATTTGTGTGGAGGAAAGAGTAGGAGGGGAAGTGCAGCAAAGCAGGGCCTCAAAGTTTAGTAGGCTTGACGGGAGTATCTCAGGGTGTATGTGTGGGGAAGGGAAAGAGACAGTATAGACAGGAGAATTTGGCAGGCCAGGGTGAGTGGAAGGACAGGAGAGAAGGAAGGTGCTAGATAAGGTGGGGGGATGGGAGGTGAAGTAATGTCTGTGAGGAGGAGAGGGACTCGGGGGGAGGAGGGCAGGGAGGGAATTATTTTTTGGGGGGCAAGGGAACAAGGGAGTGGAGCAAAAAGAGGATAGAAAGGAAGGAAAAGGTGGTTGGAAACATAGCGGAGGACAGAGAGGGTAGGCAGGAGAGTGGTAGAGAGACTAAGATCTAATGCAGCCAATAAGAAATTAAGAACAGTACCAGAAAACAGAAAGAAGTGGGACAAAACAGACCACTCTTTATTTACAATCCTGATTTGTGAGCAGAGAGTGGTAGAGAGACTGAGATCTTACACAGTCAATAATAGAACAGTACCAGAAAAACAGAAAGAAGTGGGTCAAAACAGACGGCTGTTTTTTTCACAAGTCTGATATTTGTCAGACTCCTAAAAATGCACTTATGGTTGCAGAAAAGTGATTGAAAATTGATAGGGTAGTCAAAGGGTTAGGGGTTATGTCGTGGAGCCTCTAGTGGCCAGGTAGTATAACGTGCAAATGGGAAGGGAAAAAAAAGCCTGGAAGAAAAGAAAGGGAACAGATCTTATCTGTGTTAGTCTTCACCATTCATCACCTTTGGGTCCTTGGCTGGAGGACATGACCCGCGGGAGCTTTTTTTTTTTTGGGCAGAGTCGATGCAGCATCGGCGCCGCCCTCGAGGCTGACGCACTGCGTGGCGCTCGCGGGTTGGCTGTTAGGTGTTGTCGACTTCGCCCTCCCACCAGTTCTTCATCTCCTGCCATCAAGGTCACCTCGTGGGACGCTTTGAGAAGAATCTACTCCTGAGAGGCCTATTCTTCAAGCCTTCGGTTGCACAGTTCAAATCCTTCGAATGTTCAACTCTGTGTTGACCCCGGATTGAAGTCCGTCGGCTCCGAGATTCCTGCTGGTTCTGTTAGCCTACTCGACATCACCTGGTAAGACTGTTCCTTGTTTTATTTTATTTTGTGACGTCGGGTCTTGTTTGGTGTTCTTTTTTCGTAGGTCATGTCTCAGTCAGAGGGCAATAAAACTTCCAAGATGGGACAGCTCCCCAAGCGATGGTGCCCTTGCGGCCCGTAAGTACTCCCTCACCGACCAGCATGACCATAGCCTTGCGTGTCTTGGCCCGCTTCACGACATGGATTCATGCCACGCCTGCTTCTCCATGGACCGCCGGGCCATCGAGCAATGCGTGTGTAAAGTGGGGCGAGCTCCACCGACTTTCGGAGGATGGGCGAGCACTCATCGGGCCAAGCCGCGTTCTCTTGGCCTTTCCTCTGGGTCCCCTCCCGGTTCTATACGGATGAGGAGAAGGGGGCCTCTACCTCTTGTAGCCTAGCCATGGCAGAGGCCCCTTCTATGGTGCAGGAGGCCCAGTCTGTCCCCCCCCTCTGGGGACAGGCAGGAGACACTGCCTTGGCAATCACCCCTTCGGTGTCATACCCGTGGCTCGGAAGGCCTGGGTCGGCACCATCCTCGATGCCATCTTTTGGTGCTGTCTTGTGCCTTGGCACTGTTCATGGTGCCGTGGGCCCTGATGGCACCGTCAGCACCAGTCTGTCACTTGACACCATGGCTGCTGTTGACACTGTTCGTGGTGCCGATGGTGCTAGTGGTGCCATGGGAGGCTCTACGGTCCCGTCCCTGACTGGTTCTTGCCCTGGCACCATTTGCGGCGCGATGGTTGACCACGGCACCATGTCCAGTTCTGGAGCCGTTCATGGCTCCGAGCATGGTCATGGCGCCATGGGGGTTTTGGAGCTCGGCACCGAGACCGCTGTCGGGACTGTCATCAGTGCTGTCTCTGTCCTCGGCACTGCTCGTGCCACTGTGGGGGTCTCCAGCCTCGGTGCTGTTCGCGGCGCTGAGAGTGCGGTCAGAGCTGTCATCGGCACCATCTCTGGTCTCAGTGCCACTTGCGGTGCCATGAGTCGGGATGGTACCATGACTTCTGGGGGAGGAGGATGTTCTACTTGGCATGGTTGCTGCTCTCTATTGCAGCACATCAGGCCCACTATGCAACCTGTGACAGGCTCCTGTGGTCCAGACTGGGTCAGCTCCTAGCCTCCATGCCTGACATGGAGCAAACCAGACAAGCCATTGCACTCCATGCATGTGGCCTTTAGCTAGCAAGGAACCAAGCAAGGGCATCCTATGATGGCATTGAGGTAGCTACCAGGGTCGTAGGAACAGTGATCTGCACTAGGCGGACGGCATGGCTGCGTCTTTCCCGGTTGTCAGCCTTGGCCCAGCGTAGGGTGATTAACTCTGCTCACCAGAAAACCTATCTCTTCTCCTGTAGAGTGAGGCAGCCTCTGTCAGGGCAACTTCCTGCCTCCGGGGGTCCCGTCTCACTGTCCCCACTCGGGCCTCTCCAGACCCGTGAAGGTTCTCCCTCTTGTGTGTCACCCATTGAGAGCCAAGGAACTCAGCACCTTAGGGGCTGAAAGCCCCTTGGGGGCTCAGACCACCCAAAGGTGATGAATGGTGAAGACTCACAGATAAGATATGTGAAATTACGACTCTACCTGTAGTTCTGATCTGTCTGTGTATCTTCACCATTCATCACAATCCCACCCTCCATCCCCTGGGGGGCTCAGTCTCTGGGTACCTCCTCTCTGTGCCTCTTCTCCTCCTTTCTGTTAGTCAGGAGCTGCAAACTGGGGTAAAGTAGGGGGATCATTTTCTTTAGGGGCAGAGTGATCAGGATGGGGGGCACTCCTGATTCAGTGCTTCAGCTCCACCTCTGTGGGGTTGGGGTTGGCAGTTATCCTCCTTTCTTTCCTTCTCCCCATCAATCCTTTGATTTCCTTGTCCTGTGGACATGACCTCAATTAAGAAACTAGGTTTCTTACACCAGAATCTCCTTTTGAGAGGGGGGAGATATCCTGGTATCCTGTCCTTTCTTCCAGAATAGCCAGTTTTGCTTTGTGGGAGTTATTACCAGTGATTCTGTGCCTTGAATTCTGGCAGTTAGCCTCTTGGCTACTCCTTTGCAGTTCCTATACAAGCTGAAGACAGGTCAAGGTTACCGGGTATGTTTCTCCTGTTTTTCCCCCTCTCACTCTTATCTTTACTTCTAAAAATCCTTAACCCTCCCTCCCTCCTCCTATTTGATTTCCAGAGATTGGGGCCCCTGAAGCTTTCAAATCCATGCTCTAGGCCCACCTCACCACCACTAGCAACTGTGATTGCGCTAGATAAAAACTACTACTCCTCATGTCCATCCTCACATCTGAGGCCTCTTTCTCCCTGACTAATGAACCCTCTGGTACCTCTACTACTTCCTGTCTCCCACCCAAACTCACTCCCCTCCTTTTTTCCTGTCCCCTCTCACTTACTCTCCCGCCACCACCTTTCCTCCTCTCTAGCCTCCTTTTGGTGCCTAATGATCACCCTCTCCCTGGAAGTTTCCTTAACCTCGAAATTGTCTACTCGCTTGAACCTGTTATAGCTTGTTTTTCTGTGAAACTTAAAAACATTACTGCCTTAAACTGTTAATAGCAAATTTATGATGTAACTTTCCTGTCTGGTTTTACCTGTAATGTGTATCGTGCTTTGTTAAATGTTCTTTGTGACGTGGAACCTTTGTAAAAGAGCCCTGGCTCAAAGGTATTAATTCCTAGACTAATAAACTAAACTAAACTAAACTACCCAATCCCCTTAGTCTTCAAACTTGTTCTGTCCTCTGTCGCTTATTTTTCCTTTTAGTTTATATATTTTCCTTGCCTGTCCCTTACACTTCCTTGTCCCACCCTCCCAACCCTTTTTCTGTCCTCTACAGTGACTCAGAACTGGCGGGAGGCGGAGTTGACAACACCTAATGGCCAACTCATGAAGCCATATGGTGCGCCGCCTCCAGAGGGCAGTGCAGATGCTGCTACCGACCCGCCCATCCCCCCAAAAATCTCCTGGCGGGTCATGACCTCTGGCCAGGTACCCAAAGATGATGAATGGTGAAGATACACAGCAAGATCAGAATTACAGTAGGTACGTAATTTCCATTTTTAAGGGGAAGCTGTCATTTGCAGGGGCTCCTGCCTCTGCAAACTTTACCCTTCAGTTAAGCTTTTGGCAGAAAAGTGCCTTTTTGGTAAGGTGCAAATTAATTTAATTTAATTTCTAAAAGTCCGCTACCCAGAAGTATAGCGAATGCTGGAACGGCTCCATTAAGTGTAATGGTGCAGTGCGGCACCGTCCGTTTCAGTGCATTTGTATAGAAGTGCACAGTGCGGTGCCACACCAGTCCGCTATACTTCCAGGAAGCAAACTTTTAGAAATGAAATTAAATTACTTTGTGCCTTATGAAAAAAGGCACTTTTCTGCCAAAAGCTTAACCAGAGGGTAAAGTTTGCCGTGCAAATGACAGCTTCTCTTTAAGTAGGGAGAGAAAAATACACCAGACAAAGGAGAAAGGGCTGTTAAGCAAATCTGGGGGAGGGATCACAGCAGGGGGATGGTGTGGGCTAGGAGCTGAGCTAAGAAAGCAACAGAATGGGGTAGAAAGAGGAAAAAAGGGGAACATAATAAAGAACAAATAAATCAATTAAAACAGTAGTACAATTTAAAAAAATTATTCGAGCAAGCAGACAGTAAAACCAGTAACATAAAGCACAGTGAAAATCAGCTTGAGAAGTGAGTGAGAAATTCAGGGGTAGCTCAAAGTGCAGGGAGAGGATTTGTGCTCTGTAAATTAAAAAGCTGTCATAGCAAAATGCGCGTTTCCTGGTCAAAAATTATAATGAATGAAAAGTAAATGGTAATCTGTTTTCAGTAAGTGAATATTACTGTGGGACTGCATTAGACATTACATTCAGATATGGTCAGAAGTGCCACAATCTAAAAATATTTCTGTGTGGAGTATACAATTTCACTTTCTGGGTGTGTGGGAGAAGAGTGGTTTGACAGCAGAAGAAGCTTGCCAGATTGATTTCTGTTGTCACTCATATTTTTCAAGAAGAATATCTCTGCTGTTAACAAATTAACTGTTTATTACTTACTTTTTTCTGCAGGAAATGATCTACCTATCATTATGGAAGATAGCCGATATCTGGTTCTTCTAGCAAAAATCTTTAACAGAATGGAAAAAACAGAAGAAGCTATAGTTTCCTTACAGCGGGTAAATAAACTACAATAAGTTAAATATAGCTGGTTACATTTATACATGATTGATGGATTACCCTGCCATTATGGCTTTGAAAGCCAATGTTATGCTATCAGGAATCCCAGAATGAGTCACAGTAATGAACTGTAATGCAAACATTATTTGTGGGAGAAAAAGTAGCATCACAAGGTTAACACAGTTCACCCTAATCAAAAATGTAATAGACAATTTTGAAATACTTTCATTATTATAGGATTTCTTTAAATATGTTATTGCTTAAATGACACAGGAACACCACACTGTCAACTCCAAGAATTTACTTGCAATAAATAACAGTCCATGAAATTTAAGTTGTTTCTCATTTTTCAGATTCTAGTATTGAACAATTTTAATTTTTTTATTTATTATGCTTTTTTTGTTGCTGCCAGCTGCCCGGAACCTCCGCCCGGTCAGGGACCCTCTCTCCCACCTCCACATCGGACGTGTCCCTCTGATACCCTCTGGCTTGCCTCCCAGGCAGGGTGCAGCACCCCTCCCTGAAAGGTGCCGCAATGATGGGATAGGTCAAAGGGGCCATCCTGGAGGATAATTGAAGATGAGGGCGGGCTTCATCTAGGGCAGCCAGCTGTATTATTTTTCGCCCGGTTATGCAGGGGTGGGGACGTGCAATGATGGCCAGCGTCCACCCTGCCCCTGAGCCTACTTGTGGTGCCAGCACACAGCGGTACACCCAGCCACCGCTGGGTATCCACATTGCACCGAACACTATACCCCCCCCCCAAGAGAAGGAGAGCAGTTGTCGGACACTCAATCCTTCTCCCTCCGGCCAGCCCTCCGACGGCCCGGGTCCGTTCCCATACCCAGGTCACCAGCATCGTAAGCGGAAAGTATTGAGCATTTAAAAATTCTATGGTAGATTCTCTTGAGTCTTTGATGGCTGTTAAAACGCACAGATAAGGTGACTGCTCACATAAACTACTCAGCTGTTATTTTCTTGTTGTTTCTTGTCCTGAGATGGGAAACTTGTCTAAATGGCTTGAAATTAGGACAGGAGCACGTGCTGAAAAATGAAGGTACTCTTAAGGCGAATGACATAATGAATTCCCAGATAAAATGAACTTTTGTCAAAGTCACAGTTCAGATCATTGTACTCTAATGGAAGAATTGCCAAAACATTACAAAAATAAAAACACTAGGGGGGACATTTTCAGAGCTGGTTGGCTGCATGTACGCAAAGAAGCACCACAAAGAATAGATGCGCTGGCCAGCCCTGAAGGTATATTCAAACAGTATGTGCGATCGGGACTGATTGCGCATACTGTTTGAATATCTGACCCTGGATGCATGGCCCAGAGCGGTTGGTCACCATGTCCGTCACAGCTCATCCAGGGTCAGGACCAAATACTACCATTGGGATATGCGTGGCACATACCGGGATGTGCCATGACCCTAAGGGTGCTATTCAGTCAGGAAATGCTAATGAGCTCATTGGGCATGCTTGGCGCAAACTGGCACCATGCATGCTCAGTATGAGCCCATAGCATGTCTGCACCCAGCAGAACACGCCGGGCCAGACCCCTTCCAGCCCCGTGCAAACAAAGAACACTGACATCCCCTGCCAGCCCTGGTGGTATAGTGTCAACCTGCCCCCCCTGTCCCCGACTGCCAATACCCGAATAGTGTTAGTGCAACAATGTCCAGTTACTGTAACAGATCCCCCTCCCACTTGGCCCCGATCCCTGGGAAAAGCATAGTCCAATATTCCGCCCCCCCGATATACCCGTTGACACAAAGACCCACCCCTCCACTGACCCGACATCCAATAATCCCAGGCATGCAAAATAACACCCTGCCTGTCCTGAACCCTGAATAGGTATGGGTCACAAAGACCCCACCCCGATCCCTGAAAGGCATTCTGCAAGTCACCCATATCGGAGCTGACCCCCACATCCCTGACTGGCACCACCGACTGGCACCGACCCACCACTCCCTACATGGCCAGCCATAGACTGACAGGGTACGGAGAACTGTCATGTAATAGGACAGTGCTCAATGGTTGCTGTGCAGCAAATGAGCACTGTCCTATTAAATGACAGTTCTCCAGTACCTGTCAGTCAGCGTCTAGCCGTGGAAGGGGCGGTGGGCTGTGCCAGTCGCCAGCTGATCGGGGGATGTGTTGGGGGGCCACTGCCCTCTGCATACGGGTGACTTGCAGAATGCCTTTCACGGGGATCGGGGCTGTGGGTTTGCTTGCAACTCATACCTAGTCGAGGTTTGGGACAGGCAGGGGTGTTATTTTGCATATTTGGGATTATCGGATGTCGGGTTAGTGAAGGAGTAGGTATTTGTGTCAACAGGTATCGGGCGGGGAATATGGATCATCCTTTCCCGGGATCGACCAGGTGGGAGGGGATCTGTTTATTAACAGGACATTGTTGAACTGACACTTTCATGTATCGGCAATAGGGAGGGGTTGCCAGTTGACTTCCAGGGCAGGCATGATGCGGAGCACCTCTGTGCACTTCCACGGCTGGCCTGTGGGTGGCTGGACAAGTTAGGCCATCTTTTCCTGGCCTATCTGTTAACCACACATGTCTGGCTCATGTGAAACACATTCCCATTCAGTATGCCAATGCATGGCATATTTCATGGGAATGCCCCCTCACATTGCATGGCATGCCTTGGTTTTGGGCTATGGCCCATTCTCATTTGGGCGGTGAACCTCCACCATTTCTTTTTTTTTTTTTTTTTTTTGAGACCTAGCTCCCTTCCCATCAGGCCTCCCATCCGCTTCTGCTGCCCCATGCCGAGGCTTCCTCATGGTGGGGCCGCAGAGGCCACCCACCCTTAGGATATCAGAGGGCAAGTCACGGATCACCCCCCATGAGTCGTGGTCATGAGAGGGATCCTCGCCACAAGCTTCAGAGGCAGTGAACGCAAGAAGAATGGGGGCCGTCATGCCTGGAGCCGGCATTTTACTGTGCTTTTTCTTCCCGGGGGGGGCGGGGATGTGCAATGATGTCCAGTGTCCACCCTGCCCCCCTGATGTATTGTGCTGGTCATTGCAGTAGCCCCGACCTCTGCCAGGGGTACATCAAGCACCAGGCGCTCTTACCCTCCCCCCGGAGAAGGAGAGCAGTCCCCAGGATGCCCAATCCTTCTCCCCTGGCTGGCCCTGCGACCCCCCAGGTCCGTTTCTGAACCTGGGTTGTCGATGTTGCAAGCGGAAATCTAACCGCTGCGCCGGCAGGCCGGCGCACCGCCACCATTTCAAACAACATGAAGTCTTGCTATATTATGACAATTGCAGTTTGTCCCACCATTAGAACTGCTCCGGAGGTGAAAGATTTAATTCCATTCCATGAATGGAACTTAGAGCATGAGCTCTAAAGAGAAGCTCTGTCTGTGTAGTTTCAAACCTAAACTGTCAGATTCTTTACTCCGCCTCACTGAACAGTCGCTCCGGAGATTTCTCCTACTGCTCGGTTCATTTCTCGGTTTAAACAGTGTTTTCTCGGTTCGATTCAACCGAGAATAGTTTTATTTTAACCGCAAAACCGATCGGTTCAAGCTCTGTCTGTGGTATCGTAAGTAATTCTTATTTTAATTCTGTGTGGAACTTGTAAGTTTTATCGGTTCGGTTTTGAACCGATCAGCTTGGGTTAAAACTTAAAGTTTTTAAACTTGATATTTTAGAGTGCGGTTCCCGGTTCTTATCGGTTCTAAAAAAACTGGATTTCATTACGGTTTTTTCCAATACCCGTGACACGGTTAGGAACCGATAAGGGTGTCTTGCCTGGCACTGCCGTTTAAAGGGCAAGTTTTTCTGGTTAGGCTGGCATTATGTCTGAGAAACCCAAAAGAAAAACCGGGCCCACTGGGTTTCAACACTGTGATGTCTGTGGGGAAGTCTTTGCCAAGGCTGACCCACACACCACATGTGTTTATTGTCTGGGGTTTGACCACCTCCAGTCAGACTGCCAGATTTGTAAGAATTTCCCTGCAGCCACCCTGGAAAAGAGATTGGGAAGGCTCAGGGAACGAGAGGCCAAAAAGTCCGCTGACCCGGATGGCCAGCCCGGTTCGGTGCCAACCGAACCGGAGGGAGTGCCCTCTGACCAGGGCGAGACTTCCTCGGGCAAACGAAAAGCTGGCTCGGATGAACCAGTTCCAGTAAAGAGAACAAGAAAGTCAGCAGGTTTGGAGCCCAAAATTCTTACTCCAACTGCTGCAGAGATAGCAAGAGCTATTCAGATTGTCCAGTCACTTTCTCCGGTTCCATCTGAACCACCACTATCTGGTAAAAGGTCGGTTCGGTCGGTTCCATCGGTTCAGGAATATGATGTTGAGGAGTTTTATGAACCAGAGGAGGGGGAGGATGATTATGAACAGTATGAATGTGACTTGGAGGGTCTGGGTGTGCCCATTGAACCGGACATCTCCCCAGACAGACCTTTAGAATCTCCCCCTATGCTTTCTGAGTCCCCCTCTCATTTTATGTTTTACAAAAAAGTTGCTGAAACCCTCCAGCTTCGTTTGGAGGAAGCTGTGGATGAGCAAGAGGAGCCTGATTTTGTAGAAATGATGGATATACCAGAGTCTAGGAGATTGTCTATTCCTTTGCATAAGTCATTCAGGAAACAAACAATAAAAATCTTAAAAACTCTTAATTCTGTGCCTCCTGTAGATAAAAATATGGACAGGAGGTACACACTGTCAGGTCCTGATACAGAATTCCTTTCTCAGCAATGCAGTCATGTTGGAGTAGTTCAGGCTGAAGCCTGTGATAAAGCTAATATTCCCCTGGCTTCACATCCTCCTGACAAGGATTCCAGGAAGATTGATGCCATGGCAAAAAAACAGTACATGGCAGCGTCCTTGGGACTCAGGCAAGCAAATTATATGGCTTATGTAGCAAGGTATCAGAAATCTAGATGGGATACTATTATGAGTTTAGCCAAACAAGCCCCTGGCCAGCTTGCTAGTGAGCTGGAGCAGGTGGCTGCCGATGGCATTGAGGCTTCTAAGGTGCAGTTCCATGCTGCTGTGGATTTTAATGATGTTTCCTCTAGAGTCATGGCCACATCTGTAGCTTTTCGTAGGTTGGCCTGGCTCAGGTGTACTAGCTTGTCACAGGATACCCAGACTAAGGCTATGGATTTTCCTGTGGTGGGAAATTCTCTATTTGGGGAGCAGACAGAATTATATGAAGAAGATGGATGAATATAGGACTACCTATAAAAGTGCCCAAGCCAAGGAGCGGCAAGCCACTCCTCAGAGGCACACCCCAGGGGTAGGGGTAGGCCTTTCCAAGCCTTTTATCAAACCCAGGCCTCCTCTGCTTATGCTCAGAGGGGTTCTTCAGAGGCAGAGGCAGACGGGCAGGCCTGCCCCACCCTCAGCCTAAAGCACTAGTTAAGCAGGCACCCTGATGGGGTGCCCAGGCCGATTCTCCTTTACCAGTAGGGGAGGTTGGCTTACTTCAGTCAGAACTGGGTGTCTTTAACTTCAGACAAGTGGGTTCTGGAAGTAGTAAGCCAGGGTCTGGTTCTCAGCTTCAAAAGTTCCCAAAGATGAGAATCAGGTCTTTCCACCTGCAAGCTCTTTAGAGACCTTTACTCTAGAAGCAGAGGTCTCAACCCTGTTAGCTCTCAGAGCGGTAGAAAGGGTTCCTCCCTACACCAAGGCAAGGGTCTGTACTCAGATACTTCCTTACCCCAAAAAGACAGGAGAATGGCGGCCCATTTTAGACCTCAGATATCTGAACAAGCATCTTTGAAACCAAAGTTCAGAATGGTAACTCTGGCAATGATTTTACCTCTCTAAGGCCAGGGACTGGCTAGCTTCCCTGGACCTCAAGGATGCCTATTTTCACGTCCTAATCAGAAGCTCCCACCGAAAGTACCTCAGATTCGAACTGCCCTCAGGTCACTACCAGTTCAGAGCAATGCCCTTCGGCCTTACCTCTGCCCCAAGGGTATTCACAAAATGTCTGACAGTAGCAGTGGCTCACTTAAGGAGGCAAAGGATTGCTGTTTTTCCCTATCTGGACGACTGGCTCATTGTAGGCCAGTCCCCAGAACAGGTAAAATCTCACCTGCAAGTCACCCAGCAGCTTCTCTCCTCCCTGGGCTTCCTGCTAAATCTACCAAAGTCGGTTCTGGAACCAGTTCAGGTACTCACTTCATAGGTGCAGAATTGGACACAAATCTGGCCAGAGCTTTCTTCCTTAGAAAGGGTAAGGAACTTGGTGGCTCTGGCCTCCTTCCTCTGCAGGTCTCTCGACCAGCAAGGCACTTTTGCAGCTCCTGGGGCACATGGCTGCGCCCACAGCTGTAGTGCAGGGAGCAAGATTTCAGAGGAGAGACATTCAGTTTCACTTGAGAGCCTATTGGTCTCAGAGAAGAGACCCCTTTCCAAGTTGGTCCCAGTGACCCGAACCTTGATCCAGGCCCTCCAGTGGTGGCAGGATCAGAGCAATTTAAGACTGGGGGTCCCCTTCATTCCCCTTTCTCACACTTTGACCCTCACTACGGATGCTTCCCTCCTGGGGTGGGGAGCCCACATGGGCGACCTCTCCACTCAGGGAGTGTGGTCCCCCCAGGAATCTCTGCTCCACATCAATTTGCTGGAACTCAGAGCTGTCTTTTTAGCACTTCAAGCATTTTCTGCTTCTGTCCAGAACAAAGTGGTACAAGTCAGAACAGACAATACCACAACAATGTGGTACATCAACAAGCAGGGGGGCACTCGGTCTTCGGCCTTGTGCACCGAGGCAATGAAGTTGTGGTCTCTGGCCTATTCCCTGAACACTTCACTCATAGCAGTTCACCTTCCAGGAAAGGACAATGTCCTAGCAGATGCTCTCAGCAGGATTTCTCAGGGCCATCACGAATGGTCTCTGGATCCTCAAGTATTGGGGATAGTCTTTGCCAGATGGGGCACCCCTCAGATAGATCTTTTTGCAGCCCCAGACAATCACCAACTTCCACTGTTCTGTTGCAGGCCCCCAGTGTTGGGCTCAGTCCCCCTGGACGCCCTTCTCCTGGATTGGGAAGGGAAGTTTCTTTATGCTTTTCCCCCCTTCCCTCTCCTATTCAAGGTGTTAGTAAAAATCAGATCCCAGCCTTGCAGGGTGATTCTGATTGCCCCAGATTGGGCCAGGCAGCCCTGGTACCCACTCCTTCTGTCCCTGACAGTCCATCTCCCCCTGTATCTCCCCAGGAATCACAACCTATTAACCTGTGCCCAGGGGAGAGTTTGGTATCCGAACCTCAAATCCTCAACCTCAAGGCCTGGCTCTTGAGGAGTTAAATTCACTGACCTCACACCTCTCTCAGGGTGTTCTTGAAATCCTAAAGGCTTCTAGGAAGCCTTCCACTAGGGCTACTTATAATTCTAAGTGGAAAAGGTTCTCCATTTGGTGTTCTGGGAAACATATTTCCCCAGAATCTGCTGATTTGCCCATTGTGTTAGATTACATGGTCCATCTTAATTCTTTGGGCCTGAGACCAGCTACCCTGAGAGTTCATTTGGCAGCTGTCTCTGCTTTTGTTTCAGCAGGAAAGCCATCCTCTCTTTCCGCTCACCCTGTATTTTCCAAGTTTTTTAAGGGATTACTTCATACTAATCCACCTTTTCGGGATCCGGCCCCTGCCTGGGACCTTAATGTTTGCATTGCCCAGTTAATGCAACCCCCTTTTGAACCTCTGTTTTCTGCAGAGCTTAAGTATCTAACTTGGAAAGCTGTTTTCCTAGTGGCTATCACTTCTGCTAGATGCATAAGTGAGTTGCAAGCCTTGTCAGTAGAAACTGACTTTATTTCTTTCCACAGGGATAAGGTAGTCCTCAGGACTAACAGAAAGTTTTTGCCTAAGGTGGTTTCAGATTTCCATCTTAACCAAACTATCTCCTTCCAGTGTTTTTCACTGAACATTCCTCTTCTGGTGAGAGGAGATTGCACAGTTTAGGCGTTAAGAGGGCCCTTAGTTACTATATAGAACGTACCAAGGGTCACAGGTTCGAATCCCTCCAACTTTTCTCACTTATGGTGAGGTTGGGAAAGGAAACCGCCACTAAAGAGATCAATTGCCAGGTGGATTGTCTCTTGTATCCAATTTTGTTATCAGAAACTGGGCAGAGATCCCCCCTCTGGCTTGAGGGCTAATTCTACCAGAGGTACAGCCGCGTCTCTAGCTGCTGCCAGAGACATCCCTATATTGGAGATATGTCAAGCCGCTACTTGGAAAACAGTACACACTTTCACCAAGCATTACTCCCTGGATGTCCAGGCTAGGAGAGATGCTCGGTTTGGCACAGCTGTGCTTCAGAGCCTATTCCCTAAGTAGGTTCTGTCCCTCCTCCATGGAGGTACTGCTGTGTAGTTGCAATTGTCATAATATAGCAAGAATTATGTTGTTTGAAGAAAAATTACTCACCTTAGTAATGTTGTTTCTTCTAATGGAGTCTTACTATATGACCTCCCCAACCCGCCCTCTCAGAACTTCTACTTGGGTATGGGGTGGGCAGCCTAGTGTGAGCACTATTTTATGCCCTTTTATGTGTTTTCACCTCTTCTTGGGGTTTGGGGTGTGTTGTTTTTCATTTTTTCCTTATATTTCTCTCATATTGTTAAATTATACTATTAGTTCTGGTCCCTGACTTGAGTCTTTTGTTTTGGGACCAGCAATGAGTGTTAATATTTAGGTAGCCAGTTGGCTAGTGTAGGTTACAGCTTCCACACAGACCTTAGTGAGTTTTTGCTCGTAAAGATCTGACAGTTTAGGTTTGAAACTACACAGACAGAGCTTCTCTTTAGAGCTCGTGCTCTAAGTTCCATTCATGGAATGGAGTTAACTCTTTCACCTCCGGAGCAGTTCTAATGGTGGGACAAACTGCAATTGTCATAATATAGCAAGACTCCATTAGAAGAAACAACATTACTAAGGTGAGTAATTTTTTCTTCAGTATCACGCGTCGGTGTAACCGCCCCACCAATTTGGGGTTTACCTTGATGTCTTCCTGGGCTCTATCCATGTCCGCTGCCAGGGTGATGTTCTGTATAGGTAATAAATCTAAGAGTGTTGATTTGTTCCTGTTGATTTATGTGAGAGTGCCGTGTAGTGCCTCTACACCCGTCCCTTTAAGAATCTGGCCATGTGTGTGTTTAGTAAATGATCTGGGCTTGATCCGAGTGCTTTTAGGCTTGCGACCGGTCAGACGCTGCTTTGATTTGCTCCGCTCTGCAGTCGATAATAGATCAGTGGGAGCCTGAATTGGAATTGTATTTATTTACTTCTAACTTGCTGTTTCATTTGAATTTGAGAGTTTGTTTAACCTGCTTTCCTTGCAGCTTTGCCTTTCTGAATGGGAGCCACCATGTTTAGTCTGTGACTTCCAGTAAGTGGACCAATAAGGATCAGGGGACCTCAAAGTGTCCTTAGCCTAAGTGTCTCATGGGAAGGAAAGACACTAGTTTT
This sequence comes from Neoceratodus forsteri, assembly GCA_016271365.2. NCBI lineage: Eukaryota > Metazoa > Chordata > Ceratodontiformes > Ceratodontidae > Neoceratodus > Neoceratodus forsteri. The sequence goes on along the minus strand of CM028132.1, from coordinate 807,161,213 downwards.
TAGGTTGGTGCCTAAACTGAACTGAAGGGGGCAACCAAACTGTGACTGACAGCTCCCCCAGCCAACCAGAACTCTGGAAACCAAGGAAAGTTCACAGAACAGTTAGAGACAGAGAGTCAGTTGGAGTTAGAGCTTGAAGCGTGAGCAGCTCGAGCTCTCGAGGAGCTGCTCCCATACAGAGCTTAGGGGAATTGGTGGGAAGAGGCCTGACTTGCCTCCCTGCCACTGTTCTTCTGCATTGGACTGCCTGATTGCAGTAATTGAACTAATCCAATTTGGGACTGAAACTGCAGCAGAAGCCCCAGAGACATTTGAAAGTACTGCTCAAGATTTGGACCAAAGTCAGGCTCCTGTGAAGTGATCAGCCCAGAGGTTGTGAAGAGAACAATATTGGATCGAGAGGTTTGCTCAGTAAATCGTCTGCAATAGCAACTGGACTGTATCCGTTCTGTGAGAAAAAGTTAATGCTGTTCTTGTTAAATGTGCTGAATGTCCATTGTGGGTCGAGGCCTGCCTGCCCGCCAGCTGGAGGCTTCGCTAGCAAAACAAACTAAACTTTGCCAAAGTATCCATCATGTCCGAGCCTTTGCCAGCCTGGCCCAGACTGACTGCATTGCACGAGAGACTGTCCTCGGCGAGAGACCAGCTTTGGGGATCCAGCCCCTGCGCAGAGACAACTTGCAGGTTGTGGCCACCTGCAGGGAAAGGCCATGAAGAGAAGGAGTGTCATGATAGCCCTGCTTCCCCCTGCCCATCGGTGAGCTACACAAGGTCTCCATATCGCCAGAATCATCACAGCCAACTGGTTGTGTGAGTAAACCCAGGGTAGCTCCCTGCAACAAGTCAATTATCTGTGGTACCATCTGATTGCTTTAGTAATTTTCTGGGTTACAAGAGACTGGGCCAACTGGCCAGGATTACAAATAATCAAATCTCTGTTGTGCATGCTAACTGTCTTTTCTTTCCATCAACGGACCCAACAACAGTTGTAGCGCCAGCCACCCCCCGGGCAACACCTCTGGCTAGCCAGTATTCCATCCTGTGTATCCAGTGTTGTAGAACTAACTATATGGAACTAAAAAGTGCACACCAAGAACTTGAATTCAATTGGTATAGTAATCATTTAACTGAATTCATGCCCCTTCCTTGTTCACGACCTCTCAATAAATCTAATTGTTTCACATTTAACCTGGCTTATGAGCATATTATTAGTTGGGTTACCATACTGAAAGTGTATATTTGCTATGCTAACTTTGCCTTTACAGGGGTTTCCAGGGCATTTGCTGATGGCCAGACCCTGGTGGTAAGTGTGACCGGTGTGCATATTATTAATGTTACTTGCTGACTGTGTGTTAACTGCTGTTAAAGGTACAAAGCCACTAGGAGGGTTGGTGGGTGGATATAGCTTTCCAGAGGGCTAAAACAGGTTAGAAAGATATCGCCTGTACTGTTACTCTGGGTGGAGTCACCTTAATAATGAATCCAGGCCCCTCAACCTGTGGTCAGAAATACAGGCAGGGGTAGTAACCATAGGGATAGCGCCGCCTAGGGTTTGTATTTGGGATGCGAGGCACAGCTTGGTGTTGTGCCAAGATGCGCCACACATTTCGTTTGAATATGGGGGCCCAAAAGTTTGACGAGGTATTATTTTGGTCAGAGGATGTTTTTGGCAGGCTTTTTGAGAAACAACTTGAAACGGGTGACGTCATCGATGGCAGGACATCTAAAAGGAGCTTGAACAGGTGCGTAGCCAGGATTTAGTGTGTGGGGGGTCCAAACATTTCTAGGGGGATCTGGGGGCATGCTTCCCCAGAAGATTTTGAAAATTTAGGAGTTAAATGGTGCAATTTCCTGCTTTTTTAGACAGTAATTGTTGAGTTACAAAATGCATCAACATTCAGGTCATCAGTGTCATGTCTCCCAAGTCCCAGGTCTTTAGCTGAACTCAGGATTCTATTCTCCCTTTTTAAATATCCACCTTTCTCTTCTGTAGATCTCTTCACATTCTGTTACCAACTCTACACCACCTTCGCTGGTTTTTCTAGGTGTTGCTTCTAATTTTTTTGTTTGTATTTTGTTAATTTTCACTTCCCCATTTTATTTTCTGTGTTTAGTGATCACCTTGCCTTTTATGTTCCACCTTATAATGATTTATTCCGGTAAGGTTAATTAAGATTATTCCCAGATGTCAGTATAACACTACATGCAAGCCAAGAGTCCATAGATAATTAACACCCCCCCCCCCCAAAAAAAAATGTTTTGAGGTTAGTTGAAAACCAGTGAAGGATGGGCTAAGAACTGGAAGCAATTACTGACATACTGTACTATGGGTCCTTTTATTATTTCCTCCTTTTTTTCCTTCAATTCCCAGGGCCTCATGTCCCTTACTGACTGCTGATTTCTGTCAGACTATGGCTTTTTATATTAGTGGACTGAGACAAGTCACAAACTTGGTCCTCCTTATTATCAGCCATATTTTCTTTTTTCCTTTTCCCCGACCCAATTCTTCGTTCCAAGCTCTCTGCCTTGGCTTTTCTGCCCCTCAGACTAAGTGCTGCCTGTGTGCAGTTTTAAAATGCACAGAATAATGCTGCTGCCGCCCTCAGACTATTGTGGGGACTGTGTGATTCAGGCACTTCCTAGCACTGCAGCAAGCTCGGGAACAACTGAGGTGAGCTTTTCAGTTCATCCCGGCCGTGACGACCACCAAGACCCTAGCTGCGGCAGGGTTGAGTGACACAGAGTCAACAGCCCAGTCAGATTTACTTTTAGCAGCCACTTAGTACATGAAAAAGAGCAACTGCACTGATTAGACTCCACTAGTAGAAGGTCTGCCACGCACTGACGCAGGAACTGTCTCAGTTGGGTCGCGAGTCTGTGCTCTTGCTGCAGACAACCGTGAGACCACCCCGGTACAGTCATCTGACCGCAGACTTGTTGAACCATCGGAGGCTCCTTGTCTGTGTCCGTTGGGAGGGCGGGGCTTATTTGCATATTCATAAGCCAACGCCCGCCTCCCATCTTGCTAGCACTGTGGCACTTTAAATTAAAAATACAGTACGTGGACCTGGTGTGCTACCGTCGACCCATATTTTTTGAAGGTGGCCATTCATGTGTTAGCCGTGCCCATAACCCATTTATTTAACCTATCATTAACTCAAGGATCCATTCCTTCAATATGGAAAACAGCGCACATCATACCCCTGTTCAAGTCCGGAAATCCCTGTGATCTAAATAATTACAGACCAATTTCGATTCTCCCGGTCTTGTCAAAATTACTGGAAAAAGGCGTAAGTAACCAGCTGAGGCAGTATCTAGAAGCTGATAACCTGCGTAATCCAGTCCAATCAGGGTTTAGAGCTAAACATAGCACCATCACAGCGCTTGCCAAAGTGACTAATGTCTGGCAAAGAGAGCTAGACAACAGGAATTACACCTGTGCCATATTCTTGGACCTGAGCAAGGCCTTCGACACTGTTGACCATTCTTTGCTACTCTTTTCCCTGACCTCAGTAGGTGCTGACCCATTATCTTTACAGTGGTTCAACAACTACCTCTCTGATCGTTTCCAGCAGGTGAAAGCGGAAGGAGAGCTCTCAACTCTCAAACCTCTCCTAAGAGGTGTTCCCCAGGGTTCTATCTTAGGACTGATCTTATTTGCAATATACTGTACATCAACAATATTGATGAAAGCATAACAAAGGCCAACATTCATCTGTTTGCAGATGACACAGTTCTTTACGTAAGCCGCCCGTCATTACAATCTGCATGTAATGACCTTCAATCTGAGTTCAACCTGCTGCAACACCAACTCCTAAATAAAAACTATTACTTAATACCAAGAAAACAAAAGCAATGCTCTTTTCTCCTCTGCCCAAATGGTAAATTCAGCCCTATCAGATCCTGTGCCGCAGCTTACTACAACTCTTGGCGAGAAGTTGGAATTTGTTCCTAAATTCAAATACCTGGGAGTATGGCTGGACCATACACTGTCCTTTATAGAGCACATTGAAGAATTACTCAGAAAATTATGACAGAGACTTGGCCTGTTCTTTAGGATAGCCCGCTTCTTAACTAGAGATGCCAAACTACAGCTAGTGCAATCAACCTTTCTATCCTTGATAGATTATGCTGACATCCTCTACAGTCACTGTCCCATTTCCTACCTCACCAAACTTGACACATTATATCATAGAGCTTTGAGGTTCATCACAGGCCTGCCTTATTCCACTCACCACTGCTCCCTATATCAATCAGTGGGGTGGAGTTCTCTTCAATTCAGGCGTGATAAAAATGCAGCCTTATGGACCCTGAGAGCCATCTCCAAAAAACTGCCCCAATACATTACAGACTGTCTTCCTATAAAACCAATAGGCAATTACGCCCTGAGAAGTTGCAGATCTCTCCTACTGATGGTTCCCAAAGTTAACTCTCGCTTTGGCAGGGCTGCTTTAAGCTTTACACTGTCTTCCTTGTGGAATAAATTGCAAAAAAAACTGAAACTGAGGTCACCCATCGGCATCTCATCTTTCAAGCTCTTATATTCACGTCTCAGAAATTATCAATGCAGTTGTTTCCCATGACCATGAATTGTCATCATGCTAACCTGTACCATTTAACCATGAATGAATTACTTCTAGTGCTTGTCTCCTCCTTGGGTAGTCATATCAGATGACCTAAAGGTGGGCAAGCAATGTGAGAGGGCAGCAAGGAGGGCTGGGGGGATACTGGGATGCATAGGGAGAGGCATCACCAGTAGAAAACAGGAAGTTATTATCCCTCTGTACAGACAGCTGGTCAGACCCCATCTGGAGTACTGTGTGCAGTTCTGGAGACCCAGTCTTCGCAAAGACATAGACAGGATGGAAGCTGTCCAGAGGAGGGCAACTAAAATGGTGCAGGGTCTGCACCGGAAGGCATATGAAGAGAGACTTAAGGAGCTTAATATTTATAGCCTCGAGGAAAGGAGGGAGAGGGGGACATGATAGAAACTTTCAAGTACCTCAAGGGAATCAACAAAGTCCAAGAGGGTAGCATCTTTCAAAAAAAGAGGTGTGCAAGAACAAGGGGGCACAATTTGAAGATAGAGGGCAGCTCAGAGGTAATTTAAGGAAGTATTTTTTCACAGAGAGGGTTGTGGATGCATGGAACGGCCTTCCGGAGGAGGTCGTGGAGTCAAAATCAGTGGTGGAATTCAAGCATGCATGGGACAGTCATAAGGCAGTTCTAGGGGGTGGGGGTACAAAGAAGTAGGCTGCTGGTTAACTAGGATCTGCAGCTTATCCAGTAGGCAGGGAAATGGGCAGACTGGGTGGGCCAAGCGGTCCTTATCTGCCGTCAAATTCTATGTTTCTGTGTTTCTGTCATCAGGCTTTCATGTAACACCTTGATGCCTCTGGCCTCCCTTTCATACTGGTCTTATCTTTCCGCTTTCTCCAGCCTTCTTTTCACAACTCTATACTGCACTCATCCACAATCTACATGCAATCATACTATAAAAATCCTAACTCCCCTTTTCCTCTCCCTGTAGGCCCCCACCGCCGCATCAGTTCTACTGACCTATCCTTGGGACTTCACTTCTCACAATGTTTATCCTTTGCTTACAGATTACATACCCCTCCTGGTACCCCATCTGCCATTAGTTGGTGGTTCTCCAAGCCATTTTCAGAGCTAGTACTAGTGACTGCCCCTGGTAAATGAACTAACTGGTACTTCTATACAGAGAACATGGTTTCAAACAACATGAAGTCTTGCTATATTCTGACATATGCAGTGAGTCCCAACCTTCGAACTGCCCTCCATGCCAGGCATGGAACGCTGAGCTCGAGCTCGGTTGAGACTCTGTCTGTTGTTCTTCAAACTCAAACCGTCAGATTCTTTACTCTGCCTCACTGAACAGTCGCTCCAGAGATTTCTTCTTCTGCTCAGTTCATTTTGTTGGTTAAAGTGCCGTTTTCTCAGTTTTCGACCGAAATTAAACCGTAACCTGTCGGTTCAGTCTCTGTCTGGTGTATTTGTGAGTACTAGATAGGTTATATTTTATCTGTTCTGTGTGGAACTTGTAAACGGTTCATCGGTTCGGTTTGAACTGATCAAGTTGTTTAAAAAATCTTAAATTGTACTTTAGAGTGTGGTTATCGGTTCTAAAAAAAAAAAAAAAAACAGATTTTATTACGTTTTTTTCCACGACCCGTGACACACGGGTTGGGAACCGATAAGAGGGTCTTGCCTGGATTGCCATAAATGGGTGTGTTTGGATAGGACTGGCACTATATCTGAGAAACCCAAAAGAAAAACCGGGCCCACTGGGTTTCAACACTGTAGTGTGTGTGGGGAAGTCTTTGCCAAGGCTGATCCCCACACCATCTGTGTTTACTGTTTGGGGTTTGACCACCTCACTGCAGACTGCCAGATTTGTAAACATTTTCCTGCAGCTACCCTGGAAAAGAGAGTTGGTAGGCTCAGGGAAAGGGAGGCCAAAAAGTCCGCTGAACCGGATGGCCAGCCCGGTTCAGTTCAAACCGAACCAGAAGGAGTGCCCTCTGACCAGGGCGAGACTTCTTCGGGCCAAAGGAGATCTGACTCTGAGGAGTCGGTTCCATCAAAAAAGACTAGAAAATCAGCTGGTGTGGAGCCAAAACTTTCCTCTCCAACCGCTGAATAAATAGCCAAAGCGATCAAAATTCGTCCAGTCGCTTCCTTGAAACCCCGGACCAATCCGCACCGCCAGGTAGGCGCTGAAACCGGCCAGTTCCACCGGTTCAAGAGTATGATTTAGAGGAATATTATGAACCGGAGGAGGGGAAAGAGGAGTATGGGAGAGGAATGTGATTTGAAAGTCTGGATGTGCCCATTGACCCGACATCTCCCCAGACAGACCTTCAGGAGTGTCTCCTCTTAGGCTTTCTGAGTCCCTTCTCATTTTATGTTTTATAAAAAAGTGGCTTAAACCCTCCAGCTCCCTATGGAGGAAGCTGTGGATGATCAAGAGGAGCCTGACTTTGTAGAAATGATGGATATCCCTGAGTCTAGGAGGCTGTCTATTCCCTTGCATAAATCTTTTGGGAAACAGACATTTAAAATTCTCAAAACTCCTCACACTATACCTCCTGTGGATAAGAGAATGGACAAGAGGTTCACATTGTCAGGCTCTGATACGGAGTTCCTTACACAACAATGCAGCCATATGGGGGTAGTGCAGGCTGCAGCCTGTGACAAGGCAAATATTCCCTTGGCTTCACACCCCCCAGACAAGGACTCCAGGAGGATTGATGCCATGGCAGAGAAACAGTACATGGCAGCATCTCTGGGACTCAGACAGTTGAATTATATGGCTTATGTGGCTAGATATCAGAAATCCAGATGGGACACTGTCATGGCTTTAGCAAAACAGGTTCCTGGCCAGCTTGCCAATGAGCTGGAGCAGGTGGCTGCTGATGGTATTGAGGCATTCAAGGTGCAATTCCATGCTGCAGTGAACTCTAATGATGTGTCATCAAGAGTCATGGCTATATCTGTGGCACTTCGAAGAATGGCTTGGCTCAGATGTACTAGCCTGTCACAGGATACCCAGACTAAGGCCATGGATTTTCTGTTGTGGGTAACTCTCTGTTTGGGGACCAGACAGAGAATTACATGAAGGAAATGGATGAGTATAGGACCACCTATAGGAATGCACAGGCCAGGAAAGGCAGGCCGCTTCCTCAAGGCAGTTTCCAGGGGCAGGGGCAGGCCTTTCATAGGCCTTTACCAAGCCCAGGCCTCCTTCTGCTTATGCCCAGAGGGGGTTCTTTAGAGGGAGAGGCAGACGGGGTACAAGCAGGCCTGCTTCCACCCCTCAGCCCAAGGCCCCTGCCAAGCAGGCACCCTGATGGGGTTGCCAGGGCCGATTCTCAGCTACCTGTAGGGGGCAGGCTGGCTTACTTTGTCCAGGACTGGGAGTCTCTGACATCAGACAAATGGGTCCTGGAAGTAGTAAGCCAGGGACTGGTTCTCAACTTCAAAAAGTTTCCAAAGATGAGAACCAGATCCTTTCCACCTGCAAATCTATCAGAGGCACTTGCCTTAGAGGCAGAGGTCTCTTCCCTCCTAGCTCTCAGAGCTGTGGAACAGGTTCCACCCCTACACCAGGGCAAAGGATTGTATTACAGGTACTTCCTTACCCCAAAAAAGACAGGAGAATGGCGGCCCATCCTGGATCTCAGATACTTAAACAAGCACCTTTTAAAACCAAAACTCAAAATGGTGACTCTGGGAATTATTCTACCCTCTCTAAAGCCAGGGACTGGCTAGTGTCCCTGGACCTCAAGGATGCCTACTTCCATATTCTCATCAGAAGCTCCCATCGAAAGTACCTCAGGTTCGAGCTGCTCTCAGGCCATTACCAGTTCAGAGCAATGCCCTTTGGCCTCACCTCTGCTCCAAGGGTATTCACAAAATGCCTGGCAGTAGTAGTTGCTTCTCTAAGAAGGCAGAAAATTGCCATCTTCCCTTACCTGGACGACTGGCTCATAGTAGGCCAGTCCTCAGACCAAGTCAAGTTACACTTACAGATAACTCGGCAACTGCTCACTTCTTTGGGTTTCCTCCTAAATCTTTCAAAGTCAGTTCTAGAGCCTGTCCAGCTCCTCACTTTCATAGGCGCAGAGTTAGACACAGAGAAGGCCAGAGCCTTCCTTCCCCTGGACAGGGCAAGGACCCTGGTCTCCCTGGCCTCCTCATTTACCCTGCAGGTGTCTCGACCAGCAAGGCATTTTCTACAGCTCCTGGGCCACATGGCTGCTTCTACAGCAGTAGTGCAAGGAGCAAGATTTCAGATGAGGGACATTCAGTTCCATTTGAGAGCCTTTTGGTCTCAAAGGAAGGACCCTCTGACCAAACTCATCCCAGTAACTCGAACCCTGATCCAGGCCCTTCAGTGGTGGCAGGATCAGAACAATCTGAGGCAAGGGGTTCCCTTTGTCACTCAGTCTCACTCTTTAATCCTTACTACAGATGCCTCCCTCTTGGGGTGAGGGGCTCACATGGGCGACCTCACCACCCAGGGGTTGTGGTCCCCTCAGGAATCTCTGCTCCATATCAATCTGTTGGAACTCAGAGCAGTATTTTTAGCACTTCAGGTTTTTTCCAAATCTGTTCAGAACAAAGTTGTACAGGTCAGAACAAACAACACCACCACAATGTGGTACATCAACAAGCAAGGAGGCACTCGGTCTACAGCCTTGTGCACCGAAGCAATGAAGTTGTGGTCTCCGGCTTACTCCTAACACCTCCCTCACGGTAGTTCACCTCCCAGGAAAGGACAATGTCCTGGCAGATGCTGCCAGCAGGATTTCCAGGCCATCACGAATGGTCAGTGGATCCCTGGTCTTGGAGGTGATATTTTCGGATGGGGCACCCGCAGATAGATCTTTTGCAGCCCCAGACAATCACCAACTTCCCTTTTTGCTGCAGACCCCAGTGTTAGGCTCAGTCCCCTGGATGCCTTAGTTCTCAATTGGGAAGGGAAGTTTCTCTATGCTTTCCCCCTTCCCTCTCCTGTTCAAAGTGCTAGTCAAAATCAGATCTCAACCCTGCAAGATGATTCTGATTGCTCCAGACTGGGCCAGACAGCCCTGGTATCCACTCCTACTGTCCTTAGCAGTCCATCTTCCCCTATGTCTTCCCAGGAATTACAACCAGTTAACCTGTGCTCAGGGGAGGGTTTGGTACCCGAACCTCAAATCTCTCAATCTCAAGGCCTGGCTCTTGAAGAGTTAGAGTTTGCTGATTTACACCTCTCCCAAGGTGTAATGGATATCCTGAAGGCTTCTAGAAAACCTTCCACCAGGGCTACTTATAATTCTAAATGGAAAAGATTTTCCATATGGTGCTCTGGGAAGCATATTTCCCCAGAATCTGCTGATCTGCCCACAGTCCTTGATTATATGGTTCACTTAAATAGCTTGGGGCTGAGACCAGCTACACTCAAAGTGCATCTGGCAGCTCTGTCTGCTTTTATTTCAGCAGGTAAGCCCTGTTCTCTCTCAGCTCACCCTATTTTCTCCAAGTTTTTCAAGGGGTTGCTTCACACCAACCCTCCATTCCGGGACCCTGCCCCTGCCTCCTGGGACCTCAATGTTTGCATTGCTCAGCTTATGCAACCCCCTTTTGAGCCTTTATCTTCAGCAGAGCTTAAGTACTTGACTTGGAAGACTGTGTTTTGGTAGCCATCACTTCTGCCAGACGCATAAGTGAATTACAAGCTTTGTCAGTGGAGCCTGATTTTATCTCCTTTCATAGAGATAAGGTGATCCTCAGGACTAACAGGAAGTTCTTGCCTAAGGTGGTTTCAGATTTCCACCTTAATCAATCTGTGTCTCTTCCAGTGTACTTCACTGACCATTCCTCCTCTGGCGAGAGGAGACTGCACAGTTTAGATGTCCCGGGTCTATATGGCCCGATGAGGAGGAAACCTCCTCATCTGATTTGAGCCTTGCCATTGAGGAAGTTTCTTCTACAGTGCCGGAGGAATGGCTCTGTTCCCTTTAGAGTCGGATCAGGAGCACCACTCTGGCAGTCACCTCCTTGGAAGTGCAGCCTCCTGCAGTGTTGTGGACCATGGCTGCTGGGCCCAGCACCGGCGGACCCTGAGCACTGTCCGCTGGCACAATCTCTGATCCGGGCACCGTTCGCAGCTTCGGTGATCGGGATGGCACCGCAGGTCATGCTGTGTCCCATGGTGGTGCCTCCTGTGGCGCCGTTGGCAGGGCAGCTCCTTGGGTCACCCGTTTGGAGGTGTGCGTGGTCTCCTCCTCCTCTTCAGAGGGGATGACCTGCTGACTGACCCATATTGGCTTCCCGATCCCTCAGGATTGGGAAGCCCCCCCTGGACATGGTACTAGGCGCTCTGGTGCTCATCCCTCGGTGGCTCTGGGGACTGCAGTCTCCATGGGCCCCCATGCTAACAGCTGTGTCAGGGACCCGGTGGTGGATAGTGGTTCTGGGGTCACGAGTTGATGGTCCTGGGGGTTGGGGCAGCTGCTGTTCCTGGCGCTGACCTGACTAGCAGGACTGTGGTGGAAGCCTCCTCTCCTGCGGCCTCCCTTGAGAGGCCAGCAGGATTGGGGGTCCCTTTGGCACTGGGTATGAGGAAGAGGGTGGCTTCAGAGTCCAAGAGATTGAGGGATCATGGCAAAGCACGGGGTCCCTCCTCCACTTCCCTTTGGGGGGTTGGGAGGAGCCACAGTGCTGAACCCCGCTTCTTCTCCCCTGAGACTTCAGAGGAACCCTTGATGGGCAGCGCTGGAGCTCACCCTTCTGGAACCATGCAGCCCTGGTCGCACCACAAGGGAGAATCCCCCTCAGGGCTCAGCCAGGAATTGTTTTCCAATTTGCAGTGTTCACTGACTGGGTCGACCACTGGATCCCCCCATGCAGGAGGATCACCTGCGAGATCTCAGAGCCCTGGCAAAGGCTGAGCATGTTTGATCAAGTGCCCTTCCCCAATCCCTCTGCAGCCACCACCTCCTTTCCCAGGCCATGTGGGTCCTATGGGGCCCTTGACCTGGGAGATGTTCAGAGCTACTGCAGTGGCCTTCCATAGGTATGTCAGGGCTGTAGACAAGCAGGTCTTCTGCCTGTCCCCGCTGCCGCAGGAGGACTCTGAACGTCCAAGCTCCTCTACTTCCTCGGCTTCCTCCTCTGAGGAAGAGGAACAATCTGTCCACTTATACTCCAGTGCTGATTTCACAGAATATCAGCGATTCCTTTCGAGGCTGGTTCAGGAGCTTAATATCTCTCACCTAGTCAGGCACAGTACTGAGTGGGAGATGCACTCTTTCCTGAGCAAGTTTAGTGCGAACCACTTTGTGATTTCCTCCTGGCCTATGCCTTTCCAGAAAGTGTCGATCTGCACCTGGCAGTCAGCAGCCACCTCATCCCCAGCCCCAGCGGACTGCAGGAGTAGGTGTTGGCATCCCAAGGGTCTCTAGGTTCTCTGCCTCACGCACCTTTAGGGCTGATGGCCCTAGACGCTCCTTCAAGGCTACAGCACCCAGCGCACAACTGACCACTGGATCCGTACTCCACTGAGTTTGACTGGTGGAGAAGAAGGGTATTCTCTTCATCTCATGTGCTACTTTGTACCACATCACATCAGGCTCACCACGCTGCCTACAACAGGCATTTGTGGTCGATGTTGGCACAGGTGTTAACATTGTTGCCTGATACGGAGGAATCTAGGCAGGCCATCACCCTCTCTGTGCAGGTTCTGGAGCTTGCCAGGCACCAGGCAGGGGCACCGTATAATGTCAGTGAGGTGGATTCCAGACTAGTATGGACAGCGATCTGTATTAGACAGACGGTATGGCTTTACCTGTTAAGACTGTCACCCATGGCCTGGTGTAGGGTGATTTCCTCCACCTTCTGTGGGGCCCATCGAGGAGGATTTTGCAAGGGAGTCTTCTGTCCCCCCCCGGCGGTCACAGGGGACACCTCCTCACCCTGAGAGCCTTAGGTCATGTGTGGCCTAGCATGGCTAGAAGGGTCTTCCCTTCCTGCGTCTACCCCACAGGAGACTGAGGGAAGCGGTTTCCTTAGGGCAGTGCCAGGTCCCCTCCAGGGGCTTGGTACTCACCCAGCAGTAATGAATGGTGAAGACTGACAATGGGAAGATATGAAAATTACGTACCTACTGTAATTCTTGATCTTCCCGTGTATCTTCACCATTCCTTATTAATCCCCACCCACCTTTCCGTCTTGGGCCTCAGTCTCTGGGCGTCACCTCCACCCTGCTCGCTCTTCCTCTCTAAGAGGCCAGTTGGGGGCCGAGTTCCCTGGCACCTCAGGGCTCTCTGTTTCCTTCTCTAAGTCACAGAGGGTCCAACTGGAGGGGTGCGGTGAGTATGGTCTTCACCCTGGCCTTGGAGGGAACTCTTTGGGGTTCTCTGTTGGTGCACTGTGGTGTCCCTTCAGCAACTTGGCATATACCTGTCTAGTCCGTTGCTGACGTGGGGGGGTTGGGGGGACTCCTTTGGGGCGCCCTATGAGAGGACCCATAGGGACTTCCCCTCTTCTCTCTAACCCCTCTTATAGGGTTTTTTTCAGGGAAGGGTTCTCTCTCTTCATTAATGGTTCTCCCCTGGCTAAGCCCTCAAGTGGCAGGGTTGAGAGGTCCCTCCCCTGGGACTTTCATCCCGAATGTAAATTTAGGGGCAGAAGGGAACAGATGCTGCTGTGCCGTATATTTCCAAGTCTATCTCAAACTCTCCTGCCTTGGACCGATGTCCAGTGGTTTCTAGTGCCTGATGGGAACCTTGCACCCTGTCACAGCATGTGGGAATAAACTTCAGACGAGGCAAATTTACAGGTTTAAAACACACCATGGTGTAATATTTATTTTTCAAAAGTTAGAAAAATAATAAATGAAAACAAAAAATTGCAAAGAAAATCACTACTTAGCATCAGTAGTTTCTCACATAATACAGTCCTGGATCTTAGAGCTCCTAAGACCCTTCTCATGTGCATCCAACAGCTTGTCTACAGTAGCACCTCTCTCCTTCACTCTCAAGACTGAACTCTACTAGACTGAACTGAAGTTAACTCAGTGAAGAGGTTTTATATCTTTTGGTGGGGTCTCCTGACTGTGCCCTTTCTATTTACATGTCTGGACATGTTTCAAAATCAAGGGGGTTGTTTCAGGGGACTTCCTGGTTCAGTTAAAGGTACAGTATATATCTCCACAGATATTGACTCTTTATCTCTGATTCACGGTGACTAAGCACTTTTATAAAGCATACCACATTCTTTTGTTCAGCCTCATACATATAACTTTATACATTAACAGGTTTATAGTGTGAATTTATGAAAACACCTTAAGGATTTCTTATAACTGTACTAATCATGAAATGTTTATTGTTTTATAGGGCTTCTGAATCCCTTTTTATTTAAAAAGGCTTTATTAACTGTGTGTATTCCTATTTATAATAGCCTTCGTGCTTTTTGTACACAAAATGCATTTATGCACTTTACACACCTCTCTGGGTGTTTGGCAACACTCCAGGGAATGAATGGATGGAAATGGAAAAAGAATGATAAGAGAGAACTAGTAGTAAGTTTAGTAGGGATAGTAAAGAGCTATGCTAGGTGGTCGACTTAGGGTAGGGGGAAAAAGAAGAAAAGCAAAGAGAAAAGCATTAACTGTTGCGCAGCAGAAGTTTTGGTAGCTAGGAAATGAGATAGAAAAGTGCTCCATCAGTCACAGCCAAGGGTGTAGCCTAAGTCTGCCACACGCCTGTGTCTTCACACCTTCCCAGGTCTTGAGATAATGGTAAGCCAGCAGTCTGCTGGCTGGGCATGGCAGAGGTCTCTCACATTCTCCCCCCTATGTTTCTTTCTTTCTTATTTTTTCCCTCTCATTCCCTTACTCTCCTGTGCTGCCATCCAGGGGCTGGGGTCCTGATGTCCAGACATTGGAGTCCTCCATCCCTCTCTGTCCTCTGGCTTGCTTATTCCTTTTTCAGTTTATATGCAACTCCTCTACGAATGGTGGTTCCCAAAAAAGTCTTCCTTGAGCTTGCCTAAATGCTCACTGCCAGGCTGGTGTCCTGCATTTTAGCAGTTTAAATCTGATTACCAGAGCCTATATAGCCTCTGTGTACTGTCTCTTTAAGAGCTGCCTAATTGCAGCTTAAGTAATCTGAGAGGGAGCTCTGTTGAAAGATGTAACTATTTGCTGAAAATCATTTAGAGTGATAATGATAATGTAGTTTGTCTAACCTGCTTTCTTTGTAGCAAGGACTGTTTTGTTTGTCTCCACTATCTTGGTCCTGGACTGCAAATTAGACCAAACTGTACTGGTGGGACCTAAAATGTAGCCAGTTTGTGCTCAAAGTACTGTACTGTTGCTATTTGCTGTGCATAACCTTGTTTTATAGGGGGTCCTCAGAGTCGAGTCAGAGGAACCAGCCCTTGTGGTAAGTGCAAACAGTGTGGGTACTTGTGTGGTATACCAAGGTTATTGTGAAAGTGATTATTGTACAGTGTTCAGGCCACTAGAGGGGAAAGAGGGGGGTTACAGTGTCCCGGAGGGCTGTTCCCAGGTAAACTTGACCACTACCAACCCTGATCTCCGGGTGGAGGCACCCGTTTCAGAACTCAGGCCCCTTAACCTGCTACTAGCCAAGCAGGCAGGGGTAGTAGCCCTTGGATTAGCACCACCTAGGGGTTACATATATCCTTTCCTTTTCCTATCCCTCAGCTCTCTTACATAGAAACATAGACTTTGACGGCAGATAAGGACCGCTAGGCCCATCTAGTCTGCCCATTTCTCATTCCACAGGATAAGGCCGCAGATCCTAGTTAACCAACAGCCTATATCTTCCTGCCCCCACAAGAATTGCCTTATGTCTGTCCCATGCATTCTTGAATTCTCCCACAGTTTTAGACCCCACAACTTCCTCAGGAAGGCTGTTCCATGCATCCACTACCTCTCTGTGAAATAATACTTCCTCACATTGTCCCTGAACTGCCCTCCTTCTATCTTTAAATTGTGTCCCCTTGTTCTTGCAAGTCTCTTTTTCTGAAAGATGCTACCCTCTTGGACTTTGTTGATTCCCTTGAGGTACTTGAAAGTTTCTATCATGTCCCCCCTCTCCCTTCTTTCCTCAAGGGTATACATATTAAGCTCCTTTAGTCTCTCCTCATATGGCTTCTCTTGCAGACCCTGCACCATTTTAGTTGCCCTCCTCTGGACTGCCTCTGTCCTGTCTATGTCCTTGCAGAGATGGGGTCTCCAGAACTGGACACAGTATTCCAGATGGGGTCTCACCAACTGTCTGTACAGAGGGATAACAACTTCCTGTTTTCTGCTGCTGATGCCTCTCCCTATACATCCCAGTATACCCCGCCCTCCCTACTGCCTTCTCACATTGCTTGCTAAACTTAAGGTCATCTGATATGATTACCCCCAGGTCCCTTTCCTGTTTTGTTGTTGTTACTACCTCCCCACCCATTGTGTATTCTTCCCCTGGGTTCTTGTTTCCCAGGTGCATTATTTTGCACTTTTTTGCATTGAATCCTAGCTGCCATACGTCTGACCATTCCTCCAACCTTGCCAAGTCCCTTTTCATCCTTTCCACGCCTCCTTGTGTACAACCCTGTTGCAGATCTTTGTGTCATCTGCAAAGGCATACTTTCCTTCCAGTCCCTCTGCAATGTCACTGATGAAGACATTAAAAGGACTGGACCCAATACTGAACCCTCATGGTACCCCACTAGTAACCCCTCTTCTTCAGAGTGGACTCCATTTACAATTACCTTCTGTGTCCTGTTGTCCAGCCAGTGTTTTACCAGGCTACCACCCTGGGACCACCTCCCAGGCTGGTTAATTTGACTAATAATCTTTGTGTGGGACTGTGTCAAATGCCTTGCTAAAGTCTAGGTAGGCCATGTCCACAGCCCCTCCCTGGTCTACTACTTTGGTCACCCAGTCAAAGAAATCTATTAGATTCGGTCTGACATGACCTTCCCACTGTGAACCCATGCTGCCTTGGATCCTGTGCTCCACTGACCTCTAGGTACTCAACTATTCTTTCCCAGAAGTGACTCCATCACTTTCCCTACCACAGAGGTCAGACTGACAGGTCTGTAGTTTCCTGCCTCTGTCTTGGTCCCACTTTTGTGAAGGGGAATCACATCCGCCTTCCTCCAGTCCTCGGGTACCACACCATCCTCCCATGATTTATTAAAAAGAGTAGCCAGTGGTTTCACTTGTTCCTTCCTTAATTCTTTTAGAATTCTGGGGTGAATTCCATCAGGACCCATTGCTTTGTCCACCTTCAGTTTTAGGAGTTCTTGCAGAACCCTTTCTTCTGTGAAAGGACTGGGATCGAACCCCTATCAAGAGTGCTTCTGTTAATTGGATTAGGCACTTCCTCCTCTTTAGGAATACTGAGCAGAAATATTCGCTCAGTATTCCTGCTTTTCACTGTCCCCTCTGCCCACCCACCGCTCATTCTATTCAGCCTCACTATCCCTCCTTTGTCTTTCAGCTCGTTGATGTACCTATAAAGGTTTTATCCCCTTCTTAACTGAGTTGGCTATCTTTTCCTCAGTTTGGGCCTTTGCTATTCTGACTTCCCTCCTGCTTCTTTCTGCCTTAACTGGTACAGCTCTCTGTCCTGCTCCTTCTGTGTTTCCTTATACTTCCGGAATGCTATCTTTTTCTTCCTGACTTTCACAGCCACCTCTCTTGAGAACCATAGTGGCTTTTTCTTTTGCTTTGATTTGTTTATTTGCTCACACAAAGGCTTGTTGCCTCTGTGATGGCAGTTTTGATAATTCCCCATTGTTGCTCCACACCTCCTTCTAGCCTGTTTGCTAGTGCTTTTCTGAGGCACTCTCCCATCTTGCCAAAGTCAGCCCTTCTAAAGTCCAGCACCCTCACTTTTGTATGGCTTGACTCTGTAGCTGAGTTTAACGTGAACCACACTGTTTGATGGTCACTTGTCCCCAGATGGCAACCCACTTCTAGATCTGAGATCCTCTCACTGCCCCCGTTTGAGAGTACGAGGTCTAAGATTGGTCCCTCACAGTGGGTTCGAAACTAGCTGTCTAATGCCTGCCACCTGTAGGAAGTCCAGGCAGGCGCTGCTCTTGGATAGTGGCTGCAGCAAATGTGCTCCAGTTAACATCTGGCATATTCAGGTCTCCCATCAACAGTATCTCCCTTTCTCTGCCATTCTAAGAATGCCTTCCATCATATCCTTGTCCATTCCTTCCCCTGACATGGGGTCTGTACACAACCCTGTGCAGACTGTTGTGCCTCTCCAGTCTCCAAGGTGACCCACAGTGCCTCCTCTCCTCCCTGTTTACTCTTTTTGTTCAGTTGCTTTATCCCTTCCTTTACATAGAGAGCTACTCCTCCCCCTCTTCTCCCCTGCCTGTCTCTCCTGTAGTTATGTACCCTGGTATGTTAACATCCCAGTCATGGTTCTCTGTGTACCATGTTTCTGTGACTGCTACGATATCCAGGCATCCCTCTTCCATTAAGGCCACCAGCTCAGGGAGCTTGTTGCCCAGACTACGGGCATTGGTACTCATTACCCTCCATTTCCTGATGGCCTTACCCCCTTTTGCCCCATCCCTGTCCTTCTTGCCTTTGTCACTTTCTCCATTTACCACTGCCCTCTCCTATCAATGCCTCCATGTTGGTGTTTGCCACACTTACTACCGTGATTGTTTGGGGGCTAGGATTTTCCTGCTCCTTTCCAGTGCCTCCCCTTGGCTAGTTTAAAGCTTGCCAATGAAGCATTTAAACCTATCACCTAGGATCATGGTTCCCTCCCGGACAGATGCAGCCCATCATGCCAGTATAGGCTTGCATCACTCCAGGTGGACCCCCAGTCCCCAATGAAGCCAAATCCCTGGGCTCCACCCAGTTTTTCAACCACTGATTGAATCCCATGATGGAACACCCTAGCCTCTCCTATGCCATAGATGGGTAGCACCTCCGAAGGTTAACAATGCATGCTACTCTGACTAAGGCCCCTCCCACCTCCACAGACTCTCCCTGCACTTCTCTAATCCTTTCTTAGCCAGGTCATTTGTCCCTAGGTGGACAATGACATCCAGCTCCCTCCCCTGTGCAGCTGCTCCGGCAATCCTGAGGATTCGCTCCCTGTCCCTCCAAGCCATGGCGCCAGGCAGGCACCTTACCTCCCTCTCCCCTTCCTTGCCCAGTTCTACCTTCCTAACAATGGAGTCCCCCACCAGGAGTTGTTTCCTTCCCCTGCAGGGTCCCCTGCCACCCTCCTGTGGGTCTCCTTTGTGGAGGTTCCCAGCATCCTCCTTGGTCTCCACTGTAGGTGCCTCCATAGAGGAACCACACTTTGCCAGAATGGCATAGGAATTGTGGAGAGGTACAACTGGAGGGATGTGCCTCTGTTCCACCACCCTCACCCTCCCTGAGCCCACTGTGGTCCAACCACTCCTCTTTCTTGGCAACCTCTGAGGCAGCGGCAGTGGCACTGGTGGTCCCTGGATGGAAGAGGAGGTCCCACAAATCCTGGCCAACTCAGCCTGGAGATGAGCAACCTCCTCTCTCAGCCCAGAGAGGTGCCTGCAGATGGGACAACACCGCATCCTCCAGAACATCTCCAGAGAGACTGCTGCTCCACAGCCACTGCACTCACCACTCCAATCATGTCTTATTTCTGGCCCCTTAACTGTTTGCAATCCTTACTCTTTCCTCTGTTTTTTTTTTCTCTCTCTCCCTACTTTCTGCCTGTGTTCCCTTTAAGCTCCTGATTGTCCTGTTCTGAGACAAGAATATCCTATATTTCTCAGTAGACCACTTACTTGTTCAGAGGCAGACCTCCAGCAGCTAGAGGGGGCCGGAGAGCTACTCTTGCCCTTCTAGGATGGTGGGTCCTTGGTGGTTCTGTGATCACTCACTTCCTGCCCCTAAACAGGAAGTTCCTGTTGTCAGTCAAATCCTGTGCCTATAAAAATAGAACTAGCTTTGGGGAGGGAAGGAGGGCAATATAGTGCCAGTAGAAGTTCAGTCACACAGCAGTCCTTTCTCTTGGTGTCTTCTGCCAAGCTATTAGCAGAATCTTTCTAAGGCAGTCTTTAAATGTAGCTTCCTTCTAGCTAAGCCACCCCCCCTACTTACCAGATCTTTCTACAAGTAATTTAAACCTCACAGCAGTTAAGTCCTTTCAGTCACCTGAGATTTACACCTAGATGACTTTTCAGTTACCCATTCAGTTCAGTTAACCCAAACACACACTTTTTTTTGTTTTTGTTTTGTATGTTAGTTTTTTACCCTAAATTAAAGGTCCAAATACAAAAGTTCTTCTACTTTAGTCCCAGCAGAGAAGTTCAGTCACACAGCAGTCCTTTCTCTTGGTGTCTTCTGCCAAGCTCTTGCCTCGTCTTAATTTTCCTCCAACCTTCTTTTTTTCCTTCTGTCCAGTAAAACAGAACTGGAGTGGAGGAGGAGTCAGTTGCGCCTAACGACCAACCCGCAAATGCCACGTAATGCATTGGCCTTGTGGGCGGTGCCATCAGCACCGACTCCTACCAGAAAAAATAAAAACTCCCGAGCAGGTGTGCGCTGCCGGCTTACACCCAGCAGTAATGAATGGTGAAAATACAAAGGAAGATCTTGAATTACGGTAGGTATGTAATTTTCATATTTTGGTTGCTATTACTTTTGCTTGAAGGATTTCTGAGCTTCAGGCTCTCTGTTGTGAAAAGCCTTACTTGATTTTTCACAAAGACAGGGTGTCTTTGTGCATGAATTCCAAATTTCTTCCAAAGGTGGTGTCTGAGTTTACCCTGAACCAGTCTGTCCACCTCCCTGTGTATTTTTCAGGGTGTACCAATCCAGGGGAAGCACTGCTCCATAGTTTACATGTGCACAGCATTCTGAATTTTTTTCTGCTGCAGACTAAGGACTGTGGAAAGTCAGAACAGCTTTTTGACACTTTCACCCCAGGAAAAGAGAGTGTTCAGGTTTCCAAACAATGTTTGTCCAAATGGTTGGCCAATTGTATTGTGTTTTGTTATAGTAAACATGGCAAGGAGTTGCTGGGGGCAGTGAAAGCCCACTCCGCGAGGGGCATGGCTGCCTCTGTGGCTTGCTTCAAGGCAGTCTCTGCAGCTGATATCTGCACTACTGCTACCTGGGGTAGCATCCATACTTTCACCAGGCACTACAGTCTGGACATTGCCTCCAGAGCCCATGCAGAATTCAGCAGCACTGTACCTCAAGACCTTCTGTCGTATGCCTCAGTCAGTCTGCCTCCCAGGCTGTCTTGATGTGCTTGTAACTGCTTGGAACTCATTTCTACAATGTGGCCTGATGACTGAGATCCCCCCGAAGAAGATAGAACAGTTACATAAGAACTTTACCATAACAGTAGATCTTTGAGGGGATCTCCGTTATCAGGTCTGCCTTCCCTCCCACAATCCCCCTTCTTGGGGTCTTCTTTTTGTACTGACTAGCTGGTGTCTCCAGCCTTTTATTTCGGTCTGGGTACTGCTCTCTCTCACCCTGTCTCCTTGGTCCCCTGGGGCACAAATTTGCTCCGTTTGTCTCCAGGGGAAAAGAACTGAGGAGTGAGCAGGGCCACTCACACCTGTATAGGGTTGATGATGTCAGCAGGTGACGCCAGCTTAGGTGGCCCCAGTTGTACTGCTGGAAAAGTCATCGGTGTGGACCCTGCTTCAATGACGATGAAGTTCCTATGGTGTGACCTGATGACTGAGATCCCCTTAAATATCTACTGTTACAGTAAGTTCTTATGTAACTGTTCTATTTGATGGCAGACAAGGACCACTTAGCCCACCTAGTGTGCCCATTTTTCCTACCTACTGCAACACCACAGACTCTACTTGATCTCCATCATTACCCTTCCCCTTTCTTACTGTTAAGGTTCCCTTATGCCTGTCCCATGCATTCTTGAATTCCGTTACCGTTTTTGCCCCCACAGGCTCCACTGGGAGGCTGTTCCAGGCATCCACCACTCTTTCTGTGAAAAAGTACTTCCTTACATCTACTCTGAGTCTGTCCCACTCCAGCTTCATAGCATGACTCCTTGTTCTTGAGCATCTTTTTTCCTAAAAAATGCTTCCCTCTTGAACCTAATACCTGTGAGGTATTTGAAAGTTTCTATCATATCCCCTCTCTCCCTCCTTTCCTCCAGGGTGTAAATATTGAGATCCTTTAGTCTGTCCTCATAGGGTTTTTGTTGCAGACCCAGCCCCGTTTTAGTCACCCTCCTCTGGACCACCTCTACTCTGTCTATGTCCTTCTGGAGATGTAGTCACCAGAACTGGACACAATATTCTAGTTGTGATCACAACAGTGTTTTATACAGTGGTAACATCACCTCTCTCTTTCTGCTAGTGATACTCCTCCCTATGCACCCTAGCATCCCACTAGCTCTCCCCACTGCCTTGTCACACTATCTGGCCAGCTTACGGGGGTCTAGTACGATCACCCGACTCCTGTTTGCCCGAAGTAGAATAGCCCATCTCTGATTTCCCGTTGCATAATACGCCGATGATGCAAACTTACTGACGCATCCATTGCCCGACCGGATCCCTAGGAGCACCGTGCAGCATCGGGGGGGGGGGAATATGCTACCTCCACACACGATCCAACAGTGCACTTTGCTACATAGACAGGGAGAGGGTCAGGTGCACACTAGGGGCATGATCTACTAGCAGCCCAATCTTGAAAGCAAGAAACGGAGTCCTGTAAGAACACCTTGAGAAGGTGTAGGTCAGCAAACTCTAACTCCTCAAGAGCCAGGCCTTGAGGTTGAGGGATTGAGACTCGGATACTAAACTCTCCCTGGGCAAGAGTTAACAAATTGTGGTTCCTGGGGAGACACAGGGAAGATGGACTGCTAAGGACAGAAGGAGTGAGTACCAGGGCTGTCTGGCCCAATCTGGAGCAATCAGAATCATCTTGCAGGGTCAAGATCTGATTTTGACTAGCACCTTGAACAGGAGAGGAAGGGAGAAGGCATAGAAGAACTTCCCTTCCCAATCGAGAAGGAAGGCATCCAGGGGACTGAGCCCAACACTGGGGTCTGCAACAAAAAGTGGAAGTTGATGATTGTCTGGGGCTGCAAAAAATCTATCTGAGGGGTGCCCACCTGGCAAAAACTATCCCCAGTACTGGGGATCTAGTGACCATTAAGTGATGGCCCTGGGAAATCCTGCTGAGAGCATCTGCCAGGACATTGTCCTTGCCTGGGAGGTGAACTGCTATGAGGGAGGTGTTCAGGGAATAAGCCAGAGAGCACAACTTCATTGCCTCGGTGCACAAGGCCAAAGACCGAGTGCCCCTTGTTTATTGATGTACCACATTGTAGTGGTGTTGTCTGTTCTGACCTGTACCACTTTGTTCTGAACAGGCACGAAAAAAAACTGAAGTGCTAGACAAACAGCTCTGAGTTCAACAGATTGATGTGGAGCAGAAATTCCTGAGGGGACCACAATCCCTGGGTGGAGAGGTCGCCCATGTGAGCTCCCCATCCCAAAGGGACGCATCTGTAGTAAGGGTCAAGGAGTGACATAGAGGGATGAAAGGAACCCTTGTCTCAGATTGTTCTGATCCTGCCACCACTGAAGGGCCTGGATCAGGGTTCGAGTTACTGGGATCAACTTGGATAGGGGATCTCTTCTTTGAGACCAAAAGGCTCTCAAATGGAACTGAATGTCCCTCATCTGAAATCTTGCTCCTTGCACTACAGCTGTGGAAGCAGCCATGTGTCCTAGGAGCTGTAGAAAATGCCTTGCTGGTCGAGACCTGCAGGGTGAAGGAGGAGGCCAGGGCCACCAGGGTCCTTACCCTTTCTAGGGGAAGGAAGGCTCTGGCCTGCTTTGTGTCCAGTTCTGCGCCTATGAAGGTGAGTATCTGGACAGGTTCTAAAACTGACTTTGGAAGATTGAGAAGAAAGCCTAGAGAGGTAAGCAGCTGCTGGGTAACCTGCAGGTGTGATTTGACCTGGACTGAGACTGACCCACAATGAGCCAGTCGTCTAGGTAGGGAAAGATGGCAATCTTTGCCTTTCTTAATGAGCAACTGCTACCGCCAGGCATTTTGTGAATACCCTTGGGGCAGAGGTAAGGTCGAAGGGTATTGCTCTGAACTGATAATGGCCTGAGGGCAGTTTGAATCTGAGGTACTTTCGGTGGGAGCTTCTGATAAGAACATGGAAGTAGGCATCCTTGATGTCCAGGGAAGCTAGCCAGTCCCCTGGGCTTAGGGAGGGTAAAATCATTCCCAGAGTCACCATTTTGAATTTTGGTTTTAAAAGGTGCTTGCTCAGATATCTTAGGTCCAGGATGGGCTGCCATTCTCCTGTCTTTTTTGGGGTAAGGAAGTACCTGGAGTACAGACCCTTGCCTTGGTGTAGGGGAGAAACCCTTTCTACAGCTCTGAGAGCCAGGAGGGTTGAGACTTCTGTTTCCAAAGCAAGAGTCTCTAGAGAATTTGCAGGTGGAAAAGATCTGATTCTCATCTTTGGAAATTTTTTGAAGCTGAGAACCAGACCCTTGCTTACTACTTCCAGGACCCACTTGTCTGATGTTAAAGACTCCCAGTCCTGGACGAAATAAGCCAGCCTGCCCTCTACAGGTAATGGAGAATCGGCCCTGGGCATCCCATCAGGGTGCCTGTTTGGCAGGGGCTTTAGGCTGAGGGGTGGGAGCAGGCCTGCTCGTACCCCATCTGCCTCTCCCTCTGAAGAACCCCCTCTGAGCGTAAGCTGAAGAGGAGGCCTGGGTTTGGTAAAAAGGCCTGTGAAAAGGCCTGCCTCTACCCCTGGGGGGCTGCCTCTGAGGAGTGGCTTGCCGTTCCTTGGCTTGTGCAATCCTATAAGTGGTTCTATATTCATCCATTTTCTTCATATAATTCCTCTGTCTGCTCCCCAAACAGAGAATTTCCCACCACAGGAAAATCCATGGCCTTAGCCTGGGTATCCTGTGACAGACTAGTACACCTGAGCCAAGCCAATCTACGAAAAGCCACAGATGTAGCCATGACTCTTGAGGATACATCATTAGAATCCACTGCAGCATGGAATTGCACCTTAGATGCCTCAATACCATCAGCAGCCACCTGTTCCAGCTCCTTGGCAAGCTGGCCAGGGGCCTGTTTGGCTAAAGCCATGACAGTATCTCATCTGGATTTCTGGTATCTTGCAACATAGGCCATATAATTTGCCTGTCTGAGTCCAAAGGATGCTGCCATGTATTGTTTTTTAGCCATGGCATCAATCTTCCTGGAATCCTTGTCAGGAGGATGTGAAGCCAGGGGAATATTAGCCTTATCACAGGCTGCAGCCTGAACTACCCCAACATGGCTGCATTGCTGTGAAAGAAACTCTGTATCAGGACCTGACAAGGTGTACCTCCTGTCCATCTTTTTATCCACAGGAGGCACAGAATTAGGAGCTTTTAACATTTTTATTGTTTGTTTCCTAAAGGATTTATGTAAAGGAATAGACAATCTCCTGGATTCTGGGATATCCATCATCTCCACAAAGTCAGGCTGCTCTTGCTCATCCACAGCTTCCTCCAAAGGGAGCTGGAGGGTTTCAGCAACTTTTTCATAAAACAGAAAATGAGAAGGGGACTCAGAAAGCCTAGGGGGAGACTCTCCTAAAGGTCTATCTGGGGAGATGTCCGGTTCAATGGGCACATCCAGACTTTCAAAATCACATTCACACTGTTCATAATCATCTTCCCCCTCCTCTGGTTCATAAAACTCCTCTATATCATATTCTTGAACAGTGGAACGTTAAGCCGACCTTTTGCCAGATAGTGGCGGTTCGGATGGAACTGGGAAAGTGACTGGACAATTTGGATCGCTTTGGCTATCTCTGCAGCAGTTGGAGAAGGAATTTTGACTCCAACCTGCTGATTTTCTAGTTCTCTTTGCTGGAACTGGCTCTTCTGAGTCAGCTTTTGTTTGCCTGAGAAGTCTCGCCCTGGTCAGAGGGCACTCCCTCCGGTTCGGTTGGCACCGAACCAGGCTGGCCATCTGGGTCAGCGGACTCTTTGGCCTCTCGTTCCCTGAGCCTACCAACTCTCTTATCTAGGGTAGCTGCAGGGAAATTCTTGCAAATCTGGCAGTCTGCATTGAGGTGGTCAAACCCCAGACAATAAACACATGTGGTGTGTGGGTCAGCCTTGGCAAAGGCTTCCCCACAGACACTACAGTGTTGAAACCCAGTGGGCCTGGTTTTTCTTTTGGGTTTCTCAGACATAATGCCAGCCTAACCAAAAACTTGCCCTTTTCCGGCAAATGCCAGGCAAGACACCCTTATCGGTTCCCAACCGTGTCACTGGTCGTGGAAAAAACCGTAATGAAATCCGATTTTTTTAGAACCGATAAGAACCGGAACACACTCTAAATAGCTTTAAATGACTTTAGAAAAAGTTTTAAGTAACCTGATCGGTTCAAACCGAACCGATAAACATTTACAAGTTCCACAAGAAATAAAACCTGTCTATTACTTACAATACCACAGACAGAGCTTGAACCGATCGGTTTGGGTTAAAATAATTATAATCTGTTGAATTTAACCGAGAAAAACACTTTTGAACCGAGAAATGAACCGAGCAGTAGGAGGAATCTCGGAGCGACTGTTCAGTGAGGTGGAGTAAAGAATCTGACAGTTTCAGTTTGAAATTATGCAGACAGAGCTTTTCTAACCGAGCTCGTGCTCAAGTTCCATGCCTGGCATGGAAGTTAACTCTTTCACCTCGGAGCGGTTCTAAGGCTGGGACAAACTGCAGTGTCATAATATAGCAAGACTTCATGTTGTTTGAAATAT
Source organism: Neoceratodus forsteri (assembly GCA_016271365.2). Classification (NCBI taxonomy): domain Eukaryota; kingdom Metazoa; phylum Chordata; order Ceratodontiformes; family Ceratodontidae; genus Neoceratodus; species Neoceratodus forsteri. The sequence goes on along the minus strand of CM028132.1, from coordinate 807,134,871 downwards.
AGCCAAGCCCTGTGATGCATGGTAACTTCCGTGGCCTAGGACTGGGCACAATAGTCTCAGATGTCCATGGCTGTCTGGAACTGTTGCTTCACAACGGCACATCCCTGATCCTGTACCTGCTTAATGGTGGTCTGCAGGTCAGCAGGGAGACGGGGGAGCACCTCATCCAGGGACCCTAGAAGGGCATGCAAGAAGTGGGCCATCAGGAGGGCCAAGCTCATCTGCCGAAGGCTGAGTGTAGAGGCGGCATACGCTTTTTTAGCCATGTGGTCCAATTTCTTGGACTTCTTGTTGGGGGGGTTTGCTCACATCCCCGACACTGCCCGTGCACCTGAAAACAGAGTTGGAAATGAACCCCTCAGCTGAGGGATGCTCTGTGAATCATGACAGGGATCTGGTAGGGACTGCGTACTTGTGGGCCATCTGGGCCAATTGCACAGGACAAGACACTGGATGCTGCCACAGCTCCAAGGCAGGACTGAAAAATACATCCTGGACCAGGAAGGCCTCCATGGGGGTGTGATCCCCTGGACAAGGATCTCGGTAAGTGGGTACCATTCCCACTTTTGGAAAGGCTCCAGTTTGAGGTCCATCGAATCAGAGATCAAACGGAGCAGGCCCATAAAGGGAGTCGGGCCCTGGTCCATAGATAAGTCCCCCACTGACTCCACGTCTAATGGGTGGGAGCGGAGGGAGGACCCCTCAGATTCTGAGGAATCATGAAATGGCCGTTGTCCACCCAAGTCCCCACTCACCCAATGAGGGTGGTCTGGGGTGACAGTGACAGACAGCCAAGGGGGCAAACCCTTGCTTGGCCAAGCGTCCTTCACTGGGGCACCATTGGTTGGCTGTTTGGGTGGCATCTCCACCAGAATCAGCGAAGAGGTCGGCGTCGGCTGAACTGGGACCGTACGAACTGTCACCTGTTGGGGCGGGTCTGCTGCGGCTCCAGCAGTGGCACCCTAGGAAGGGTCAGGAAGCTGGAATTGGCTTGTTCTGGGTCAGCCAGAGCTGCTGCCATACAAGATCCTTGTAGCAGTGAGGCATCTTGCACGGTGCCTCTCCTCACCTGAGGAGCATGAGGAATAGTGAAGGCACCACTTGCCTGAGTGCTGGGATGCGAGCATCACGAATGGCGTGGGCTGCTGAGTCTGGGCTTCTGGAGCAGGACCTTGACCTGACTGCTGGAGGGACCAGCGGTGGGTCTCAGAGGGGCCAGTGAGGACCAAGCCCTCTCCAGGTGTTGAAGCTCTGAAGTGGGGAGCAGTGGAACAGTGGACTGCTCCGCCCCCCCCCCCAAGAAGGTCAGGACTAGAGTCCTGGACAAGGAGGTATCAACCTCCTTGCTAGATAAAGTGTTGACCAGGTCGAGAAAAATCTCAGTCGGAACGTCAACCTGAGTCTCGGCCAACTGGCCTGACGGTGAGACCGTGGAGCTGGCGTCCAAATCCGAAACATCTTCCAAAGTGGAGAGTTCCATTGAAGCGCAGGAATCAGAGGCCTGAGAGTACTTCTGATCCCACAAACATTTGCAAGCTCGCTTCTTGGTTTCTTTCTCCTTGTCCTTTTTTGTTTTATTGGACTTAGCACCCTTAGGACCCTGCCCCAAAGTGGGCAGGGACAGGCACAGGTTCTTGAATGCACCTGTAAAAGAAGCACCCAAACAGAGAGTGGCAAACAGGCCGGAGCTGAGGCGGTCTGCACTGTAGCCTGGGTCGCAGCTTCCTCAAAAGCTGCAAGTTGCTTTGCGGACCCTGCAGCCACAGAGACCACCCAATGAGCATCCTTCAAATGAACGGATGGATCCCTGTCGTTCGGATGGCCAAGGAGTAAGTGGGCTTGGTAATCTCTGAGAGTTGCCAGGAGAAACAAATGACAATGAATGCAGGCCTGAACATCGTGTTTGTGGCCCAGGCAGTAGATGCCGATGAGAGCAGATCTGATCGTGACATTAGTTGCTCGCAACCACATTTCTGGAACCCTAGAGCAGACTTTGCATCGTCCATAACAGCAGAGAAGAAATCATAGTAAAGAAGATAAAAGTTTGTTTTATTTGAAGAAAACTAGTGAAGGCCATCAGTATACGTGACAGAGATATGGAGGGAACCTTCTTCTTCTTCCAGCGGAAAGGAAGAATTGACATCACAGGGTGGTGCTAGGGGAGGTACTACCTGGGTGGGTGAGAAAAGCCAGCTTGAAGACTTTCCGGTAGGATTTAAAGGGGAAAGGACTCTGCCAGAATGTGTGGATAAGTACACCATATCCACGTTCCTAGAAACCCTGAATACAATGACCTAGGCAATGGGCTCCCCAGCTGAGGTGAGATGCATCTGTAGTGATGGTTATCTGAGACTCCAGCAAGGCAAAGTCAAGACCCTGAAGCAGGTTCTCCCTCTTGTGCCCACCATAGAAGTGAACTCTGCAGGAGTTCTGTCACTTTGATGGGATAAGACTGAGGCTGTGAAGTCGGGGTCCACTCTGTGCTGAGCATCCACTGAGTGGTCCTCATGGGCAGCCAGGCCAGAGGCACTGGGAAGACAGAAGAGGCCATGAGTCCTAACATCCGTTGCATGGAGTGAGCTTGGACAGGGTTGTTGTCCCTGATGAAGTGTGCCTTCTGCATGATGTTCTTCTTCCTGTCCTCCGGGAGAAAAGCCCTCGCTTGAGCAGTGTCCATGAGGGCTCCTATGAAGAGCTGCTGAGAGAGTTGAAAGTGAGACTTCTCTATGTTCAGCAGGACCTTCGTGGAAGTCAGGAACTGAAATGCCGTGGTTACCACTGTCACTGTTTACTGCTTTGATGGACTTGCCAGAAGCCAGCTGTCTGGGTAAGAAAAAAACTGAAAGCCAAGTTTTCGAAGGTGCGCCGTGAGAACTGCAAAGCACTCTCTAAAGACTTGAGACACCGAGGACAGCTCAAAGGGTAGGACTCTAAATGAATACTGTTGACCCACGGCTACAAAACGAAGGAACTTGTAGTGGTTTGTGTGCACTGGAATATGCTAAGCATCCTGCATGTCTAGGGATGCTAGCCAGCTGCATTGCTAGAGGAGTGGTAAAAGTGTCCCTAGGGAGACCATCTTGAATTTTTCTCAGAACAAGAACTTGTTTAGCTTTCTGAGATGGAGAATGGCATGATACCCCTGTCCTTTTGGGACCTGAAACTAATGGGAGTAGAATCCTGTGTTTCGCCTGCCTAGTGAACTACTTCCACTGCCCTGTGTTTGAGAAGGCCCATTATCTCTGAGGTGAGAAGGTCTGACTGAGCGGCTGACAGTACTGCTTTGGTGAAAGGTCTGGGGGATTTCTGAAAAACTGAGAGTATCCCACTTTAATTATCCTAAAAACCCACTTGTCCGTGGTAATAGATTTCCACTGACTGTAGAAGTGAGTCAGGTGACCTACCACCGCTGAGGTGGCAGGGAGCTGAGGTGGAACCAGGGCTGGATCTTCAGAGGGAGGCACTGGGCGCTTTCGGGCTCTGAGCCCTTTGCTGCATTTTCTTTTGCAGCTGAGGAGGCTGGTTTCTGTTCAGGGCTCCTCTGCCTCTACCCTGAAATGGCTGCCTGTTCCAAAAGAAATAAAAATTACGTACCTACTGTAATTCTTGATTTTCTCTTGCATCTTCACCACTCATTACTGCTGGGTGTAAGCTGGAGGCACGCACCTGTATGGGAGTTTAAGTTTTTTTTTCAGGAGAGGAGTCAGTGCCAATGGAGCCGCCCAAGAGCCCGAGGCATTGTGTGGCGCATGAGGCTTGACTGTTAGGCACCGCAGACTCCTACTCCACCCCAGTTCTGTTCTGCCAGAGAAGATGAAACAAAAGGGGGATAGAGAAAAACAAAGTGAGGCAAGAGAGCAGAGGGATAGCAAAAAGGAAAAGATATAAACTGAAAAAGGAAGAAGCTGACCAGAGGACAGAGGGATTGGAATTTTTACCCTAAGAGGCCATAGGGCCCCAATCCTTGGGCAGCAGAACAGGAAAGAGAGAAAGAAGGAGAGAAAGAGAAAACAGAAGGATATAGCATACGTAGGGGAAGAAGGGGGCCCTCAGCCATGCTGTGTTAGAAGACCATTGGATTATTTTCACCTCAAAAACCTGAAGGAATGAAGACAATGGAGCAAGGATCCCATCAACTTCAGGGACCACTGGACAGAGGTCCAGAACAAGAGAATTTGAAATAGTCTTGGAGAATATAAAGCATTGTGGAGTTAGCACCCCCTACTTACCCCTAAACCCACGTTTTGGATGCTCTCCAAAATTACCTCTAAGGTAGAGGGAAAGGAAGAAAGAGGAAAGGGAGAGGAAAAACACGATGGATTCTCCCACGAGATGCACTGAGGCAGTCCCTACTTCAAAAAGATGAAGAACAGGCGGCATCTGTGCCAAATTAAGGAAGATATCACAGTGCACCCCACTGAGAATCCCAAGGAGTTCCCTCAGAGGCTAGGGCGAAGACCCTACTCGCCACCCTCCTAGATTGGGCACTCAGTGACTTTTTAGAGAAGGAAACAGAGGGCCCTGAGGAACAAGGGGTACTTTGCCCCCAACTGGCCTCGAAGAGGGGGAGGAAGAGCAGGATGGAGGTGGCGCCCAAGAGTTGAGGCCCAAGAGGGGAAGGTGGGCACGAATCAGTAATGAATGGTGAAAAGACCATGAATCGTGGTACATAATTTATATATTCCCTTGCCAAGCTTCACTATTCATTACTACCTGGTGAGTACCAAGCCCCGTGAGGGACCTAGCACTACCCTGTGGGAATTGATTCCCTCAGCCTCCTGTGGGGAAGACACAGGAGGGAGACCCTATTGCCATTCTAGATCAATATGGCCTATTGCTGGTCAGGCTGAGAAGTATCCCTGTGGCCAGGGGGACAGAAGATGCCCTGAAGATTCCTCCTTGCTCTGTGGGAGAAAAGGCGGGTCCCCGGAAAGCAGAGAAATCACCCTCACGCCAGACAATGTGACAATCTAGAAAGGTGAAACCATGCCGTCCACCTGATGCACATCGCTGTCCCTACCAGTATGGAAGCCAACTCGTTGGAATGTTATGATGCCTTACTTGGTGCCTTGCAAGCTCCAGATCCTGCGCAGAAAGAGCAATGGCTTGCCTAGACTCCTCCAAATCAGGCAGAGATGCTAACACCTGCACTAACATCGACCACAGGTGTCTGTTGTAGGCAGCGTGGTGAGCCTGATGTAAACCAATACAAAGCAACACATCAGCCGAAGAGAAAACTCTTCTTCCCCAGCAGTCGAACTCAGCAGAATCCGGATCCTGTGAGTGGTCATGTGCCAGGTGTTGAAGCCCAGAAGGAGTATCTAAAGCCGTCAGCCCTGAAGACAGGTGAGGCAAAGAACCAATAGATTCCTGGGGTGGTGCAATATCTCCTCCTGCAGTCCGCTGAGGCTGGGGGTGAGGCAGCTGGTGACTGCCAGGTGTGGACTGATGCTTCCTAGATGGGAATAGGCCAGGCCGGAACCACTAGGTGGTGCGCACTAAACTCGTTCAGGAAGGAGCTTGTCTCTGACTCGGTACTGCGTTTTACTAAGTGATATATATGAAGTTCCTGTATCAACCTCTAGAGGAATCGCTGACATTCAGTGAAATCAGCATCAGAGGAAAGGTGGACTGAATGGTCCTCTTCCTCACACGAGGAAGCTGAGGAAGTCAGGTGCTCAGAGTCCTCCTGCGGCAGTGCAGACAGGCAGAAGACCTGCTTGTTCATGGCTCTAACATACCTAGGGAAGGCCGCTGCAGTGGCCCTGAACGTCTTCCGGGTTAAGGGCCCAGTAGGACCCACATGGCCAGGAAGAGGTAGAGGTGACTGCAGAGGGACTGGGGAAGAGCACCTAACCGAAAGGCTCAGGCTCTGAGACCTCGCAGAAGATCTTCTAGCTCGAGGGGATCAGGGGTCTACCCAGGCAGCATATGCTGTAGATCTGAAAACATGTCCTGGCTGAGCCTTGAGGAGGAATCTCCTCTGTGGTGCGACCGTGGTTGCATGGATCCAGAAGGGCAACAGACAGCACCGCTCACTAAGGGCACCTCTGAGGAGGAGAAGCAGGGCTCCTAACTGTGACTTCTCCCCAACCCCCACAGGGAAGTGGAAGAGGCCTTCCATGCTACATCTTGGTCCCTCAACCCCCCAGACTCCAAGGCCACCCTCTTCCTTGCCCCCAGTGCCAAGGAGTCCCCTGATCCTGCAGGTCCCCTCCGAGGGAGGCCGCTGAAGAAGGAGTCCCCGCCCCAACCGAAGGAGCCAAAGCAGCACCAGACCTGGCCACTGCTCTGGCCCGAGGCAGAGACCACCACACCATGGCCCCCCAGGACTGCTATCCACTGCAGAGCCCCCAACACTGAAGTCAGCAAGGGGGCACGCAGAGACCAGAGGATCCGGGGAGCTTGGGAAGTGAACAGTGGGACACCTGGTGCTGCGTCCATGGAGGCTCCCCGACTCTGGGGAGGGACACCAGTTCAGATTGGCTAGTGAGTCCTCCTCCTCTTCTGATGAGGAGACCACACATACCACAAGACTAGCAACCCCGGAGCCCCAGAACTGATGGCTCCACGGACGGTGCTGCCGCAGGACACTGCATTGCCTATGGCATCGTCCTGATCCCTGGCACCGTGTATGGTGCTGGAATCCGAAGTGGACCATCAGGCAGTGCCAAGGGTCCATCAGTACCAGGCCCAGCAGCCATGGGCTGCAACACCAGGGGGAGCCTGCACCTCCATGGAGGTGACTGCCAAGCGGTCCTCCTGACACTGCTCAAAGGAACCAAGGCGTTCTTCCAGCACTGTGGAAGAAACCTCCCCGGCAAGGCTGGAATCTGAGGAGGTTTCCTCTTCACCAGGCCATATAGATCTGGTGGGGACCTGGAGCTAAGGTCAAGGGATCTTGCCATGGCATCCCTAGAACAACGCCATTCTCCTAAAGTTGTTGAGGCTCTGCCAACTTTAAACATGCAGATTTCCAGAATTCGGTGGTCCATGGAGAAACAGGCATCGCAGTTTTCCATACTGTGATTGGGACCCAGGCATTGCAGACAAATGTCATGTTGGTCCATCATGGAACAATACCAGCCACAGTGGCACCAATGCATGGGGACATGGCCCACTTTGTTTCTCTTGGTCCCTGAACCAGACATGATGCGAAAATAATTCACAAATTTCAGAAAAAAACTAACGCTGTTAATAATAAAAGAACGTTCTCCAATGGCATCAGGTGAATCAGAACCGGGATGGAGAAGCAGCAAATAGCGTCGATAATTGAACATGCCTGATGACACAGCAAAACTCTGTACTCACGAAGCAGGTGCAACCTCAATGCCGGGAGAAACAGAACTGGGGTGGAGGAAGAGTTTGCGGGGGCCTGGCGTCCAATCATCGTGTGCCACACAATGCATCAGCCTCGTGGGCAATGCCGACTCCTCCCCGGGGGGTAAAAATAAAAAAAAGCTCCCGTACAGGTGTTTGCCTCTGGCTTACACCCAGCAGTAATGAATGGTGAAGACTGACAAAGGAAGATACGGTAGTTCCTACCTCTCTGAGGGGCTGTCGGGGCCGGCCTTGCTGTCTTAATGGCAGTCCTCATCTTCTAAGAGGCTTCCAAGGCCTGTTCCACTTGTTGGCCAAACAAGTAGTTACCATCAAAGGGGACATTCATAACCTTTTGCTGGGCATCGGAGGAGACTCCAGATGTTTGGACCAGGAATGTCTCCTGATACTGTTTCCAGTGGCCGCTGCCCTGGAAGCCATATCATAAGCATCCATAGAGGCTTTCAATTAATGGCCGATTCCATTCCCCATGTGACAGTCTGGAGAATGCCAGATTTGAGGTCAGACTCATGAAGGCCTTCCGTCAGAGCTCTGAGTGAGGACCATAGGACATATTCATACTGAATGAAGTGGCCTTGATAACTGGCTATGCGCATGCTAAGAGCAGCAGCTGCAAAAGCCTTTCTTCCCCACAGATTTAATCTTGTGAGATTCCTTATCGATAGGACATGCTGTTGCTTCCTGTGGTAGAACAGCTTTGTCATTCTCTGCAAGAATGACAAACGCATCTCCGATGGGTTGAGAAGCCAGGATAGGTCTCTCTTCAGGAGGAATATATTTCCAATCAATAGACTTACAGACAGAAGGAACAGAGGCCAGCCTTGTCCACACAGCTTCAGACAACATCTCGAATGCCTGAGGAACAGGAGGAATAAGATTCACTGGAATATTGGGGATACAAAGCCATTCAAGGCACAGAAACTTCCTGGGGTCCACCGAGGAAGTCTGAAGGCAAGGTGGTCTCATACTTTTTAGAAGGGAGTGAAAAGAGTGGTCCTCCAAAGGGCCATAACAGGAACCACCAGCTTACTGTCTAGGCTATAGAAGGAATCTTCATCTCCCTCATCAGAAATAATGATGTCTGGATCTGATTCATCTTGCTCCATGTCTCCCTCAGATGGAGAGGCAGGAAAAGGGGGTGGAGACCAAAAGGCCGCGACCTGGCTTAGGAAGTAGAAGAACAGGTGACACTGGAACTGGCATCAAACCCGGCACTGGCACGAGAAGCTGGTGTCGGTGGATCCGTAGGCAGGGGCAAATGGGACAGACAAAAAAATTACTCACCTTAGTAATTATGTTTCTTCTATTGGAGTCTTGCTGAGTTCTGACAAGTGCAAGTTAGCCCCAGCCTTTAAACTGCCCCAGAGAACAAAGGGCTAACCTTTCTATACAGAGCACAGAATGCTGAGCTCGAGCTCGTTGATGTCTCTGTCTGTTTCCCTTTGAAAGCTAACCGTCAGATTCTTATGAGCAACACTCTAGTAGTATTCTATGTGGAAACTGTAAAACAAAATGTTTAATAGCCAACTGGCAACAAAAAGTTTTGGACTACCAAAAGAAGACTCAAGTCAGGAAACCCCAAACTCAAAACCCAAACCAAATAGGAATATAACAAAATAAACACCCACACAAGAAGAGGGTGTAAAAAGAGCACCCCTGAGGTGCAACACTGCAACTGCCCACCCACTTCCCAAAACCAGGTTCTGAGAGGGGAGGCAGGGAAGGAGGTCAGAATACAGCAAGACTCCAATAAAAGTGAGTAATTTTTTCTTCAAACAACTTGAAGTCTTGCTGTATTCTGACAAGTGCAGACTACCAAGCAGTACCTCCATGGAGAAGGGACAGAACCTACTTTGGGAATAGGCTCTGAAGTACTGCTATGCCAAACCGAGCATCACTCCTAGCCTGGATATCCAGAGAGTAATGCTTGGTAAAGGTATGGACTGTTTTCCAGGTGGCTGCTTGACAAATTTCCAAGAGAGGGATATCCCTGGCAACAGCCAGGGAAGCAGCTGTACCTCTTGAGGAATGAGCCCTCTGGCTTGAGGGTGGAGTTTTTCCCAGTTTTTCATAGCAGAATTGTATACAAGACACAAGCCACCTGGCAATAGATCTCTTGGTGGTAGGTTTGCCCTTTCCGACTTCTCCATAAGTGAGGAACAACTGGAGGGAGTCAAACCTGTGACCCTTGGTATGCTCTGTGTAGTAACTAAGGGCTCTTTTAACATCTAAACTGTGTAGCCTCCTCTCTCCTGAGGACGAATGATCAGTGAAGAAAACAGGAAGAGACATAGACTGGTTTAAACGGAAGTCTGAAACCACTTTGGGCAAGAACCTTCTATTGGTTCTAAGGACCACTTTATCCCTGTGAAAGGAGATAAAATCCGGTTCCACTGACAGGGCTTGCAATTCACTGATACGCCTGGCAGAGGTAATGGCTACCAAGAACACAGTTTTCCAAGTCAAGTACTTAAGCTCTGCTAAAGACATAGGCTCAGAAGGGGGTTGTATAAGTTGAGCAATGCAAACATTCAAATCCCAGGCAGGGATAGGGTCTCTAAAAGGAAGACTGGTGTGAAGCAATCCTTTAAAAAATTTACAGAACACAGGATGAGAAGATAGTGAGGAAGACTTCCCCACAGACAGAAACGCGGAAACGGCTGACAAGTGTACCTTGAGAGTAGCTGTTCTGAGGCCTAGGCCATTAAGATGGACCATATAATCCAGAACCGTAGGCAATCCAGCAGTATCTGGAGAAATATGCTTCTTAGAACACCAAATGCTGAATTTCTTCCATTTGGAGTTATAAGTCTTTCTGGTGGAGGGCTTTCGAGAAGCTTTGAGAATATCCAGAACCCCTTGGGAAAGATGCGGATCTGCAAACTCTAACTCTTCAAGAGCCATGCCTTGAGATTGAGAGACTGAACACTGGGGTACCAAATCCTCCCCTGAGAGGATGTTAACAGGTTTTAATTCCTGGGAAGAGACAGGGGAAGACGGACTGCTAGGGACAGCAACAGGGGGTACCAGGGCTGTCTGGCCTAATCTGGAGTAATCAGAATCACTTTGCAAGGTTGAGACCTTATTTTGACTAAAACTTTGAACAGGAGTGGGAAGGGAGGGAAGGCATACAGAAACTTCCCTTCCCAGTTCAGAATCAGGGCATTCAGGGGGACTGAGTCCAAGACTGGAGGTCTGCAACAAAAGAGAGGAGTTGGTGATTGTCTGGGGCTGCAAAGAGATCTATCTCTGGAGTGCCCCACCTTGAAAAAATCACTTTCAACACCTGAGGGTCCAGGGACCATTCATGATGGCCCTGAGGGATCTTGCTCAGTGCATCTGCTAGCACACTGTCCTTCCCTGGAAGGTGAACTGCTACCAGAGAGGTTTGCAGGGAATAAGCCAGGGACCACAATTTCATGGCTTCCATGCACAAAGCTGTGGACCGAGTGATTCCCTGCTGGTTGATGCACCACATGGTGGTGGTGTTGTCCGTTCTGACCGGAACCACCTTGTTCTGTACTGACTGAGAGAAAGCTTTTTGGGCCAGAAAAACTGCCCTAAGCTCTAGGAGATTGATATGGAGAAGGGATTCTTGGGGACCACAGCCCCTGGGCAGTGAGGGCCCCCAGATGGGCTCCCCAGCCCAGAAGAGAAGTGTCTGTGGTAAGGACCACTGAACAAGGCTGAGTGGCAAAAGGAACACCTTGTCTTAAATTGTCCTGATCCTGCCACCATTGGAGGCTTGGATCAAGGTCAGAGTCACTGGATCAGATTGGTAAGGAATTCTTCTTCTGAGACCAAAAGCTCTCAGATGGAACTGAATATCCTCATCTGGAATCTTGCCCTTGGACCACTGCTGTTGAAGCCCAGGTGGCCCAAGAGCTGGAGGAAATGTCTTGCTGGTTGAGATACCCGAAGGCTGAAGGAAGAGGCTAGTTCCATAAGAACCCTTGCCCTTTCTAGAGGAAGAAGGCTCTTGTCTGACTGTGTCCAGTTCTGCCCCTATAAAGGTAAGAAGCTGGACTGGTTCAAGAACTGACTTGGGAAGGTTAAGAAGAAATCCTAGAGATGTGAGCACTTGCTGGGTCACTAGCAGGTGAGACTTGACTTGGTCTGGAGACTGGCCCACTAGTAGCCAATCGTCCAGATATGGAAAAATTGAAATCTTTTGTCTTCTTAGAAAGGCAACTACTACTGCCAGGAACTTTGTGAAAACCCTTGGGGCTGAGGTTAGGCCAAAGGGCATTGCTCTGAACTGACAGTGGCCTGAGGGCAACTCGAACCTGAGTTACTTTCTGTGGGAGCACCTGATGGGAATGTGAAAGTAGGCATCTCTGAGGTCCAGGGAGGCTAACCAGTCCCCTGGCCTTAGAGAGGGAAGGATTATTCCCAGAGTTACCATCTTGAACTTTGGTTTTAAAAGATGTTTGTTTAGATATCTTAGGTCTAGGATGGGTCGCCACTCCCCTGTCTTTTTTGGGGTCAGGAAGTACCTGGAGTACAGCCCTTTGCCCCAGTGTAGAGTAGGTACTCTCTCTACAGCTCTTAAGGCTAGAAGAGAAGAAACCTCTGCCTCTAGGGCAAGGGTTTCCGAGAGATTTGCAGGTGAAAAAGATCTGGCTCTCATCTTTGGAAATTTTCTGAAGCTGAGAACCAGTCCCTGGCTTACTAATTCCAGGACCCACTTGTCTGATGTAATAGACATCCAGTCCTGGACAAAGTAAGCCAGCCTGCCCTACTGGAATAGGAGTCTCGACCGGGCAGGCCCATTAGGGTGTCTGCTTGGCAGGGGCCTTAGGCTGAGGAGTGGATGCAGCCATGCTCATCCCCCTTCTGCCCTTCCCTCTGAAGAACCCCCTCTGTGAAAAGGAAGAAGAGGCCTGTGCTTGGTAAAAAGGCATTTGAAAAGGCCTGCCCCTGCCCCTAGACTGCTGCCTTTGAGGAGTTGCCTGCCTCTCCTTGGCCTGAGCACTCCTGTAGGTGGTCCTGTACTCACCCATTTTCTTCATGTAATTCTCTGTCTGTTCCCCAAACAGAGAATTATCCACTGCAGGAAAATCCATGGCCTTAGCCTGGGTATCCTGTGAGAGGCTAGTACATCTGAGCCAAGCCATTCTCCGAACAGCCATAGATGTAGCCATGACTCTTGATGACACATCATTAGAGTCCACAGCAGCATGAAACTGAACTTTAGATGCCTCAATCCCATCTGCAACCACCACCTCCAGCTACTTGGCTAGCTGGGGGGAGGCCTGTTTAGCCAGTGCCAGTACAGTGTCCCACCTGGACTTCTGGTACCTAGCTATGTAGGCCATATAATTCGCCTGTCTGAGTCCCAGGGAAGATACCATGTACAGCTTTTTTGCCATGGCATCAACCTTCCTAAAGTCTTTGTCTGGGGGGTGTGAAGCCTTATCACAGGCAGCAGCCTGCACAACCCCAACATGGCTGCATTGGTGGTATAAAAGCCTCAGTTTCTGAGCCTGAGAATGTATACCTCTTGTCCATTCTTCTGCCCACAGGAGGTACAGAATTGGGAGACTTCAGAATTTTTTGTGCCTGTTTCCCAAAAGATTTGTGGAGGGGAATAGACAGTCTCCTGGACTCTGGGATGTCCATCATTTCTACATAATCAGGCTCCTCCTGATCCTCCACTGCCTCTTCCATAGGAAGCTGGAGGGTCTCAGCCACCTTTCTGTAGAACATAAAGTGGGAAGGGGACTCAGAAAGCCTAGGAGGGGATACACCTGAAGGTCTGCCTGGGGAGATGTCTGGTTCCACAGGCACATCTAATCTAGACTTTCACCATCACCATCATCATCTTCAAACTCCCATTCTTCCTCAAACTCCGGTTCATAAAATTCTTCCAAAGTATAATTGTGAACCGTGGGAAACGACCAAACCGAGCCCCTGCCAAAAGGGGCCGGATCGGTCGGAACCGGGCGAAGCGATTCCACAATCCGAATCGCTCTGGCTGTTTCTTCGGCAGTTGGAACATGGACTTCTGGATCCGAACCGGATGATTTGTCTTTGCGCTTTCTTTTAGTCGGAACTGACCCCTCATGATCAGCTCTCCTTTTGCCCGAAGAAGTACCACCCTGGTCAGAGGGCACTCCTTCTGGTTCGGTTGGAACTGAACCGGGCTGGCCATCTGGGTCAGCGGACTTCTCGGCTTCCTTTTCCCTCAGTCTACCTAATCTCTTTTCCAGGGTAGATTTGGGAAAATTTTGCAAATTTGGCAGTCTGAATCGAGGTGGTCAAACCCCAGACAATAAACACAGGTGGTGTGGGTATCAGCCTTAGCAAAGACCTCCCCACACTCACTACAGTGTTGAAACCCAGTGGGCCCAGTTTTTCTTGGGTTTCTCAGACATGGCCAACCTAACCAAACTTACCCTTTTTTCGGCAACCACCAGGCAAGACTCTCTACGGTCCCTAACCGTGTCACGGGTCTTGGAAAAAAATGTTTCAAAACACGTTTTTTTTAGAACCGATAAGAACCGGTAACCACACACTAAAGTTACACAAGAATTAAACAAATGATCGGTTCGGCCGAACTGATCCACACTTTTTACAAGTTCCACGCAGAAACACAGTACAAATCCTATCTTGTACTCATGGTACCACAGACAGAGACTGAACCGACTATGCAGGAAACTTTTTCGGTTAGAAACCGACAAAAAACGATACTTAAATCGACTTTTGAACCAAGCTGCAGGAGAAATCTCTGGAGCGACTGTTCAGTGAGGTGGAGTAAAGAATCTGACGGTTAGCTTTCAAAGGGAAACAGTCAGAGACATCAAACAAGCTCGAGGTCAGCATTCTATGCTTTGCATAGAAAGGTTAACCCTTTGTTCTCCGGGGCAGTTTAAAGGCTGGGGCTAACTGCACTTGTCAGAATACAGCAAGACTTCAAGTTGTTTGAAGCTGTACCCATTGCTCCATAAGAGCAGCCCAGTGGTGAAACTGCTCACTGGAAACCCCACCAGAGGACAGGGAGAGGCTCCAATGACAAGATTCTGAGCAACCATGAGCGAAGGTGTCAGGAAACTGGACGGAGCTATGGAAGACTTCTCACTCACATACGCCAAAAACCTTCTGGCCAACGTATCAGAGGGTGACCTTAAATGGTACCACTTCTTCCCCTTCCAACAGGAGGAGAAAGAACTCGAGGCAGAGTGGTGTTGGGTCCCCAACTGGGATCGAACATAGGCTCACTTCTTTTTGTGTTTCCGGGAGGGCTGTCCCCACCCCCCCCTGCAAACACTGGCCTATCCGAGGTCAGACCCCTCCCTCCAGAAAGGGCGGCAGACCAGACACAGCTCAGCTGCCAGAGCAGCTTTCTAATGGAGAGTCCCTACTGTCACCGTCCATGGTGAACGCCTCAGATTGGCAGGGCTGAAGAAGAAAATAATAAAATGAACTTTCATTTTTTTTCACAGAAAATAACAAAGATACTAAAACTGAATAACTAAACACTGTTGTTGTATAAACGTGAAGATCAGACTCCCCGTGGGTGAGTGACATTGTCACTGAAGCACACTTGACGACAGGAAAAAAAGGAACTCAGGCAGCTGGAGGGTCGACGCCAAGATAGCCTATATGGCATGAGCCAGTCTCACGGCACCGTGTGTGCACGGTCCTATCTCAGTGCCCGCCCTCCTGAAGATTTGTGGCTCCCGCAGTGTCCCAGTACCTCAGGCCTGTAACCAAGCAGTATGAATAAATGGTGAAGACTTTAAGTCCAGGAAGCTATTACATTTCTATGCCCGGCTAGTAACTTCCGAGTATGAGCTGAGCAGCTGCTAAGCGCTGCAGCCCTGCCCCTAAAAATACAACTTTGATGATCTGAAGTAGGGGACGGAGCTGCACGTGTGCTATATATAGTACAATAAAATTGGGGGAAGGGTCCTCTAGACGTATACAGTTTCTCTGCTACCAGTTATACATGTATGGGACTAATATAGAATACATATTACAGCCCCATACATGTATTACTTATTGAAGCAAAGAAACTGTTTACAGAGCCCCCTTCCCTGATTTCATTGTACTATATAGAGCACGTCTGCAGTCCCGTCTCCTGCTTCACGTCATCACAGTGCTATTTTTGGGGGCAGTGCTCAGTGGCCACTCGGCTCATATTCAGATGTTATGAGCCGGGCATACAAACTTAAGTTTTACTTTTATTTCTGTACCAAAAAAAATCTAATGTTGGCTAAATTAACTCTTTGGACAGGCAGCTCCTTAGCATGAGTTGCCTGCCCAAGACTGCAAATTGTGTCAGTTGCTCTTTAAGGTAAGTGGCTTAAGGTCTGAGCTTGTGGCTTAAAGCTTCCTTGGTTGCCATCTAGCCTTAATGCATGCAGCCCATGATGGCAGGCTAGTGATTTGAGGCATGCTAGTCTCTGGCTTCTTGGTTACTAGCTGATTTCTCATTCTCTACATAATATCCTTCTTGCCCTGCTACCCTCCAACAATAATCAAGTCCAAAATCAAATCTCTCATGGCCTCCCTTCCTACACCGAGGCCAGTCTGGTGTGTAAGAAAAACCCTGACTTAATGCCTTATTAACTCTGAAACATTGGACATTAGTACCTCATTAATTGGAAGCAATATGATAAGTATGTTATTGCTAGCTGGAGTCTCAACTAAGCACCATGGTATTCTTCCTATTTCTCTCAGTTATTCGCACTTTTTGAAGTGCAAGTCATGTTGTTTTCTACTGAGTTACTGTACTAGCCCAAATGGCTACTATCTAACAAAGTTCACATAATCTAAAGAATACATACGAAAAATCAGCAATCTGTAGTCATACTTACAGGAATACATTATATTTGCATCCAGTATACTATACTGTAAGACTGTGATTTCTAGACAAACATCCCATGCTTCATACAATATAGGGATAATGAGACAGATGGGGTTTATGAGGTAATAACTGGACCAGGGTGAATAAATACCATGGGTGTAGGCTGAGGTTTTTATCCCTGGTCTGGTCATTACAGAGTAAAATTCCTGCCACTATACCATTAAAGTTATTATAAATACTGGTGAACCCATTTATTGGCTGAACTGACACCACTTTCTAACACTGTAATACAGTCAAAGCTGCTTACAGCTTATGTTCGTGATCTGGTATTCTGCCTGTTACATAGGGCGGCTGATCTAACCAAAATTTACCCAGAACACATATTCTGTTTTTCCAGACCCATTCCCCCGTGGGTCCCTTGCTCACCCCCCCTCCTGGCCCCTTGCTCACCTCCCCTGCTGCACACAATAAAAAAGCAAACATTGCGCTGTTACACAGCACTGTCGCTACCACTCTCACCTTAGCTGTCTGGCTGATTGGGATCACTTTGCCCTGCTGAATGCTAGCGCTGTTGCTACCACTTTCACCTTAGCTGTCCGGCTGATCATGGTCACTTTGCCCTGCTGAATGCTTACATTTGTACAACTGGTGATGTTTACTACAGTACACAAAAAAGGAAAAATCACCAAATCGCTCTCCCTATGTGACTCTCGAATGATGCATCTGTGTCAGACCACAACAGTAACCGCTCCGTCATCCTGAAATTACGGGGGAAATAGGAAAAGGACAAGGGAATGGACAGAAATGGATGAAATAGCAGGGAGGCAATGTACGTAATATGCATATATTTTTTCAATGCGGCCCTTTGAAATTGCAAATGCTTTTCGGTTTCCGACTGTTAAAAATGGCTGCCCATGGTAAGCGCAGACACAATAAGTGGTGGCTACTGTAACTGGATTCAATTCTGCAATAACTGGCCGGTTTTTATGGTGTGTGTGTCAGTCAGTCAAATGGAAAGTGAAGGCTGCCGACCTTTCATGCACACATAAACAAACTCTCACAAAAAAGAATGACGTTTTTTTTTTTTTAACCACACTGCACTAACCGCACTAACAAGTATATAAAATAAAGAAATAGGATGTTCTTTGTTTTTTTTTTTTACACCCTCCATGCATAATACCATCACAAAGTTGGTTTGGAGCTACCTCTCGAGGACAGCAACAGGTAAAACTGGTACCACGCTTTCCAAAGCCTAAGCGTCAATAGAGGAGTTCCCAAGGTTCTATTTTGGGCCCTTGTTATTTAGCCTCTTCTTAAACCACCTTCCACTAACGTGCCAAGACAACATCCTTCTCTATATGGACAACACCGTCCTACACCCTAGTCACCCTGACCCAACTGCTCTAGAACAACAAATGCAGAATAATTTCAAGGCTGTGGAAAACTGGTTCATCAATGCTCAGTTACTGCTAAACTATAAAAAAAAAAAAAAAAGTGTTGTTTGCCAGTTCACACAACAGAAACAAGTCATCTAAACTAGCTATACGTACCAAACAAAATGTTATTCTTGAGCAAGTCCAAATTTCAAATACCTGCGCGTCACCCTAGACAGCTCCCTCACGTATTCACTTCACATCGACCAGACTGCTAAATCAACAAACAGGAAAATAGGGCAGCTACACAGACACTGTCTCACTGAAGCAGCCGTAAAACTCACTCTAAACAGCTTGGTCCTTTCTGTCACTGAGTACCATTTAGTCATCTACACTGCCACCTCTGACACATCCCTAAAAAGGATCGCCTTACCTGAATAAAGCCTGCAGGCTACTCCTAGGTGCCACATTGACGTACTCCACACCTGTGACCTTTACTTGCTCTTGGGCTGAGCTAGACCTGGAAGAAAAATTATCACTTTAGTAATGTTGTTTCTTCTAATGGAGTCTTGCTATATTACGACATATGCAGTTTGTCCCAACCTTAGAACTGCTCCGAAGGTGAAAGAGTTAAAGTCCATGCCAGGCATGGAACTAAGAGCTCGAGCTCGGCTGAAAATTCTATCTGTTGTTCTTCAAACTTAAACTGTCAGATATTTACGAGCAAAAACTCACTAAGACTCTGTGTGGAAGCTGTAAACCTACACTAGCTGACTGACTACTTAATTAAATAAACACATTTTTGGTGCCACAATGAAGACTCAAGTCAGGAGACCCAAAAATGACAAACAACAAAGATCACCCCAAAAGAGGGTGAAAACAAGGTGGCATCTAAAAGTGCTACGCTGCCCTGCCCACCCACATCCCCAAGAGTAAGGTTCTGAGAGGGCAGGCGGGGAGGTCATAATATAGTAACATCCATTAGAAGAAACAACATTACTAAGGTGAGTAATTTTTCTTCAAACAACATGAAGTCTTGCTATATTATGACATATGCAGACTACACAGCAGTACCTCCATGGAGGAGGGACAGAACCTACTTAGGAAATAGGCTCTGAAGCACAGCTGTGCCAAAACGATCATCACTCCTAGCCTGGATGTCCAGGGCGTAATGCTTAGTAAAAGTGTGCACCGTTTTCCAGGTAGCTGCTTGACATATCTCTAGGATAGGGATGTCCCTGGCAGCAGCCAGAGACACAGCTGTACCTCTGGTGGAGTGAGCCCTCAGGCCTGAGGGAGAACTTTACCCGTTTTGATAGCAGAATTGGATACAAGAGACTATCCACCTGGCAATGGATCTTTTGGTGGCAGGTTTCCCTTTGCCAACCTCACCATAAGTGAGGAACAGTTGGAGGGAGTTAAACCTGTGACCTTTGGTACGACCTATGTAGTAGCTAAGTGATCTTTTGACATCTAAATTGTGCAACCTCCTCTCACCAGAAGAGGAATGGTCAGTGAAGTACACAGGGAGAGATATAGATTGATTAAGGTGGAAATCTGAAACCACCTTAGGCAAGAACTTTCGGTTAGTCCTGAGGACTACCTTATCTCTGTGAAAGGAGATAAAATCAGGCTCCACTGACAATGCTTGTAACTCACTTATGCGCCTGGCAGAAGTGATGGCTACCAAAAACACAGTTTTCCAAGTCAAGTACTTGAGCTTTGCTGAAGACAAGGGCTCAAAAGGGGGTTGCATAAGCTGGGCAATGCAAATATTAAGATCCCAGGCAGGGAAGGATCCTGAATGGGGGTTGTGTGAAGCAACCCTTTGAAAAACTTGGAGAATACAGGATGAGCTGAAAGAGAAGAGGGCTTACCTGCTGACAAGAAAGCAGACACGGCTGCCAAGTGCACTTTTAGGGTAGCTGGTCTCAGCCCTAAAGTATTTAAATGAACCATATAATCCAGGACTGTGGGTAAGTCAGCAGATTCTGGGGAAATATGCTTCCCAGAGCACCATATGGAAAATCTCTTCCATTTGGAATTATAAGTAGCCCTGGTGGAAGGCTTCCTGGAAGCCTTCAGAATATCCAATACACCTTGGGAAAGGTGTAGGTCAGCAAACTCTAACTCTTCAAGAGCCAGGCCTTGAGATTGAGAGATCTGAGGTTCAGGTACCAAACCCTCCCCTGAGCACAGGATAACAGATTGTGATTCCTGGGAAGACACAGGGGAAGGTGGACTGCTAAGGACATAAGAAGTGGGTACCAGGGCTGTCTGGGCCAGTCTGGAGCAATCAGAATCATCTTGCAGGATTGAGACCTGATTTTTACTAGCACTTTGAACAGGAGAGGAAGGGTGGAAAGGCATAGAAAATTCCCTTCCCAATGAGAAGGAAGGCATCCAGGGGACTGAGCCCAACACTGGGGCCTGCAACAAAAAGGGAAGTTGGTGATTGTCTGGGGCTGCAAAAGATCTATCTGGGGTGTGCCCCATCTGGCAAATACCACTTCCAGAACTAGGGATCCAGAGCCCATTCAGTGATGGCCTTGGGAAATCCTGCTGAGAGCATCTGCCAGGACATTGTCCTTGCCTGGGAGGTGAACTGCTACAAGGGAGGTGTTCAGGAGTAAGCCAGAGACCACAACTTCATTGTTTGGTGCACAAGGCCGTGAGACCAGTGCCCCTTGCTTGTTGATGTACCACATTGTGGTGGTATTGTCTGTTCTGACTTGAATAACCTTGTTCTGAACAGATTTGGAAAAAGCTCTTAGTTCCAACAGATTGATGTGGAGCAGAGATTCCTGAGGGGACCACAATCCCTGGATGGTGAGGTCGCCCATGTGAGCTCCCCACCCCAATAGGGATGCATCTGTAGTAAGGATTAAGGAGTGAGACTGAGGGGTAAAGGGGAACCCCTGTCTCAAATTGCCCTGGTCCTGCCACCACTGAAGGGCCTGGATCAGGGTTCGAGTCACTGGAATTAATTTGGTTAGAAGGTCCTTTCTTTGAGACCAAAAGGCTCTCAAATGGAACTGGATGTCCCTCATCTGAAATCTGGCTCCCTGCACTACTGCTGTCGAGCAGCCATGTGTCCCAGGAGCTGTAGAAAGTGCCTTGCTGGTCGAGAGACCTGCAGGGTGAAGGAGGAAGCCAGAGAAATCAGGGTATTTGCCCTTTCCAGAGGAAGGAAGGCTCTGGCTTCTTTTGTGTTCAGTTCTGCACCTATGAAGGTGAGAAACTGGACAGGCTCTAGGACTGACTTTGGAAGACTGAGAAGGAAACCTAGAAAGTTAGCAGTTGCTGAGTTACTTTAGGTGTAACCTGACTTGGTCTGGGGACTGGCTACTATGAGCCAGTCGTCCAAGTAAGGAAAGATGGTATTTTGCCTTCTTAAGTGGGCAACTGCTACTGCCAGGCATTTTGTGAATACCCTTAGGGCAGATGTAAGGTCAAGGGCATTGCTTCTGAACTGGTAATGACCTGAGGGCAGTTAGAATCTGAGGTACTTCGATGGGAGCTTCTGATGAGAACATGAAAATAGGCATCCTTGAGGTCCAGGGACACTAGCCAGTCCCTGGCCTTAGGGAGGGTAAAATAATTCCCAGAGTCACCATTTTGAATTTTGGTTTTAAAAGGTGCTTGTTTAGATACCTGAGATCCAGGATGGGCCGCCATTCTCCTGTCTTTTTTGGGGTAAGGAAGTACCTGGAGTACAACCCTTTGCCTTGTGTAGGGGTGGAACCCTTTCCACAGCTCTGAGAGCCAGGAGGGTAGAGACTTCTGCCTCCAGGGCAAGAGCCTCTGAAGGATTTGCAGGTGGAAAGGATCTGATTCTCATCTTTGGAAATTTTTTGAAGCTGAGAACCAGTCCCTGGCTTACTACTTCCAGGACCCACTTGTCTGACGTTAGAGACTCCCAGTCCTGGACAAAGTAAGCCAGCTTGCCCCCTACAGGTAGTGAAGAATTAGCCATGGGCACCCAATCAGGGTGCCTGTTTGGCAGTGGCTTTAGGCTGAGGGGTGGAAGCAGGCCTGCCTGCACCCCGTCTGCTTCTCCCTCTAAAGAACCCCTTCTGTGCAAAAGCTGAAGAGGAAGCCTGGGCTTGGTAAAAAGGCCTATGAAAAGGCCTACCCCTGCCCCTGGGAGGCTGCCTTTGGGGAGTGACTTGCCTTTCCTTGGCCTGTGCACTCCTATAGGTGGTCATATATTCATCCATTTTCTTTATGTAATTCTCTGTTTGCTCCCCAAACAGAGAGTTGCCCACAACAGGGAAATCCATGGCCTTAGTCTGGGTATCTTGTGACAGGCTAGTACATCTGAGCCAAGCCATTCTACGGAGAGCCACAGATGTAGCCATGACTCTGGATGATACATCATTAGAGTCTACTGCAGCATGGAATTGCACCTTGGATGCCTCCATACCATCAGCGGCCACCTGCTCCAGCTCTTTTGCTAGCTGGCCAGGAACCTGCTTTGCTAGAGCTAAAACCGTATCCCATCTGGATTTTTGATATCTAGCAACATAAGCCATATAATTAGCCTGTCTGAGTCCTAAGGAAGCTGCCATGTACTGTTTCTTTGCCACGGCATCTATCTTTCTGGAGTCCTTGTCAGGGGGGTGAGAGGCTAAGGGAACATTTGCCTTGTCACAGGCTGCAGCCTGCACCACCCCACGTGGCTGCATTGTTGTGAAAGGAACTCGCATCAGAGCCTGATAATGCATACCTTTGTCCATTTTTATCAACAGGAGGTATGGTGTGAGGAGCTTTTAAAATCTTTACTGTCTGTTTCAAAAGATTTATGCAGAGGAATAGACAATCTCCTAGACTCTGGGATATCCATCATTTCTACAAAATCAGGCTCTTCCTGATCATCCACAGCTTCCTCCATAGGGAGCTGGAGGGTTTCAGCCACTTTTTTATAAAACATGAAATGAGAAGGGACTCAGAAAGCCTGAGGAGACACTCCTGAAGGTCTGTCTGGAGATGGGCACAACAAACTTTCAAAACCACATTCACTCTCCTCATACTCCTCTTCCCCTCCTCTGGTTCATAAAATTCCTCTAAATACTCTTGAACCAGAGGAACCGATCAACCGAGCTTTACCTGATGATGCCAGTTTGTCGGAACTGGGAGAGTGACTGAACAATTTTTATTGCTTTAGCTATTTCTTCAGCGGTTGGAGAGGGAAGTTTTGACTCCACACCAGCTGATTTTCTAGATTTCTTTGTTGGAACTGACTCCTCAGAGTCGGCTCTCCTTTTGCCCAAGGAAGTATCGCCCTGGTCAGAGGGCACTCCCTCCGGTTCGGTTGAAACCGAACCAGGCTGGCCATCCGGGTCAGCGGACTTTTTGGCCTCCCGTTCCCTGAGTCTACCAACTCTCTTATCCAGGGTAGCTGCAGGAAAACCCTTGCAAATCTGGCAGTCTGAAATGAGGTGGTCAAACCCCAGACAATAAACACATGGTGTGGGGTCAGCCTTGGCAAGGCTTCCCACATACAACCTGATGCTGAAACCCAGTGGGCCGTTTTCTTTTGGGTTTCTCAGACATAGTGCCAGCCTAACCAAAACGGTCCCATTTATGGCAACCTGCCAAGCAAGACTCCCTTATCGGTTCCCAACCATGTCACAGGTAGGAAAAAACGTAATTAAATCCGGTTTTTAGAACTGACAAG
This sequence comes from Neoceratodus forsteri, assembly GCA_016271365.2. Taxonomy (NCBI): domain Eukaryota; kingdom Metazoa; phylum Chordata; order Ceratodontiformes; family Ceratodontidae; genus Neoceratodus; species Neoceratodus forsteri. The sequence goes on along the minus strand of CM028132.1, from coordinate 807,111,665 downwards.
AACCGAACTGCACTTCTAAAAGACTGTAATATAATAGAAAAGAATTTGATCGGTTCAAACCGAACCGATGAAAATGTTTACAAGTTCCACACAGAAATAAAATGTAAAACCTATCTAGTACTTACAATACCACAGATAGAGCTTGAACTGACCAGTTGCGGTTTAATTTCGGTTAAAAAAACGAAAACATTTATACTTTAACCGACAAAATGAACCGAGCAGAAGGAGGAATCTCCGGAGCGACTGTTCAGTGAGGAGGAGTAAAGAATCTGACAGTTTAAGTTTGAAGAACAACAGATAGAATTTTCAACCGAGCTCGAGCTCTAAGTGCCATGCCTGGCATAGACTTTTAACTCTTTCACCTCTGGAGCAGTTCTAAGGTTGGGACAAACTGCATATGTCATAATATAGCAAGACTTCATGTTGTTTGAAAACAGAATTCAGTACCAGTCATGTCTTCTAGCCAAAAAGGCCATTCCTGGGCAAGCCCCAGTTGGGGTTCAGTCCATACTCAGCACAGCTGTAGCTTCCAGACTGACCAGAGGGACAAATAACAATCCATTTAAGGTCCCTTTCTGCCGTACCTTGCAAGGTCAACGATCCTTTGGATTCCATGCTCCAAACTGGCTCAGTTCCTGACCAAGTGACCTTCTTCTGAACCCAAAATTGGAGTAGCCTGAATGGTTGAAAACTGGTGTGAAGCACAGGGATTTGGCTTCATTGGGGACTGGGGTCCATGTGGAGATATGACTATACTTGCATGATGATCTGCATCTATCCGGGAGGGAACCAGGATCATAGGTGATAGGTTTATATGCTTCAATGGCAAGCTTTTAAACTAGCCAAGGGGGGAGGCATTGAAAGGGAGCAGAGAATTCCCAGCCTCCCCCAACAAAACAGGGTAGTTAGCAAGGTTAACACAAAGGTTGAGAGGTCAATAGGGGGAAGGGCAGGGGTAAATGGAGAAAAAGGCAAAAGCAGTAAGTACAGGGATAGGGCTAAAAGGGTAAGGATATCAAAAAATGGAGGGCAATGTATACCAATGCTCGTAGTCTGGGTAACAAGCTTCCTGAACTAGTGGCCTTAATGGATGAGATGCCTGGATATCGTGGCACTCACAGAAACTTGGTTCACAGAGAACTATGACTGGGATGTCAACATTCTGGGTACACAATCTACAGGAGGGACAGGGAGGGTAAAATGAGGAAGAGGTAGCTCTCTACATAAGGGAAGGATCAAAGCAATGGAACTAATGGGTAAACAGGGAGGAGAGAGGAGATCACTGAAGGCCACCATGGAGACAGGAAATGGAGTTACAATCCACACAGGGTTGTATACAGACCCCTCCCGCTCTTTGGTGAGGAAATGGACATGGAAATGATAGAAGGCATCCTTAGAATGGCAGAAAAAGGAGATATTGTTGATGGGGACCTGCATATACCAGATGTTAACTGAAGCACACTTGCTGCAGCCACATCCAAGAGCAGAGTCATTCTCAATGCCCTACAGGGGGCATGCCTCAAGCAGCTAGTGTTGGAACCCACTCGAGAGGGAGCAGTCTTAAACCTGGTAGTCTCAAATGGGGACAGTGAGAGGAACTCGGATTTAGAAGTGGGTAGCCATGCCTGAATCTATCCTATATACAACCATTAAATGTATTCCCCAAAAACTTAAAAATACGGTTATAGGCACTTCCTTGAGGATACATAATGTGTTGCTGTAAGGAATATTCAAAAATGTTAATTTCAGAAGGTATTTATAAAAAGGTTAACAATAGGGTGAACTTTGTTGATAGCAGAAACCAATATCAGAAATGTTATTGGGTTCATTAATGAGGTGTAAGATTGGTTATAATGGGATTGTAATAATAACTTTAAAATATTAAAGGATGAAAATATACTTTTTAGCCCAGTTAAATTCCTTCGAATAATATGAAAAGACCAAAATTCCCCTTTGTCCATTGAAGATTTACTCAAATGTTAGTAGAGCCAGGCAAAACTTTGGTGTTAATGTTTTACCATGGAAGCAAACATTATGGTTGTATATAATTGGTTGTGTATACTTTGAACCAAGTTTAGTTTGAAAAGATGACAAACTGATTCTGGAATAGTAATACTCCTTGCTATACTTTAAGACAGTCTAACATGTGAATTAATATTTATAAATGAATCCCTTTGGATAACCTAAAACTTATCTGATATAAAACTCTTCATAATGCTTATTTAACTCCTTTAAGACTACACAAAATGGGCCTTACACAATCCAACCTATGTTATAAATGCAGAAACTCTCTAGGCTCTTTAGAGCATATGCTTTGGTTTTTGACCATTTAGTTATGAGAGTTATGGCAGGAAAGAAAAATTACTCACCTTAGTAATGTTGTTTCTTCTAATGGAGTCTTGCTATATTATGACAATTGCAGTTTGTCCCACCATTAGAACTGCTCCGGAGGTGAAAGAGTTAACTTCCATGCCAGGCATGGAACTTGGAGCGCGATCTCGGTTAGAAAAGCTCTGTCTGGATCATTTCAAACTGAAACTGTCAGATCTTTGCGAGCAAAACTCACTAAGGTTCTGTGTGGAAGCTGTAACCTACACTAGCCAAATGGCTACTTAAATATTAACACATTTTCCTGGTCCCAACACCAAGACTCAAGTCAGGGGACCAGAAAATAAGATAAAATAAGATAAGATAAAACATAACACCCAAACACCCCAAAAAGAAGGGGGTGGAAAACATAAAATGGGCATCAACAAGTGCCAACACTGGACTGCCCACCCCATACCCAAAGTAGAAGTTCTGAGAGGGGCAGGCTGGGGGGAGGTCATAATATAGCAAGACTCATTAGAAAAAACAACATTACTAAGGTGAGTAATTTTTCTTCAAACAACATGAAGTCTTGCTATTATGACAATTGCAGATTACACAGCAGTACGTCCATGGAGGAGGGACAGAACCTACTTAGAATAGGGTTTGGAAGCACTTGGTTGTGCTAAACCGAGCATCCCTCCTGGCCTGGATATCCAGGGGTAATGCTTGGTAGTGTGTACTGTTTTCCAAGTAGCTGCTTGACATATCTCAAGATAGGGATGTCTCTGGCAGCAGCTAGAGACGTAGCTGTACCTCTAGTAGAGTGAGCCCTCATGCCTGAAGGGGAACCTTACCCAGTTTTTGATAGCAAAATTGATACAAGAGACAATCCACCTGGCAATGGATCTCTTAGTGGCAGGTTTCCTTTCCCAACCTCACCATAAGTGAGAAATAGTTGGAGGAGTCAAACCTGACCCTTGGTACGCCTCTATGTAGTAACTTAGGGCCTCTTAACATTATGTTGTGCAACCTCCTCTCACCAGAGGAGGAATGGTCAGTGAAGAACACTGGAAGAGAAACAGATTGATTAAGGTGGAAATCTGAAACCACCTTAGGCAAAACTTCCTGTTAGTCCTGAGGACTACCTTATCCCTGTGAAAGGAAATAAAGTCAGTCTCCACTGACAAAGCTTGTAACTCACTTATGCGCCTGGCAGAAGTGATGGCCACTAGAAACACAGTTTTCCAAGTCAAGTACTTAAGCTCTGCCGAAGACAGAGGGTCAAAGGGGGGTTGCATCAGCTGAGCAATGCAAACATTAAGATCCCAGGCAGGGGCAGGGTCCCTGAATGGTGGATTAGTATGAAGCAATCCCTTGAAAAACTTGGAAAATACAGGGTGAGCGGAAAGAGAAGAGGGCTTCCCTGCTGAAATAAAACAGAGACAGCTGCCAAATGCACTTTTAGGGTAGCTGGTCTCAGTCCTAAAGAATTAAGATGGACCATATAGTCCAAAACAGTGGGCAAATCCAGCAGATTCGGGAAATATGCTTCCAAGAACACCATATGGAAAACCTTTTCCATTTAGAGTTATAAGTAGCCTAGTGGAAGGCTTCCTAGAAGCTTCAAGATTTCTAGAACACCCGAGAAAGGTGTAGGTCAGCAACTTAACCCTCAAGAGCCAGGCCTGAGGTTGAGGATTTGAGATTCAGATACCAAACTCTCCCTGGGCACAAGTTAACAGGTTGTGGTTCCTGGGGAGACACGGGAAGATGGACTGCTAAGGACAGAAGGAGTGGTACCCATGGCATAGGAGAGGCTAGGGTGTTCCGTATCATGGGATTCAATCAGTGGTTGAAAAACTGGTGTGGAGCTCAGGATTTGGCTTCATTGGGGACTGGGGTTCACCTGGAGTGATGCAAGCCTATACTGGCATGATGGGCTGCATCTGTCCGGGAGGGGAACCAGGATCCTAGGTGATAGGTTTAAATGCTTCATTGGCAAGCTTTTTAAACCAGCCAAGGGGAGGCACTGAAAGGAGCAGGAAAATCCTAGCCCCCAAACAATCACGGTAGTAAGTGTGGCAAACACCAACATGGAGGTGTCGATAGGGAGAAGGGCAGGGTAAATGGAGAAAGTGACAAAGGCAAGAAGGACAAGGATGGGGCAAAAGGGGTAAGACCATCAGGAAATGGAGGGTAATGAGTACCAATGCTCCGTAGTCTGGGCAACAAGCTCCCTGAACTGGTGGCCTTAATGGAAGAGGATGCCTGGATATCGTAGCAGTCACAGAAACATGGTACACAGAGAACCATGACTGGGATGTTAACATACCAGGGTATATAACTTACAGGAGAGACAGGCAGGGGAGGAGTAGCTCTCTATGTAAAGGAAGGGATAAAAGCAACTGAACAAAAGAGTAAACAGGGAGGAGAGGAGGCACTGTGGGTCACCTTGGAGACTGCAAAGGGCACCACAATCCGCACAGGGGTTGTGTACAGACCCCCATGTCACGGGGAAGGAATGGACAAGGATATGATGGAAGGCATTCTTGGAATGGCAGAGAAAGAGGAGATACTGTTGATGGAGACCTGAATATGCCGGATGTTAACTGGAGCACATTTTCTGCAGCCACATCCAAGAGCAGGGCCATTCTTGACGCCTCTACAGGTGGCAGGCATTAGACAGCTAGTTTCGAACCCACTGTGAGGGAGCAATTCAGACCCCGACTCTCAAACGGGGCAGTGAGAGGATCTCAAGATCTAGAAGTGGGTTGCCATCTGGGGACAAGTGACCATCAAACAGTGTGGTTCACATTAAACTCAGCTACAGAGACAAGCCATACAAAAGTGAGGGTACTGGACTTTGGAGGGCTGACTTTGGCAAGATGGGAGAGTGCCTCAGAAAAGCACTAGCAAACAGGCTAGAAGGAAGTGTGGAGCAACAATGGGAATTATCAAAACTGCCATCACAGAGGCAACAAGCCTTTGTGTGAAGCAAATAAACAAATCAAAACGAAAGAAAAAGCCACTATGGTTCTCAAGAGAGGTGGCTGTGAAAGTCAGGAAGAAAAAGATAGCATTCGGAAGTATAAGGAAACACAGAAGGAGCAGGACAGAGAGCTGTACCAGTTAAGGCAGAAAGAAGCAGGGAGGGAAGTCAGAATAGCAAAGGCCCAAACTGAGGAAAAGATAGCCAACTCAGTTAAGAAGGGGGATAAAACCTTTTATAGGTACATCAGCAAGCGTAGAAAGACAAAGGGAGGGATAGTGAGGCTGAATAGAATGAACGGTGGGTGGGCAGAGGGGGACAGTGAAAAAGCAGGAATACTGAACGAATATTTCAGCTCAGTATTCACAAAAGAGGAGGGGGAAATGCCTAATCCAATTAACAGAAGCACATTTGATAGGGGGGTCGATCCCAGTCCTTTCACAGAAGAAAGGGTTCTGCAAGAACTCCTAAAACTGAAGGTGGACAAAGCAATGGGTCCTGATGGAATTCACCCCAGAATTCTAAAAGAATTAAGGAAGGAACTAGTGAAACCACTGGCTACTCTTTTTAATAAATCATGGGAGGATGGTGTGGCACCGAGGACTGGAGGAAGGCAGATGTGATTCCCTTCACAAAAGTGGGACCAAGACAGAGGCAGGAAACTACAGACCTGTCAGTCTGACCTCTGTGTAGGGAAAGTGATGGAGTCACTTCTGAAGGAAAGAATAGTTGAGTACCTAGAGGTCAGTGGAGCACAGGATCCAAGGCAGCATGGGTTCACAGTGGGAAGGTCATGTCAGACGAATCATAGATTTCTTTGACTGGGTGACCAAAGTAGTAGACCAGGTGGGGCTGTGGACATGGCCTACCTAGACTTTAGCAAGGCATCTGACACAGTCCCACTTAAAGATTATTAGTCAAATTAACCAGCCTGGGAGTGGGTCCCAGGGTGGTAGCCTGGAAAACATTGGCTGGACAACAGGACACAGAAGGTAATTGTAAATGGAGTCCACTCTGAAGAAAGGGCGGTTACCAGTGGGGTACCGCAGGGTTCAGTATTGGGTCCAGTCCTTTTTAATGTCAGTGACATTGCAGAGGGACTGGAAGGAAAAGTATGCCTTTTTGCAGATGACACAAAGATCTACAACAGGGTTGATACAGAAGGAGGCGTGGAAAGGATGAAAAGGGACTTGGCAAGGTTGGAGAAATGGTCAGACGTATGGCAGCTAGGATTCAATGCAAAAAAGTGCAAAATAATGCACCTGGGAAACAAGAACCCAGGGGAAGAATACACAATGGGTGGGGAGGTAGTAACAACAACAAAACAGGAAAGGAACCTGGAGGTAATCATATCAGATGACCTTAAGGTTAGCAAGCAATGTGAGAAGGCAGTAGGGAGGGCTGGAGGTATACTGGGATGTATAGGAGAGGCATCAGCAGCAGAAAACAGGAAGTTGTTATCCCTCTGTACAGACAGTTGGTGAGACCCCATCTGGAATATGTGTCCAGTTCTGGAGACCCCATCTCCGCAAGGACATAGACAGGATAGAGGCAGTCCAGAGGAGGGCAACTAAAATGGTGCAGGGTCTACAAGAGAAGCCATGAGGAGAGACTAAAGGAGCTTAATATGTATACCCTTGAGGAAAGAAGGGAGAGGGGACATGATAGAAACTTTCAAGTACCTCAAAGGAATCAACAAAATCCAGAGGGTAGCATCTTTCAGAAAAGAGACTTGCAAGAACAAGGGACACAATTTAAAGATAGAAGGAGGGCGGTTCAGGGCAATGTGAGGAAGTATTATTTCACAGAGAGGGTAGTGGATGCATGGAACAGCCTTCCTGAGGAAGTTGTGGGGCCTAAAACTGTGGGAGAATTCAAGAATGCATGGGACAGACATAAGGCAATTCTTGTGGGGGCAGGAAGATATAGGCTGTTGGTTAACTAGGATCTGCGGCCTATCCTGTAGGTAGGGAAATGGGCAGATTAGATGGGCCTAGCAGTCCTCATCTGCCGTCAAAGTCTATGTTTCTGTGTTTCTGTACCAGGGCTGCCTGGCCCAGTCTGGAGCAATCAGAATCATCTTGCAGGGCTGAGATCTGATTTTGACTGGCACCTTGAACAGGAGAGGGAAGGGGGGAAAGGCATAGAGAAACTTCCCTTCCCAATCGAGGAGAAAGACATCCAGGGGGACTGAGCCCAACACTCCAACACTGGGGACCTGCAACAAAACACCAGAAGTTGATGATTGTCTGGGGCTGCAAAAAGATCTATCTGAGGGGTGCCCCATTTGGCAAAAACTATCCCCAGTACTCGGGGATCCAGTGATCATTCGTGATGGCCCTGGGAAATCCTGCTGAGAGCATCTGCCAGGACATTGTCCTTGCCTGGGAGGTGAACTGCTATGAGGGAAGTGTTCAGAGAATAAGCCAGAGACCACAACTTCATTGCCTCGGTGCACAAGGCCGAAGACTGAGTGCCCCCTTGTTTGTTGATGTACCACATTGTAGTGATGTTGTCTGTTCTGACCTGTACCACTTTGTTCTGAACAGATGCAGAAAAAACCTGAAGTGCTAGAAAAACAGCACTGAGTTTCAACAGATTGATGTGGAGCAGAGATTCCTGAGGGGACCACAATCCCTGGGTGGAGAGGTCGCCCATGTGAGCTCCCCATCCCAAAAGGGACGCATCTGCAGTAAGGGTCAAGGAGTGAGATAGAGGGATGAAGGGAACCCCTTGTCTCAGATTGCTCTGATCCTGCCACCACTGAAGTGCCTGGATCAGGGTTCGAGTCACTGGGATCAACTTGGATAGGGGATCTTTTCTTTGAGACGAAAAGGCTCTCAAATGGACCTGAATGTCCCTCATCTGAAATCTTGCTCCTTGCACTACAGCTGTGGAAGCAGCCATGTGTCCTAGGAGCTGTAGGAAATGCCTTGTTGGTCGAGAGACCTGCAGAGTGAAGGAGGAGGCCAGGGCCACCAGGGTCCTTACCCTTTCTAGGGGAAGGAAGGCTCTGGCCTGCTTTGTGTCCAGTTCTGCACCTATAAAGGTGAGTACCTGGACAGGTTCCAGAACTGACTTTGGAAGATTGAGAAGAAAACCCAGAGAGGTAAGCAGCTGCTGGGTAACTTGCAGGTGTGATATGACCTGGTCTGGAGACTGACCCACAACGAGCCAGTCGTCTGCACCAGAAACCATATGAAGAAAGACTAAAGACTAAAGAAGTTTAATATGTATACCCTTGAGGAAAGGAGGGAGAGGTGGGGAATATGACAAACTTTCATGTACCTCAAGGGAATCAACAAAGTACAAGAGGGTAGCATCTTTCAGAAAAAGAGATGTGCAGGTACAAGGGGGCACAATTTGAAGATAAGGGGGGAACAACTTGGGGGCAACGTGAGGAAGCATTTTTTCACAGAGAAGGTGGTGGACGCATGGAACAAGATGGAACGTTATGCTAATGATGGAATCATTGGCACGTGACACTTTTTCAAATGCTGCCACCTATCAGCTGCCTACATTCTAACCTTCAGATTTCGTGGACACCTGACAAGACAGGGCCCAAAAAGAATTTAATGATTATCTATACTATTAATAACAAAACACCAGAAAGAATCTCCAACTGAGGTAAAACAGTAACAAAACACACCATAATGTCATAATGATTTGAAGGGGAAAGACGCTTAAACACAGTTCCAATATAAAGCCAGAGAGTGGGCACACTGGTGGTATACAGCACTGAGTGCAGAGGCCACTAGTTCTAGCAGGGAGTGTAGAATCGAGAGTTATGAATACTGGAGTATCTCCTGGAAGGAAACAAGATTACTGTGGTAAGTAATTTTTTCCTCCTCACCCCAGGAATACTCGAATATTCCTAACTGTTATGCAGACTAAGAAGCAGTACCTTTGGATGTGAGCACAGAACCTACTCTGGCATTAGGCTATGCAGGACACCTGTGCCAAAACCACATTACAACTAGCCTGTGTATCCAGGCTATAATGTTAGGTAAGGTGTACAATTGTCCTCCAGGTGGCTGCTTTACAAATGGTCACTGAAGGAACATTCCTGGAAGCTGCTATAGTAGCAGCCTGTACTGGTGAGGATAGGGTCTCAGTCCTGCTGGGAGCCTCCTTCCCAGCTTCTGAATAGCAAAACTGAATATACTGGACTATGCAGTTAGAAATGGACCTCTTAGATGCTGGATTTCCTTTTCCCACATCCCCATATGTCAGGAAAAATTGCTTCCTGTCCCATCTATGGGCTTTGGTGACTGTCATGTGGTAGCTAAGAGCTCTCTTGACATCAAGACTGTGCACTCTATGTCACCAGAGCTTGAATGCTCAGTAAAGAAAGTGTGTAAGGTGGATGGACTGGTTCAAATGAGAGTCCAAGACCACCTTTTGAAGAAATTTTCTGTTAGTTCACAGGACTACCTTGTCCCTGTGAAATGAGCTGTAAGCCTGCTCAACACAGAGAGCTTGGAACTGACTGATCCTTCAAGCAGAAATGAGTGCCACTTGGAAAACTGTTTTCTTCATATGACGGTGTTTCAAAGGAGCTGAAGACATGGGCTCAAATGGGGACCCATGAGCTTGGCAATACAGATATTTAAATCTCCCAAGTTGGCACCAGTTCACTGTTAGAGGGTGCAGATGGGCCATACCTTTTAAGATAGAATTTGATGCTATAGGAGGCATTCTTCCCAGCTGTGAAGTGTAAGCAGACACTGAAGCCAGATGAATGTTAAAGTAGTGGGCTGCAGGCCCAATGAACTAAATGAGTAAGGTAGTCCAGCACAAATGGGACCCTTGCCTGAGTTGGCACCATATTCCTGGTAGGAGCACCAGATAGAAAACCTTTTCCACTTAGAGGCTCGGTTTTCTTGAGGATGGTTTCAAAATTCTTAAAATATCCAGGACACTTTCAGACAGATGCAGGCTTGTATACTCTAGGTCCTCAAGAGCCATGCTTTGAGTTTGAGTGACTTGAGGTTTGGGTACAGGAGTCTCCTTGGTTGGAGGTTAGCAGGTTTTGCCTCCAAGGATGAGTAAATTGGTTCAGCCACAGACATGGAGAGCAACAGAGAGTACCATAGCTGCCTAGCCCAGTCTGGGGCTATCAAGATCATTATGGATGACTGGGACCTGAGCTTCAAGCACCCTGTACACCAGAGGAATGGAGGAATGCATACAGGTACCTCCCTGACCAGTCCAGAACCACAGCATCCAGGGGACTGTCTCGAGCTGGAGGTCTGCAACAATATTGTGGCAGGTGGCGTTACTTTCATGGGATGCAAACAGATCTATCTCTGGAGTGCCCCACCTTCTGGAAAATCACTTCCACCACTCTGTCGTTTAAGGCCCATTTGTGATGGGCCTGGTTGATCTCGACTCGGGCATCTGCTGGGGTATAGTCCTTGCCGGCAGATGAATGGCCTGAAGAGAAACTCCTAGGGAGAAGACCAGAGTCCAAATTCACATAGTTTCTGTGCAGAGAGGATCCCGATCTTGTTCCTCCTCGATGTTCATGTAATACATAGTGGTGGTATTGTCTGTTCTGACCTAAAACCACCTTTCCTTGAACTAGTGGTGTGAAGTCTTGGAGTGTCAGGAACACCGCCATGAGCTCCAGAAGGGTTTATGATCTGGAGCTCTCGGCGCACTGGGCAGAAGTGCCGTGAGTGTTGTGATCTCCCTAGGTGAGCACCTCACCCCACCCTACCCTAGTAGTGTTGTAGAGGATCACTGACAGAGGCTCTTTGAAAGGGAACCCCATCTCTGAGGTGGTTCCTCTTCCCACCACTGAAGAGTCAAGATTAACGCTTTTTGTTACTGGGACCAGCTTTGAGAGAATTCTTCTTTGACATCAATGAGCCCTTAGGTGGGAATTGGATGTTCTCATTTGAGGTTGGAACTGTGCCAATGGCTGCTGCCATGTGGCCCAGTAATTGTAGAAACTGTCTTTCAGTTTTTGGTTTGTTCAGGCTGCATGAGCCTGCCATCTGAAGAATGCTGTTTACCTGACCAGAGGTAGGTAAGCCTGCCGCCCTGGTATTTAACTCTGCTGAGATTTCACTAAGAAATCCAGGGACTCCAAGAGTCCTTGGTGAGCTGCAGATGTCCTCTAACTGCTTGTGGTGAATTTCCACCACTAACCAGTTGTCAAGAATAGGGGACACTGACACTTTGCCTTCACATGTTGCCACAACCACTGCCAGGCACTTTAAGAACACTGTTGGAGCCGGTGAGACTGAATGGCAGGGTTGAAAACTGATAATCACCTGGTGGGAGTCTGAACCTCGTACTTTCTGTGAAATTCCTCATGGGATGTGAATCAAGCATCTTTAGGTCCAGTGATGCCAGCCAGTCTCCTTTTTGGAGAGTTGGCAGAATCAGTGACGTTTACCACTTTTGAACCTTGGCTTTAGTAGGTGCTGGTTTAGCACCCTTAGGTCTAGGATAGCTGCCATTCCCCATTCCTCTTTGTTGTGAGGAACTATCTTGAATAAAACTTTTTCCTTGCTGTGGAGGGACAGGTTTCCACTGCCTTTGACAGCAACAGGTTTTGAACTTCTCTTTTCCAACAGCTTCTTTCAGCATTGGAAGCTGGTTTGAACACTCTTATTCTTAAAGAGGGAAGGGATTTGAAAGTTAGACAGTCCTCGACTCGCTACCTCCAGGACTCACTTGTCTGTGGTGATCTGTTTCAAGTCTAGAAATAGTGAGTCAGTCTGCTCCCTACTGGAAGTTGGGAGGCAGCCTGGGAGAGACAAGTCAGGGTCCTGCTTTGCCTGGGGCTAAGACTGGGAACCCACGTCTGAGGCTTTCTGCCCCTGGAGAGTACTTTTGCTAAGTGGTACTTGCTGCACTCTGGGTATGGCCACTGCCTGATAAAAAAGACCTGGAATGAAACTGTTTGCCCCTGCCTCCCCTTCCATATGGTATTGTGGATGGGGATGCCTCTCTCTTGGCAGAGCTACTTCAATAAGTGACCTTATACTCGTCTCACTGTTTTCATGGTAGGCTTCAGGGAGTTCCAAAGAGGGAGTTGCCCTTCACTGGGAAATCCAGAGCCTTGTTTTGGGTGTCCTGAGTAAGGTTTGTGGTTCTTAACCAGGCAAACCTTCTCTGGGCAATTGTATTTTGCCATCCACCTAGCAGCAGTGTCACTAGTGTCTGCTGCCATTTGAAATCGATGTTTGGCAGCTTTCAAGCCAAATCTGGCAGTCCAGCAAGGTCTTCTTGTTAGACTGGAATGATTCTGTCTGCCATACCCATGACAGACTGCCAGAGGGATTTTGATACTGGGCCACATAGGCCTGAAAATTAGTCTGTCTTATGGCCAAATAAGCTGATAAATAGCCCTTTTAGCCATACTGTCAATCTTTCTTGAATCTTTCTGAGGGTGAGAAGCAAGAGGTACTTTTGCCTTGTCACAGGCTGCAGTTTGTACCACACCCTGGTGGTCAGGTAGGAATAAAATTCAGCCCCATCCCTGTCAAGCTGGTACTTCTTGTCCAGCCTTTTATCCAAAGGTGGGCCAGACCAGGTGTTTGGAGGAGCTTTATTGAGTCCCTTTTAAAAACTTGTTTTTGGGAGCAATAACTTTTGAGGGTGTTAATACCATCATTTCTAAGTACTCTGCCTCCTCCTCATCCTCTGTCATCTCAGTGGTAGAGATATCCAGAGCGCCTACCATTTTCCTGACAAGGGAAAATGGGACGAATAATCCTCTGATGACTTGAGAGGAGAGCACAACTCTTGTTCAGGGAGACTTCAGGTTCTAGGTTCTCCTTTATAATCCCCATAATCTTCCCTCTTGGGCAGGGAGGAATGGGTTGGTTCAGCAGGAGTCTGAACTGTAAGACTGCTGTCCAGCAGGCAGCAGGCCTGTAAGACCTTAAATGCCTGTGCAATTCCAAAGGAGTAGGCATGTTTACAGACACAGCAGAAGTCCCCAGAGGCTGACCAGCAGGGCTGCCCAGTGTGTTTTGTTTTCTTAGTTTCATGAGAACCAGCGAGCTAGCTGGTTCAGCAGGCCTTTTTGTACCCGTAACAGGGGTAGAAATTGTGACTTCTGTGGTTTCACCCACAGCCATTGAGGGTGTCGGCTGGTCAGAGCCAGAGGGACCCTTAGGTGGAGGCAATTTCTTTTTAAACCTCTCCAAACGTTTTTCATGCATTTTTTCAGGAAAGGTCTTACAGATTTCACAGTCCATTTTTAAATGCTCATAACCAAGGCAAACATGAGAAGTGTGTTTATCTGCCTTGGCAAACACTTCTCCACACTCTGTGCAATTTTTGAGACCGGGTTCACCAGTCTTTTTCTCAGGTTTTTCAGACATTTAAAAAAAAAAGAAAAATCACAACCGTGTTTAAATTTAAGACTTTTTTAAAGAAATCAATCAGTTGCGGTTGGTTCAGGAACTGATTGGAACCGGGAACTGAGAGAAAAGGAAAATACAGTTACGTAAGAACTTACCGTAACAGTAGATCTTCGAGAGAGGCTCTTGCAGTAGGTAATTACATATAGGACTGACGCCGGCCGGAGGCAGGACCCCACAGAAAAATTTCTAGCTAGCAGTCCCTGGCAGGGACCACCCCCACGTCAGGTGACCAGCGTCATACGACATTGGTATAAAGGGGCAGTCCCGGACGCCCGCCTTCCAGTTCTTTCCCGCCACAGGCCCGGAAGGCCTGGATGAGAGAGAAGTAGATATTTCCCTCAATGGAAAAGGAGCTGAAAAAGCCTAGGGGAATGGAGGGCGGGAAAGTATTACCTACTGCAACAGCCTCTCTCGAAGATCTACTGTTACGGTAAGTTCTTACGTAACTGTACTATCTTACTTCGAGAGGGCTCTTGCAGTAGGTAATTACATATAGGACAGAATTCCAAGCAGTCTGGAACAAATGAAAAGGCACCGGGAGGAGGAACTACTCCAATAAGTAGTAAGAAAACTTGCAAACCTCAAGAAAGGAGGCCCTGCAAGACCGCTAACCCGAAGCCTGCTCTACGGTGAGAGGCAATGTCCAAACTGTAATGTTTAGTAAATGTATGGACAGAAGTCCAAGTGGCGGCAGCACAGATGTCTGCCACAGACACGTTCTTAAAACAAGCCGCAGAGGTGGCAACTCCACGAGTGGAGTGACCTCTGACTTGACCCGGGAGGGTCTTGTTGTACTTGTCATAACAGAAAGTGATGCAATGGGCCAACCATTTTGATAGGCATTGCTTAGAGACAGCATTGCCTTCTCTTTTGTGAGTGAAAGAGACGAACAACTGATCAGTCCTTCTGAGATCCTTCGTCCTATCGGTGTAGTATCTCAGAATCCTGTAAACATCCATGGTATGGAGCAGGTATTCTCCTTGATTGGAGTACTGCGTGAAGAAAGCAGGTAATTCAATAGACTGATTCAAGGTAGATTCCGCTACCACCTTCGGAAGAAACTTAGGATTCCTGCGAAGAGCTACTCGTTCCTTGTGAAAAATCAAATAAGGGATTTTGCACATGAGGGCCTGGAACTCAGAAATTCTGCAAGCAGAAGTAATGGCCACCAAGAAGAGCATCTTCCACGATAAAAACTTCAGTTCGTGGAAGTCGCAGGCTCAAAGAAAGGAAGGGTAAGTTTCTCGAGGACAAAGTTTAAGTCCCAGGTGAGCTGAGTCTGGACAGGGGCCTGAGATGAAGGACCCCTCTGAGGAAAGTTTTGGATACCTCCAGCTGGGCAAATGCCTTATCAGTGAAAGGGACATGGTAGGCTGAAATAGCTGCCATATGGACTTTCAAAGAGGAGTGACTGAGACCCAGGTCGAAAAGATGATGCATGTACTCAAGCAGAATGGTCACGGGGCAGGAAAAGGGCTCCACGTTCCTGGACGCAGCCCAGATAGAAAATCTTTTCCATTTCTTGGCATAGGTGGACCTAGTGGAGGGCTTTCTAGCCTCCACCAGAATCTCGGCCACCTTAGGAGAAATGCCAAAACGAGCTTGAGCTAGGTCTGCAGGAGCCATGTGTGAAGTTGAAGGGACTTGAGTCCCGGATGGACCAGGGTACCCTAATCCTGGGTCAGCAATCCCGGAGATAAAGGAAGAGGAGGAACCTCTGTGTATTGTTGTAGAAGAGAGAACCAGATTTGCCTGGGCCAGAAAGGAGTGATCAGAATCATTCTCACTCCTTCTAAAGCAAGCTTCTGTAGCACACGAGGGACCAGAGGAATTGGGGAAAAGATAGACGAATTTGTCCTTCCAGTTTAGAGACAGAGTGTCGCCCAGAAAGCGCCTCACTCTGAAGGAAGCGAGCAAAGATTGGAAGCTTTGCATTTTGGGAGGAAGCGAACAGGTCTATCTGAGGAGTCCCCAAATCTGAAGATGCTTTTAGAACTTTTCATCCACCCCACTGTGGAAGAGCCGACGAGCGGGTTTAGTCTGTCTGCCAGACATTGTCGACCCGAACATGGATCACTGTGAGGTGAAAGTTGTGGAGTGCTGCCCAATCCCAAACCCTCATCGCTTCCTGCACAGCTGGGTAGAGCGAGTTCCTCCCTCGCTTGTTGATGTACCACACCACGCATATGTTGTCCGCTTGGACAGCTAGATGACCAGGAAGGATGTATTGGTGAAGGGCCTGGAGATACAGCACTGTTCAAGCTCGAGCACGTTGATGTGAGAACTATCTCAACTTTGACCAAAGGCCTTGGGTTCGGTGAGGACCCAGATGGGCTCCCCAACCTTCGCCTGAAGCGCCCGTGGTCAGAGTCTGATCGGGAGGATGAAAAAAGGGGACCCCCCAGAAGAGGTTCTCTCAAACCATCCACCATTGCAAGTCTCTTACCATCGGCGAGAGATCAGAACCAGATGATCTAGGTCATCTACTGCTGATCCCACTGAGATCAAGAGTCCACTGAGAGATTCTCATGTGGAGGCGCACGGGAACCGCCGGGATGGCTGCCGCCATAAGCCCCAGCAGACGGAGCACTGACTCACCGGACCCTCCTGTGTTCCGACAGGAGGGAAATCTGAGACTGGAGGGAGGCCCCCTGTCCAGAGGCAGAAAGGCCTTGCATAAAGTTGTGTCGAGAATTGCCCCGATGAACTGGAGCCTCTGTGAAGGATCCAGGTGAAACTTGGAATGGTTGATGGTAATACCCAGGCCAGTGAAAACCTGCTGGGTGAGGGAGAGAAAATGTAGGAGTTCCTCCCTGGACAGGGCCGCCAGGAGCCAGTCGTCCAGGTAGGGAAAAACCTGAGCTCCCAAAGAACGCAGGTGGGCCGCTACCACTGCCAGGCATTTGGTAAAGACTCGGGGGGCCGAGGAAAGACCAAATGGGAGCGCTCGAATTGGTAGTGGACCCCTGAACGCAAACCTGAGGTACTTTCTGCTGTGCGAGGCAATGGGGATGCAGGTATGCATCCTGCATAACTAGTGCACAAAGCCATTGGCCCGGCCAAGAGGGCAAAAGGGATTGAAGGGGAGCATCCTGAACCTCTTGTATTCCACATACAGGTTCAGGGAGCTGAGATCGAGAATAGGTCTGAGATCTCCAGTCTTCTTTGGTACAAGGAAGAAGTGGGAGTAGTACCCTGTTCCGTAGAGGTGAGGAGGGATGGGCTCTATAGCCTGTTTCGCAAGGAGCCGAGATTTCTTCCCGACCAAGGAAGATGGTCCCTTGAGTAAGCGGAGTTCACAGGGTGACGTGGAGGTTTCTGTAGAAACCTATGGAGTGCCCTCTGCTATGATCTGAAGCACCCATGAACTGGTTATCCTCTCCCAACCTGGAAGGTGGAGGAGAATCTACCTCCTACTGGTTCCTCCGGGCGCCTGGAGGTGGTGGAGAGGAAAGGAGTCAGGTGGTGTGAGGCAGCCGCAGCTGGGGCACCCGTTGTTTTTTGGGCGGCGGGCCTGGCAGCTGTGGGGCCCCACGCTTAGTGGCCCACCTTCCCGAAGCTCGCTTTGAGGCCGCCTGTGTCTGCGAAGGGACGGCGCTGTGGGGATGGGGACGGTACTTGAATCAATGTATTTAAGGGTCGTCCCTTCTTCCAAATCAGTGATGCTGTCCTGACATCACCACTGAACAGCACAGAACCCCTGAAAGGTGCTTCTTGACGGCTTGACTGCACCTCCGGTACCAGACCTGACACACGGAGCCATGCGTGATGCCGAAGACTTACGGCGAATGCAGAGCTCCATCCTGCGGTGTCCACTGCATCGTAGGTCGTCCTCAGAATGTGACGACTGGCCGAACGAGCAGAACGGACCAGGTTGGCCAACTCCTGCTTGACTTGAGAGTCAGGCAAAGAGTCAATCTTGGATTCTGCCTGGGTAAGGACGGCCTTCTGGTAACCCCCCATATGTGCTACATAGTTCAGGGCCCTAATCCCCAGTGTGGAAGAAGCGTAGATCTTCCTTCCATACTGATCCAGAAGGCGATATTCTTTATCCAGGGGAGACGAGCTCAAGTGTTTTGGGTGTGCTGATCGCCGTGAGCGGCGCTAATCACAACCGAGTCTGCACGGGGGTGAGAGTCTAAAAAGTCTACACCCTCCGGAGCCTGGTATAGCCTGTTCGACTTCCTGGGAAGTGGGGCTAAAGCCGACGGTTGCTTCCAAATAGTGGAAACAAGGTGGGCGGAGGCCGCATCCAGGGTGGCACTAAGGTAGGAGCCGTAAGGGGCAAGTCCAGATGTTCGGCGAGTTTTACCCGCTGAGGATCTGGTTCTAAGGAATGCCACTGATGGACTTCCTGGATCTTCCTGAACAACTCCGTGAAGGAAGGATCCTCCGGAGGAGACTTCGGAGGAGTCCTCGGCCGGGGCTTGGACGGAGAGCGTGGCTCATCGTCTTTCTCGGAACATCCATCGGAAGCGTCCAAGGAGTCCAAGAGAGAAGGGGAGGAAGAATCTGAAGCAGAGTAAGACTCCCTAACTCTGATCTGTTTGCTGATGACACAAAGCTCTGTAACAGAGTAGACACACCAGAGGGTGTAGACAGAATGAGAAGCGACCTGCAGAAACTTGAAGAATGGTCAGGGGTTTGCAGTTGAAATTCAATGCAAAGAAGTGCAAGATAATGCATATGGGGCACAAAAACCCTGGCACAATATATCAGTTGGGGGGTGAGGATATAGCATGCACCAAGCAGGAAAGGGATCTTGGGGTTATCATCTCTGATGACCTCAAGGTAGGGAAACAGTGTGACAAGGCAGCAGGTAAAGCAAATAGGATGCTCGGATGTATAGGCAGGGCATTACCAGCAGGAAAAGGGAGGTCATAATTCCTTTACAAGACACTAGCGAGGCCCCACCTGGAGTACAGTGTACAGTTCTGGAGACCATACCTACGTAAGGACATAGACAGGGTAGAGAAGGTTCAGATGAGGGCAACAAAGATGGTGCATGGATTGCATCACAAGTCCTATGAAGACAGGTTGAAGGAACTGAACATGTACTCCCTGGAGGAGAGGAGGAGAGAGGGATATGATAGAGACATACAAGTATCTTACAGGGAGGAACAGGTGCAGGAAAACACTATTTTAAGTGAAAAGATGTTCCAGGACTACAGGGCATGGGATGAAGTTGAGGAGGACGATTCAGAGGAAACATGAGAAAGAATTTCTTCACAGAATGGGTGGTGGACAAGTGGAACACCCTGCCAGAGGAAGTGGTGGGGGCTGAAACAATCACGGGATTTAAGAATGCATGGGATAGACATAAAGGAATTCTGGAGGTCAGGGGTAAGGTGCAACAGACTTCTAGGAAAACAAACTGAACTTACAAGCTCAAATGGGCAGACTGAGTGGGCCATAGGCCCTTATCTGCCGACACTGTCTATGTATCTACGTATGTAACTCATCTAGGGGGAAGAACGGGTTTCTTGGGAGGGATCCCAGAACGCGTGTCCTGCCCCTCTCTGGATCCCGAGGGTAAAACCCGGGAATCTGGAGGAGGAGCAGGAGAGTGCCGCCTGGGCGACAGGAGCCGGGGTGTCACCATCTCCAGAAGACGGTTTTCGATTTCCTTGTGAGCTGAGCCTTGGCATCAGCCCACCAGGAGCCAAGAGTCTCCTGAAGATCCACCGGTGGCCTAGGGGCGGTGGAGGAGGAGGAGGAGGAGGAGGGGATAGTTGTATGGAGGAAATCAGTGGGGGAGTATCCGATGCAGCTGGGTATACTGAGTCGGGTACTGTGGCGTTGAGTACTGCGGCGTCGAAGGAGTCGGCACCGGGTACGACGGCGCAGGATACTGCGGACCTGGGAAGACTGGCGTCGGATAAGATGGCGGATACCCAGGCACTGGAGGAGCTGCCGGAGCAGATGGCCCAGCCGGGTACTCCACGGGTGGATCCGCCAGGATAGACCCGTGGGGTGGACGGCCCGAAGGAAGAGGAAAATCCCCCGCCGGTGTCGGAGGGGTCGGTATCGGAACCGGCATCGGCGGGGCCGGTTCTTCAGGAAGAGGATCGGACGGTAGCCCAGGGTCCCGAGCCTCGTCCGGGGATGGAGGGAAAATCCCGGGGTCAGGCAGGAAACTGGGGCTACCCTGATGGCAGCAAAGGCTGCGGGAGCCTGGCTAGCAAATACCGGCAGGGTCCGCCGTGAAGCTCGAGGTCCGCGCACGCCGGAGAAGCCGACGGTGGCTTATGGGGTCGAATCCGCGGACACCAGAGGGAGCCGGGCGTCCGGCTTTGGGGGTCCTCGTCGAGGCGGGCTGAGGATGAGATGAGGCCTGGTCCGAGGGAGACACTGTTGTGCGCCGCCCCGAAGGGTCGAGCATATTAGCGCCTTCTCCGGCGCGATGTCGGAGGAGCCGACGTCCGCTTAAGGGAGGTGCCTGCATCAGTAGGCTGCAGGCCTGCAGCGGTACTGGGGCTGGAGTCTCCCTTTTGCTCGAGACGCCCGGGCGGCTCGAATGCGAACTCCGTTGGCGGGCCGACGCCTCCTCCAAAGCCTTGGAGGCTGCCATCGGGCGATCCCCCGGAGGGGATGTTACCTTGCCCACGACTCTGGCCGGAGTCATGGAGGAGGAGGCCTTCTCCCGGTGCCTTTCCTTGTCCCGCTTCTTATGCCCTTCAGGGGAGGTCGACGCCTGCCGAAGTTTTCTCAACTCTTTCTCCATCACAGACATCTTCTTTTTGGGGAGATGGGCTTCGAGGGACTGCTGGCATTGTCTGCGGGTGGCCGCATTGAATCGGAGGCAGTGTGGACACTTGTCGACCGCGTGGTCGGGGCCTAGGCAGAAAAGGCAGAGGGAGTGACCGTCTTTGTGAGGCAGTTGGGCACCGCATGAGTCGCACTTATTCTTTGAAGGGGACGACATATACTGATGTTCACCTGATGAAAGAAGAATAAAATTTATACTGAAAACTATTGGAAAAAACGGCAGTAACAGGACTGGCGATATGAACTCACCCTGCGGCGCTGCATAGAGCTAATGGCTAGGGAAAGAACTGGAAGGTGGGCGTCCGGGACTACCTTTATACCGACGTCAGATGACGCTGGTCACCTGATGGAAGCGGCCTTACCAGGGACCGCGAAGGAAATTTTTCAGGGTCCTGCCGTTAGCGCCAGTCCTATATGTAATTACCTATTGCAAGAGCCCTCTCGAAGTAAGATCTGGGATTAGCGGTTCAGTAACAGATATTAGCGGTTACCAAAAATATAGTTTAAATAAATAATTTACCACAAATAAAAGAGCTTTAGTCAGGAAAAACTCCACTAAGGCTAAAAAAGCCCAGGTTCTCCACCGGTTATACCGAACCAGGAGAAACCAAGAAAATAAGCAATTTAACTAAAATAAAGCTAATGGTTTTACTACAAACAAAAAATAAGGGCAGCAAATTAAAATAAAATAATACTTTTATGTATTTTTTTAAAGCTTCACAGCGAGATGATGAAGAGAGGATCTCTGAGCACCTAGTCTTGAAGGGTGGAGAGAGAAAACTGAAGGTTAGAATGTAGGCAGTTGATAGGTGGCAGCATTTCAAAAAGTGGCATGTGCCAATGATCCCATCATTAGCATAATGTTTCATCTCCGGGCACATCTGGCTTAAAGGCACAGTGCATAAGAGTTAGGAACATTGGAGTATTCCTGGGGTGAGAAATAAGGCAAATATAGTGGTGGTAGAAAGAAGTAGGCTGTCGGTTAACTAGGATCTGCAGCTTATTCAACAGGTAGGGAAATGGGCAGACTAGGTGGGCCAAGCAGTCCTTATCTGCCATCAAAGTCTATGTTTCTAAGGTCCTTTCAAAGCTAAACTCCCCTCACACCTCACTAGCCAATTGAAATGTACTGTACCTGTTTTCACTAATTCATTAAAACCTTCCCGCTTTCCTTAGCTGACCTTTTCTAGCACTTCTCCCCCCATATTATCTTCAGCACTTAATCTCGCTGCTAGTTTATACTGCTCTGCCACCTTCTCCATCCTTCCCTGTAACCAAACACTGCTCTGCCACTTTCCCTACTCTCTATTTTTCCACTCCCCATAATCTCCTAAAATGCTCTACTCCTACCTTTATGACTTTTTTTCAATTGTTTAACCAGGAGTGGCACACTAAGCAGAAAGCTTGTTTACAGGTGCGACCTGGGAGCACCAGGGAAGTTAAGTGACTTGCCTCAGGGTCACATAGTATGCAAGTGGGGGCTATGGGATTCAAACCCAGGTCTCCAGATTTGCAGTTCAGAGCCTTAAACCACTGTGCTATACTGCCTCCCAACTTCCTACCACCTCCTCCTACCACCACTTCCCTTCTCCCCCTTTTCTGGACAAAGGTATTCAAGCTGTCTGGTATTTCTGCATATCTCACTATAAACACCCTCCCTTGAGCACATGTATGAATCTTTTTAATTAACCTTCTGCCCTAGCCATACAGTAGTGATGTACTTATATTTTAATTTTGTTGGAGTTCTGTATTATGCTTCCAGTGTATCTTAGGTTTAGTCTATTTGTTAGTCCTACGTTTATCTCTTGAACAATTTACCTTACATGTTAAATTGTCTTTATGTTCATGACATGGAACCTCTGTAAATGAGCTTCTAGCTCAAAGGTCGTAATCTGAAAATGAAATAAATCAGTAAAACCACTCCAGCTTCACACTCGTGGTGTATGTGATATTACACATCTCAGGTGTGTATAAAAACTAACTAATGTACAACACCCCATCCATTATTCTCTACATACAAACCACATTTTGAAACATCCTTATATTTACATATTCAGTTTAGGAGCAAAGTGTATTCCAAATTCATCTGAACTCCAACATTCTGTTTTGTCCCATGTACTCATATGCTCTAGCCATTGTGTCAACATCAAAATACAGAACAAAATTATAAACTTTAGAAAATGGGAGAAGAGGTACTAACCTCAGCAGTTGCTATGTCAGTAAAAGCATTCAAGGCTCGTTCAACATTTGCCTTCTGTTTGGTTGCCATGAGACAGTAATTTTGCATGATACGCAACAGAATGTGTCCCTGAATTGTCTGCGGTTTGAGCTCCTTGAGAAGTTTTTCTGCTGTTCTTACAGCAAGCTGCTCTGACTCCTGTTTCTCTGTGGAGTTTCTAATTGCAACAAAAACATAAAACTAAATTAAAATGGCTAAACAAGACAGTTAATTACTAATAAGCTTAATACTGTCTATGGGCTGAGGCACAAGCACGCCATTAACTATTTCAACATTAAAGAATATTTAGATGGGAGGTTAAATAAATGGAAATTACATACCTACCATAATTCTGATATTTCTGTGCATCTTCACCATTCATCACCTTTGGGTACTTGGCCAGAGGTCATGACCCTGCGAAGCTTTATTTGGGGTGGATGGGCGGAGTCAAAGACCATTGTGCCACCCTCAATGTCCTGTGATGCTCACAGGTTGGCTGCTAGGTGTTGTTGACTCCACCCTCCTGCCAGTTCTGAGTCGCGAGACGGAGAAAAAGGATTGGGAGGGTGGGACAAGCAAGTCCAAGGGATAGACAAAGGAAAATATATATAAACTAAAAGTAGAAATAAACGACTGAGAGGACAGTATAAGTTTGAAGACTAAGGGGATTGGGTAGGGCCCAATCTCTGGAAGCAGAATAGGAAGAGGGAGGGAGGGTTAGGATTTTTAGAAGTAAGTATAAGAGTGAGGGGTGGAAAACAGGAGAAACATACCCTGTAACCTTGACCTGTCTCCAGTTTGTATAGGAACTGCGAAGGAGTAGCTAAGAGGCTAATTGCTAGAATTCAAGGCACAGAATCACTGGCAATAACTCCCACAAGCAAAATCGGCTATTCTGGAAGAAAAGACAGGATACAGGTATATCTATCCCCCTCTCAAAACGAGATTTTGGTGTAAGAAACCTAGTTTCTAAAATTAATTGAGGTTATGTCCAAAGGACAAGAAAATCAAAGGATTGACAGGGAGAAGGGGAGAAGGAAAGAAAGGAGGGCAACTGCCACCCCCCCCCCCACAGGGGTGGAGCCAAAGCACTGAAGAAGGAGTGACCCCATCCTGATCACCCTGCCCCTAAAGAAAATTATCCCCCCCCATGTGCCCCAGCTTACCCTATTCCTGACTAACAGAAAGGAGGGGGGGCAAGGATGGGCACAGAGAGGGAGGGGGACCCAGAGACTGAGGCCCCAGGGGATGGAGTGGATTGGGATGAATGGTGAAGATACAAGAAAGATCAGAATTACAGTAGGTACATAATTTCCGTATCTTATCTGTGTCAGTCTTCACCATTCATCTGCTAATTAATGCGAGCCCCCGTGAGACTTCAACCCCTAAGGGGCTGAGTCCCTTAGCTCTCAGTGGGCGACACACTAAGAGGCAGAATCTTCACGGGTCTGGAGAGGCCTGGGAGTGGGGAGAGTGAGATGGGAAACCCCAGAGGGGGTAGGAAGTTGCCCCGACAGATGCCGTCTCATTCTACAGGAGAAAAGATAGGTTCTCTGTAGAGCAGAGTTAATCACCCTATGCCGGGCTAAGGGTGACAACCAGGAGAGAGGCAGCCATGCCGTCCGCCTAGTTCAGATCGCTGTCCCCATGACCCTGGTAGCTACCTCACTGGCATCTTATGATGCCTTTGCTTGGTGCCTTGCTAGCTCCAGGCCGAGTGCAGAGAGTGCAATGGCTTATCTGGTTTGCTCCGTGTCAGGCATCGCAGCTAGGAGTTGACCTAGCCTGGACCACAAGAACCTGTCATAGGGTGCATAGTGGGCCTGATGTGCTGCAGTAGAAAGCAGCAACCATGCTGGGTAGAATGTCCTCCTCCCCCAGAAGTCAAAATCCAAGGAATCTTGATCTGGGGGCCAGTCACGGTGCAGGGCGAAAGCCCATCTGGAGTATCCAAATGCGCCAATCCTGACTGGGGATGAGGCATGGAACCTGGAGACTCTGGGGACAATACTGCTCGAGAGATCCCTAGGGCTGGGACTCGGAAAGGGTCTCTGCCAGGAGCGCAGTGACACCTCCCGAAAGTGAGCAGGCCAGGGTGGCACTGGCCAAGGGTGTCCGCACTGAAATCACCCAGAAAGGCACGTGTTGAGTGCTCCGGATTGTGTTGGGTGGTGGGGTGATACACAGGTCCTCCAACATCCTCACGAGGAATCGCTGATACTCAGCGAGATCAGCAGCTGGAGAGATGTGGACAGACGGCTCCTCTCCCCCAGAAGAGGGGGATGAGGAGTTAGAGGACCTCAGAAGTTCAGTAGCTGACTGCTCAGGGGGAGGTTGAAAAACCTGTCTGTCCATAGCCCTGACATAAGCGGAAATTGAGCAGCCACTGTTCTGAACTGCTCCCAAGAGAGAGGACTGCTAGCACCAAAAATACCCGGAGTGCAGGAGAATGTGGCAGAGGAGTGGGGCAGAGCAGAGAACAGAAATTGGCTGACCTCCACCTGGGCTAGGAGTGCACCAGGAGCCCTAGGGAAAGAAGGAGCTCGTGGAAAGCTCCTGAGGTCATGACCTCCGCCAAGTACCCAGAGGTGATAAATGGTGAAGACTGACACAGATAAGATCCATTATAATTGTTCACATTTTTGAATAACACAATAGAGAATACAAAACTGAATGCAGGCAGAAACATCTCCGTACAATCACTGTCACCAAAAAAATGACAGTTGTGTACTTAACATAAGTGTTGATCTTCCAGAATATTTTCCCTATTGATTACCACTTACGTGTCAGGTCTGCGGACACTAGGACCCCATAGGAGTAAATCTCTGGCCAGTTGGTCAGGAGCGGCTACTAGGCACAAACTTGCACACCCTCACATGGTGCAGTGTGCTAGCCAATAATCATTGCTGGCTCCCTCATCAACTTCAGTTCTGTTTGTCAGGTGACAGAAACGATGTGGGGAAAAATAAGAGGGCTTGAGAAACTCACCAGCCCAAAGAGATATGGAAAAGGATATAGGAAGAACAAAATAAAACACCAACTACCAACTTCTAGACAGAGAAAAGTGGCAAAGTGTTTTTGTTTTCTTCTCCCATCCCCATCGGCCCACGTTCGTGCCATCCTCCTAGCCCCAGCTCCCAATCACAGGACTTACCTCCCTTCTTACCCCATGGTTTATCCTCCCTGGCAGGGCGGTGGGGAGTCCCCCAACCTGCCGAGACAGAATTCAGTTTAGGAAGGTGCCTTCTATTGGGAGCGGAGCCCAGGAGGTCGGCAGTCATCTGATGCACCTGGGACATTTTCCTTATTCACCCTGGAGGGGAAGCGTGCAATGCCCACAATGGCTGAGCGTGCTTCCGCACACAGCATGCTGGTTGGCTGCTCCGCCTGCTCCACGCTGTACGGGACCTAGTGTGCCAAAACCAGCCACCACTTGGTGTCAGGCAGGTGCCGGTCTCTGCCTCCTCACTCTCCCAGGAGAAGAGAACTGTTCCCTGGATGCTCGATCCTCTTCCTCCCCGCCAACCCCTGGTGACCCGCCTCACACTGCGAACACAGGTTGCTGTGGGCAGCAGGTAAGGTATGATACCTCAGCCCTAAACGCCACTGGGCTGGCCAAGAAAGGGCATACTAAGGTGGCAGACAGGTAGTTTGGTATGAAGCCAGAGCCTCAAGATAGCACTAGCTAGACAGCAAAACATTCTGACAAGGGATACTTATTGGTACTAAGGCAACAGCTCTGTAAACATGTGGCTCTAGCAAAAAAAAAAAACAAATGGGGGAACTCAAGGAATGTGACCCCTTTGTAACTGCGATGGCACAAGTGTGTCAAGCAGCAGAAAACTGCCAAATAACTCCTAAGAAAAATGTACTCACCTGCAGTAATGTTTCTTCCAAGGCATCCCTCACTATGTTTAACAACAGCATCTTCAGTCCTATGGATGGAGCTTGCCCCCATAGCTTTAGAACTTTATGCAAATTAAGGAATGTAGAATGAAATTCAAAACTCTGCTATGTGGTCATGCTCAACTCTGCCCTGTAAGGGCAGATTTATTTCTCAAGCTGAGGTGAGCAGTGACCACTAAATCTAGCTAAATGACTAATAAGAAGAACCTATAAAGCGTAAAAGTTTTGGAAATAAACTTGCACTATGGCAGATAAAATAATAAACTGTAAAATCATAGACAATCAGTTGCAAAACAATGTGATGAGTAATGCTCAAGCAATCAAAAGAAACTGATTACTTTGAGAACCTTTTTCCAGGTTTTGGAAGGGAAAGAAGGGATGGGATTGTTAAACCTAATGAGGGATCCCTTGGAAGAAAGAAAATTACAATAGGTGAGTAACATTTTCTTCAAATCCCAGGAATCCCTCGCTAGCTGTTTAACAGCAGCAGATTCCATAGCAGTAGCTTGGGAGGCTGGGTACAGAACCCATTTTGTGAAAAGGTTCTGCAAGACAGCAGTGCTAAAACTGGCATCTCTTCTTGACCGAATGTCGAAACAGTAGCACACTGTAAATGTGTGTACTGTCTGTGACGCTTGGACTGCTGGTTCTGATTACTGTATGATTTTTGTAATATAAAAATGTGTTATTGAGTGTCTCTCATGAGACATGCTGAGACAGCCAGTGGGATGACCCCCCCGTTTCAACCACAAGCTGTTAACTTAAAAGCCAGGAGATAATTACAGGCTAGAAGAGACACAAATTAAGGATCTCCTGTTTATCTGGCTTAATTGGAGCTGCCAGCTGCTGGGATGAAAATCATAAACTTTATGATGTTTAGAGGAAGAAACCAGGTTATGTCACGAAGGCCCTGTCCACACTATGCCTCTGTAATGTTACAGGGGCCCAAACTGTTACCAAAATGGTTTGCATTTACACCTGTAACGTTACAGAAGACGTCAGAACCATTGTTGAAACCACAAATGAGGTGGTTTCAACAATGGTTATGAAACCGGTTATGCCTCAGTAATGCTACCGCCATAGAGTGGATGTGTGGTACTGGTCTCTAGGCAGCGAGCTGCATTGTGGGATTGGGTGCCACCGTAATGGTCGCCTGGCTCCTGCAGTGTGGACCGGTGGTACCGGTCCCATAATGGACACCACCGCAGTGTGGACACACTGCATCGTTCCTCAGCTGTAACGGTTTGCATCCGTTACTGGGCCTGAGCGGTGTACTGTGGACGGGGCCTCAGGTGCTAAGTCATAAATGCTCCTTTGATGTCTCTGAAGGGCAAAAAGACACACTAGATCAAAGGGTTATAGGGAAGTGAGTTTTTGCTGATGTCACCTATTTAATTTACCTTCTGAACGATAAGACATCCTGTTTTGTATATTTTTTATATTCTTATAGGGAGGAGCAAGGTGACCTCATGCAAAGAGGTTGGCAAGCCAGTTTTAAACAGTATTCTGTTTTCCACATTCATGTTTGGACTCTGGAGAAGAAACATCTACTTTAGATAAGTCTAATTCTCTGGTGGTAGAATTATTTGCACATTTTAAACCTTGTTCTT
This sequence comes from Neoceratodus forsteri, assembly GCA_016271365.2. Taxonomy (NCBI): domain Eukaryota; kingdom Metazoa; phylum Chordata; order Ceratodontiformes; family Ceratodontidae; genus Neoceratodus; species Neoceratodus forsteri. Next base: position 807,083,477 of record CM028132.1, on the reverse strand, counting down.
TTAAGTGATTGTATGTTTTGTCATATATTGTTCCGTATTTACATTTTACATATTTTTATCTATTTTAAAGTAACCTCTACTTTAAGAGACTACTTGGTGTGCCTTTGAAATTCCTTCTTTAGAAGTGAAGCATATATGGTTAAAGCTAAAATTGTGCATAGCTTACTGGTAATACCAAACTGGGAAAAGGTAAGAATTTATCTGAGGTCTTTTCACAGAGTTTTAAGGGTTCATTTTGTACAGCTGGTTAGGTGCCTGTGTGAAAGATATCTGGCATTTCCCCGAAGAGCAGAATTATCTGAGCCTGTACATTGGGTACGCTAGCAAGAGGTTCACAGTTTGAATCCCTCCAGAACTTGAGACCAAAGGTTGATTCGAACCCACAAAACAGACAGGAGGGTTACCCTGTTCCTGTTCACAAGACTTCGCTTGGAGGTTGACACTGTGGGAGCAGAGGGCCTGACCTGCTGAGTGGGTTTGTGACACTGTCTTCCAGGCAGCTGCTTTATATAACTCCTCAATGAAGACACCTCTGGATGCTGCCACATAGGTAGAGGAGAGAAAAGCGTGGAGTTTGGAGTCTCTAGCTGCCTCAGGGGAGAGTGGAGGGTCTCGCTGAGCTTAGGCGGTTGAGTGGTGGGGGTAACTGGGTGGCAAGAGGTGGGACCTCTACTGCCCCTCAGGAAAATCCCTCCTGTCTCCCGCTTGGGCTGACCCTGGGCCCTAGTGAGGCAGCTTGTTTTTGGCTCTCAGCAATCGGTGAGGGGCGAGGAATCATTTTCCAGGCCCCTTTGCAAACTGACTGGATTGCACCTCGTCTTTTCATGATTATTCATTCGTAATGCACCTGGGAAACAAAACCCAGGGAAGAGTACACAATGGGGATGGATATTAACAACAACAAAATGGAAAGGGACCTGGGGTAGTCATATCAGATGACTTAAAGGTGGGCAAGCAATGTGAGACGGCAGCAGGAGGGGCTGGGGATGCACAGGAGAGGCATCACCAGTAGAAAACAGAGTTGGTATCCCTCTGTACAGACAGCTGGGGAGACCCCATCTGGACTACTGTGTGCAGTTCTGGAGACCCAATCTCTGCAAGGACATAGACAAGATGGAAGCTGTCCAGAGGAGGGCACTAAAATGGTGCAGGGTCTGCACTGGAAGACATATGAAGAGAGACTAAAGGAGCTTAATATGTATAGCCTCGAGGAAAGGAGGGAGAAGGGGACATGATAGAAACGCTCAAGTACCTCAAGGGAATCAACAAAGTCCAAGAGGGTAGCATCTTTCAAAAAAAGAGTGTGCAAGAACAAGGGGCAATATTTGAAGATAGAGGGGGCGCGCCAGAGGTAATATAAGAAGTATTTTTTACAGAGAGGGTTGTGGATGCATGGAACGGCCTTCCGGAGGAAGTTGTGGAGTCAAAAACAGTGGTTGAATTCAAGCATGCATGGGACAGCCATAAGGCAATTCTAGGGGGTGGGGTAGAAAGAAGTAGGCTGCTGGTTAACTAGGATCTGCAGCTTATCCATTAGGTAGGGAAATGGGCAGACTGGGTGGGCCAAGCGGTCCTTATCTGCTGTCAAATTCTATGTTTCTTACCGGTGGGGAAATATTGCTGGTGGGAGTGGAGTCTGCCTGGAAGACTTGGAGAGAGAGTTTGTTTTTCTAGTACTTTTGGACTTTGCTCCTTGGGGTGAGTACCTGTGAGACTTTAATAAGATCGCTTGAGACTGGTGTCTGGGTGACTTGGTGAGAGCATGTTTTTCCCCAGACAGCATGCTCTTGAAGGCTCCATGATATTTGGAAATCCATAAACTGTTTGGTGCATTGCTTCATCCATTGGAACTTTGGTGGTGTGAGCACCTTAGCTTCCTTTACACACTGGAAGTATTATCAAGCTGAAATCTGGCTTGGAATGTTGTTTGTACAGTAGATTATTTTATGGGCTCATTTTGGAATTTGCTGTAGTGCATGCCCTTTGTCTTTTCTCCTTGCTGCCATTTTAATTGTTATTTGACTTGTTGGGATTTTGGGTGAGGGAGGGGGGCCTAATTTAAGGAGGGGTATAAATGGGGTGTGTGGTGGTGTCATTTGGAGTTTGTATAATTAGAATGAGTGGGTAATGTGCATGTGTATGTTAGTTTGCCATTTAATATAATTAAGATTATATTTATTAGTTATAATTTGTTTTGTGTTCTTCTAGTCTGGTTAGTACACCAGGCTGCGATGTTGTGGCATTTGCCTAGCATGAATCACCTATGCTGCCTCTCTGCTTCACGACCTCTGACCCTTTACTAGCCTCCTGGTTTCATCTACTGCTGCTAGACGATGTAGGGAGGTCAGAATTATAAGGAGCTGCGGGTCGTTGTTGCAGGGGCAACTGAGGAGGGGTGGTGAGGAGCACTGAGGTTGAAAGGTCCAGGAGACGCTCTGGTTTAAACAGGGCCAAAGAAGATGCCAGACGTGTTTAGTTCCCGCTGGACCGAGTGGGCAGGTAGCTAGAGAGCCATCTGCCTCCTCTAATCCTCTTCGGGTGGTGCTGTGCAATGCCAGGTCAAAAAGGAACAAGACCGCTATTTTTGTGACTTGATTTCCTCTGTCAACCTGGCTTGCATTACAGAGACCTGACTGGGTGATGATGCTGGTCCTGTTTTAGATGTCGCCGGGTACTCCGTGGAGCACTGCCCAAGGAAGGATCTCTCGCCATCGTTTTTATAGTCAATCTTGGCTTCACGGCGTATCTGGTTGGTCACACCAGGTCTTTTGAGTGTGTCACCATAGAGGGGGTCCAGGTGCAGCTTGTAGGATTCTCCTCATTTACCATCCTCCGGGGTCGGAGGAGAATTTCTGCAGCAGTTAGTGAACTCTGCCATTGACCAGGTGTTGGGGTCCCCAAGTGTTTAATCCTGGGGATTTCTTCAATGCTTGGGTCAACGATTTAATCCTCACACCCGGTTACAACCTCCTCCAGTTGATGTTTCTAATGGGCTCAAGTACAAGCAGTTGCTTCTGCAACCCATCGGGCATGGCCACACACACTCTCGATCTGGTGTTCCAGCTGGGTCTTGGGATTGATAACCTCAAGACTGATCAGGTCTCTTGGTCCGATTGCTGCACCATGGGGTTCACGTTTGGGGAACCCCCTGATAGTTCTTCCCATGTGGAGAAGGTCAGCTACGTCCCTTTAAGGGATCTGCACCCAGAAGGACTTCTGGCGCTGGCTGACCTATCTAGAGTTGAGGCAGCTTGTGCGATTGGCACCGGTGAGACAGTGGCCACCTATAATAAGGTGGTGGCAGAGGCACTGGATGCCACTTTACCAGCTGTATATGACCCAGATCCTCTCACTTGAGATCTCCCTGGTTTGATGGGGATCTCAAAGCAATGAAGATCGAGGTTGAAGCTTGAGCATAACTGGCGGAAGACCCGGCTGGTGGTCGACAGACTAGTTCTGCATGCCATGCTCACTACGGTGAGTACCAGGAGGCAAACTCCTGTAAAAGGTAGAATTCTGTCTAGGGAGATTGTGGCAGGAGGAACAGACCTTCTCAGCTTTTTCGGATCATGATAGACTTCTCCATCCTGCCTGTCTACAGCCGAAGATGACTTTTTCATCCACCTTGTGTGAAAGGTTTGCTCTGTTCTTCTCTGACAGAGTGTCATCTATCTGGTTGGGGATTCCGTTAAGGGAGGCCTTTGCCTCGCAGTCGTCACAGACTAGTAGGAGCAGAGGCACTCTGCCTGTCTGGGAGGAGTTTAGGTCAGTCAAGTTGTCTGAGGTGACTGAGGTGATCTTAGAGCTGAAGCACACATTTTGCAAACTGGACCCAGACCTGATGCCTTTCTTAATGGAATACGCCGAGGCTGTTGGCCCAGTGTTCACCAGGATTGCCAGGTGCTTGATGGTGGAGGGGGTATTCCCAGCGGCTTTGAAAGAAGTGTTGGTGAGACCCCTTCTTAAGAAGTCTTCCCTCGACCCAGACGTCCTGGCAAATTACTGTCCAATCTCCAACCTGCCTTTTCTGAGCAAGGTAGTGGAGAAATTAATGGCACAATAGCTCGAGGATCACCTGTCCTTCAACTTCTATGAGCCATTTCAGTCAGGTTTTTGGGCCAGACACAGTGCAGAAACAGCTCTCGTTACAATGCATAATGATCTGCTCAGGGGTAGAGACAGAGGAGGCAGGTCAGTTCTTGTGCTTCTCGATCACTCATCAGCATTTGACACCATGGACCACGTCGTGCTTTGATCGGCTCTCTGAGGTTTGTGGACTCACCAGGGTTGTCATTAGATGGTTTGAATCTATCTCTCTCTGATAGGGTGCAGTGGTAGTGTTGGGAATTTCTCCTCTTCCCCAATGCCCCTGTCATGAGGAGTTCCACAGGGCTCGAGCTTGTCGCCGATGCTGTTCATGGTATACATGCTCCCCCTGGGTGAGATCGTTCAACAATACAGCGTGGCATTTCACTGCTATGCAGATAACACCCAGCTATATTTGTCATTTGCACCTGGAACATCTGATGTTGCTGACGTGCTTAACATATGTCTGGCTAAAATCAATGACTGGATGGCTTCCAGCTGGCTGAGACTAAACCTGGATAAGACAGAGAACCTAGTGATCGAGCCAGGTTGCTGGTGTGATAGGTTGCAACCTGGAGTGTATACAGTCTTTTCCTGGGGTCTGCTCTCCTGGTTGCTTCCCTGAGGGTGTGTAATCTAGGTGTGATCCTGGATAGCAGGCTGACCTTTGATGATCAGGTGTCATCTGTGGTTAAGAGTGTTTTTTACCACTTGCGGAACATCGCCAGGATCAAGCCCCATGTTCTGCCCAAGGATCTGCTGACTCTGGTACATGCCTTTGTTACCTCTAGGCTCAACTACTGTAATGCTCTTTACTTTGGTGTCATGGGAGGGACCCTCCGCAGCTTGCAGCTGGTGCAGAACGCAGCGGCCCAATTGCTGATGGGCCTGTCCAGGTCCTGTCATGTGACCCCGGTCCTGTGTGCTCTGCACTGGTTGCCAGTAAGGTGGAGGATCCTTTTCAAGGTGGGCTTGATCACCTACAAGGCCCTATGTGGGCTGGGTCCTGGCTACTTGTTGGCTCCTGACACGGTGACCTCTGGTCACTCGTTCTGCTCCTCTTTCAGGGGCCTCTAGACGTTCCCAGGGTTCGCTCAAGACATCTGGTGATCGAGCCTTCAGTGTCTCTGGGCCGACCTTGTGGAACGTGCTTCTAGCTGCAGTCTGGGAGGCCCATTCGATTGGTGTTTTCAAGCAGAGGCTAAAGGCCCATCTCTTCAGTCTGGTCTTCACAGAGTAATCAGTACTATATAGTCAATTTTATTATTTGAAGTCTGATTTTATCTGTCTGGTATTTCTGGATTTGAATTAGTTATTTTATTTTTAATATTTTGTTAGGTGCCCCGAGCCTCCGGGATATGGCGCCATAAAAACAAAATTTGCCTTGCCTTGCCTAGAGGTGCTTCTCATAGAATGGGCCCTCAGCTCCTTCTATGGAAGCTTGCCAGCTTTGTTCATAACAGAACTAAATACAGGCTACTTATCCGTGAAACATGGTTCTCCTGGATTCTGGTTTACCTTTGTCTTACCTCACCGTGGGTGGCAAATAACTGAGAATTTGTGGACCTGACATCCTTTGTGTGGTCCAAGTAGTACTTCAGAGCTCTTTAACAAACAGACTGTGGAGCTTCTGCCCTCTGGAATAAAGTGCTCTGTAAAAACACTGGAAGAGTGATCGACTGATTCAGGTGAAATTCAGACATCACCTTGGGAGGAATTTCTATTAGTCCTCAGTTCTACTTTGTCCCTGTGGAATACGATGTAGTTGGGATCTGTTCAAAGAACTTGAAGTTCACTTACCCTCCCAGCCGAGATAAGTGCCACCAGGAAAACTGTTTTCATGGCGACATATTTCAGAGCAGCAGTTGCCACAGGCTCCAATGGAGCATCCATCAGCTGCGCAATACAAAGATTCAGGTCCAATGGAGGGACTGGGTCTCTAAAAAGAGGGTTCAGTGAATCAAACCTTTAATGAACCTCTTATAAATAGCCTGTGAGGCTGGAGATCTGTCTTTGCCAGCTGAAACGTGAATACTGACATTGCTGCCAAATGCACCTTCAGGGTTGAAGGGCAGAGGCCCAGGGACTGCAGATGAATCAAATAGTCCAAAACAGTGCACAAACTCACTCAAAGGGGCTCAGCTGCCTGGACACCACAGGGAAAATCTTTTCTACTTGGAACTGTAGGTTGTTCTAGTTGCTGGCATCCTGGAAATCTGAAGTAAATGTAAAACCTCTTCTGAGAGGTTCAGTCCAGAGACCTCTAACTCAAGTACCATGCTTTGAGATGCAGGGTTCTTGGTTCTGGTATTGTGACCCTGCCCTGAGGCAGAGCCAGCAAATTGTGACTCCAGGGTAGGAGGATTAGAAGTCTGAATGAGAGGGACATGAGCAGGGAGTACTATGCCTGCCTGGCCCAGTCTGGTGTGATCAAAATCATTGTCGGCTACCTCTTCAGTTTCAGTAACACTCTCAGCAGAAGTGGAAAGGAGGGAATGCATAAAGAAATTTCCCTGTCCATGAGAGAACTAGAGCATCCTCTGGGATAGTTCCCACTGAAGGAGACCTGCAACAAAAATTGGGGATCTGATAGTTTTCCTAGGATGCAAACAGATCTACTTCTGGTCTGCCCCACCTTCTGAACACTGTGGAGATCACCTGCCTGTTCAGAACCCATTCATGATTTCCTTGACTGATTCTGTTTAGAGAGTCTGCTAGGTCGTTGACCTTGCCTGGCAGATGGACTGCAGATAACTGTACTTGCAGAGAATAAGCCAGACTCCAGATTTTCATTGTTTCTGTGCGCAGTTTGGAAGATCTTGTTCTTCCTGTTTGTTGATGCAGTACATAGTGGACCAAAGGTGGTCCATCATTACGGAAGGAATACTGGTTGCCACAGATGAGTGTGTTAGGCTCAGGGGGAAGAACACAAGGGACAAAGCGCCCAGCTGGTTTAGTTCTGGGGTTGCCCAGGCAGTATGAGAAAAGAGGCTGGCCTATAGAAAATTCAGGAAGACCGAGAGAGGTGGATAGGAAAAATTACCTAAGGTTGGCTAGTGAGTCAAGTAAGGAAGTCCGGACAGCAAAGGCACAGGAGGAGCTGCAGATAGCTGAGGGAAATTAAGATGGAGGGAAGGCTTTTGATATACAAGGAGAAAAGGACAAGAAGAAAGGGAATGTTGGGCTTAAGAAAGGGATATAGTGAGTGGAGGATAATGGGGAAAAGCAGAGATACTAAATGAATACTTCTGTTCCATTTTCACCAGGGAGAAGGATGGACCAGTGCCTTCACGAGGGAAAAGAGGAGCAGCGGAACACAGATGTAGTGATAGAGGAGGATAGAGTGAGGGAGGGGCTGCTGGCATTGAAGGTAGACAAATGACTGGCCCAGACAGAGTACATCCAAGGGTACTAAAGGAAATGGCTGAGGAGCTGGCAGGGACACTGGCAGACCTATTTAATTGTTCACTAGAGTCAGGAGTGGTACCGCAGGACTGGAGAACAGCACATGCAGTGCTCCTCCCCAAAAGCGGTCCCAAGGATGACCCAGGGAATTACAGACCAGTCAGTCTGACCTCCATTGTGGGCAAGCTCATGGAGACCATACTAAAGGAAAGGTTGGTGGAATATCTAGAGGAGCATGGTATTCAGGATGTGAGGCAGCATGGGTTCATGGGGGGAGATCATGTCAAACGAATCTGATTGACTTCTTTGACTATGTCACTAAGATAGTAGACAGGGGCCAAGCGGTAGACATCCTCTATCTTGATTTCAGCAAGATCTTTGACTCTGTGCCCCACAAAAGGTTGATCAGGAAGTTGGTGGATCTCGGGGTTGGAGAAAAGGATGGCCAGATGGGTGGAAAACTGGCTGAGGGACAGAACCCAGAGGGTGGTTGTGGGGGGAGAATTATCTGACACTAGAGAGGTAACCAGTGGTGTCCCACAGGGCTTGGTGCTGAGGCCAGTGTTGTTCAATGTCCTCATCGATAACACTGGAGATGGCATTGAGGGCAAAATGTGCCTATTCGCCAAGCTCTGTGGAAGAGTGACACAGCTGAAGGATACAGAACCTACAGAAAGATCTGGAAAAGTTAGGAAGTGATCCAGGATATGGCAACTTGGCTTCAATGCCAAGAAAGGGTAAGTTATGTATATTGAGCCAAGAATCCCAGGACAGAGTACTACCTGGGTGGAGTCTGAGTATCTGCATCAGAGGAGGAGGAGGAAGAGACGGACCTGGGAGTGATGATCACTAGTGACCTGAAGCACTCCATGCAGTGCAAGAAAGCAGCAGCAAAGGCAAACAAGATGCTGGGATGCACATCTAGGGGGATCAGTAGTAGGAGAGAGAAGGTTATACTGCCCTTGTACAGGTCACTGGTAAGGCCGCATCTAGAGTATGGAGTTCAGTACTGGTGCCCACACCTCAAAAAAGACATTAATCTGCTAGAGAATGTCCAGAGGAGGGCTACAAAGATGATAGTAGGTCAGCAGGGTAAGACATACGAGGAGAGACTAAGGTCACTGAACATGTACTCCCTGGAAGACAGGAGAGAGAGAGAGAGAGAGAAGGGACATGACTGGAACCTTCAAGTACTTGAAAGGAATAAATAAGGTTGATAAGGAGAGTCTCTTTAAGCTGAGTGGCAACCATAACACGAGGGGCCAGTCTTAAGCTGGAGGGTGGGAGGTTTAGAGAGAGGTCAGGAAGTACTTCTTCACAGAGAGAGTGGTGGACGCTTGGAATGCACTGCTGGAAGAGGTCATCTCATTAAAGACAATGGCAGCTTTAACAGAGGCAGGGACAGGCATAAGGGAAGGAAAGGATCATGGGTGGAGAGGATGGGAGGAGTGGGAAGGAGGGCAGGGACATTAGCTCAAGCTGTGGACCCTGCAATACGATCAGACTTGATAGACCAAATGGCCTTTTTCTGCTGGCTTCATCGTATGTCATGTATAGTGCTGGTATTGTCTGTCCTGATCTGGACTGTCTGGCCTCTGATGTGAGAGGAAAAGGCTTTCATCTGCCAAGTACACTGTCCTGAGTTCCAGGAGGTTTATGTGTTCAAAAGACATCAGTGGGGTCCATACCCCACTTACAGTGAGAACCCCCAGATGGCCTCCCCAGGAGGGAGGCATCTATGGTGAGTTTGGTGACTGCTGGAAGATGCAAACTCCTTCCTAAAGGTTTTCCTCCTCGTTCCACCACTCCAGTGCCCTTAACAGGCACTTTGATACAGGCAGTAACTTTGACATAGGGTCCCACCTTTGGGACCACTGGTTCCCTAAGTGGTAATGGACATCTCACATCTGGAATCTAGCACCTGTTATCACTGCTGTGGAGCAGACCATGTGTCCCAGCAACTGCTGGAAGACCCTGGCAGGTCTTCGCTGCCCTATTTTGAAGGACGTTGCCAGTTCTATCAGACTGGCCACCCTCTCCCGATGGAGGAATGCCTTTCCCTGAACAGTATCTAGTTCTTTCCCTATAAAGTCCAACACCTGTACTGGTGTAGTGGAGACTTTGGAGGTTTACCAAGAAACCCTACTTCTCCAGGGTGTGTGGGGGAGATTGGTTTTGGCCTCCTGATAGGACTGTCTGAAACCAATCAGTCATCTAGGTAGGGAAGACTACGACCCCTTGCCTCCTTAAATGTGCCACTACTCCCGCTAGGCACTTTGTGAAAATTCTGGGAGATGATGAAAAGCTGAAGGGAAGGGCTATGAAGTGTCCGGCCCCCACTCTGGACCTGAGGTATTTAATTCAATTAATTTATTGGAAGGCAAATTGAGAGTACATTCTCATTTACAATTGTATCCAATATATATCATTAAACAATAAAATACATGTTATACAAAATAGACATAACTTGTATAATCAAACAGGTCATACAATATTCATAAATATGAAAATTCATTTATAGCAATCACACTTCTGAGTCACAAAACTTTTGACACAGGTTTTAAAACAGGAGATAGATAAAAGTGATACCATTGTAAGTTTCTTCTGGACAGCAACCCAAGTACGAGGCACAGTAACTGCTAAAGTACTGTCTCCATATTTAGTTCTATATCTAGGCACCAGAAACTGGGGGACTTCAGTTGGTCTTAGTGCATTCTTATTAGGTTGTTGGGATGCAATAGTTCCAGCAAATAAAAGGGGAACATTTTTAAAACAAATCTATAAACAAAAATTAGTCAGTGGTTTTGTCTCCAGGCTGCCAAGGACTGCCAACCCACCGCAGTATACAAACCGCAGTGGTGGGCTCCATGGCAGGCCAGAAACAAATCATAGGGCACTATGGTATAATGGATCAAGCACGCCCAGAACCAAGTCAGAGGTCTTCATATATATACAGTCCCCAAAATCAATCTGCGACATGAATAGAGTTAATCAACTGTTTCAATTGCAAGACTAAAACTAGCCCTGTTTCAATAGAAGAAAGATAACAATTTCTTAAGCACCAGACAAATTTTGAATATGCAAACTGAATTTCATGGACTCATCCAGATAAATGACCAGGTACTTATATGAGGATGTTTTGCATATTTTGTGCCATCTAGAGATGTTATACTAAGTTTAGCATAATCCTCCTTGCCCTACCAGAAAACAGGATCTTGGGTTTTACAAATATTCAGCAATAGGCATAATTTAATAAGCGTATGCTGAACACTAGCAAAATCATTCTGTAAAGTATTTATTGCCACAGTGAGATACTTACTCTGGGTATACAAAATAGCATCGTCAGCGTAAAGAAATGTGTTTGTATTAATTGAGCTGCATTTAGAGACTCATTGATATAAATAAGAAGCAAAAGGGGCCCCAGGACAGACCCCTGGGGAACCCCTTTGTTTACAGATACAAAATCAGAACAATGTTCCCTAATTTTAACACACTGTAATCCGGATGATAAATAAGAGTACCAAAACAATGAACCCATTCCCAGGCCTGAGGCTTTTAATCTATTTAATAATACACTATGGTCCGCTGAATCAAATGCTTTAGAGAGATCCAGAAAATTGCAGGAACTGAAATACCTCAGTCAAAAGTAGGTAAATGTCATCAGTAACTCTAGAGGTGACAAAGTTGTGTTATAACCTTTACAAAACCCCGATTGGTAATGAGTTAATGCCTTATGTATTTTCTGTGAGATGGTCTTACTGGAATATGGAAGTAGTCATCTTTCAGATCCAGTGACCTTGTTGCAAGGATGGCATTACTGTTCTTAGTGTTACCATCTTGAACTTTTCCTTCTATAAAAGTTTGTTCAGATATCTGAGATCTAAAATGGGCTGCCACTCCCCATTTTTATTGTGAGCCAGGAAATATCTGGAGTATAATCCCCTTCCGATTTGGGGAGGGGGGGATGTTTCTACTGCATTTGCTAGTAGCATCTTTTTTACCTTCAACTCCAGCAGTTTTTCCACTGGGGTATGAAGAGGAAAGGCTCTGTGAGTCTGCAGCTTTGGAAACCTTTTGAACTGCAGAGAGAGACCCTGACCCACTATTTCCAGAACCCACCTGTCTGTGGTTATATTTTCCCAAGCCTGTAAATAGTGGCTTAGATTTCCTCCCACTGATAATGGTAGGGCAACCTGGGCACATATATGTTAGGGGTTTGTTTCATCTGGGCCTTGGGAGCTGGAGTGGTACCTCCACATTTGGGGCCCCTTCTGCCCTTACCTCTGATTAAGCCCATGTGGGAGACGCAGCCATAGGTCACATAAGCACAGAGAGTAGTAACCCCTGCCCCTACCTCCCCTTCCATAATCCCTCTGGGGAATGGAGTCATTTTCCTGCTCAGGGTTGCTTTTGTAAATGGTTTTGCATTCATCTACTTTTTTCATGTAAGTATCTCTCTTGTCACCAAACATGGAAATTCCCTCACAGGAAAAATCCAAAGCTTTTGTCTGACTGTCATGGGAAAGGTTTGTAGTTCTGAGTCAAGTAGACCTTCTGAGAGACATTGCATGCACTATGACCCTGGAAGCGGTGCCGTTGGTGGCCATATGAAATTGGTACTTGGTGGCATCCAAGGCAGTTTTTGCTGTGTCTGCCAGATCCTAAGCCAAATCCCTAGGTGCCTTTCTCGCTCACGGCCAATACAGAACTCCAAAGCACCTTTTGGTACTAAGCTAAGTAGGCAATACATGTTGCCCGTCTTGCAGCAAAGAAGCTGACACATAAAAAGTTTTGTCCATGTTCTCCAGTTGTCTAGAATTTTTCTCTGGAGGCTAAGAAGAATGGGGTACCTCAGCCCTGTCACAGGCAGCTGTTTGAACCACTCTTTCATGGTCAGGGCGATTGTATAAGCACTCAGCTCCTTGTTTGTCCACCTGGTACTTTTTCTCAATTTTTGTCAATGCCAGCAGCTGAAGTGGGGCTGACAAGACCTTGAAGGTGACTTTCTTTAGAGACTTGTGGACAGGCAAATACAATCTTTTGTTGGGGCTTGGCCCATCATGTCGAAAAATTCAGCCTCATCCTCATCCTCTGCTTTCTCCTGAAGTGAGAGATTAAGGATATTTGTCATCTGCCTCACGAATATAAAATGACAGATATAGTCCTCTGAAGATCGAGGAGGGCAACCAAACTCCTGCTCAGGGGAGCCATCTGGTTCTATAGGATCCCTTTCCTCCTCCTGCTCCTTGTCATAATATATTTCTGCCTCCTCTCTCACAGGCATCAACAGAGGTACCAGAGCTGGTGGTGGGGCGCTGGTATCATCATACAGGCACACATAACTTGGAATGCCTGGAAAAATTTCTACATGCTTTAGTCATATGTTCAAATATGAGGAAAGCTACCTTTTCAGCAGAAGGGCAGTGACATGCTTTTCCTTATGAGTTTTCTTAGCGGGCACAGTATCTGATGCCTGCTACTGTCCCCTGGAGTCTCCTTTGCCTTTCAGCAGGGGCAGTGGCATACTTTTCTTTATCCATTTCTTAGCAGGCGCCATTTCAAATACCTGCCTACTGTCCACTGGCATCTCCTTTGCCCTTTCAGCAGAAGGCAGTAACATGCTTTGTGTTTTTTCTTAGCAGGCACCATCTCTGATGCTTGCTCCATGTTTTTTGTTTTAACTTTTGTGATATCAAGGCTCTCCCTTTCAGGTGCTCTTACTTTGAGAGGCTGGACCCTCACCTGAGCCTTGCTGTGACAAGGAGTCATAATGTGAGGCATTAATTGCTTTAAGTTTTTTTAACCCCTTGAAGCAGAATATTAGGGCAAAACTTAAAGCACAGTACAACTGTAAAAAGTGGTCAGGACCCAGGCATCTAAGCACAAATTATGGCAATCTGCCTTCGCGAAAAAATAAATACAGGTTACTCACCTGTAACAGGAGTTCTAGGAATGGTATATGTTGTTCATCCACACTCATTGGCAGGTATCCTTGCCGCTTTAAATCTTGCCGGAAGGTCTTAAGCTTGCTCCTCCCACCCCGGGTGGTATAACTCAGCTCGCCCATGAGCGCCAGATCTGGCCGTCTGGAAGCTCAGGTTGTGCTGGTCGGCCGGAGGTCGAGGATCGGTGGATGAAATTAAACATATACCATTCCTAGAACTCCTGTTACAGGTGAGTAACCTGTATTTCTAGGACATGGATATGTTGTTCATCCACACTCATTGGCAGACTCCTAGCAGTTCTCCGGGAGGAGGGAGGCAAGACGACACCCCAATACTTACTTGGGAAAGAGAGACTGGAGAACCGAGGCCCCAAAACCAGCATCCTGGCGTGACTCAAGGTCGATGTGGTAATGGGTAATGAAGGTGTTTGCTGACTTCCAGTAGCAGCCCTGCAGATTTCCTGGATAGGGACGCCCCTGGAAGCAGCCACCTGCAGCAGTATGGCGGGTAGAATGAACTCTTATCCTCTGGGAGGCTCCATGCCCGCCAACTTATAGCAGAGATCTCATGCAGGAGGTTACCCACCTGCTTATCGTCCGCTTGGCTGCAGGTCTGCCAGATGCGGCTTCAGCGTAGGTGACAAACAGCTGGCGAACCTCTCCCCGAATTTCAGCCGTGCGCTCCTTATAATAAGCGAGCGCCCTTCTAGGGTCCAGAGTATGGAGCCTATATTCGGCCTTCGAGGTGTGATTGGGGTAGAACACCGGCAGAGTCAACACCTGGTTAAGGTGAAACTCCGACACCACCTTCGGAAGGAATTTCGGGTGGGGGCGCAGGACAACCTTGTCCCTGTGGAAGACCAGGTAAGGAGACTCGATGGAAAGCGCCTGGAGCTCTCCTATCCTTCTGGCTGACGTGATAGCCACCAAGAAGGCGGTCTTCCACGACAGGTGAGAGAGAGCACACCTGTGCATAGGTTCGAATGGCTTGCCCATGAGCTTTGCCAGTACCAGCAGTAGATCCCACGGAGGTGGGGGTTCCCGCACTGGAGGGGAAATGTGATCAAGGCCTTTGAAAAAGCGCCAGACCACCTTCTCCTGCGCCACCGACTGCCTCCCGGCCCGCGCCCGGTAAGCAGAGATGGCTGCCAGGTGCACCCTTAGGGTCGTCGACCTAAGCCCTTGACTAGAAAGGGACCATAAATAGTCCAAGATGCTTGCCAAGGAACAGGAGGAAGGGTCCAAGCCCTTGCCCTGACACCAAATGGAAAACCTTTTCCATTTGAAGGCATAGCATTTTCTGGTCGACTCTTACGGGACGCCTCAACTACATTGAGGACCTCGTCGGAAAGACCCAAGGCCTGGAACCTAGCCGCCAGGAACCAGGCCGTCAGGTGCAGGGATTGAAGGTCCGGATGGAACACCTTCCCTGATTGACTGAGAGCAGGTCCGGGCGAGCTGAAGCTGCCCAGGAGTCCTGGAGCTGAGACTGAGGAGATTCTGGTACCAGAACTGGCGAGGCCAGTCTGGGGCTATCAGAATCACTGCGCCTTGTCCCTCCTCGCCTTGAGAAGCACCTTGTGGATCAAGGGAAATGGGGAAAGGCGTAAAAGAGGCCGGGGTCCACTGCCTCGAGAAGGCATCCTCCTGCAGCGAGCCTGCTGAGGGGGCGGCATGGAACAGACTCAGCTTCTCGCTCTCCCTGAGGCAAACAGGTCCACCTGAGGTGTGCCCCAATGGGAGAACAGATGCTGTACTACCCTCCGGAGAGAGACCACTGTGGGATGCAGCCCCTATCCGGCTCAGGGCATCGGCCAGGGTGTTGGAGGCTCCTGCCACGGAATGGCTAGGAGATCTGCCTCCAGGCTGCGCACGAGTGACCAAACGCGAGAGCTTCCTTGCATAGAAGCATGAGCGCGGCCCCGCCTGGCGGTTTAGATAGTACATGGTCGTGGTATTGTCCGCCTGGACTCGGACCACTTGACCCCGGAGGAACGGAGCAAAGGCGGTGAGAGCTGGCGGACCGCCGAGCTCCAGCAGGTTGATGTGGCATCGACTCCCGCTGGGACCAGAGGCCATGAGCCCGTGTTCCCCAGATGGGCACCCCAACCCATCAGAGAGGCATCGGTCGACAGAGAGACCGCTGCTCGGGCGGACGAACGGGATGCCCTCCTGCAAATGATCTGGAACGGTCCACCACTGAGAGCGCCCACATCCCCTGTGTCACCGACACAAGCTGGTCCAAAGGATCGCAGGCCAGGACCACTGGCTGGCCAGTCCCCACTGAAGGGGACGCATGTTCCAGCGGGCCCAACGGACCACGCTGGTGCAGGCCGCCATGAGACCCAGGAGGCGCAGGAAGTCCCGGCAGGGCGCAATTGCCCAACCAGAAATGATCGGGCAAAGGAGGAAAGAACCTCGCCCTGTCCGGAGCCGCTCTGGCTCGAAGAGAGTCGGCTGCTCGGCTGAATAGAATCACCTGCTTCGCTCGGGAAGTTCACTTGGCCTCGTGATAAGGGAGGCCCAGTTGAGAGCAGACCTGGAGGGCCAGATCTCTGACCACCCGCCTCCTTCCTGGAGGGAGCTGCTATCAGCCAGTCGTCCAGGTAAGGGTCACACCGGACCCCTGCCGCCAGCAGGAATGCTGTCACCACTGCCATGCATTGTGAAGACCCTGGGAGCTGGAGACAAGCTGAAGGGCATGGCTTGGAACTCAAGAGGGATCCTTCCGCGAAGTGAAGGAATCTCTGGTGAGACGGATGATAGGGACGGAAAAACACGTCCTGCAAGTCCAGAGAGCAGAACCACACGCCATGCTCCAAGGATGGTATTATCTGAGCCAGAGTGACCATCCTGAAGGTTCGAGACCTTAGGAACTTGTTTAGGTCGTGTAGGTCGAGAATGGGGCGCCAGCCCCCCGTCCGCTTCGGAACCAGGAAATACCTGGACACAAACCCTGGGTCTGAAGGAGGGTCCACCACCTCTCTTATCACCTCCTTCTGGAGGAGGAGAGCGATGTCGGCTCGACGAGCCGCCAGTGAGGCTGGGGATCCCGAAGCCCCCCGAGGGGCGACGGCCCTGAAGGGTGGTGCCTGCTCGATTCCAGAGGCAGGCCTCTTCCCACCACCTCCAAGACCCACCTGTCCGTGGTAGCAGCGACCAGGCGGAACGGAAGTGCCGGAGCCGCCTCCAATGGGGAGACCCAGGGTGGGCAGACGGGAATGGGATACACCTCAGCCCGTCACTGGGCAGGCTTGGAGGAGGGACCGCCGAGGGACCTCCTGGGCCTTTTCTCCCTGCCTCCTGTTAGAGGAAGCCGGCGTTTGGGTTTGGGATGCCAAGGTCGAGCCTGCTGGCCCTGACGTTGCTGGCCGGGCGCCAACGGGCAGAGAAGGACGAAAGGGCTTAGGCTCTGTGGTTTGCGGCCTTTGTCCTTCTGGAGCGAAGAGACCGAGTCCAAGGTAGCATTGGACTTCGATCCTCTGCAGGTGACCTTCCACCCCAGGGCCAAGAGGTCAGTCCCCAAAGGGAACATCCGCCAACTTGTGCTGGGTATCCGAGTAAAGGTGGATATCCTCAGCCAAGCCCGCGATGATAGCCACTGCGGCCGCCACCGATCTGGCACATGAGTCCCCTATATCCAAAGCAGTCTGAGCTGTTGTTTGGCCACCGTTCCTGTTCCTGGTCCCGCACTCCGCTTAACCGTAGTCTGCAGATCGGCGGAAGATGAGGGATGACCTCATCCAGGGAGCCCAACAGGGCATGAGAAAAATGTGCCATGAGGACGGCCGAACTGGCCTGACGAAGGCCGAGAGAGGACGCAGCGTAGACTTTTCGCTCGACATAGTCCAATTTCCTGGACTCCTTGTCAGGAGGTTTGTCCACATCCCTGGCGTTGCCGGCGCGCCGGAAAACGCTGTCGGTAACCAACCCCTCAGCAGAGGGGTGTTCCGAAAAACCGGACAAGGAACCGGTAGGGACCGCATACTTCCTGGCCATCCTGGCCGAAGGCGCAGGGTAGGAAGCAGGGCGCTGCCAAAGCTCCAGTGCCGGACCCACTATGGCCTCGGCCACCGAAAGGCCTCCGTCCGGAGAATCCCTCGGTCCAGAATCTCCGTGAGGGGATACCTGGCCTGCTTGAAACGGGTTCGAGCTCCATCCCGTGGACTCGAGATGAGCCAAGCAGTCCTAGGAAGGACGACGGGCTATCGTCCATTGACTGACCTCCTGAAGACTCCAAGTCCAGTCGCTTGGAGAAAAGGAGGAATCATCTTCGGACTCGAAGAGTCCTCAAGAGCTGCCTCTGGCCTGAGCCACCTTCACCTGCCGAGGTCGGTCGGGAGTGAGGTAACTGACAGCCGCGGGGTAGACCCTTAGCCGATCGAGAATCCTTGGTCGGAGCCCCAGTTGGTGGCTGTGGAGGCGGAGGTTCCACCGAATCGTGGAGCAGCTGGTTTGGCCGAACAACCGCCTGGGTATAGGCCTCGGATAAGTCGAGGGCTGTGTCGCCGCCCGTGACAGCCACTTAATGGCCGGGAAGCGACGGGTCGGCTTACTCCTGGCCAGGAGGAGCTGTTGCAACATAAGGTCCCTGGGACTGCCGACGACTTACGCCGCGTTCCTCGTCTCGAGGACGAGCGGGCGACTGCCATCAAGGTGCCGAGACCGCCCATGACGGTGGGATCGGCTGGATCGCCAAGAGGTCCGAGACCGAGACCGAGTCCCGGAATTTCCAAGGTCGGTGTGGGAGGTGTCGCCGGAACCGCACTCCTTCGCTCGATGGTCCATCCGAGGGCTCCGAACCAGAGGCACAGGCGAGCCCACGGGATCCTCAACTCCTCCGGGGAACCGGGAGAGGAATTCGGCTGCTAAAGGCGACAGCCTCGTCCAACGGGTCGAAAAATCTCGACTTCATCGGTGGAGTCTCGGTCAACTGACCTGACGGGACACCGTGGAGGCCAGGTGGCTCGGCGGCGCTGTCTGATCAAGCCGACGGCCACGACCGGGAGAGGGACCTTTCCCACCTCAAGAGCGCCGACGGAGGGACTTACCCTGTCCCTCTTTTGGACCGAGAATAAGGTCCCGCGAGAGACGAGGCCCTTCTCCTTTAGTGGAGAGGGACAGACAAGCCTTAAAGGAAGCCGTAAGAAGAGCCCAGAGAGGCGGGATAAATGCTGCGCCGAGAAGATACGGCCCGCGCCGCCTCTTGAGGGCGACCATCCGCCGAGCTGATCCACCGAGCACACCGCCGCTGACACCGCCAACCGGGCCTCCTTGACTTCACCGAGGGAAACGCTTCGGACCGCCCAGCTGCATCGGGCAGCACGTCTTCGAGGACGAGGTCGAGAAAGATGAGCACAGGTCGCAAGCCCGCGGGTCGTGCTCAAGGCCTAAACAGTAGACACACGGGAGTGTGATCCATCCGAGACATCTTCGCCCGCATGGGCATCTCCGAACCGGAGTCGATTTGTTCATCGTAGCCATGAGGAATCAAGACTAAAGTCTTTTCAAAATTTATTTTTTAAATCCGCAAACGGAGAAATAGGAACAGTCTCAACGCAGAGCGTTAAGGAGGGAACCTGAGCTTCAAGCGGTAAGGAAGATCTTACGCCATGGGGCGGAGCGAGAGTTATACCACCCGGTGGGTGGAGGAGCAAGCTTGAAGACCTTCCGCAAGATTTAAGCGGCAAGGATACCTGCCAATGAGTGTGGATGAACAACATATCCATGTCCCTAGAAACATTTTTTTTTTTTGCCTGCAGGTCTTAAGATCCTGAGGCCAAATGCCTAAGATGCTGTTCCTAAAAGAAAGAAACGAACTGTGGTTTGGTTCCTAAAATAATGGGAAAAGATCCAAATAAAGAAAGGTTAAATTGAAAATACAAGCCCAAACAGGAAAACATCCTAGTTCCCAAGCCAAAATGGAACTAGAACTACACCAATCCTAAAGAAAACCCAAAGAGTTTTTTTTCCTCTAAAATTGCAAAGTGGGTCCCGAAAGGGGAAACCGCTTTTCAGCTGCTGCCTCAGATTTCCGAACCGTAAAAGAAAAGGCCACATTCAAGCTTAACAAACTGAGTAAGCTAAAACCCCAGCTAATGCAGAGTTAATTGAACACTAACTGAATAAACAAAAAAATAAAGAAAAGCAAATCACAAAGCTTAAGCAGGAGCAAATGGAAATTATGTACCTACCGTAATTTTGATCTTCTTGGATGACGCTCCACCACTCATTCACACTGATGAGATCTATGCCAGAGGTGCTAGGATCCAGTGGGAGCAAACTTTGCAAGAGGGCCGGCGACAGAGATGGAGCCGCGAGCGGAGCGCGCCGAGCCTCGGCTCGCGGGCAATGACTATCTCAGCCTTGACTCTCCAACCGGGCTTCAGCACCTTTTTTTTCCCGAGGAGGTGCAGCGAATTAACCTAGAAGGATAGCCTAACAAAACCGGACATAAGATAGTCCGAGCAACCCAGATAAAAGGGCAACAAAGAAGTCTTCACAGCCTAAGATTGAGGGAGGAAGACCTACAACAGAGGTGAGCTCGGGATGGTGGGTGGTGGGAGGAATGAGGTGAGATTGTCCAAGAAGATCAAGAATTACGTGTAGGTACGTAATTTGTTATCTTCCTGGACATAAAGTCTCCACCACTCATTCACACTGATGGGAGAGTACTGAGCTAATAATCCCCAAGAGGGCGGCAGAAGAGACCAAGAACTCACAAATTTAGGACAGAAGTCCGTTGATGATAGTCCTGCCAAACGAAAGATGTCGCTAAGGGGACATCCAGGGCATAGTGCTTGATGAAAGTATGCACTGAGCTCCAGGTAGCTGCATTGCAAATGTCTGCAATGGGCACGCTATGGATTTCTGCCAGGGATGCTGCAACTGCTCTAGTAGAGTAAGCGCATACTCTGTCTTCAGCTTAACCTGCGCCATGGAATAACAGTGATGAAGGCATGCCACAAGCCATGCCAAATGCATCTGATAGCGACAGGTTGACCCAGCTGGGTCTTGCTGAAGGAAACAAACAGCTGTTGAGCCTTGCAAATTCCTTTTGTTCTATCCAAATAGAAACGAGAGCTCTTTGATATCTAAAGAATGAAGGGTATGCTCTCCTTCATTTTGGAAGTTTGCAAAGTAAGTAGGTAGGACCAAAGGTTGGTTTAGATGGAATTCTGAAACAACTTTAGGGAGAAACTTAGGATGGGTCCTAAGAACTACTTTGTCCTTACGAAACACAGTATACAGAGGGTCTGTGACCAAGGCATGTATTTCAGAGACCCTGCGGGTCGAAGTAATAGCCACAAGGAAGGCCGTTTTCCAAGGGAGAAATTTCAGCTCACAGGTAGCTGGAGGCTCAAAAGACTTTCGAGTGAGCATGTCTAGCACAAGATTAAAGTCCTAGGCTGTGGCTGGATGTCTGATAGGAGGTCTGGTATGTAGAATACCCTTAGAAACCTTCTTAGTAACTGAGCCAGTGATAAGGAAAGTACTGGCCTCATGATAAGCTGAAATGGCAGAAAGGTGAACTTTGTCTGTAGAGTATTGTAGACCTGAATTTGAGAGGTATAAAAGGTACTCTAGAACTTTATTTGGTGGGCAGGAAGAAGGATTAAAGAGGATTTTGCACACCAGAGAGAATAACGCTTCCATTTGGCTGTGAAGTTTTTCTAGTGGCTGGCTTGCGCACAGCCAAAAGAATATCTGAAACTCTCCTAGAGACATTAAACCTGTTCACTTCTATCTCTTCAGGAGCCAAGCGTGAAGGTGAAGCGACCCCAGATTGGGATGGACCACAGGCCCCTGGGTCAGAAGGTTCGTCTCAAGAGGAAGCGGTTTCAGAGGGGTTTCCAACATACTGTTGAGTAACAGAAACCATATCTGTCGAGGCCAGAAGGGAGCAATGAAGATAACTTTTGTCCCCCTGGGACTCGAATTTGAGAAGTACCCTCTGAATTAGTGGAAGAGGAGGAAAGTCCTATGGAAAGCATTTTGTCCACTGCAGCCTGAATGCATCCTGACAGAAAATGCCAGGCCCTGGATTTCTGGAGCAGAAGAGAGGAATTTTTGTGTTGAGTGAGGATGTACAAAGGTCCAGGCCTGGAATTCCTCACTCTGTGAATAGTGACTGAACTACGGTTGAGTCAAGAGACCACTCATGAGGATCAGTCTCTGTTCTGCTGAGACGGTCTGCCAGTTTGTTCTGCACTCCCGGCAGGTAGACCGCCTGAATTAGAGCCTTGTGCTCTAGGCACCATTCCCACACTCTCATCGCTTCCCTGCATACAGGGTAAGAGTGTGCACCGCCTCTGCTTGTTGATGTAATACATCACTGCTTTGTTGTCCATTTGAAGGAGAATGTTCTTGTGACAGAGAATGTCCTTCAAAGCCAGGACTGCATAAAGGACAGCTCTCATTTCTAAGACATTTATGTGAAGCTGGGACTCATCCTGAGTCCGCGTACCTTGGGTGTGGAGATTCTGACAGTGAGCTCCCCACCCCATCAGGGACGCGTCCATGGTAATGGAAATCTGATGATCCAGAGAAGCAAAGGGATATCCTTCCAAAAGGTTGTCCTCTTGCGACCACAGGGTGAGTGACCTCTTCAGAAGTTCTGTCACCTTGATGAGAAAGGACTGAGTGTGAGTGGTTGGGGACCACTGAGTACTGAGCATCCATTGAGAGGTTCTCATGTGGAGGCATGCTAGGGGTGCAGTGAACACCGAGGATGCCATGAGACCCAGCATCCGTTGCATAGAGATAGCTCAAACCGAGCTGTTCTCTGATGTATCGGGCCATATGTAGGATATCGCCTCTTCTGTCCTCTGGTAGAAAAGCTTTCACACAGGAGGTGTCCAAAAGAGTTCTTATAAAAGGAGCTTCTAGGAGGGCTGCAACTGCGATTTCTTGAGATTTAGCAGACTCCCATGGACGTGAGAAAGTCTGAGGTCGTAGCTATGGCGTCGGAGTTCCTTGCCTGGAAGGGCTTGCTAGAAGCCAGACGTCCAGATATGGGTACACTTGTATTCTGATCTTTCTGAGATGAGCTGCGAGAACTGCACAGCACTTTGTAAAAACTCATGGCACCGAGGATAGCCCAAAGGACAGGACTCTGAACTGATAATGTTGGCCCAGTGCTACAGACTGTTGGTATTTGTGATGCTTTGAGTGTATAGGAATATGTTGGTAAGCATCCTGCATGTCCAGGGAAGCTAGTCAATCGTGTTGATGAAGCAAGGGTAACAGGGTCCCGAGCGATATCATCTTGAACTTTTCCTTGAAAACAAACTTGTTTAACTTTCTGAGTTCCAGAATGGGGCACATGTCACCAGTCTTTTTCGGGAACAGGAAGTAATGGGAGTAGAAACCTGTGTTTCGTTGATCCAGCGGAACTATTTCTACTGCCCTGTTGTTCAGAAGGCCTTGTATCTCTGAGGCAAGAAGGTCTGACTGTACTGTTGACAGCCTGGGCTACTGTTTGGGGAGACGATCCGGAGGGACTTCTGAAAGGTTGAGGGAGTACCCCTCGTGGATTATCCAGAGGACCCATTTGTCTGATGTTACAGACTTCCACTGGTTGTAGAACTGAGTCAGAAGTCCTCCCACCGCTGAGGAAGAGTCCCCCTCGGGCCCTTGTACCTTCTGTTGTGTTTTCTTTTGAGGCTGAGAGGCTTAGTTTTTGTTAAAACCTCCCCTGCCCTTGCCCCGAAAGGACTGATGGTTGTGAAATTGATGCTTATTACCCCCCCCCCGAGAAGGGGTGGGAGTGGGTCGAGCAGTTTTAATGGCTGACCTAGTCTTCTGTGTGACCTCCAGATCTTGCTCTACTTGAGGTCTGAACAGATACATACCGTCAAAGGGTAACGCCATGACCTGCTGTTGGGCATCATTCGTGAAGCCCGAAGTGCGTAGCCAGGAGTGACGGTGGGTACAAATGCCCGCCACTGCTTGGGAAGCAGTATCCAAAGTGTCCATAGCTGCTTTAAAGGATACCTAAACAACATTTTGACAACAAACTATTCAAAATCTGACTCAGAGGCGACTAAAGGAAAGGCTGTTGTATTCATTAATGCTAAGACTTCATTTACATAATTTACCTAAATGTGGTTCCAGAGCATTTAAAATTGTAAAATCAGCCTTCCAATTTCAAAAACTGTCTTACCTGATTCCTAAAATGGCCACCAGATGTGTTGTGTGGTGACATCATTGAGCTCAAGTCAGAGAGATATATGGCTCTCTATGGTGGTAACTAGTTCTTTTTCCTTTGTATAGCATTGTTTCACCCAAATTATCAAAACCACGCTGCATTATTTTGTATAATACACATGTCAGGCTATGGTGTTGTTCATTTTGTTTACTTTAACATGTTGAAAATGTGTTTTAATCTAACTGACTCTCTGTGGCAAACCACAGTGCAGTACAACTCATTAATAACCTGGTGGTCTAGTGGTTATGGTGGATCCAGGATGCTACAATGGGGTGTGTGGTTGGTGTGCATACTTAATATGCACTTTTTAACATTTTTATTAAACCTTTATATGTTCTGCTATTATTCTTTCTAGTACGATTTTGACAGAACCTACAAATGTAATCCATAGTTTGAATGTAAACATTTGTACAATCAATAAATCAGACTTCTTCAACAAAGTGAAATGGAGCAGCAGCAAGCAAGTACCTTACTATGTGTGTGTGGGGGTTGCAGCCACACCCTTCACCACCCACTATAGCCACCACTTTTTGTAGCAAAGTTCTTGTGCAGTCCAATGTTAGAGTTCATACTTTCTTGAAACTCAAATAGATGCTTGTCTTGTTTTCTTTTTCCACGGGAAATAATAATGAGAAGAAGAATCAGCACTTACATAGTGGTTTTCATACACATTGTATCCCAAAGTGCTTTACAAGCAATACTAGACTAGTAGTGAAATGACTGAACGTGTAGTGGCAGCCATTTCATGCATTAATATCCACACACAGCCTTGGACAATTGCATAAACTGGTTTTATAGGAAGGGGAATGTTGGCCAGGACAACGGGGTCAGGTAGTGATCAAGGTGCTGGCAGCCCCACATCTTATTTCTCATAGTAATCTGCTCATATTTCTCTCCTTCTGTCTTCCCCCTTCCTTGAATATAGCAGTACCTTACAAAAGTGGTCTTCTCAGTCCCCCTCTGGTATTCATTCTTCACTATTCCTCCTCACACTGAAAACTGGTGAGCTCATCACCCTTCTGCATCATGACTGCTAGTAGTACAGTCCCCATTTTATTTTGACATATCAAATATAAACATATATTTCAGTAGTCAGGCTCATAGCAGCAGACAAGGGTAATGATGGGCTTTCCTATCCTAAAAGATGTAGGCTATCTTGGATTAGGCACTATTAAATGATGGGTTTGCACATCGTATGCATGCCATTTAATAGTGCCTAATCATAGGTGGCTTTATCTTATATGGATAGCAAAGCCTATTTTTCCACTTGTGCCTTGCTGCTATCAATCTGGCTTACCTGAAGATCATGTTTATTATTAATATGTAAATATAGCATGGGAGACTGCACTAACCACATTCATGATGCAGAAGGGTAGTGAACTCACCAGTTTTTTTGTGTGGGGAGCAGGTGAGAAGGATGAATGCCAGAGAGGGACTGAAGAGGCCATTCCAGCAGGGTACAGCTATATTCAGGTTAGATGAAGACATGAAGGAGGATGTTGAGCAGATCACTGTGAGATCTGAAATGTGGGGTTGCTAGCATCATGATCACTACCTGACTGTGGATGAGAGTAGCCCGCTATGACAAATACTCGGAGTGGCAGGGATGCACCTAAACTGTTACTTGAATTCAGTGTAGGGAGATTACTCTCAGGTTTGGGAGGGATGTTGATGTTTGTTAGGACAGTATTGAGGGAATTGTGTACAGCTCATTCAAGATTTGGAAGGGTGGTAGCCAGCTAACTCACATTGTGGAGTAGAGCACAGAAAAGAACTGGAGAAAAATTGCTGGGAACTGTCCTGCGGGGTTCTGCAGATCATAGGTAAAGGAGTAGACTGACACTGGAAGTCAGGTGGATTCGCTCAAGGTATTAGTATGCCTCTCCTGCTAATAATGTTGTTATCCATTGTAAGTGCAGTCCTTATGAGGACATGAACAGCAGCTTTTCTGATGGGTCATGATGCTTATTGCTTGGCCCTCCAGGAAGACCTAGTTGTTGGTTAAAGAGGTGGGAAAAAACACAACAGGGAACAGTACCTTCACTGTGCAGAAGGGTGGTGATCCACTCAATGTTTACTGTGGGTGTAGAAGTCAAACATTGAAAATGTGGACTGGAGAGTGATTTGGGAGGCATTTTTAACAGTGCCAGCTGATGATGCGTATCAGTATAGATGTGCACAACTCTTTGAGATACAAGATTACAATCTGAGGTGAGATCATCTCTTCATGAGACCGCAAGCTCATATGCAGCCTCAGGCAGTACTAAGGACAGGGTATGGATGGTGGGGTGTTCAACAGAAGGCAGGCTAGGTGCAGGGGGTTCATATGGAAAAAGAAAGCGTTATTTGTGGATTAACAAGAGAGCATGAGCTTTGGAACTAAACAAGACCGGTACTTTGCTGTGTTACTCTGAGCAAGTCACTAAACTTCCTTGTGCTCTCAGGCCACACCTGTAAACAAGCTTGCAGCTTAGTGTGTCTCTCCTGGTTAACAAAAACAAAATTTAGTGCATTATATAACCAGTAGACCATCAGGTATTTGAAGTGTTGTACTGTAATGCAGTTTGTCAAAGAAAAAGTCAGCTGGATTGCAAAACATTTTCTGCCAGTGGTAAGCAAAATGAACAAAATCATAGCCTAACATGTACTGATCAAAATAATCCATAATATGTGGTGTTGATCATTCTGGTACAACGATTCAAATTAAAGAGGGAAAGAACTAGTTAGCACTATAGAAATATATGTGATCTCTGTCTCTAGCTCCGTGATGTCATCATGACTCATGACTTAACATACTTGGCAGACATCTAAGGGAGAAACCAAGGCTGTTTTTTTGAAAGGGAATGGCTGATGTTTACATTCGTCAAAAGCTATGAAACTGCATTTATGTTATTTACATAAATGCAGTGTTAGCATAAATGTAAACAGCAGCCTTCACTTTACCTCGCTATAAAGTCAGATTTTGGAGTTTGCAGTTTTAAAAAACTGCTTGTTTTTTTTATTTTTTTTTTTATTTTAGCTTTTGTTGACCGGGTAAGTGCACTAGACAAATCCTGCCTATTTTCAGGCACGACCCGGGGGAAGGGGAAACAGATGAATGCCAACTGACCTTGAACCAGATTAAGCTGTTGGTGGTATTTTTAGTGAATGAGGAAATTTGGTTGGACACCGGAAATTCCCCTACTCTTTCAATAAGTGCCATGGGATTTTTAACATCCACCTGAACTACCACCAATCCAGGCAGATGGGACCTCGGTTTAACGTCTCATCCGGCGGCACCTCAGAAATGCAGCACCCCTCTCGTGCTGCATTACAGTGTCAGTACTAGGATATTAACCCAAGTGCCAGATGTGGGAACTGAACCCACAGCCCTCTGATCTCCCGGCATCAGAGGCGAGTGTGCTACCTACTGAGCCACTGACACTGCTACGAAGTGTTTAGGTACCCTTTGCTGGTTGTTGGACTCGATATCCCTGGTTACGGTCTGAAGTAGCTCTGAACTAGAGTCTGACTCAGGCAGAGCTTCCACCATTTCTTTGAGCGCATGCCAAAGAACATACTCATATTGAGAGAAATAGCCCTGGTAGCTGGCAATACACATACACAGGGTAGAGGCAGCAAAGACTCTCTTACCTAAGGTGTCTATCTTGAGAGATTCTTTGTTTATAGGTTGGGCTGTAGATGCCTGAGGAAAACGAACTTATCATTCTCTTCCAGGACTACAATAGGGTCCACAAAGGCCTGGGAGGCCAAAATGGGTCGATCCTTGGAAGCAGCATACTTCCTGTCTATGGACTTAGCCACAGAAGGAATGAGAGTGGGATTATTCCATACCATCTGAGAGAGAGTCTCAAAGATGGTTGTACCGTGGAGTTAAATCATAGGGATCTCCAGGACATGAAGATATTGGGAGTCTTAAGAGCTTCCCAGGATCGATATCAGTAGTCTGGAGAAAGAGTAGTACTTAAATTTTTCAGCAGAGACTTAAATGACAGGTCTTCAACCACAGGCTCTGCGAAGGATTGATCCTGCTCCTTCAACATCACCACACAGTCGAAAATCTGGGTCAGGCTTAGTATCATCTCCTGACAGTCCAGGAGGGACTGTATGGACAGGAGAGGAGTGAAAATCAGTATGAAATGAAGAAGAGAAATGATTCAGAATTGAGATGGTGCCGAAAGCAAGGGAGACAGCGCCGTCGGAAACAAACCAGCACATGGCACCAACAGGCGCATCGGTGCCAAGGATGGCACCGACAACCCCAGTAGTGCCGAGGACAGCACCGACAGGTGCATTGGTGCCGAGGATAGTGCTGACAGGCGCGTCGGCACCGAGGACAACACCGAGAGACCCATCGACACCGAGAGAGTTCCTGACAGTGCTGAAAGCAATCCAGGGCCCCGAAGACCTCGATTTGAAGAAAAAGAAGGAAGAAAACCAGGAGACAAAGGCATTGGTGTGGCCCGCTGGCTGCAGCCATGTGAGGGGGGAAAACACCTGAGCACGGAGTTGACAGCACCAAAGATGGCGCCGCGTGACTAGGAAGGTCCAACTGCTCTACCTGTTCCCTGAAGGTCTCGGAGTGACTGGGCCAAGCAGCTGGACCAACTTCCGAGCCCATTGCTCCATAAAAGTAGCCCACTGATGAAACTGCTCATCGGTAGCCCTTTTAATAGGTGGGGATGGGCTCCGATGTCGAAGAGGTCGGTCACTGGAGACAGAAACCGGTGACTCCGGGGGAGGAGACCGGCATCTGACCCCAACGACCGACTGTCAACGTGCAGACATACCAGAAGGTGACCTCCAGTGATGCCTTCTCTTTTTTGAGCTTTGGGCCGAAGAAGAGCTCAAAGGCTGAACAGTGCGAGATGCGACGTTTTCTTTTATGCTTCCAGGGACCCATATCCCAGACATCGGACCGTCGTTGTGGATCCTCCCTCCGGAGAGGGCGGTGGACCGGACCCAGCCCGGCTGACTGAACAGCTTTCATACGAAGTCTCCCTACCATCACCTGAGCTGCTCATGGTCGACTCAGTCAATGGAGGGCTGAAGACGATGACTTTTTTTTTTAATAAGTAAAATTTAAAAGTAAGCGGTACTTATTCATTGATAAATTACAAAACAATAAACTGAAAACTATGCTATTAGTTTGAAGTTTGACTCCTGGTGGGCGAGCGGCATCGTAACTGAATCGCACTCAATGGCGGAAAAAAAAGGAAGTAGAGGCGGTTGGAGGGTCAACGCCGGATAGTCATTACGTAAAAGCAGAGTCGCGGGCGCCGCCTCCCTTGCAGCTCCATCTCCAGCGCCGCCCTCCTGCAAAGTTTGCTCCTTCGGGTCCTAGCTTTGGTGCAGATTCCATCAGTGTGAATGAGTGGTGGAGACTTTGTGTCCAGGAAGATCTTCAGGACAATGCTTTCCTCGAGCAGAGAAATAAATATGCATTACAGGGCAGAGATAAGCATGATCACACGGCAGAGTTCTGAATTTCATTCTATGTTTCTTAATTTGCATAAAATTCTAAAGCTCAGGGCAAGCTCCATTGATGGGAATGAGGATGCTGTTAAACAACTAGTGAGGGATTCCGGGGTTGAATAAGCAATTAGCATGCTGCCAGTAAGGGAACTGTTTGTTTGGTTATGCTTCTCCCTTGGGAGGATGGGGTAGGGAAAAACACTGGTGCTTGTGGGATTGCAAAGCTACTCAGCCCAAAGGAGTAGAGATGCACCCATGTCCCTGGATCCCCTGAGTCCTGCTGGACGTGGACAGTCAATCATGGCATAGGAGAAAAAAATTACTCAACATAGTAATGTTGTTTCTTCCAAAGGAATTGCTCACAGTTCATAACAACACAATAATTCCAATGTAATTAGCTGCCCTGGAGCTTTTAGAATGTTATTCTAATTATGGAACTCGGAATTAAATTCAGACTGCAGTGAGGTCATGCTCACCCCTGCATTCTAACGTCAGATTTCTTTCTAAAGCTAGGGTGAGCAATAACTACTAAAACTAGCTGAATGACTACCAAAATATACTAAAATAATTTCAAAAATTTGAAAAATAGTGCAAACAAAGCAGAACAGTTTTAATTGTTATGAAAAACCAGATGGTTGAGACCACTGAGCAACAACTATAAAGGCATTGTAAAGGCACTGTAACAAGTAATGCTTAAGAAAATAGAAAGAACTGATTCTTGTTTTAACCTTTTACAAGGTCCTAGAAGGTGAGGTGGGAATTAGGGACTGTTAAGCACAGTGAGGGATCCCCTTGGAAGAAACCACATATTACTATGGTGAGTGCTTTTTCTTCAAACCCTTATGCTTAACAAATGCAGACTTCAGTAGCAGCACCTTGGGGGCTAGGTACAGAACCTATTTAAGGAAAAGGTCCTGGAAGACAGCAATGCCAAAGTTGGCATCCCTTCTGGACGTATGCCCAGATAGTAGTGCTTTGTGAAAGTGCATACTGTTTTCCAGATAGCTGCTTTACAAAATTCCTGCAGGAAAATACTTTTGATGCTGCCACAGAGGCAGAAGTGCCTTTTTGTGGAGTGGCCTTTAGGTGGTAACTTGCCACCTCTGTCATAACAGACTGTATACATGAAACTATCCAATGAGAAATGTTTCGATGCTGGTTTCCTTTCTCCACGCCACCAAGGGTGACAAATAACTTGTTGTTAGTGCACTTGACATCCTTTGTGTAGTCCAAGCAGTAGCTGAGTGCCCTGTTCACATCCAGACTGTGGAGTGTCTGTTCTGAGATGGATTTTGTTGTAAAGAAAACTGGAAGTGTAATACATTGATTCAGGTGGAATTTAGACACCAATCTGGGTAGGAGTTTTTTGTTTGTTCTTAGGACTACCTTGCCCCTGGGAAAGATAATGTAGTTGGGATCTGTGCAGAGGGCTTGCATCTCACTCACCCTTCTGATGTATGTCACTGCCACCAGGAAAACTGCTTTCCAGGTGACATACTCTAATTCAGCAGTTGCCACAGGCTTGAAAGGAGTGTCCATCAGCTAAGAAATGCACATATTCAAGTCCCGGAGAGGGATAGAGTCCATTATCGGTGGGTACAGGTGATTAAGGCCTTTGAAACACATTTTGACAATGGGTTGTGAGGCCACTGACCTTTCTCTGCCAGCTGATGCCTAGCATAAGCAGACACTGTTGCCAAATGAACCTTCAGGATCAAGGGCCTGTGGCCCCAGGACTGAGATGGACTAAGTAGTTCAGGATTATGAAAAACTTGCTTGTAGTGGGTTGACCTGTCATGGGGAATACCAGAAGGAAAATCTTTTCCATTCCGAAGCACAAGTTTTCCTTGTTGCTGGTCTCCTGGAGACCTTCAGCACTTCCATCACTTCCTCAGAGAGATTTTGTACAGACAACTCTACCTCTTCAAGAATCATGCTCATAGATGCAGAGTTTTCACATGCAGGAATGTTACCCTGCCTTAGGACAGTGTCAGCAGATTGTACTTCAGGGGCAGGATGATAGGATGCCTGTTAGAGAAGGACAGGGGCATGGAGTATCAGACCTGCCTGGCCCAATCTGGAGCTATAAGAATCATTACTGCCGACGCCTTTCTCAGATTGAGCAGTACTCTCAGAAAAGTGGGAAAGGTGGGAAGGCATATAGAAACTTCTCTGACCATCTAAGGACTACAGCATCCTCTGGGACTGTTTCACCAATGGGGGTCTGCAACAAAACAGAGAAAAATAAAATTACATACCTACCGTAATTCTTGATCTTCCTGTGTATCTTCACCATTCATCACTGGTGGATGTATGCGTAGCAGCACCCAGCAGGAGCTATTTTTTTCTAGGGGAAGGAGCTGATGGCGCCATCCATGAGGTTTATACACTGCGTGGCCGCGGGTTGTTCCATAACAGCCATCGGCTCCTCCTCCGCCTCAGTTCTGCATGCCGGAGAAACGGAGGAAAAAGGAGGATAGAGAAAACGAGGGTAGGGCAAGGGAGCCCGAGGGATAGTAAAAAGAAAAGATATAAACTAAAAAAGGAATAGGCCAGCCAGAGGACAGAGGAGAAGGAGGATCTGGAGGACATGGGCTAAAAGGCCCCAGTCCCTGGACATCTAAAAAACAGGAAAGAAAGAAGAAGAGAAAGAAAGAAAGAGAGAGATAAAGAAGGTTAAAGAGAGAAGGGAAGGGGGGACCCATCTACTGACATGCTTCCGTCTGCTCAGGATACTTAAGAGACTGTGAAGTGCCTCCTGAGGTAGGCAGTCAGCTAACAGATATAGTTGGCTAGAGTTTGTAACCTGAAGTTATAAACTCCCCACAGGGTTAAAGAGAGCGATTGAGGAGAGTTCCCCTTTCTACCCCCAAACCAGGCAGAACTTTGCCCCACCCTCTGGCTATAGCCTCCAGAGGAGAACCCACAGAGTTTGGGTATGGCTGAGGACTCCACCTGTTCAAACACCTCCTTCTCTGAGGAGGAGGGAGACTGAAGGAGAAGAAGGAGACAGAGGGAATGGAAAAGGGGAGACCCTGTCGGCCCCGTCCCCTGCCCCCAATCCATGACCCTCCCCCAAAGGAGCCACAGCACACCAGGAGGTGGACCGCCCCTGCGGCCTCTACAAGGACATAAGGAGGGCCTACTCAGGAGTCCTCCCTAGATGATCTCTTGATTAAGAGACCCTACTGGCCTTCCTCCCAAAAGGGACCCCTCTCCCATCTCTTACGAGTGAAAAGGGGTCCTAAGGCTGCAGAGGGGAATAAAACCCCCAGCTGGACCTTGGGGAGGAGAGACAGCAAAGAGGAGGACTGCCCAGGGACTAAGGCCTACTGAGGGAAAGGTGGGTGGGATTTAGTGATCAATGGTGAAGAACACAGGAAGATCAAGAATTACAGTAGGCACGTCATTTTCACGTCTTCCCTGTGTCAGTCTTCACCATTCATCACTGGTGGTGAGTACCGAGCCCCCAAAGGGGGTACAGCAATTCCCTGAGGGACAGATGTCCCCAGCCTCCCATAGTGGAAACACGGAAGGAGGAGACCCATTAAGGCTGAGTTAGGCCTGAGACTGGTCAGGGCAAGGTGGAGTCCCCTGTTCCTTGGGGAAGGAAGGCGCCCTGAAGATCACATCTCACCCTCATGGAAGAAAGGGCGCATCCTCGAATGTGAAGGCAGTCACTCTCACGCCGGCCATGAGTGCGAGCCTTGAAAGGCGAAGCCACACTGTCCGGCTAATGCAGACTGCAGTCCTCGCTAGCCATGAAGTGGGCCTCACTGGCATCATAACATGCCCTTGCTTGGTGCCTTGCTAGCTCCAGGCCTATTGTGAAAAGGGCTGTGGCCTGCCTGACTGCAAATCAGGCAATGATGCAAACACCTGGTCCAACATCACCCACAGGTGCCTGTTATAGGCAGTGTGGTGTGCCTGATGAGATGCGATTAAAAGGACAACCCATGCTGAGGAGAAAACTCTCTGCTCCAGGTGGTCGAACTCGACAGAGTCCGAATCCGGGCCGGTCACGGACCAACTGCTCTATTCCCACAGAGGGATGGAGCAAAGTGCCTGGAGACCCCTGGGTGTGCAATATCAATGCTGGTAGTCTGAAGGGGCTGGAGCAGGGGCGTCTAGAAACTGGCAGGCACTGTACGACACCTCCTGGAAGGGTATAGGCCAGGAGCAAAACCACCAAGTGGTCCACTGTATTTGCCTAGGAAGGCGCTGCCATATGCTTAGTATTGCTTCTGCCACATAGGAGATATGCAGGTCCCCGAGTAGCCCTCAAGGAAGTGCTGATACTCCATCTGATCAGCATCGGCGGACAGGTGGGACAAGAGTCTCCACTTCCTTGAAGGAGGAAGATGAGGAAGCCAAAGAACCTGAAGATTCAGGTTCTGGCTGCAGAGGGGAGACAGGTGAAAGCCTGCTCGTCCATGGCCCTGACATATCTAGGGAAGTCTGCAGCCTGAGCTCTGAACTGTTCCCAGGTCAAAGGCCCTGAAGGACCCACATGGCCTGGGAGAGAAGGGGCTGGATGCACAGGTAAGGGGGGAAAAAGATTTCACCATCAATGAAACACCTCTGCCAGGGATAGGAGACCTAACAGGTAATCCTTGACTGCAAGTGGATCCATAGGTCAGATCAGCCAAGAACCGCTCAACCAGCCCACATCGGTGAGGATTGAGCCCTGTAGGGGAAGCACCACTATGAGGGGACTGGGGCCACATGTGTCCAGAATGGTGGACCCCAACCCCAACCAACAAGGACTGCCCCGGAGAAGAGGGAGACAACTTGGGCTCAGCGCTGTGGCTCCTCCCAGAGCCCTGAAGGACTGCATGGGAGTGCCCCAGACCCTCATCCCTGCCCCTCAATCCCGCTGACTCTGAGGAAGACCTCATCCTTGCACTCTGTGCCTTGGGGGCCCCCCATTCCTCAGACTCTCCAAGGAGGGCCATAGAAGAGGAGGTCCCAGATCCAGGATCTAGAGAGGTGGCAACACCAGGAGCGGCAGCTGACCCCACTCCTGACAACAGAACCACAGTTCTTACAGGCGCCATGCTCCTGGTGCCATCCTAAGCATGGGAGCTGGCACTGATCGTAGTCACCGGAGCTGTGGGAAGGAGCACCTGGGAAGGCACAAGGGTCCTGGGCTCCAGAGAGCCCACCAACTCTGAGGAGTCAGGTCGCCAGTCCAGATCGGCCTCTCGATCATCTGGCTCTGGAGAGTCAGAGATCTAAAAGACCTCCAGATGGGTGATCCCGGGGGCTCGCCCACCCTCAGTGCTGTAAATGGTCCCACAGGCAGACCCAGTGTCCCTTGCAGCACCGCCATGATCACCAGAGCCACAAACGGCCCCAGGATCAGAGACTGCACCAGTAGGTGGCGCTAAGGAACGTCCCATGCTGGATGTAGCAACTGTGGGTTCTGACACTGGGGAAGCCTGCACCTCCAAGGAGGTGACTGCCGAGTGGTGCTCCTGGCCCAGAGTGGAACCAGACTGGCCCTCCAGCACCGCTGCCTCCTCTGTGGCAAGGCTAGATGTTGAGGAAGCCCCCTCCTCACTGGACCATATAGGCTTGGGAGGGGACCTGGAGGAAGGGTGAAGAGACCTGTGTTTGAACTGATGAGAGCGGCGATGCCCCAAAAGTCGGTGGAGCCCTGCCAACTTTAAATGTGTGGTACTCGAGAACGCAGCAGTCAATCAAGAAGCAGGTGTGGCAATGATCCATATCATGCTGAGATCTAAGGCAGGTGAGGCAAACATCATGTCAGTCCATCATGGAAATCTGCTGGCTACAGGAACATTGACACATGGGAGGCTGGCCCACTTTGGAAGTTCACTTTTTGTCCCCTGAACATGGCATGATGCTACGAAAGACTAAAACAATAATCAGACAAGACTCGGCGCCATTTAAAATATAAAATGGAAAGATCTTACTGGTATTTCCAAGAAACAGCGTAAGTAACTGGAATGGCAGAACCAAGCTGTTGAAGTCTGGCTGAGGTGACGTCGACAGCATCGAACAATGGCCCTATAAACTGAAGGTGTGGTGCCGCGCTGATGCAGTAACTTTCTCTGAGCTATAGCAAGGTGCTGTCTTGAATGGCAGGAGAAGCAGAACTGAGACGGAGGAGGAGTTGACAGCAGTTATTGGCCAACCCACGTGCCATGCAGTGTCGGCCTTGTAGGGGCCAGCCTCTCCCTAGAAGGAAAAAAAAAGTCCTATGGGTGCTGCACTCATGGCATACACCCACCAGTGATGAATGGTGAAGACTGACACAGGGAAGATCTGTTGTTGTTCTAGGAAGCAAACAGGTCTGTTTGGGGTGTACCCCACCGCCTGAACACTACATCCAGCATATCCTGGTTCAGGGTCTAGTCATGGTTTCCCTGGCTGATTCTCCTCAGGGAATCTGCTAGCACATTGTCTTTCCCTGGCAGATGTACTGCTGAGAGTTGAACTTCCTGAGAGTATGCTAGGTTATAGATCTTCACTGCTTTTGTGTACAACTTTGAAGATCTTGTTCCTCTCTGCTTGTTTATGTAACACATTGTTGTGGTGTTGTCTGTTCTGACCTGAACAGACAGATCCCTGATCTAGAAGGGAAAAGTCTGCATTGCCAGATAAACTACCCTGAGCTCCAGGAGATTTATGTGCTCCTGAGTGTTCTCTGTACTCCAAGTACCACTTACAATGAGGCCATCCAGGTGGACGTCCCAGCCTAGGAGGGAGGGAGGCATCCGTTGTGAGTATAGCTGTAGGTGACTGCTGAAGGAAGGGAATTCCCTCTCTGAGGATGAATTCTTCCTTCCACCATTCCAGTGCCCTCAATAAATACTTTGTTATAGGCAGCAATTTGGACAGTGGATACCACCTCTCAGACCAATGGTCACCTTGGTGATACTGAACATCTCTCATTTGGAACCTGGGCCTGGTACCACTGTAGTGGACAAACCATGAACCCCAGTAAACACAGAAAATCCCATGCAGGTCTGGGCTGACCTACTTTGAAAGATTCTGCAGCTACAATCAGATTTGCTAACCTTGCTTGAGGGAGGAATGACTTCCTTGCAGGTATTCAGTTCTGCACCTATAAAGTCGAAAACTTGAAATGATTCTGTGTGGGACTTTTAAAGATTTATGAGGAAGCCCAGGTCCTCCAATTCACCTTGTGTTAGCAACAGGAGGACTTTGCTTCCTGCTTTGTTTTTCTTGAGACCAGTCAGTCATCCAGACAGGTAAAACCACCACCCCTTGCCTTCTCAGGTGTGCTGCTACCACAGCTAATCAGTTTGTAAACACTCCTGAAACTGAAAAGGAAGGGCTATAAATTGGTAACGACTGTCCCTATCCTGAACCTGAGGTACCATCTGTGGCTTTGGCCTGACTGGTATGTGAAAGTACGCATCCTTCAGATTCGGTGATCCTAGCCAGTTTCCTTTTTGCAGAGATGGAATCACTGAGCACAGTGTTACCATCTTGAATTTTTCTTTAAGTGTTTGCTCAGATATCACAAGTCTAAAATGAGTTGCCACTCCCCATCTTTCTTGTGAGTCACGAAGTACCTGAAATAAAGTCCCTTCCCCCATTGCGAGGGAGGCACTTGTTCCACTGCATTTACTTGCAGCAATTTCTTCACCTCCATCTCCAACAGGATTTTTTCTGTTGGGGTGTGAGTATGGAAAACCTTTTGATTCTGCAGCTTTCGGGATGTTTTAAATTGCAGGGGCAAACCTTGACTCACTACTTCTAGGACCCAGTTGTCTGGGGTTAATTTTGTCCATTCCTGGAAAAAGTGAGTCAGCCTTCCTTCCACTGGCAATGACTAGGTGACCTGTGCAGACTTGTCAGGGGTTTTGCTTTGCTTGGGGTTTGGGAGCTGGCAATGCAGCTTCATGTCTGGTGCCCCTTCTACCCCACAGTAGACCCCACTGTGCAGAGTAGTCATAGGAGACATAAATACGGGGGAAGTGCCCCCTAACACCTACCTCCTCTTCTATCAGGCCTACAGCAAATGGAGGCTTTTTTCCTCAGTGTTACTCTTGTTGGTGGTTTTATATTCATCCATCTTTTTCATGTAAGCCTGTCTTGTCACCAAACAGTGAATTTCTGTTGCGGGGAAATCTATCACTTTTGTTTGAGTATCCTGCGATAGATTTGTAGTGCTACCAGAGCAAATCTCCTTAAAGTACTGCACGGTCCATGGCCCTAGATGCAATGTCATTTGTGTCCCTTGCCATATGGAACTGGTACTTGTGGCATATATGGCTGATCTTGTTGTGTCAGTACATCCTGTACTAGTGTCCAGAAGCCTTTTCGCTCAGTGCCAGTATGGAATTCCATAGGGCTTTTAGTACTATGCTGTGTAGGCCAGCTAAGCTGTCTGCCTTATAAACCTATTTGCCCATGTTATCCAGTATGGAATCTTTCTCAGGAGGCTGGGAGGAAAGAAGCACTAGGGCCTTGTCACAGGTGGCAGTCTGGACCACTCCCTCTTGCTCAGGGTGGGAATACAGGTACTCAGAACCCTGTTTGTCCATCTGGTATTTTTGCTCAATTTTTTTTACCTAAGCCAGCATCTGAGGTACGTGCTGACGTGATTTTACAAGCGGCTTTTGTTAGGGATTTATGAATGGGCGTAATCAACCTTTTTGAGGGAGCTAAGTCCATCATATCCATGAATTCAACCTCATCCTCATCCTCCTCAGTTTCCTGTAAGGAGATGTTGAAGGCATTAACAATTTTCCTTACAAATGTAAAGTAGAGGTACAATCATCTGAAGGTCTAGGAGGAGAGCCACATTCTTGTTCATGAGAACCATCTGGTTCTATGGGTTCTCCTTTCTTCTCCTCTTCATAGTACATTTCAACCTCCTCCTCCACAGGTACTGGAAATGGAACTGGAGCCTGGGGGGAGGAATATTCATTAAATTCCCAATTAGTAAAATCAAGTAACACACATGATTGCATCTATACGTTTATATCGTACTTGTTCTTGTATGTCTGCAAATATAAAAAGTTTTTAATAAACAGATCATCAAAAAATTCCCAATTGCCTGGAATACCTGGAGGAATTGCCATGCCTTTCTCATATCCTCTAGTGAGGACATTTTACTTGTGTTCACTGACAGGTGGAAACATGGCAGTCAGGAACATGAGGCCGATAAGCCGTAGAAGGCATCCAGCCACGCCAGAGTTGCTGGAGGAGATCAACTGAGGCAGGGCTACCAGTGTCACAGCATGGGCTGAGGACAGAAACGCCTGATCCAGCCCAGCGTCCAAGACAGACCCCACGTATTGGAGGACTGACTTCCATTCATTTGCCAGAATACCCAACTGGTAGAGCAACTGTCAGGCTCGAAACAGGATATCGACTTTAGCCTCTCATGACAGAGCCTTTAGAAGCCAGTCACCGATATATAGGAAGACATACAGACCCTCCCAGCGGAAGGTGGCTGCAACAGCTGCAAAACACTTCATAAAGACACATGGCACAGAAGACAAACCAAAGGACAAGACACAAATTTGAGCCCTGGAACATGAAAAACAAGTACTTTCTGTGAGATCTTGATATAAAGGTATGCGTCCTACATATCCAGAGCAGCCATCCAATCCCTTTTTAGTAATGGGGAGGATGGACTACAGTGAAATAATTCAAAACTTTTTGTATTCTATGAATAGACTCAGTCCTCGAAGGTCTAAGATGGGCCTTAACTCATTACCTCCAATAGTTTCGTATGAAGTCCGAACTATCCACTGTTTACCTGATAGCTTTGTATGAAGTCTGAACTATCCACTGTTTACCTGACACAAAGCAGCCGCCCAGTTAATAATGAGTTAAATTCTTCATCCATTTTGGTACCAGGAAGTAGTGGAATAACAGCCCAAGTTCTGTTCGGGAACGGGATGGGTTCTATGGCCTGTCTGCTGAGGAGTTTGAACCTTCTCCAGCAAGGCAAGATGTCCTGAGGATATCAATTTGGCAAAGGAAGCAGTCACTAGAGGAACAGAAAGGTGCTCTATGGCTCTTCCTAGCTGATCTACTTCAGAATCCAAGCACTGGTTGTGCTCTCCTCCACTTTGATAGGAAGAAGCGAGATGTGGCCTCCCATCAGAACTTCAGTAAGGCAGTGAGGTGGACCTCTGGAGTAGCCATGGCCTGTGCAAGCATGGGGCAGGCAGACAGTGCCTCTGCCCCAGGCTTGGAGCTTCAGGTTCAAGATGTGAAGGAACCTGAGGGGGAATTTGGGGGAGTGGCTTAGGCAGAAGGAAGCCAGGTGTTTGCGTCTAAAAACTGACCTAGATAGCATTTGGCAGAGAACAGCAAGGGGAAGGAGCTGCTGTTAGAACTTTACTACTCTACTGGACTAAAGAACTAGAACTCTACT
This sequence comes from Neoceratodus forsteri, assembly GCA_016271365.2. NCBI lineage: Eukaryota > Metazoa > Chordata > Ceratodontiformes > Ceratodontidae > Neoceratodus > Neoceratodus forsteri. The sequence goes on along the minus strand of CM028132.1, from coordinate 807,043,967 downwards.
ACTGGGAACTTCAATTTAGGGTAAAAACAAAAAAAAAGTGTCAGTGTGTTTGTCTGAGTTGGGTGAAGGAATTGTTATCTGTGCAGTTAGCTAGGTGAAGAAACAAACTGTGAATTAGGGGGAGTGGCTTAGGCAGAAGGAAGCCAGGTTTGCATTTAAAACCTGACCTAGATAGCTTCTGGCAGAGAACAGCAAGAGGAAGGAGCTGCTGTTAGAACTTTACTACTCTACTGGGACTATATTGCCTCCATCCCTCCCTCTACCCCCAACGGTTCTACTTTTATAGGCACAGGATATGACTGACAACAGGAACTTCCTGTTTGGGAGCAGGAAGGAGTGATCACAGAAGTACAAAAGACTCACCATCCTAGAAGGAAAACAGTAGCAGTCCATCCCCCCCCAACTGCTGGAGGTCTGACTCTGAGCAAGTAAGGAGGAGACTACTGAGAAATATAGGAACTTCCTGTCCCATAACAGGAAGATCAGGAGCGTTAAGGACACGGAGGCAGTAGGAAACTGTAGGGAGAAAAAAAATATATAAAAAATAAATAGAGAGAGGAAAGAGTAAGCATACAAAACAACAGTTAAGGGGCCACAAATAAGACATGATGGGAGTGGTGCAGTGAAGTGGCTGTGGAGTAGCAGTCTTCTGGGAGACGTTCTGGAGGATGCTGTATTGTCCCACCTGCAGGCACCTCCCTGGGCTGAGGGAGGAGGTTGCTCATCTCCAGGCTGAGTTGGCCAGGATTTGGGGGACCTCCTTTGCCACCCAGAGACCACCAGGGCCACCGCCGCTGCCTCAGAGGTTACCAAGAAAGAGGAGCGGCTGGACCACAGTGGGCTCAGAGAGAGTGAGGGTGGTGGAAGAAAGGGCACATCCCTCCAGTTGTATTTCTCCACAATTCATATGCTGTTCTGGCAGGGTGTGGTTCCTCTATGGAGGCACCTGCAGTGGAGACAAAGGAGGATGCTGGGAACCTCCACAAAGGAGACCCACAGGAGGGTGGCATGGGACCCCACAGGGGAAGGAAACAATTCCTGGTGGGGGACTCCATTGTTAGGAGGGTAGAACTGGGGATGGGAGGTAAGGTGCCTGCCTGGCGCCATGGCTTGGAGGGACAGGGAACAAATCTTCAGGATCGCGGGAGCAGCTGCACAGGGGAGGGTGCTGGATGTCATTGTCCACCTAGGGACAAATGACCTAGCTGGAAAAGGGATCAAAGCAGTGCAGGAGGAGTTTGTGGAGTTGGGGAAGGGCCTTAGACAAGTAGCACGCACGGTAACCTTCTCAGAGGTGCTGACTGTCTATGGCATGGATGAAGATAGGGTGCTCCGCACCATGGGATTCAATCAGTGGTTGAAAATCTGCTGCAGAGCTCAGGGTTTTGGCTTTATTGAGGACTGGGGGTCCACCTGGAGGGATGCAGACCTATACTGGTTCGATGGTCTGCATCTGTCCAGAAGGGGAACCAGGATCCTAGGTGATAGGTTTAAATGCTTCATTGGCAAGCATTAAAACTAGCCAACTAGCAGAGGCACTGAAAAGGAGAAGGAAATCCTAGCCTCCCCCAAAAAAATCAGGGTAGTTAGTGAGGCAAACACCAAGACAGAGAGCCTATAGGGAGAAGGGTAGGGGTAAATGGAGAAAAAGACAAAGGCAGTAAGGACAGGATGGGACAAAAGGGTAAGGCCATCAAAAATGGAGGGTAATGAGTACCAATGCCCATAGTCTAGGTAACAAGCTCCCTGAACTGGTGGCCTTGATGGAAGAGGGATACCTGGATATTGTGGCAGTCATAGAAACATGGTACACAGAGAACCATGACTAGGATGTCAACATACCAGGTACACAATCTACAGGAGGGACAGGGAGGATAGAAGAGGAGGAGGAGTAGCTCTCTATGTAAGGGAAGGGATCAAAGCAACGGAACTAAAGGGTAAACAGGGAGGAGAGGAGGCACTGTGGGTCACTCTGGAGACTGGAAATGGTACCACAATCCGCACAGGGGTTGTATACAGACCTCTGTCTCAGGGGGAGGAAATGGACAAGGAAATGATAGAAGGCATTCTTAGGATGACAGAGAAAAGGGAGATATTGCTGAAGAGGGAACTGAATATGCCAGATGTTAACTGGAGCACCTTTGCTGCAGCCACATCCAAGAGCCAGCCATACTCGATGCCCTACAGGGGGCATGCCTCAGACAGCTAGTGTTGGAACCCACTGGGAGGAGCAATCTTAGACCTGGTACTCCTCAAATGGGACGGAGAGGGATCTCAGATCTAGACGTGTAACCATCTGGGGAACAAGTGACCACCAAACAGTGTAGTTCACGATAAACTCAGCTATAGAGTCAAGCCATACAAATGTGAAGGTACTGGACTTCAGGAGGGCTGATTCTGTCAAAATGGGAGAGTGCCTCAGAAACCCACTAGCAAACAGGCAAGAAGGAGGGGTGGAGCAACAATGGGTAAACAAAAACTGCCATCACAGAGGCAACAAGCCTTCATGTGAAGCAAATAAATCAAAATGAAAGAAAAAAACACTATGGTTCTCAAAAGAGGTGGCAGATAAGGTTAGGGAGAAAAAGACAGAATTCCGGAAGTATGAGGAAACACAGAAGGAGCAGGACAAAGAACTGTACCAGTTAAAGCAGAAGGAAGTGGGGAAGGCAGTCAAAATAGTAAAGGCCCAAACCAAGGAAAAGATAGCCAACTCAGTTAAGAAGGGGGATAAAACCTTTTATAGGTACATTAGGGAGCGAAGAAAGACAAAGGGAGGGATACTGAGGCTAAATAAAGAGAAGGGTGGGTGGGCAGAGAGGGACAGTGAAAAAGCAGGGATACTGAATGAATACTTCCGCTCAGTATTCACAAAAGAAGAGGAGGGGGAGTTACCTAATCTAGTCAATAGAAGCACTCTGGATAGGGGGGTCCACATCAGTCCTTTCACAGGAAAACCGGGTTCTGAAAGAACTCCTAAATCTGAAGGTGGACAAAGCAATGGGGCCTGATAGCATTCACCCCAGAATTCTAAAAGAATAAAAGAACTAAGGGGAGAACTAGTAACACCACTGACTACCCTTTTTAACAAATCATGGGAGGATGTTGTGGTACCTGAGAAATGGAGAAGGGCAGATATAATTCCCCTTCACGAAAGTGGGAGCAAGACAGATGCAAGAAACTACAGACCTGTTAGTTTGACCTCACTGGTAGGGAAAATGATGGAATCACTTCTGAAGGAAAGAATTGTTGAGTACCTAGAGGCCAGTGGGGCACAGGACCTAAGGCAGCATGGATTCATGGTGGGAAGGTCATGTCAGATGAATCTTATCGACTTCTTTGACTGGTTGACCAAAGTAGTAGACCAAGGAGGGTCTGTGAACGTGGCCTACCTAGACTTTAGCAAGGCATCTGACACAGTCCCACACAAAAGATTAATAAACAAATTAGCCAGCCTGGGAGTGGGTTCCAGGGTGGCAGCCTGGGTAAAACATTGGCTGAACAACAGGACGCTGAGGTAATAGTAAACGGAGTCCACAATGAAGAAAGGGGGGTTACTAGTGGGGTACCACAGGGTTCAGTACTGGGTCCGGTCCTTTTTAATGTCTTTATAAGTGACATTGCAGAGGGACTGGAAGGAAAAGTATGTCTTTTTGCAGATGACACAAAGATCTGCAACAGGGCTGATATGCAAGGTGGGGTGGAAAGGATGAGAAGGGACTTGGCAAGTTTTGAGGAATGGTGAAATGTATGGCAGCTTAGATTCAACGCAAAGAAGTGCAAAGTAATGCACCTGGGAAACAAAAACCCAGGGGAAGAGTACACAATATGGGGTGAGATACTGACAACAAAAATGGAAAGGGACCTGGGGGTAGTTATATCTGATGACCTAAAAGGTGGCCAAGCAATGTGAAGGCAGTAAGGAGGGCTAGGGAATACTGGGATGCAGAGGGAGGCATCACCAGTAGAAAACAGGAAGTTATTATCCTCTGTACAGACAGTTGGTGAGACCCACATCTGGGAGGCGTGGCAGTTCTGGAGACCCCATCTCAGCAAAGACACAGACAGGGTGGAGGCTGGCCAAAGGAAGGCAACCAAAATGGTGCAGGGTCTGCACCAGAAGACATACAGAGAGAGACTAAAGGAGCTCAATATGTATACCCTTGAGGAAAGGGAGGCAGTATAGCGCAGTGGTTTAAGGTTCTGAGCTGCAAATCTGGAGACCTGGGTTTGAATCCCACTGCCTCCACTTGCATACTGTGTGACCTTGAGCAAGTCACTTAACTTACCTGTGCTCCCAGGTTGCACCTGTAAACAAGCTTTCAGCTTAGTGTGTCTCACCTGGTTAAACAATTGGAAAAAAAAAAGAAAAGGAGGGAGAGGGGGGATATGATAGAAACTTTCAAGTACCTCATGGGAATTAATAAAGTCCAAGAGGGTAGCATCTTTCAGAAAACGTGAAGCACAAGAACAAGGGGGCACAATTTGAAGATAGAGGAGGGACGGCTCAAAGGTAATGTGAGGAAGTATTTTTTTCATGGAGAGGGTAGTGGATGCATGGAACAGCCTTCCTGAGGAGGTTGTGGAGTCAAAAATAGTGGGGGAATTCAAAAACGCATGGGACAGACATAAGGCAATTCTAATGGGGGTAGGAGGAAGTAGGCTGTTGGCTAACTAGAATCTGCAGCTTATCCATTAGGTAGGAAAATGGGCAGACTTGGTGGGCCAAGTGACCCTTATCTGCCATCAAATTCTATGTTTCTAGTTTTCTATCTTCAACATCTGTAGGTCACGCAGAGCATTCTCCACGTCGGAGCGAAATAAAGGTTACTCACCTGTAACTGTAGTTCTAGGAGTGGTATGCAGTTCACGTCCACACTTTGGCAGTTCTCTGAAACAGGTTGATACATTGGACATCTTCAAGCTCAAGTTCCTTCCATCACCTGGGTAGTATATCCTCTGCTCTGCCCCATGACGCTCAGATAATTGCATACTGAAAGCAGATATCTGTAAGTCACATTGCCAGAGGAGGCCAGGTGGGTTGTGCAGATGCGAACTGAATACTATTCTTAGAACTATGGTTATAGGTGAGCAAATGAAAATTACATTCTTAACATGATTCTTGATCTTATAGGAAAATCTCCACCACTGATTCACACTAGTGAGTCTGAGCTAGAAGCACAAGGAGCCATAACTTTTCAGAGGGCTGGTGCCGAGGCAAGCAGCATGCATTGTGGTGTCGTGAAGGATAACAAGCAGTCGCTTGCTTAAGTCAGCACTAGACCCCAACTGGCTCAGTGTCTTTTTTTACCAAGGAGGCAGAATAACCCAACAAGTACCTATGCTCCCTAAATAAAGGGCGTAAGATAGCTCTGGTGGCCTGAGAAGAAGAACCACCAGTCCAGTAGCACAGTATCTTCGCAGCCAAAACATATAGGGGTAAAGACCAACACAACCATACTGGAGCGAGCCCGGAAGATGGTGGGCAGGTGTGTGAATCAATGGTGAAGATATTCCTAGAAGATCAAGACTTATGATGAGAATGTAATTTTCTTATCGTCCAGGAATCAATATTCACCACTGATTCCCACTACTGAGTCAGAGTAACAAGCTCAGAAAAAGTCCTCCCCCCAATTAGGGAGGCTGGAGCTGAGGGCTCACTCAGCAAAGCAATCTATCCAGGACTGTCCTGCCAAGGGTGCATGCTGCACGACATGGACATCAAGACATAATGCTATTAAAATGGGCACTGCGCTGCAACTTGCAGCTCTGCAAATTTTTCCAACCGGCACACAGCATAAGATAGCTACAGATGTGGTAAGCAATCTGGTGGAGAGGGCATGAATGTTCCCCTCCAGTTTAACCCTTGCCATGGATAGCAGTGGCAAAGGTAATTCACAATCCAGGCAGAATGCACCTGATTGCAATAGAATGTCCCATCTGATTAGCATCAATGGAGACAAAAGCTGCGGAGTGAAGTCCTTAGTTATATCAAGGAAAAACTGAAATTACATACCTACCACAATTCTTGATCTTCTTGGACAAAGTCTTAACCATTCATTCACCCTAATGGGACTACGCGGTGCTAGGACCCAGAGGAGCAAACATCTTCAGGAGGGCTGGCGCCAAGGTAGGATCACGCATGCAGCACCCGTGTGGCTGACTCGGATGGTATGGGCTATCTCGTGTCGACTCTCCAACCGCCTCAGTTCCTTTTCAACTCAGGAGGTGCAGTGTAATTCAACAAAGGAAACACCTAATCTTATCCGGGCATAAGATAGCCCGGATGACCCATGTAAGAAGGGTTTACTCAACAGCGTCTTCACAGACCAAGCTAACAAGGGAGTGAAGACCAGAAGCAGGATGAGTGAGCTCAGGGGATGGTGGGTGGGTGGGTGTGTGAATGAATGGTGAAGACTTCTTCCAAGATCAAGAATTATGGTAAGTGTGTAATTTTCATATCTTCTTGGACTAAAAGTCTTTGCCATTCATTCACACTAATGGGAGAGTACTGAGCTAAAAACCAATCCCCTGAGTATGGGGGCAGGAGACAGAGCTCACTCAGGATAGAAGTCCATTAAGGATTGTCCTGCTGAAGGCAGTATGTCTGGCATGGGCATCCAGAGCATAGTGCTTCACAAGGGTGTGCACTGAGCTCTAAGCAGCCACTTTGGAAATATCTATGATGGGTACATTGTGAATTTCTGCCAGGGATGCTGCAACTGCTCTGGTAGAGTGGGAATAAACTCAGCCTTCCAACTTGACCTCCACCATCGTAGTAGTGACAAAGACATGCCACCAACCATGCAGAAATGCATCTAATGACAACAGGCTGACCCAGCCAGGCCAAGCTGAAATTACAAAAGATGCTTGGATTTGCGAAATTTTTAGTTCTGTCAGCGTGGAATTGTAGAACCCATTTGCCATCCAGATACCCTTCATTCTGGAAGTTTGCAAAATAAGTGGGAAGAACCAGAGGTTGGTTAAGGTGAAATTCCAAACTACACTGGGTGAAAATGAGGGTGAGTATAGTACCACCCTGTCTTTGTGAAAGACAGTATATGGAGGGTCTGTGACCAAGGAATGAATTTCGAAACTCTGCAAATGGAAGTAACGGTCACTAAGAAGGCAGTCTTCCAGGTCAGAAACTTCAAGTCACAGGTGGCTAGAGGCTCAAAGGTTTACGGGTGAGCATATCTGGCATGAGGTTGATATCCTCACACAGCCACCAGTTTCTGACCTGGGGTCTAGTGTGTAGGATACCTCTGAGGAATCTCTTGACTAGCAGTAACTGAGCCAGCGACATGTTCTACACTGGCTCATGGTAGACAGAATTTGCGTAGAGGTGTATCTTCACTGCAAAGTATTGCAGTCCTGCATTTGGCAGGTCTAAGAGGTACTCCAACACTTTATTTGATGGCAACAAAATGTATCCAGCGTGGAATTTTTTTTGTATACCAATGGAAAATCACTTCCACTTAGTCATGGAAGTTTCCAAGTGGAAAGCTTGCATTAAGAGGATTTCCGAGATCCTTTGAGAGATCGCAGACCTACCCACTTCTATCTCCTCACAAGCCAGGCATGGAGATGAAGGAGCGCAGGTTGGGATGGACCGGGGTCCCTGTGTCAGGAGGTCCATCTGAAGAGAAGCTTCCTCAGGGGAACTTCTGACAATCTGTTGATTAGTGGAAACCATCTCTGACAAGGCCAATGAGGGGCAATGAGGATTATCCTGCCCCCCTGTGCTTTCAGCTTGAGCAGCACCCTCTGAACTAAGGAAGGGGAGGAAATGCGTACAGAAAGCATATTGTCCACCGCAGTCTGAATGCATCCTGACAGAAAATGTCAGATTCTGGATTTCTGGAGCAGAATAGAAGCAGTTTTGCATTGAGTGGAGATACAAAAGGTCCAGGTCTGACTGTTTTTTATTTATTTTATTTTAGTCTTGGTAACTGGTAGGCCCACTAGGCACAAGTGCCTGTTTCAGGGGGCGACCTGGGAGCACTGGGTGGTTAAGGACTTGCTCAGAGTCACAAAGTATGCAAGTGGAGGTTGAGAGAATCAAACCAAGGTCTGGCCTGCTGGATGTACCACGCTCGTTATTCTAACCTCTATCCCGCTCGTTGAATAGCGATTGCACATCGCTGGGGCGAGCGACCATTCATGAGAACCCATCTCCGGCTTGCTGATGACATCTGCTAGGTCATTCTGAATTCCAGGCAGGTAGACTGCCTAAATTAGGGTAACGTGCTTGAGACATCACTCCCGCCCCTTCATGGGCTCCCTGCACAGAGGGTAGGAGCACGTTCTACCCTGTTCATTGATGTAATATATCACAACCTTATTGTCTGTTTGAAAGAGAATAGCTCATGGTATAGGACCATCCTTCAGGACTCAGAAACGTATAGGACAGCTCTCATCTCTATGACATTTATGTGAAGATGAGACTCCTCCTGGCTCTATACTCTCCGAGAGCGGCAGTCTTGACAGTGAGATGCATCCATGGTGATGGTGATCCGAGATGCCAGTGGGGCAAAGAGTAGACCCTGTAGAAGCCTGTCTTCGAGGCACAGCATCTTCTACATGGATCGGGCTCATATAAGGTTACTCTCTGTGAAGAAAACAGCCATCCAGATAAAGAGAAGGCCCTTGCTAGGAGATGGCGGGGGGAGAGGACCCCTATGGACAGAGGCTGAGAGGCTTGAAGTTGTGACTTTTGCAGGGACAACAGTACCTTCATGGAAGCATCCTGTATGTCTGTGGATGCAAACCAGCTGTGCTGCTGGAGAGATGGTAGGATAGTCCCTGTGGAGACCATCCTGCCCCAAACAAAGATCTTTTTTGTTTCTCAGGTCAAGAACAGGGCACATGCCACCTGTTCCTTTAAGGACCAGAAGACTACGAAGAAGGCCCTGAGTCTCTGAGGAGAGACGGTCTGACTGTGAAGTGGGGATACTATGCCGCCACTTGGGGGGACAGTCAGAGGAGTGTCAGGTTGAGGGAGTACCCCTTCCAGAAAAACTGGGGGACCCACTGTAATGGTGTCCCCCCCCACCCTGCATTTTTCAGAACCAGTCCAGGACCTGAAGTCTTTATTTTTCTCTTTTTCTATAACTCTTTTATTTACATTTCTAAGTCTGTTGCGCAACAGCATTTTTAAATGTATTTTTTTGCTTATTCTTTACTTCCTTGCTAAGCTACTATCATTCTTACTATAAAAGCGTGTTGGCCACTTGCTATTCAGTTTTCATTTCATTTCTGCCTTCAGGAACCCTTGGCATGGATATCTGATACAGCTCAGGAAGGGGATGGGTTAAAATACTATTATGGACTGGCAGTCCGTTCTAAAGCCACTCACTTGTTGGATAATTATTTTCCCCCATTCGTAACTTTGCCAGCTAAGTAAAAAGGTTCTTAATTTTTGTAAGTTTGGGTCCTTTCACATTATGCAAAGGTTTGCAAAACCGCAGTTGCAAACAGGGAACTTTAACTCTGCCCTGAGTGGAAAAGTAGCCCTTTTAAGCCTCATATTCTTTAAAGTATAGAATTTAAATGGTAGACTTGCCTTCCTGTCTTTGCCCTCAGCAGTCAGCAAATTAAACTCTGTCCTGAATCCTGACAAAGCTCAGCCAAACACTTGACTTAAATGAAATAACTTAGCTGGGTGCTGAGCACTGTTGGTTTTTCCAGCTGAACTGCACACTGAGAAGGGTCTGTTTGTCTTTGAACTACACAGCAGCTTTTCTGAGTGGCTGTTCATTTTTGTTCATTTTTCTTTAATGTACTAACTCAGGCTTATGTACAGGTATTACACAATGTAAAATAAAGATATCTAAATACCTGAGTTTCCTTAACACAAGTCTTTATAGAGATCACTCTTTAGTCATGCGTCTGCTCAGAAGCTGGCATTCTTCTGAGCCTGTATAGGAGATGGGCAGCCCTAGGTATTCTCCTTTTATCTTGTTAGGAAATCTCCTCCCCTTGCTCCTTTGGGCGGAGTTTCAGTAATATAGCCCACATGAGTATATTAAGGGCAAAATTAAGTTTCTCAAATTGTTTGTGTTCTCTAAGAATAGAATGTTCTTGATTACTTGTAAAAACAAATCCGTGTAAGATGATTTTGTAATAACATATTGATGTTATTTGGGAATAATACATTTTTTAAATAACTGATGGGAGTATTTCTAGATTATAGGAGGAGCTACAAGCATATAAAAGGATTTAGCTGAGACTCCCACATCAGATGTTTGTGGGAGAGGCTCTGTGAGGTCAGGCACAGATAGATGTTGGCAAGATAGCTCTCTTATTTTCTAGCCAAGCTGTGCTTTATGACTTTCTTTTGATTTATTTACTCTGTTTGAACAAAAAGCCATTTGTTTGTATTTTTCTTGATTTATTTTTTTAAATAAAAATCATACCTGTAAGGTATGTTGTACCCAATTTGCTGTTTCTGGTAAAAGTCATTTCTACACATTTCTACACAACACCCACTTGTCTATTGTTATAGGCTGCTATAGGCTGAAAGTTAGTCAGACAATCTCTCACTGCAGGGTGAAGTTCTACATCAGGCAGTGGAGATGGAACCCAGACTAATGTCTCAGAGAGTGAAACCTGACGCTTTTGGGCCCTGTGCCATGAGCTGCATTTTCTTTGTGGCTGATGGGGTTGAACTCCATAAAGACCCTAGGTCCTCACCTCACAGAACTGCTTGTTGTAAAACTGACGATGGTTCCAGCCCCTTGAGGGGGCGGAAGGAGCCGGTCCAGCTGTTTTGAAGGTAGCTACTTGAGTGCCGAACAGGTGGGAATCATTGGAAAGTCCTGATGTTCTAAGTCAGGAGAGTCACCTGACACAGATCCCAGTAGCAGCTGCCCTGGAGGCAGAGACATAGGCCTCCACAGAGCTTTTGCAGCAGCGACTGCTAGTTTCCCCAAGGTGTCAATCATGCAAGATTCTCTATTGCTAGAACGAACTGTGGACCCCTAGGGGAGAACAGCCTCATCATTCTGTACTCTGACAATCACAGTATCTGCAGGGGTGTGAGCTAAAAGTATTCTCCTGGAGAGGCACCACAGGAATCAGAGTTGGCCTTTCTCACACCGTGTGTGACAAGATGTCAAGGAGGGTGGGCAGAGGGTGCAATATTCTTGAACATGGGAACTCGAGATGCAACTCCCTCTTGGGTCAACATAGGAAGTCTGCAGAGCCAAGTCAGAACCCATGTCCTAAGGAGAGACTGAAAAGATGGCTTCAACCAGGGTTCAGTTGGGATAAGGAGTTCACGCCTAGGCTGTAAAACAAGTCATCTTACTTATTGTCAGAATGATGAGGTCCAGATCAGACCTCATCATGCTCTACATCACCCAACTGAAACGGTTATGCCCCAGCAAGGCCAACCTTGGTAAGGGATAGACTGGAGAGCACCTGGGTCTAGAAAGCAGGCCTGGCACGCCAAGACCCTGACATTGCCCACAAAACCAAAGTCAGCGGCACCGCCTGTAATACCCGAAGTTGGCACCCACAGCACAGCACCAAAGTCGACGCTGCCGCCTGTGACACCAAAGTAGAGCGTTACCGCCGCAGCATTGAAGTCAATGTCGCCACCGCAGCACCAAAGTCAGCTGGGCTCCTGCAAGCGCACCAAGTCAATGGCACTGACGTGGCACTGGAAGCTGGACGACATTGCACATGGCACCAAAGCCAAGGGGCCCAGAGAATGATCCAGTGCAGCCCCCTTGCTGGTCAGAGGTATTTGCAGGCCCTTCACACTGTGCTCCCATGTCCCTGACCACAGGACCCTCAGTTGTTGGTCCATATCAGAGTCCGAATACCCCCAACCCTGGTCACTGGTGACCATTAGGGTGATGATAGGGCCACATCCAAAGTCCTCACCTGTGCATCCTCCATCAGTATGGCAGTGTCCAGGGTCTCAGCAGCCTCACTGTCACTGGAATCCTCTGCAACATATGCTGTCCTCGGGACAGTGCTGGATGGGTGCCACGGCCACATGCACCCCTGTGATGGTCATCCACATGAGGTCCATGTGCCACCCCATGCCAGATGTAGATGGCACTGCCCAGTCTGCCTCCAGCTCATCCACAATGTCTGCTGTCCCACGCTGACTGCACACTTGCACTTTGTAGACCTGGTGCTGTGAAGTAAGGAGGACACTGTTAGTGGACTGTACAGCACTGTTCACACCATCCCCACCACCAGTACCAACATGCCACCACAGTGCACAGCACCCTGAATGTCCAATGTCCCTATTGTGCAGTGTGAGTGCCCAATGAAAACAGTGCAACCAAATAGTAGTGACAACATGTGTAGCAAACACATGCACAGTGTTGTGTAGCTAGGAACTGCAAATGCCCAGCAAACACCCATATGTGTGACTGCACAGTGCAGGCCAGCTCCGACAGTGGCAATCACACAACCAGCAAACCATGTCAAGCCAACATTGTCTGATGCAAACCATGTACATACCTGGATGTGGTGGTGTCAGCTGTGTCTCACATCCTCCTCCCTCTATGCCCTCCAGAGCCACAGGCCTCAGGGTGAATGCAACAAGGGACAGGAGAGAGTCCCATTCTCTCCGGTCCAAGGGTTTCAGCCCTCCCCCTGAGGTGTTCCCACACTCTCTGGGCCTCCTCCTCCTTGGCTCGACATAATAGATCATGCCAACTCTTGTGGACTGAGTCAGGCTGCAGCCACATCCCCAACAGCATTGACCTCTGCTGAACCTCCTCCCACAACTGCTGGACCAGAGGATCTGTGGGCTTTCTGATCTGCAGAATCCTCTCCCATTCCTTACATGCATGTACAAGGGCAAGGCCAGCTCATCCTCACTAAATTTGTGGTGTGAAGCCTCTCCTGGACAGTGGCGACACCTGTATGGGACAGATGGCAAGTAATTGGTTATGCATGGTTGTGTGGAGTGTTACCATGTTCACTCAACACATGTGGATCATGTCACACCACCCTACCAGTGTTACTGCATATGTCCATTGTGCTGCACAATGGACAGGTGGCTGAGCACTGTAGTACCTTTACACGCAGTGCCCCCAGTGTGCAGCACTGTGCTGCCATAATGCAGTTGCCTGTGCTACAGGCCATAGAGGTGCTACACCTACACCAATGTTGCAGTGTGGCCTATGTAACATTCACCCTTGTTCCACCCATATGTTTATAGTCTGGCCTGGGGACATGCAGGACACCATGCTACCCACAATACCAGTGTAGCCCTGCACAGTTGCCTGTTGTCAATACATACCTGCTGCATCCTGTGGAGCTGCCTGTGCCATCCTGCAGTGTGAATGCATACACAGGTTAAATACTGTGCAGTGCAGTTCCTGTGCGTACCACAGGTGGTGCACTGTTAGCCCTTAAATAGCCCTGTCGGGCAATCCACTTGTTTGGTATGCAAATGACAAAATAATAAGATGCAAATCAGCATGTTTGCCTCTGATGATAGATAATCAGCTGTATTAGCATACTGCCTTTGAATATTGCCACTGTTTGCTCTGGGCTAATGCACTCGCGCGGGCAATCCAGTAGCGGAGACTATTCCGCATTGCACAGCGCAGTACTAGTAACACAGCGCAGCACTGCCATGCGTTGTGTGACACAGCTGTGCATGCACTGTTCATGTTCATGTGTCGTACTGGCGCTAACATAGCGCCATGCTAGCACTGTAGCACAGCACTATGCTGCTATTGCAAAGGCTACCGCGCATGCTAGTATCAGCACTGGGGTCATTGTGGTTGCACATGCACAGTGTATTCACTTCCAGCTTGCGCGCTGCGCTATCGCGAATAGTGCTTACATACACAATAGCGCCGGGCACACATTTTGTATGCTGCTTGGTGCCATGACAGTCTGTGGGCATTCTACCACTGTGTCACTACAAAGTGCAGTATGTTAGGCAGAAGGCGCCAGAGGGCTGTTGTCCACAGGGACAGGAGGTGGGGGGAGGTGGAGACTGCCAACCTGGTGGAACTGGTTGTGCAGAGGCACAGGCACCTATTTGGGGAGGTGAGGGAAGGTGACCTCCCATGCAGACAGGTGTGGGCCTCCATTGCCCGACACCTGATGTCTCAAATTGGGATACCCCATGATGGGGAGAAATGCAAGCATCGGTACATGGACCTGCAGAGGTGTCAAAGTAGACAGCTGCAGCGATTTATGCGCATGGTCCGGGATGGAACTGTTCCCTTTTCCAGGTGTGTACCAGTCTACGCACAGTGATGGCCGTGTGTCTGTGTGTGTGTACATAGTGTGTATGGGGGTCTCCCATTGCTTGTGTCTGTGTGTTGCATTATGTGCCTGTGCATGTGCTGTGATATAACACAGGTGCCACCACCGGTGTGTGTGTGTGTGTTTGTGTGCCCTGCTACTGGTTCCACACATGTGGGCACCCTGTCCTGTACTGTGTGTACAGTGGCTGCTCGGTGTGTCTTTGAGGTCACACCTGTCCAAACATGTGCTAGTCACGGGTGATGTTCTCACCTGGGGGTGTCTTGTATGCAGGTTGGCATGCCAGTGGTGTCATGTGTGCTGCATTTTTTGGTTTACATATGCCATTTATGTGTATGAATCTGCTGTGCTATGTTGTCATGTACTGACGGATCTGTGCCTTTTACACCCAACAGAGCACAGGCCTCAGGTTGAAGAAGGCGACGTGTCGCAGGGGGACGGCTGACACTGCAGAAGCCCACAGCATTGCAGGAGGGTGTCCCACATGCCCCAACATGCAGAGGAGAGCAGTAATGGACCTCAGGATGTATTGCGTGAGTACTCTGCTTGGTTCTGCAATGCTTATGTCTTGTACTATCGGGGGGGGGGTTCTACGCCCCACCACCATTGCTGTTTCTCTGGACATGACTGTATACACGGTACACTGTGATGTGCTACTCTGTTCTGTACTGGACATTCCAGCGGCCATGTGTCTGGCATGGATGCATCACAGTGTGCCCTCCAGTGTCTGTGGGTCTGTGCAGGTCCTCTGCTGTGTCATCACGTGCTGCAGTGTTCATTGTTTGCCTTTCTTTTCAGATCTGGGTGTGTGCAGTGGTGCTGTTGTTGTCTGTACATTGTTGAGCCCAGGTGGGATTTGGGTTGCAGTTCCTATTGCTGCAGAGTAACTACTGCTTGGTTTTCTGCTGACACATTTGTGCCACTTCCCAGTGGTCCACCCATAGCAGTACATCTGTGTGACGGGCCCTGTTCCCTGTCCTGCCATGCGTTGCCTGTTCCAAAGTGAGCCAGGTGCATATATGCCTATCATGCCTGTGCCATGACATGTGTGTTGCTGTTCTATCTGTGTGCTGTTCAGGGTGTTTGCCCTTGTGGTGGTGTTTTGTCACCAGGTGGGGAGCTTCATGCCCTACATGTGTGTGCATCACTGTACCTGTCCTGTGTGTAGCTTATGGTGGACCTGGTACTGTGGATGCATGGCAGTCATCACGTTGTGCCTGGTGGTATCCCTGCACTCCAGCGGTGTGTTTGCTACAGTCCTGGTGATGGGTTTTGCCTCATGCCTTGCTGGACCACTGTAGTGGCTGACAACCATTGTGGTTTGTAGTCGCTGTTCCCATTCCTCTTATGATTGCTGACTGTGGTTTGTTACATAATTTTGTTTCTGTGGCCAGCATGTTCCATCCTGTGTCATCCCATGTGTTTGTCATGCAATGCCCCATTGTTATCCATGTCTCAAGGTTTTGGCTCTCTGATTGCACTGTTTCACTGTGCACGCTACAGAGCTGTGTAATGTCCACTGTTCTGTGGTGCTGTCTGCATACATTCACGCATTTCCATGTAACATAGGGTGGTTCTTTCTGTCTTTGGTGTCCTGCCTTGTCCTGCAGGCCAGTGCCAGATGTGCCATCTGTATTGTTCTGATGTGCCACAAGGGCATGGTTGTTGGAACATGCTGTCCACCATTTGTTTGCTTTCTGCAGTTGCATTGTGCCTCTGTTTCATTCTCACAGCCTGACATGGTCCCCCTTTCGCCTATAGGTCCACACCGTTCGTCCCTATGGGCCATACAACCTGAGGAGACTGAGGGGAGGGATAACCTCCTATGCCACATTGTTTGTCAACAAAGAACTCTTATACAGCAGCAGGCAGTGCTTATATCGGAGATAAGGAGGGTTGCCACACTGTTGAAGGAGAGACTGCCAGCACCCATTGAACTTTGATCCTGGTGCTATTTACGTTTTGAGCTGTTTTTCCCCATACACCCTTTGCCATTTCCATTGCCTTGTCTATTCTCCATGTAGTGGCCCCCTTTGCTTTCTTTACCCACTTCTCTTTCCCCTTCCCCTACATTTCTACTTCCTCATTGTTTTTATCTCCTGTATTTTGTTTCTGGTTCAGCTTCCCTATCCCATATTGCCTTCCTGCTTTACCCCTTTCATGTGCACACCCTTATTGCTCTGTTGTCCCCCTTTTGCTTATTTCCTGTTTTTGTTTACTATTTTTTCCTTTTTATTACTATGCCATTGTTATCCTACTGTTCGTGTTTGATGTTTTTTATATAATTGCTGTTTCTTTATATCTGTGTCCTGTGGTTTTATTGGGTGCTTGTTTTTTTTTTTTTTTTTTTGGTGTTTTGTACTATTTAGTGGTTGTCGCCTACGGGTGCTGGCTGTTCCTTGGCATTCACAGGTACTGCACTGCTGTCTGCTCCTGTGTACACATTCAGGGCTGTTTTCTCTGCCTGTGTTCCTGGTGGGCTATATGTCACCTCCGCATTGTGTTTCTGTCAGTGTTTGTACTTGCTGCCTGGGAGCTATATTCAGCGTAGTCTTATTTGCTATATTCAGTGCTGTCTTATTCCTGGGCTATTTTTGCTCTGCACTTCAGGTCCAGTTTGCACGGCTTCCTTTGCATGCTATATTCAGTTGATTTAGCACTGGGATATTCCTTTCAATATAGTAGGCTATTTGCTCAGGCTGTTTTGCTGCTGGCAGGACTAATTTAGCCCTGGGCAAACATTTGAATATCTGGCCCTATATGCCTTATCAAAGGGCTGCAATTGATTTTGAAATTTGGGTAACTGATTTTGCAACTAGGCTGTGAGCTTTTCTAATTTGTAAATTGGCAAGATAGTATCTTTCCAATCAGTAATAGAAGGGGCTATTGGTTTCAGTCTCAACATAGAAGCGTTTTTCTTTTTATTTTGCAGCTGTAAACAGTATGTGTCATAAGCTTTGATGGGCCTTGTTCTTAATGTGTTGCAGATTCCTTAATAATAGGGCTGAGGCTGGAGTAAGAGGTCCAAAGTCTGGGATTAACCCTTGCTGTGCTGCGGACTTCTATACCTGTCCTAAATTCCTATATGATCTAAAACTACCCACAGACTAAGGGTTAAGTCATGCACTTCTGTCTCTGTCATCTTCCAGAAAGGTGCTATAATTGGGCAGGACCAGAAGACGTGTGTATGTGTGTGTGTGTGTGTGTGTGTGTGTGTGTGTGTGTGTGTGTGTGTGTGTTGCTAGATCTTGTCTGCAATTTTCTCCAGCATGTGGAAGTGTTTGTTGTGGAATACTGCACTGTGATTTTTGGTGTACAGAAGAACCATATTATGGTTTTCCATCCATGTTCCCTCCAGTAAAACAGTGTAGTGATTTTATGCTGCCTGTACCAAATACTAGTTCAGTCAGCAGGTGTAAGTGTGATACTATGTTTGTCTTCCCATGTCTCTTCTGTCTAATCTGTCAACAGTTTTGATGAGGTTAACAAACCTGCATATCTAACTGATATGAAGCGCTGGCTGACCTGCTCTTTCCCAAGTCCCAAAATAAATGTAACAACTGGGTGAGATTTCTCTGTATTCATTGTGATTCCTAGTTTATTCTGTAAATAATTAAACACTTGGAGATACTTGCAATGATCTTTGTTGGGGATTATGAACTCTTGCTGTAATTAGGGAAAGACTTATATTGCCCTGATCATAAAATTGAAAGGTTTGTTTAAAGCATAGCTGTAGCCAAGTATGGAATCTATGATCTAGCCATGCTTGAATAAAATGTTGTCTAAGGCTGGAATTTCCATCCATGCCCTGCTGTCTTTGATATGTTTTGAGTGAGCTAAGTATCCCAATGGTCCTAAGTGGACTACCATTACACTACTAACAGTGCTACCTTCCTCTGTAAGTGGAGTAGATCTAAACAATAGTTTGTCTCGCTCTAGGAGTGGCAAGTAAGTTCTCCAAGTAACAATTCAGCCTAGAGGTTGGACTTAACCAGGGCCCATGGTATTCTGCGGCAGGGGTCCTTGACTTCTCTGGCAGCATTTTGTGATTTCTATGGCATTATTTATTCATTTCTCTGGCAGAATGCAGCCCTGTCATTGGCTAAATTATGATGTGATGTCATTGATGACATCATATGCTGAGCATAGAGGAGGGGCTTCAGGATAAACAAGGTGGGAAAGAAAGCCTGACACTATGGAAAAACAGTATATTTATATGATAATTCACCAAAAACAATAAATTCTGTGGCACTATATATATTCTGTGGCATGATGCAAATTCTGCGGCAAATTCCGCAACCGCAGAACCGCAGAATTCCAGGGGCCTTGGACTTAACCAGTGGGAAATGCACTCTGATTGAGCAGCCCAGATAGTAAGTAACTAGACCAGGTAAAGCCAAGCCCCTCCCTTTGTTTTGGCTAACTGTAATTTGGCATAAGCAACCCTGTGTTGTTTACTCCTGCCATTAGTATCTGAGATGCTGTTGCCCTCAGGTTGGGAACTCTGTATTGGGGCTATAGGGTGAGTCTGATATAGGTACTGAAAATTGGATAAGATATTTATACGCAAAGAGTTGACTCTTTGTATTATAGATATAGGTAGCAGTTGGTAGCAAAGAAGATCTTCCTGGACAGCATAGAACAAAGGCTGGTAGTTTAAATTGTATAGGGCTGGCCCACCAATGCAGTGGTAAAGCTACCGCTTGTGACACCGATGACCTGGGGTTTGAAAATGAGCCTGGGGTATCAAAGGACTGGATGAGGCAGGAGGATTGAGTATCCCAAGGACTGCTTTCCTCCTCCAGGGGTGTGAGTGACAGCAACTGACACTCGACTGGCCCCTGGTGGAAGATGAGGGTCCAACAGCTGGTGCTCGCAAGATAGGGGAGGTGGAGCAGATGTTGATGTGTGTACCACAATGTCATTGCACACCACATGTCCTGGGAGATGAACAGGGGAAAAAAATGCCTGACCACTGCAGGAAGATGTCCTTCCTGCATTATAGGCCCCCCACCACTGACTGTGATGCTCGCCTTGCCATACCTACCCAGTCTCTGTTCAGGAGAAGAGAAAACTCCAGTGGCCCTATCCTGGGGGGCAATCCAAGGTGCTACTGAGCTGAGGTAAGCCCTGGAGAAGGCTGGTTATGGGGCTGGGTGCAGGGGTTCAGACCAATGGGGTCAGTTGGGTATGGGCACAAAAACTGAACTAGAAAATAAAAATAAAATAAATGATATACTGTAATTGACTTAAGTCAGTTGTAGGGTGTGCTCCAAGGTACATTAAAGATTGTTGTCCCATTTAGAGGGAAGTTGTATCTTGTCGGTGGTCTAGCATATAATGTATCCTCTGGTCATATAATTGAAAGGTATGTTTAAGGCCTAGCCATGTCTGATCATAACACCTCTGTTTTTTCAGTATTTAATTTATACCCAGAAAGATCACCTATTTCCTCCAAACACTGCACCAAGGGTGGTAATAATGTATCTGGATTGATCAAATAGATCAAGAGGGCATCAGCATAGAATGCCTCCTTAATGTAACCCTGTGCTTCCAGGTCTGGTAACACTGTGATTTACTGGATACATTGGGCTAAGGGTTTGACATAGAGGGCAAACAACAAAGGGAACAATAGACATCCCTATCGGGAGCCACTGGTCAGCAGAAATCTGGTTGAGAATGAGCCGTTTTCTTTCACAATAGCTTCTGGGGCTTGGTATAAATTCTGATTCAAAGATTAGAAGGGTAGAGCAAACAAATGTAAAGCATACTCCAAAAATGACCACACAACTGAGTCAAAAGTTTTGCTGGCATTGAGACTGAGGATTTAAGTTGATGTCCAATTTTACAGGCATGTTCAAGCAGCAAGAGAGATAGCTTAACATTATCCACCATTTTTTGGCTCCAGATAAAGCCAGCCTGGCTGGATCAATCAGGGCAGCTTACACCTTATCTTCTTTATGGGCCATTATCCTGTGAATACTTTATAGTCCATATTCAGGACTGAGATGGGGTGATAGGATTCACACTTTTAGGATCCTTTGCTGGCTTTAAAATAGCTGAAATATTAGCATAATTCCAGAAAGGAGGGGGTTAGTGTCCCACCAGGCAACAGTGAACTTTTTGTAAAAGGGGTAATCATGATCTTCAATTAACTTTGAAAAACTCTGCTCCATACCAGTCTGTGCCTGGACTTTTACCATTTTAATAAGGTGATACTATGGTGAATTTTCTGTATTGACATTGGGTGGAGAAGCCCTTCCTGATGCATGTTGAGAAGGCTCAGGAGAGAGAGAGAGAGAGAGAGAGAGAGAGTTATGCAACAAATTGTTTAAAATGGTCATCATGTAATTCAGTCCCTTGTGTGTATAAAGATTTACAGTAGTCCTTCAAGATATCTAGAATTTCTGATGTGGCCCCAGTTCCTGTGTTCATTAGCACTGGGATTGCCTGTACCTTTTGCCATTAGTGGAGGTAGTTAGCCAGTACCTTGGCTGCCTGCACGCCTCCCTTGTAATAATTTTGTCATAACCAAAGAAGGGATTGCTCTATTTTATACTTTAGTACTGACTGGATTGCAGCTTGAGTGTGTTTAATGTGTGACCCTAGGGAGGTGTCTACCTGCATGTGTGCTAATTTGTTAATTTTAATAATTTTACTTCCCTTTGTTTCTTTTTTTTTAAGTGGCATACGCCACAATTTCACGACACAGAACAACTTTAATAATGTCCTACAACATGAAGACTGGAAGCTCAGGACTCTTATTTTCTGATATAATCTGGAGTACAGATTCTTCTACTATTTCCTGGAATTCATAGTCTCTTTAAGGAGTACTACATTCAAAATTTGCAAAAACATGTACAAAATTTGTATGCTTAGTCCTGATGAGTCCTTTCCTTTGTTTGCTGTTAGGAGTTTTTTCTAAATTTATCTACTAGTTTTATGGCCTCTGAGGATCTCCATATTAGCATGGGTTACTGCTCTACTTTGTCCTACAATGCTTCCTGTCTCATGCAACAGTAATGCGTTGTTAAACTTGGTCCCCTCACCCATATGGCAAACCAACTGTACATCCCTGACAGCATCTACAATATTACCTAATTGCAACTCCATTGAGCTATAATCATTACTAACCTATAGGGCACAAGTACCTACCATATAAGAGTAAGGTATTAGGATATTATTAGTGATTATTACTGTGATTATTGGAACTTGTAAGTAACATACCAGGAATGAATTTCTGTATTCCTTGTATAACACCATAAGCTATCTTCTGAAAAGTCGTACTGTATTACACAGCCTCCTCTGCCACCATGTGGATTTATGTAACACCGCACTTATTTGTCTTATCTTTCTGTAATTTGTGGTAATCCTTTGTATTCACACTTTTTAGCTGACTTTTCAAAAATTCTATATCTTTCATACTGTGGAGCCACCTAACCTTTGGCCATTAGGGCCTATTTTGTATATCTAATTTACACACAAAGGCAAAGTAACTATGGTGGTTATCTTACTATATAAGCTACTGCATAACATATTTTCTCTGAGATCATTCAAGGCCATCTTCATATCCTGTGGTATAGGAAAACTCTGGCTCCCCAGTGTCTACTTTAGTAAGGCTCTGATTAGGGCACATGTCTGATTTTGTGTAATAAACAACATTATGACTGCTAATGCCATTTGTCTATTGTTTCTTCTGTTGGTTTATTACCACCAAGAACCTGAGAGGTGATTCACCTTTACAGCATCCAGGACCGCTGATTCAGTGAAGGAAAGTACTGCAGCAGTAATCTACAGATAGGAACCTGATGTTCAGGTCTCAACTAAATAACTTTAATTCAGTATTTTTGTTTTCTATGTGTTTGTCTAGGTTGAGCCAGCAGGAGTAAATGTTTTGCTTTTAAAGCTTTTAATTTCATCAAAGTACACCCAGCCATAAAAAGCACACAGATCATACTAGGTCATCAGTGATATAATTAGTAAAGATTCAAGCTGTTTTCTTATAGAATACTCATTCAGTTAGACCTCAAGTGATTGTTAAGCTGTAAATGTAGCCTTCAGTGCTCACTGGATGAGGAGAGTGATTTAAAATTCCAGCTGTACTGGTGTAATATTGACTGTAAACCAGTACTAATTAAATCTATGGTCCCAGGTGCATCACTGTCACATGTAACAGGAAGCATTATAGGAAAAATAGGAGCAATAATCCATGATGCTATGGAGATTCCCCAAGGACATAAAACTAATAGGGGAGGCCATAATAATAGTGGGCAAACTGAAAACATATCTCCTAATAGCAAACAAAGGAAAGGACACACCAGGATGAAACACACAAATCAAAACACTTTGCACAACATGTTTTTTTTTGTGGATTTTGAATGTAGTACTCCTCTAATATAGTCATTAAACATCCACTGTGTCTCCTTGCAGTCTTGGGGTTGTTTAATACATACAATCTGTTGGGCATGATCTGACAATAGACTCAGGTGTAACATACTGTCATAAATACATTCTAAATAGGCACCATACTAATATAAAATAATAAGAATAATAGGTATACTGGTGCTTTCCTGGATTAAATGTATGCCAGATTTCTAACATGCCAGTATCCTTTAAAATCAGAGAAAGATGTTTTTGTCCTGTGGTAGAACATGAGGTTGAGATGTTCAAAGTGTCCTTAACCAGGTCCATTAAAAAAAAATAAAGTTCCCTGAGGAGGAAGGCCCATTGTTAGAGTTTGAAAATGTTATTAAATAAAAGATGTATTGTGGAGGCAATGCTCCCTGGTGGTATACACACACTCTTTACTGTAAGTTCTGGGCCATGGAGGAAGCTCACTGATTGCTAGGGAAAATCACCCTTCCCTGTCAGTGTAGGTACCTTCTGTTAGGAATGGTGAGTAATGTGGGACCAGGATAATTGGCCCCGATCTCTTCCCTATTGATAAGTCTATGCAAGAATCTGCTTAAAGCCATGTTTTAACATTTTCTGATGCTTGTAGACCTTAAATATGTTTTCTGCAGAAGAAGAAGCTGTTTTTATTATTTTAAAGCCACAAACACCTTAGAGTGCTTTATAAGTTTTGAAAGCCCATTGACAATCGATAACAGCACTTTAAAAGACATCATAAATGTAGTGGTCAGGTAGCCTTTTAAGCAGTGACCAAATTATCCTTAGAGTAAATTTATGGGATAATCTACATAGTAATTGTGGAGAAGAATATTCCTAAATTCAAGAACTCAGGCCCATGAATGGGTCTGTTGTTAATCCTATGCCCAGCTGCCAACAATCGTACACTACATCTAATGCATCAGTAACAATTAGTTGAAATTTGCAAGTTTCATATTTTATAACCAGCCTCAACGAAGCTAATACCATATCAGTTAAGAGTAATAAATTACAACTGTGAAACTGTATAAAAATGTCAATACAGTCCTCAAGGGACCAGGGAATCCAACCTGTTGGCCAGTTGGGCAGTATGAAGTTAATAATAAACACCCACTGTAAGAACAGTGAGGGTTCAGTAAAACCAAAGGAAGCTCATTTTTTCACATATGTATTCATTAGTAATGTTAAACGTGTAAGCAAAAATCATAACAATAATACAAAAACCAAAATTTAAACACATCATACATACATAAATGCATGAAATCATAGCACACTACTGTTTCCCTGTTTGCTAACAATAGTCATCTTAAAATATACATACAGACTGAATCCCTACTATATACTGGGATAATCATTGGTTAATAGATCAAAGTTTTATATATTTGCACACATATATATATATATAGAGAGAGAGAGAGAGAGAGAGAATAATGGATAGGCAACTGTGTGTTATGGATATTTTGTACACACCCGAGGTGTGTGATGACCCATAAACCTCAAGAGCAAAGCACAAGAGGTTTATGAGGTCATCAGATACTGAGAGTCTGTAAAGAAATCCACAAGACCACATTTGTCTGTCCTTTATTTTGTATAATTACTGATGCAGAAAGCATCTGCCAAAGTTAGTACAGCAGCTTTGCCACACACACACACACACACACACACACACTCAGTCACACACAGATAGGTGCATGCATGACAAACACACACATACACACACATACACTTTCTTTTCTTTTTTTTAATACAATTTGGAACCACAATAGTACCCCTGAGAGAAGCCCGCCAACATGGTCCACTCCTGATCACATTAGCTACTTGCCCCTCTGTGTATCGAAGCCCTGCCCCAAGTGTAGGAACAGCAGGATCAACAACTAGATAGATTTTTCTTTAGGTTGTAAAGGCAGGATCAACCAGATAAACAGTGAAAGACAATATTAAATTACTGTACCTGTGAGTCTGAGAGGGAAATGATCATTGCAGCTCTTCAGTAGTGAGGAAATGGAGCTGCCATGTCTGTTGAGGTGTTAGGCCCACCCATACACAGTAAGAGCAAATAATGTGGCATGTGAACTGAGACTGACACTGCTACTGAAAAAAGTTTTGGGAACACCGTAATGACTGGTTTTCTGGTTATTACAGAGTTTGAAAGATGCCTGTTAACTGTGTGATAAAGGTGATCACCAGTAATTATAGTGGTTTACTTACTGTAATTTTATAGAAGACACAACGGTGATCTCCAAATAATAACCCTATATAAACTACATTTTACTCCTCAAGAAGCAACATATTTAATGGAGTTATAATATAACACGATTCTATGGGGCTGTGGTACAGAATGTTTGAAGGAGGAGGCAAACATCAAATGCTGATATTAAATTATTAATGGGGGTGATAAATTGTTTAAACTTGTCTTTCAGGCAGTATCATATAATTTGTCTTTCTCATAAATTTCATTTAATGAAACAAACATTCATAAATTAATGTATTTTTAAAGATATTAAACCAGTTTTGTCCTGGAAATTTTGGAAATTCAGACCCATTCCAATGCTGCAGAGTAAATCTCTTTACTGACATAGACGCTAAAGCACATATTTTCTCTTGAGCTGGCAAAATATTAATACATAGAAACATAGAAACATAGAAGTTGATGGGAGATAAGGACCGCAAGGCCCATCCAGTCTGCCCATTTCTTTTTCTACCTTATAAATGTGCCATCGGCCTTTGCTCTGTCAGTGGCCTATCTATTCATAGTCATTTGTATTGCTCCCTTATGCCTATCCCATGCCTGTTTGAAGCCCTGCACTGTATTCATAGCCACCACTTCTTGTGGTAAGCCATTCCATGCATCCACCACCCTTTCTGTGAAAAGAATTTCTCACATTCCCCTTAATCGGCCCCCCTCTAATCTCATGCTGTGTCCTCTTGTCCTGCTATTTTTCTTATATTTAAACATGTTAGACTCTTTCACCTTGTTAATGCCCTTAAGGTGTTTGAATACCTTGATCATATCACCTCTCTCCCTCCTTTGCTCAAGGGTATACATATTGAGCTCTGTTAATCTGTCCTCATATGTCTTCTGATGCAGTCCCTGCACCATTTTGGTTGCCCTTCTCTGGACTGCCTCAGTTTGGTTAATGTCCTTGTGAAGGTGTGTCTCAATACTGCATGAGTACTCCAGATGGGGCCTAACCGGTGTCTTGTAAAGAGGGATTATTACTCCTCTTACGACTTGTGATACCCCTACTAATACACCCTAACACCCCCATAGCCTTACCTACTGCTTTAGAGGTCTGCTTGATGATTTCAGTCATCAGTGATGATGATGCCCAAGTCTCTTTCTTCCTTTGTGACTGCTAGCAACTCCTCCCAGTCTATAGGTGGCTTCAGGGTTTCTCTTCCTATGTGCATGATTTTGCACTTCTTTGCATTAAATCCTAGTTGCCACTCTTCTGACCATTTTGCTAGTTTATCCAGATCTCTTCTCATTCTGCCCACCCCATCTGAATCATCTACTCTGTTGCAGATCTTGGTGTCATCTGCAAACAGACAAGCCTTACCCTCTAGTCCATCTGCAAGGTCACTAATGAAGATGTTGAAGAGGACTGGCCCCAGGACTGATCCCTGAGGTACCCCATTTGTGACTTGCATCTCTTCTGACTGTATACCATTTACCATCACTCTCTGTTTTCTGTCCATCAACCAGTTTGCCACCGAGTTGACCAACTTCTGACCCACCCCGAGCCTACCCAGCTTATTTATCAATCTTCTATGTGGAACAGTGTCAAAAGCTTGTTGAAGTCAAGGTAGGCGACATCAACTGCTCCCCCTTGGTCCACCACTCTGGTTACCCAGTCAAAGAAATCTATGAGATTAGTTTGACAGGACCTTCCTTTTGTAAACCCATACTGTCTTGGATCCTGTGCCCCTATGGATTCCAGGTGTTGCACTATCCTTTCCTTAAGGAGTGCCTCCATAATCTTGCCCACTACTGAGGTAAGACTGACTGGTCTGTAGTCCCCGCCTCCTCCCTGCTACCACTCTTGTGGAGTGGGATCACACGAGCTCTTCTCCAGTCTTCTGGGACCTCTCCTATGCTCAGAGACTCACTAAACAGTTCTGCTAATGGCTCTGCTAGTTCCACCTTTAGCTCCTTAAGTACCCTGGGATGTATGCCATCAGGTCCCATTGCTTTACCACCCTGAGCTTAGCAAGCTCTTGTAGACCCTTTCTTTTGTGAATGGAGTAGTGCTCACCTCCCTCCCCTGTGTCCATGATGTTGAGCTGTGGGCCCTGCCCTACCTTCTCTTCAGTAAATACTGAGCAAAAGTATCTATTTAGGATAGATGCCTTACAGGGTCCTCCTCCTCACATGCTCCTTTTCTCCATTGCTTAACAATACTCCTCTGGACTTTCTCCTTTCACTAATGTATCTATAGAAAGTCTTGTCACCTTCTTTTACTATTCATGATAGTGTTTCCTCAGTTTGGGACTTTGCCTGCCTTACTGCCTTCCCTGCTTCCCTTAAGGCAGTTTGGTATGCCTCCTATCTTCATCCCACTGTGTTCCTTATATTTCCTGAAGGCCAGCCTTTTGGCTCTGACCTTTTCTGCTACTGTATTTGAGAACAAAGTGGTTTCTTCTTTTGCACTTCCTTTTCTGTCTAACACAATGGGATGTTGCTTCAAGTATTGCATCCTTAATGCTTGCCCACTTTGCCTGTACCCCTCACCTGTGTTTCTTTTTGCCAGGCTAGCTTAACTCTGCTGGCCATCTTATCAAAGTCAGCTCCTCTGAAGTCCCATATTTTTGCCTTGAATGGGATGATTTAGATGTAGTAGCCAAATTGAACCACACCATGTGATGGTCACTGGCCCCAGGTGACCTTCTACCTGGAGATCTGTGATCCTTCCTGTTAGTCAGTACTAAATCTAGGATAGTCCTGTCTCTTGTGGGTTGCTGTACCAGTTGTTTGAGGCCCTCCCTGCAGGGAATCCACTATGTGTCTAGTTCTGGCAGATGTTCCTGCTGGTATTGACCAATCTGTATCCGGCATGTTGAAGTCTCCCATTATCAGAACCTCCCCTTTAACTGTCATGTTTTGTATATCTTCTAACGGTAATGTGTCTATGTCCTTCCCCTGGTCTGGGGGCCTGTAGACAACCCCAGTTCTTATGGCTGTCCCATTTCCTGTTTCCAGGGTGACCCACAGTTCTACTGGCTCCTTATGTGTATTCTGAATTTCTGTAGCTTTGATATTTTCATTGACATACAGGGACACTCCTCCCCCCCTTTTTGCACCTCGGTTTCTTCTGAACAATACATAGCCAGGTACTGAAGTCTCCCAAGTGTGGTTACTGGTAAACCACATCTCACTAATTGCTACTATGTCCAGTTTAGCCTCTGACATTATTGCCTGCAGGTCTGGGATCTTATTTCCCAATGATTTTCCATTGGCCAGATTTTGGTGTTAGTTGTTGGGTGAGGTTTGGCATTACCCCATAGTCATATGGGAGACAAACCTTTTTCTTACCTGGTGATGCAAATGAACTGCAAACATGCTGAATACCTGTTTGACCACTAGCTGAGGGGGGAGGGGTGTTCTTCCCATTCGACGTATGGAGTGCTGCACCCCTCTCCCCATTTGCTAGTTTAAATATTCTGCAAAGATGTCAAACTTCTGCCCCAATGCACTGACTCCTTCCTTAGTCAGATGCAGTCCATCAACTTTAAAGAACTTTCACTCCCAGAACTGTTGCCAGTTCCCTACAAATCTGTGTCCTTTTTCCTGGCACCAGCCCTTGAGCCAGGTGTTTAGCTCCCTTATCTCCCCTTCTCTGACCTTCTGTCCATCTGCTCCCCTCTCCCAGCCTGGCAGGATCTCAGAGAAGGAGATGCCGGACGAAATAGATGACAGTTTGTCACCCAGCCTGGTCAGGTGTTCCTTGGTCTCCACAACTGACCGGCTGGTGAGATCATTAGTCCCTATGTGTACTAGGACATCAATGTTTTCTCCTGATTTGTGAACAATTTTAACAATGCGGTCAGTGTCTCTCCATGCTGATGTACCTGGGAGACATCTGACCATTACCCCTGGCTGGAGATGGGTATCAACTCCCCAAATCATGGAGTCTCCTATGATCAGAAGTTTTTTGGATTTCCTTTTTGCTTTTTTTGTTTCGGTTCCTGATTTAGGTGAGTTTTGTTGTGCTAGCTCCTGTGCTGCAGTGTCCTGCTCTGCAGTGTCTTCTGCCTCTTTGTTTGATTTCGGAGATAGAGGCAGATACCTGTTTGTAGTGTTTATATGGTTTTTGGAGGTAATATGTTGGAGAGAAGAAAGTGATGGGGCACCCGATTTGCCCCTCCTAACCACCTGCCAACCTCCTGGACCAACTACCCTCTGTGGTCAAGGTTTTTCTGTTGGATGCTGGGAAAATGGCGGGTGGTTCTTATAATGTATTTCCTCTTGAATATGAAATTTGAGGCGTGCAATCTCTGCCCATGCTGCCCGGAGCTGAGCCCTAAGATCTCCAAAGGCCCAGCATGTAGGACAGTGTCCTAAATCCTGTAAGACTGTCCTTCTGAAAATTGTTCCACAGTACCTACAGTTAATGATATCCATTTCAGATAATTTGCTGGGTTTATAACCTAGTCAGAGTAATTAGAAGGAAAAAAAATGAAAAAAAAATTCAAGTAATGGTTTGATTGTGTTTTGTTTAATTTGTTATAACAAGTTAAATTACTAGTGCCCCTGTAAATGAGCTCACCTTGTGGAGGCCCCACTGATCCACCCCTTCCTGCTCTGCCACAGGAAAAGTCACAACTGTGGTACCCTATAAAAGGAGTGTAGTGTGGGGTGGTTGGGGATGGGGGTGGGTGGCTGGGCCCTTCCCCTGCCGAAAAAAGAAGAACCACGGACAAAAGAACAAGGAGGTAAGAGCAGAAACAATCAGTCAACAACAAATGCAGTAACCCTGAAAGCTTATCCTAATGTTAGATAAAACTATAAAACCTGTAAAGCACCACCTGTAATAATTTCAGAGAAGATATACGCTGTAAGAAACACTTTGCTACAGAGAAAATAAAGCAATGAAATGTTAGCAACAAACAGTAGCAATCCCTGTGAGTAAAAATAAAACACCACCACACAGTAAATCTGTTTAGCCAAAATAAGTCTTAATCCTTTTCCCTTGCTCTGGTAAGTTCTCTACTCTGCCTTTCAAGCAGTCTTAGAAGGAAAGAGCTCAGGTGAAGCTAGGTACCTTGGCCAGCAAACCAAGTCTTCTACCTCCAAGATATCAACTAACCTGACTTTTAACCCTTCTTTCTGTTGAAATTACTGACAGTTTGCCAGCTCCACCCCCACGTACACACCTAATCCTTTGGAAGAGCTGTGAGGAAAAGCAATTAGCTCCTTCAATGTGAGAAGGAGACTGAAACACCTCTGAGACAACAAACCTTTTCAACAAACAAAAAAAAGCAAGAATAAAATAAAACACAGTGTCAAACAGTAATTTTGCTTAGCCCAATGATAAAAAGTCACAAAAAGTAAGCTCCACCTGTAATACAGTAATTTCAGAGAAGATATACCCTGTAAGAAACACTTTGCTACAGAGAAAAATAAAGCAGTAACAGAAGATATACCTTGCAAAAGACAATTTGAATCAGAAGATTACAGCAGTAATCTGTCAGCACACCTGCAGGCACACCTTGTAATAATGCAGAAGAAGGTATACCAGCAACAATAATTTGAATCAGAGAAAAATAAAGCAATGAAATGTTATCAACAAACAGTAGCAATCCCTATGAGTAAAAAATAAAAACAACACCACACAGTAAATATGCTTAGCCAAAATAAGTCTTAATCCTTTTCCTTGCTCTGTAAGTTTCCACTGCCTTTCAAGCAGTCTTAGAAGGAAAGAGCTCAGGTGAAGCTAGGTGCCTTGGCCAGCAAACCAAGTCTTCTATTCTATTTGTGATATTGTTAAAAAAAACAAAAAATCATTGTCACTGGCAATGAGATGTCCTAGATAAGTGATATTTATTTAAAAACTCCCTTCCACCATTCTTGTGCTGTATGTATTGACAGTCCAAACCATATGAAATAAAGTACCTGTCTCATTACAACCATGTCAGCACCTGTCATGTGAAATAGTACACATTCTGTACAACAACATTGGAGTGAAATATGGTCTAGAAATTAGTTTATTCTGCATTGATTTATTTTTGACATTTTTGTAATATTTGCAGTAATAAAAAAGGTCCACCAGATTTTATGATCGTAAACTTTTTTGTATCCCTAGACCAACCTAACTGTATGGTTTGTAGAGCTTTCTCATCCAATAATGATAGGCTGGATATGTAATAATCTTTAAGTTTTCTGTTAAAACTATACTGCAAAATGTTATTTTGTTTCTGTTTCAAGCTTAAGACATTATCCAGTTTCAATCTGTAGTTGCTAATAAGTTTAATAAACATTGGTTTTAGCATGTTAGAATCCATTACTGATAGAGTAATGTAGCTAGAAAAGCTATTTTTAAAAGTATTCATAACGTATAAAATTATATGGTGTAGTGAGATCAGACCAATTAAATATATTCATACATGTGAAAGCTTTTGTTATACATGACTTGCCTATATTGGATTTATTTGTCCATAGCTATATGTTCCAAAATATACTAGAATAAAGGGATGGTGTGGGAGATGTTGTTTTATTTATATGGCTTATAATCAATTTAGCCATATCCCTAAAGATTCTAGAAAGTCTTTTTTGAAAGGTTTTAGGAATTAACAGACTACAATATCTTGAAGAGCTAGTTTAGAATTTTCATAATCCAGCAAAAACTGTAATGGATGGTCATATTTGCCATCTGTGGTACAGAATTTCACAACTGGGGTAACATATCTCAGTAACTCTTTTGCTTTATGTATCACATAATATTGATAAGGGTCAGGACACCCATTCTACCTTTTACGTGCTGGACTACCACTTTTTCCATGCAATTCTTGGGACAACCCCCTCTCCACAAAATGTTCTAAAGATATGCTTTATGTCAGCAAACCACTCTGTGGAAATAAATCCTAATAATGACTGTATTTTGAAACAAAATAAGAGGCAAAATCATCATTTAGAGGGAATCAATGCAACTTCATAAAAATAATGGAAACTTTTCCCATCTATCCAAAAAGGTTAATCACTTCCATCCTGGCATGTTCTAAATTACATGGTAAAGTTACAGTATAATCAGAAAATAAAGTGACACATACATATTTTATGGAATTAGTCATTTGAAGTTCTTGTAAAAGAGATTGGATTCATACTGTTGGTTCTTTGGGGATCATTGCCATGGTTTTTGATTTATTCAAGATATATAGCTGGACATAAAGGAAAATAGATTAATGTTATTCATAAATGCATGACATAAGACCTTAACATTTGTTACCAAAACCAAAATAATATCAGCATATGCCCTGATTTTATCATTACTTTGTCCATATTTGACGTCATTAATTTGTGGGTTATTTCTAATCTTTATAAATATTTGTAAAACTAAAATAAAAAGGGTAAGGAAAGTGGGTAACCTTGCTCTGACTTAACTTTTCATTTGAATACAGGCACTTTTGTAAGTATTTATTTTAAACCTAACTAGTGGTTTTAAATATAGTGCCTTAATTAAAAGAAAACTGCATGCAACATTTATAAAAACACATGTTGTACTTTCCTGCCAGTTTATGGCCCTAGAGTAATCATGCAGGCTTCTTTTATTGCCTTTGATATGTTGGAATTTTCCCAGAATGTCTCTGGGAATGATGACAATTAGACCTAAGACCTTCAAAGGTATATCAGCTTTATTATCACCCAATGAGAGCACTTTACAAAACAAATTGCCATACATCCATAGCAACAGCAGTTGCCACTTGGAGAAATCTGACTCTGGCTGGGGAGTGAGGGCAAACACGTTTTCAAAGCAGTTAACTTTCACAAGCAGTTGCTGCTAGATGTTACGGCTAGATTATAACTAGGATCTTGGGTTTTTAGTTCTAATGTTAGGTTTAATTAATATCATTCTAGAAGGCATTCTGGGAAAATTCCAACAGATACAGGCAATAAAGAAGTCTGCTTGGCTACCCCCAAGGGCCATAAAACTGGCAGGGAAAAGTAAAAAAAAAACCTTGCCAATGACACAAGGAACAAATGATCAGGGACTATCAGAGAAACAAAAACCCAATGCACAACATGAGTTTTTATAATTTTTTTATAAAGTTTTCCTTTAAGGTAATACAGTTTTTTGGGGGATGACCCATATTTATAAAACAGGAAATAAAACTGCCAGTTGATAACTCACTCGATACCTCAGCTGCATCAAATGCCATAAATATGGAGTTCTCTGTTTGAATTTTGGCCACTTGAATTAACAATTGATCCCTTTCTACTGCCTGTACTACCATAGGAAATTCCTCATGGGAAGCTCTTACTTGTGACTTCCAAGAGAAGACAGGGAGGAGAGAGATTATGACACTCTATTTGTGTGCTCAAGGCAAGGCTGACAGGGGCAGTATGCTTTCCTAGAGCTGGGAAAAATTCCAGTCAAGAAACAGCCCCAGTCCCCCAGGGTGTGATCTGGCCCCATAAATGTGGGATAGGGATGATGGGGGAGCAAAAGAAAAGGTACAAGTGTAAGAAGAAAATAATTTGTAAACACCCTCCAGGCCATGGCTGAGGTTTGTGACACCCACAATGCCCCACCCCCTGATCGTCATCCTCCTAGATGGGGAGCCAATGATATACACATACTGCACCGGAATAAAATCATGTCAGCAGGGGAAACTCAGCTTCAGGGTCTCACTGCAGGGGGGCTTAAAACTGTAACAGCACCCACCAGAAGTGAAATATACCATCCATCCCCCCCGACTGCTACCAAGGGAGGGGGGAAGGGACCCTGCCATACCACACACACACACACACACACACACACACACACACCCCAGCAGTAAAATTAGAATTGAGACTAAGTATAGCAGCCTGCTATGAGGGCATCCTATGGTGACTGTGGAGCTTCTCTCCTTATTGCAAGCTAGAATAGCAGGGTTGTGATAACATAGGGCATCAGCTATTAAAAGACAGGGAGCCCCTGAATAAAAATTCAGCATCAAATAATAGGAATGTCCCCTGAAATAAGGACCGGATGTCATGTAAGAAACAAAAAATCTGTGTCAGCCTTAGGAAAAGCTGAGTGCATTGTTCCATGAGGTGGTCCTGCCTCCTGAAACAAGCAAATGGAGGCTGACAGTATTCAGCCAGATTAATCTTCCAATGCAGCAGTTACTAGCCATCCTACTGCCCAGCTTAGCACAATGCTAGCCATTGCTGTCAGTCCATGGGGACTGTTCTCTTCCATTTAAGTAGCTGAGAGTCCCCTAGCCAGTAACCAAAGTAGCAGCCCCACTAGGATTAGTATCTTGAAAGACCACAATTTTTGAGGTGCACAAAGTCAAACTTCAGTAGCATCCTGTGAAACATAATACAGAACAACAGGTTTGTTAAATAAATACATTTTAAAAAAATACACACAATTTAATTCAACTCCTACTGCCTAATTGCAGACCAAACACTGAATTGCAAATAGTGATTGCCATCCAACAGAGCATTTAACATTAAATTAGCAAAATACAGTAATGCCATTATGAATGCTTAACAGTATAAGTTACAGTAAATTTATTACTTTTTAAAAAAAGTTGGCTAGGAAAGCATGCAGAGCTGAGAACAGCTTGGGTTTAATCTACATTTGGGGGGGTGAAGTAAACAGGGAACAAATAATAGCGTGCAGAAAAAAAGCAAGCGGCAATGCTTTCAAATAGTGTGCAAGTTTTAATGGCTCATGGAATGGGGCACTGACTTTTTTGTGCTGCCCTTAGAGGTTGTTCTAATTGTACTGAATTTGTTCACTACAACAGTCTCTCAGGGACCTATGCATAAATGGCATCCCAGCCCTATGTGTCCTCATACACAATGCATAAGGAGACATGTGCATCCTAGGTGTCCAACAGACATCCATGGATGCACGAATGTCGTGCTTGCTGCACACCCCTGCCATCCACACCAGATTCTGTGAAACTGCACAACTAGCCTGGGCTGTGGGTAGGGAGTGGATGAGGCCACAGTGGGCTGGCAGAGCACAGCATGCATGGTGCCCATTGTACTCCGCCAGTATCAGGTGGCTTACCACACTGCACCATCCAGAGGGCTGCCTTAATGGTGTGCACTTCCCAACCAGAGTCCACACAGTGGCAAGGCACCCCGCAGTCGTGGCCCCAGCCCCCCAAATATGCCACAGAGTGATGGGGGAGGTAGAAGGTAGAAGATGGCTGTAGGGTGCAGTTGCCAAAGTGGAAGAGTAAACAGTTGGGCTCTCGGGATGTGGATTGGAAGCCCACAGTCTGGCTCTTGTCCTTCTCTCTGGCTGGTCCCACACATGTGTGGATCAACATGGCTCCACAGCAGGCTACATGGGGATTGTGCATCTTGGCTCCATCATACTGTGGGGTCCAGGTATGCAGCACACAACAACAACAGCTTGGTAACCACCTTTACCAGTGTGTAGCAGGCCCATTCAGGCATAGGGGCCATGATCTGTAAATTTACGATCTTTCGTATTTTTTTTAATAAGAAATAAAATGTGTTGATCAGTTAGCAAGTTAGTGATAAAATGCCACAACTGTCTGCTGTTTGTTTTTATTATTATTATTATTATTATTATTATTCTGATTCCTGCATCTCTTCTCGTAAACTCTTTGTTGCAATCATCAGTATTTCACAGCAGGTTGTGGTCAATACACATAAGCCAAGACTACAGATTTCACACTGTAAGTTTTCTGTGCTATTTTTAACATTTAGTTTCAAGGACAGCAAGGTGAACCTGTGATCAAGTACAGAAAACAGTTAACAAATGGGGCCTGACTGTTTAAACAAAATGATAAAACTGACAGTTTCCACGCAGATTTTAAATTATTAACCAGCATTCTCCCAGCATAATGGCATATACAAGGATATTTTGAATAGCTATAAAACATTGGGGTCAGCTGTGTACATTTCTTTGGACTATAGTGCCACCTCCTGAAGAAAAGTGTCTAATATGTTGATAAGCATTAAAACAGTGCCACCTGGTGTACCTCTGCAGAAATCAATGAAAAGAAAGTTAAAAGCTATAAACTTCCATTGACAGATTAATAGGTATTCAGCACTGCAATACCTTTGCATAATATGGTAAAGTGTGGTAACTGGGACATTCAGGATGGCTGGCACTGAGCATAATGTGTCAAAATAGGTTCTGCAAAATTGCACTCTATTCATAAAACCAGGTCACCTGTCGTGCCTATACAGTACATACTGATACACAGCCAGTGCTGCATTTTTGAAGTTACAATGTTTAATACCAGGCCATTTTCTAAGTACAGTTTTATGCTCCCACAGCCAGTGTTCATTAGAAAATAGAGGCATTCCTCCAGTGCATGCTGTATAGTGCTGGGCAACATTTTTACTATGCCAAGAAAAATGTAACACAATTTCTCTTTGAGTATTTGTGTAGTTTTCATGAAATAGTGTCAAAATCTGGCCTAATTTACCAGTGCTTCTTATTTAAATAGTGCTGTTGTTTTCCAAATTGCACTTAAAAAAATGTGATTTAATGACAGTGCTCAATTTCAACAAAGAATGCAAACCACACTGAAAGTTGCTGCAAGAGAATGTTGTGCTATGGCTCAGTGTACTGGCAGACAAAAGGAAAAGAGACTCTGCACTAACTCCCACTTTACTATGTAAGGAGTGGGACTAAGACTCTAGGAGACAAGATACAGCAAAGTGCAAGAGTTTATTTCATAGCTATGGTACAAGATAAAAAGCCAAACAGGAGCACCCCAAATCTAAACCCTAAATGACCATTTTGCTCTTCCAAGCTTCCTCAGTCCCCCCCCACACACACACACACATTTGTACAGCCCCATTTTATAGTGAAAATTTAAAGATACCTTACATTGGAATTTACTACCCCTTAGTCTCACGAGAAGAGTGGGGATGCTCTGGATGGTGATCCTGCCAAGGGCCCTATATCTTTTTCAAAGTATCCCTCTTTCCATAACACTTAACATATTTCGGCTCTGGTATAAAACAATAACCAGATTCCTTTCGGGCTGGACTTCACCTCCGGATTAAACTTTCACACATTGTTCCTCCCAAGGGGGAGGGGAGGCCTCACCCTCCCAGACCTTAAGCTCTACTACTGGGCTTCACACTTCCGCTTTATTGGACATCAACACTTTGGGGCACCCCAAACCCTGTGGCGGGTGACTGAGGCAGCACTTTTTCCAGACTCAGATTTTGTTAAAGCCATGTATCACCTAGACCCCAGCATGGACATTCCACATGCCTTAATCCATGGCTTCAAAACCAACTATTGGTCTGGATAGCTATTTGCAAAGCTATGCATTTAGTTCCCTTCCTTAGTTTACTTTGTCCCATAACTCTTTTAGAACACTTCCTGGCCCTGACTGATCTGACTTTTCAGAGGTGGGAACATTTTTCACTCCAGTATCTTTACCAGTTTATGACTGGGGCAACCTTTAGATCTTTTACTGATATTCAATGGGAGTTTGACCTCTAACAGTGTCATTTTTATAGATACCTACAACTTTGACATTATTTTGACAACCTTCCCATCAGAGTTCACTAGTCTGAGTGTCACCCACCTATAATTTCCTCCCTTATCTCTGTAATATGGACTGGTGATACTGGACACTTGACTTCTGATCTTTATAAATCCCCGATAGGCACTACAGGCAATCCCACAGAATATGTGCTACAAAGGTGGTGTGAAGAACTTGGCCAGCCAGTTAACATAGAACAGTGGCATGTGTCCTATCAAATTGTCTCCAAAATTACTTGTTCTCACCAATGGCAGGAATATGCATGGAAACATCAGATATGGTTCTTCTGAACACTGGCTGTCATGGCTCGAACACACAACTAGGGATACCTCCTGTTGGAGGCAATGGGACACAAATGCCCACCATATCCACATAATGTGGGCATGCCACCTTTACACCCCATTTTTCAGTCACTCCAGGCGGAACTAGAGGAGTTACACAGCAGAGCAATGCCTTTAGCAGCTGAGATGTTCTTAATATTTGTGCTCCCATGGGGCTCTCGTGATCCTCATTCATATCTTTTAGGTTTCCTGATTATCGTGGCAAAGAAGGCAATTACCAGGGCTGGCTTGCTCCTCAGATTCCCACCTTGGTAAGTTGGATAGCCATAGTCAATCAGATATTATAGGATGGAGCAGATTACACACACACTTAGTGACAGTGTAGACCTCTGTTTTTCTTGTTAGAATTGGTGGATCCTGCATGTAATGACTAAAGACCCAGTCTTTGTCTCTTGATGGGTATTTTGGACTCAGGGCATAGCTTCTCCTCTTCTTAATGTAGACGAGCCCACTAAGTGTACTAGTCCATTAGTTTTATTGAATGAATGGTCTACTCTATTATAATAACTAACCCTATATACAGTATGTTTTTTTTTTGCGCCTGTCCCACGTCACCTTGAGGAATGTATGAGCCGTCCCTGTGCCTCCCTGCTCCACACAAGTGTCACCTTTTTGGGAAGTGTCTGCTCATGGAAGGCTTAAGCTTCACATTTCCATCATTCAATTCCTCCCTCTGTGCTGTCCCTAAGAGGGTGGAGGACACACTTGAAATTGTTACCCTGCAGAATGGGACAGTTTTAAAGTTCTTTCTATCTTGATTCCATGCTGAATTGTATGACTCACTAAACTGTTACTCCTGTGGATACTGCAGACTTTGAAAATGTTTAATAAAGATTATATTTACAAACAATATATACTGTACATTGTAACTATTACCCAACATCTTTAAAAAACAAGTGAGATAAACATGTTTTCTGACACAAACTAAACATACAAATTAATTACTAGTATAAATGTATTAACAATAGATATAACATGCTGGTAAAAATAATTATGGAAGGTATAATGATTAAGATACCTTCCAAAATAACATATTCAATTTGATTATTCGAC
The DNA here is from genome assembly GCA_016271365.2 of Neoceratodus forsteri. Taxonomy (NCBI): domain Eukaryota; kingdom Metazoa; phylum Chordata; order Ceratodontiformes; family Ceratodontidae; genus Neoceratodus; species Neoceratodus forsteri. The sequence continues at coordinate 807,005,232 of CM028132.1, read as the reverse complement.
TTTATTTGAGGAAATTCCATAACAATCTCTACCAAATAACACTGGCATCCTACAGAAAGAAAAAAACAAACAAAAAAATTAGAAAATTAGTCACAAAATAATGGCAGATGTGCTCAAAATTCAAAGAAGATATTATAAGGTTACACTACATATGATATACAATTTATACTAAACTGATGTATTTTTTTATTATGTATTTTATGTGTTGTTTTCTGTTTTCACCTGCTCCCATTCCCTGACCTGCGTTCTAAGACGCCTTCCTGGCTTGCCGCCCCCTCCTGCCTCTGCTGCCATTGGACCTCCACCCGGTGGCAGCGGAACTACGGAGGGGGTGACAACCACCCCAGGAGAGGAGAGCTGCCATTAGGCACACAATTCTGCTATGTCCCTCCCTCCGTGCCGGCACCCCGATGGCCTGAGATCATTCCCAAACCCACATCGCTGGCATGGCGTGAGGTGTGGTATCCAGCACCTCAACCCTCAATGCCACTGGGCCGGTTAACTGATACCTTTTTTGAAGAAATAGTTCAGCCCCTGTACAGTGCATTCACTGTCTCAGCCAGGTACCAGGTCAGCCCTGCCCTGAAAGAAATTAAGCAATGAGTACACTTAGAGGTACGGCAGCATACCAGAGAGACCAACGTCAAGTAAACTAACATGGGATCCATAAATGGATGCAAGGCAAGAAGAAATATACCCCAAGCATAGTTATTGCCTGATTTCTTCTATGGATGACCTGGAACTGAGACAGTAGGCTGGATTTTATAAGGAGATTGAGCTTGTGCCCAGCCCTGTGTCAAACCCTTGTGCCGCTGCAGCTGCGGCTGCAGTGCCACAACTGTACCCGTTTTGTAATCTTGGGTGCAGTTGCGACAATGACCTGATTTACAGTTGTTGCACCAAATCCCAGGTGCAAGCTCAGTTTAAAAGGTCCTTGGTATTGACACAAGCTAGGCCAGAAAAGATGGTCTAGTGAGTGTTATGTGCTGCAGGGGATAGAACATTACATTAGATTGCGAAAAGCCCTGTGCACTATATCCTTGGCACACCTGGAGGCATGTGGCAATCTTATACTTTGCAAAATCTGGCCCCATGACTGCACTATATGTAGGCGTTGCCAACAGAATGAAACACATATAGGTAGTCTGTCACTGTCAGCCTATACTGCATCAGATGTAATGAGCTGTTTAAAAGGTGACTGTTTCGTTTGGAGAAGCCTTATCAACCACATACTCATGATTCCTTGCACTGGGTTAGAGACTGTAGATCTTGTACGTGGTTTGGATAGATTGACAGAAACAAATAAGTTGGATATTTGTTTACTCATTGTATCCTTTTATGAATCCCACACACTGTTCAGCCTGCAGACTGTTTCCCTGTTTAATCACTGCCTAATATTTGATGATTTTTTAACTTTTGTATAGATAAAAAAGTTTTTGGGGATGAACTAAAAATGCTGTCCCATATACATTTTGTTACACTTGGACTGTAAAATGGGTGCTGGTATAGATAACATTTAACCAGGTTTTTTTTTTAATTGGGCTCCAGTTTTATCAAAATAACATAATGTTTTTATTTAGTTTCTCTCTAAACTCTTCAGAACATCTTCAGGACTGGAAGACAGCCTACTGTACATGATACATATTTTCAGAGGATGTAATGTGGCTAATCTCAGTTGCTACTGTCCAATTTCTATATTGTCATCTTCAAAAAATATTAAAAGTTTTTCCTATATCAGTCAGGTTTCAGAAAAGAACATAATATTTCTCATATTGTTTCAGAAGTTGTCAGTGATCTTTATTCTTCTTTTAGCAATAAATCTATGTCTCAAGCAATATTTCTGAACATATCTGAGGCCTTTCACATGGAGGATCACAGTCAAGGCCCCTACTTTTCTGCGGCACACTGGGACCAAATTCTCATAAGATTACCATTTGCCACAGAACTTCTGCGGGGTGGTTTGTAATTTTGTGGAAGTTCTGTGGCACTAACAAACTACCACATCACAGTGTCAGCTTGTCATCCTGACTTCACATCAATGGCAATAGTTATAGCAATCAGGATAGGGAAAAGCACAGTAACACTAGTTCAAAAAACAACAGACTTACAGAAATAATTTCATGTCTAAAGGAAAAAAATCTATTCCTTCAGGTCCTAGCCTATTGCATAAATGAAATACGTAGAGGGACCTTATGTAATAAATAAGTATTTCTATACTCATGCTGTCTATACCACTCATGAGGTCCCCACTGTGTATCACTTATATATTTATTGCAATCTGTAAATATATATACAAATGTGTGTGTGTGTGTGTGTGTGTGTGTGTGTATATAGTGAGACAGATACTGTATGTGTATATATATATATATATATATATATATATATATATATATATATAAAGACAAAGAACCTCTGTGCGCAAACACTGAGGCAAGGGTTACCTTAAAGGGCATTTGGCTGGTGTTAAATAGGGTGATTGATATCAGGGTCATCACAGAATAAACATGCTTGTCATGATAAATGTGTCAAAGCCCTCACACAGTTTGCAAAGGGTGCTAACAGAAGACATAGACACATGTTTCAGTCCTACCAGGACTCATCAGTATGCCTCGTCTGTTTGACACCCCAGTGGAATGGACCAGCTACCCTAAGACAGTGTGTCTTGGATGTCTTCTGTTAGCACCCTTTGCAAACTGTGTGAGAGGCCTTCGGCACCATGCAATTCTGCTTAAAGTTGGACTAGCATAACATTCTGTGGTGATTTGCATATGCAGCCCATGATGCTTTGCATTGTGTGGGCATGTGTGATTTTATTATATATATATATATATATATATATATATGGGATACATGATGGACATGACTGTGGTATTGCAAATATTGTCACTCCTGCAGAGTGAACTCTGGATATCTTACAAGTGCGAGAGCAAAGTGAGATATCCAGAGCTCACGATGCAGGAGTGACAATATTTGCCATAGTTATCACGATCTGCCCGCTAATATGTATTCAATATATACAATAGGCCAAGAGTTTTAGAAGTTTTGTTACACTGTCTTGTGTTCTGTTCCTGTTTGTGTGTTTGCTCATTCTGTGTGTGAGCTTTTCTGAATGGGCTGGCAGTGTTATAAACTCTGGGAGACACATGAGTATGTTTTGCAATGCTAAATGAGTTAGTTTTAGGTAGGAGTGAGAAACATAATTTTGTGAGGCTGTATTGTTTAGAAGTGTGGCTGCAGTGAAGCTGAGCATCACAGTAATTGTAATGAGCTAAGAAGCAGAGTGTCAGAACAGCTGATACTGTTTTCAGTGGTAATTAAGTTAGCTGCCGGCAGAGTGCAGAGTGTTCTGTGAAATTGTGCTCTTTAGGATTCTGGCTGCAGGCAAACTCAAAGTACCACAGTAATTGTAATGGGTGAGAATCAGAGTTTGAGGAACAAGTGAGAGTGTGTTTCAGTGGTAGTTGAGTTAGCTGCAGGCAGTAGTTTAGACTGTTCTGTGAAGCTGTGCTGTTTAGAATTCTGGCTGCAGTCACAGTAATGAGCTGGAAGTTGGTGGGGGGGTGATATAGGTGTGTTTTGTAATGCTCACTGAGTTAGTTGTAGGCAGCAGTGAGACCTCTCAGGTAGTTCTGCATTTGTGTCCATGGTAACAGCACAGGTGTTTCTTGCATGCTGAGGGGAAAGCTGCCTAGGGTGATGATATCAGTGACCTTTTGTGACCTGCGTGTGTAAATGTCTGATATCATCACAGTAGAGCAGAGGGTGAAAATATCACACTCCAGTGGAAGATACGCTGTTTTATCTCACTCATTACCACTCACCCCTATTTTGTGTGTGTGTGTGTGTGTGTGTGTGTATATAATATATATATATATATATATATATATATATATATATATATATATATAAATTTCCATGAAATTTTATCCTCATTAATACAGATCCCTTTGGGAATGGAATAAACAGAACAGAGGAGATATTGCAAAACTCATTTTTCATGCCAACCTGCTTCCCCTGACACACTATGGAACACCATCAGGCCATGACATGCATGTGAACCGATTGTAAGATACAGCTCTCCAGCCCATCACAATATGTCCCCTGTGTGACAGAACACTGTGCCATACCTTCCTAGGCTCAGAGCAGTGGTGTGCTCCCCAAATCCTTGTGCTACCCAGCCAGCTCCCAGAGCTCATCTCTGAACCTGAGTTGCTGGCATGGGAACAACATGCTACCCTCTGTCCCAACAGCTGGCCCTGTGCACAACATTTCTCCATAACATTTAGGTGATTCTATCAACCAATGACAACATGTAATCAATAACCCTGGCAAAAAGTGCACAGTGCAAATATTTATTTAACAAGTCTATTCTTTCAACAGGTGTACATATTATTATATTCCACTTTTCTAGGCATAATTACTTTATTTTTCTTAAAAATGACAGGTTACTTCATTTTACCTGTTATTTATTTCAAATGGCATCTCTATACCTTAGCAGCACAAATAAGTTTGTACAAAGTAAGGTATGGACTTAACAGGTCTGTGCTGTTGTCAAGGTTTTGTTTAAGTTGGCCCTAGTGTAATAACATAAGACTGAAAGTTACAGTATATTAGGCTGTAGTGCAGGTTGAGCAAATATCACTGTGCCTGATGTGCTGTGCCACCGCCTCTGGAAGTGGGAGCTGTGGTAGAAAAGTGACTTAATTTCTGTGGCAGAATGCAGCCATTTCTGTAGGTAATGTATGATGTTATAACAATGATAACATCACATTCTGCACATAGATGGGTTTGGGATCTAAAAAGAGAGGGGAAGAAACATAGAAACATACAATTTGACGGCAGATAAGGACCGCTTGGCCCACCTAGTCTGCCCATTTCCCTACCTGATGCATAAGCTGCAGATTCTAGTTAATCAACTGCTTACTTCCTCCTACCCCCCACTAGAATTGCCTTATGCCTGTCCCATGCATTCTTGAATTCTCCTACTGTTCCTGACTCTGCAACCTCCTCAGGAAGGCTGTTCCATGCATCCACAATCCTCTCTGTGAAAAAATACTTTCTAACATTACCTCTGAACCATCCCCCCTCTATCTTCAAATTGTGCCCCCTTGTTCTTGCACATCTCTTCTTCTGAAAGATACTACCCTCTTGTACTTTGTTAATTCCCTTGATATACTTGAAAGTTTCTATCATGTCCCCCCCTCTCTCTCCTTTCCTCAGGGGTATACATAGTAAGCTGCTTTAGTCTCTCCTCGTATGTCTTCTGGTGCAGACTCTGCACCATTTTGGTTGCCCTCCTCTGAACAGCCTCCACTCTGTCTATATCATTGGAGATGGGGTCTCCAGAATTGCATGCAGTACTCAGATGGGGTCTCACTAACTGTCTGTACAGAGGATAACAACTTCTGTTTTCTACTGTTGATGCTCTCTATGCATCCCAGTATCCCCCAGCCCTCCTTACTGCCTTCTCACATTGCTTGCCCACCTTTAGGTCATCAGATATAATTATTCCTAGGTCTCTTTCAATTTTGTTGTTGTTATTAACTCACCCCCATTGTGTACTCTTCCCCTGGGTTTTGTTTCCCAGATGCATTACCTTGCACTTTTGCATTGAATCTGAGCTGCCACATATTGGACCATTCCTCCAACCTTGCCAAGTCCCTTTTCATTCTTTCCACTCCACCTTGTGTATCAACAATGTTGCAGATCTTGTCATCTGCAAAGAGACATACCTTTCCTTTCAGGTGCTCTCCAATGTCACTTATAAAGACATTAAAGAGGACCGGTCCCAGTATCGAACCCTGCGGTACCCCGCTAGTTGCCTTCCTTTCCTCACTGTGGACTCCGTTTACTATTACCCTTTGTGTCCTGTTGTCCAAACAGTTTTTTATCCAGGCTACCATCTTGGGACCCACTCCAAGGCTGGCTAACTTGTATATTAATCTTTTGTGTGAGACTGTGACAAATGCCTTCCTAACATCTAGGTAGGCCATATCCACAGCCCCTCCCTGGTCTACTACTTTGTCACCCAGTCAAAGAAATCTATTAGTTTCATCTGACATGACCTTCCTGCTGTGAAACCATGCTGCCTTGGGTCCTATGCCCCACTGGCCTCTAGGTACCGATAATTATTTCCTTCAGAAGTGATTCCATCATTTTCCTACCACTGAAGTCAAACTAACTGGTCTATAGTTTCCTGCCTCTGCCCTGCTCCCACTTTTGTGAAGTGGAATCACATTGCCCTCCTCCAGTCCTCAGGTACCACCCCATCCTCCTGATTTGTTAAAGAGAGTAGTCAGTGGTGTTACTAGTTCTACCATTAGTTCTTTTAGAATTCTTGGTGAATCCTATCAGGCCCCATTGTTTCATCCACCTCAGTTTCAAGAGTTCTTTCAAAACCCTTTCTTCTGTGAATGGACTGGTATCGACCTTCTATTCAGTGTTTCTCCCTTGTTTGGTTTAGGTACCTCCTCCTTCTGCTGTGAATACTGAGCAGAAATATTCTGTAGTATCCCTGCTTTTCACTGTCACCTCTGCCCACATTCCTCCCTTTATTAAATCTTTGTATCCTCCTTGGTCTTTCTTCGCTCCCTAATGTACCTATAAAAGGTTTTATCCCCCTTCTTAACAGAGTTGGCTATCTTTTTTCCTCAGTTTGTGCCTTTGCTATTCTGACTGCCTTCCCTGCCTCCTTCTGCTTTAATTGATAAAGTTCTCTGTCCTGCTCCTTCTGTGTTTTCTTATGTTTCCTGAATGCTATCCTTTTCTCCTTAGCCATCTCTGCCACCTCTTTTGAGAACCATAGTGGTTTTTTCCTTTGTTTTGTTTTGTTGATTTGCTTCACACAAAGGCTTGTTGCCTCTGTGATGGCTGATTTGATTATTCCCCATTGTTCCTCTACCCCTCCTTCTTGCCCATTTGCTAGTGCTTTTCTGAGGCACTCTCTCATTTTCCCAAAGTCAGCCTTCCTAAAGTCCAATACTCTTGTTTTTGTATGGCTTGACTCTATGGCTGTGTTTATTGTGAACCATACTGTTTGGTGGTCACTTGTTCCCAGATGGCTACAGACTTCTAAATCTGAGATCCTTTCTCCTTCCCCATTTGGGAGTACCTCTGTAGGGCATCAAGAATGACCCTTCTCTTGGATGTTCCTGCAGCAAAGGTACTCCAGTTAACATCTGGCATATTCAGGTCCCCCATCAATAATATCTCCCCTTTTTCTGCCATTTTAAGGATGCCTTCTATCATTTTCTTGTCCATTTCCTTCCCCTGAGATGGGAGTCTGTACACAACCCCCATGCGGATTGTGGTGCCATTTCCTGTCTCCAGGGTGACCCATAGTGACTCATCAACTTCCTGTTTACTCTTTAGTTCTGTTGCTTTAATCCTTCCTTATATAGAGAGCTACCCTCCTCCTTCTCCTCCTTTTACCCACCCTGTCCCTCCTGTAGACTGTGTATCCTGGTATATTGACATCCCAGTTATGGTTCTCTGTGTACCATGTTTCAGTGACTGCCACAATATCCAGGCATCCTCTTCCATCAAGGCCACTAGTTCAGGGAGCTTGTTGCACAGACTGTGGGCATTGGTACTCATCACCTTCCATGTATTTTATGGTCTTACCCTTTTAGCCCCATCCCTGCCCTTACTGCCTTTTTTCTGCATTTATCCCTGTCCTGCTTCTCACTGACTTCTACCTTGTTGTTTACCTCTAACTACTGCTTTTGAGGGGAGGCTGGGATTTCCCTGCTCCTTTTCAGTGCCTCCCCCTTGGCTAGTTTAAATGCTTGCCAATGAAGCATTTAAACCTCTCACCTAGGATCCTGGCCCCCCCCGGATAGATGCAGATCATCACGCCAGTATAAGCCTGCATCCCTCCAGGTGGCTCCCCAGTCCCCAATGAAGCCAAAACCCTGAGCTCCACACCAGTTTTTCAACCATTCATTGAATCCCATGGTGCAGAATACACTTGCATCATCCTTGCCATAGACAGGCAGCACCTCCAAGAAGGTTACCGTACATGCTACTTGTCTAAGGCCCCTCCCCAACTCCACAAACTACTCTTGCACCTCTCTGATCCCATTAACAGCCAGGTCATTTGTCCCCAGGTGGACAATGATATCCAGCTCCCTCCCTCGCGCAGCTGCTCCCACGATCCTGAGGATTCACTTCCTGTCCCTCAAGCCGTGGTGCCAGGCAGGCACCTTACCTCCCTATCCCCTTGATCCCACTTCTACCCCCCTAATGACCAAGTCCCCCACCAGGAGTTGTTTCCTTCCCCTGTGGGGTCTTATGCCACCCTCCTGTGGGTCTCCTTTATGGAGGTTCCCAGCATCCTCCTTGGTCTCCACTGCAGGTGCCTCCATAGAGGAACCACTCTTTGCCATAACAGCATATGAATTGTGGAGAGGTAAAACTGAAGGGATGCACATCTGTTCCACCACTCTGTCCCTCCCTGAGCCCACCTTGGTCCAATCTCTCCTCTTTCTTGGCAACCTCTGAGGTAGTGGTGGTGGCCCTGGTGGTCCCTTGGTGGGGAAGAGGTTTCACGAATCCTAGCCAGGTCAGCCTGGAGACAGACAACCTCCTCCCTCAGACCAGAGAGATGCCTGCAAACAGGGCAGCATCGCAGCCTCCAGAATGTCTCCCGGAACAATGCTGCCCCACAGCCATTGCACTGCACCACTCCCATCTTGACTTATTTTGTGTCCCCTCTCCTGTTGCTTTGTATGCTTACTGTCTCCTCCCTCTATGTATTTTTACACTTTCTTTCCTACTGCCTATGTGCCTTACAACTCTTGCCCTTCCTGTTCTGGGACCAGAACTTTCTGTAGTCTTCAGTAGTCTCCTTCTTCCATGCTTGGATTCAGACCTCCAGGAGCAGGGTGGGAAAAAGTTATTTTTAGGTTCTTTCAAGGTTGATGAAACTAATGTGTCTCAGTGATCCTTCCCTTCCTACTGCTAAACAGGAAGTTCCTGTTGTCAGTCAAATCCAGTGGCTATAAAAGTAGAACTGGTGTTGGGTGGTGGGAAGGAGGGCAATTAGTAAACAATCTGTCATTCTAGACTGCTGTATGTTGCTCTGAAACCAAAGTGTTCTCTTCTGTCAAAACAGCAGGAAGCTGTAATTGGAGACAGCTGCTTTTGTACTACTAAGCTGCTAAGCCACACCCCAATTAGATTCACCCTCTGCTCTGACTCAGTAACTTAAGCTGATATAGCCCCCTTCCTCAGAGAAACACACAGTGACTTTCTTCTTCTTTTTTTAACTTAAATGAGACCCCCTTCTTCTAATAAAGTATATGTTTGCTTAATCCAAACAGGTACTAACTCCTGCAGAGATAGAATTGATTTTATCAGTAAAAAATCTGTAGTTCTAGACTGCTGTATCTTGCTCTGAAACCAAAGTGTTCTCTTCTGTCAAAAACAGCAGGAAGCTGTAATTGGAAACAGCTGCTATTGTACTACTAAGCTGCTAAGCCACACCCCCAATTAGATTCACCCTCTGCTCTGACTCAGTAACTTAAGCTGGCACAGCCTCCTTCCTCAGAGAAACACACAGTGACATTCTTCTTTTTTTTTTACTTAAATGAGACCCCTTTCTTCTAATAAAGTATCTGTTTGCTCAGTCCAAACAGGTGCTAACTCCTGCAGAGATAGAAGTGATTTTATCAGTAAAAATCTGTAGTTCTAGACTGCTGTATCTTGCTCTGAAACCAGTGTTCTCTTATGTCAAAAATAGCATCATAAGAGAACCAAGTTCTATGGATAAACAGAAATACTAATGAAGAATCACCAAGAACAGTAAATTCTGTGGCACTGCAGAAGTTCTGCGGTAGGTTAAAAGTTCTACATGAAATTCTCCAGCTGCAGAATTCTAGGGGCCTTGATCACAGTATATTACTAAATAGATTGAGATCATTTGGCCTTAGTTACAACACATTACTTTGTTTTTTGGCTTATTTACAAAATCAGATGCAGTGTGCTCGAGCTGTAGACACCTGTTCTGAACCAGCCGTATCAAAAGAGGTGTTCGGCAAGGTTCTGTGCAAGATCTCCTTTTGTTTATATTGTATATTGATGATTTGCCAAAATTTTATTCCTCAGATTCAAATTTGTTTCTATATGCTGATGATACCATTCTATATTCACCCCACAGTGATCCTAAGACAGTAGTTAAGACAGTTCAGGAAGCTTTTATTGAAGTACAAGAAGCTCTTTTTACCTGAGACTTCTCTTAAATACAAAACACCACAATGGATGCTATTCAGCAAAAGCAATCTTAATAACGTACTTGAATTGATTATCACTACTAAGAATGGTATGGCCTTGATGTTGGTAGATGCCTAAAAATATTTGGGTATCTTTTCAGTTAATAATTTAACTTTTGCAAGTCATATTTTTAATCTGCCTAATAAGTTAAATAAACTATTAGCTTTCTTTCATGAAAACAATCCCCAGTTTAGTATGTTTGTGTGACAGCAGCTTGTGTCTTCACTATTACTCTCTTAAATGGATAATGGGATAGAACATATTATAATGCCTCAAATACTCTTTTGGGTATGTGCGATCCTTTGTACAACAGTTCACTTAGATTTACAGTACTACTAGAGTATCTTGACAAACCCATCACTGTGTGTTATATTCCACAGATGTTGCATTGGTACACGTCTGTGTATAAAGTTCTGCTTGGTCTTGTTCCCTCCTATTAAATGGATATTCTTCAAAATATGTCATATCTTATAGTCAGATCATAGCTTATGGTCAAATCATTTGTTTTCATATTCCATCTACAAATTTAGTACTAAATATGTACTTTGTCACTACCAGTTTCTGTCCCTCAAACCTGGCCCCCAGTTCAGAAAACTGCAAAACTGAATTGCCTGTTGTCTACAACCCATTTCAAAATTTTAGTATCTGGTATAACCACTGTGAATGCTGTAGATGATGTAAAATAGAAACATAGATTTTGCAGGCAAAAAAGGACAGGTTGGCTTATCTAGTATGCCCTGATTTTTCCTACTTATTCTGACACCTCTGACTCTTCTTGGTCACTGGTGACCGCCACCCCTTTCCACTAACTAGTTTCCCCCTGTGCCTCTTCCATGCATTCTTGAAGCTTCCTACAATCTTAGCCCCCACAGTTTATGGTGGTAGGCCATTCCAGTCATTCAGGACTCTCTCTGTAAAGAAGTATTTCCACACATCCATTTTAAACTGACTCAGGCTTTCCTTGCAGTAGCAACTGCATGTTCCATCATCCTCCCACAGCACTAGGATCCAACAGTAGCTCCACCGACGGGATCCATGAGGGAAAGAAACCCCTACCCCTCACACCTGAACCACCCCAAGGGATGAGGAACTCACAGAAGTGACTGCATCTTAACCCCCCATGGTGTCCAGGCCACCAGTGGCAGCATCTGGCAGCACCAGCAGAGGGGTCCATGAACACTAGTGAGCCCTCCCCCCTTTTCCAAAGTACTTGGCAGCACTCCAGTTTGAACTGTGCACCCTCTCTGCCAGCAGCCAATCAGAACATGGGAAGGTGTCCTCACGTCAGCATCAAGAAAGGTGTCCCTTTAAGACAATTCCAGCACTCTGAACTGCAGTTGGGCTTTTCTCATGGTGGTGACTGCATCTTTGATCATTCTCCCCCCAGTATCCAGGGTTCAGGGGTGGCTCTAGCGATGGGTCCATGAAGGAAGGAAAACCCTCCCCCTCCCTCACCACACCTCAACCACCTCAAGGGATGGGGAACTCACAGTGGTGATCACATCTTAACCTCCCCCATGGTATCCAGGCCACCAGTGCTGGCGTATGATGGCACCAATACAGGGGTTCATGAGGGCTGGAGAGCCCCCCCCGATCAAAGGACTAGGCCACTACTCTGGTTTGAATTGCCTGCCCTAGCCAGCAGCAGCAGCCGGTAAGGATGCAGGGAAGGTGTCCTCTCCTCAGAGGCAAGGAAAGCATCTCTTCAAGCCCATTGTAGCACTCTGAACAGCAGTCGGCTTTCCTTGCTGAAGCAAATGCATTTTGGATCATCCTCCCCCAAGTACTCAGACTCCAGCAGTGGCTCCAGTAATGTGGTCCATGAGAGAAGGAAAACCCTCTCCCCACACCTCAACCACCCCAAGAGATGGGGAGCTCACAGTGGTGGCTGCATCTTAACCCCCTACCAACGGTGTCCATGCCACAAGTGGCAACTACCAATGGCACCAGCACAGGGTCCATGAGGGCTGGCAAGCCTTTCCCTTCCTCCACCAAAGAACTTGGCCACTACTCTAGTTTGAACTGCATGCCCTCCCGTTAGCAGCCAATTACAATGCCAGGAAGGTCCTTTCCTAATAACAGTCACATCTTTGAGCAGCCCACCAAGCAGCCCATTGCTGAGTGGCACGAGCTGAGGAGGAGTCTGCTGAGTCAGCTGAGGAAGTCGTTAGGACAGGACTCCTGCCTGCAGGCACATCTCAGCATGGAAAGTGTGAAGCAAACACACACTACATATTGTCTGAAACCAAGAACTGAATTATCTGTGATCAAGACAGGACCCCACTGTGCTGTTATATTACACACACTTCATTAACTCCACTCAGGTTAGGATCTTCTATGTGCTGATAACACCATACTATGCATAACATGCATTCTCGTGCTGCTGTCAGAACAGGTTTTGTTCCACTGTTGCTCTACAGTTAGTTACAGCAAGGTTTGCAGATAAATGTCTAATTCCAAGGTCTTGTTTTATCCTACTGCTGACAGGATAGGTTAAGTGCTGAGCTGCTAAACAGTTACATACTGCAGGTAGTGCTTATTCTGCCAGATGTGTATGGTCTGAATCTCACAATCTGCTGCTAAAACAGATTAAGTACTGAGATGCTCACCTTTAAAGCTATAGCTTCAAGTTCCACTTGCAGTTTTAGCTGGTCCATGACCCAATCTGACTAAGGCAAAGGCTCTAACCTGCTGCCAGAACAGGTTTTATTCCATTGATGCTCTACAGTTAGTTAAAGCATGGTTTGTCAGATAAAGCTGTCATGGAAAGAACTGCTTTTTATCCAACTACTGACAGGTTAGGCTAATTACTGAGCTGCTAAACTGTTAGTTAATTAGTGCTTGTTCTGTTAAATGTGTACCGTCAAGATCTGCATTTCATGAACTGCTGCTAGAATAGGTTAAGTACTTAGCTACTCACCTTTAAGGTTATACCTTCAAACTTAACTGCAGCTCTGTCTGATCCATGATCTATTCGGCTTATGTTATGTTAATTACTGAGCAGCTAAAGAGCTAGTTAGTTAATACTTTAAGTATGTATGGTGTAGGACTGTATCTCATAAACTGCTGCTAACCAACTTGTGAGTATCTGGTTATCTAGTGCTGCACCCTCAACTGCTAACTGGCAGGTAGGGTCCAGGCAGGCTGTGAAGCAAGTGTGCCTAGTCTCACTGCTCAACACTGTAAGCCCTGCCACTCTACTTGGGGCATAGTACGCCTCGCCCACCACTCAGGAGTCTCTCAGTGGCAAACATGCTGCTACTTATCTTCTGTATCATCACATCTAATGCTACCTCCCAGACACCACCATTTCACAACCCAGACTCACACTTTGTAGACATCCACCCAGGCCCATTACTCCTTAACTGGTTCTGCCCAGAGAAACTGATGAGGCTAATCTGCCTCTACCCCAATTTCTCCTCCTACACCCAGCAACCTCCCAAGACAACTCTGCCACAGTGTAGCCAGCTTCTTATAATACTGCTGCTCCTTCTGGGTGGGGATGTGGAGGCCAACCTGGGCCCGCCCACTGTACCAATTACAGACCTCTCCTCTTATCTAAGGGACTCAATATCTTTCACGTTAACATCAGGAGCTTACTTCCCAAAACTGACTTGGTCAAAATGTGGGTATCCCTGAACCATCTAGACTTCCTGATACTAAGTGAGATCTGCCCCCAATCCCCTCCTCATCCATTGACGTCCCCGGATAGATATCCTACAGGCAAGACCACTCCAATTGGAGTGGAGGCATCCTCATTTATTCAGCTAGCCCCCACAGCTTCTTCATCACTAACACCAAGAAGCCATCCCTACATCACACAAACTCATTTTAGGGATCCTAACCTGCTCACACTCCATCCCAATGTAGGTAACAGGTGTCTACTGCTCACCAGGCAATTCCTCCAATATGGTCATAGATATACTCCATAAAGTTCTGGATACCCTTCCTGAAGGTGAGCATATTGTGCTAATTGACTTTAATATTAACTGGTCAGCTGGCTCCAAGCTCCCCCTTCACAGCAACTGACACTCCAAAGTCAAAGCCCTGAACTTGCACTAACTAATCTCTCCCATACACTTCAACCACAAATCAGATAATCACAGACCAATAGACTCGGTGCTGGTATCCCATCCACAGAGAATCCTGTCCTCTGGCACCTTGCCTGATTTTACAGTGACCATTGTATGACACATTGTGGGTGAAAATTAAATCCACCATAGCCCCCACAGAATAAACTACACCAGAACCATCATTCTACCCTGACAGATTCACTCAGGATCTCCTGGCAGCCAGCTGGTTCCCTTTCAGATCAACCCTTGATCTGGAAGATGAACTACCGCACTTTTGCTGCATATTCCTAGATCTATGTGACAAACCATCACCAATTAAGTGGTCAACAGTCTGTGGCCACCACCTCTCCGGGATCACACCGGATATAATTAAACTGTTCTGGTGGAGGAACTTGGCTGGGTCTAGGCACAAGTCAAGTGGGTTACCCAGGCAAGTCTACACTGCACTCTGGAATCTTTGTACCAGGAGCATACAGTATGTCTAGCCAAGGCCAAATACTTCCAGATCAAGCTATGTTGCAATACCCTTGACCCTTCTAAATTCTGGAAAATGGTCAATAGCCTAATTAAACCCTCCCACTTCCCCAGTGGGGCACAGATCTCCCTGGTTCCTCCTTAACATAAATTAATTCTAAATGACAAAAAGTCACAGGCTATGCTCTTTAGCAACAAACAAAGCAGCACTAACCAAGTACTAAAAATAACAACTAAAGCTGATTCCACCCTGAAGCAAGTAGACTCATATAAATACCTGGGAGTCTGGTTGGACTCCCAGGCCCGGATATTCAGACTGCACCAGGCTGTGGTGCAAGCCTGGGCCCAGCGCAACTTGGCTGCGCAGGGGCATTGACTGGGCGATATTCAACGGAGCTGTGCCATGGCACAGCATCATTGAATATTGCACCCTGGCCACCTGCAGTGTGCATGGTGCAGTGGCACTGCACCAGTGCAAGTGGCCAGAGTGGAGCAGGGGGATGCGCTAGCGCAGGTTCCCTTGCGCTATGCACAACAACAGCGATATTCAAAAGTGCACATGCAAATGGGGCCATAATGTATGCCAGGTGCAAATGGGGCCATTTGCATGTCATTATGGCCCCATTTGCATGCAGGTGCGCCGATCCCCGGAGACTTGCACCTGGCACCCTGCCAGGCAGCAGCCGTCGGGGACTGATGCCCCCTGCACAGTACGGCAATGCGCTCCTCTGCCCGATCGTGGGCATATGTAGATTTAAATAACATCCCATATCCCTGGTGGTCCAGTGGACCGCTACGCACCCGATCACAGGCTTAAGTATATAATAAAGCATGTCCAATGTCCCTGGTGGTCCAGTGGACTGCTGTCAGCCTGATCGTGGGCTTAAGTATAAAAGAATTCACGTCCTATATGCCTGGTGGTCCAGTGGACTGCTCGCAGCCTGATCACGGGCTTAAGTATAATAACATGCACGTCCTATATCCCTGGTGGTCCAGTGGACCACTCGCAGCCCGATCGCGGGCATTTGTATCAAAAAAATAAAGTCCAATATCCCTGGTGGTCCAGCGGTACCCCCCACTTGCCCACTGGGCCCCACTGCGCTCCCCCAGTCAGCGGCGGCGGGTGGCAGCCCACCCACCTGCCACCCTGCCACCGCCGGCTGGACACCGCAGTAGGGGCTATCGCCCATTGGTCCGACAGCATGAGCCGGGCGCACACCAGTGCCATATACACATTCCAGATATGTGAATGGATCCATTCACATATCTGGACTATCAAAAAGTACAATATGAGCTGCATGCCCATTGGCTCGCGCTAATGGACCAATGGACATACAGCATTACCTATGGTGTCAGTCGGCCGGCGGGGCGGCAGGCAGGTGGGGAGTGCTGCCGCCCGCCACTAACCGGGGAGCGGGCAGGGGGCTCAAGGGCAGGTGGGGGGGATACCGCTGGACCACCAGGGATATTGGACTTTATTTTTGATACAAATGCTCACGATTAGGCGAACAATCCACTGGACCACCAGGGATATAGGACGTGAATTTATTTATACTTAAGCCCACAATCGGCTGACAGCGGTCCACTGGACCACAAGGCATAAGGATGTTAATTTGTTTATACTTAAGTCCCGCAATCAGGCTGCCAGCGGTCCACTGGACCACCAGGATATAGGGACATTATTTATTTATTTATACAGATGCCTGTGATCGGGCATGGGGGGCGCCGCCATGGAGGTGCAGCCAGAGCTCGGGTGGCCACCCACAGGTGCCAACTGCTGTGCTGCGCCCTGCAACACGGCAGCTCACCTGTGGGTGGCCAGCCGTTGTTCCTTTTTTTTTAGCTCACCTGTGTGCAGTGCAAGTAGGAGTTGCACATGCATGGACTCAGCACATCCCGGGCTGAATATCAGGATGTGCAGAGTATGCATGGGCACGAACCCCTACCTGCGCAGACATTAGCTGATGCGCTCCGTGCATCGGGATTTGGGCCAGGCACAAACCCCGGCTTGAATATCGCATTGGCACATCAGTGGGTTGCGATGGTGCAACACTGTTGCGCCATGCGCAGCCCTTTTGAATATCCAGGTCCCAGTGTAAATGGGAAGTTCATATAGAGTGCCTAACAAAGAAATTAAATGTAAGGCTAGGGGTACTATATAGGCATAAGAGAAGTATCCCATGGAGGCTAGAAAATGCATTGTTAGTTCAATGGTGGTCTCCCTTTTTGACTTGGGCGATTTAACACATGGGGGGATGGATTTTGGAGGGAACTGGACAAACTTGAATGTAGTATACAACAGATTTTCCTGGTTCATCCTGGAAATCCCTCGGGAAACTCACCATTGCTTTCTTTATAAATTCTTGGGATGGATAAGTTTATCTGAGCATAGAAATTTACTTGCTTTACATTTGATTTAACAAAACCTCTCTCACAAAACCCTTCCCTATCTAATAAACCAATTCCAAAAATCTACAGTAAAAAGTGGCCTAAGGGCAGATGGTAATATAGAAATTAAAGTCCCTGTCTTAAAAACTACTAAAGGAAATTTGATTCTTTGTAGCTAGGGACCCAGAGTCTGGAGTGAACTACCTCAGTTTCTAAAAACTTCCCTTAAAGGGAAAATTTCATGGAATTCAATAAAATTATGGTTTGTGAGTGAGGCTACGTTATCAAAAAGATGTACCTATAAAGAAAAAGGTTAGGACACCCAGAAAATAGATAAACCAATGCTATATCTTTATTTAAAACTGTATAGATCCTGACTATTTTTAAAGCTGTTATAGGAATGCTTCCCCTTTTAGTGAACTATTCCATAACTTAATGTAAATATGTATGTTTATGTATTAATTGTCTAGTTTTTATGATCTTACGGACTTGAAATATGCATATTATTATGTATTATTTTTATACTATATTTTTATACTGAAACTGTGTGTGTATATGAATGTATAAATGATGAGCCCAGTTTTAAATGAGCCATGGCTCAACTGAGCAATCCTGTTCTTGAGCTACAGGAATAAACTATTTACTTATGTACTTACTTAACCACTGATGCCCTCATCCAATACTTCACAGAAGGACCATAAACTCTCTCACCCTCTGCAATCCAATCCAACCACCAATGGTAATCTCCACCTGTAGGCAATCTCAGTTCACGATGTTTGCAAAGAGTTTGTGATGCTAGATGCAGAATGCGGCTGTGGAGCCAATGATATCTCGCCCAAATGTTTTAAAATCAGCACCACAGCAATAGCTGTCCCTACTGCTCATGTATTTCATTGATTACTATGCACCAGTGCCTTTCCATGCAGTTGGACACAAGCACTGGTCCAATCCACAGAGGTGGCCCAGTTAACTCACCCACCTACTAACCAATTTCTCTCCTCCCCATCCTCTCCAAAACTCTTAAGAGGTTTGTCAGCAGGCTGCTATCAAATGATTATGCCAAAAGTGGCTTTCTAACTCCCTACCAATCTGGCTTCTGCTCCAACCATTCAACTTACCTTCTCAGAGTCACCAACCATATACTCACCAATATTGACAAGTATCTGGGCACAGGGGCCTCATTTACAGACCTAGCAAAGGCCTTCAGCACTATGGACCACCACCAGCTCCTACTCAAGCTAGCACACTCTGGTATCTCTCCCACAGCTCTTGCATGGTTCCAAACATATCTAGCCAACAGGACCCAATCTGTCAAGCTTGGTTCATGCTCCTCCCTCACCCTACCAGTCACCCTCAGTGTCTCACAAGACTCAATCCTGGAACCCCTGCTCTTCACCACCTTTATAACAACCCACCCTCATCCCTCTCAGTCAGCAGCATACACATGTATGCAGACGATACCATTATTTATTTATGTACACCTCCAAAACCTAAATTGGGGGTTCCCTTCAACAGGACTTCACTGCAGTACAGAAATGGTTCCTGGATAACCACTTCATCCTGAACTAAAAGAAAACAGTATTCATGTTGTTTGGCACAAGGATATGGCTCAGTTCTACCACCCCACTTTGACTTTATGACACTGGATGGGTCCTGCCTAGACTCTGTCTCTACCTACAGATACCTCATTCTTCATCTGGAACAGCACCTTGATTACTCAGGACACATCTCCCAGGTAGTAACCAAGTCATACCAAGCTTCATACCCTATACAGAATAAAGGACTGTCTCCATCAAAACATCCAAAAACAGGTTGTGGAACAATTAGTCCTTCCCCTTCTGGACTATGGGGATGTAACCTACTCAGGAGCTACCTCCACCTCATTTGATAAAATCAACACCCTGTTCAATGCATTTTGTAGATTCACCCTGGGCTGCCCCAGTATCCACAGCTACATGCATTTTATATTAACCAGTAATGTATGTTGTGCTAACTGCTATGATCCTCTAATGACAGCCGTGGATCTACTTTTTATATTTTTTACTGTTGTTACCCAGTCATGTTGCTTACAATGTATGGTTCCAAAAATGGTTGTTTACCAAGTACTTGTTACATTTGTACTTTGAAATGTGTAATGTATGTGCACTATATGATTCCTTAGTGTTCCATTCCTCCCCTCTCCCCAGGTCACAACTGGAAATGGGCCCTGAGCTCTGTTTGTTTACCTGGTAAAATATGTTTAAATAAACAGACTCCCCCCAGCTTCAGTGCATACCCCATGCCCTGCTGCCTTTCTTTCTCTGAAAGAGACAGCCCACCTGCACCTTGTTCACTGCTGTGAGGTACTTGTAAGTCTCAATCATGTCCTCTATCACTCTCCTTCCTCCCCGGGAGTATATGTTGAGATCCCACAACCTTTCCTCATATGGTTTCTCGTGCAATCCCCATACCATTTTGGTGGTCCTCCTCTGTATCACTTCCACCCTGTCTATGTCCTTTTGGAGATGTGTCTTCCTGAACTGGACACAGTACTCCAAGTGGGGCCTCAGTACTGAGCAATACAGTGACAGGAGCACCTCTCTCCTCCTTATAGAAATCCCTCTTCCTATGCACCCTAGTATCCACTAGCTTTCCCAGCTGCCTTGTCACACTGACCAGCTACCCTGAGGTTATCAGAAATGATGACCCCATCCCATACACAGTTCCTGCGTTTCTCCACCCCAGCTGAATGACCTTGCACTTTTTAAAATTGAAACCCAGTCACCGCACTTTGACTACTTCTCTATCCTCCCCAGATCCATATGCATTCTCGCCACTCTCATCTGAGTGTTCGCTGAATTGCAGATTTCAGCATAATCTGCAAAGAGACACACTTTCCCTTCCAGGTCCTTCAGAATGTCACTCATGAAGACATTGAAGAGGACGGTCCCAGCACTGATCCTTGCAGCACCCTGCTAGTCACTCCTCTGTTCCCTGAGTGCCTGCCATTTACCACACCCTCCCCCCCATCCTTACGTCAGTTTGATACCCAGTTTACCACATTCTCCCCTACTCCCAAGCTGCTTAGTTTCTTCATTGCACAAGTCCATTGCAAAAACAACAGATGCAGGCTACAGGGGTGGTACAGTATGTAACTAAAAAAACATCTAGTCAAAGTGCAGGCTTAGCACAAGTTATGCTCTGAGACACTTAGAGAAACACATCGAGAGTGTGGCTTAGGGTTCTTCACAAAAATGTAATATCACCCAACATTTAGTAACAACATTGCTCCATGTGAAAAATGCTGAATGTCAAGATAGAGAATATCCAAGGCAATAAATACTTAGTGCCACAAAATGCTGGCTGCAGATTTAAACTCTAAATACTGCATCTTACCCAAGTCCAAAACCAGCCACCTACCCCAAATGCATTGCTCCTTGAGCTTCATCAAGGAACCCTAAGTCATACTCTCTGTGTAGTTTGCTAAGTGTCCCAGGGAGAAGTATGTGCTAAGTCTTCATTTTGACTACATTTTATTTTAGTTACATACTATGCCATCTATTTAGCTTGTTTCTGTTGTTTCTGTAGCAGACTTTTTGCTGTTATTAGAAATCTTAGCCAGGGTTTCTTTAGCTGAGCACCCTCCATGTTTAGATGTACCACTGAGCGCAAACCCATTTACCCTCGTGAATTTGTGTTAGTTTCTTCACTAGCCTCCTGTGCAGCACAGTGTTGAAGGTCTTACCGAAGTCCACATAGGCCACATCTACTGCCCTTTCATGGACCATCTTCCTAGTCACCCAGTTAAAGAAAATCTATGAGATTTGTTTGCATGACCTCCCCGCTGTGAAGTCATGCTGCCAGTGGTTCTGCAGCCCTTTTGTCTCCAGTATATTTTCTGCAAAAAAACAGTGTTAATATACCAGTTAGGGTTCAACTTATCACCACAAGAGTAGGGAAATGTGGTGTTTAAGGTTTCTAACCCTACCTCTTCACCTGCCTGAGCAGCAAAAGGACAAGACCACACAAGCAACCACAGATAGCCATCATCAAGTAAGGCAAACATCATACAATTGTTTCCAGATGATACACATGCAGTAGCACTCACGTGCTACCTTTGTGGGTCTGTAGCTATGGTATACACACCACAATAGATGCACAGTCACTTCTGGCTGCAGATAGAGAGCCACAATATTTAAATAACAACACTACTTCTATGAGCAGAAGCACAGGCTCCTGCAGCCACAGATACAAATCTATGATACCCAAATTACAAGAGTTCTTTTGTCTGCAGAAGTACAAGCCCCTATGAGGCCGGTGCTTCTGTAGCTACAGGTACTCTTGCACTGTAAGACATACACACAGTTGTGGCTGCAAAGCACAAGTGTATGACATGCACACTGACCACTGGCTACAGAAGAGAGAGCTCCATGAAATCCATGATGCCAAAATTGCTACAGTATTTCTGAGGGGCCTGCACCTCGGCAACCACAAGTGTAAGACACATACACACCAACTTTTAGCTGCAGAAGAACAGGCCCCTATGGGACCTGAACTTCTACAGCTGCATTTAGAAATCCACATTAGCAAAACTGCAACAGTACTACTGTCTGCAGTAGTTCAGGGGCCTGTACCTCTGCAGCCACAGCAGTAAGATATAAAAACTAACTAAAGGCTGCAGAAGCACAGCCACCTATGTGGCCTGAACTTCTGCAGCTGCATAGAAATCCATGATACCCAATGCAGCAATACTTCCATCTGCAGAAGTGCAAACACAGGTGCTTATATACACTGCAAGCCATATACACACAGTGCCATGGTTGCAGTGCCAGGCCTCTGTGGGCTCCAGTGCTTCTGCAGTCATGGATACAAATCCACAAAGGTAGTACATAAGTGCTATTGCATTTGTGCCACTTGGAAACAGCTATATGTTGTTTGTCTTACCTGAGGATGGCTGTCTGTCATTGCTTGTGTGGTCTTGACCTTCTGCTGCTGGGAGAGGGCGTGAGAGTTGGGTCTGGAAACCCTAATGTTACATTTCCCTACTTTGGTGTCATTAAGTTGAATCCTACATAGTGCATTAACACAGTTTTTTGCAAAGAATTTGCTTTCTTTTTGAGATAGTGTAATTGTATCCTCATTCATGCAGGCCTCTTCAGGATCTACATGAACAGATGCTGATGTGCAGGACCCTCTGGCCCTGCACTAAGGAAAATCTGTCCATATTTAAGTGTGACACAAAATTCCATTTTTGATGTGCACAGAGTATTTTAATGTTGCAGATTTTAGTGTTGAACTTAAATATATGGTACAAAAATAATTTTGACCCTACATCATGAACATGGCTGCTAGAATGTGTTAAATCCCACCCAAAATGTGGTTTCACAGAGCAACTTCAAAATCACATTTTGACCTGTACTTGAAAGTTCCCACCATCCTTGTTTGTGGGGTAAGGTCTTGTAACAATATATTCAAAATCTGGGACTAAAATATTGGAAGATGGCCAAGTAGGGAGTTAAAGTATGTCAGGAATAAAATGGAATTTTAGTGTTGCACATTTAGTGTCACACATTTAAATTGCAACACTAAAATTTTAATATCTAAATTTAGTGTCCTTTTCTAAATGTCAGACTTAAATGTGCAACATTTAAACTTACTTGTCGCAACACAAAAATTGGCAATTCAGAAAAATGACAAATTCCCCAAAAGGTATTTATGACTCATTTGGAGAAAAACAAACAACAGAAACTTGCTTAACAGTTCTCGTTTAGTAAGATTCCTGTGTTTGTTTTTTTTCAAATTCTTCATTTTTATGTATCTTCACTTTTTTTTAACAAGTAAGAAAAAAACAAGATGGTGGTTGTCATGACCTGCAAATTTGTTTTCTTAATCCAAAAAACACTAATTTTACAAAACTAAAATGCTCATGAAAGTAAAATACTAGTGTTGTATCAGAGGGTTATACCAAAACCCAACTGAGCATGCTCAGAAAAAAATTAAAGTACTTGTAACTATGGAACCAACAAATATTTTCTCATGAAACCACCAAAAGGTCATCCTTGGCATGAGCCCCTTCAACCTTGAAAGTTTCAGAAAATAATTATTTTCTGTAAAGGCTATAGGTGGGAGCAAAAAACTCTGTAATAAAAACCAAAACGATGTTAACTTTTCTGTTGGTTCTACACATCCGGATCTCAAATAATTGGATAAGTGGCCATCACAAAGCTTCCCACATCTTGGGAACTTGCTTTCCAGACAACACATGCCAAATCTGGGGCAATTTTGTTGACACCACCAAAGTTATTAAGATGCAAAGTAAAGGGTTTAACAACGAACACTGTACTCAACCCAAAGTATACTGGTACTACTGTTCCAGGATAATATATACAGTATCATTGTGTGTGATGACTATTTTAGAAATGTATGTTTGTACTGTTATTGTTTTATACAATATTTTATTTTTAGCTGGGTTTCCTCTTAATTTACCTAACCAATAAAATATTGATTGATTGATTGATACAGTAGGTCCTCCTCTGTCAAGTACAGTCTAGAAATGCAACTGAGACATGCACAGTTCATGCAGAGCACACTCATCATCATCATTTTCCTGGGGCCACCAGAGGATCTCCTTCCATCACTATCCATCCACTCTCCTTCAGAGTAACTCTCTCACCCTCCCTACCTCCAGACCACTCCCTCACCAACATTTGAACTGCATCTTACCTGGCCCCTGTGGTGGTGCCCACTGGGCCAAAAGCTCCACCTGGAGAAATCTTAACTTGTTCTTAAAGGCAGCTGATGGTGAGAAGCCTAGAAGGTGGGAGGAGTTCAGGAGGATCCCATGATACATAGGAAAGTTGGACCTAATCCAAACTGGAGTATGCTAAATATTATGATCTACCAGATCTGTTAATCCCCATCACCTTGGGGTGCAGCCTCTAGTGGAACCCCTTTCATGGAAGGCTTAGGGTGGGCTTGATCACACCTACTTTTTATACTCTGAGAGGCGAGGGAGACAGTAGATCTGGTGTGGCATTTCATGGGTCAGTGTGTAACTGTAATCCAAAATGCAAGGAAACTCTGCACTCTCCCACAGTGCACCAGCACTAATTGAAGGAAATAGGAAAGTTATCAGATGTGATCATGTATAGTGATTTTTTCTTATGCAAAGTGGCAGTGCAACACAAGTTATGCAGCAACAAGGAAAGCTCAATGTTTTGTCTTCACTCCAAACACTTTGTCAAGAGCAATGCCATGGTCAGATGATGATGTTTAAATTCCACACCTGTCCAGGTCCTGGCATCCAAATTGCGTAACATCTTCAGTTTTGTTAAATAGACCTTTGTAAAAGTGATCAATACAGTGAACAAACATGTGCTAAGTGAAATCTAAAGCAACATGCAGTATACATATAATATGACATTAGTCTATGGTAAATGTTGTAACAAAGTTTAAACATTCTCACTGTATTCTAGTCTAGGATTTGGGGTAAATGAGGGATTTCCTAGTAACATCCTCAAGTGAGTTCCTACATTCTTTACTTGCTTCAGAGCCATGCCCCTTCTAACTGACTCTATCTTTCAGCTCTCCTGTTGTAACCTGGCACTGTTTTGTGAATTACAGTTGCTTTTTGCCCTCTAGAATTTACCCTTTAGAATATTTCTCACCATATGGCAAAGATAGCTAGTAGCTTATAATATAGAGTTATGGCCAGTTTGTTTCCTGTTGAGGTCAGTATTGATATGACATTCACTTTCCCTATATACTTCCAAATCTAGTAAGTTAATGACCTCTGAACTGCTACTGAATGTAAAATTGAGGTTACAGTTGGTACGCATGACAAACTTGACAAAGTTCCTCAAGTCAGCTTTGTCTCAGGACCTAATCCATCCGAAGCACTTCAAATATTATGATCCACCAGATCACCCAATGTTCATCCCCGTAGGGCACAGCCTTTAGTGAAAGCCCTATCCTGAGAGGCTAAGGGTGGGCTTGACCACATCCACTTACCAAATTCTCAGAGGCTGCCCACCTTAAAAGACAATAATATCCTTCTGTGTCCAGCATTAGAGCCTTCTCCAGTTACAAAGTGCTGTGGTATCCTGCTTGCATAGTTCGTATCACCAGGGTCACAAGATGGTAGCCGTATATGTATTGATTTGTTTAACTGGAATTTTTGACCAGCAAATGTACACTGAGCTGAGGTTTATTTTCTGGTGTGTACTGATGGCAGGGGGTAACAATTAGAAACCTGATGTGATGTACACCAATTCTTGAAAACTGTATCGACATGACAAAGCCATGCTGAATTAATTCCAAGTTCTCACCCCAAAAAATTAAGTTCCTAGCTGAAACAGTTCCAAAGTCAGCCCTTTGCAAAGAAATTATCTTTAGAATGGGCTAACTTGGGAAATGCTGGGACCAGGAACTTATTTTATTTAAAATAAAGCTTGGTATTAGATAAGCGTGTTTATGGTATACAGATTCAGTGTTAATGTGCAATACTATATCAGTATATTGTCTTTATATAAAAAAGACAAAGCTATTGTAGAAGCAAATATCTTGAATCTTGTGTGTGAGAACCTTTTGCTTTACACAGCTGAGAAGGTATGACCATTGTCTTTCCTCCAGGTTATAGCATTGTTGTCTGCCATGTACAGTTCCAGAGATATTTGTTTCAAACCCTACATTAGGGATACACAACCTCCCTACTGGAAATATTGTGAATATTTTTTGTTCGAGTTACAATTGACCTGATAACATCACAAGTGGAGAAGCCACAAATGATGTCATCAGCTCAATTGACATGATAACAAAAAATATCAACAATATTTTCAGTAGGAGGTTGTGTATTCCATTTATGCCACACCTCCCAAAAAGTGAAAAACAATTGAATTTCTTGCCATTTTTTGCTGATTGTAAAAATCTAAAAGGTACCTATAAATGAAAAAAACACTCATTGTGTAGATATTTTTGTCCTGATCAACTTTTGTGCTCAAAGTACCATGGTATCATTTTTTTGTTTTAGAGTTATTTGCATTTGTTTGTTGCAAAAGGTGGAAAACAAATTTAATTTTCTGCTGTTTTCTGCTAATTATAAAAAAACTAAAAAACTAAAAGAGGCCAGACTATCAGCACAGCAGTTGGATTTTCACTTGTGATGCCAGTGACCCAGGTTCTGGAATGGACTCATGGTACTGGATGGCTGGCTGAGGAGAGAGGGCTAGATCATCTGGAGACTGTTCACCTTCTCTCGGAGGGAGGGTGGACCAGGGACCAGGAGCTTGCCAACTCCTGGCAGAGGCTTGGGGTATGGCAACATGCTGGGGTTCCAATGACTAAGGGGAGCAAAGCAGAAAAGTGCTCCATGGCTGACCTGATGACAGTCATTGGCTCCCATTGCCGCTGAACCCCCAGTGTGGCCCAGATCCACTTCAGCAGCACCCGGGCCAAGCAGTGTGTGCTGTCTGGCCCCTACCGGCACCCTATCTCCCATTGAGGAGGGGGACCCACCCAGTGAAGAGTTATGTCTGGGTTACCTGGGGTGCTGCAAATATGAGCTGGTGGTGGTTGGCATCAAGGCAGGGGCACTAGCAGAGACCTAGGCGGCCTGAAGGAGTGGCCAACCTGGAGCAAGGGAAGGCGGAAGAAAAAACACCAAAAAACTTAAAGGTATCTATAAATGAAACACCACTCACTTTGTAGATATGTTTGTGCTGAACAAATTTTGTGAACCATGCTATAATGTTTTGTTTTAAATTTATTTGCATATGTTTGTCAAAAAAGTGAAAAAAATTTGCATTTTCTTCTTTTTTTTGCTACTTATAAACAAATATAAAAGGTATCTACAAATGAAACATCACTCATTTTGTAGATATTTTTGTGCTGAATAACTTTCATGCTCACAGTACCATGCTATCATTTTTCATTTTAAAGTTATTTGCATTTGAATACAGTTGTTACAGTTACTGAGGCCGCACATTCAAATGAGTTCTAAATGAGCCAATCTGGACTTACTATATGTATATTTTGGACCTAGAGTGAGGAGGATATCGGACCTAGAGTGAGGATTTTTCAATATCCTCACTCTAATGTATGTCAGAAGGAAGCAAAAATATCATTGATATCTGCCCTGAAATACACTCACAGGTGTGGCATAAATAGATATATGCAGTACGTTGATGTAACAATACAATACATTGAAGGAACAATTTGACAGGCAGTTTAAAAATGATTTTCTGATTTTTGGTTCTTGTACCTGGAAAATAAATACTAATGGCACAAATTTGGGCTCGATAAAGTATTTCAAACATGGTCTAATGACATTACATTAAATCTTCATTTTACTTGAGTAGCCCCTAATCTTCTTATGCTTTTGCAGGTTATGCCTACAAATGCATCAAGGGATAATAAATACAAAAAATACTATGAAAGCCAAAATACTGAAAACATAAATACAAAATATGAGGTGGACAAGGCTGAGTTACAGTGGTGCATAACTGAGGCATGAGGGAGGGGTGGTCTAGAGGGGTAGGAAAGCAGTTAGCAACTGGAGGGTAGAGAGGGGGCACTAGTTGAGGACTATGGACCAGTGTTACTAGCGTAGCATAGCATAACAGTATGCTCTACTATTTGCACTAGTAACAGTTAATGCCAGTTTAAGGTAATATGTTTACTTTTTTTTTTTATTTGTTTGAGTTGGGAGCACCTACACTCCACTTCCTCCATTTAAAAAAAAAACAGGAGGCTTAGAGAGAGTTCCCAGACTTAAACAAATTTAAAAGGAAACATCACAACTTTACAGTACCAGCAAACCCTAAGTAGTGCAAACAGCATAGTATACCATGCTATAATATTAATGCTGGTCCACAATACTCCACGAACACCACAGAAAGAAGGGGAGCTATTTACAAGAGAAAGGACGTATGTGTGTGTGTGTGGTGTGTGTGTGTGTGAGAGAAAGGTTTATGTAGTAGAGCATAGAAACATAGAAACATAGACTTTGACAGCAGATAAGGACCGCTTGGCCCACCTAGTCTGCCCATTTTCCTACCTAAAGGATAAGCTGCAGATCCTATTTAACCAACAGCCTATTTCTTCCTACCCCCCACAAAAGTTGCCTTATGTCTGTCCCATGCATTCTTGAATTCTCCCACAGTTTTAGACCCCACAACCTCCTCAGAAAGGCTGTTCCATGCATCCACCACCCTCTCTGTGAAAAATTACTTCCTCACATTGCCCCTGAGCTGTCTTCCCTCTATCTTCAAATTGTACCTCTTGTTCTTGCACACCTCTTTTTCTGAAAGATGCTACCCTCTTGGACTTTGTTGATTCCACTGAGGTACTTAAATATTTCTATCATGTCCCCCCTCTCCCTCCTTTCCTGAAGGGTATACATATTAAGCTCCTTTAGTCTCTTCCTCATGTGGCTTCTCTTGCAGACCCTGCACCATTTTAGTTGCCCTCCTCTGAACTGCCTCCATCCTGTCTATGTCCTTGGAGATGGGTCTCCAGAACTGGATGCAGTACTCTAGATGGGGTCTCACCAACTGTCTGTACAGGGATAACAACTTCCTGTTTTCTGCTGGTGATGCCTCTCCTACTACATCCAGTATCCCCAGCCCTCCCTACCACCTTCTCACATTGCTTACCAACCTTAAGGTCATCTCGTATGATTACCCCCAGATCCCTTTCCATTTTTGTTGTTGTTACTACCTCCCCCCATTGTGTAATCTTCCTCTGGGTTTTTGTTTCCTAGTTGCATTATTTTGCACTTCTTTACATTGAATCCAAGCTGCCATACTTCTGTTCATTCCTCCAACCTTGCCAAGTCCCTTCTCATCCTTTCTATGCCTCCTTGTGTATCAACCCTGTTGCAGATCTTTATGTTATCTGCAAAGAGGCATACTTTTCCTTCCAGTTCCTCTGCAATGTCACTTATAAAGACATTAAAAAGGACTGGACCCAGTACTGAACCCTGCGGTACCCCACTAGTAACACCTCTTTCTTCAAAGTGGGCTCAATTTACAATTACCTTCAGTGTCCTGTTGTCCAGCCAATGTTTTACCCAGGCTACAACCCTGGGACCCACTCCCAGGCTGGTTAATTTGACTATTAATCTTTTGTGTGGAACTGTGTCAAATGCCTTGCTAAAGTCTAGATAGGCCATGTCCACAGCCCCTCCCTGATCTACTACTTTGGTCACCCAGTCAAAGAAATCAATTAGATTCATCTGACATGACCTTCCCACTGTGAACCCATGCTGCCTTGGGTCCTGTGCCCCACTGGCCACTAGGTACTCAACAATTCTTTCCTTCAGGAGTGATTCCATCACTTTCCCTACCACAGAGGTCAAACTGACAGGTCTGTAGTTTCCTGCCTCTGTCTTGGTCCCACTTTTGTGAAGAAAAATCACATCTGCCTTCCTCCAGTCCTCAGGTACCACACCATCCTCCCATGATTTATTAAAAAGGGTAGTCAGTGATGTCACTAGCTCTCTGCTTAATTCTTTTAGAATTCTGGGGTGAATTCCATCTGGCCCCATTGCTTTGTCACCTTCAGTTTTAGTTCTGTCAGAACCCTTTCTTCTGTGAAAGTCTTCTGTGTAGTCTGTTGTTTGTTCTAGATGCCAAAATATATGTATTGCACACATCAGTCATCATGTTTCATTTATCAGTATGCAACCTGTAAGTCGCTTCCCTGTCTCATATTAATGTTTACCACCTGCGATCATCCTATGTGGTACCCTTGTATGTATATCCAGCCTGTATCATGTAACGTGCATTTCATGTATATGCTGTTATTACCTATCTATGTTTGTACTTTAAGTGTTTATGTCACAGGACCTCCTTGTGAATGAGCTTGCTCAATGGAGTTTTCTTGCAATAAACTTGAACTTGAACTTGAAAGGACTAGGATTGATTCCCCTATCCAGAGTGCTTCTCTTAATTGGATTAGGTACCTCCCCCCACCTCCTCTTTTGTGAATACTAAACAGAAGTATTCATTCAGTATCCCTTCTTTTTCACTGTCCCTCTCTGCCCACCCACTGTCCATTCTATTCAGCCTCACTATCCCTCCCTTTGTCTTTCTACGTTCCTTCTTAACCGAGTTGGCTATCTTTTCCTCAGTTTGGGCCTTTGCTATTCTGACTTCCTTCCCTGCTTCCTTCTGCCTTAACTGGTACAGTTCTCTGTCCTGCTCCTTCTGTGTTTCCTTATACTTCCTAAATGCTATCTTTTTCTCCCTAACTTTCACCTTCACCTTTTTTGAGAACCATAGTGGCTTTTTCTTTCGTTTTGATTTGTTTATTTGCTTCACACAAAGGCTTGTTGCCTCTGTGATGACAGTTTTGATATTTCCCCATTGTTGCTCCACCCCTCCTTCTAGCCTGTTTGCTAGTGCTTTTCTAAGGCACTCTCCCATCTTGCCAAAGTCAGCCCTCCTGAAGTCCAGAACCCTCACTTTTGTATGGCTTGGCTCTGCAGCTGAGTTTATCGTGAACCACACTGTTTGGTGGTCACTAGTTCCAAAATGGCTACCCACTTCTAGATCTGAGATCCTCTCACTGTCCCCACTTGATAGTACAAGATCTAAGATTTCTCCCTCATGAGTAGGGTCCAAAACTAGCTGTCTGAGGCATGCCACCTGAAGGGCATCAAGAATGACCCTGCTTTTGGATATGGCTGCAGCAATGGTGCTCCAGTTAACATCTGACATATTAAAGTCCCCCATCAACAGTATCTCCCTTTTCTCTGCCATCCTAAGGATGCCTTCTATCATATCCTTGTCCATTCCCTCCCCCTGACATGGGGGTCTGTATACAATCCCTGTGTGGATTGTGGTGCAATTTCCAGTCTCCAAGGTGACCCACATTGCCTCCTCCTCCTCTGTTCACTATTTTGTTCAGTTGCTTTGATCCCTTCCCTTACAGAGACTACTCTGCCTCTTCTCCCATCCCTGTCTCTCCTCTAGGTTATGTACCCTGGTATGTTAACATCTCAGTCATGGTTCTCTGTGTACCATGTTTCAGTGACTGCTATGATATCCAGGCATTCCTCTTCCATCAAGGCCACCAGTTCAGGGAGCCTGTTGCCCAGACTATGGGTGTTGGTACTCATTACCTTCCATTTCTTGATGACCTTGCGCCTTTTTGCCCCATCCCTCTCCTAATTGCATTTGTCACTTTCTCTATTTACCTCTGCTCTTCTCCCTATCGACATCTCTATGTTGGTGTCTACCTTATAGTACCTTGATTTGGAGACTAGGATTTACCTGCTTCTCTCAGTGCCTCCCCATTGGCTAGTTTAAATGCTTGCCAATGCAGCATTTAAGCCTATCACCTAGGATCCTGGTTCCCCTCCTAGACAGATGCAGACCATCACACCAGTATAGTCCTGCATCCCTCCAGGTGGACCCCCAGTCCCCAATGAAGCCAAGTCCCTGAGCTCTGCACCAATTTTTCAATTACTTATTGAATCCCATGGTGTGGAGCACCCTAGCCTCACCCATGCCATAGACAGGCAGCACCTCAGAGAAGGTTACCATGCGTGCTATTTGTCTAAGGCCCCTCCCCATATCCACAAATGCTTCTTGCACTGCTCTGATCCATTTCTTAACCAGGTCATTTTTCCCTAGGTGGACAATGACATCCAGCTCCCTACCCTATGCAGTTGCTCCTGCGATCCTGAAGATTCGCTCCCTGCCCTGCCAAGCCATGGCGCCAGGCAGGCACCTTACCTTTCTCTCCCCTTCCTTCCCCAGTTCTACCTTCCAATAATGGAGTCCCCACCAGTTGTTTCCTTCCCCTGTGGGGTCCCATGCCATCCTCCTGTGGGTCTCCTTTGTGAAGGTTCCCAGCATCCTCCTTGGTCTCCACTGCAGGTGCCTCCATAGAGGAATCACACTTTTCCAGAACAGAATAGAAATTGTAGAGAGGTACAACTAGAGGGATGCACCTCTGTTCCACCACCCACACCCTCCCTGAGCCCACTGTGGTCCAACCGCTCCTCTTTCTTGGCAACCTCTGAGACAATGGCAGTGACCCTGGTGGTTCCTGGGTGTGAGAGGTGGTCCCATAAATCCTGGCCAACTCAGCCTGGAGATGAGCAACCTCCTCCCTCAGCCCAGAGAGGTGCCTTGGCATTGGCAGCAAGGGAGGAGAGAAAGGCAGGGTGAGATCATTCCTGAGGATCAGGAGAAAGGAGGTGAAAACACCTTGCCCCGTAAGAGATTAGAAAACAGTGAAGTTTGCAAAGTGGAGAGAGTAGTAGAAATAAGGAGATGCAGTGAGAGAGACACCCAGTGTTGTAGAGGATTAGGGCTATGATGACAGACAACTTGAATATGGTACAGCACACCTGGCTAGGTGTGGTTTTGTTACAGTAGAAGCATACAGATCCTCAGGTCACTTCACAAGTGCATCAGTTATTTTGATTACACAGGATTGCAGGATGACCGTTGGCCCTTACTAAGCAGGCACACCACCTTCTAAAGTATTGGATAATTTTAAGGTCCCTTTTTTGCTAGTTTAAGGTTTTCTGAGTACAAGGAATCATTGCCTTAGCCCACCTTAAAGGATAATTCATCTGTGCTGGAGGTTCTCCCTATTCAGTGGTCAATGCTCAACTGAATCAATCCAAATTCTGTCTTTTATATCCCTCCCCTCTATCCATGTGACCTGCTTTGAGAATCCAATTGCTCTTTTTCTTAGCTATCCACAGATTCTCTACATTCTTTATGGAGCAAAACAGGTAAGAATATATTTCATCAGTATGGCAAGCAAGCTTTAAATCACATTGCATCCATCTCTTTTAACAGAAATATCCATTTTTCATCTAATTAGTCTCCAGCCTCCATCTCAGATTTCTTCCTGGTTGCACTTCCTGGTAGTTTCATAGTATAAGAACACTGGAGTTTGGGCCAGCCGAACATAAACACAATTGAAGTAATATTGTTTACAGTATATGGGTTTGTCTGATAACCTTTAAAATGATTTTTTCTTTCTTTCTTTCTTTCTTGGTGTGAATAGCAGTAAAATAACAGTGCAGTTTTAAACAAAAACACTTGCTGCATATTTCTTTCATTGTGCTTTGAGCACAAACATTAGCAAACAACAAGAAAAAGAAATGTGCTTGAATCACATGGCTTTGTACTTGCCTTCCTTTGACAACAAGGAAACTTCAGAGACCCAGTGAGAGTTGGACTTCGGTGAACTGAGGTCACACTGTTTTAGTAAAATATACACAGTATGAGTATTTTTAGGAGATATATCTATAGGAAAATACTCTTCTGTTCTTTATTTTGTTTTCTTCCCTGGGGTTTTTATTAATTGTTTTCAAACTTTCCTGGCTCTCTGACATTCTCCTAGGTGGAGGCAGTCCAGGAAAACCCTCTTTATGTTTATAAGCTCCTCAGAGCTCTTAAGGTCACTTTTCCCAGCTGGTTGATGCTATAGCTGAGGAAGGTTTGCCCTCTGTAAAATGCATTATTCCAGCTGCATACTGTCATGGATCACCACCCTAATGAAATCCAAACTAGAAAACAAAAATTAAAAAAAATGTACATGTACCTCTTAGGATTTGAACCTCAGTCTCTTGTTGAGAATACAAAAATGTTACATGTCTGCCTGGATCCAGTCCCCTGGTCTTTTGCCTGCTAACCCAAGAAACATCCATAGAAACATAGAATTTGATGGCAGATAAGGACCACTAGGCCCATCCAGTTTGCCCTTTTCCCTTACCTACTGAACATGCTGGAAATCCTACTATCTCTGATTTTACCTTCTCTTTTGAAGGGTCCCCCATCTCTGTCCCATACAGTTTTGAATTCCCTCACTGACTTTGCTCCCACCACCTGTGCTGGGAGGCTGTTCCATGCCTCCACCACCCTTTCCGTGAAAGTATTTTCTCATGTTGCCCTTAGTCTACCCTCCTCCAGTCTCATGTCATGCCCTCTTGTTCTAGAGCAACTTCTTTTCTGAAAGATGCTGCCCTCCTCTACCTTATTTATTCCCTTTAGGTACTTGAAGGTCTCTATCATGTCTTTCTTCTCCCATCTCTTATCCATGGTATACATATTGATCTCCTCCAGTATCTTCTCATATGACCTTTGGTGCAGGCCTTGTAACATTTTTGGTGCCCTTCTTTGAACTGCCTCTACCCGGTCTATGTCCTTTCGGAGATGCAGCCTCCAGAACTGGACATAGTACTCCAGATGAGGTGTCACCGATGATTTGTACAGTGGCATCACCACCTCTATTCTTCTGCTGGTGTTACCTCTCCCTATGCACCCCAACATCCCACCAGCTCTCACTACTGCCTTGGCACATTGTGTGGTTATTTTCAGATCATTAGATATGATCACCCCAGATCTCTTTCCTGTTTTGGTGGCCATTAATAACTCCCGCCCATTATGTAATCCTCCTCTGTGTTCCTACATCTGAAGTGCATGATTTTGCACTTCCTTGCATTGAATCTTAGCTGCCACACTCTGCACCATTCCTCAAGTTTAGCAGGTCCTTCCTTATTTTCCACCCTCCCAGAGTACCTACCCTATTGCAGGTCTTAGTGTCATCTACAAAGAGTCATACCTTCCCTACAGCCCCTCCTCAATGTCACCAATGAAGATATTAAACAGTACTAGCACAAGAACCGATCCCTGTGGCACCCGCTGGTCACCCTCCTTCCTTGGATTTAGCTCCATTTACCACCACCCTCTGTGTTCTATTCCTCAACCAATTTCCAACCCAGTTCATCACTTTGTGACCCAATCCCAAGGTTGCCCAGCTTGTTTACAAGCCTTCTATGTGGAATGGTGTTGAGCGCCTTTGCTGAAGTCAAGATAAGCCACATTCACCACTCCACAATCCACTTACCTGGTTACCCAGCCAAAGAAATTTATAGGATTTTCTGACATGACTTTCCTGACATAAATCCTTGCTGCCTTGGATCTTGTGGTCCACTAGATTCAAAGTGCACTACCATCCTCTTTTTTAGCAGCAATTCTATAAGATTCCTCACCACCGAGGTGAGGCTGACAGGTCTATAGTTTCCAGCCTCCTCCCTACTCCCACTTTTGTGGAAAGGAACTACATCAGCCCTTCTCAAGTTCTCTGGAACCACTCCTGTGTCCAGTGACCTGTTGAACAGGACTGCCAGTGGTGCTACCAGTACCTCCCTTAACTCCTTTGATATTCTAGGGTGTATCCCATCTGGTCTCATTGCCTTGTCCACCTTCAGTTTTGAGTTCCTTTAGGACCCTCTCCTCTGTAAATGGACAGGTGTCCACCTCCTTCCAATCCTGTTCCATAGCTGTGGTCAATCCCCTTCCCTTCCTCTGTGAATAATGAACAGAAATATTTGTTGAGGACTGATGCTTTTTCCTGGTCTTCTCCCACACCTCTCCTTCCTCCTCTTAGCCTTAAAATCCACCCACCATCTTTCTTCTTTGCTAACGTGTACCTATAGAAAGTTGTGTTCCTTTTTAAACTTCTTTTGCTATTTTTTCCTCCATTTTGCCTTTATGTTACTGACAGCTGTTCTAGATACACTGCCCTGTCCTCCTCCTTCTACGTTTCCTTGTATTTCCTGAAAGCCAACTTCTTTGCCATTACTTTCTTTTCCACTTCATTTTGAGAACCATAGTGGTTTTTTTTCTCTTGCATTCAGTAAACAACGAGCTACACTGTAGTGATTAGCAGCTCATGTGGCCACATGTGCTCCCAAAATGTCTTCTATATTGCAAGATTACATCTATGATCTCTTGATGCCATTCACTTGTGCAAATTAAATGAGAATTCACATTATTCTACACAAACACATGCTATGTGTGCACATTATTTATTCAAACACTGTGCTATGTGTGAAAACTAAGAATAATGCACAATAGGGTGTGTGTCGTGCTGGGATAACATCATGCCTTGGAGGTTTGGCATGAGATTGCAGGCCGAGTGCATCCAACACTCAACAAGTGACACTATCCCAGCATGACACACACCCTGGAGTGCATTATTCCCATTATACAATGGCTCTGTTTTAAACAGAATAAAAAAAATAATTAAATAGCATTTTATTTGATTTTTCTGCGTGGAAGTATATTTAAATAAAAAGAAGTTCCTGTTTTCTGTTTCTCCACTAGGTGGAGATATGTGTATGTCCAGTAGGTGGATTGAGTCTTTTCTCTTTTCTGCGTTCCAGTCCTGGTTGTTGGCCCCTGTCTTCCATTTTTTTTGTTGGAATTAGTGAGGGTCAATGGACACCCCAGCTCACCATCTTGTTTCCCTGATTTTGTGTTTTTTATTTTTGGTAGCTGGTGAAATGTGTCCTGATGCATCATGTCCCACTGTGTGGTTCTTTTGCAGTGTACCTGATCTGCGATGCCCCACTGACTGGCAGTTCTTTGAGTGCACTTTGTACTGTACTTTCTGCCCCCCCGACTCACGCTGATGTAATGGTTTCCTTCACCAGAGGTTCTTCCAGTACAGTTGTGTGCACTGGGAGAAAGAAGAAGTTCCTAGTTGGGTGGTAAGTTATGCCAGCACACACAATCACCTACTAGGGGCCATGGGACTGGGAAGTGAAGTCGATCATTGTGTCGGTGAGGATGGCAGTGGGGAAGCCAATCATGTCTCAGCTTGTTTTCACATTTAGTTTGTTACCAAAAAAAAAAAAAAGAACAAGGGCAACGAAAGGATTTTGAGTCATGTTAGACATTTGAGATATGTGCTGGGTTGTTTTGGGTTGGTTTATGGCAATTGGAAGGAGGGATTTTTATAAAAATAAAAAATGTTAACTGTTGGCAATCTCGACTGTAGCCATGTGGAGTGATTTCTTTTCATATTTGGTGCAGTCTTTTGTGTGCTAGGAATAGATCTGTGATGTTGTGCTGGGATAACATCATGGATCTAGCCGCAGAGTGACCAGTCAGAGACCAGCATTCTTTCTTGCCATTGTATAGTTGTGCTTTTAAATAAATTGTGTTCAGTTCGCTCAATTTCTCAAAAATAGTGCAAGTCAATGAAAAGTGCACAAAACTAATTTTCTCCATTCCACCCTGCACTAGTGCTACATAGACTGTCATTGGGGTGTGAGATAAAAAGGGCAAAAATGAAAGGGGAGACTCTGCTAATGGGGGACTTTAACATGCCCCACATGAACTGGAGGATCCAACTAGCAGCAAGTGCAAGGAGCCAACAAATGATGGAAGCCTTTCAACAGGTATTCCCAGTACAGAAAGTGAAGCAGTCTACTAGGGAGTCAGCCACCTTCGACTTAATAATAACTAATATGAATAATGCTGGGAAGATTACCGTGCAAGACTCACCAGGAATCTGCGACCAGAGCAAACTAGTTCCAGACTATGGTCCTGAATTTTAGGAGGCTGATTCTGGAAAGATGAGGAGCTGTTACAAGGAAAACAGAATGAGAAAGACGGCAGAGTGCATAAAAGCAAAATGGGAGGTGATAAAAACGGAATAACAGAAGTTACAAATCTCTTTTAAAAGGGAAAAACAAGAGGGGTAAAAACCAATGTGATTCACAAGGGAAGTGGAGTGACTGTGAGGCATAGAAAAGACATTTAAAAATATGAAACTACTGTAGCAGAAGGGACAGGGTGGAGTTTCACAGCAGAATGAAAGAGACCAACAAGGGCATGGGGAAGGTTATGGCTAACACAGAACTAAAAATAGTGGAACGTATGAAAAAGAGAGACAAGGCCTTCTTTAGGTACATAAGGACAATGGGAAGACTATAGGAACAATAAAACTGAAGGAGGGAGAGGAATGGAAGAGGAGGATAAAGGAAAAGCAGAGATCCTGAACAGACATTTGTGCTTAATGTACAGAGAAGAGAAAAAGGGGCCAATGCCTGGCTGTGTCATCGAGGGTGCAGGGGACAATGTGGATCCCATTTCTGTTAAATGGTACTGGAGGGCTTGAGCACAATAACAGTGGGTAACTCCATGGGCCCAGCCTGGCTTCATCCCCTTGTGCTTAATGAAATGAGAGAAATCCTAGCTGAACTGCTAACTGAGCTGTTCAATAGCTCACCAGAGACAGAGATAGTAGATTTAAGGATAGCAAATGTAATTCCCCTTCACAAGGGCAGAAACAAGGATGATCAAGGGAACTACAGACCTGTCAGCCTAACATCTATTGTGGATGAGCTGCTAGAGATGGGGACAGGGTCCTGTCAGACGAACCTGATCAATTTCTTCAATTGGGTAACAAAGACAGTGGACAAGGGAAAGGCGGTAGACATACTGTACCTTGACTACAGTAAGGCCTTTGATTTCATCTTGTACAGATGAGCAGTTAAGAAGATGCAGAACCTAATGTTAAGAGAATGCTAGGTGGTGGGAAATTGGTTAATTGAGAGAAAACCATGAGGGTGGTAATACATGGAGAGTTCTCGTGAATCAGAGGCAGCACTGGCAGGGAGCCACAGCCTTTGATCTTGGACTGATCCTCTTCAAGATCTTTATTTGGACATCAGGACTGGTATTCAGGGCAAGATATGCATTTTGCTGATGATACTAAGATCTGTGACTGGGACCAGTGGATGTTGATGAGGGTGTCATAATTATTAAGGAGGATCTGGGTAGATTAGAGAGTTGGTCATACTGTAAGTGTGGCAGTTAACATTTAATACCATACAGTGCAATGTGATGCACATTAGAGCAAAAAATCCTTACACTTAATATAGCTTGGGGAAGTTGTAGTGGAAAGCACTACTGAGTAAACTCCCTTGGGAGAAATAATTTCAGACTGTCTGAAGACATCAGCACAATGCAATAGGGTGATGGGTAGGGATAAGAGGATGATTGGGGTGCATAGGAAGGGATCTGCAGCCACAGAAGGAAGTGCAGCTACCACTCTAGAGATCACTGACTTGCCCTCACCTGGAGTACTAGGTGCAGTTTTGGCATCCACATCTAAAGAAGGATAGGGAAAGGGTGGAAGCAGTACAGAGGAGGGTAACCAAGAAAATCCAGGGACAGCAGGAAAGGACACAAAGAGAGGTTGCCAGATGTAAACCTATACATGCTTAAGGTGAGAAGAAAATGGGAGTAACTGAAACTTACAAATACCTGCACAGGGGTATATAAAGTGGACAGATGGGTATTGTTAAGACTGAGTGGGAACATAAACATCAGGGGAAATTCCATGTAGCTCATGAGAAGTCGATTTAATGGAAATCCTAGGAAGATCTTTTTCCTAGAGAGGGTGGTAAAGGGTGGAATAAGCTGCTGAAAGAACATAAGAAAGTGCCGGCAGAAAGGGACCTTGCAATCCATCAAGTCTGCCCCTGAAAGCTACCCCCCTCCCTGTTTCTTTACTGCCTTAGATTTCCACAGTGCTATCCAATGCTAGCTTGAACTCCCCCACTGTTTTCACTGCCACAACCTCTGGGAAAAGACTGTTCAAGGCTCCAAAATCCTTACCATGAAGAAAAACTTCCTGCTGTTTGTTTTGAAACTACCTCCTTCAGGCACATGTCGTGCCCCTTGTCCATGTATTAGTGTTTTCACTGAAGAGATCCTGTGTTTGTACTGAGTTGATACTTTTGAGGTATTTAAATATCTCTTATCATATCTCCCCTGTCCCTTCTCCTCTCCAGTGAGTACATCCTAAGATGGTTTAATCTCGATTCATACAGTTCTTCCTGTAGTCTGTGTATCATCTTTGTAGCTCTCCTATGCCTGGTTTCCAGGCAATCCTTGTCCTTTTTGAGGTGTGGTCTCCAGAACTGGATGTAGTACTCCAAGTCAGGCCTCACCAAGGACCTGTACAGTGGGACTATCACTTTGCTTTTCCTACCTGTGATACTCCTTCCTATGTATCCAAGAATGCTGCTAGCTTTTTGCGCTGCCTTTACGCACTGCCTGGTTGTCCTTTAATCGTCAGAAACGAGTACCCCCAGATCCCTCACTATCTTAGTTTCAGTCAGCTGTTCTACCCCTAGGGTATATTTCCAGCCTAGGTTCTGCCTTCCCAGTGCATAACTTTGCACTTCTTGGCATTGAATTTCAACTACCACTGTTTTGACCATTCCTGCAGTTTTTAATATCAGTGATAATTTCTGTGACCCCCTCTTGCATGTCCACTCTGTTGCAGAGCTTGGTGCTATCTGCAAACAGGCATATCTTTACTTGCAAACCCTCTGTGGTGTCACTGATGAATATGTTAAATAAAACTGGTCCAAGCACTGATCCCTGGGGGACTCTGCTGGTCACCACTCCTTCCTCCGACAGAGTGCCATTTACTGACACCCTTTGGGTTCTCCCGTGGAGCCAGTTTCTAATCCAGCCTACTATTTAATGTCCCACTCCTGTGTGTTCCAACCTATTTATCAGCCTTCTATGTGGAACAGAGTCAAATGCCTTACTGAAGTCAGATATACTACACCTACTGCTCCTCCTTGGTCCACCGTTCTGTTCACCCAATCGAAAAAATCAGTCATGTTTGTCAGACACTGACCTCCCTTCAGGAAGCCGTGCTGCTCTAGGTCTATTTGGCTAGTTGTTTCTAGATGCTGTACAATTCTTTCTTTCAGTAATACTTCCATGATTTTCCCCAGCACTGAGGTGGAGGCTAACTGTACAGTAGTTTCCAGCATCTTCACTGCTGCTGCTTTTGTGCAGCGGTAACACAGTGGCTTTTTTCCAGTTGTCCAGTACTGTCC
The DNA here is from genome assembly GCA_016271365.2 of Neoceratodus forsteri. Taxonomy (NCBI): domain Eukaryota; kingdom Metazoa; phylum Chordata; order Ceratodontiformes; family Ceratodontidae; genus Neoceratodus; species Neoceratodus forsteri. The sequence goes on along the minus strand of CM028132.1, from coordinate 806,964,363 downwards.
CACTGTCCAGTGACTTGTTGAAGAGGTCTGCTAATGGGGTGGCAAGTTCTTCTCTGAGTTCTTTCAGTATTCTCGGGTGGATACCATCAGGTCCTATAGATTTGTTGGTTTTCATTTTGTGAGTTCTTTTGGATCCTTTCAGATGTGAAGGGGTTTTGTGACAGCTTCACTGGTGCAATATTCTTCATTCTTTAGAACTGGTCCACTTCCCTGATCCTCCTTGGTGAAAACTGAGCAGAAGTATTCATTCAGAACCTCTGCCTTCTGTCCATTGGTTTCAACATTCTGGTCCTCCTTATTGCTCCCTTATATGTCTATAGAAGGTCTTATCCCCCTTTTTAATCCCTTTTGCTACTCTTTCTTCTATTCAAGCTTTGGCTAACCTAATTGCATCCCTGCTTCCTTGATTCTTGCTCTGTATTCCTCCATGTCGCTTTCTTTCTTAGTTTATTTGTATTTCTTGAATGTTCTTTTTTTCCCTTATACTGGAAGCTACTCCTTTAGTAAACCAAACAGGATTTTTCCTACTTTTAGATTTACTTGTCTATTTTGTGCATTCTGCTGTTGTCAGATTGATTGCGCTCTTTATGACTTTCAGGTTTCCTCCACGTCTCCCCAGCTACAACTTTGAGATTCTTCCTAATGTATGTTTTCATTTTGTTAAGTCAGCCTTCCTGAGTCTATATCTTCAGTTTTGTGTGACTTGTGTTCTCAGATCTTTGAGTGTGCACCAGACTGACCTATGGTTGCTTGACCCTAAATTGATTCCTACCTTGACATCCGTGATCCTGGTAGTGTTTGATAGTACAAGGTCCAGGATTGGGTTTTCTCTGGTGAGTATGGCACCAGCTGTGTTTGTTCTGCCTGTTTGAGAGCCATGAGGAATTCATTGCTCTTGTCTGACAATACCGTGAAGGAGAACCAATCTACGTCAGGCAGATTGAAATCTCCGACAAGCAACAAGTAGCCTTTATTGGCCATGGTTAGGATGGTTTCCAGCATCTCCTTGTGTCTATCTATCTGCTGAGACTGGGGTCTGTGGATCATTCCCACTCAGATGGGGGACTTTTTCCCAGCTCTGAGGATAACCCATAGGGCTTCAGACTCAGAGTGTTTTATTCTGTACCTCTGTGGCCTTGATTCCTTCCTTTACATAGATGGCAACACCCCCATCCCTTCTTCCCTTTGTGATCTCTCCTGAACAGAGTGTACCTAGGGAAAGCAACTTCCCAAGAATGGTTCTCATTGAACCAAGTCTCTGTTACAGTGACCCAGTCCAGGTTTGCCTCTGCCATTAAGGCAGTGAGGTCTGGTATCTTATTTACCAGACTATGGGCATGGAGACAGAGTGCCCATGAAGTCTGGGTTTCCCTGCTCACTGTGTCACCACTTTTATGAGACCATATGATTTGATTGGCCTGGGCTGTACCCATTTTTTCCTTGCTTGTGCCTGTTGCAGTGTGACCTGTTACAGAACTAGTAGGTGATGGGGGAGGAGCAACTGCTACCTTTGGCACTGCAATGGGTGCTGTTGTCCTTTCCCCTTCCTCTAGTTTAAATGACTGAAAAATATGTCAAAACATAGAAACATAGAGTTTGACAGCAGATAAGGACCACTTGCCCAGCCCAGTCTGCCCATTTCCTACCTATTAGATAAGCTGCAGATTCTAGTTAACCAACAGTCTACTTCTCCCTTCTCCCCAGAATTGCCTTATGTCTGTCCCATGCATTCTTAGATTCCCCACTGTTTTGACCTCATGACCTCCTCAGGAAGGCCGTTCCATGCATCCACCACCCTCTCCATGAAAAAATACTTCCTCACTTTGCTCCTGAACCATCCCTCCTCTATCTTCAAATTGTGCCCCTTGTTCTTGCACATCTCTTTTCTGAAAGATGTCCCACTGGGACTTTGTTGACCTTGAGGAACTTGAAAGTTTTGATATACTCCCCGACAACAACACCAATACAGCAACCTACATCACTGCCAGTGAAATCGACAGTTCACCAACAGGTCACTGTATTGGTGTGCCTGAGACAGGGGCACACTGTCTCCCAGTCCTGCACCCCCTCCCCAAATCATCTGCAATTAGGAGTTGATTATACTTTGAACTGGGTGTGCAGGGGACAGTGCGCCATGCATGGGGGGGTCAGGGGTGAAGCCCCCTGATAGAAACATGAACCGGGTGTCAATCAATATTTATGCCATCTGCAACTTGTGGTCAACTTACATTGCGTATGCTGGTCAACAAAACTGTTGTCAAACCAGCATTGTAGAACTGAAAGTTTCTATCATGTCCCCACCTCCCTCCTTTCTTTGAGGGTATACATATTAAGATCCTTTAGTCTCTCTTCATATGGCTTCTGGTGTAGACCCTGCACCATTTTAGTTGCCCTCCTCTGGACTGCCTCCATCCTGTCTATGTCCTTGTGGAGATGGGGTCTCCAGAACTGCACACAATACTCCAAATGGGGTCTCACCAACTGTCTGTACTGAGGGATAACAACTTCCTGTTTTCTACTGGTGATACCTCTCCCTATACATCCCAGTATCCCGCAAGCCTTCCTTACTGCCTTCTCACATTGCTTGCTTACCTTTAGGTCATCTGATATGACTACCCCAGGTCCCTTTCCATTTTAGTTGTTGTTAGTAACCCCCCCCCCCATTGTGTACTCTTGCCCTGGGTTTTTGTTTCTCAGGTGCATTACTTTGCACTTCTTTGCACTGAATCTAAGCTGCCATACTTTTGACCATTCCTCCAACCTTGCCAAGTCCATTCTCATCCTTTCCACTCCTCTTGTGTATAAACCCTGTTGCAGATCTTTGTGTCATCCATAAGGAGGCATAATTTTCCCTCCATTCCCTCTGCAATGTCACTTATAAAGACATTAAAAAGGACCAGTCCAGTACTGAAGCCTGCGGTACCCCACTAGTAACCCTCCTTTCTTCGGAATGGACTCCCTTTACTATTACCATCTGAATCCTGTTGTCCAGCCATTTTTTTACCCAGGTTACCACCCTGGGACCCACTCCTACACTGGCTAATTTATTTATTAATCTTTTGTGTGGGACTGTGTCAAATGTTTTGCTAAAGTCTAGGCAGGCCATGTCCACAGCCAGTCCCTTGTCTACTACTTTGGTCACCCAGTCAACAAAATCTATTAGATTCATCTGACATGACCTTCCGCTGTGAATCCATGCTGCCTTGAGTCCTGTGCCCCACTAGCCTGCAGGTACTCAGCAATTCTTTTTTCAAAGTGATTCCATCATTTTCCCTACTACTGAGGTCAAACCAACAGGTCTGAAGCTTCCTGCCTCTGCTGTGCTCCACTTTTGTGAAGCAGAATCACATTTATCCTCCTCCAGTCCTCAGGTACCACACCATCCTCCCATGATTTGTTAAAGGGTAGTCAGTCGGCCACGCCCGGCGACCCGTGTTGAGGAACGGGCATGGGTTGCCATTAGATCGGCAAGGAGGAGATGGTTAAGCGTCAAGGACTGCTCTCCATCGCCGGGGAGGGGGATTTGGGCGGCCGAGGACTTGCCTGACCCCTAGTGGAGGCTGAGGGTCGACAGCACACTAGTCTGCAAGCTTGGGGGCGGGTGTGGCAGGCAGCTGTTGGGCCACGCGGGAGCGTGTGTGCACCCGTCGCTGGCATCATTGTACGCCATGACGACTACCGGGAGGAAAAACATGGAAAGCGGTCCGCAGCATGAAGTTGTTCCCCGTGGTGCCATTCCTGGAAGGGCGCCTCCCTGGCATGGATCCGTTGGGGTGGGTTGAGTCGCTCCCCACCACTCTGCCATGAAGGGTAAGTCGCGGGGTGCACAAGGAAGGGGGTCTGATGTCCAGGGATGGCGCTGGGGGGAACAACGGAGGGCGGGGGTCATAGCCGGAGCTCTGGAGGAGAGAAAATAATACCTAAAAAAAAAAAAGGGTAGTCAGTAGTGTCACTAGTTTGCCCCTTAGTTCTTTTAGAATTCTGGGGAGAATCCTGTCAGGCACCATTGCTTTGTCCACCTTCAGTTTTAGAAGCTCTTTCAGAACCCTTTCTTCTGTGAATGGACTGATATCGACCCCCCTATCCAGAGTGCTTCTATTGATTGGATTAGATACCTCCCTCTTCTTTTGTGAATGCTGAGCAGAAGTATTCATTCAGTATTCCTGCTTTTCACTGACACCCTCTGCCCACCCCACCCCCACTCTATTAAGCCTCACTATCCTTCCCTTGGTCATTCTTCACTCCCTAATGTACCTATAAAATGTTTTATCCCCTTCTTGACAGAGCTGGCTATCTTATCCTTGGTTTGGGCCTTTGCTATTCTGACTGCTTTTCCACTTCCTTCTGCTTTAACTGGTATAGTTCCCTGTCCTGCATCTTCTGTGTTTCTTTATACTTCCTGAATGCTGTCTTTTTCTCCCAAACCTTCCCCGCCACCTCTTTTGAGAACCATGGTGTTTTTCCTTCATTTTGATTTGTTTATTTGCTTCACACAAAGGCTTGTTGCCTCTGTGATGGCAGTTTTGATGTTTCCCCATTGTTCCTCTACCCATCCTTCTTGCCTGTTTGATAGTGCTTTTCTGAGGCACTCTCCCATTATGCCAAAGTCAGCCCTCCTAAAGTCCAGTACCCTCACTTTTGTGTGGCTTGACTCTATTGCTGTCTGTATCGTGAACCACACTGTTTGGTGGTCACTTGTTCCCAGATGGCTACCCACTTCTAAATCTGAGATCTTCTCTCTGACCCCGTTTGACAGTACCAGGTCTAAGATTGCTCCCTCCCGAGTGGGTTCCAACACTAGCTGTCTGAGGCATGCCCCCGTAAGGTATCTACAATGACCGTCGCTGATGTGGCTGCAGCAAAGGTGCTCCAGTTAACATCTGGCATATTCAGGTCCTCCAGCAACAATAATTCTCCTTTTTCTTCCATCCTAAGGATGCCTTCTATTTTTTTTTGTCCCTTTCCTCCCCCTGAGACGAGGGTCTGTATACAACTGTAACCCCTAGGTGGCGCTATCCCAAGGGCTACTACCCCAGTCTGCTTGGCTAGTAGCAGGTTAAGGGGCCTGAATTCTGAAGTGGGTGCCTCCACCCAGAGGTCGGGGTTGGTAGTGGTCAACCTAACCTGGGCACAGCCCTCTAGGACACTGTAACCCCCCTCTTTCCTTACTAGTGGCCAGAACAATACACAATAATCACTTTCACAATACCCCTGATACACCACACAAGTACCCACACTGTTTGCACTTACCACCAGGGCTTTCCTCTGGTCCGGCCCTGGGAACCCCCTGTAAAACAAGGTTATGCACAGCAAATAACAGCAGTACAGTACTCTTGCACAAACTGGAACCACAGTCAGGCTAAATGTAAAAAAGAGTTAGATCTGATTTATTTAAGGGGCTTGAACAAGGGAGGTGCATAATCAGGTTAATTTGCTTAAAGGCTGTATCAATCAAACAGTTATGCATGCACTTCAGGGTCCATAAACAGTCATACACTCTGGGTAGCCAGATCGAGAATAGTGGTCTAGCCAGGAACGTTGCAGCTGGTTGGGGCCCTGTGATGGAAGAAAACAACATACACAACACACACTATTTGTAATCCGGAACCAGAGGGCTTAGTTCGTAAAAAGATAACAACAAGACAGTCAGATGACACACATTTAGATTAGGCTGTTGTTGCAGGGAGCTACCTTGATGATTACTTACAATACCCAGACTGGACACAGGCTGGATGAAAATTGAGACAGCAGGTGGTTAATCTGGAGTGCCAGGAGAAGCAGGGCCCACCCGATTCACCGAGGCAACGTTCCTCTTCAAGCGTGGAGCAGGGGGCTGATCCCCAGGCAGGTCTCTCATCGGTGGCTTTCTCTGTGTAGTGGGGTAGTCTGGCAGGGCCAGCATGGCATGGCCCAGGCCTAATGAAGATGAACGCGGATTCAGTCCAATTAGGCTGGATAAAGCTTCCAGCAAGCAGAACACAGTTCACACCGTGGGGAACCAAATCAAGACCCACTTTCAATACACAGCACATTTACATGTAAAGGATTCTACGGTACAAGCAAGCAGAACACAGTTCACACAGTGGGGAACTAAATCACGACCCACTTTCAATACACAGCACATTTACATGTAAGGAAATTCTACTGCACCAGGCAAACCGCTCTCCAGTCACGATCTCAAAGTCTCTGCACAAACCAGGGATCAAAAGCAGCTGGAAATCCTGACAGGCTGATCGCATTCAGCAAATCTTCGGTCTTCTTCAGGTTAAAGCCTGGTCACAGTCCAGTGGCTTAAACAGTCCTCACAACTCTGATTCAGTCTGAATAAACTCTATTTTCCCTCTCAGGAACAGCAGGCAGACAGGCAGGCCAAAACTCAGCCCTTTCACAGTTCTCCCATGCAAAACTACACAGAACTACTGCTCAAAATTACATGAGCTGTTACTTCTTCACTTCTCAGCTCAAAACTGAAACTAGCTGGAGCAGCCTGGGAAATTCTCCAAGATCCAAAAGGTTCGGTTGGCTGATCCTCCTGTCAATCACAACAAAGACTCCCCCTTCAGGTGCAAAAAGCCCAAAACTACAATTCCTACAGATTTTGACTCCAGACAGCTCCTGTAGTCTGGCTACATTTTCAGTCCCACCAGTACTGATTGGTCCAATTTGCAGTCCAGGACCAAGATAGTGGAGATAAACAAAACAGTCCTTGCTGCAAAGAAGACAGGTTAGACAAACTACATTATCATTATCACTCTAAATGATTTTCAACAAATAGTTACATCTTTCAACAGAGCTCCCTCTCAGATTACTTATGACTGCAATCCAGACAACTCTTAAAGAGACAGTACACAGAGGCTATACAGGCATTCTCTGGCCCACATTTAAACTGCTGAAATGCAGGACACCAGCCTGGCAGTGAGCATTTAGGCAAGCTCGAAGAAGACTTTTCGGGAACCCCCATTTATAGGGGGGGTTACGCAACCCCCGTGCTGATTGTTTTATGTATTTAATTTATTTATTTATATTTCGGATAGCACCTTTGAGCCAAGGCTAATTTACAAAGGTTCCATGTCAATGAAGAGCAGTTGAGATTTACAAGTAAAATAAGTTACATAGTAAAATTAGGAAGTACAATACAGGGCAGCCAGAGGCATTGTGAAACACAATTTTAGGCAGGTAATTCAGGACATTAGAGAATGCAATTAAAAATGGAAACAAATGCAAGAGCAAAACATTGAACAGGAGGATAATTTTAGCAAAGTGGGAGTGTCTAGACGGACAGAGTCAGGAACATGTAGGTAGACAGGAGAGGGTTTAGTATGTAAAAGCTGGAGGGGTAGGATAGGGTGTAAAAAGAAAAGCTGGAATAGGAAGGTCAAGAGAAGAGGGAAAGGATAGGACCAGGGCAAGATAAGATGAAGATGAAGGTCAGAGAGGGAGCAGGGAAACATGAGGGGTGGGGTGTCATAGGAACAGCAGGGGAAGGGACTTAGAGTAGATTATAGGAAGCAGTCACAAGAGGCACTGGCAAGAAGTGTTGGTGAAGCAGGCACTTGAAGGAGCCAAAGTAGTACAGCTGGTAATTTCAGGTGGCAGTGAGTTGAACCAGGTAAGAGCTCTGGATCTGAAAAAGCATTGCCTCTGGGAGGTACTGCAGTGAAGAATGGCAAAGGTGAGACTTTCTGAGCTTTGGTTAGGCGGGTGATACCATAGGGAGTCAGATAGCTTTGACACTTGGGGCAGGACATCCATTATGATCATTTTGGAGAGTAGGCAGGACTGGTACTTGATTCTGCCACATACAGTAGCTGGAGACAGTGTGCCTGTTCATAGATATCACAAGTGTGGGAAAGGCGGGAGGCAGAGGTTAGAAGATGACAGGCATTGTTTAGGGCTATCGTAATGTGTCTAAGCGCCCGTGTCAGTGGCTGATCCATAAATCACAAGACCATAGTCAATAACGGAGATTATGGAGTTCTGAATGGCATTGTTTAGGGCTTCAGCTGTTAGACAACTCCTGTGCTTATGTAATAGCCCTATGCATGTATTCACAGTTTTGGCGATGCTGTCAATATGTTCCAGTATGCCAGTGTACAGTCAAGGGTAATCCCCAGAAACTTAAACCTGTAAACCTGCTTGAGCTGTTCCCGGCACAGTTTCTGATATGTAATTCTTGATCTTTATGTTTGTTGTGGACTCCATGGAACTTCATAGTTTTAGTTTTCTTGTAGTTTAGGATGAGTTTCTGAGATTTAAACCAGGTCTCCACCTCCATAAAGCTTTCCTGAAGCTGTGACTGTAGAGCGAGTGGATCTGTGTGGGAGGAGAACATTACTGCATCAGCTGCATATAGAATGATGTTACCATGACAGGATGAGGGGAGGTTTTTAGGAAAATGCTGAAAAGCATAGGACCCATTATGGATCCTTAGGGGACTCCTGATCTGACAGGAATAGAGGAAGAGAGTGATTCCTCAACTTTGACCTGCTGAGTTCGATTACTGAAGTAGCTTTGGAACCAATGGGTGGTATCAGACGAAAGTCCTAGGAGAGGTAATTGTTCAATAAGCAGGGAATGGCTGACTGTGTGAAACGCCTTTGTCAAATCAGTGAAGGTGGTGCCAACGAGAAGTCCCTGATCAAAGGCACTGTGGATGTGGGAGGTGAATTTGAGGAGTGCTGTGGTGGTGCTGTGCTCCTTATGAAATCTGTGCTGCTCAGGACATTGTGGTGCCATTTCCTGTCTCCAGGGTGACCCACAGTGCCTCCTCTCCTCCCTGCTTACCCTTTAGTTCTGTTGCTTTGATCCCATCCCTTACATAGAGAGCTACTCCTCCTTCCTTCTACCCTCCCTGTCCCTCCTGTAGATTGTGTACCCTGGTATGTTGACATCCCAGTCATGGTCCTCTGTGTACCACGTCTATGTGACTTCCACGATATCCAGGCATCCCTTTTTCATCAAGGCCACTAGTTCATGGAGCTTGTTTCCCAGACTATGGGCACTGGTACTCATTACCTTCTATTTTTGATGGCCTTACCCTTTAGTCCCATCCCTGTCCTTACTGCCTTTGCCTTTTCTCCATTTACACCTGCCCTTCTCCCTATCTATTTCTCTATCTTGGTGTTTACCTCACTAACTACCCTGATTTTGGGGGGGGCTGAGATTTCCCTGCTCCTTTTTGTGCCTCCCCCCTTGGCTAGTTTATATGCTTGCCAATGAAGCATTTAAATCTATCACCTAGAATCCTGGTTCTCCTCCTGGACAGATGCAGACCATCTCACCAGTATAGTCCTGTATCCCTTCAGGTGAACCCCCAGTCCCCAATGAAGCCAAAACCCTGAGCTCTGCACCAGTTTTTCAAACATTGATTGAATCTCATAGCATGGAGCACCCTTGCCTCACCCATGCCATAGACAGGCAGCACCTCCAAGAAGGTTACTGTGCATGCTACTTGTCTAAGACCAACCAAATAGTACACTAAAAACCTTTGCATTTGTTGTCTAAGACCCCTCCCCAACTCCACAAACTTCTACTTCACTGCTCTGATCCCATTCCCAGCCAGATCATTTGTCCTTAGGTAGACAATGATGTCCAGCTCCCTCCCACTTGCAGATGCTCCATGATCCTGAGGATTCACTCTCTGTCCCTCCAAGTCATGGCACTGGCAGGCACCTTACCTCTCCCCTACCCTCCCCCTCCAGTTCTATCTCCCTAACTACTGAGTCCCCACCAGGAGTTGTTTCCTTCCCCTGTGGAATCCCATGTCACCCTCCTATGGTTCTCCTTTGTGGAGGTTCCCAGCATCCTCCTTGGTCTCCACTGTGGGTGCCTCCATAAAGGAACCACGCTCTGCCACAATGGCATATGAACTGTGGAGAGGTACAACTGGAGGGATGCACCTCTGTTCCACCACCCTCACTCTCCCTGAGCTGACCATGGTCCAACTGCTCCTCTTTCTTGGCAACCTCTGAGGCAGTGACGGTGGCCCTAGTGGTTCCTGGGTGGGAGAGGAGGTCCCCCAAACCCTGGCCAACTCAGCCTGCAGACGAGTAACTTCTGGCTGAGTGCATGAGTCCTCTCCTTTGTGAAGTGTAGGCCATCAAACTTGAAAAAGGCAATCTCTGCAAAGTCAGTGAGGTGGGGGGATTTAAACAAAAGTGGGAGAGATACTAGTGCTTTGTAAAGGCTGCATCAGAAAGTGAGGCAGAAAAGAAAAGCAAAGAGCGACTAGGGCTCTTTCATTCAGAATTTGTTAGGAATGAGCAGACATGATGGGCCAATGAATTTTTTTCTGCTGACAGAGTTTATGTTTCCATAGTTCAATAGGTGAGGTCACAGCCTGTGAAGCAGGTAACTTAGGTTCTAATCCCATTACTTTAATATTTCAAGCTATATAAAAGCTGAATGTTTCTGGCAGGAATAATTCATGGTACCTTCTCAATGAGACTGATAACACCCCCCCAACACAAAAACACAAAGACATTTACCAAGTAAGAGGAGGGAAGTGTTGAATGTCTTATCAAGGCTATCAAAAATCGCAGAAGAGTACAGCCCCTGATCCATTCACTTTAGGATAATAAGTGAGCCATACGATGAGGCAGTTGAATGGGATTTCCAGAAACCAGATTGAAGGGACAAAGACAGGAATCAGAAAGAAGGAGAGGTGGGAGAGCACAAGGTTTTCTTGCATTTTGATGAGAGAAAGGAACGAGAGAGCTGGAGGTAGTTTCCTAAGGAGAAGGTTCTCACCCCATTTTTGGAAGGGAAGGACATCAGTAGCTTCTATACACCACTAGCATTGCCAAGACAAAAGGAGATTTAGAAGAGAGGAGACAAGGCCAGCAGTAGTGGAAGTGAAGAGGTGAAGGAGCTTGTGATAAAGACCATTAATGCTACAGCCCTTGTAGAGATTTAGGAACAACAGAGGAGATACTTTAGCATCTCGGGAGATGTAAGAGAAGGATAAAATGGAAAAGGGGAGAAAGGGGCAGGAGGAGCAGTGGTGGGTTGGGTAATAGGGTATAGCATAAGGGAGAAGAGCTGTGACTAAAGGAAGATACCAACTCAGAGGGGTCGGATATTGGAAAACCATCTGGTTTGAGGACTGGAGTGGCAGACTGGAGAGGGCATTAAAAATGAAGTAAATAACCTTCCAGAATGTTGAGGGAGATTTAAAGGAGATTAAAAATTATTTTTACAAAATTAACTGCCGTTTCATCTTCCTTACCCTGCCAATTATGTATTCTGACATGCTCTGACTAATTATTGATAATTAAATAAGCTTTGGGGTGCTCTCAGAGCTACATAGTGGTCCACTCTCCTCATCAGCTACTGCTATTTCTTTTTATATTTCTAAGACTCTCTATGACATCAATAACACCATTCCATGCTATTCATCTAAATTGCCTGAAATTCAATTCAGTTCAATTCATCTTTATTTATAAAAGCACTAATCACACTGACCATAGCATTTGTACAATAAAATACAATAAATACCATACATAAAACATAAAATACAAGTCTTCAACAAATAATCAGAAAAGGCAAGGTCAAACAGATACATTTTTAGAGTGGTTGTAAGCTCTCCACAGTCAGGCACTCTCGTATCTGACAAGGTAGAGAGTTCCACAGAGTGAGGGCCACAAATGCAAAAGTCCGAGACCCAGATGTCTTCAACCAAACCCTGGTAACCTCTAGCAATCCCTCGTCGGCAGAGCAGAGTGGTCGGAGGGGCTAGTAGGGATGCAAAAGCTCTTACAGGTAACTTGGTCCCAGTCCATGTAGGGCTTTATAGGTCAGCAAACTAACTTTGAAGGTGATTCACCACTGAACCGGTGGCCAGTACAGTCCACACAGCACAGGTGTGACATGACTAGATTGAGACAGTCCCATCAGCATCCTGGCTGCTGCATTCTGCACTTGCTGCAGGCGGCGAATATCAACCCCCAGTAGCTCTAGGTACAGGGAGTTACAGTAGTCAAAGCAGGAGGTCACAAAGGCGTGGACTAAGGTGAGGTAGGTTGCAAGATAGAACAAGGTGCTTTATCCAGGCAGTATTCCGCAGATGGTAAAAAGTGAACTTGACAATGGCCGATACCTGAGAACGCAGTGTCAGCCCATTGTCAAAGATAATGCCCAGATTCTGCACCCATTCAGAGGTCAACAGCTGGCTACCCCCAAGCCAAAGCCCGGAGGCAGAACCAGTCACCAACCCCTCTACCCAATGGCCCGGGTCCACTATCAAAACCTCAGTTTTATCTGGATTCAACCTCAGCCAGTTGGCATTCATCCAGTCTTGGATCTCAGCGAGGCAGTTGTTAAACACCGAGGCTACACTATCCTGCTCAGGTACAAAGGACAGGTATAGTTTGGTATCATCTGCATAGCAGTGAAAACCCAACCCAGATTGTCTTACAGTGGCTCCCAATGGCAGCATGTGCACTGCAAACAACATGGGCAACAGCACAGAGCCCTGCGGCACCCCACATGGCAGAGAGAATGAGTCAGAGGAATAAATCCCTGACACCAACCTCTGAGATCTGCCAGTGAGAAAAGAATGGAACCATCTGAGGACTGTACCCAACAGGCCACAGATCAACCGCAGACACTTCAGCAACACCACATGGTCCACATTGTCAAATGTTGCAGAGAGATTAAGAAGAATCAAGATGAAATGGCTGTTCCAATCCCTCGTTATCAGGAGATCATTGATCACCCAAACAAGGGCAGTCCCAGTGTTTTGCTTCTTCTGAAATCCTGACTGGAGAGGGTCATAGATATCATGGATGGTGAGATGATTCTCCGGCTGCAGCGTGACCACCTTCTCAATAACCTTGCCCACAAAGGGGAGGTTGGAGACCGGCCTATAGTTAGCAGGACAATCCGGGTCATGAGAGGGTTTCTTAAGGAGAGGCATCCAAGCTGCCTCCTTCAGGGAGTCTGGGAACTCACCTGCCTCCAACAAACACCGGACTATTTCCACTAGGACTGGGACAATGACTTCAGCACACCCCACTAGAAGGTGGGTTGATCCCAGATCTAAATCACAGCAGGTCGGCTGCATACTCTGGACAATCTGCATGACATTTTTATTTATTTATTTATTGAAATGTTTCACCAGGAGGGCACACTGAACAACAAGTTGCTAGTCTCATGGTGTGACCTGGGGGAGGGGTAACATAGGGTTGTGAAGGATGATCAGTTACAACAGTATGTAGGTAGTACAAACAATACAACATCGTAAGATTGTGCAACAGTTGGAAAACAAGGTATTGTACAATAAACAGTAATAGAACATTGGGTAAATTACAATACATGTCCAAAATCATACAAAAGAACATATGAACATACAAAACCTATAGAACCATTTATAGTGCATGAGTGTACCAGGAGCAGGCTCGAGGTAGTACGCAAGTGCTGTTGGAGTAAAAAAGAATGGGGTTAGGTTGTGCACACTGGTGACCCAGAATGGCAGGTTGAGAAGGGGGCGAGAGGCAAGAACTGCATATGAGGAGAAGGGGTAGCCATTTCCTGATTTCCCCCTTCAGGATGTTGAGAACCCTGCTGGGGGGGTCTTGGTAGGAAGGCAGAAAGTGTGGACAGATAATAAGGTGGGTTAAAGCAGGAACAGCTGAGGAAAAGGTAATTGTGTAGGGCAGAGGTAAGGGAGTAGTTGGAGGAGGAGTGTCATATTTCAGGGGGGAAGGAATTCCAGATTTTAGGGAAATGATGGGTGAAACCAGTCTGACCGATGAGGGTGGAGCGGCGAGGGACCATCAAGGTGCAGGCGTCATTTCATCTGAGAGAATGGGTGGAGGCAGGTGTAGTGGACAGAGAGGATGAGAGATAGGAAGGGAGCCCCCAACCAGAATTTGGAGGTTACATTGGCACAGTGAGAGATGCATCTGTGAGATAGTGGAAGGAAGGTTAGAGAGCGATAGAGTTCACAGTAGTGGGAGTGGGAAGGGGAGTCGATAGCAAAGTGGCAGAAGGAGTTAAAGAGAGTGTCCAACTTGGTCAGGAAAAATTTGGGAGCAGCACTATAGACTGCGTCACAGTAGTCAAAGATTGGGAGTGTCATCTTCTGGACAATTTCGCACCTCGCAGTCAGCAGGATGCAACTACGATTCCGGTACAGAGCATCAAGCTTGGGGTGCACTTTCTTCAAGATAGCACCGATATGCACAGAGAAGTTGAGGTGCTGGTCCAGCCAAACTCCCAGATATCACAATGAGGAGGTGTCTTCCAAGATGGTCCCATCAAGGGTGTGGAAGGTGGGCAGAGCCAGGAGCCTGCAGAGTCTCTGCCTGGTGCCAAAGGTCATTGAGGCTGTCTTCTTGGCATTTAGAAAAAACTGGTGAGAAGCAAACCAGAGCTGGACTTGGTTGAAGTCATGCTATAAGCTAGTTTGCATGGCAGTAGGGTTTTTGCCAGAACTGTGCAAAACAGTATCATCAGCGTACATGTGGATAGAAGAGGAAGAGCAGGCTGTGGGAAGATCATTAAGGAAAATGGAGAAGAGTAGGGGACCAAGCACTGAGCCCTGAGGGACACCAGTGGGGATGGGGAGTGGAGGGGAGACAGAATCAAGGATTCTCACTGACTGGGTCCTGCCAATGAGGTAGGATTTAAACCAGTCAGTGGCTGATGGAGCAAGGCCAGCTGAGAAGAGTGAATCAAGCAGCAGGGGATGGGAAACAGTGTCGAAAGCTTTGGCTAGGTTGACAAAGATGGCCGAGGTAATCAGGCCATCATCCATCCCTGAAAGGATGGAGCCAGTAAGCCTGAGGAGGGAGGTGGTTGTTGAGTGGTTCTTCTGAAAACCAGAGTGGAAGGGGGTGAAGAAAGAGGAATCAGAGAGGAATGGTAATAGTTGAGAGAGAACTAAATGTTCATGAAGTTTGGCAAGGGTAGGAAGGAGGGAAATGGGGCAATAGTTGCCAGGAGTGGATGTGTCACCACCCTTGGGGAGAGGAAGTACTACATCATGTTTCCAAGATGAGGGTACTTGGGCAGAATTAAAGGACAGGTTAAGGATTAAGGAGATAGGATAAGCAATTGCAGGAGCAGAAAGGTAGAGAAGTTTAGGATCAAGCTCATCTGGTGAGGAGCCTTTACAGGGGTTGAGGATAGGAGATCATTAAGAGCTTTGTCAGGAGAGATAACAGAAAAGGAAAATCTACAACTCCAACCAGTCAAAGTCAGACCAGTCAAACCGAGGAACTGTAACCTCCCACCGATCACCACCACCCCCGTTACAGCGAGCCAACCGGATCTCAGACCTGATGTCGGCCACCTTATCTGCAAAGAATTGAGCACACTCGTCACACTTTTCCTGTGAAAATGCTCTAAATGGTGTTACTGAGATCATAGAATGTTCGGGCAGTATGAAAAGAGAGAGCAGCAACTGCGGAGGAGAATGGGATTCAGAGTAGTTACAAATGAAATACAATTAGATTATTAATTTATTAAAAAAATGGTGAATAACATCAGAATATTGGATATACATTAAAGAGATAAAAAGAGGGCATCTAGAGGTGTAAACAACTGTTTCCTATCATCTTCACATTTAAGGTTATTCTAGATGAATCAAAACAGAGTGAAAATACCCTTTTAGAAGATTATGGGGAACTTAAGGTTATTCTGTAGATCTGAGCAAAATAAATTGCATTTGGCTTTCCTGATCACCTCGGTACTGGCATAAGGGTGTTGTTAATACTGTAGTAAGTCTTCCAGAGAAATGGAAGCCTAATGTTAAGCAAACAATTGGTTCTGTGGATATCCAGGGTAAGAGGGAGCCCCAAACACATGACTTCTAGAGGTGGGTATGCTTGTACCAGACAGACGTGGATTTAGTGTTGAAGAAAGTGAGGACTGCAGCTATGTAACTAGACACAGAGATGGGTGACCAGTAGGGTCACATAGCAGGGGATACTAGGTTAAGAAACCTCAATAACATGTACCACATGTTCATAGGAGCTGCTTTTGGGTGCCAGATTCCACAATACATTGAGGATAAGAGCAAAAGCCCCACTCCACAAGTGTTAGCATGGCTCAGTTGGTAGCACATCTGCCTCTGGGTTCTAGTACCACACAGGGATAAGGCTCATACTTATAATGCAGGCAGCTGAGTCCAAATCGGGGGCTCTCCTTCAGATAAGATGTTAAACTGAGGTCCCTTCTGCTCATCTCTGCTGGTGTCCAGGTGAAGTAAAAGAACCCAAGGCACTTTTTGTAAGAGTAGGGAATTTTATTGGGAGAAATGGGTAGTAAATGCAAGACATGACATACTGTACCTATTTACATGTTTATACAATAGGAACAACAACAAAAAGTTCTTCCTAGGATCAATTATAGTTTTAAGTATTTTCTCAGATAGAATCAAATCTCCTACCTTCAGAGATACATTTTATACAGTCCATTACCGCATAAGCAATCATTCTAATACTAAGCATTCATAAAATTGTGGCAAGATTTCCACAGAACTTCATCTGTGATTTAGAAAATGTCTTTGAATCGCCTTCATGTAAATTATGTAAAGAGGCAGTAATGTTTTGTAAAACAACATCAGGGGTGATACATTGTTGTTGCAAAACCCTTTTGCAGCAGGCATGCCAGATACAGTATTTGAGTACTGCAAAGATCATTTGTAAAGTATCGGTATGGAATCCCTTCCATTTCTGTGGGTAGATACCAAAGATTAAGGTGTCATATGTTAGGTTAGAAAATAGGGTTGTTTCCCAATTTTGTGCTATAAACACCCAAAAGGTGGTGATATAGTTACATTCTAAAAATAAATATCCCTGTGTTTCTAGGATCTGGTTACATTCAGGTCTCAGGCAATACTTTTCAGCTACAGGTCTGAGTTTATTGTTGTTCTTAACATTTAATCTGCCATGAATGCTTAACCACAACATATCCCAGGCATATTTCAGTATTCTATTATTATATATCTGTGAAAGTGCTATTTTGTTGTGTGTGGCTGGACATTGAGAACATTCAGTTCAGAGCAACACACAACCCCAAGCAGGGCGTCATACTGTATATTCCCTGTCCAGTATTTACAAAGGCTGTCCAGTATGGTATCTTCCATTTAATGATTTTATAAGACATAGGTTTAACTTAATCATGTATGACCTGCATTTTGGTAAGAAGTCTAATTTTATGTTGAGACCAAGCCTGTTTACATACTGCTGCCCATTCCAATACCACTGCTGGTCATGGTTTACTCTCTTGGACTCCCTGGGATAACACATTACTGTATAATACAAAAAGGTGCTGTAATAAAGGGCTATAAGGTTCAACATTCCCAAATCCCCTCTTGAATTGGTCTGTATTGTGTCTCTCTCTTTAGAAACATAGACTTTGATGGCAGATAAGGACCACTTGGCCCACCCAGTCTGCTCATTTCCCTACCTATTGGATAAGCTGCAGATCCTAGTTAACCAACAGCCTACTTCCTCCTACCCCCACAAGAATCGCTTTATCTCTGTCCTGCATTCTTGAATTCCCCACTGTTTTTGACCCCACGATCTCCTCAGGAAGGCTGTTCCATGCAACCTCTACCCTCTCTGTGAAAAATACTACCTTACATTACCCTGAGCGATCCACCCTCTATCTTAAAATTGTGCTCCTTGTTCTTGCACATCTGTTTTTCTGAAAGATGTTATCCTCTTGGACTTTACTGATTCTCTTCAGGTACTTAAATGTTTCTATCATGTCCCCCTCTCCTTCCTTTCCTCGAGAGTATACATATTAGGCTCCTTTAGTCTCTCTTCATATGGCTTCTGGTGCAGACCCTGCATCATTTTAGTTGCCTTCCTCTGGACTGCTTCCATCCTGTCTATGTCCTTGCAGAGATGAGGTCTCCAGAACTGCATCCAATATTCCAGATGGGGGTCTCGCCAACTGTCTGTACAAAGGGATAACATTTCCTGTTTTCTACTGGTGATGTCTCTCCCTATGCATCCTAGTATCCCCCCAGCTCTCCTTACTGTCTTCTCACATTGCTTGCCTACCTTTAAGTCTTCTGATATGACTACCCAGGTCCTTTCCATTTTATTGTTGTTAGTACCTCTCCCCATTGTGTACTCTTCCTTGGGTTTTGTTTCCCAGGTGCATTACTTTGCACTTCTTTGCATTGAATCTAAACTGCCATACTTTTAACCATTCCTCCAATCTTGCCAAGTCCCTTCTCATCCTTTCCACCCCCTCTTGTGTATCAACCCTGTTGCAGATCTTTGTGTCATCTGCAAAGAGGCATATTTTCCCTTCCAGTCCCTCTGCAATGTCACCTATAAAGACATTAAAGAGGACAGGTCCCAGTACTGAACTCTGCAGTACCCCACTAGTAACCCCCCTTTCTTCAGAGTGGACTCCATTTACTATTATCCTCTGTGTCCTGTTGTCCAGCCAGTATTTTACCCAGGCTACAACCATGGGACCCACTCCAAGGCTGGCTAACTTGTCTATTGATCTTTTGTGTGGGACTGTGTCAAATGCCTTGCTGAAGTCTAGGTAGGCAATGTCCACTGCCCCTCCCTGGTCTACTACTTTAGTCACCCAGTCAAAGAAATCTATTAGATTTTCTGACATGACCTTCCCGCTGTGAATCCATGCTGCCTTGGGTTCTGTGCCTCACTGGCCTCTAGGTACTCAACAATTCTTTCCTTCAGAAGTGATTCCATCATTTTGTCTACCACTGAGGTCAGACTAACAGGTCTGTAGTATCCTGCCTCTGTCTTGCTCCCACTTTTGTGAAGGGGAATCACATCTGCCCTTCTCCAATCCTCAGGTACCACACCATCCTCCCATGATTTGTTAAAAAGGATAGTCAGCAGTGTCACTAGTTCTCCCCTTAGTTCTTTTAGAAGTCAGGCCCCATTGCTTTGTCCACCTTCAGTTTTAGGAGTTCTTTATGGGGTTTAAATGTCTGCCCCACAGGCCTGAAAAAATATGCTATAAATTCTTGTTTCCAGTTGTGAAAGTGATGGAAACAAATAGCTCACATACAGAAATACTAGGAGTAATAACGTTTTAATCAGGAAGACTCTTTTTTGTTTGGAAATGTATTTATATTTCCATTGTGCTGTAAAGCTTTCTGCTTTTAGTATTCACTGTTCCCAATTTATTTGGTCCAAATTTCCATGTCCAAACTAGATGCCTAGTGTCTTCCATTGGGATTCTTATACTGTAGCTGCGTATGAGGTTATGGTGTTTTGGTTACTAACTCCTAATTGGACACCTATGCTTTTGTCAGGATTTATTTTAGATCCTGATATAGATGAAAATGTATGTAACTGTTCCATCACTCCACTTTCTACTGTCCCATTCTTTACAATTACCACCATGTCATCTGCCTAAGCTAACATTTTTATTTGAGGACCTGACTGGGTTAATCTTATAAGAATGTGTTGATACAATACACATAAAGTAGTGGGCTAATGGGGCATCCTTGTCTTACTCCCTTATGAAGTTCCATGATACTTCCTGTCCAGCTGTTAACCACTGGTGTTATTACAGCCATGGTGTACATACATCTGATCCAGTTTACGAATTAATTCGGTAATCCAAATCGTTGTAAAGTAAAGAATAAATATTCATGTGAAACAGAATTGAATGCTTTTTCCTAGTCTAAGCTGAGTAAGATACCTTCATCTGTACCTTGTTGACACTTGTTAAAAAGTTCTTATAGTGTGGTCACATTATCCTGAATACATCTGTTCAGTATGGAACCTGTTTGTACTTCACTGATCAACATACTAGACACAGTAGCTAGTTTCCTGGCTAATATTTTCACTAGCATTTTATGGTCTGTGTTTAACAGACTAGTATACATCCTCGATGTTGACATGTCAACAGCGAAGTACCCTACAACGACAACAGCACCATCTTGCTGTAGAGAACCCACTGGAACCTGGCACTGTCTGTCAGGGGTCCTGCACCACCCCCGACTCAGATCCAATTCAGAGTTGAGAATCCTAAGTGGGGTGGGTGCGAGGGGCACAGCTCCCCATGTGGGGAGTTCAGCGGCAAAGCCCCCCGAAGAAAACACTTGTGGCTTTTGCAAACCGGCAGCCAACTGGAAAATGCAGTTGACCTGCTGGTTTCACTGTCGGGTCATTCGACAAATATTTTGTTGATGACTCGTCATGGATCCTAATAGACTGATGGGCCTCCAGTTATTCAAATTGCTTTTGTTTCATTTCTTAAATATAAAAATTAAACTTGCTGCAGTCATACTTTTGGGCAGTGGGTTAGTTTCCTAAATCTCATTGTATAGTTGTGTTAATATCGTGACCAGTTCTACCATTAATTTTTTTTATAAAATTCTGAATTAAGCCATCATTCCTGGTGTGATATTATTATGTAAAGCTCTTACTGCTGCTTGGACTTCTTCTTCCATTATATATTTTACTAAGTCTCCTTTTTGAGTCTCTGATAATGCAGGAATAGCCAGGTCATCAAAATATTGGGCATCTTTTGTATTTCTGGCAGTGTGCCAAAGGTTTTTAACAAAGTTGTTCACTAGTGTCATAACATCCTGTTTATTAATATAGCTATTCCACTCTTATCCTCCAGGTCTGACATTATTCTATGGTCTGTTCTTTTCTTACAGTCTTGGAATGGGTCAAAGGTTTGTTTCCTCCTGTGGGTATCAAATTTCACTTCTTGGTGTAGCATTTGGCCCTGTCATATTATTGTTTAAACATTTATTTTTTATTGAACTAATCTGTTGACTATAGTTTATGTTCAGCATTTCTGTTTTAGAAATAAGTAAATGTAATTGTTTTCTTAAATTTAACTAGTCCAAAGTATTGATTTACTGCATGTTTGCAGCTAACTTTTGAAACCAAATTCTAAAGTTACTTTTGGAGTCCTCCCATCATTCTGAAATTGTATCATACATACATAGAACTGAATTACGGGCTGACAATAATTTATACCGTCGGTTTGAAAGTCTGTTTCTTTCAATAATACTGCATTTAAGCACCAGGGCCTTTATTACACATAGGTGTTTTCCCAGAAATTATCTATCTGTACTGCCCTATGATCAGAAAAGGCAACAATTTGTATCTGGGCATTACAAACTTTAAGATCTTGAGATATAAAGACAAAATCTATTCTGGTGGCATATAGTCTTCTTATGTATGTGTTCTCTCCTGTGAGATGTACTGTTCTATATGCATCTTTTAATTTTATTGCAGTAATAATGTATATTAAAGCATCAGGATCGAGAATATTTTTTTGTTTTAAACTTCTGTCTGTCTGGTGTAGTCCACAGTTAAAGTCACTACCCCATATCACTAGTCTGGAGGTGTGTAAAAAAGGTTACATTTTTCTAATGAGTTCAATTCGTTGTGTCTTAATTTGTGGAACATAGCTTTTAACCAAGCAAAGTCGTGTTGTTCCATATTGTATATCTAGTATTAATGCCCTTCCTAGGTCAAGATCAATTAATCTAGTGACTTTCAGGTTTTTGTTGGAGAATAGTATACCCAACCCATCACATATATTTTCACCCATAGACCAGAAGGCGGCTCCATAACCCCATAATTTGGATGCTTGTGAAATTTCATATAATGTTTTGAGTCTAGTGTTCTGGAGACATATAATATCAGTTTTAGATTTTGTAAGTTCTGTTAGTATTGTTAGTCTCCTTTTACAGTTTTTCATACTATCAACATTGAAAGTAAGTATGCTTAAAGACATCATTATGGGGAAGTGATGGGGAAATGCAATATCAAGTGATTCTGGATCTAGTGTTCCAGTTTTTCTTTACATTGTCTCCCCCACCTGCATCCTCCAGCTCTTAGGACTGGTCCTTAGTGGAAGATGAGATTGAGGAAGAGTCAGACTCCTCATCCTTCCCATTCATATCTCCCTAGTTTTTGTTGGAGCATAATGCTGTAAACCTGTTGGCTATCGTGGGTGCGTGTTTATCTTTAAACAATTTGCTTTCCATCCCCTTAGGTTCCTTACCTTTCCCTGTCTTGTTCCATGGTCTCTTTTTTATTATACTGTTTTGAAGGTAGCTTCTTCTGAGGGAGTAGGTGTTGGGGGTGGGGAAGAAGCATCCTATTGTGTTCCTGTTGTGCAACCATTTGTGCTTATACACTAGTTTGGGGGTCATTTCAGGTAGTAGCCTGATCAGTAGGCAGATTCTCTTTGAATGGGCTGATTCTAAGGGAGTAGAGTCTGTCTCTGAAGGTGTAGATTCAGTGTCTAGAGTTGTGAGATCAGCTCCTGAGGTACTGGTGCTTATCATTTTGTGTTCTCTGTTCTTTTCTTTCTGCAAAGCATTCATTCTGAGGTCTGAAGTTTGTGCAGCTCCTTTTTGGTGGGCTTGAGTTATGAGAGGTTTGTGTGACACACACTATCTTCACTGTTATGTGAAGCCCAGGAGAACCTTACATATGAATGGCCTTTCTCCCACAAAGGTTACATCTAAACAAATTAATACATGTTGCTGCCAGTTGCCCTAGCTCTAGACAATGTGTACACCTAGAGGTGTTGCAGGCATTGCTAGGGGTGCACTCTTAGGATTCATAGGATTCATAGGAAGATACTGAGCTGAATGGAATTACGTCCTATATGCTCGCTTATGATCATCACCTAATTTCTAGTCTGGTACATATTTCTATCCCACTTTGCTTTAAACTCAGCAATGGATTTGCTGGTTACAACCTCCAATGGCAGTGCATTCCAAGCATGCACTACCCTGTGGTTAAACCACCTTGTAGTTCTTACTTTGTTGCATTTTGATGCTTAGCTACAATGGGTGGGACCTAGTTTTGTACATACAGCTATTAAATTGTAGTCCGTAGCATCCCACAAATCATCATTTTGCCAAGCTCTATATACCAGGCACATGTCTCCGTGCTTTCTTCGTTCCTCCAAGGGTACACATCCAGCTCCCTCAGTCTAGTCCCATAGTCTTTACCCGTCATACCGCTAACAACTCTTGTTGCTCTCCTCTGTACCCTCTCAACAGAGGCAGCGTCCTGTTTTTGAAGGGTGACCACACCTGCGCTCTGTATTCCATTATGGGCCTCACCAGGGATACATACAAGGGCAAAACAACCTCCCTGCTTCTAGATGACATATGCCTCAATATACAATTCAGGATTTTATTTCCTTTGGGCTATATTTTGGCAATGAGATGAAAAAGTCACATTCAGAAACTATTATCCCAAATCTCTTTCCTCACATGTTATTTTGAGCGGTATATTTCCCAGTTTGTAGGGTAATTTAGGATTTCTATTACCTAGGTGCATGATGAAGCATTTATCTAAGTTTAGTGCCAGTTTAAATTTATTTGACCATATAGCTATATCATCTATTGCCTCTTGTAAATTTGAAGTGTTTAATGCAATGTTTACTTCAGCTCCAACCCTACAATCATCAGCAAACTTTTGCAACCAAACAGATTTTTGTTTAATTTGAAGTGTTGACGATAAAGATTAAAGAGACAGGGGCCCAAGACCGATCCCTGGGGCACCCCACTAGTCACTCGCAGACTATCGGACAATTCTCCTCTAATGCTCACACGCTTGACTCGGAATCAAATAGCCATTTGCACCAGTCTATTATATAAGGATTTATATTCAGATTAATCATTTGTTGTATTAATTTATGGTGAGGTAATCTGTCAAATGCCTTTGAGAAATCGAGAAACAGCACATCATGGGAACACCTTGTCCAATCTATCAACAGCCAGGTTATAAAAAGCCAACATGTTTGTCTGGCACGACCTGCCCTTCACAAAGCCGTGCTGAGATTTATCTATAAGATGGTTTATCACTAGATGTTCCTGTATTTTATCCTTAAGCACCCCCTCCAAGATCTTAGAGGGTATGGCAGTAAGGCTAATGGGTCTATAGTTAGCTGGATCCAACCTATCTCCTTTTTTGTAGATAGGAACCACGATTGCTGATCTCCAACACTCAAGTACCTCACCGGTATTTAGGGACTGCTGGAAAATGGAGTCAAAGGGGAGCTATTGATTCAGCTACTTCCTGAGTACTCTAGGATGAAGGTCATCAGGACCGGAGATTTGATAGGTCCAAATTTGCTAATCGTTCTTTAATCTCTGAACAAGTTATTTTTATACTTTCATATGGGATAGGAGTAGATCTTTTAACATGATATACAGATTTGTTATTTGAAAAAACAGTTGAAAAGTAGCTGTTTGCTATGTCAGCCATTTCTTTGTTATCAGAAGTACTATCGCCATTTAATTTCCTTAGTGAACCTATAGTATTTGAATTTCCTTTAATATTCCTAATATATGCATAGAAGGCCTTTGAATTTCCTTCATCTGCTAACCAAATTTGATTCATAATCAATCTTGGCCCTCTTTATATGTTTTTTTATTAGGTTTGTTAATTTTCTATATTGATTTCTAGTTATAAGTGATCTATTTGTTTTCCAGTGTTTATAAAGCTTATGTTTTTTATTTATCAGTAACCTGATTTTGCGAGTCCACCACTGTGTTTTGTTATTTCTCCCTGTATACTTATGTTTAATGGGAATATTTTCCAATTCTTGCTGTTTTATTTTTGTATAGAATATATCCCAAATTTCATTTAGGGGTCTATCACCAAACTCATTTTTCCAGTCCCATTTAGAAAGATTTGTATTCATTTCAACAAAGTTTGCTTTAGCAAAATCATAGTTGGTAGTTTTTCCCCTATAAATTGGTACTGGTTCAGCCAATTTAAATTCCACCATAAAGTGGTCACTTGTTCCTAAAGTGACAGAAGTCTTACACTCACACATGATGTCACCCATATTTGACAAGACTACGTCCAGTATATGTTCTTCCCAGGTTGGCTCTTCTACATGCTGGACTAGGCCTATTTGATCACAGATAATTTGAAACTCCCTTTCAAAAGGTGCTTCTGCATGAGATCTTCCCCAATCTATTCCTGGTAGATTCAAATCACCCAAAATTAATATCCTGTCTGTTGGATCTAAGGTCAACATATAATCTATCAAACTCATATTGTATTGTGAGGTAGATGATGGGGTCTATAAATTAAGCCCAAAATGATTTTGGAGCTTGTGTTGTAATATTTTAATCCATACTTGATCCTCCATATCCAAGGATGATACCATTAATTCAGATTTTATGCTTTCTATTACATACAGGGCCACACCTCCACCCTTTCTGGATTCTCTTGATCTCTTATATAAGGTATAACCTTCAATATGCTGTCCCCAGTTGTCGTTAACATCCCACCATGTTTCCGTCACAGCAGCTATATGTATATTTTAGTTGCCAAGATATCTCTAAATTCCCCATTTTATTTTTAAGCTTCTAGCATTCACTAACAAGCAGTTCAATGCTCAAATTTATTTGATTTATTTTCCATTTTTTGTTGCTCGGTGAAGTTGTACTAACTAAACTCCCTTCCGCCCTTCATTCAGTTTAAATTTGTAGCTTCTTTGAATCTCTTAGATAAAGCGTGTCCCTGCCCTCTTAAGATGCAATCCATCATAACCACATTTATGGCATAATTTTGGCTGCCTGAGGTAGAATAGTGAACCTCTGCCTCTCCTAAATAGAAACATCTAGGCAAATGCATTATACCATTTTTGACATAATCAAAAATTTAAATTTCACCTCCATCCTCCAGTCTATATTCGTTCTGAGTCTATTATTGGAACTGGATGTTCCAATACTTCACAATGTTTTTAACCAGAAGAGAATATCTGATACATTGATTCCTTCATTTTTGGAAAGTATTGTGGTCGTCTGAACTTCTGGTTTTGTAATGGGATAGCAAGAAATGGAGTCCAAAGCAGGGTATCCTTCAGGGTGTTGTATTTTATCCAGAATCTGTCCAGGACTTCTACTGTTTTGAAACTGATGTCATAATTATGGTCATCTGTATATAATAATCAATCAAGTTTATTTGTTCGACAATAGCTGTCAGTATACAAAGAAATATGTACAGTAAAAAAGTACAAACAGACTTACATTGCATACATAAATTTTGTTAAAAAAAAGGTCTCATAATACAAGGAACAGGACATAAAAGTTGACATTTCTATTAATGAATATACAATGTTAATATTATAGTCCATATCAAAAAAACAAATTGTGCAAATGTATGCAAGTTTGAAAAAGGTTTGTATATATAGCTTAAGAGAGAAAGGAACTATCATAGGCATACATAGGAGACAGTCAAAATCTTTTTAGAGCATGATATCCTAACAAACACCATAGCTCAAATGAGCTAATAGAGTGTAAACAGTTCATTCAAGGTTTGGGTCTGATTATCTACATCCCCAGTATTACTGTAATCTCTAATCTCTAATAAATGAGAAGAATGATCCAGAAGGATCAATTAAGGTTCAAACTCCGCATTTTGTGCTGTCAGTTTATTCCTAATTTTCTTTACTGCAAGCAAAAATCTTGCCAAGTCCAGCAAGATTTGTTTGCTTTCAGAGTTAAACAAAAGATCCAGGATAAAATTGGTCGGTACGATATAGGAAGCAATATGGTTGGCCAAAATATTCTTCCTTACTGACTCATACGGGGGCATCTCCTCACAACATGATGCAAATTCTCAGTTTCCTCAATGTCCTCCAATGACCCACCACTGCAACTTATACAGAACCCTAGCCCTGTCCTCACTCCATGATCATCGGCAAATACACTGCGCCAGGACCACTGCTAAATTCTGGACTCAGTCACTCCCCTAATACCTCAAATCCATACTCGCTATCCAACCACCGCCAGCGTATGCCCTCAGGATCACTGACTCCTGCCTTCTTCAAGTCCCATTTATGGGCATATCCAAAGGGCAAGCTGCTTTCAAATACCGTATGCCCAAACTCTGGAATGTCTTGTCTGCTGACATTAGACATACCACTAACGTGTGGCACCTCAGTCTCCTTCTAAATACTCATTTCTCCTCCAGATGCAGGTTCTCCTAGCATAAGCTAGGGCCCGGTACACTCTTCAAGCACTCTCTGCACATAAGTTGACTAGGCCATTTCTAACTAACTAACTAACTAACTACTACAGGTCCCGTTGCAGCTCTCCCTTGATCCCCCAACCTGTGAAGTAGTCAAACACAACACATGCCTGGGCTAATGCTGCTTCCTCTGTAACTTGTAGAGCCTGGTCTTAGCATACTACAATTATCTGTGACTTGCTCTTCCAACCTATGAGTGCTGGTCTTAGCATTCTAGAATTAACTGCAACTTGAATAATATGTCACTGTAAATCTGCAAAGAATGGTTCCATGTCTGTCATACAATCTGTAAATGTTTATATTGTATGTGTCTATATTATATTATTGCTACTGTTACCCCTTCCCCCAGGATGCCTGTGGAATCGAGCAGTCCTCTGCTCAGTATGCCTTCCTGGTAAAACTCTTAAATAAATAAATAGCAATAACAATGATCCATCAGATCTTGAAGTTTATTATATCTGGCCGGTAATACATTACTTTGAAAAAGTTCAAACTTATATAATGTTAGAGTCTAAGTTTAGTCTCTTCAACTATCCTAAAATATTTTTTTAGTGAAACAGATATTTTAAGATGTTTTATTTCCTCTAAATCAAGATCTTTCACATTAGAGCTGACAGGAGATGTCACTATAGTTTTATGACTTTCATGGATTTTTATAGATTGCTCCACCCAGTATCTCAACTGCGAGAAACCATAATCATTCAATAATAAAAACAAAAAAAAACATTAGACAGCCAACCTTCATATCTCAAGGAATGATAATTAGATTTTTCCTTGAGGCAGTCAGCAATGAGAGACCCCGAAGGGGCAGCCATAATTCTAATCCAGAAATTACTGTGTAGCAGGTTGAATTAGCATCCGTTATATTTAGTGCTAGTCAGTGCAGGTTGAATTAGCATCTGTTATATTTAGTGCTAGTCAGCCTTCAATACATATTCATGCCTGATCGAATCAGCGCGAATGCCTTAATCTTCAATACAGTACTACAGTTTTTTTATAAGTTGTATTGATTATTGACTCTAATACTTGAATACTGTGTTTCCCCTAGATTTCAGCAGCATATAATCCCTGTCCTAGTAACCTAGAGTTTATAGCTTTCAACATAGGTACAATTGTCATGTCCCCATAGAGCCTATTAAAATGTAATAAGGCAGAAGCATTTAATCTAATTTTATATTCTACATTACTAATCTGTTTAGACCAAGATGACATGTTTGAAAATATAACTCTGAGATATGTGAATTGATTCACATATTCTAATGACTGAGAATCAAAATATAATTTTCTAAATTTCTTCTTTGTTCCAATAACCATTGCTTTTGTTTTTAGAATGTTTGGCATCAACTGCTTTATTTTACATCATTTCTCTAACTTATTCAGACTTCTTTATAGCTCCAATCTTGAGGTAGGAATGAGAGCTAAATTATCCGCATAAGCGAGTACCAGAACTGAGTGTTGTAATATTTTAGGCATATGATGAGTTGGATTAATTAATTCTCTCAATATTTCATTTATGTATAAATTAAAGAGGGTGGGAGCCAGCACACAACCTTGGTGCACCCCTGTATTTATATGTATTTTATTTGTAAGATCACCACTGTTGTTATATTTGACCTTAATCCTGATCAAATTCAAAAGATTTGAATCAATCCCCATATTCTGCAAATTTATCCAAAGAATCTCCTTTGATATAGACTCAAAGGCAGCCAAAAATCAATAAATGCAATTATAATATTTGTTTCTTAATAATACAATATTTCTCAATAATATACAACAATATGAAGATCTGGTATGAAATACTGTTGTGTTTTGAAATCCTGCTTGTAGGGGGATATTTTTCATTTTTAATTACCCAATTTTGAAGCCTATTCAACAGAATTTTTGAATACATTTTTGCCATGTTATTGATAAGGCCAATTGGATAATAATTATAAGGTAATTTTTGATCCCCCTTTTTTATGAATTGGGATATTATGGCTGCCTTTCAGGAGTCAGGGTGTAATCGTGCATTATGATATGAATTTATTGATAAGGTCTGTGAGTAAAGAAGCCCACCATTCACTTTTTGATTTGTAAAATCTATAGGATTTGATCTGTCCATGAGATTTGTTTGATTTAACAGCTAATTATAGACATACAGGTTTCTTGTTCTTTAAACCATATATATTCAATATTGATTGGCTTAGGAGAGTAAGACTGTATATTATGTAGCGTTTGTTCCCATAATTTCTGCTGATGAATAGTTTTTTGTTCTAATACATGGGCTTTATACTGCTTTCTTCACTGTTTTAAAGCAATAAAGTATTTCCTAAATGGAAATTGTTTTACATATCTTACCCATCTTGTTAACTGCTTTTTCTCTCTCCTACAATTTATGTAAAACCCGGAATGATACCTGTGTTTATCTATTTTTCCTATTGTTCGATATTCGATACAAGAATTTTTTCATATTGTTTTATGATTTCTGCATAATTTTGAAAGGCTCCATCTCAATTGTTAATAAACTATCAATGTTTTGACAAATTAACATCAAGTGCAGTTTGAGGTATCTGATTCCATCAAACTAGTTTTCTATTATTAAACATTTCAACTTGTTCTTGATGTACTCTAGAGCTCATTCCCTTTGTCTTATTTGTTAAGGCCAAGGGAAAGTGATCACTCTTAGCCCTGGTTTTTACAGAAAAATCCAGATATATGTTATAATAAAATGGGAAGACTAGGATATAATCAATAATTGATTGTCCATTGTGTGTGATACATGTAGAAACTCCTAATTTGTCTGAAGGCAGTCTCCCATCAAGTATTATTAAATTCAGAGGGCAAGATATTGTGGACCGATGGGCTTGCAGGGCATATTGTAATTGTCAGTCACAAATATGTGAATGAATGACTTCATTCACATATTTGTGAATGACCATTACAGTATGCACTGCGAGCCTGGGCTTGCAGCTGATACTGTAAGCTGTCAGACAGCAGGCAGCCATGGAGGTATGTGGGTGGGTCTGCTGCCTTCCACTGATGGGGGCTGGGGGCTGGGGGTGGTGTGGGTGGGGGTTGGAGGGGTGCTACTGAACCACCAGGGAGGTATTTCCATTGAATTTTTGAGCGATCTGTGATCTGGGATTGGGGGGGTACCACTAGACTACCAGGGTACTTCACACATCTGTTCTATGGCTATCAGAGGTGCAGGAGGGATGGGGGGTACTGACAGACCTTCTCTGACAGCACTGCATGCTGTGCAGGGCACCAGGTGCATTTCACTGGCCAGCCCTGCACAACACATGCAAATGGAGCTATAATGACATGCAAATGGACCCATTTGAGCCTTGCATGTATTATGGCTCCATTTGCATACTGCTGGCTGAATATCAGAATTTGTGCACAGTGTAACTCTGTTGCAAAGATGCAGTTTTCCATTCCTGGTGTTCAGTCCTGTCTGGGTGGGATTTACCAGTGTATCGATTTGCACTGTGCATATTAATATATATTCTGAGAAGACCTGCACCATGGCTCAGCTCTTTGAAAATATCCCTTGTTGCACCAGCACAACCCAGTTGTGCTGCCCCATAACTTGCGCCAGTGCCAGGCACATGTCTGAATATCAGGCCCAAAGTGTGCAGGAGTAGACCTAAGTGGCCATCGGTATCTGTGTTCCCTGTATCTGATGAAACTTAGAATCAATTCCATGTATATCATGTAACATCTGAGTAGAGGAGGTATTCAACATATTATCACAACCAAATCTTATGCTAAAGTCTCCTGTAATTATTACCTCAAGATCATCATAAGTGTCATTTATTTCTTCCACATTAGCAATATGTTTTGAGAATAAGTTAGTATAATGAATAGGAGAATTTGTGGGTGGATTATACATATTTATAATTAATACCTTCTCCTTACAAACTTTCAAAACTAATATCAGAAAGTTTTGGAATACCAAACATTTCTCAATAAGCACTTGATCATGTATTTTAATATAAGTTAGGAGCCCCCCTGCAGGCCTATCCATCTTTGCCTTTCGTGAAGCTGGATAATGAAAAATGTGATAACCGTTGATGGATATATTGTCAACCATATCCAATGAATGCCAGGACTCCTGTATATTAATCACATCATAGTTATTTAAAAACTCCATACATTTAATGTCAGGCAATTTAGAAATAATACCTGAGATATTCCATGACAGAATATTTAGAACATTTAGTTTAAGTTCAGAGGTCACACTATTAGATGAAAAAGAAGAACCTTCAATTCCTGGCAAGTCCCCACTATCTGCTCAGTTTGAGTTTTTGATAGCTATATCTGTTCCAAAACCATCAGGCATTAGTCAATCATTGTGTTCTGTTAGAACTGCAACTCTGTTATTTAATACTGAGTAACTATCCTGAATTTTTGAGGGTACCTTTATAGTTTTAGACTTTTCTGAATGAAGGTTCACCTTAAATTGTATTTCCATTACAGGATAATTTTCATCAGTCAGGGGCAGATATAAACCCATTATGTCCAAGATAACACTTTTTGCCAACAGTTTGGGCCAACTCATTGATTTTTAACCCATATATTAATCTGTGAGATATCAGTTTTTCTGTCAACTTTAACAATTCCCTTTTCACCCAGATGGACCTATAGAAAATTTCTAAAAGTATTACATAATGTCCCATGTAGTTTGTAGTTATTTTCTTTTGGCAGCCTCTCCAGCCCAAAAGAGTTTAAATAACATGGACCCCATTGATTCTATGTGCAGTACCTTTCTGTGAGTGAAATAATGACCTATTAGGGAAGGACAAGAAAATGCCTTTTGTAGCAAATCTTTCACCATTATACCACAGATAATGTGCCAATACTGGGGACTCTAAAGAGAGTTCAATAGTATTTTGACATCCAGCTCTAGTTTTGGTGACCTTTATAATATCATTTAAAGTAATATCCAGATTAAAATCTCTATTAATCATATCAACCAGAAATCTTTTTAAGTATTTTTCGGATACATTTGGCCACTCCTTTTCAGCAGTAAGTCATAAAAAAGGTAGTTCTTCAATAAAACCATTCTGAGGCTGTAAATTTGATACATTTTCTAAAAATACGCCCATATCAGAGTGAGTTTCCTGAGTGTCACTGATTACGTTTAATGAGTGTTTGGGGTTTGGTGCATTTGATTCTAACAGTTTCTCCAACTCATCTACTTGTTGGGAAATAGTGTCCTTTTAGAGCGCATTCTACTGCCTCCCAAGACACTTCAATTAATTTTCTAATACTAATAAATGAGCACTCAAATCTCCTTCAACTATATCATTATTAAAAGTGGGAGCATTATTCCCATTAGCTCCCATACTATCCAAGAATGCTTCAGAGATACCAGATTTCAATATATCAGATGCCTTCATAGGTGGATCTATTCGGCACCCCTCCAAAAGAGCAGCTGCAGCAGCAGTGGTTTTAGTGTCATTTTACTTTTATTAACTTTAACCTTTTTTCCTTTGTCCAATTTCTTAATTTTTTTCTTTCTTTGCACTTTTGGTGAATCTGGAATAATTAGAAGACTAAAATCAGGTCTACTATTGGAAGGTTGCATGAAATTTAACTCCAAGGGTATAGAATCAAATAATTTAGGTGGAGCCATTTCATCTAATTTCGCCAAAATTGTATCAAGCTTTGCAGCACTCACAGCTATAGAATACCTTGCTGACTCAATCTCATTTTTTTTAAATTATCATTTGTTCCATAATCAATAAATTAGCTGTATATCGATTTTAATGATTGTATTATGTCCTCATTCAGACATGTTGGCACATAAGATTCAGAATGAGATTGATCAGAGACTATTTCCTAGAGGGGCCTACTGATCTCTAAGTTCACTTTAGGGACTTTACTTATGTCTTGTATAGTAGTGTCATACTTCTTTTCCACCGATTTTATGCCATCAGTAGTTTGTCTTAATTTTGTTGTTACATCTTTAAAGTCCTCATTTGACATAATCACTTTATCAGTTTGTATTTTATCAGTGTGGATCCCATCAAGGATAGAATTTGTAATATATTCTAAGTGTTCCTTGTAATCCCTTTTTGTATTTTCAGTAGGTAAAGTCAAGAAACTTTCCCCTTGAACCTCAATAATCTGATCTGCCCTATACTCCACGGAGTTTATACTATTTGACTTTTCTTCTTCATTAGCACTAGAAAATCAAAGTTCAGGTGACTTTCTAAGCTAAGATTAATCTGGGTCAGTGATCTAGAGGTTCTTAATGTAGGCAAAGAAGTTTTATCTATATCATTATATTCTACTATTTTTAAATTATCTGTTAATTAGTCTGCTTGTCACCTTTCACATTCCTCTTTTGATTTTTTGAGATCACCCATAGAATTGGAAATGTAATGGTGAAAATCCCCAAAGTTTCTCTTTGCAACCTGGTTAATACCATAATTACCCTTAATTAACAATATAATACAAATAAAACACAGTTATCAGAGGATATTATATTAAATGTTACAATAGGATTATAGAGTAAGTATGCCAGAAGAAGCTTTAAAAGTTATTTTCCCCAGAAAAAAGATATTTTTCTAAAAGAGGACACAATTCCATTAATATTTGACTTGTCTTCTCATAAAAATCTCTCATATAGTTCTTAATATAAACACCCAGGTTACCCCAGATTTACAGCTTCACTTACTTCGGTTGCTTCTCAGACAAACTGGAACTGCAGTTGGCACTGATGCTGATGCAATGCAATGATGGAAACAGTCAGAGAAAATGCCCATGTCAGTTTTCTACTTCCACCTTCCCTAAAATAGTTGATTCTCCCCCACCATCCAAGATCTCCCAGGGTTCAGGCGAGACTCCCCTTTAAGTTATCAAGTCTTGAGCTCCAGATATAACACTATATGTAACAAACAACTGTTTTAGTTAACTGGTATAGACAAGAACCATACGTTATCCTTGTCCAAGAGTCAATTAAGATTCTTCAAGTTATATGGGAGATGGAAAACCTTGCCCTCTATTTAATACAGCTTTTTCATTCATTTATTCAGTGTCCATTAATCACAGTTCATCTGAAGTTCATCTGCAGCACCACAATAATTCTGGCATGTATCATTTAGTTCAGCCCTTATTCTTCCTCTTGAAAAAACAGCTGTCTATTTCAAGAATAAAAGATAAAAAGCCTTAACTTCTGCTACAAAAAGTACAAGGCTTTCGAATTTAAACCAGAGACATCCTAAAGAGATATCTATCAAATAACTTCCAGCTAGAATAATTTTTATTAGTGGGGTTCTAGTTATTATATGCACTGCAATGAGGGTCTCATAAAGATAAATAAGTAAAACATAAAATTAAAAATTATATATATATATATATATATATATATATATATTATATATTTAGGGTTATGAAGCCACTTCTATGCTAAACTCGAAATTTTGCACGTTAATAACTTTGGACCTGTTCTATGGATGTGCATGAAATTTGGTATATGCAGTGGGCATGGTAGATCTCTCGATTTGCCTAATTTTGTTTTGGTCAGACTTAAGGTTTTAGCACATAGAACACTGAAAATGTACTTTTCACCAGTTATGTGGGTAGTTTTTCAGATATTTTTCCATGGCACTGCATGGCCATTGTGTGGTGAGCCACTCTGCAGCTTGGCAAGTTGAATGAGCTTGGGTCAAGGAACATGGCTTTTGTTTGGTGAAAAAATATTAATCCATTCAAAAGTTATTAAAGTTTTAAGTTCCCATTATAGGTCTACAGGAAAATTTATATGGTTATTTTGCAAACAAAGATTGGAGTTTTGGCCATCTGGTCCCTCCTCATGATCAAAGAATTTGCAGGCTCACAGTCAAGGATTCTTTGATCCCAAAGGAGGGACTAGATGGCCAGATTTGGAGGGACCAGATAGCCCAATTTTAACAACTTTTAAAATTAAATATCTCGGAAATGGTTTGGTCTTTTAACTTGAAATTTGGAGGATGCTGACGGGCTGTCCTGTAGATGTGAATTATGGTATTTAGGTGTCAGAAAATACATTTTTTGTGGAGATATTGCGTGGTGAAGTTTACGTTTTGCAGACAGCATTTTGCATTGTGGTAGTGGCTTGAAATTTATAGGGTAGCTAGCCTTACTACCATGGATATACTTTTCAGTCATTAGGTGTGTAAAATGTAAACAGGTGCAAAATTCTGCCACTCTGACCAATGAAAATCTCAAACTTTAAAATGTTATATCTCGGACACGGTTTGGTCATTTAAATTGAAAATTGCAGGGTGTTGATGGGATGTCATAGAGATGTGAAATATGCTGTTTAGGTGTTGGGGAAATAATTTATTGCAGAGATATTCAATGATGTAATTGAAATTTTTCCCATAGGATTACATTGCAGTCTGTGTCATGAAGTTCAGCACTGTTATCTCGTAAACAAAGTGAGATACAGAGTTTTCGCTACAGGTGGCTTAGATCTAGCCAATGGAAAAAGTTTGAAAATGTAGAGTAAGCCTGCAGTAGAATTTTGTTTGTATGTTGCACAGTTCATGAGTTATTGTGAAATTACTGTCACAAGGGTTCAAAGAGTGCCTGTCCAGTGCTTTTCAGTGCCCATACCTTGGAAACGATGTGAGATATGGGTACAGTCTTTCAATGTTGCATGAAGTACTCACTGTCTTGATTACAATGATACTAGAATTTGTTTTTCTAGCTCTTACGGTTCCCAAGATATGAGCACATTATTGTTACAAGGCTTTGGTGCCCTATAGTGCTGCTGCATGGCTCCGTAGCTTTATGTGAGTGGGAGTGTGGGCCCAGATGCATATTTTATTTATTTATTTATGAGTTTTCAGAAGACCATTGAGTGTGAGCTGTTATACAAAGGTTCCACATCAGGGTGGACAAAGAATACAAATCACCAATACAGTAGTTACACATATCGGGACAATTCAGTTACAAAGATTTCATGTCAGGGTGGACAAATGATACAAAAACACCAGTACAGTAATTACAGATTTCAGAGCAAATACAGTTGTTACAGGATTTAGCACAAATACAGTGGTTACAGACCACAGAATAAATACAACTATCACAGGATTCAGCATATTAGGCAGTTTAAGAGTAGTATGAGATTTATTGGCTAGTAGTGGGAAACAAATCTAATGTGAGAGGGATTTGGTTATGTCTTGGAAGATTCTAGGAGTGGCTCTGCCTTAGAATCCTCGTGAGGTGTATTGATATAATATGGTTAAAAAAAAGAGAAGAAAAAGGTAGGGGTGGGGTGGGGGCTGTACGCAGATCCTGAAGGAGGATTAGTAGCTTACTAGTGCTCCTTGTTCAGCTAGGATGAGGCAAGTGTTCTCGGTTTCAGTGCTGGGTTTAACGGTGGTAGTGGGTTAGTCTTTCAGGTTTGGCCTGAGGAGCATGTGCATTGTGAGCTAGAGGTGCTGTTTGAGGCCAGTTTTGAACTGAGGCAGGCTGTGTGTTTGTAGTTTCTGCGGGAGTTCATTTAGCCAGAGGGGGGCTCGGTAGGAGAAAGTACGCTGCCCAAGTGAGGTACACTGGAATGGGATGGACATTGCTCCATTTTTCTTCCCTCTGGTGATATGTGATGAGAGAGAGAGAGACCTCAAGCAGGTTTTCTATGCAAGGTGGTGTTTTTCCGAGGAGTGCCTTTTTACCCAGTAGACAGGTTTGGTATTTGAGCCTGTCTTTTAGGTTAAGCCAGTTAGTTCTCTTATATAGGGTACAAGTGTGGGTGTAATGGTCTGCGCACAGGGTTAGGCGGCATGCCTTATTTAGTGCAATTTGGACCCTGTTGAGTGCAGTGGCAGTGGCAGCTCCATAGACCACAAGCCTGTAGTCTATCATGGGAAGTATTGAGCTGGAGGCCGAGATTCGGAGTGCTTCCGGAGTGAGGGATTTCTTATGTCTGTAGAGGACCCCGATCTTTGTATTTACTGATCTGACAAGGGAGTCAATATGGTTTGTATACATGAGAAAATCATCAATGGTGACCCCAGGTACTTAAATGATTGTACCTGCTCAATCTTCTCACCTGCATAATTGGTGACATGGGGGAGCCTGCATTTATTGTAATGGCTAGAATGGAGCACAGCCTTGGTTTTCTTGTAGTTCAGTAGCAGCCTTTTCCTACAGAACCAGTCCTCAAGTTTGTTGAAGGATGTCTGTAGTTCTGTTTGTAGTGCTGCCTGGGAGGTGCCACTACTCAGCAGCACAGCATCGTCTGCATACAGGATGAGATTGGTGTCACATGCCATGGGCAGTTCATTAACAAAGAGGCTGAAAAGCAAGGGACCAAGAATTGATCCCTGAGGAACTCCTAAGAGTACCTCTCTGGAGCTGGATAATGTCTGCCCAATTTTGACTCGCTGACTCCTTTGTGATAGGTAATCATTGAACCAATTTAGGGCATTTGGTGCCACTCCAAGTCTTTGGAACTGGAATATCAGTAGAGGGTGGTTGATGGTATTGAAGCCTTTAGTGAGGTTGATGAATATGGAACCCACCAATTTACCTTCAACTAGTGCCTTGTGTGTGTAATCAGAGTACACAAGCAATGCAGTGGTGGTACTGTGTTTCTGCCGGAAACCATGTTGGTTTGGGCAGAGCAGATTGTGCTTGTTTAGGTATTCGGTGAGTTGGTTTTCCATGTTTTTCTCCAATGCTTTGGATGGAAGGGAGAGGATAGATATTGGCCTGTAGTTAGATACCAGTGCTTTGTCACCATTCTTATGCACTGGAATATTACTAGGCAATAATTGGCAACTTGGTGGGAGCTGGGCTCTGCACTCCCACCAATACATGTTTTTTACTACTTGTATTACACTTTTTCAAAAAGTAAGGAAATTCTTTGCAAAAAACTGTGTTAATGCTTCATTTAGGGTTAAAGAAAAAAGTCAGGAAATGAGACATTAGGGTTGAACCCCTAACCCCCCTCACACACACCACCCCGATCCTCCACAGTCTGACAGACACTGGGGTGTGTCATTGGGGTCGTGAGACCTACATCTCACCCCATTCTCATTTACTATAGCATGTCAACATGCCCAGACATGGAATATATTATAGGGGCGCGGTCGTGACCTTATATTTAGGGTTATGAAACCACTTCTA
Organism: Neoceratodus forsteri; assembly: GCA_016271365.2. Taxonomy (NCBI): domain Eukaryota; kingdom Metazoa; phylum Chordata; order Ceratodontiformes; family Ceratodontidae; genus Neoceratodus; species Neoceratodus forsteri. Next base: position 806,926,267 of record CM028132.1, on the reverse strand, counting down.
TGTTAAACTCAAAATTTTGTGCGTTAATAACTTTGGACCCTTTCAATGGATTTGCATGACATTTGGTATACCCAGTGGGGCATGGTAGATCTCTTGATCTGTAAAATTTAATTTCAGTCAGACTTACGGTTTTGTGCACCAAAATGCTGAATAATGCACTTTTCACCAGTTACATGGGCAGTTTTTTGTATTTTGTCCGTGGCGTTGCATGGCCATCGTGTGGCATGCTGTTCTGTGACTTAGTTCATCTGAAAGAGCTTGGGTCAAGGAACATGCCACTTTTTGTTTGGTAAAAAATATTAATCCATTCAAAAGTTATTAAATGTTTAAGTTCCCATTATAAGTCAATGGGAAAATTTATATGGTTATTTTGCGAAAGAAGAATGGGGTTTTGACCGTCTAGTCCCACTTCACAATCAAAGAATTTGCAGGCTCATGATCAAAGACTCTTTAATCATGAGGAATTCTTTGCTCGTGATGGCCGCCATCTTGTTTTCAGTTTGCAGTCAGAAAACTTCAAATATCTCATCCCAGGGGGGACTTCTGAGGTGAAATTATGGTGGGTTGTGCTCAGGAGTCTTTCCTCTATTGAGCCATGCCTGTGGTTTCTTTAAAAATGGCTCGGTAACGATCTTTGATTGCGAGCGTGCAAATTCTTTTATTGCGAGATTCTTTGACCGCAATCTTTGATCTCAAGGGTGTTACTAGATGGCCACTTGAAAAAATCTATTTTCTCAGCTCAGGGGTGGCTTATTAAGCCAAATGAGGGTAGGTTTTGCTCAGGGGGCTTCGATCTATTGAGGCATGGCTGTGGTTTCATGCATTTCTGGCTAAAAATTGACTTTTAACATTTTTTATTGTTTGATTGTGAGCCTTCAAATTCTTTGATCATGAGCTTGCAAAATCTTTGATTGCGAGATTCTTTGACCGCAATCTTTGATCGCGAGGGTGCGACTAGATGGCCACATGAAAAATTCTATTTTCTCAGCATAGGGGTCACTTCTAAAGGCAACATAGGGCGGGATTTGGTCAGGGGCCTTTGTTCTGTCAAGTCATGGTTGTGATTTCATGTATTTTTCTCTAAAAATTGAGTTTTAACATTTTTTATTCTTTGATCGTGAGCCTGCAAATTGTTTGATCATGAGCCTGCAAATTCTTTGATCGTGAGATTCTTTGATTGTGAGGGAGGGACTAGATAGTCATATTTGGAGGGACCAGATAGCACAATTTAAACAATTTTTAAAACTAAATATCTCAGAAACAGTTTGGTCTTTTAACTTGAAATTTGGAGGGTGTTGATGGCATGTCCTGTAGATGTGAGTTATAGTATTTAGGTGTCAGACAATAATTTATTTGCAGAGATATTGCGTGGTGCAGTTTACATTTTTGCAGACAGCGTTTTCCATGGTGGTAGTGGCTTGAAATTACTAGGGTAGCTAGTCTTACTCCCATGGATGTACATTTCAGTCATTAGGTGTGTAAAATGTTAATAGGTATGGAATTCTGCCAGTGCAACAAATGAAAATCTGAAACGTTCACATTTTATATCTCGAAACAGTTTTGTCTTTTATATTGAAATTTGGAGCATGTTGAGAGGATGTGCTATCAATGTGAATTATGGTGTTTAGGTGTTGGAAAATGTATTTGCTGCACCCATATTCCATGACACACTTTATGTTTTGCATTTGGGTTTTTTTTCATTGTGGTACTGGCTTCACATTTATAGGGTGCCTAGCATTACTGCCATGGAGGTAATTTGTAGTGGTTAGGTGTCTGGCATGTAAGCAGGTGTTGAATTATGCTGACACTTTGCTTTCTTTCAAGGTGGTGGGCCCCACACTGACACCCATATGCACTGCCAGCAATACATATGATATTCAGTACTTGTACTCTTATCTTAGGCAGGAATTTGCAAGTTGGTGGGAGCAAGGGGCCCGAAGGATCTGTGCTGCCACCAACTTCTTATAACTTTCTACTTTTCTATTCTTTTTCAAAAAGTAAGAAAATTCTATGCTAAAAACTTTGTTAATGCATCATTTAGGATTAAAACACAAAAGTCAGGAAATTAGACCTTTAAGGTTGCCCCATCCTCCCTCGGGGTGTGTCATTGGGGTTGTGAGGCCTAAATGTCACCCCATTCTTCTTTACTGTGGCTTGTGAATATGATTACGGATGGAATGGGGTGACATTTAGGACTCACAACCCCAATGACACACCCTGTCAGCTGCCAATCTCAGGATGATGTGCGGGTCCATGATGGGGGATGGAGCAACCCTAAAGGTCTCATTTCCTGACTTTTGTGTTTTAACCCTAAATGATGCATTAAGAATTTTTGCATAGAATATATATATATATATATATATATATATATATATATATATATACACAGTATGTATATATACATATATATATATATATATATATATATATATATATATAAAACAAAACAATATAGATTCTAGTTAGTTTTACTTAGTCTATTTTACCTTGAATAGCTTCAGAAGATAAAAAGTTCAGTGCAGTCCATGTTGCCTTGATAAGTAATAATTTTAAGACTGTCTGTCACAGGACCTAGGCTCCACGTAGGCATCTACTGCAATTAAATAAGAACCTAGTGAGGGCTTAATTTCTAACAGGGAAAAATAAAAAAGATCTAATTCCAAAACTGAAACAGGGCTAACGGAGAAAAAATAATAGCTCTTACCATTTCTGTTATATCTAATAAGGGAAAGAGAAAAAACGAGGTACTGTAGTTTGCCAGATGTATCAAATTACTCGACTGTAGTATTCGGACAAAAATTATAAAGCTAGACAGTGCACAATGGCCACAAGTTCAAAACTTGGCCCAAAAAGTCCAAGGAAGCATGACACACAATGTGAGACTACAAGACACTGGTAATTTCAACCTGACTGCCCATAGAACACTCAGCCTATACTGTTATTTATACTTCTGTTCATAGGTTTAATGATCAATTTAGTTATTAGGCACAAGCGCATAATAGCATGTGAGCATGCATGCCTATCAATTAGTCCAAAGCTAAAATCAACCAGTCTGGTGGTGCTGAGGGTTGAGGCATTGGACGCCACACCTTGCGCCACGCCAGCAACCTGTGTCAGGGAACAAGCATGGGTCACCATGGGTCGGCAGAGAAGAGATGGTTTGAGTGTTCAATGGACTGCTGTCCATCTCTGGGAAGGGGGGAGTACAACGGCTGGTGAATGCCTGACCCCTAGCGGAGGCTGGGGCTCAATGGCACAGAGCTGCAGGAACATGGGGCAGAGATGCAGCAGACACTTGATGTGGACATGCATGGGAGTCTGCGTGAACCCTGCCACAGGTGTCATTGCATGCTACACTCCTGCAAGGGAAGAAAAGCAGAAAACAGTGGCTCCAGGTCATGTCACTTGATGGCCGTCCACTGGCACATGCCACCTCCTCAGGCACCATCTGATATGGATCTGTGCTTGGTGGGGGATTAGGAGGTCCCTTGCCTCCTCACCATGGGGAGTAAGCCATGGGGGAGTATAGGGTGGTGGTCCATGAGGAGATCGGTGTGGGTGGGTGGACGGTGGCCAGAAGAGGATAGGAGGAGGAGGAGAGCCAACCAGGGCCATGGCAGGGGAAAAAATGTAAGCAAAGCTAAAAACAGGGATTTGTAATTAGTTCAATGACTTTGGCTGACTATCAATTAATTAAAATGCTTCCCTTCCCCAGCTGTTGTCCTTTAATACAAATAAAAATGAATTAAAAGCTGAAGTAAAGCATACGGGAATGGTACAGTTTCAATTAATTAAGGCTCTCAGTGTTGCCGATAACAATTTCTCTATCAAAATAATCAGCTAGAATAAGTTATTTTAAAACCATTAACCTGCCACAGAGATTTTGTATAGAGCTGTATTTGTGGATATATTTGTAGCCTGTACCTGTCCCTTGGTTAGCGGGCAAGAATAAAGGTTTATTCAAGCAAAAAGCACCACACAAACACTATATCTCCCAACTACCACTGAAAATCCTCCTAAATAAAAAAATAAAATATTTTAAGAGTTAGTAATATTGAGGGCCTCTAACACTTAAATAAATACAGTAGAAATACAGTATACACATTCAAATTCGTACAGAATTATCTCTATTCGGTGAGAGAAGCAGAGAAAAGATTCCCATGTTAAACATCTATGGTACAAAAAATTAAAGAAACACAATATGACAACATAGGACTATAAGTACTGAAAGCACTGAAAGTACTGCATAAGTTAGAGATCTGGGAGTTAGTGAGTGTTTTGAGAACAAAAGCCCAAATTCAAGGGTAGAACAGGAAAAACTGTCTCAGACTGCGGCATTCACACACCCCCGCAGGGTTTACCGCTAACATGGGGTGGGAGGCTACTGCCTCCACTTGATTCCACACCCAGACCTCAATAGAAGCAGAGCTTCACAACCAAAGACAGTAGTCAGGGGGCGCAAGTCAGTCCGTAAAATGTTTTGTCAATACACAGGAAACTGGTGGCATACCTGTTATAGGAATTGAAAGTGCCTAGCTAGTTGATACCTTGGTACCCTGCAACCTAAGCTTTGTAGTAGGGAGTATTCCTGGAACATCCTATCTGATAGTTAAAAAGTCTGTTGCAACAGCATGTCCCCATCCTTTATTATCCCTTTTCTTCTTTCTGTGTTTTCCCTCATCTTACAGGCAGGCCACCTGTCAGATGGCTGTCTTGCTCTTTACTGCCTCTGCTTTTCTAGGCTATTCCAGGAATCCCCCATTGCAATCCTTCCCTGAAGTACTTTATGTTCCTGCACGAACGTGCGAATTAGAGCCAGCGAGTCGCACTTGCTAAAATAATAAAAGGGCTAAGAAACAGGGTAAAAACCAGGGATTTAGTTTCTAGACTGCCTCTTTAGGTTTTTCTGTGTGTTAGTGACACAGGTTAGGCAGGGTTTGTAAAATAATGAGACGTCCCTTGTGGTAACTTGCGATAAGCAAACAGGCTGCTGTTTAAACACAACTGAGGAAAGTGTTACTATCTGCCTGACTAGGAAAGACTTTTCTGTGTTTTGGGCAGCACAGGTTAGGCAGGGCTTTTAGTAAAGAAAAGTTCAGCATTGCAGCTAGTGCATTCAGACAATGAAATACTGAATAAATTACTACTGTTTGCAGTCCAATGGAGGAATAGTTTTCTGGTTACTAAGACATGAATCCAGCAAAGAAAGCAATTCAGAACATAAATGTTTTATCAGGAAAGGTTTACCTTGGGCTGCTGTTTAGGTTATAGGTCATTTTAAACATTGTTGTTTAACCCTGCTGTATATCTGACTTGGAAACAAACAATGTGTCTGAATTTAAAATGCTTAGAGAGAAAATGTAGTAAGGTATTAATGTTTAGAAAGAAAGAAATGTTAAAATAAAGTACCTGTGGTGTTTTTAGTATTTTTTTACTTAGGCACTTCCTGGTAGTTGCAGTTTAGGGAGTGGCCCTGTTGCTGCCTGATCCTCTCCTGTCCCAGCCGTCTATAGAGCCAGCCGGCCTCTGTGTTTCCATCTATATTGGGTTGAAGACATTTGGGAGGAACCAAGACAGCAGGGAGCCACCCTCAACAAACATATTATGCCATAGAATGATTTAAATATGGTTCTAGCACTGAAAAATGAAAGATGTTTAAATTCAACTTCATATTGATGCTTGGTAGTAAATAATAAAATGTATTTAACAAAATAAAATTTAACTTTTCAAAAGGGGTGGAGCTTAATAACACCACCTGACCCATTCTTATATATAGAGGGCTCAGTTGAGCTTTGACAATGAAGGAGTAGGGAGCAGATCTTATAGCTCAGCAGATGGTCTGACTCCTCCTCGGACCCTAGCTCCTCCTAGTGGTCGAATGCTATAATTTTGTTTGTTACTGCATATTTCAGTTATCTCTCTTTATTTTTATTTGGTCGCTGTACAGTTCAATTCTTTATTTTCATCGAGTTCTGTTTGCTGAATAAAAGCTATTTTGAGTTCATTTTATGGGTGTCTGCCTCCATCTATCCCCCCACGTCTACACTGGTGTCAGAAGTGGGATAGTTGAGGCACCCCTGTTCGGTGGATCAATTGGAGTATCGTCCCAGATACCCAGATGGAGGAACAGCAGAAGCCAGTAGTGACCCTTCAACCCAGTTTAAGCGGGGTCCAGACCCACCACATGATGGAAATATCAGGAGAACCCCTACTGCCTGGATTAGGGGATGTGAGGAGGAAGACGCGACCAAAAGAGAGGGTGACGTACAGGAATCAGAAGGTGCCACAGCTGCAGAGACAGAAAAGGTACCTGAAGAACAACCTCTGGAGAATATACAGGACCTATTGAAATGGTTATGTATCCGGCAACTAGACATGAAAAGATGGAGTGAGGCGAGATGGAATGACACCCTTCGTGCCATCCATGCTGTGGGGGCATCCAGACCTAATGTTCAGTGGGATATGGATAGTCCTAAAGACATTAAGATTTCTAAACTAACTGAAGGGGATGACATCGAAGCATGCATCACTACCTTTGAGAGGGTGACAGAAGCCTGTCGGCAGCCCAAGGATCAGTGGGTAGTACGCTTAGCTCCTTATCTCTCAGGTAAGGCACAGCTGGCCTACAGTCATATTGATGTGAGACATATTAATGATTATGACTTTGTGCGTCAAGCAATACTTAAAAGATATGACATTAATACAGAGACTTATCGTCAAAGATTTCAGACATTTCGGTTTAATACAAATGACTCTCCTCAAGAAACATATACCCGATTACAAGACTTATGTTATAAGCGGTTACAACCAGCAACTAGGTCTGTAGAACAAGTCATGAAATCGGTTATACTGGAACAATTTATTAAGATACTACCTCAGGACGTTCAAATGTGGGTAAGAGAACACCGTCCCGAAACATCTAAGAAAGCTATAGAACTGGCCGAAGACTATCTGGCAGCACGTCCGTCAAGAACAAGAACACAAACTGGCCCACGTGGACCCTTACCCATGGTAAGAAACAATAACTTCTCTAGTGTGAACAGTAAACCTGCTATTATATCATCTGCAGTAGCTAAGACTGGGAGACAATTACACACAGACACTGTCTGCCATGGCTGCCAGGAAAAGGGACGTATTGTTAGGTATTGCCCAAAGAGAAAGAAAGAGATAGCACCTATATCTCTGGCAAGCTGGGGACATTATATGACTAGTGCAAAGATAGAAGGAAAAGAAGTTGCAGCTTTATTAGATTCAGGCAGCCGACATACCTTGGTACAGAAGTCTTTGGTTCCCCAAACAGATACAGGAGGCAGTATGGGTGTTACTTGTATCCATGAGGATATTCACTACTACCCCACAGAAAACATTACTTTAACTGTACAGGATGTAGAACAGTACATGAAGGTGGGTCTAGTACCAAATTTGCCTGTACCACTAGTCATTGGACAGGACTTTCCTGGGTTTGATATGCTTATGGGAACGTCTCCTAGTCTGAGTGCTGTCACCACCAGGGCCCAGGCCCAATATCTTCAAACAGAGACTCCCCAACAAATGTTTCTTTTTGATGAAGAGATATACGAACCACCTGGGAAAGACAGAAAATCTAGAAGCAGATGAAGACAAGATAAAAAGGACTGGGATGTGAATTAAATGGTTGGGACAGATTCAGTCGAACAATATATTAATACTGTACAATTCCAGAAAGAGCAAAGTAGTAATCAAACACTCATGCCTTTTTTTCCACAGGTTGTCAGTACTGACAGTGAAACTGCCTATCCTAGGTTTATTATGCATGATAATTTATTGTATAGAGAATGTAGGAATGTGGATACTGGGGTTACGGTTGAACAACTGATGGTACGAACTTCATATAGAGAACAATTGATATATATGGCCCATGACATTCCCATGGCTGGTCACTTAGGGAGGGATCGGACTCTTAGTCGGCTACTTCATTGCTTTTATTGGTCTGGCATCCATGAGCAAGTAGCTGACTATTGTAAGAGCTGTGGGGACTGTCAGAAAGTAGCTACCATCACCAAAAAGGACAACGTACCATTACAATCTCTTCCACTAGTTGGAACACTCTTTGAAAGGATAGCTATGGATATTGTAGGTCCTTTACCCAAAAGTAGTAAAGGAAATAGATTCATTTTGGTTTTATGTGATTATACAACAAAATATCCAAAAGCATACCTTTAAGAACAGTAACTGCTCCTAAGATAGCAGAGGAGCTTTTAAAGGTGTTTGGCAGAATGGGGGTATCCAGGGAATACTGACGGATAGGGGCAGTAATTTTAGGTCAGCCTTGTTAGCCTGCTTATATCAGGCTTTGGGTGTAGAGGCCCTGTACACTTCTCCTTACCATCCCGACGGATGGATTAGTAGAACGATTTAATAAAACATTAAAGAGAATGTTACAGAAATATGTACAGGACGAAGGGAAGACCTGGGATGTATACTTACCCCTGTTGATGTTTGCATATAGGGAAGTACCCCAGGCCTCCACTGGATATTCCCCCTTTGAACTACTGTTTGGTAAAAACCCTAGGGGACCCCTAGATGTAATAAAAGAAAGTTGGGAAGGAAAAAAGGAACAGAAGGTACTCCAGCGCTAACATATATTACCCAACTCAGGAAAAGGTTAGCACAGTATGTGCAGTGGGCCCACCTGACAAATCAAGCAAAACAAAAGGTACAGAAGGAATATTATGATCGGGGAGTAGGTCAAAAATCATTTTCTCCTGGAGAAAAAGTATTATTGTTATTGCCCTCTACTGAGAGTAAGCTAACAATGAAATGGCAGGGTCCTTATTTAGTACAAAGACAAGTAGGGCCAGTTAATTATGAAATCATAAGGCCAGAGAAACGAAAGAAATGCCAGGTTTATCACGCAAACCTGTTAAAAAAATGGGTTGATCGCACCCCTCCCTTACCTGCTCTTTTTGTGCACCCAGAAAACCCAATTTCAAAATTAGAACAGGCTTACCAAAGGTTAGAAAGTTCAGGGGGATACAAAGATGTTGATATTAATCCTGACTTGAATCCAACCCAAAAGGAAGCCTTCGACCAACTGCTAGGACAGTTTCAGAAGACTTTCACCAGTATTCCAGGAAAGGCAAAAGGGGTGGAACACACAATTCAGGTAAACCAGGCAAGACCCATTAGACAGAAGCCCTATCGATTACCAGAGAAAGTAAGAAATGAAGTCATCCAAGAAATCCAAAAGATGCAGAGATTAGGGGTAATAGAACCATTGAATAGTGACTGGGGATTTCCTCTAGTAATTGTTAACAAAAAAGAGGGTGGTATTAGGCTATGCCTTGATTTTCACCGCCTTAATACAATATCTAAATCTGACGCTTACCCAATGCCCAGGATCAACATTATTGATCGACTGGGACAGGCCCAATACATTAGTACCCTCGATCTAACAAAAAGGTACTGGAAGATCCCTCTAAAGTTGCAAGATAGAGAAAAGATTGCATTCAGTACACCTTTAGGTCTGTTCCACTTTACCACTATGCCTTTCGGGCTACATGGGGCGCCAGCCACTTTCCAGAGGTATATGGACCAAATTCTCAGAGACCATATAAACTATAGCGCAGCTTACCTGGATGACGTCATAGTTTACAGTCCTACCTGGGATACTCATTTACAGCATTTGAAACAGATTTTATTGGTTACATCCCAGGCAGGACTAACAATAAACCCCCAAAAGTGTTCATTGGCAAAAAAAGAAACAAAATATCTGGGTTTCCGGATTGGTCAAGGGCAAGTGAAGCCAGATATTGGGAAAATTGATGCTGTAGCCAATAGCCCCCGCCGTCTTACAAAGAAACGTGTACGATCCTTTTTAGGGTTAGTAGGATATTACAGACGATTTATCCCTCAATTCGCCACTATAGCCACGCCCCTTACTGATTTAACAAAGAAAGCTAAGCTCACAACGAAAAAATGGATGCCAGAGTGTGAGGAGGCATTCTGTGCTATAAAAGCTTTGTTATGTGCTTCTCCTGTACTTAGAAGCCCTGATTTTAACCGTCCTTTCATAGTCCAGACAGATGCCTCCAACACAGGTATTGGAGCTGTATTATCCCAGAATTTTGAAGGAACAGAACATCCCATTATATTCATCAGTCGAAAATTACATGAGAGAGAAACAAGGTATTCGACGATAGGAAAAGAGTGTTTGGCTCTCAAATGGGCAGTAGAGGCTTTAAAATTTTACTTATGGGGTGTTAATTTTGAAGTATGGACTGATCATAACCCTTTATGTTGGTTACAAGTTATGAAAGATAAGAACCCCCGCATCATGTGGTGGTATCTATCTTTACAACCGTACAAGTTTCCTATTAAACACAGATCTGGACGAACCAATCTAAATGCTGATTTCATGTCCCATTATGGGGCTGAACCAAATACACGAACAGAACCAGAACCAGAACTCGGGGTGAAAGTTAAGTAAAAACATCAGAGATTAGTCTCTGATTCTTTGTTATTTATCCTTGTTGTTTATTTTTGCTAGGGACCCCGAGGTGGAGCTTTGGAGAGTGGGAGGGCTGGAGCTCCATCTCTTCCTGTGGGAGGGATCTGGTTATTACTGTTTGGATAATGGTACTTGTTCCTTAGCTATAGGGAAAACCGAGGAGTTTTCCTCTTGAGTGGGGAGGAATATGTAGTAGGGAGTATTCCTGGAACATCCTATCTGTTAGTTAAAAAGTCTGTTGCAACAGCATGTTCCTATCCTTTATTATCCCTTTTCTTCTTTCTTTCTGTGTTTTTCCCCCATCTTACAGGCAGGCCACCTGTCAGATGGCTATCTTGCTTACTGCCTCTGCTTTTCAAGGCTATTCCAGGAATCCCCCATTGCAATCCTTCCCTGAAGTACTTTATGTTCCTGCACAAACGTACGAATTAGAGCGAGCAAGTCGCACTCGCTAAAATAATAAAAGGGCTAAGAAACAGGGTAAAACCAGGGTTTAGTTTCTAGACTGCCTCTTTAGGTTTTTCGTGTGTTAGTGACACAGGTTAGGCAGGGTTTGTAAAATAATGAGACGTCCCTTGTGGTAACTTGGTGATAAGCAAACAGGCTGCTGTTTAAACACAACTGAGGAAAGTGTTACGATCTGCCTGACTAGGAAAGACTTTTCTGTGTTTTGGGCAGCACAGGTTAGGCAGGGCTTTTAGTAAAGATACGTTCAGCATTGCAGCTAGTGCATTCAGGCAATGAAATACTGAATAAATTACTACTGTTTGCAGTCCAATGGAGGAATAGTTTTCTGGTTACTAAGACATGAATCCAGCAAAGAAAGCAATTCAGAACATAAATGTTTTACCAGGAAAGGTTTACCTTGGGCTGCTGTTTAGGTTATAGGTCATTGTAAACATTGTTGTTTAACCCTGCTGTATATCTGACTTGGAAACAAACAATGTGTCTGAATTTAAAATGCTTAGAGAGAAAATGTAGTAAGGTATTAATGTTTAGAAAGAAAGAAATGTTAAAATAAAGTACCTGTGGTGTTTTTAGTATTTTTTACTTAGGCACTTCCTGGTAGTTGCAGTTTAGGGAGTGGCCCTGTTGCTGCCTGATCCTCTCCTGTCCCAGCCTTATATAGAGTCGGCCAGCCTCTGTGTTTCCATCTATATTGGGTTGAAGACATGTGGGAGTAACCAAGACAGCAGGGAGCCACCCTCGACAAACATATTATGCCATAGAATGATTTAAATATGGTTCTAGCACTGAAAAATGAAAGATGTTTAAATTCAGCTGCATATAGGATGCTTGGTAGTAAATAATAAAATGTATTTAACAAAATAAAGTTTAACTTTTCAAAAGGGGGTGGAGCTTAATAACACCACCTGACCCATTCTTATATATAGAGGGCTCAGTTGAGCTTTGGTAGTGAAGGAGTAGGGAGCAGATCTTATAGCTCAGCAGATGGTCTGACTCCTCCTCGGACCCTAGCTCCTCCTAGTGGTCGAATGCTATAATTTTGTTTGTTACTGCTTATTTCAGTTATCTCTCTTTATTTTTATTTGGTCGCTGTACAGTTCGATTCTTTATTTTCATCGAGAGCTATTTTGAGTTCATTTTATGGGTGTCTGCCTCCATCTATCCCCCCACATCTACAAGCAGTTCAGGGGCAATGTGAGGAAGTATTATTTCACAGAGAGCGTAGTGGATGCATGGAACAGCCTTCCTGAGGAGGTTGTGGGGTCTAAAACTGTGGGAGAATTCAAGAATGCATGGGACAGACATAAGGCAATTCTTGTGGGGGGTAGGAAGAAATAGGCTGTTGGTTAACTAGGATCTGCGGCCTATTCTGTAGGTAAGGAAATGGGCAGACTAGATGGGCCAAGCGGTCCTTATCTGCCATCAAAGTCTATGTTTCTATGTTTCTATGTTTAAGCTTCTTTCAGTAGTGTGCATGCTCCACGCTCAAGCAAAACTCCCAGAATCCCCTCCTCACCATATATATCAGAGCAAATACTTCTGAGGCATAAAACTTCAGGATACCGGATGATTGTACTGCGGACTAAACCGCGCATGAAGAACCAAACAGTCTGTAGCACGTAGTGCTTCAGAGCGACAGGGGTATATGACTGATGCACAAATATCACTACCCTTGTTGCTCTGCCAAGGAAGGGGAAGTGCACATAGTGACTGCTGGTTGAGTGCTCAGTCAAGCCACTCACGTGGTGGAGTGGCTAGAGCACCTGACCATACAAAGGGCAGCAGGGCAGGACATGGGTTTGAATCCCTGGTGTGGGAATTTTTTTTTGTGATTCCTGTCAGTGCACCAATGGCTAAGTGCTGTGCTGAATTTTTGTTCTGCTCCTGTGTCCACACCCCCCCAGAGTTGATTATAAATAGTCCGGGGGTGCAGGGGGCAAAGCCCCCCCATAAAAACAATAATACTGTTCAGGCATGCGGCATTTCTGTTGCGGTCGGCATTATGTGCCACTGCTGTGTTGCTGCATGCTGTGTTTGGTGCGTGGTTTTGACATGCGCTATATCCTCTGTGACATTATGACCCCGTACCAAACTTCAAGGAATTTTTTAATAAGGTTCTTGCTATATACACTCTATCTGGGGAAGGGATGTCCAAACCTCCTTTGTACATTAATCTGATTGCATTTTTCCCAGGAGCTGGTTCTCCTCAGTTCTTGAATAGGTCAGACATTCTGAGTAGTGGTTTTAGAAATGGTCTTTTGGCTGGATCATTCATTGTTTGTTCTCCTATTGTTACTGTTCATATGCTATGTTATTTGTTATTTAAAGTTGAGTTGATAGGTTGAATTCGTAAATGCATTGAGGTTCCCATAAGTAGTGAATCAAGGGTCCCTGTAGTTTCTTTAATGTTGTCTCCCATTCCTGTCCCATTTGATGCCTTTGTATTCAGTGGGGACTTAGTACTGGGCATTAGTTCTGTAGTAATCATACTTATAGGCACAGTTTTGATTTGTTCCTTGTCATTTTCTGGTTTGACAGGGTTTTCAGGTGCTTTATCCCTTGCTGTTGTAGTTGGTTCCATTAAATGTCCATTTGGAGTTGATCTTTTTTATTGTATTTTTGAATGTCAGGATCCGTGGGATCTGGTATCCAGGCTCCTGTTTCGTCATGTATCCAACTGGCTTCTGTCAAAGCCACCGGTACTGTCCAAGTAGGGTTTGTTGTTTCTAAATTCTGTTTATCTGTTTTATTAGTCTAGTGTTTCTTTTCTAAACCAAGCACTTTTCTTTGGGGCAGATTGTCCGAGACAGGTGTGGCTCATTGAGTTTGTGTGGTGAAATTAGATTCAGCTGTGCAGTCCAACTCGGCAGCTGTAACTCAGTTTTCTTCAGTGCTAGCTGTGGCGCTTTGTTGTTCAGGTGTTTTTAATCTTTCAGATGCTTTTCAAAAATGTTCCTCCTTTTCTTTGATCTGTCTCAAGAGTTGTTGCATTTTCTTTTCCAGTGCCTTTCTCAAAGTGAACTCTGCAGTATTCTGTAAGTTAGTATCTTGTACTGTAACATGCTTAATTGCTTTGTGGTGCATTTGCTGTTACTTCGGTTCCTTTGTTCATGTGGTCAGCTCCTGATGCCGTAGAAACAGTATTGTCAGATGTAGTACTTATATCCACTACATATGAAATGAGAACCGAGCAGGACCTGCTGAAAAGCTTTTTTTACTTCATAAATGGTATGCCACCATTGTTTTGAATTCAGTTGGTCTTTCCAGAAAATCTTGCGCCCTGCCCCCAGACAGGTTGCCATCTCAGGTGTTCTCTTTTTCCCTTTCAGGAGGAAAGTCAGTGGTGGAGACCGGATACCAGGGAGCAGAGGAGCCCTTTGGGAAGGCCAAGCCTGTGATGCCAGCCCTCGAAGAAATGCTGAGAGATGCCCAGTGATACCAAATAGACCTGTGGATGAAAAAAGTGGAGCTGATCGATCTCACGCTAACATACTAGAATATTGGAACTATTTGGAACAGCTAACTTCTGTGGGGGAGAGCACCTAAAGAGATCTTAAGAGGTCCCAAATGAGGAGGTAAAAGTTTAATCTGCATGGAGCCACTGAGAAGTCCCATTTCGGGTGAGGTTTTTCTTTTTAAGAGAGACACCGCTGTTAGGCAAAAGCATCGCTATCACTTCAGACAGAGTTTCTCTTATCTCTTGCTCTACTGCTCTTCATTTCCTCTCGCTGTTGACTTGCTACTGTTTGTAAAATGAGTAAGCACAAAAGCCCAACATAAGTTAAATAAGCTAGATACGTTATATTTTATTATTTGCCTGCTCAGATTTCCAGGTTTCAATTTGCTGCAACAGCTGAAGTCGAGTCAGTTTGATGTTGACTTTGATATTGCTTTTGATGAGGGCCAGGAAATATTAACATTGTTCTCGAATTTTGCACATAAAACTCTGTACATAATAACTGACTTCTATCTTCTTTACTAGTGGACTACATTGGATGCCTGTTGTTATCAATTGTTTTGAATATTTCAGTATCTGAATGAGCAGATCTGAGGCTTTAATTTTAAATTGCTAAAGGTAATTTTTAGAGGTCAAATTACTTTTTTTTTTTTTTACTACCAATAATATTTTTTGTATTTCTGGTATTACTGATTCCTGTTTATGCTTGGTCTATATCTTGTGGGGTCTGTGGTGATTTACTGAAACATGAAGATTCTAGCACTAATCTTGCAATACTGTTTTTAGTGTTACCACAGGAATCCCCGCGGGAGCATGGTGTTAATTATATGAAGCTGGTAGCACTTACTGCTTCTGCAGCTTGCTTACTTGCCTATCTCTAATTAATTAATACTTAGAATTACTCCAGTGGCTCTTTTTTACTATAGTTTAATTTTATTCAATTTACAGGCCCTGCTACCTCGATAGTTTTACTCGCTACAGTCATTATAACTGCTTATTTAATTGTCATAGCTGCTTATTTATTATTTGTTTAGTAGCAAGATTGTGTTTGTTTGAGGTTTGTAAACATTTTTGAGACCTCTTAGATTTTGTCTATCTAATAATTAATTTGTCTATAACTATCCTTGACCTTGAACACTTAATTAGGAGACAGGGCTACAAATAGTTCTGTTTCAGTTATTGCTTATTTATTATCGATTGTAAGCTGAGCAAATAAGGAACTGCTAATATCACCTTAGATCCTACAATTTTATTTATTTAATTATACTTAATTTTAAACTTAACAGCTTTCAGTAAAATTTGGATCCACTTGATCTAACATCTTAATCAGTTAATATTATTAAAGCAGTATTGTCAAATATATATATATATATATATATATATATATATATATATATATACCAATACTGTTGCAATTCTCCATGCTCAGTGCTAGTATGTATAATTAATTCTCCATATTACTTTTATAGGTGCTTCATTTTGCTGTTATAGCTATTTTTTGTCCATACCGGCATTTGTGAAGGCTTTTGCATATTTATTGTATTTACCTTGGTATCTTATGGATTAGAGGATTTACATTCTGGAAAATCTGTATTCATTACCCATAGATAACAAGTATAAAATGGTAATAGCAAGAAGTGGGAAAGGACTCCACCCCGGTGTAAGTTCCATTTCAGGTATACCAGGGATGGAACAGGTAACTAACACCCCAGATATGCTAATTAAGTCTGAAACATGAGAGGTGCAGACCACTCCAACTAAAAATTTAAATCATAATTGGGAAATCCTTCCTAGGAAACAGCATAAAAACAAAAACACTCTGGGTAAGACTCTAAGCAAAGATATCAAGAAAGCAAATTCAAATGAATCTATAATTGTGAGGGTGGGCAATTCCTCAGTATCTAAAAATGTAGAACAAACTAAACAGCTAAAAATTAAAGACTTATGGGCTGATCTAAAGAAAGACCCTAGATACCTCTCCACTCCCAATCAGGTTTGAAATTCAGATTTAAATCAAGCACCGATTAAAGTGGGTGAATATAAAAATTCTGTTAATTTTAACAGCCCTGGAATTATCTCTACATACACCCAAAAAAACAGACAATGTCCCAGCAATTTCAGATGAAATCTCTTTTGACTTCTATGAATGGCAATCAACCCCTTACTCAGAGGGTAGATATCACACCTCAGATTACTCTGCTGCAGTATTTTCTCCTGACTCTTACGCTGATTATTCATTTCAAAATAATCTCTCCCTCTTGAATCCGAATAACACTTCAGACGCTCAGAGAAATTTAACTATAATGGAGAGAAATACTTCCTTAGATACTATTAACCGAGGGAAACCTGAGCTTGAATGCATAATTCAGGAGATCAACATGACCATAAATGGACTGAAAATAATCAATTCCATTCAAAGAATAGAATCTCAAAAAATAAATATATCTACCCAAAGCAAATCTGGGGAGCACAATATTAAATCATTAGATGGAAGAACCGATCTGAATAGAGACTGGAAGGGAAGGAGTAATCTACCTGATATAGGAACATTGAAGTCAGACGAAGAATACATAAAGAGCATTGGGGACTTTGCAGCCTCCTCTATACTCTCTAGACAAACATTAGAAACAATCAAAAATAGGTACTACACAGACATTGCAATTTTAGAAAGTACAGTGATCTTGAAAGATGAGATCTCTAATTTAAGAGCCAACACATTTCATAATCATGTACTAATAGGGAGACTAAATAAGGATAGATCAAGATCAAATCCAGATTTAACTCTAGCTGAATCTCTTGAAAATAGACAAGTTAAGCCGGCCCGGTGGCACTGAGGGTTGAGGCGCTGGAGGCCACACCTCACACCATGATGGTGACCCGTGTTCGAGGATGGGCATGGGTCACCGGGGGTTGGCAGGGGTGGGAAAGGATAGAGCATCCGATGGATTGCTCTCCTTACCCGGAGAGGGGGGGTATTGCAGCTGCAGCACCCGAGTGCCCTCTGGTGGAGGTTGAAGGGGCAAGGTGGCGAGCGTTAGCACGGGGGAGCCGAGTGCAGACGCTCCAAGGAGAACACACATGGGAGCATGCATGTTCTTCCTCAGCTGGCATCATTGCAAGCACTCAGCTCCAGAGAAAGCATCATCAAAAAAAATCCACCTCGGCTCCTCTATGAAGCCATCTCACTGCCCCTTGATAGCTCTCAGACTGGCTCCCATCAACCTGAACTGTGTCCGGGGCACCTTCACCGGTGCCACTTCCCCACCCTAGGGGGCAAGCCAGGGGGCTAGGGAGACCAGCCGATATGAGGGCTAGGGGCGACGGGGACCATGACTGGGCTGATACCTGGAGCCGGGATGACCAAAAAAAAGAAAATATACAAGTTAACAGGGGAATCCAGGTTATGCTCCCACTGCCTTTCGATAAAAATAAGTCTTGTACATGTTACTCTCAAGGCCTAGAAACTGGCACAGTGGACAATACGAAGAAGAGCTACACAACTTCTAATCTGAACAGGAAAGTTAAGAAAAGTCACAAACATGTAGTAAGTAAAGGAAAAACAGACACAAATCAAGCTATGTCACTTCAAACTCAAGAAACAAGTAACCAAGCTAAGAAAAACTTAAAAGTTAGGAAAGAAAAGGAAATGGCTAAGTTAAAGGATGGTTTCAACTGTCTTACTCCAACTTCTAGTAATCAGAAGGACACTGGTTACATGTTGTCTCAAGAGATACAGCCAGGTGAAAGGAAGAAGGCAGAGACCACAGAACACTCACCAACTACTCAAATTGAGCTTAATGGCATCACAGTAATGAATGAATATAACTTAGAGTCCAGAAGTCATACGAATCCAGGTTTATTCAACAAAGAGGTTGAATTTTTGTTTGAAATTAAAGGTATTCCTGTATTAGAGAAAGAAACCCAAAGAGAACCTTGCTAACTGGGTAATATACCTTTTTCAACTTACTCCTAGCAAAGATAATAATTTTGTAATGAGGCCACCTAATCAGAACTACTCTGATACTGTACTTTTGTACTTTAAACAGGAAGATATGGTTCAAAATATAGTACATAAGGGAATCATATTAAAGCTTAGGGGAATTGAAATGTCCACCAGTCCTAGCCCCTAAGATATCAAACACAGGAAATAATGAGAATATTTCAGAACTTAGGAACTCATTTGTACCTTACCATATTTCAAATAAAACTTCTGAGAAACAGAAAGAAGATATAGACAAGTTAATATGGGTAATTAAATCACATAATGATAAACAGGAGACAGATTGGCTATGTAGATCCATCACTATTTTCGGATGGGTAACTTCGACTACAGAGTCATACAGGTACATAAGAGATGAGCTTCTTTGCTTTTTTTGGAGAACACTTGAATTGGAAATATCCAGAAATTCTATAGAATTTATAAAAATTCAGAGAGATTTTTCCATTTACACAAATTGATATAACTTTCAAAAAACACGAAATGGCGAAAGCATCATTGTCTATGGCCAACAAATTAGACTACATTGGCATATACATTGTACATCTCCAGGAAACAGGAGAATATTCTCCTAGGGAAATAATCAAGAATCCAAACTCAAACTTAAATCAGAAATTGGGGGAAGAAACTCCATTGATTGATCTGGAGCAGCTCATTGAGTCTAATAATTAGGCCCCTCTAATAAATTTGGAATCGGATTGACTGCCAGTACCTCTTAGCTCCAAATGTAATCTAATTTCTCAATGTATAAACTTTAAAAACTTAAAAATTCTCTCATGGAACATCGAAGGATTACATTTAAAATTGGTAGACCCAGAGGTGAAAACATTTTTGGAAACATTTGATGTTATAGCTCTTCAAGAAACATGGTGCCCAGGCTAGCTGGCTACACAGGACATGCCATGCCAGCCACTAAAGATAAACATTTTGGAAGATTCAAAGATGGCCTATCGATTTATATCAAAACCACCTTAAATCTTAAAATTTCTCAATACTTTACTATAAATAAGAACCTATTATTATTATCACTTTCTGATGGCTGTCATAAAATTATAATCTGTAATGTATATTTTCTTCCTAGATTGAATAGGTTAGGTACACCAGGGGCTGGATATTCAGAAATGCGCCAGAGCTCAGCGCATGTCCGGTGCAGCGCAAATCCGATGTGCACTGGCACAACAGGAGTGAGATTCAGAGATTGCACATGCAATAGTGTGCCAGCGCAACCTGGCTGAATATGGCACAGTTGTGCAATGGCGCAGCTGGGAATGCACCATGGTGCAAGGAGAGGTAAGCCATGGCACAAGTAGAGGTGCACCATGGCACACACACACACACACAATTGCGCCACAGCAACAAAGCGAAGGGGGGCATGGCACACAGAAGTGACCCAGGGACAGAACCAGGGAGGCACAGTGACAGGCCACAGGAGGCCATCACAAGCTGGGCACAACAGGGTGTGAACAGGCACCCACACCCCTGCCCCAGATCACAACAGTGGCACCAAAGTGAGGCAACAGGAGATGCCAATGGCCAACTGAGGGCCACCAAGGGGACACCCACAGGCTGCATGCCATGCCCCCCAACATAGCCAGACCAGAGCAGGACACACCCAGGACCACATAGCCAATCACACACACCCACAACACGTCCCTGACATCCCACCCATGGGCACTCCATAACACACCCACTGACCATGGAGGGGACACCACCACAGTGGGACTCACCATGGCACACAGAAGGGAACCACAGCAGCACAACAGGCACCCTGACACATTCACACCACACAGACAGGCACTGGGCCACTGCAGCATGGTGCCACATGCCACCTGCAAAGCAGACACTGACACAGGCAGGTAAGTAAAAATAATGTAATAGAGAAAAGAACAGTAACCTATGTACAGAACAATGGGGAAGGAAAGCGTAGGAATGTGAGGGATGGGGACAGGGAACAGGGACTGTACAGTGGGAAGGGGGACTGTAGAGGGAGGTACAGCAGGGGAAATGGGGAAGATAGGGTGCACATTAGCGGTGGCCATGCCATGCCACCCAACGTCATCCATGGTGTCCACCTCCCAACACTCTCCAGTGTATATCTGGTGCACTGCCTCCATAGTGGTCTATGCAATCAAGATGATCTGTTGCAACAGCCTGCAGTACAGGGGCAGCCTCCCATACCTCCGGACACCTAGCAGAAGGGACAGGACATGTGATCAGTGCAGTGTCCCAAGGAACCATGCCCAACCACTGTGCACATAGGCAGCGGGAACACACACACCCCCAGAGGTCCTGAACAGGCCACCTGCAGGGGCATAGGCCAACGTCTGCCAGCAACACAGCACACCACAACAGTGCACAATGGTGGTCCCTGCCGCACAGTAGCCACCAAACTGCACAGTGACAGTCACATGGCACAGTGCCCATGCAGCACCACAGCACTGACAGTGGCAGCCAGGCATACACCCACCCCACCAACAGCTGGCACATGAGTACAATGGATGCGCCACATTGGCGGGCACCATACACAGTGCAACACACACAGCTGCCATGGCACATGACACAGGCAGCCATGCCCAAACCCATGCACAGGCTAACCCCCAATACAAGTGTGAAGGCCCATGACAGTACCTACCTGTTCTCTGTAGCCCCGCTGGTGCTGGGGCCACTCTGATGCCACCTCTGGGTCCTGCTGCAGCCTGCTGTCCTGCTGTGGCAGCCACAGCTGCTGCTATCTGGTGATTCTCAGGGCCTGGGAATGGAACATAGACAGGAACACATCAGTACACAGCCACAGCAGCTGCCCCCCCCTGCACAGTGTGGGCCCCTGCCTGGCACGGCCCTCACAGCAGCATGGCAGGGCAAGTGGTGGTGGGTGATCCATCCCCATGATGCACACAATGACAGCACACCACCCTGTGGGACACACCAGGCAGCCCAGCCAACACCATAGTACAGCACTAGGGCACACATGCATGGTGGGCCTACTCACCTGGCTGTGGCACATGCCCATGCCTGACAAGCACCTCCAGGCATCAGAGATGACCTGGGTCCCTCCACAGCAGGTCCCCATACCGGTGCCAACACTGCTCGCTGGTTCTGGCCACCCCAGTACTTTGCACCAGTGTGGCAGCAATATCTTACCATACAGTCACACGGGGCTGCAGTAGTGGGGCCTGTCCAAACAGCTGGGGTGCATGGGGCTGGACGCAGGCCACGAGGTTGGCCAGCTCCACCTGCATCCAGTTACTCACCTGATGAGCCCTGTGCTGTACCATGTCCCTGCTGAGAGCCATGGAGCAAAATGGTGGCCATAGCTGCATGTGTCAACAGCATGTGCCAGATGCATGGGCCAAGGGGGATATGCGCTGTGTCTGCCAATCATGCAATGGTGGGGATGTGCGACATGGGCGTGGCTGGGCAGGGCCACATGTGCAGGGTCAGCTAAGGTCAGAAGTCACTGCAGGGATTGCAGCATGGCTGCACACTGTGCACCAACTGCACAATAGCATCCAAGGTGCACTCTGTGCACCATAGATGCTATTGCGCAGTTGGCGCACAGTGCGCAATAGGTGGTGGTGCACCACTCACATTGCACCATGTCATGCTCCAGAGCAATCATATGACTTACTCTGGAGCACTCTCATTGTGCATGGCACAAATACACGATATTCAGCCACCACATGCTAATGAACTCATCAGCCAATGCATGGTGCAATGGGGGCATTAGCATATCATTACCGTCACGCCAAAGCCCATTTGCATATGATGCACCATAAAAGTGCCAACAGAATGGCACAGGCCATGGACTGGTTTTGCATTCTTGTGAGGTAAGTTGCACATGCTACTGGAGTATACTGAGCACAGAGGGCACAGCAAGGGGATGGCAATGGGTGTTGCTGCCACTGATGCACTGTGCTGTCCATTTCCACAGGAAGTGACATGTCGGAACCTGAGGAGGTTGGGGAGTGTGGGCCTGCTCACAAGCGCAGACCCAACTTCACAAAAACAGAGGTAGGGGCCCTGTTCAAGGCCTACCTCGACAGGGAGCCACTCTTGAGCAGTGCCATGGGCACATCACAGGCCAGGGCTGGGACCTGGGTGGAGGTGGAAGAATGCATCAACCAGCAGGGCAGCCACCAGCAGTCTGTGCAGGAGTGCCACTAGAAGGTGGGCACTGACAAGGAGCAGATCAAGGAGAAGGTGGTGGCCATCCAAGCAGCCCAGAATGCCACCAGAGGGGGGGGCCTGCGGATGCACCACAGCTCATGATGCAGGAGGAGCTGGTGGCAGCCACCTTGCACCACAACACCATGGAGGATGTGCTTGGCAGTAGATTCCAGACAGGTGGAAGCCCATCCCTGCATAGTACATATGGCGGAAACACACAGCATGCTGTGGCATTGTGGGGGGGCACGTGTGGGCATTGCTTAACTGACACACCTGTTTTATCTTCCAGCACCAGCACACCTGTGAGCAGAGGATGGAGCACTGGCAGCAGCCGTTGAAGCAGGAACAACCCTGGACAACCAGCCATCCACCTCCATGGGCATCCGGGGGCCTGGGAGGTTGCAGCATACCACCACTGTCAAGCCGGATGTCCTGGACATGGGGACAGATGAGGCCCTGGATGTGTTTCTACAGGATGCTAGTCTCAGTGTTCTGTGCATGGAGACACAGATCAGGGCGGGTCCGACACTGATGATGGACCTCACTATAATTCTGGACAGCATGGATGGTGTTGTGGGGGAGACACCCATACCAGGCACAGGCAGCACGTCCAGCGACCTGACAGTGGGGGAACAGATGTCTGCTGCTACTGTGAGTGCCACTGTGTGCACTGCCACAGCTGTGCCATGCAGTTGTGGTGATGTGGCCACGCAGGTGCTGGGCAGTGTTCAGTGGCTGGAGGGGCAACGGCAGCAGGCTGCTGGCTGCTGGTGCCACAGGGCAGCCGGATGCAGGGTCCGTCATTGGGGTGCCAGCTAGGAACACACCCCAAGTAGACCCCATTGTGCAGCGTCCACTGAGAGGGGGGCTGTGCAGCATGGCCAGTCACCACAGGAGGGTCGGTGTCCCACCCACAATCCCCAGGATGCCGACCCAATGGCAGAGCACACCCGTTTGCTCTGGACCTCCGTTGAGCAACAGGTGCAGGTTGCCACTGGGCTGTGTGCTCTGCACGTGGAGATGTGCCAGCTGGCTGAGCAGTGCGAGAGGGGCATTGCACAACTCCTGGCAGGGATGAGGCGAATGCAAGAGGCCAAGACGACTTTCATGGATCGCACTGCTCACCCCATGCAAGAGGCTATGACTGCATCCATGGATCGCATTGCACAGGCAATCATGGATGGCTTCTCATTGCTGGGTGCCACAGGGCATGGCCTGCCACCATGGACCCCATGCAGTGCATTGTCCACCCAACGATCCCAGTGTTGGGCGACACCCACACTGTCAACACTGGGCTCTGTTGTGGCATCCCAGTCATGCCTGGGGTGGGCCTGTTTGAGCACCTACCCCCCCCGCACAGACCCGGTCGTGGTCCCGTGGGTCAACCCCTGGTGGCTGTTGCAAACACCCCCTGTGGCTGATGAACACCCTGTGGCCGCTAATTGGCCCCAGCGCAGCCACCCCTGTGGCCGTGGTGACCAGGGTTCCATGCGCAGGCCCTGATGTGTGGCCCGCCCTGACTGCAGTCTGCTGCTGCTGCCCTGTGCCTGCATGGGTGGCATGTGCATGTGCATACCACTGGTGTGGTGTCTGTGTGTCATGCCACATGCTGCCTGTGTGCGTGCTTGCCCAGCCACTGGACCATGTGGCGTAGGCATGATGAGGGCTGATCTGCACCGGCTGCACCTGTGCACCGGTGCAATGCATCTGATCATCACCACATACCAATGCCTGGGCGTATGTATGTGTGTGTGTGTGTGTGTGTGTGTGTGTGTGTGCATTGTTGTGTGCTGCTCTGTGCAGCTGTGTGTGGTAATGTGCCACCAACTCCCCTGATCCTGCACCACACCTCTGTGTGTGCATGCCCATTGCCATGCATACCCCTGACTGTGTGCTGTACCTGTGTGTGTGGCTCATGCATGGGTTTAGCACCACCTACCTTTGTGCACCATAGTGCTCCTGTGTGATGGTGTCGCGGTGTTGTCGGACCCGCCTCATCAGCTGCGGATCCCTCCACCCAGGGGGGAGCTGTCCACCTCCCTCCAGCACATAGCCTCCATCGTTCCCACTACTGTCACCCTCATCAGCCTTGACAGCTATCCCATGGTCAATGGCTATGTTGTGCAGTATGCAGCAGGCCAGGAATAGGCCACAGGCATTCAAGGGGCTGTACTGTAGGGCACCGCCAGACCTGTCTAGGCAATGGAATCATGCCTTCAGCATTCCAAATACATGCTCAATGATGTTCCCCATGCTGGTGCGTGCCTCACTGTAGTGTTCTTTGGCTGGGGATGATGGGTGCCAGTAGGGGGTGAGCAGCCAGGGCCTCAGTGGGTAGGCACTGTCACCTGTGTGGATAGTGACATGGTTAACTCTCTGCCTTCCCTTGCTGTGCCCCTTGTCTGCTTGCCCACCCTGCTTCCCCTGTTCCATGGCCTGCCCTGCCCATCATCTCTTGCCCATCCCATACTCACCCACTAGGTGGCCAGTGGGGATGTCCCCACATTCGAATCTGTGGCACAGCATGGAGCTGTGCCAGATGAATGCATCATGTGCACTCCCAGGGTGTGTGGCACAGACATTGGTGATGCACCCTGTGACATTGCACACCACCTGGCAGTTGATACTCGGGATCCACATCCTATTGATGTATGCTAGGCCCTTAGGGTCAGGTGGCATGTGGATGCCCACATGGATGCAGTCAATGGCCCCAAGCATGCCAGGCATACGTGCTACCCTGTGGAAGTCCTGCATGGCTGCTGTATGCTCTGCCGGTGTGCTGGAGAAATGGATGTATTCTGAAGCACGTGGCAGCAGGGTGTTGAGGAACTGTATGAGGTGTGATGTGGCTGACTGGGTTATGTCTGTGGTGTCCCATGTTGGTCTCTGGAAGGTGCCCATGGTGAGCAGGCACATGACTGCTGTGACTTTCATCTCCACAGACATTACATGGCTCCATCTTGTGGGTCTCTGCATCTCCTCACTGCACAGCTCACAGAGCTGCCTCAGAATTACCCTATTCAGGTGCTACCAGCCCACTATCTCCATGTCAGTGAAGTTCTCAAAGGTGGTGCGGGCATGGTACCACCTGTGTCAGGCATACCACTGATGGGCCCTTCCTCGGCTACCTCGCTCTTCTGCCTGCCCCCTCACACCCCCCATTATGGCCTCCATCATGTATGGTGCACTGTCCATTACCCCTGCTGGCTCATCTCCCCCTGGGTGGTTGGCTACTGCAGGATGTGTGGCACCCTGGTGCACTGCCTGGCACTGTGCCTGCCTGTCCCTCTCACTCTCTCTGCCCCTTCTCCCTTTCCAGTGCCACCACTGTCACTCTCCCTCTGTGGCTGCCTTTCTTCTTCTTGCTTTCTCTCTCTCTCTCTCTCTCTCTCTCTCTCTCTCTCTCTCCCTCTCTCTTGCCTGGTGCAAGTGCTGTCTGTGTGCTTATGCCTGTCTTTATAGGCTAAGTCTGCTCGGCGCATCTTGGTTTTGCTCCACACATTCGTCATGGTTCCATGGCTGAATATTGCACTGTGCTGGATATTCATGGACATGACCCCTGCTTGTTGCACCTGCATTCATTATAGTTGTGCATTGGCACAATGGTATTTGCACTATGCATTGTCTCCCGCTGAATATGGCTCCTTGGCACACTTCCGCACTTGTGCCAGTGCAACTCAGTTGCGCCTTGTTCAACTGCTTTAAATATCCAGGCCCAGATCTATACTTAGATCAGACAAAACAAGACTTAGACATGTTAATAGAATCTGAAGGAAATATTCCAATATTTATCTTAGGTGACTTTAATGCAAGAATTACTGCTGGGATGCAGGTAGTAGAATAGTCCAGTTTTACCTCGTATCTTCCCCTGTATTAATTCAGGAATTACTACCAAAAGGGATAGAATGGAAAAAAATCCAATATATGAGGGAAAGAATTTTTTCATAAGCCTGGCCAGATGAAACTTCTGCATGTTAAATGGAAGAACTGAAGGAGACAGACCATCGAAATTTACCTTAATAGGACCTCAAGGCTCATCCACTCCAGATTCAATTTGGGTTTATCTTGAAGCTGCAAAACTGGTCAAAGATCTACAAGTAAAAGCTTGGTTAGAATCTCCATATTGTCCTCTAACTCTTAACATCCAGAATATCTTCTTAAACCCCTATCAGAGTAAAATATCTATGAATAATGACTTTGAAATTATTAAAGAACGAAGAATAATATGAGGACCAACCCATAGTGCTCAACTTAGTGAAATCATGAACACGGGAACTTTATTTGATTTTCAATCAAATTATGGATACACAGGGGGTCTTCAAAGCACTTGAGATCTGGAATACCATAAGTATTATCTTAAAGCCATTTTCTATAAGTAGCAACATTTTGAAACTGTCAAAAATGGTGCAAAAATCATGGTTTAATCATAAATGCAGACAAGCGAAAGCATGTTTTCACAAATCCCTTAGATTATTTAGGCAGATGGAGAACCAAAATAGGAGAGACCATCTCGTTTTGAATAAGGAAAGGGAAAATTATAAAAAGTTTTAAAAGAAGAATGGTATAGACATTCCCTCAATCTTTGGGAAAAACTGAGACAAGCAACTTATGACAAAGATAGTAGACTCTTTTGGAAAATAGCTGCTCAAGGGTTCAATAAATATCAGTCTAAAATAGAATCCTCCATTACTCCTCAAATTTGGATCTCCCACTTTTCCAAGTTATACTTTTCGACAGATGAGGAGAACATGGCCTGTAGGATTATATTTGGTACAGAATTAAGTTATCCCAGGCCCATTTTGATTATTAAATATGAGATTGGCTTAGCTCTCAGTACACTTAAATCTAACCTGAGCCTGAGCTAGGGAGAGAAAGAAAGCAGCCACAGCTTCCTTGAATCAGGGAGGTTATTTTCTAAACTATACTGAACTGAATTATTATTACTTTTTAGACCCGTGTAAGTAACTAGTATTGATTCTGTTTTTGGGGTGGACTTGTCTTAGTTGTAACTTTAATTTGCCAGGGAGGAACTGTAGCTGGGAGATATTTGAAGTCAGTTGTGAGTAGACCTGTTACTTAGCCTTTGTGAAATAGGAGTCTGAAAGGAAGGAAGGCACTTCCCAGGGTGGAGGGTAAGAGTTGTAGGTGATTGTTTCTGGATGGCATAGGTTTACTCCCACCCACCCTTTCCCTCACCCCACCACCCCAAGCTCATTACTTCCTTTATAGCAGGGGCTCTGACATCACTTCTCCAAAACTGCTAACAACATACACCTGTTCATATCCTTAAAGGTACAACACACTGAATAGGGGATAGAGACACTCACAAGCTTGAACACACTAAAACAAGAACAAAAAACAAAAATGCATCTGTAACAGGAAGGGACACAGACATGTGGGGAGTGGTGCAATGCACTGGCTGTGGAGCAGCAGTCTTCCGTGAGACATTCTGAAGACTGCGTTACTGCCCTATTTGCAGACACCTCTCTGGTCTGAAGGAGGAGGTTGTTCATCTCCATGCTGACCTGGCAAGGATTTGGGAAATCTGCTCCCCCACCCAGGGACCACCAAGGCCACCACCACTACCTCAGAGGTTGCCAAGAAAGAGGAGTGGTTGGACCACGGTGGGCTCAGGGAGGGTGAGGGTGGTGGAACAGAAGTGCTTTCCTCCAGTTGTGCATCTCCACAATTCATTCACCACTCTGGTGAAGCATGGTTTCTCTATGGAGGCACCTGCAGTGGAGACAAAGGAGGATGCTGGGAACCTCCACAATGGAGACCCACAGGAGGGTGGCCCAGGACCCCACAGGGGAAGGAAACAACTCCTGGTGGGGGACTTAATTGTTAGGGGGTAGAACTGAGGGAGGGAGGGGAAAGGGATGTAAGGTACCTGCCCGGTGCCAAGGCTTGGAGTGACAGGAAATGAATCCTCAGGATCGTGGGAGCAGCTGCAAGGGGGGGAGCTGGATGTCATTATCCGCCTAGGGACGAATGACCTGGCTGAGAATGGGATCAGAGCAGTGCAACTGGAGTTTGTGGAGTTGGCGAGGGGCCTTAGACAAGTAGCACACATGGTAACTTTTTCTCAGAAGTGCTACCTCTCTATGGCATGGATGAGACTAGGGCACTCCGCACCATGGGATTCAATGACTGGTTGAAAAGCTGGTGCAGAGCTCAGGGATCTGGCTTCATTGGTGTTCTTCCAACTCAAACCAGGCAGCTATTTACTCACTCACACTCACATACACACAATAACAATACAATAAGTACAGCAAGCCAAAGCTTTATTATAACAAAATATAATACAAAAGGTTATACATCACCGATTCAATAAAGCATCATCCAAGCCCTCTTCCAATGGCTGGGAAGCCCCCTTGTCAGCCTGGCTAGGAGTCTCTCGAACCGGGAACTGGCCCCACAGTGATGCGTCCACCCTGCAGGAGAGGCTTCTAACCAGGCATTGAGAAAGCTACATTTATATCTTATTCTATGCTAAAAATAACCGTGCAGCCCTCATAGTGTTGTTTTCCCACATTCTAGAAGCTGGCCGGGCTCCCAGGATGTTGCGAATTCACACCATAAGGACTGCTCAGAATTCCCTACACCTGCTAGGTCACTGTGCTCCAAACACTGGCCGGGTGCCTAGAACACTATGAGCTAAGCAGAAGTTTAAACAAAACTACAAAACAGGTTGCCTGATAATATGCGACCTTCAAGTCAGCAAAATACACTGTCTGAAGCAAAACATAATAATGAGGCTATCTAAAGAGCAAAACACCAATTAAATGAAGCAGCATGTAAAATGGAGTCACACAATACAAAATGGAGTATAAAATGACATACATTATATGAAATAGCATACAAAAGGAGTGACAATAATCAACATATTATACTATCACTACATTCGGTCCTTTGATTATTGTGAATACGATTTGTATGATATTGGTACCATAGCAAAATTACTGAATATAACATGATAAGTAACAAGTCCAAATAAGCAAGATAATTGTCACTACAGCAATGATTATGATAGGATGTATCAGAATATTTAACACTTTTGTAGCTGATGGAGACCATCCTGTAAAATATCCACCAATAATGAGTAGTCTCTTGTTGAATCTTGGAACTTAAATCAATCATTTTATTTTTAACTATCGTAGTTTGCACCTGACTTTGCACTAATGATTTATTTCTTATTGCCAAATGAGCCTGCATTACATCTGTTTCCTGAATTATCTGTTTAATTTTATTTAATGAGATACTCAATCTTGATTGATCTAAAATATTGGGCTGCCAATACAAAATAAGCTTCTGCTCATTATCAGGGACAAAGGTGTAAGTAGTATTTTCCACCACAAATGAGTCACATTTCTTAAACAACCTGAAAAGGGACAAGTTAAGTTATACATCCTAACAGTATTCTCCTGATTAGTTACTATACAAACATACTGGGGTCCTATTTCTGTAAATATGGTAAAGGTTATGGGTAAAATTGTCCATTGACACAAATTTATCGAATGCTCCAGTAAACAAGGTTCATAAAGTCTGGAATGCTGTCCACATAGTATTCCATCAGCTGTTTTTGAACACAGACTTAAGTCATGGGTGGTGTTCTGACTATCTATATAATCTCCGTTAAAATGTGGTAACCAAAACTCAGGATCAAATAATGGGGGACCAAAAATTACAGGTAATATTACATATTTATCTGTGCATTTTACTGTGGTGGATGACATTAATCCATGATTTGAACATGGTCCTCCACACATATTCATTATTACTCATTAGATCACTCTGGGCCTTATTTCTTTGCATTATAGAATACATATGTCGCATTGTGCATTCTGTCCAATCAATAAATCGTGAAATATTTTCTGCTACTCCCATTCCCCATACCTGTGAAGCATTAAATAACTGCAAGAACTCAAAATCATAATTCAAAGTTAATCTTTGGGGTAAGAAAACAGTTGGCATCCATTGAGCTTGTAAGTTAATTAAGCTAAATACATCAATTCCTACTGCCTGAAGCCTGTTAGTCAGTGTTTCTATATCAACACTATTTAAAATTCCATGCCTGCCCCTGCTTCACCTAATAGCGTATCATACCAAGCTCTTTTATATTTGCATTTTCTACTAAACATAAACGTTATGTTAAAATGGATTACATTTTTCTGATACCGCTGCGCTACTGATGTACATGTGGATGGAACCTAACTATACTATCATTGCTAATTACAGGATGATTTTTCAACACTGTAATGTGATCTGCCAAGTAGTTCTATTAGTTATTGCAGTAGCATTCATGCAGAATAACGTGTCTATGTCAATCAAAGTAATACTTGCATTGAAAATGTCTGTTTGACTCCTGCAGCAATCAAGTCTATATTTGTACAGTCACCATGCAACTATTCGGTAAGTTGCAGCATTTAATAGCTGATCTTATTCTGCAAAGAGATTTCATCTGTTTCGATGTTGCAGACTCTGTGTTGCCCATCTCCATGACCGAACTACTACTAGGTCTTATTGTGCCTTATGTATTTTCATATGGGGGTGTCACGCCTCCAGACTCTGTGTTGCCCATCTCTGTGTCTGAACTACTGCCAGGTAATAGTACTATACAGATTATGAAGGGGGGGGGTGTCACATCTCAGACTCTGTGTTGCCCATCTCTGTGCCTGAACTACTACATATGAATGTGCCAGCAGAAACAGACCACCTGGTCTATCTAACTCTGCTTGAGTGTGCAGCTAGCACACCTTGTTTGAAGCTGTCCCGCACTCCTCCCCTTTGTCATCCCAGTGCCACCTCACCCCCCCATCCTCCTTCTCCCCTGTTCCCTGTCCCATGGCCTTTTAAAGCTGTTCACAGATTTACATGAACCACCCATTCTGGTAGTGCATTCCATTTTGGTACCATCCTCTCCGTGAAATAGTGTTTCCTCATTTTCCTCCTAAATCCCCCCCCCATTCTTAGTCTGTGCCCCTGGTGTCCTCCCTCCTTAGCTTAAAGACTCCATCTGCCCCATCCTTATTGATTCTCCTCAGATACTTGAATGTCTCTATCATGTCCCTCTGTCCCTTCTATCCTCCAGGGTGTACATATTCAGGTCTCCCAGCTTGCGCTCATAGTCTCTCCCCTCCATTCCACATATCATATTCATTGCCCTCCTCTGCACCCCCTCCAGTAACCTGATATCAGGCTTCAGGTATGGCCTCCAAAACTGCACACAGTACTCCAAGTGTGGCCTTACCAGTGACCTGTAGAGGGGCAAGATCACCTCTCTTCGCCTGGATGAAAACCCCCTTGCTATGCACCCCAACATTTTGTTTGCTTTTGCAGCCTCTCTCCTGCACTGGGCAGTGTTGTTCATGGTCCTTGTTACCATTACCCCATGGTCCTTCTCCTCCTCAGTGATCCCAGCTTAACCCCCCCCCCCAGCCAGTATTCTTTCCTTGGGTTCTTTACCTGAAGTGCATAACCTTACACTTCTTTGCATTGAACCCCAGCTTCCACCTCTCAGACCACTCCTCCAGCTTGCTTAGGTCCCCCTGCAGCTGCTTCAATCCTCCTCCATCCACCACTGCTCCCATTTTGGTGTCATCTGCAAACAGACTTACCTTGCTCACCACCCCATGCACAATGTCTGATATGAAGAGCCCAAATAATACTGGTCCCAACACAGAGCCCTGTGGCACCCTGCTTGTCACCGGCCTCGCAATTGAGAGCTCCCATCCCACCACCACCCATTGCAACCTCCCACTCAGCCAGCTTGTAATCGAGTTCATCATTTTTGCCCCTACCCCTACACCAGTTAGCTTCCCCCCAAGTCACCCATGAGGCAGTGAATCGAAGGCTTTGCTGAAGTCCAAGTAAAGAACATCCACCGCATGACCCTTATCCAGCTCACCTGTCACCCAGTCATAATATCGTATCAAGTTGGTTTGACAAGACTTCCCTGAAATGAACCCATGCTGCCTCATATCTTGGAGGCCATTGTCCTCTAGATACGACACCAGTCTTTCTTTTAGTATCATTTCCATGAGTTTGCGCACTGTGGAGGTGAGACTTACCAGATGATAATTACCCAGTTCATCCCTTGGTCTGCTCTTGTGTAATGGTACTACATGTGCCATCATCCATACCAGTGGCACATATTCTGACTCCAGTGAGGTGTTGTACAATCTGCCAGCGGCTCCGCCAACACCTCTGCCATCTCCCTCAGCACCCTAGAGTGGATACCATCCGGCCCTGGTGCCTTGTCTATCCTCAGTGCTCTCAGTCCCTCTAGAACTCTATTTCTCTCAATTCTTCCACCTCCTCTCCCCCTGTCCTCACCTTCCCAGCCCATGGTGGTAGCGGGCCCCCTTTTTCTTCCGTGAACACTGAGCAGAAGCATTCATTCAATGCTTCCACCTGTTCCTCCCCCTTTTCCATCCACTCCCCACCCTTTTTTATTCTCAATATTGCCTCCTTGCACTTCCTTTCCTCCCCTCTTTACTACTAGATCATAGTGCCATATGGATTGTGAAAGGGGGGGGGGTCACGTTTCAGACTCTGTGTTGCCCATCTCTGTGCCTAAACTAGTACTAAGTCATATAGTGTCTCACATATTTTGAGAGGGGAGTGCCACGTCTCAGACTCTGTGTTGCCCATCTCTGTGCTTGAACTACTACTAGATCATATAGGGCTTCATGTATTTTGAGGGGGGGTGCACGTCTCAGACTCTGTGTTGCCCATTTCTGTGCCTGAACTACTACTAGGTCACAGTGCCATACGGATTGTGAAGGGAGGGTCATGTCTCAGACTCTGTGTTGCCCACCTCTGTGCCTGAACTACTACTAGGTCGTAGTGCCATACGGATTGTGAAAGGAGGGTCAAGTCTCAGAATCTGTGTTGCCAATCTCTGTGCCTGAACTACTACTAGGTCACATAGTGCATCGCATAATTTGAGAGAGGGTGTCACATTTCAGTCTCTGTGTTGCCTATCTCTATGTCTGAATCAATACTGCTACAGTAAGTAAGCAATTAAGTTAGACCAAAAAAAATGGATTCGGAGTCTGTTATGGAACTTGTGGCCAGCATCAGCGGTATGGCTGAAACTGGTACACATAACAAGAAAAATATTTCCCAAAAACAAATTCAGAAAAAAAGGGAAATTCACTGCTGAAGATGTCATTGATACAACTGACAAAAATAAAGCAACAAAACCAGGAAAAAGATGAAGCAACACAACCAGAAAAAGAAATGAATGATAGTGAATCTCCTGATCAAAGTAATGTGGCACTGTCAGTATTGCCAGAAAAATCAGAAAAAAGTAAAACAAAAACAGGTAGCCAAAACACTTAGACCTAGAAATAGTAGAAAGTCAATGATTAAGGAAAAAGCTCTATCTAGTACCACTAGACCCCATGCCACTCATGCATATTGGGCTCCTTCATCAGAAAGTAGTGCCTCTGATGATGAAGTGACTGTAAATGTACAAGAACAAGATCACAGTCACATTGAATCACAGTTACGCTCTTCCAAAGTGGTGAATCAGAATGTGATACTGATGAAGTAATGTATGCCACCTGGGTTCACCCACCCAAAAGGAAAAAAAAGCACATACAGCAAGCACCACCAGTAGCCACAGCCAGTAGTGGAAAGAAAACAATAATCATGGTAGCTCTTCTGTGGACAGCCACGGTGAGCATGAATCAGGGTCAGAAATAACTGCCACCAGGCCCACCAAAATTGCTGCAGTACCTGGCATGACGACAAAACATTCCACCTCAGTTGTGTGGAGCTGTATTCATATAAGTCCCAAAAATGAATGTGCTGCTGTCTGCACCTTTTGTCATCAGGAAGTTTGCGGGGTTGGGGGAAAGTGAGGGGCCAGTTCAGGACAACATCACTAAAAAGGCATGTGCAAAGAGCACATCCAACCATTCAGCTGGGCAGCACTCCTGAGATAAGGACACATATCTGTGATGAAAATAATCCTACAGACAATAGTGATAGTGAAAAGACTGAGTGAAAGGGCAGAAAAAAACATGTTTAACTTCACTGACAAAAGTATTTAGACAAGCTACAGCTTTGCCACTGAAGTCACATGGTTTTGGCACCCCTTGCATGAACTAAACAGCAGACCATTACTGTGATGCTTGAACAAAAAACTGCCTGCAGTAGATCACATCGAGTCATGCTAAAAATTAATCAGTTAAGAGCTGAATTCATTGCCAAGGACCTTCAACCATTCTCTGTGGTGGAGAATGACGGTTTTAGAGCCCTTTTAAAATATTTAGTTCCACATTATAACATACCAAGCCATAAATATGTTGCGACTGTGGCAGTTTCCAAAATGTAGAAACGTATGCAGAGTAAAATAAAATTGGCTCTTCAAGAGAGTGAATGTGGTTCTGTGCACTCAGCCACTGACATATGGACAAATTCTGAAACCACTGATTATATGTGCATCGCAGCACATTGGGTGTCACAATTATCTTCAAACACCACCACAAGCAACAGTGCACAGAAAGGTAGACAAAGAATGGCAGCTCTTTATGTTAGCACGTTTGATAAGCGTCGCACCACTGAAAATATTTTGGAAGAGTTGCATGGCAAAATTTCTGAGTGGCTAGAGCCCCTGGGACTCACTACTGAATTTGTGGTTTCCGACATTGGCGCCAGTATTGTTAGTGCATTAAAACGTGGTGATTTTAATCACATTCCGTGCTTTGCACACTTATTAAATCTGGTAGTACGAGCTTTCCTTTCTAGTGGCAACAGTATTGTAACAACAGTGGGATCTGCAAAAAAAAGATCTGTGGCCATTTTAGTCACTCTGTAAAATCATGTGGTATCTTGGCTGATCTCCAGAAAAAAACGGCTTGCCAATACAGCAACTGAAACAAAATATTCCAACAAGATGGAACTCAACATTTTACATGTGTGACAGACTTCTCACACAAAGGAAGGCAGTCCATGAATATACCATGGAGCAAAATGTAGCAGATGGTGATGTGCTGAATTAATTCCAGTGGGGCCTCATGGAGTATCTTACATTGTTCTTAACTCCCTTTGAGGAAGCAGCTCAACAGATTAGCAATGGGAATGGTATTCTAAGCCAGGTTATTCCCATCATAAATGTTTTGAACAAGGAACTCAGGAGACTGCACTGAGGTTTTGAACAAAAAGGAGGCAAATCTTGTGTATCCCTTACAGACCAACTGATACAACAATTCTGAAATTGCAGAAGACTTCACAATATCACGACAGACACAAACTCTTTTCTCTCCACTCTTCTTGAACCTCGGTTTAAGTTGCAACAGCTGCCCTTTGGCTCTAAGTGACTCTTATCTCAAATACAAAAACATGCTGATTTCAGCAATTGCACAGGAAAAGCATGGTACTGTATTTGACAACACAAGAGAATTACATGATGTGGATGCTGCATCTGATGATGCAACATCTACTGGTGGTGACAGCAATGATTTCCATTTAGTGCCACCATGTACGCCTTCATCAACACTGAGTAGTCTAGCACAAAGTCCTCTTTCACAGCCCCTGAGAAAGGCATGTCATTCTGAAAAGCACACATATGACTCTCACGCTTTTTGGTCAAAACTCATGGAAACATAATTCAGATGTGTCTGTCATGAAGCAGCTGTCTTTGTCTGATATTGTGGATGTCAGTTTATGAGAACCACTCACTAATTACCATTTTGAGTACTGGCTGGAAAAGAGAAACATCTGGCCTGGTCTATCTGTCTTTGTTACGTTTACTTTCTTTGCTTCTTAGTTGCCCTCCCACTAGTGTTTACTGTGAGCGTTTATTCAGCACAGCTGGAAATGTTGTCTAAGATGACCGCACAAGGTTTACTCCTGAAAATGTACTGCACCTCACCTTCCTAAAAGTCAGTCTCAACAAATTCTCTTACCAGTTCAGTGAAGAGTGGCAGGAACATAAAAGTGATGATGATGAACACTACAGCTGCAACAGGTGTCTCGTAATCAGGGTGCTTCCTTGGTGGTGTTTGAAGATGATAGTGATGATATTATTTAATTTAATGATTTCTTTCTTTGAATTCAGAGTACAAAAGTCAGCAACCATAACAGAAAAAGCAAAAAAAAAGAAATTCCTTCTTGAGCGTTCGCGGTGTATATTACATCATATGCATTGCTGTATGTGTTTTTCAACTTGAGAGCTCAGGTGGAGTGTACTGGTCAGATCCCTGTCAGCTTGATGATGGGGTTGAAGTTGGTGATGGAGCTGGGGACTGGCATGAGGGCTTCAAGGCAGGAGTAGGTGGCAGCTGGGGCCAAACAGCTCTATAAAAAAAAACCCTGCAATGCTGGGGGTGGGGGAGCAAGGTCAACCAAATAAAAAAAAAGTAAGTTAGAAAACAAGTGATGAAAAATTATTGACCAATCAGGCAGAAGTATGCCGGATGGTTGGGGCCCATGATGCTTGATATAACACCAAGTAGGCAAGCAAAATAATTACGAAAAAAAAATCTCAAGTCAAAAGGGAGGGAGGGATGCAGAGGCCCCATCAAATATCCTGCTCATGCTGCCTGTCTCCCACCAAAAAGCATGTCAGACTCAGCAGGTCTGTCTGCACTCTGCTGTTGTCTTTCTTCAGTTGAAATTGTTGGTCTCTCTTTCTATTTCCGATTAACGTTTGACACACTGCCTCCTTTCACTGCAAAGCCCTTAATTACCTCATACACTGGGCTGGATTCAAAAAGGTATTGGGGACTAAGTCCCACGCCCCAACTCCAGTTATGGACCAAAATCTCTATAGCTCTGGAGATTGCTAGTCACATCTGCAGAAGCTATGGAAGATGTTATGATTGGTCCCACCGGCAGTAACATTCTTCCGCTTCTGAGGGAATTTCCTTGGCAACACCACCCGGAAGCTGCCTCAGATCATGGATAATGTAGCTGTGGGAGAAAATGCGGTTAAATGGCAACTTGCTTGCACTGACTGTTTTCTGCAGCTGCGTGATTTTCAAGAGTTTTACGAATCAAGTCCACTGTTTCCTATGAATGTCATGTGGTGGCTGACACACAGGATTGGCAAGAATAACAGTCAATTTATTTTATTACTGCTGGCTGCTGACTGACCTTGAAAAATGACATAAAAATACAGGCATAATTTTTTTTTTGAAAAGGTTAAATTTTTTTTAACAGAGGGATCTAAAAGAATAATACTGATGCATTTCTCATACTCAAATAGACTAAAATAGGTCTAGAATTCATCAGAGTAAATCAGAACCTTTGGGGAAAAAAATCAGAGTCAGAATCACAACCAGGTCGCAGTCAACCCACCCATCCATAATTTAAATATTTATTCACTGAACTCTGTTTTATTTGGAATGTTGATTATTTATGTTACTTTACTGTCCATTTCAATTCTGTAATTTGAAAGTGTTTATTGTGTGTCTAGTATAGTGCCTGCACATCCAGAGAAGGCACCCTATAAAAAATATACTACTATTGCTACGAAATGTGGAGCTATTAGTGGTGTCTGATTTCTCCCTGTATGCAGGGCATAGCTCTAATCTGGTGCATTCTGGATGGGGAGTATAAATACCCTTAATGAAAATGGCATAAGTGTTTGACTTCTGTAGAGATTAGAGCCCAAGAGGTTGGATCCTACACACAGTACTGGCTGCAACTGATCTAGAAGACCTGCCAGACTTAGGAAATGGCATTGTGGTTCTGAATCTGCATGTGGAACAGGTCCCTTGTTGGGTCAAGTACCCACTATGCCCAACTGCATGAGCAAGAGAAGTAACACCGAAGGTACGATGAGGGGCTAGAGTGAAGGTTCCTCCTCAAAGGGTGAATCTGGATGGCTACACCGTCATCCTGATCCTGATGATATGTCACCTATGGTCAGAGGTTCAAGCTAGTTCAAGAGACATGCAGAGATTAAGGTACACATGCTCTCCCCTAGTGCAGAAGTCTGGATTCCAGATGTACAGTAAGTCAAGGTTAATTCTGGCAGTAACAATTGTTGTCCATTGGGGCTCAAATGTGCCAGTTATCCAAGATTTCCTGCCTAGTAAGCTTCCAGGGTGAGACTGCTGTCAGGACAATCTCCCAAACAGATGGCTGAGTATAAACTGGTAATGCAGGTAGGTATGCTATTTGTTCCACATAATGGTACTCCAGGGGTTGGAGATGGCCTCACACTGCTTGCTGCATTTTGGGTTGTGCTAGGCAAATAGGAAATGTGTTGGGTGTGCTATATGTTACCATGACTGCCCTGAACCCAAAACAGATATGTATTAATTATTGTGACACTTGACCACCTGGTTATGATTGTTCTATGATATTTGTAATATAAAAATATAGTGTGTGATTGTCACAGTGCTTCCATGGGTGCACCCCCCCAGGTTTCAGTGAAAATGACAGGATATATATTAAACCAGGAGATCTCTGTAAGGTAATTAACTTCCTTGAGACATTGCATTTTATGGCCTTTTTATGACCTGTTGTTTCTTTGAAGTGGAAATGAAATGGGACTTTATGAGTCTGCCAGAGGATGAAAATCATAAACTTTTATGACGTCTTAAGAAGAAGAACACTTAATATCAACTGGTGCTAAAAAGCTATAAAACCCTTTGAAATGCCTTGGGAGAAGGAAATGGGAAATCACAGACTTATAATTTGGGAAATTACATTTTGCTGATGTCACCTTATTTAAAATACCTTCTGACAGGACATCATGTTTGTATTTTTTTTATATTCTAAAAGGAGGAGCTAGACGACTCGTAGAAGGGGTGTGGAGAGAGACAGTTTAAACTATACTGTGTCTGAACTGTTTTGATATATTCCATCTTGGGAGAGAGAAACACACAACTCTCTGATAAGTACTTAGAGGTAATACATTAGATAGAAAAGTATCTAACTGTATGTTGGTAGGAGTTTATCTGTAGTTTTCTTTGTTTTCTTGTAAGTGATTGTACGCTTTGTGATATAGTGTTCTGTGTTTACATTTTTCATATTTTTATCCATTTTTAGTAAATATATTATTTGAAAGATACTGCCTGGGTGTGTCTCCAAGTTTTTTTTGTATGTGATGTATACGGTTAAGTTTGACAGCTGTTCTGAAAAGCTTGATGGTGTTACTAAACTGGAAAAGGTAGGAATATACCTAAGGTCTTTTATAGAGTTTTAAGGGTTCATTTTGGAAGCCTGGCTTAGTGCCCCTGGTGTAAGATTGTACTGCAATCCCGAAAAGGGTACGGATCTGCGCCTGTACATTGGGTACGCTAGCATAAGGTTCACAGTTTGAATTCCACCAAAACTTGAGACTAAAGGTGATTCGGATCCACAAGCAGACAGGAGGGTTATCCTGTCTGTTACCTGTATACACTATTGCGCTCTGAGGTTGGCACTGTAGGAGCAGAGGGCCTGACCTGCTGAGTGCGTTTGTGACAATTATCATTCCATGTATTCCCATTCAGAGTGGAAATGCAGCTAGGCCCAGTTCAGGGCTGGCCACCTGTGAAATCTCCAGGATGAATGCTGGTTCCGTGGTAGGCCGTGTTCCAAGTATGGTATCCAATGTGTCATAGAAGGGGCACACCACACGCGCACCCTCCCGAGCGTCTGTTGCTGTCCCTGTTTTATGGTACCGCACCTTCAGTTGCTTTATCTTGTCACGGCATTGTTTTGATGTCCGCTCCACCCCATTCCTGAACAGGTAGTCCTCTACCTTTTGATAGACCTTCATGTTGTGCCTTGCACTGGCTAGCTCTGCCTGCACCTTCTCCTTGGTCCAGAACTCCACCAGGAGTTTTGTGGCCTCATCTGACCAGGTGGCGCCACGATCTGACATGGTCCTGCTGGTGGTCAGGGTGACATGTGGCTGTAGTCACTACTTGGCACAGGCCTGTCTACTCTTCACCAGTCACAGGTGGTGCTTGGGGGATGGGGTCACTCTGCAGTGGTGCTGGGGTGGAGTGCTCTGGCACTGCTGTCCTCTGGTGGCTGGTTGTGTGTTGTGGCAGCCGTTGGGACCCCTTCACACCTCTGGCACACATTGCTGGTGTCTGTTGCTGCCTCCCTATGGCATGTGCCCACTGTTTTCCTGGGCACCAGCACTCTTCCCTCCTCACAGTTCATGTACTGCTACTGCAGGCAGCACCCCCTATTGGCACTCTGTGCCTCCAGGCTGCACCTCTCTCAGGTGTGTGTGCACCCAGCGGATCTGGGCTCCATGCCTCTGATGTTGTGCAGGTGCTGCCCTGCACCGTTTTCACCTCACTGCAGTGGTTCCAGTCCTCGCGTGTCTCTCTGCCTTCCGGGTGCTTCCTTGTTCTTTTGCCTCCCATGTGCCCCTCTGTGGTGCACTGCCTGCTGGTCTTGCGGCTGACTGGGGGCTACATGGTCATGCGTTTAGATGGGCGGTGGTAACATTACAGCCCTGCGACCATTTTTGTAACCATTGTAGAAACCATCTCCTGACAGGTTTCTATAACAGTTGCGAAAATGCCTGCTGTAACGTTACCAGCGTAAATGCACACCATCAAGGAAGTGGTTTACACCCTCTGTAACATTACAGAAGGGTTTTCGGGCTGCAGTGTGGACAGGGCCTAATCGTCCTCTGAATGTTCAAGAACCAGTATTATCGAGTAGGAGGCAGTATGGCATAGTGGTTAAGGGTACTGAGCTACAAACCTGGAGACCTAACTTTGAATCCCATCAGCCCCCACTAACATACTGTGTGACCCTGAGCAAGTCACTTAACTTCCTTGTGCTCCCAGGTCACATCTGGAAACAAGCTCCAGTTTAGTGTGCCTTTTCTGGTTAAATAATCCCCCCTTCCAATTAAGGGCATCCTAGGATGAGGTTCAAGTAAATATACAGTTGTACACAAATAGTAAAGCCAGGGGAGCAATATTTTGTGTGGGCAAACTGGGCAGTGAGGATGGATGGATTTTTTTTCTGGTTAAAAAAAACTGTAAGCTGGCACTTTTTATGTTATCTTGCACACATGCAAGCGACATCTTGTGGTAGTAGGAGAAATGCAGAGGTGTGTCAGTGCTGGAAATGCAGAGCACCCTTTAGTAGGTCGGTTCCTCATTCTCCAATGAGCCAGCATGCTAGCACTAACTCAAGTTTATGCAACGTGCCACCATCTTGAAAGAAATGTGCCGCTGCAATCCAAGACAAGTTTGTCATGCAGCGGCACAGATGATACACCTCCCCTACATGCCTTGCCTGGTGAAACATTTCAAATAAACATAGCGGCAGCTCCTGCCATCCGCCACACAATACCAAAAGAAAGCCAACTTTGGGGGTGCCCAATCTCCCTGTTGCCATGTTCGCCGCCCCCCCACACACACACTCAGATTGTATGCCCCACCCCCATTGTGTGGCACACTGGGAGCCCACCCCAGTGTGGCCAACATCACCTCTCCTGAAAGTCATGGGGCACACTGGGAGCCCTACCCAGTGTGCCCAACATTTGTTTTATTTAACTTGTAAAGAAAGAAAACCATCCCACAGGGCAGTGTCCTTTCTGTTTTGTTTTTTGTACCTCAAAAATGAAAATGGTCTGTTGTCTGCACTCCCTCCCCCAACCCCACCCACCCTCTGCACACCACACCTCCCAATACCCCTCCCATCCCATACTTACCTCTGGAGGGTCGAGCCCATCTTCGTGGGCAGGAACACGCCTGAACTCTTCAAAGCTGACCGTGAACTGAAGAAATGCTGGTAAGCTGTATAATGGCATAAATTGGGGGTAAACTTAGATGGATATCTCAGCCATTTTTTTGAATTTTGGCTCCAAATTTTCAACATGGGGTTCTTGGGACCCCACCTCATGAACACATGCACTGTCATCTCATTATTTGGTTCAGAAAGGTAATTTCTAGGTCACTGTGCAGAATCACCTTTCAGGATTGATTAATGAAACAACAGTGCCACTGTTCAGGAGGTGGGGTCCCAAAAAGCCTATGTTGCAAATTCGGTGAAAAAATTCCAAAAAATGACTGTGTTACGAGCATGCATTGCACAGTTTTCACGCATGGTTGTAAATTCAACAATTGTTAATATTTTCACTCCAGATTTTGAACATTGCCATTTTTTCACACCTCCTCATGAACAGTACAGCTGTCATTTTTTACATCCTGCTCAAAATGTGTTTTCACACATGTGGCGCACATTGGAGCAGTCGCTGTTGGAAATCAATGTTCGGGACAGATAAACAAAATCATAGTAACACTCTTCATAAGCAGAGGTCCCAAAATGTCTATGTTGAAAGTTTGGTTAAAATAATCCCCAAAATAATTGCATTGCGGGTGTGCATTGCGCGGTTTCTACGCACGCACGTGACTTCACCAATTTTTCATATTTTCACTCCAGATTTTCAACATTGTGATTTTTTTACACCTCCTTACGAACAGTATAGCTGTCATTTTTCACATCCTGCCCAAAATGTGTTTTCACACCTGTGGCACCAAATGACGCAGTCGCTGTGCAAAATCACCTTTCTGCTAATGAACTGATAGTGCCACTGTTCATGAGTTGGGAGCCACAAAAAG
Source organism: Neoceratodus forsteri (assembly GCA_016271365.2). NCBI lineage: Eukaryota > Metazoa > Chordata > Ceratodontiformes > Ceratodontidae > Neoceratodus > Neoceratodus forsteri. The sequence continues at coordinate 806,883,143 of CM028132.1, read as the reverse complement.
CCCACGTAGACAATTTGGAGTGAAAATACTAACAAACACCCCAGGCGTTAGGGTTTCCAACTGCAATGCCCCACCCTGTAGAGACTGACAGGCATCAGGGGTGTGACTTGGGATTGTCGGCTGTAATGCTCACGCCATTCACCCCCACCCCCACCCTGCAGCCAGTGACAGGTATCGAAGTGTGCCTTGGAGTCTTCTGTCCCAAAGCTCACCCCATTCTCCTATACTATACCCATCTCAGCATATTTCCTTATGAAATAGGGTGAACATAAGGCCCGAAGACCTCAAGGCACACCGCAACACTTGTCAGTGTCTGCAGGGTAAGGTGAGGTGAAATAGCATGAGCGTTATGGCCGATGAATCAAAGGCACACCCCAATTCCTGTCAGTCTCTGAAGGGTGCGGGTGGGGTTGGTGTTAGTTCACTACTTCACTGCCATTCCTATTATGCATCTCTCTAACTCCTGCATTACCAATACCAATGCCAGCAAGACAACATTTGGCATTGACAAATGCTTATTATCTGTAATTATGTGCTAGGATTTAATCATGGGTAAGAAAAGGTCTCAGACAATTAGGTTTAAGGCTTCTTGCCATCTACTGCATAATTAAGCAATAACACACAACACAGTGCAGAAAATCATGGGATATTGCCATGCTTAGGGTGCATAGTGAGGAACAAGTCCATAGGCAGAGTGCCTTACATGCCCAAAAAGTGGTGATATCCCATGATATCCCACAACCATGGAGTGTATTATTGTGATTATATAATTAATCATTTTTTGTATGGATAAAAACGTTATGAAAAGCCATTCTTAAAATATTTTAATTTTGTTTTTAATATAAAAGTGTAATTTTTTGTTCAAAACAGTGCTGCTATTTTATGTTGTGGCCAGCAGGTAGCACTGTTGTGATGTGAGTTAGGTTATAGCAGGCAGCACAGCGGAGGCTGAAATAACAGTATTTTAATTGAGGCTGTTGTTTACAGTTTGTGGTGCATGAGTGGGAGGGAGATTCAGCCTAAATCAATTTAGCCATATTGCAGTTTTCTTTGAAGTTTTTTGCTGGCTGATAGGTAGCAGAGTTGGCAGATGTTAACCACATCACAGGTTTTATTTCACTTCTGTGGTGCACAAGTCAAGTGAGAGTTTGTGACAACAGTTGAGTTACAGTATTTGAAGTCTGTGGCACATGAGCCATGCAAGAGTTGAGTATGTTACAATAATGGCTGCAGGTCTGGATTAACATAAGGGCAAACAGGGCAATGTCCTGGGGCCCTGAGCTCTTGGGGGGGCCTTGACCTCCCCTCCCTTAACAAACATTCCTTTTGATTATTTTCTTTCCACTGTGCCTGAACTAACCAGTCCCTTGGCTTCATGGCATGATTGCAACCCCACACACACACACACATGCACACAACACTGACAACTTAATAAAAAATATGTTTGTCTTTTCTTCGCTCCCATTTGTAACCATCCGCTGCTAGGAGATGGTGGAGACCTGACTGTGACTGCACATAAGCACAGTGCAGGCTGCTATTATTGATGGCAAAAATGTGTGGGAGAGGTGAGATGTCAGGTTGTGCCCTTGAAGAAGTTTTGCAGAGTTGAAGCAGGGCGCCTGTAAGAGGGGAATGGACATTTTCGAGTGAGACTGACTGTTGCGGACACCCATGATCACTAACTACTGAAAGAGGAGACCTACTGGAGGTAAGTCCCTGCCTGCTTGAGACAGTCTCCCAGTCAAGATCAGGTACAGAGGCCAGCAGTATCTGTGTCTGTGTAAGGAGAGGAAGCATGTGGAGTGAGTAGTGGCTCAACTGCAGGCCGAGCTGCAGAGAGAGAGAGAGAGAGAGAGAGAGAGACCAAACAGGACTGGAGACTTAAGTCAGGGCCAGGGTTGGATTAAGACTGAAAAGGTTTCTAGGGATTTTCAAGCTGAAGCCCCCCATTTGAAAGTATGAGATTCCTTCCCTTTACAAAAGTACGTATCTAGATATACAGTGCATAATTCTTACTGTCAGTATCACCTAACCTTCACAAGCAGAGACAGTATACTTAAGTCTCCCACACAAGTCTTACAGTGTGACAAATCAAGTCAGTGTGACAAAGTAAGGAGGTCAGGACTCACTTAGCAGCTGGGGTCTGATTGTCAGTGTAAGTGTAAGGGGAAGAGAGAATCCTGATGAGTGTATGGCCTCTATTTCCTGCTGCTGACTGCCCTAGTGGTATTCAAATAATGTGATTATTCCTAGCAGAGTAGTGGGGGGGGGGGTCCTTTGAGTGACTCCCAAGTACTAGTGTGACCTACCACTGCCTTCCTAGTCAAGTTGGTTCCTGGTCCTATTACAGACACCAGCACCAGCAACATTGAGCTAGAGTCCCCCGGTCTATAATAGGTTATGCAGCTCAATTCTGGTGGTATGCATCCTTGGTAACTGCCTTGGCACCATACTACAATACAGAGGAGTCTGTTATACCCTCCTTATATTCAGTATCATTACATACATCTCTTAAGTTTTTCCTCACTTGAGTGACATGACATTCTATACATCTGTAACCGTAAACCCCTTTCACTTACACATTTTTTCATTAGGTGCTAGCAAGTGCTCAAATAACACCAGTAAACACATTTTGAGGAATATGATTATTTATTTATGCCTACCAGTCAGACTCCAGTCATGGCAGGCTGGCCTCACAGATCACAGACTTGTTGAGTGCCACACAGCCACCTGCACACATCGGCACAGGTTTTTGCTCCCACCTCCAGATCTCAGTCTCAGTGCTCCATGTTGCTCTACCTCTGTTGTATTGCAGCACCACCACATGGCTGGCAGCCATGAATGACACACTGCCCAGCCCAGTGGCCTCTACCAGGGCAGATTAACAGAAGGACAAATGGGGAAATGTCCCGGGGCTCTGAGCTCTGGGGAGACCTCTCACCCTCCCCTCCCTTAAAAAACATTCCTTTTTTATTGCATTTATTTTTTCACTGTGCCCAGGTCAGTTGGCTCCTTGGCTTCATGGCAAGATCACACACACGCACACACACACACACGCACACACATACACACACACACACACACACACTGTCATCAATTTAGCAAAAAATATGTTATTTGTATCTTAGCTCCTGTCCATGGCCATCTTTTGCTAGAAGACAGCGGGGACCCAATTGTTATTGTGCAAAGGAATGGCACAGGTCGCCATTATTGGTGGCAAAAATGTGTGGGAGAGGTGAGAGGTCAAGTCGTGCCCTTGAAAAAATCTTGCAGAGTCAAAGCAGCATGCCGGCAAGAAGGGAATAGAAACACCAACTCAGGCAGACTGTCACAGATGTCAGTGGACACTAACTACTGAGACAGGAGACCCACCGGAGACCTGCCTGCCTGAGACAGTCTCATAGTCAAGACCAGCTAGAAAGGTCAGCAGTGTCAGTGACTGTGAGAAGGAGGGAGAAGCATGTGCAGCAAATGGCAACTCAGCTGCAGGCCAAGCGGCAGAGACAGCAAGACCGAACAGGACTGGGGACTCGAGTCCATGCCATTGGGCCAGGCAGAGTATCACTCGTGGTCACCAGCTGTGCAGCAGTGCCACAGAGGAGCACAGGCAGAGCAACATGGAGTACTGAGATTGATAGGAGGAGGCAGAAACAAAAAGCTGTGCCAGTGCATGTAGGTGCGTGTGTGGCACTCAACAAGTCTGTGATCTGTCAGGCCATCCTGCCATAACTGGCGTCTGACTGGTAGGCATAAATACATAACCATATTCCTCCAGGTGTGTTTACTGGTGTTATCTGAGCACTAGATAGCACTTAATGAAAAAAAAGTGTGTGTGAGAAGGGTTTACAATTATAGATGTGTAGAATATCATGTCACTCATGTGAGGACAAATGAAAGAGATTTATGTAACGCTAATGGATATAAGAAGGGTACAACAGACTCCTATGTCCTGTAGTAGGATGCCAAGGCAACTATCAAGGATGCATACCACCAGGATGTAGCTGCACAACCTCTTATAGATTGTGGGTGGGGACTCAAGCTCAGTGTTTCTGGTGGTGGTATCTGTAATGGGATCAGGAACCAACTTCACTAGGAAGATAGCGGTAGATCATGCTAGTACTTGGGAGTCACTCAAAGGCCCCCCCCCCACTTAAGTTAAGAAAAATCATATTATTTGAATATTGCCGCAAGGGCAGTAAGCAGCAGGGCATGGAGGCCATATGCTCATCAGGATTCAGTCTTCCCCTTAGACTTACCCTGTGAATTAGACCCCCCATCCCAGTCACTGGACAGCCAACTGCCAAATGATTCCTGGGGCTCGATTTTCAAAGCATGGTGCAGGGCTTGTGACAAGCGCTGTACTATGACACTTAGGTTCTGATGATGTGTTGATCCCTTTTGCACACCATTGCCCCATTTTCCAATCTCAGGTGTATTGCAATAGTTTCCATATTTTTCAGCAGCTTTGCCCAAACACCCGGCGTAAGCTCCATAAAAATGGCTCGGATTAAGCCAGAAGCTAGCTCACAAGATGTTGATCTAACATGTGGCACCTGCCACACGGGATTGAAAATCCCAATCACCGGTCAGGTAGTTGCCGAAACCCCCATGTGCCATATCTTTGGTGCACCCAGGGCTTGGGGTAAAGGCTTGCTGCAATTGAGACTTTGAAAACAGAGCCCCTGGTCCTACTTAGTCATACTGATTTGACTTGTCACACACTAGGACTTGTGTGGGGGACTTAGGTATACTCTCTCTGCTTTTGAAGGTTAGGTGATACTGACAGTAAAATATATGCTCTATATATCTAAGTATGTATTTCTGTAAAAGGAAGGAATCTCATACTTTCAATTTGTTTTTGAGGTGGGGGAGCTGCAGCTTGAAAAAGCCCAGGGGCCTTTTCAGTCTTAACCCAGACCTGAATGGCTGCCTTTATTTGAAGTGTGTAGCAGGAGAGGAGAAGGAGTCACAGTGACAACTGGGGACATTAGCTGCTTCACAGAACATAAAGTGGGTGGGAGTGGGTGGGTGGCAGGAGAATCAGCACAATGCATTTGTTTCTAGTCTGTGTGTCAAACTACTGACAAAGATCTTGCTTCAAAAATCATGAGTAGTAATTTCTTGATGATTTAATTAGTGTAAAGAGGCTCTGACTAGAGGAACTAGTTGGTACTCATGGTGTCCTGTGAGCCAATCAGGTTTGTGGATTCCTAGCAGCCATTGCATAATACGTATTATTTGCTCAGTTCAGTCAGTTCCTACCCCTTCCCCCAACTGTCTCTTTCTTTCTTTCTCTTTTTTCTCTCCCCTCATCTCTGGTTCCTTCCAAGGTGGTGTTCTTCTATTTTTGATTTTTCTCTCTGACATCTGTCCTATCTGTGACTCTTACTGTATCTCTTTCTTTCTCTCTTTTGCCTTTGTGAGCATTCTTATGTCTTTCCCTCTCCCTGCCTTTTTTTGTTTTCTGTTCTTTCACTCTGACAATGACACTTAAATGTTTTAGGTGCAGTATTAGTCACTGGTAAGTGATTTAAATCACAATTTGTAGTGGGGCCTGGGTTCAATTTCCAGTAGGTGACATTATTTCTTTCTCACTACAATTTGTGATTCAAGTTACTTAGGTGTAGCTAATACTGCACCAAAAAAAACATTTAATTGTCATCTGGATTTTTCCTTGTTGCAGGATATGCAATACCAGAGAAGAGAAGAGAAGAGAAGTGTGTCCGGGAACCTCAGGTTGAACCATGTGAGCCTATAGCTTACTGGTTAGAACATATGAATGGTATTCTGGGGACTGGGTTCAATTTCCTGTATGTCACATTATTTCTTTCTCATGACAATTTGTGTCTCTCTGACATTAGTAAGCTGTCTTCTCCATGTGACAGCAGAGGTATGAAACTGATTCACTACACATTGTAAAAAGACCCTTTTAATAATTACAAGAGGTTTAGGTCTCCGTGACATGAGGCATACTCTAACTTAATCATTTTAAGCTCAATAGTGCAATCATCACACTGGCTCTGAATTCCGAACAGAATATGTCTTAAATATATATGATTTTATGTTCCTAAATCTCTAAATGAAGGAAGAACGGGACATTCTGAAATCTTATGTTAACCTTCTTTTATAGTTAGTCCAATAAATGGTGTTACCATAGCACTCAGGGTTGCAACAGAAAAATGTATCTGTAGTCAGCTGACTGTATGTGTCATCTGTGACGAGATGTAGAGATTGTTAAAGCTATTTGTGGAGCCTGAATGCTTTCTGCATTAGACTGAAACATTAAAGATTTTTTGCTGCTCTAATAACATAGTCAAGCACCTGTATAAACCAGCAGTTATTAAGTGTGATGTAGCAGAGGAAGTGGAAGTGGTTAGCAGTGAAACATAAAGGAAGGAAGGAAACTTAGCACAGAGGTCTTACAAGTTGTACCCAAGCTGCACTGCACACCAGCCTGCCTTACATCCACATTTAAGGTCATGTCTATTTTGGCACTCTAGCTCAATACATAAACATTTGTGCTTTCCAGCCCTGTAAATTCGGGACACATTTGTAAGAATAACTATAAAACACACCAGGCAGGCAGGGTCACCAAAAGTTTTGAAAATAAAAAAGCACGCTCTTGTACAGCTCAGAGTGCAGTGTAATTCTGTGTATAATTCACTCTTTTTTCTCCTCTACTGTGTGCATTCCTTTCAACACCCCACATTAAAATGAACAAGTTTGTGGCACCAAGCAGTGAGGTGCCCGCTGGGTACTCTGGTGATCAGGGTTCACTCTCCGAGCCCTGGACATCAGGAGAAGAGGCTGGCAGGGAGTGTTACAGAGCATCCCTATGAATGCTCTCCTCCAGGTGAGGGGTTTGCTGCAGCCTGCTCTTAGAGCAGCTCCTGATGGTCAACTCACAGTAGTGTGCATGATGTCATTGACCACATGTCGAGTGCACTTCTGCTCCCAGGACACAGCAGCAGGCATTACAGGGGTGGTGGACAGGGCCATACAAAATGGATAATGGCCCACCCAGTGCAATACATGATGTCCATCTGCAATCATCACCCATTGCACAAGACCCCTTTCTGCTCTGGCCCCCTCCCCTGGACTTCAAAGATACTTCTCCCCCTAGCTGTTTTGGCTGCACATCAGGAGGAGGGGTGCAAGGCAGTAGGGATAAACCTAAAATAGGGGTGAATGAGCTACACTGATGATCCTGGAAGTGGATACCCAGAAGCAAGGGTTGAGTCCATTGGGCAGAATGGGGGTGCTAGGAGTGGTGAAGGAGTGCGGTATGGCTCTACCAGGGATCTCCATGACTGCGGGAGCCCCAAGCAGCTCAGCATAGCAATACTGAGGGTTTGACTGTGAGAGCCCCTGTTTTGCCACAACTGCTTATGCATCTCTATTGAGGGGCCCCCTCCCGCAGCAGCAGGAACCCTGATTGTCACAAAACCATTTGGCAAAGCTCTTACTGAGTAATCCCCTCTGATTTTTTTAATGCACCTGAAGCATTGTGCTATTTTATCAAATTCTCAATTAAATGAGAACCCTGTTTTGATACTGCAATTGCACAGCTCCATGAAAAGAAAATGTGGTACAGAATACTTAGGAAAACAAGTACTCGTGTCATCAAGTTCTGTAAAATAATTTATAGTGAAAGTTAATGCATTCCAAAAGCTTGGCCATAGATGAGATGGACTGTGAAAAAGCCTTACTCTGCCAGAAAGTTTTTTAAACATGGGGTACAATCAGCAGTGTTGAGACCATTTTGGACTTGCAGTTGCTACATTTCCTGTTGGACGTTACTCTCCACATTCAGACGCTGAATGATTCTTGTTGGTCTGACACTCAGCTGTTTCCCAGAACGATAGCACAGAGTAAACCTGCTTCACTGGAAATGATTACAGGCCTGTTACCGTACACAGTGAGCTGATGCTTCAAGAAATAAATTTATTTCAATGAATTTGATAAGAGACCATTGTTTTACCTAAAAATACTGCAGTGCTTTTTTATTTTTTCATGGATCCTGTGCAACTGCAGTACCAAAATGGAGCTTTCTGTTTTTTGAAGAATTTAATGACTGAGTGCAATATCTCCATTAAAAGTAATACAAATGGGTGAAGTGCAATACATTTTTATCCTGTGTACAGCTACAACAAATTATGGTGTTCCCACAGAACACACACACACACACACACACACACACACACACACACACTACAGTTGGCCGTCATGTCACTGGGGATATACATAAGATAAACAAAAATAATATGTAATGGTGAAGTGCAGTGCAGTATGAATGAATAAATTGTATGAATAATGGGTGCCGAAAGAGGCATCCCTGAAACCTCCCTGCCCCACAGATGCCAGCAACCAGCCCTACCTGTACAGAGCTCCCTCCAGGAGTGGACCTCATAGGTGCCAAAAGAGGTAATTAAAGTACCTCTAGCAGCAGCACCCTTGGGGGGGGTTAGCCCATTAACACACTGCACATGAAACACGTGAAACATAGAATTTGATGGCAGATAAGGACCACTTGGCCCACCCACCCAGTCTGCCCATTACGTGTCAACTGCCCCACCCACCCTGGCTCAGCACTTCCTATATAGGCACTGTCTTGTGACATCACTTCCTGGGTATCATTTTACTAAGTCCCCACTTTTCCATTTGCAGGTTATACCTGCCAGCCACTAGAAGGACCCACACACTCCCACCTCAGGCTCCACTACCTGTCTTCCTCCCCCTGACTTCCTGGAACCCTTCTAACCTCCTGTGCCACTTCTCTCCTCCACAACTCTCACCTACCTCTGCCCACACCTCTTCTAGCATCCAGCCCCACAACTAGCCCTACCTCCTGACTGCACTACCAAACCTACACCAAGTGACCACTAGGAGTCACTATTTCTTACCCTGTTTTCAGCCCCAACCTAGCCTGCATCAGACCCCTAGAACGTGGATCACTACTCTCACCCAGGCACTTTCATAGCTGCACTGGCAGAGACTTGAACCTTGTACCCTGTCCACCAGAGTCCGTGTCACTACCACTAATCCAAAGTGGTATCCACCCTTTCTAGAAGACAACCTAAATGCTTCTACCTTTCTACCCTACTGCTACCACAAGAGCTATGTTAGTCCACCTCCTCCTAAAATGCCTCCCTGTAGTGATAGTATAATATGTTGATTATTGTCACTCCATTTTGTATGCTATTTCATGTAATGTATGTCATTTTATACTCCATTTTGTATTGTGTGACTCCATTTTACATGCTGCTTCATTTAATTGGTGTTTTGCTCTTTAGATAGCCTCATTATTATGTTTTGCTTCAGACAGTGTATTTTGCTAACTTGAAGGTTGCATATTATCAGGCAACCTGTTTTGTAGTTTTGTTTAAACTTCTTAGCTCATAGTGTTCTAGGCACCCGGCCAGTGTTTGGAGTACAGTGACCTAGCAGGTGTAGGGAATTCTGAGCAGTCCTTATGGTGTGAATTTGCAGCATCCTGGGAGCCCGCCAGCTTCTAGAATGTGGCGAGACAACACTATGAAGGCTGCACGGTTATTTTTAGCATAGAATAAGATATAAATGTAGCTTTCTCAATGCCTGGTTAGAAGCCTCACCTGCAGGGTGGATGCATTGCTGTGGGGCCAATTCCCAGTTCGTGAGACTCCTAGCCAGGCTGACAAGGGGGCTTCCCAGCCATTGGAACAGGCTTGGATGTAGCTTTTGGAATCGGTGATGTATAACCTTTTGTATTATATTTTGCTATAATAAAGCTTTGGCTTGCTGTACTTATTGTAACCTTTATATTATATTTTGCTATAATAAAGCTTTGGCTTGCTATACTTATTGTACTGTTATTGTGTGTATGTGAGTGTGAATGGAAATAGCTGCTTGGTTTGAGTTGGCAGAACATTTTTGGCGTAGTCGGCAGGATTCGAAAATAAAATGTCTATTTTAGGAAAAAGGATGAGTTCTTTTTTTAAAGGTGTATTAAGGCTCAAACAAGCAAGACCAACTTCACCCTTTGTACTTGTAATTTGTGCTTGCTGCAAGTATATACTGTTAGAGCCAATGATGGCTTTCACAGTTCAGGCTGCTTTAGGAGAAAAGCAGCGGCTGGATAGAAATAAAGTTAGATAAGCAACATCTAGAAAAGAAAATAAACTACTGTGAATGTACGCACAGTAGGTGACTTCACAGACGGGATGATTTGAAAATCCCCCCATGTTGCCTATCTGTGTAGTTTCAAGTTCTTTTTTAAAGGTGTATTAAGGCTCAAACAAGCAGGGCAACTGCCCTTTGTACTTGTAATTTGTGCTTGCTGCAAGTATATACTGTTAGAGCCAATGATGGCTTTCACAGTTCAGGCTGCTTTTAGGAGAAAAGCAGCGGCTGGTTAAGTAAAGTTAGATAAGCAACATCTAGAAAAAGAAAAATAAACTACTGTGAATGTACGCACAGTAGGTGACTACAGATGGGATGATTTGAAAATCCTCCCCCCCATGTTGCCTATCTGTGTAGTTTCAAGTTTTTCTGTATCAATTTCAAGTTCCCTTGCCTCCTATAGAGGCTGAAACATTTGATCCTAAACCCAAGTACTGGGGACCTCTACCAGATGGATCTCAACCTAGTACTGTTAGAGATTTTTGTTTGTTTTTGTTTTAAACTGCAAACCAGAGCTCTGGAAAAAGACTTGGTTTGGCAGGTTACTAAAATAACCAAAAGAAAACCTTTGAAAGGGTTAAAACCTTTGAAAGAGTTAATAGCTGCAGGGAGGGAGAGTGGGCAGAGGAGAATGTGAAAAGGCAGAGATACTAAACAAATATTTTTGCTCAGTATTTACAAAGGAAAAGGGGAGGTACATAAAACAAACAGTAGTAACACTCTGGATACAGAAGTTGATACCAGCCCATTTACAGAAGAAAGGGTTCTGAAAGAACTCTTAAAACTGAAGGTGGACAAAGCAATGGGGCCTGATGGGATTCATCCCAGAATTTTAAAAGAACTAAGGGTAGAACTAGTGACACCACTGACTACCCTCTTTAACAAATCATGGGAGGATGGGGTTGTACCGAGGACTGGAGGAGGGCAGATGTGATTCCCTTCACAAAAGTGGGAGCAAGGCAGAAGCAGGAAACTATAGACCTGTTAGTTTAACCTCAATGATAGGGAAAATGATGGAATCACTTCTAAAGGAAAGAATTGTCGCGTATCTAGAGGTCAGAAGGGCACAGGACCCTAGGCAGCATGGATTCACAGTGGGAAGGTCATGCCAGATGAATCTGATAGATTTCTTTTGACTGGGTGACCAAAGTAGTAGATCAGGGAGGGGCTGTGGACATGGCCTACCTAGACTTTAGCAAGGCATTTGACACAGTCCCACACAAAGATTAATATATAAGTTAGCCAGCCTGGGAGTGGGTCCCAAGATGACAGCCTGGGTAAAAAATTGGCTGGAGAATAGGACACAGAGTAATAGTAAATGGAGTCCACTCAGAAGAAAGGAGGGTTACTAGCGGGTACCGCAGGGTTCAGTATTAGGACCAGTCCTCTTCAATGTCTTTATAGTGACATTGCAGAAGGACTGGAAGAAAAAATATGTCTCTTGCAGATGACACTAAGATCTGCAACAGAGTTGATGCACAGAGGTGGGGTGGAAAGGATGAGAAGGGACTTGTCAGAGTTAGAGGAATGGTCAAATGTATGGCAGCTTAGATTCAATGCTAAGAAGTGAAGGTAATGCACCTGGGAAACAAAACCCAGGGAAGAGTACACAATGGGGGGTGAGATACTAACAACAACAAAAATGGAAAGGGACCTGGGGGTAGTCATATCAGATGACCTAAAGGTGGGCAAGCAATATGAGAAGGCAGCAAGGACGGCTGGGGGGATACTGGGATGCATAGGGAGAGGCATCACCAGTAGAAAACAGGAAGTTATTATCCCTCTGTACAGACAGCTGGTGAGACCCTCATCTGGAGTACTGTGTGCAGTTCTGGAGACCCAATCTCCAAAAGACATAGACAGGATGGAAGCTGTCCAGAGGAGGGAACTAAAATGGTGCAGGGTCTGCACCAGAGGACATATGAAGAGAGACTTAAGGAGCTTAATATGTATAGCCTCGAGGAAAGGAGGAGGGGGACACATGATAGAAACTTTCAAGTACCTCAAGGGAATCAACAAAGTCCAAGAGGGTAGCATCTTTCAAAAAAGAGGTGTGCAAGAACAAGAGGCACAATTTGAAGATAGAGGGGGCGTCAGAGGTAATTTAAGGAAGTATTTTTTTCACAGAGAGGTTGTGGATGCATGGAATGGCTTCGGAGGAGGTTGTGGAGTCAAAATCAGTGGTGGAATTCAAGCATGCATGGGATAGTCATAAGGCAATTCTGGGGGTGGGGTAGGAAGAAGTAGGCTGCTGGTTAACTAGGATCTGCAGCTTATCCAGTAGGTAGGGAAATGGGCAGACTGGGTGGGCCAAGCGGTCCTTATCTGCCGTCAAATTCTATGTTTCTATGTTTCTATGTTTGGAAATTATCACGAAGGTCCTGCAGTCAGTTTTCTTACTTAGACTAGTATGTCGGAAAAGAAGAAGAAAAATACCTTGGCACCTGGTAAGTCTGAATTTTTTTTATTCAAAGTTGTTTTATGTCTGTCTGTTTTATTTCTGTAATACGTATACTAAACAAGGTAATGCTCCGTCTTTCTCATGCATATTTTCTAGCTTATATCTGTGTTCTGTAATTATGTTCTATTGTCAAGGTTCGAGATAGGATTGACTGCCTTCAGTGCACAACATGTTACAGAAAAAAGAAAGAAGAAGCTTCTTTGCCTCATAGCTGACTGTTTTAATTGGCTTTATTTGTAATGGAACATTTGTGCTGCCTAGATAGGGTCAGTGAAAAACTTTTGTTTGTAGTTGTTGCTTGGAGCAGGTAGTGTTGATGGTGAAGAATTATGAGTCATATAGATTGCAATGTGCAGAAAGAGTTGTAGTTTGCAAGCAACGTGCCAAGCCACTGCTAGGTGAAAATGTAATGTGTTAACAGCTATAAATGGCTTTATCATACTTCTAGTTAAAACCAGAAACTTTTGCAAAATGGCAGAGTGCCATATTTAGTTATGTGCCAAAAGGTGTAATATGTTATACGAGATGTGTTCACTTACAGATGATGTGTTTAAACAGTGTTTTGTTCTGGAAAGATTTGGCATGGCAATATGTATAAATGTGTTGGTTTAAAATTGTCAGTGTTACAAGACAGACAGGAGGCAGCACATATATCTAAACCACGTACAGTTTTCTAATGGAACTATGGGCATTACCTCAGCAAATTGGTGTGAAAACAATGTCAGTCTTATTTTGTGTTAAGTATTTCTTTTTGTATGTGTATGTGTGTGTACTGTCTTGGCCAGCAGTTTCATCGTAGTGCTCTATTGTTATTTAAAGATATTTTAATATCGGTGGTGTTCAAGGACACTACAGGAATGGCTGGGTTTGAATGACACCTTGCATGGACACTGTGACCTTTGCACGTTATTTGACCTTCTTGTGTTTCAACATTTTATGTTACTACCAGTTCAAACTTGATGTGTATTCCATGCCTAAAGCACAACTTTTCACAAAATGTATGTTTTCATGAAAGCACACCAAGAGTGAACCATGTAATTTGACTTTTATTGCAAAACTAGTATTCTAAGTGAAGAGGAACAAACTTTTACAATTTTGAAAAAGGACTATTACAGCTATTTTTGAGAGTTTACCATCTACAGAGATAATCGTCATGGGTATTACCATCAATCTGGACATTTTGTCATGCTTAGGATAAGGGAACCCAGGGACGCTGGCTTCTTTTTATCCTATGGAAATAATCTTGTTTTATTTTAAACTGATGTGTGTTTGTTTTTGTTGTTTGTCTGTGTTTCACAGCTAACCTTTTTATTGCTACAGTATTCGAGCTGTCTCTTGCACCTCGAGCTGTGTCTTCCACCAGTAGGAGCTTGGAGGGAGGGGGTAAGCTACCCTTCCTCCTTTCCAGTGTAATACCCACAAAGGTTGCAAGGTACATGTCATATTTATACTGATTCATGGTCTGTAGCCAATGGTTTAACAACCTGGCTGCCCACTTGGGCTAAGGATGAGTGGAAAATTTATTCGAAAGAAATATGGGAAAAAGAACTGTGGCAGGAAATATGGACTATGGTGCAAAATACTCAGACCACTGTATTTCATGTTGATGCTCATTGTGCTTCAGATACACTAGAACGATGGTATAATTCTATTGCAGATGAAAAGCTAAGATTCTTCCAGTGGATATTGAAGAAACTCAAAGTCAGCAGTTATCAGGGCTGGCAAAATGGGCACATCAAAATGTGGACATTTGGGAGAGAAAGCCACTTACAGGTGGGCATATAGTAGGGTGTACCCTAACATTGGATTGGTTAAAACTGTTATTGCTCAGTGTCCTATATGCCAACATGGGCAACAAAGACCAATCCTCATATTGTGAAAGGACAATTGGGGAGGGAAAATTACCAGGACAAATTTGGCAGATTGATTACATTGGACCTCTACCCTTAGTGGAGGATGTCGATATGCTTGCACAGTTGTAGATACATATTCAGGGTATTTATTGGCATACCCTTGTAAACAAGCTACACAGAAAACACCATTAAGGCAATTAACTTAATTATGTTGTACTATGGAATACCCTTGCAGATACAAAGTGACAATGGTTCCCATTTTAGGGGAAAATGGTACAAGCTTATGCTCAAGCCCATAACATACAGTGGTATTTCACATCCCTTATTACCCGTAGCAGGCAGGGTTAATTGAGAGAATGAATGGATTGCTGAAAGAACAGTTTAGGAAATTGGGGAGAGCCTCATGAAAATGGAAAGAGAATTTGCATGAAGCATTACAGATTTTAAATAATAGACCAATTGGAGAATCTGAGACTCCTTAATGCGAATGATAACTCCTAATTTGCAAGTGCAGGCTTACTCAACTACAGAAACAGTGTTATATTGGGAAATTACACTTAGAGCTCTGTCTCCTTGCAGGGCAAGCCCAGAAGCTGCTGGACTTGATTTACATGCCCTTCAAGAATACAGAATAAACAGCAGAAATATTCAAGTGATAGAAACTGGTATTGGAATACAAATTCCACCGAGACATTTTGGTTGGATAGCACCTAAATCAGAACTAGCCTCAAGGGAATACAAATTTTGGGAGGGGTGATTGATTGTGATTACCAAGAGAAGTGAAAGTAATTTTGTTGAATAGTAGAGAACAAAATCTGTTAATTCAACAGTATGACAGAGTGGCTCAATTGTTAATTATTCCAGTTAACAAAGTGACCCCTATAAAGGGACAAGCCCCACACTCTTAACAGCAAGGAGGATAAAGGTTTTAGATCTACAGGAGGTTTTTAACAATGGTGCCAAAAATATGGAGTTTACAAACCCAAATGGCCCTCCTGAACCAAGCTGAGGTGATAGCCACCGGACGAGACAACACAGTGTTAATTATCAGGTCAGGGAAAGAGAGATGGGAATATGTACCAGCGAACACATGTTATCTTCGAGAATAATCAGTCTGTGTATTTTCTAGGTTCTTCAATGGATTCTAAAAGGAATACACTCTCTCTCACGGTCCATTCGGTAAAGCCTATTGCCCCAGGTGGAAGAATATTGAAGCTTGACGACCCACTTGTACAATGGGGTTGGAAATCTTCCACCAGCTTACGGGTGCAAGACAACTTTACTTGCCCTGAAACCAAGGATGTCCTATAGTGAACATTACTTTTCACCAGATGTGAACATTTGGAAACCAGTTGAGACAATGGCAGGCGATTATATGTCCAACCTATGCAGGACACAAATTGATTAAATTACAGAACCAGACTGTTATTAGATGCTGCAACTTACCGAATAGTTGCATGGTGACTGTACAACATAGACTTGATTGCTGCATGAATCAAACAGACATTTTCAATGCAAGTATTACTTTGATTGACATAGACACGTTATTCTGCATGAATGCTACTACAATAACTAATAGAACTACTTGGCAGATCACATTACAGTGTTGAAAAATCATCCTGTAATTAGCAATGATAGTATAGTTAAGGTTCCATCCACATGTACATCAGTAGCGCAGCGTATCAGAAAAATGTAATCCATTTAACATAACGCTTATGTTTAGTAGAAAATGCAAATATAAAAGAGCTTGGTATGATACGCTATTAGGTGGAGCAGGGCAGGCATGGAATTTTAAATAGTGTTGATATAGAAACACTGACTAACAGGCTTCAGGCAGTAGGAATTGATGTATTTAGCTTAATTAACATACAAGCTCAATGGATGCCAACTGTTTTCTTACCCCAAAGATTAACTTTGAATTATGATTTTGAGTTCTTGCAGTTATTTAATGCTTCACAGGTATGGGGAATGGGAGTAGCAGAAAATATTTCTAATTTATTGATTGGACAGAATGCACAATGCATATATGTATTCTATAATGCAAAGAAATAAGGCCCAGAGTGATTTAATGAGTAATAATGAATATGTGTGGAGGACCGTGTTCAAATCATGGATTCCTAGTAATCATTGGATTGTAATGTCATCCACCACAGTAAAATGCACAGATAAATATGTAATATTACCTGTAATTTTTGGTCCCCCATTATTTGACCCATAACCTTTACCATGTTTACAGAAATAGGACCCCAGTATGTTTGTATAGTAACTAATCAGGAGAATACTGTTAGGATGTATAACTTAACTCGTCCCTTTTCAGGTTGTTTAAGAAATGTGACTCATTTGTGGTGGGAAAATACTACTTACACCTTTGTCCCTGATAATGAGCAGAAGCTTATTTTGTATTGGCAGCCCAATATTTTAGATCAATCAAGATTGAGTATCTCATTAAATAAAATTAAACAGATAATTCAGGAAACAGATGTAATGCAGACTCATTTGGCAATAAGAAATAAATCATTAGTGCAAAGTCAGGTGCAAACTACTATAGTTAAAAATAAAATGATTGATTTAAGTTCCAAGATTCAACAAGAGACTACTCATTATTGGTGGATATTTTTACAGGATGGTTCCATCAGCTACAAAAGTGTTAAATATTCTGATACATCCTATCATAATCATTGCTGTAGTGACAATTATCTTGCTTATTTGGACTTGTTACTTATCATGTTATATTCATAGTAATTTTGCTATGGTACCAATATCATACAAATCGTATTCACAATAATCAAAGGACCGAATGTAGTGACAGTATAATATGTTGATTATTGTCACTCCATTTTGTATGCTATTTCATGTAATGTATGTCATTTTATACTCCATTTTGTATTGTGTGACTCCATTTTACATGCTGCTTCATTTAATTGGTGTTTTGCTCTTTAGATAGCCTCATTATTATGTTTGCTTCAGACAGTGTATTTTGTTAACTTGAAGGTTGCATATTATCAGGCAACCTGTTTTTGTAGTTTTGTTTAAACTTCTGCTTAGCTCATAGTGTTCTAGGCACCGCCAGTGTTTGGAGTACAGTGACCTAGCAGGTGTAGGGAATTCTGAGCAGTCCTTATGGTGTGAATTTGCAGCATCTCGGAGCCCGGCCAGCTTCTAGAATGTGTGAGACAACACTATGAAGGCTGCACGTTATTTTAGCATAGAATAAGATATAAATGTAGCTTTCTCAATGCCTGGTTAGAAGCCTCACCTGCAGGGTGGACTGTCGCGGGACAATTCCCTGCTTGCAGACTCTAGCCAGGCTGGACAAGGGGGCTTCCCAGCCATTGGAACAGGCTTGATGTAGCTTTTGGAATCGGTATGTATAACCTTTGTATTATATTTTGCTATAATAAAGCTTTGGCTTGCTGTACTTATTGTAACCTTTTATATTATATTTTGCTATAATAAAGCTTTGGCTTGCTATACTTATTGTACTGTTATTGTGTGTATGTGAGTGTGAATGGCAAATAGCTGCTTGGTTTGAGTTGGCAGAACACTCCCCCTTATCTACTTTCTAGTACCCTCGTCCCACCAGCCAGTCAACTCCCCTGGCTCACTGGGACCAGCGCCAACAATTCTCCCTGACATAGTTCGATCTCACCCTACACTAACCATGTGCACTGGCCCACAGCACCCATCCCCTGGGTACCTCCCCACCACATACCCAGGCTCCCTTTGGTGGCTAATCATTCTCGCCCTCCAAACCTGGAAAACCCTACCCATCCCCTGTTCCCTGAAGGTCCTCTCCCCATCCCCACATACCCATTGGAAGCCTACACATCACCGCTCCCTGGCCAGAGCCATGGTTCTCATTCTACTCTTAACAGGCAATATATATCCTAACCCAGGCCCCACCCAGACCAGCCAACCAGGTGGGTCCCTGGTCTGAGCATTGCCTCCATGAATATATGCAACATATTGAAAAATATGATACCCTCAATGCTGGGTCATGCTGCACAAACCAGATGTCATTGCACTGGTGGAAACCCTGGCTATCAAAAGTCCCACTGACTCCTTTGTCTCCCTCCCTGCTACTACACTATACCAGGAGGATCGTGTGAAACAAGCGATAGAAGTGGCTGTGCAATCTATACCAGGGATACTCTCACCGGTCAAGCACTCCCTGCTCCGGCCCTTACCCTTAAACTTACTCCGGACCCCTCCAGGGGGCCCCCTTTATCTTACCAATGCCTACATTCCCCCAAAGAACTAAAACCCGGCACTATTATCCTTAACTGATTATCTTGCCACCTTCCCTCACTAGGCAGAACAAGTCCTTGTGGGGGACCTCAACGTGAACTGGCTCAGCACCGCCTCCTCGACCACCTGGGACTCCTTCGTGGCCACTGATCTGACACAACTCATTTCCCAACCCACAAGTGTAAACCCTAAGAGAGGTGCCAGCACCCTCCTAGATGTTATCACCAACCACCCCAAAAAAGTCTTGGATATCCAAGTCCTCCCTGACTCACTCAGTGACCATTCCCCTATCCTATTCCACTGGGTGGCTCCTCGCCCGACTCACAGCCCAGCCCACACTCCGCCGGCGTTTCTGACCAAGTGGGCTGAAAAACCTCAAGCATTTTCTTGCCCAGATAAAATTGGTCCCCCATTCACCACACTCCTGACATAGATACTGTCCTTGCCTTCTTTTCCCAAACCTTTAGCAAAGCCTCAGACCTCTTTCGCACCCTTCACGGCTGCCCCAACCAAAAACATAACATGCCCTGGATTACTCCTGCCCTATTACAATTGCTCAGGCTTAGGGATAACCTGTATGGCACCTTTGTCACAAACACAGGGCGGATGGCTGACAGACAGGCCTACAAGGCTGTGGCATGGAATAAGTGCACTTGGGCCATCCAGCCAAGGCCGACCACTACCAGGCCACATTCACCTCCTCCTGGGGGTGTGCCCGAACTTTCTGGGATAATGTCAAACAATTAAATGGAAGCGCATGCTCCCCTCCCCCATCCCAAATCATCATTGATGGCACAACTGTTACGGACCCAGGAAACATTGCAAACTACCTTAACACATCCTTTACGGACCTTAGCTCTGTCCTCCCCAGTAATTTCTTTGACCCACCACCCTCCCTACCTGCCCCAGTCCTCCAACACCCTAGCTTCTACCTCGTGGGTAACTGCCAGGAAGCCAGACCACACCTGGTCAGAGCATTAAAAGCAATAGTCCCGCGACTACCCCTGGACCCCAGCATTCTCCATCTGGCACTGGATCAGGTCCTTGCCCCACTCACCAGCCTTCTCAACAAATCCCTCTGCCTGGGGAAATTCCCAACTGCATGGAAAACCACCATTATTACTCCCATTCACAAAGGTGGTGAGAGGTTCCTCTGCGGGAACTACCATCTTATCTCCATACTCCCACCCTCTCCAAAGCCCTAGAAAAGCTGGTTGCCACAATACTCACTGAATACCTGACCAAACACAACATTCTCTGCCTTGAACACTACGGTTTCTGTGCAGGACACAGCACCGGCACTGCACTAGTTGAATTTTCAACTTTCCTACACTCCTCTCTGGACTCTGGTTCCCTAGCCGGGACAGTGTTCATCGACCTGTCAAAGGCATTCGACACCTCCCTCCTGCTGGATGCTCTCTGCCACACTGGCCTCTCTACTGGGCCTCTTGCCTGGTGCACCAACTACCTATCTGCCCGCTCCCAATGTGTCAGAATTAATGGGACACTTTCCAAAACTTGTCCCATCTGCTCAGGGGTTCCTCAGGGCTCCATCCTGGGACCCCTACTCTCTCACTCTACCTCAACTCACTGCCCAGTGCATGCACTGGAAAAATTCTGCTGTATGCAGATGAGCCTATATCTTTGCCAACGTGAATCCCTATCTCCCTCTCCAGAACTCCTACAGCTATCCTATAATGATGCCAAACCTGGTTTAAAGAGCACAGACTTGTCATTAATCTAAAAACAAAACAATGCTCTTGCCCACCCCCAAAACAAAGCCAGCAACTTCCCACTCCATATCCTCCCTGCTCCAAACAACCACTAGAGCAAGTCCACTCCTACAAGTACCTTGGGGTCTCCTTTGACTGAGCCCTCACCTACCACACCCACATTGATGCCCTTGCTTCAGCCACTAATGTGAGGCTAGGTATCCTATACCACTATAAAAACTGTCTCCCCCGCTGCCCTCCGTCTAGCGGTTACATCCTCTATATTATCCCTTGTTGACTATAGCCTAGCAGTATACGGTGCTGCTGACACGACTGCCCTCAATAAAATTCACCTCATCCTAAATAAGGCATGCAGGCTAATCACTGGGGCCCCCAGGCTCA
This sequence comes from Neoceratodus forsteri, assembly GCA_016271365.2. NCBI lineage: Eukaryota > Metazoa > Chordata > Ceratodontiformes > Ceratodontidae > Neoceratodus > Neoceratodus forsteri. The sequence continues at coordinate 806,862,309 of CM028132.1, read as the reverse complement.
CCATTCATGCCAGCTCTATGAGATGACAACACTGCTGAATCTAGATGAACGTCTACGATACCAAACCTGCCTAATAACAAAAAAAACCTCTTCTCGGGCTGTCCCTGCCCGGGCTGACAGCCTCCCTCCACCAAGCCCAACCCTTGGTCTGTACACTGTCCTCCTGCAAGGCCACCTTTCTGGTCCCAAGACCTAGGACCTCCCATGGACAGGGGTCCTTCTGCTATAGAGCTCCATCATGGTATAACTCGCTCCCTGCCCCCATCTCGGATGTCCCCACGATTTCCAAATTCAAAGCCACACTTCAAAGCCAACTATTTAACATGCATAGTTGCACCTGTCTATAATAGAGGCATAGCTCTCTGTGCCCTGACAATGCCAGGCTGGGTGGCATCCACACCACACCACTTTTAATTCTCACCCATTGCTGATTGAACTGCTATTATCTTGCTGCTTGCTTTTACTATTGTGCAAGAATGTGACATTGTAACCAAACTGGCTTATCTGTTTAACTGTTGTAATCACATGTGCTTGCTAACTATGTAACCCATATGCTGTAACCAAAAGTCTGTTATGTATTTGTCCTCAATGTGATGAGGTACCTTTGGAAATGAGCCTCTGGCTCAAAGGTTGTAAACCGATGTACGAATAAATAAATAAATAAAATAAAGTGCACATGATCTCATAAATTGCATAAATTGCAAAAAAAAAAAAAAACTGTGTTAGTGCTCTACTTAGGGTTAAAGCCACAAAAGTAGGGAAATGTGGCATTAGGGTTTCCAACCCTAACACCCCACCCCCACCCTGCACACAACAACAGTCATGGGGGGTGCCTTGGGGTCACCAGCCCTAATGCTCACCCTATTTCATAAGTAAATAAGCTGAGATGGGTACAGTATAGAAGAATGGGGTGAGCATTATGGATGACAACCCCAAGGCACACTCCCGACAACTGTTGGTGTGTGCAGGGTGGGGGTGGGGTGTTAGGGTCCGAAACCCTAATGCCACATTTCCCTACCTTTGTGGCTTTAACCCTAACAAGAGCATTAACGCAGTTTTTTGCAATTTATTTCCTTACTTTTTGAGATAGTGTAATCATATCCTTATTTCATTGTGAGAGTGCAGGGTCCTTTGGATCCTGTGCACCCATCCCTCCATAGATGCACATATGTACTTGTATAGCTGTGGAAGCACAGTGTCCTCCTGACCCTGAGCTCCATTTATAGGACAACAGTGACCAAATTGTCAGCATAGACATCTTATCACCCCACCTCATGTTCCTAGTACAGAAAATTTTCAAATCCCCACCATAACGTAATTCTGCTCAACTGCAGAGCCATTCCATGTCACAGGTGCAAAAACACATTTTGGGCAGGTTTTGAAAAATGACAGCTGTGGATACATGAGGTGGGGTAATAAGAATGCTATGTTGACAATCTGGGCTCAAAATATTTTAAATTTCCAAAGTTATGGGAGCTGGCATAGCAAAATTACAATGAATGATCATAATTTTGAAATTTTTTCACATTTTGACCCCACATTTTCAACACAGACCTTATGACCTCACCTCATAAACTCCATAGGTGAAAATGTTCAAATCTGTGCCAAAATGCCATTCCATGCCAAATATGTGAAAACATGTTTCAGACTGGATGTAAAATGACAGCTGTACTGGTCATGAGTGGTGTGAAAATGACTATGTTGAAAAGTTGGAGTCAAAATATTTAAAATTACCAAAGTTATGTGAATGGTAGAAAATTTCAATGAATGCTCATAACTCAGGCATTTATAGAAATTTTTCACCAAATTTTCAACATGGCTTTTTAGGACCCCACGTCATGAATACTGGCCATGAAATTTCATTATTTGGTCTGAAAAGGATTTGGAGGAAAGGATGAGAAGGGACTTGGCAAGGTTGGAGGACTGGCATCAAATGTATGGCAGCTTAGATTCAATGCAAAGAAGTGAAGGTAATGCACCTGGGAAACAAAAACCCAGGGGAAGAGTACACAATGGGGGGTAAGATACCAACAACACTAAAAATGGAAAGGGACCTGGGGCTAATTATATCAGATGACCTAAAGGTGGGCAAGCAATGTGAGAAGGCAGTAAGGAAGGCTGGGGGGATATTGGGATGCATAGGGAGAGGCATCAACAGTAGAAAACAGGAAGTTGTTATCCCTCTGTACAGACAGTTGGTGAGACCCCATCTGGAGTACTGTGTGCAGTTTTGAAGACCCCATCTCTGCAAAGAAATAGACAGAGTGGAGAGTGTCCAGAGGAGGCCAACCAAAATGGTGCAGGGTCTGCACCAGAAGACATACAAAGAGAGACTAAAGGAGCTTAATATGTATACCCTTGAGGAAAGAAGGAATCAGGAGGGTAGTATCTTTCAGAAAAAGAGTGTAAGAAACAAGGGGCACAATTTGAAGATAGAGGGGGATGGCTCAGAGGTAAAGTGAGAAGTATTTTTTCATGGACAGAGTTGTGGATACATGGAACAGCCTTCCTGAGGAGGTCATGGAGTCAAGAACAGTGGAGGAATTCAAGAATACAGGGGACAGATATAAGGCAATCCTAGTAGGGGTAGGAGGAAGTAGGCTGTTGGTTAACTAGGATCTGCAGCTTATCCATTAGGTAGGAAAATGGGCAGACTAGGTGGGCCAAGCATTCCTTATCTGCTGTAAAATTCTATGCTTCTATGTTTCATGCAGTGACCATGAACTCACCTTCCAGGCCCAATAAATGCGATGACCATGGCAGTTCATGAGGTGGGGTCCCAAAAAGGTCATGTTGAAAATCTGGTGAAAAAATACCTTAAAATGCGGAAGTTATCAACATAAGTTGAAAACACCATTGAAATACATTATACAGAACTTACCTTGATTCATCAGTTCACAGTTCAGCTTTGAACAGTGTAGACATGTCCCTGTCCAGAGAAGATTACAGTGTAGGAGATCTGGTGGTAAGTATAGAGTAACGGGGGGTGCTCAGTGGGAGGGTTGGGATATGGGAATGGGGGAACAACGGGGGACAGTTTTCTTTATGCCAGGGTTTAAAAAAAAAGATGTTGTGGGACGGTTTTCTTTTGTAGGAAAGAAAAATCATTTCGGGACACTGGGAGTGGGCTCCCCAGTGTCCCACACTGCTGGGGGGTGCCGACATGGGGACTGGTCCCCCTGATATCAGCACTATGATAAAACAAGGGTCTGGGGGGCATCCAACACTGGGGAGGACATCCCAGTGTTGTATAATACAAATAAATAATATCAAAATATAGGGGAGGATGTCGGCCCTGTAGGCGCAGGGGCTGAGGCAGCAATGCCTTACCTCCTGCCATGCTGGCAACCTGTATTTGCAGTGTGAGAGGGTTGTCATGGGCCAGCCAGAATGGGAAAGGATCCAGCAACCGGAGAACAGCTCTCCTTGGCACGTCAGGCCCAGTACAGTATGGGGCATGGAGGTGGAGCAGCCAGTGGCATGCTGCATGTGGACATGCACGTGGCACATCCACTGTTGGCATTGTGTACTCTGCTGCTGGAAAATTGGAAAAATTGCGGCTGGGTTGAATGGCTTGATGGCCATCCAACACGTTGCCCCATCCTCCAGAGGGCATCACCTGTACTTGACCCAGTCCTGGTGGGCAATTTAGGGGGATCCCCACCACCCTGCCATGAGGGGCAAGCTGTGGGGGCAGAAAGATGATGGTCCGATGTTGGAGGATGGGTGCGAGATGTATGGTGGCCAGATGTCTGATGCCAGGAAAGAAGGAACTGACCAGCCAAGGGGAAAAAAGTAAGCAAATAAAATATAGGGGGAGGATTATCAGAGGGTGGGGGGTACCACTAGACACCAAGCATGAAAAAAAGTAATTAGGGGACAACAATTGGTGGGTGGGGGTGCCACTGGATACCAGGGAAAGGTGCATCTCATAGCTAACACTGCAGCTGGCAGCACGACTTCAGCTGAAGCTGCAGAAGTCAAGAAATTCCCGTGTTCTCATACAGAGAATGTCTGGGAAGCACTCTTCTCACTAAGCTGGTCACCTGGGATTTTGGATCCCCATAAAACATATTGCGTACAATGTTAAAAAAAATAAAATCTAGCTAAACGGGTCCCATTAGCTAGGTTCTGATGTTTTTTTAAATTACAGCATTTGTATTTATTTTCCATGCTTGTCAGTTCGTGGAAATAATTAACAAGATGGCAGTTGGCATGGCACAAAAAAAAAAATGTTTGGTGCCATGCCAAACAAGTGGCGTGAAAGCAAACCAGGCATTTGCAGCATAAAAATTTTCCTTTTGCCACAAAACGTTATCTCAAAACCCATATTGCGCATACAGAAGTCGGAAAACACTAAAATTTAAAGCTTTACAACTCTGGAACCCCTTGAAATTTTTTCACGGGGCCTGTCAAAAGCACTACCTTGGAACATGACATATGTCTTCAAAATACAAGGTGTGACTACGGGTTAATTACTGTTTTGTGCTTACAGATTACTGTTGTAATCTTTTCTGATTCAAATAGTTTTTTTCAAGGTAAATCTGTTACTGCTTTTCTCTGTAGCAAAGTGTTTTTGCAGGGTATATCTTCTGTGAAATTATTGAAGTGGTGCTTTATAGGTTTCACAGTTTTATCTACCATTAGGCTAAGCTTTCAGGGCTACTGCATTTGTTGTTGGTTGATTGTTTCTGCTCTTACCTCCTTGTTTCTTTGTCGATGGTGCTTCTTTTGCAGCAGGGAAGGCCCAGCCACCCACCCCCATCCCCAACCACCCCATGCTCACACTCCTTTAATAGTGTAGCACAGCTGTGACATTTCCTGTAGCAAAGCAGGAAAGGGAGGATCCGAGGGGTATCCACACAGTGACCTCACTCTACAGGGCACAAGTAATTTAACAAGTTATACAAAACAAACAAAGAAACAAACTTTTGCTTTCATTGTCCTCCTTCTAATTACTCAGATCAGGTTATAAACCCAGCAATTCATCTGGAATGGATATTATTAACTGCAGGTACTGTGGGACACTTTTCAAAGGAGTAGTTATACAGGATTTAGGATGCTGTCCTACATGCTGGACCATTGGAAATCTAAGGGCTCAGCTCCAGGCAGCATGGGCAGAGATTGTGCACCTCAAATCACATATTCAGGAGGAAATACATTATAAGAACTGCCCCATTTCCCCAACATCCAACTGAAGCACCCTCACCACAGAGGGTAGTTGGTCCAGGAGTAGCAGCTTAGGAGGGAAAATCGGTGCCCTGTCACTCAATGCTCTCCAATGTGTCACCTCCACAAACCATATAAAACTACAACAGGTAACTGCATCTATCTCCAAAATCAAATAAAGGGCAGAGGACACTGCACAGCAGGACACTGCAGCACAGGAGTATACACAACAAAGCTCACCAAATACAGGAACCAAAACAAAAAAAGCAAGAAGGAAATCCAGAACACTTCGATCATAGGAGAATCCATGATTCGGAGTTGATACCTACCTCCAGCTGGGGTATGGTCAGATGTCTCCCAAGTACATCACCATGGAGAGACACTGATTACATTACTAAAATTGTGCAGGAAGCAGGGAAAACATTGATGTCCTGGTACACATAGGGACTAACGATCTCACCAGCTGGTCAGTTGTGGAGACCAAGGAACACCTGACCAGTCTCAGAGACAAACTATCATCCATTTCATCCAGCATCTCCTTCTCTGAGATCCTGCCAGTCTGAGAGAGAGCAGATGGACAGAAGGTCAGATAAGGGAGATAGGGGAGCTAAACATGTGGCTCAAGGGCTGGTGCCAAAAAGGACATAAATTTGTAGGAACTGGCAACAGTTTTGGGAGCGAAAGTTCTTTAAATTGATGGATTGCATCTGACTAAGGAGGAGTCAGTGCATTGGGGCAGAAGTTTGACATCTTGCAGAATATTTAAACTAGCAAATGGGGAGAGGGTGTAACACCAGGTACATCGAACATGAAGAACACCTCACCCCTCAGCTAGTAATTAAATAGGAGTTCAGCATGTTTGTAGTTCATTTGCATCACCAGGTAAAGAAAAGGTCCAGCTCCCCATATGACACACAGGAGAAATGCTGGACCTCACCCAATAACTAACGCAGACCGAATCTGGCCAATGGAAAATCATGTACACAAATGCCTGCAGTCTGTGAAACAAGATCCCAAACCTGCAGGCAACAATGACAGAGGCTAAACTGTACATAGTAGCTATTACTGAGACATGGTTCACCAGTAACCACACTTTTGAGACTTCAGTACTTGGCTATATACTGTTCAGAAGAGACCGAGGTGCAAAAAGGAGGGGCAGGGGGAGTGGCCCTTTATGTCAATGAAAATATCAAAGCTACAGAAATTCAGAATACACATAAGGAGCCAGAAGAACTGTGGGTCACCCTGGAAACTGGAAATGGGACAGCCATACGAACTGGGGTTGTCTACAGGCCTCCAGACCAGGGGGAGGACATAGACACATTACTGTCAGAAGAGATACAAAACATGACAGCTAAATGGGAGGTTCTGATAATGGGAGACTTCAACATGCCAGATACAGATTGATCAATACTAGCAGAAACATCCTCCAGAACTAGACACATAGTGGATTCCCTGGGGAGGGGGGCCTCAAACTAGTACAACAACACACAAGAGACAGGGCTATCCTAGATCTAGTACTGACTAATGGGGAAAGGATCACAGACCTCCAGGTAGAAGGTGACCTGGGGGCCAGTGACCATCACATGGTATGGTTCAATTTGACCACTAGAACTAAATCATCCCATTCCAAAGCAAACATATGGGACTTCAGAGGAGCTGACTTTGATAAGATGGCCAACAGAATTAAGCTAGCCCTGGCAAGAAGAAATATAGGTGACCGGGTACAGGCAAAGTGTGAAAGAATTAAGGATGCAATACTTAAAGCAACATCCCATTGTGTTAGAGAGAAAAGCAAGAGCAAAAGAAGGAGGAAATCACTTTGGTTCTCAAAAACAGTAGCAGAAAAGATTAGAGCCAAAAGACTAGCCTTCCGGAAATATCAGGGAATGCAGCAGGACGAAGATAGGGAGGCATACTAAACTTCCCTAAGAGAAGCAGGGAAGGCAGTAAGACAGGCAAAGGCCCAAACTGAGGAAACACTAGCATGAACAGTAAAAGAAGGGGACCAGACTTTTTATAGATACATTAGTGAAAGGAGAAAGTCCAGAGGGGGTATTGCTAAGATCAAAGGGGATATGGGTGAGTATGTGGAGGAGGACCAAGGAAAAGCATTTATCCTAAATAGATACTGTGACACTTAGACAGCTGGTTCTGATTAATCTATGTTTTTTTTTTTTTGTAATATAAAAAATGTGTTATTGAGTGTCTCTCATGAGACATGCTGAGACAACCTGTGGGATAACCCTCGCAGGTATCAGTTCAAAAGACAGGATATATGTTAAACAGCAGATCTCGAGGTGCTGGCGGAGGTCAGGTCAGGATTGTGACAGACTTAGATTGATGGATCACTATATGATCTATCAATCAGCAATCTCTTGTAAGAAGGCAGAATTCCTGTCCAGAGAGATTGCTGCTGCACAGAATAGACCAGCTCAGCTCTTCCGGACTGTGGACAGATTGTGCAATCCAATCTGTCTGCAGCCCAGAAGAGTGTTTTCTCAAGAACGGTGTGAGGAGTTTGCTCTATTCTTTTCAGATAAGGTTGCCACAATCAGATTGGACATCCATCTAATCCTCTCCAATGGGAGTAGTGATGGTCGGCAGGAGATGTCGGACACCCAGTTTGTGTGGTCTGACTTCGGCCTTCCCACAGTTGAAGAAATTGTGATGATCATACAATCATTGCATCCGACCAACTGTAGTTTGGATCCGGGCCCCACACGTCTCTTAGTGGGGTGTGTGGATAAAATCGGCCCCATCCTAGCTGAGACAGTCTGTAGGTCCTTGGAGAGGGGGATTTTTCCAAATCCTCTAAAGGAGGCGGTGGTTCAGCCCCTCCTTAAGAAATCCTCCTTGGACCCGGACTGCTTGGCAAACTACAAGCCTGTCTCTAACTTACCCTTTGTTGGTAAAGTTATTGAGAAGGTGGTTGCTTTGCAGTTAAATGATCATTTGACCAGCCACAATCTCTACGATTCTCACCAGTCCGGATTTAGGAAAAGACATAGTACCTAGACAGTTCTGATTCAGGTGCTAAATGACCTTCTAATAGCGAGAGATCAAGATCATGTTCCATTCTGGTCCTTCTTGACTCTCTGCAGCATTTGATACTGTAGACCATGGTGTGCTATTGAACGCTATGTGTCTATCTGTGGACTGTCTGGTACAGTCCTCAGCTGGTTTCGGTCTTACCTCGAGGGTAGGACTCAGAGAGTGGTGTCTGGGATTTTTTCCTCAGCATCAATCTCCCTATCCTGTGGGGTACCGCAGGGTTCCATTTTGGCACCCATGTTGTTTGCAGTGTATATGCTGCCTTTAGGAGCGATTATTAGGTGGTATGGTCTGAGTTTTCACTGCTATGCAGATGATACTCAGCTGTACATGTCCTTTGCGCCGGTCAAGATGCTGCTGCCTTTTCGGTCTTTAATAACTGTCTTGCTGAAATCCAGGACTGGATGAATGTGAGTTGGCTGAGATTGAACCCTGATAAAACTGAGGTGTTGGTTGTGGGCCAGGATCGCGGAGGCAGGTTTATTGGTTGGATTACCCTCGGTTTATGGCTGGGATATCCGCTAATTACCTCAGACCGAAAAGGGAATCTGGGCGTTGTATTTGATGACCACTTGACATTTAAATCTCAGGTGTCAGCGGTTGTCAAAACCTTTTACCATCTGAGGAACATCGCCCGGTGAAACACCTGGTTCTCCCAACGATCTGCCTACTTTGGTCCATGCCTTACATTACCTCCCGCCTTGACTACTGCAACTCGATCTACCTAGGGCTTCCTGGGGTTGAGATTCGCCGCCTGCAGCTAGTGCAGAATGCGGCAGCCAGGCTATTGACGGGCTCATCCAGGGCCAGTCATATAACGCCTGTGCTCCGTGGTCTGCACTGGTTGCCAGTTTGCTGGCGAATCACCTTCAAGGTCGGTTTGCTGACCTGTAAGGCCCTACATGATCAGGGACCGGTTTACCTGAAAGATCTCCTTCATCCCTACTGTGTCCCCCTCTCCTCCGATCCACTGAAGGGATTGCTAGAGATTCCCGGGTTCTTTAAAACTTCAGGGCAAGATCATTTAGTTTTATGGCCCCAACCCTGTGGAATTCTCTACCTTGTCAGGTGCGGGAAAGCCCCACTGTCCATAGTTTTAAAGAATCTTTAAAGACTCACCTTTTTAGGAAAGCATATAATGATTTTTAATATTGTTGTTTATTGTATTTGTAATTGTTTTTATCTAGTGTTGTACAGGTGCTTTGGTTTTTAGAAAGGTGCCTTAAATAAATAAATAAAGATTGAGATTGAGATTGAGATTGAGATCTCTGTATGCAATTAACTTCTCAGTTCACTTTAAAAGCTAGGAAGTGGAATATCCATTTTATGACGTCCTCAGGAAAATCCAGTTAATTGACTGGTGTCACAAAGCATATAACACCTCAGTGAGATCTGGCAGAGAGTCATAAAGAGTCCTTTGATGTCCTTGAGATAGGAAGACACTCTAGATCAAAAGGACATGGGGAAACAAGTTTTTGCTGATGTCACCTTCTGAAGGAAAAGACATCCTGTTTTGTATAATTTTGTTTATATTCTGACAGGGAGGAGCTAGGTGACCTCATGCAAAGAGGTTGGCAAAGCCAGTTTTAAACTATAGTCTGTATTCCATTTAGAAACACAAATGTTTGGAATCTGAGGCTACAACATCTTTCAGCACTGTAAGATTAGAAGAATACATTAGGTAGACAGGCTAAGTGTATTATTGGTAGGAATTGCACTTTTTAAAACCTTATTCTTTTAAGTGATTTGATGCTTTGTGATATATTGTTCTGTATTTACATTTTACATTTTATCTATTTTTAAGTAAACATCTAATTAAGAGACTACTTGGTGTGCTTTTGAAATTCTTTCTTTGACAAGTGAAGCATATATGGTTACAGTGACACTGTGCACAGCTTAATGGTAATACCAGACTGGGAAAAGGTAAGAGTTTATTCTGAGGTCTTTCATAGAGTTTTTAAGGGTTCATTTTGTACACCTGGTTAGGTGCCCGTAGGCGAAAGATATCTGCCCCCCCCAAAGAGCAAAATTATCTGAGCCTGTACATTGGGTACACTAGCAAGAGGTTCACAGTTTGAATCCCTCCAAGAACTTGAGACCAAAGTTTGATTTGAACCCACAAAACAGACAGGAGGGTTACCCTGTTCTGTTAACTGTTCACAATACTGCACTCAGAGGTTGGCAGTGGGAGCAGAGGCCTGACCTGCAGAGTGGGGTTGTGACAGATACTTCTGCTTAGCATTTACTGAGGAGAAGGTAGAGCAGGGCCCTAGCTCAGCACCATGGACACAGGGTGAGGAGATGTGCACTAGTCCTGTCACAAAAGAAAGGGTCCTAACAAGAGCTCACTAAGCTCAGGGTGGACAAGGCAATGGGACCTAATGGCATACATCCCAGGGTACTAAAGAAGCTAAGGGTGGAAATAGCAGGCCCATTATCAGAACTGTTTAGTGAGTCTCTGAGCACAGGAGAGGTCCCAGAAGACTGGAGAAGGGCTCATGTGATTCCGCTTTACAAGAGTGGTAGTAGAGAGGAGGCAGGGAACTACAGAACAGTCAGTCTTACCTCAGTAATGGGCAAGATTATGGAGGCACTCCTTAAGGAAAGGATAGTGCAACACCTGGAATCCATAGGAGCACAGGATCCTAGACAGCATGGGTTTGCAACAAGAAGGTCCTGTCAAACTAATCCCATAGATTTCTTTGTCTGGGTAACCAGCGTGGTGGACCAAGGGGATGCAGTTGATGTTGCCTACCTCGACGTCAGCAAAGCTTTCGATACTGTTCCACACAGAAGATTGATTAATAAGCTGGGTAGGCTCAGGGTGGGTCAGAAGTTGGTCAACTGGGTGACAAACTGGTTGGCAGGCAGAAAACAGAGAGTAGTGGTAAACAGTATACAGTCAGAAGAGATGCAAGTCACAAGTGGGGTACCTCAGGGATCAGTCCTGGAGCCAGTCCTCTTCAATATCTTCATCAGTGACATTGCAGATGGACTGGAGGGTAAGGTTTGTCTGTTTGCAGATGGCATCAAGATCTGCAATGGAGTAGATGATCCAAATGGGGTGGGCAGAATGAGAAGAGATCTGGATAAACTGGCAAAATGGTCAGAAGAGTGGCAACTGGGGTTTAATGCAAAGAAGTGCAAGATCATGCACATAGGGAAGAGAAACCCTGAAGCCACCTATAGGTTGGGAGGGGAGTTGCTGGCAATCACAAAGGAAGAAAGAGACTTGGGCATCATCATCACAGATGACCTGAAATCATCCAAGCAGACCACTAAAGCAGTAGGTAAGGCTAGAGGGATGTTGGGGTGTACTAGTAGGGGTATCGCAAGTCATAAGAGGGAAGTAATAATCCTTCTTTACAAGACACTGGTTTGGTCCCATCTGAGTATTGCATGCAGTACTGAGGCCGTGACCTGAACAAGGACATTAATAAAATGGAGGCAGTCCAGAGAAGGGCAACCAAAATGGTGCAGGGACTGCTTCAGAAAACATGTGAGGATAGATTAATGGAGCTCAATATATACCCTAGAGCAAAGGATGGAGAGAGGTGATATGATCTAATCATTCAAACATCTTAAGGGCATTAACAAGGTGAAAGAGTCTAACATGTTTCAATACAAGAAAAATAGCAAGACAAGAGGACACAGCATAATATTAGAGGAGGCCGATTAAGGTGTAATGTGAGGAAGTTATTTTCACAGAAAATTGGTGGATGCATGGAATGGCCTAACTCAGGAAGTGGTGGATATGAATACAGTGCAGGGCTTCAAACAGGCATGGGACAGGCATAGGGAGCAATACAGATGGGTTTGAATAGATAGGCCATTGACAGAATACAGGCCTATGACACATTCATAAGGTAGAAAAATTAGCAGACTGAATGGGCCTTGCGGTCCTTATCTGCCGTCAACTTCTATGTTTCTATGTTTCTTATAACCATGGAACCAATGTAAATTTTATCACCAAACCAAAAAAAGGAACTTCTGTGGGACAGGCCCTTTCTACCCTGCAAATTTCAACCCAAAAGTCCTAACCGTTTATTTGCAGTGACGTGGCAAAGAAACCACATTTTTTTGAAAGTAGAGCCTCAAATCGTGAGAGTTTCACAAATTTTGTGAAAGCTTAGCGAAAAAATGCCATAAATTTGCGGTAGTATGAAAAACAGCGTTTCATTAAATATGTTGTAAAGCTATATAGTTTCATAAAAGTAGTCGCAAATTTGTGACACTTCCCACGGCCAAACTGAATAAAACATATTTCCAAGCATTATTTTAAAAATCTAACACAAGGATTGTGTTTCATAGGCCCGCTTAAGTACACACAACTGTTGGTGTTTACAAAGGGCAGCATTTTGAACTACAGCATTTTACCTGTCACTAACTGAAAACAAGATGGTAGCAGTACGACACTACTGTTCCATTTGTGAAAGCAAAAACTGCTTTCTTGCATTGGACATCTAATTTTTCTCATAGGCTATAATGGGAAACTTAAAACTTTAATAACTTTTAACGGATTAATATTTTTTCACCAATCCTTGAAAAGGCACATCTGCAGCCCAGACCCTGCGACACCTTATTACCATATACCTTCAATACTTGACCAGACCCCCCAAGCAAGAACATAGCTACTGATACTCCAAGTAAGCCATGGTGTACCAAGTTTAGTAGGAGGGGTAGCAAACAAGCTGGCCAGCATCGCTCTGCCCTCTCTAGTCCATCACATTTAAATTCCTTTGTTTGGCTTTATAGGATTTTTCTTTTCTCTTTCAGCTTTGTTTTGGGGGGTGGCATAGTGGACCTCGGATGTTGAAGCTGAAGGTCTCAATTAGGTCTGCATTGTCCACCTACATAGTGATTGGCTGTGGCATCTGGTAGGGGGTGTGGCAAATCTTGGCAGCAAGTTTAAATGCCCCAACAAGTTAGAAGCCATACTGTTACTTCAGTTATACTGGGAGAAAGAGAAGCAGTAAAAGAACTGAGGAACAGCAGACAGAAGAACAGACTCAGAGCCAGCAAAAGAATGAACACTTCATGGGAGTGGCAAGGAAGCAAATCTGCCTACCTGTAGGGAGAGAGAAGAAATTTCTGCCATGGTCTTGGACTCATGGTGCAGTCAGTGGCATCTACCAGTGGGCAGTGAGCACCACACTAGCAGCGCAGAAATCAGGCCTAGTGGGGAATTATCTGTCTGGAGCCAGGAATCTTGAACTTGAGTCGTGGGTGGGGGAGGGGTAGCAGCGCAGTAGGTTGGTGTACAAATCTGAAATGCCTGCTACACCCTTGCCCCCTAAGCCTCGGATGCAGCTGAGCAAAGAATTTGCACCTAAATGGTCCTTTTACATTTTTTGACACTCTGTAGCTCCTCAACCGCACATCTGACTGGAATGAAACTTGTCACATCAAGAGATCTACAGTACCTGACAGTGCATGAATAATTTTGTGCACATCAGTCTTATGGTTGCAAAGTTATTAAAATGCAAAATTTGGGGTTTAACATAGAAGTGACCTTTGAACCCTAACTATACTGGCACTGCCATGCCAGTATAATACATCTATATATAAGCTGAAAACTATAATATACTATAATATTTAGTATGTATCCTTCCATGACACAAAGTAGTTCTGACTTTCAAGTGCTTTATATACTGCTCATACAGGTGGATGTTGTAGTCCTTTAAACATTGCACATTTATAACATGGCTTGAAACTAGTACCTCCATGTATGGAACGGAGCTGGGAAGACAGGTCACAGCGAACTGCAACAGAACTGCTTCAAGAAATGCAGTGTGGCCGGTCGCTCTGTTACTGTGTGTCTCTCTCTTTCTGTCTCACTCATTGTCTGCATGTAGCCCTGCTGTCAGTGCTTCACAGGTACAAGTTCTGGAGCACACTATCCAATCTAAAAGGTGGTACAGGCTGAGTTTCCACTGCTATGCGGATGACACTCAGCTGTACAAGTCCTTTGTACCAGAACAGGATACAGTGGTCTCGGTATTTAATAACTGCCTATCCGAGATCCAAGATTGGATGAGTGCCAACTGGTTGAAGATGAATTCAGACAAGACTGAGGTGTTGATTGTGGACCCGGGTCGTCGAGTAGAGGGGTCTTCGGCAGGACAGGCAACTGGTCTTGTGCTAGGAGGCTGCCAGCTGAGGACCTCTGAATGGGCACAGAGTCTAGGCATTATTCTTGACAAGGGTCTGACCCTGAAATCTCAGGTGTCATCCATTGTCAAGACCTCGTTCTACCATCTGAGGAATATCGTCTGGATCAAACACCTGGTTCCGCCCGACAACCTACCGACATTGGTCCATGCCTTTGTGACTTCCTGCCTGGATTATTGTAACTTCCTGTACCTAGGGTTGCTGGAGGTGGACATTCACCAGCTGCAGCTAGTGCAGAATGCAGCAGCCAGATTACTAACTGGGCTCTTTTGATCTAGCCATATTACACCTGTGCTGCAGGCTGCATTTGCTGCCAATTTGGTGGAGGATCACTTTCCAAGGTCGACTTGCTGACCTATAAAGCCCCACACCGATAGGGATCATTCTACTTGCAAGAGCTTCTGCACCCCTTTGCCTCTCCTGACTGCTCCACTCCACTCCACTGATGAGGGATTGCTAGAGAGTCCCAGGGTTCAGTTGAAGACATCTGGTGCTTCGAGCTTTTCCTTATGTTGCCCCTACCCTGTGGAATTCTTTAATGTGTGTGTATTATTATTAAAACCAACACAAATACTTACTTTGTAACAATCACACAGGAGTGGTGTGCATATTATCGAACACATACAAACAGAGGCAGAAGAAGTAGTGCCTCAGCTGGGACTGAACCCAGGCCACGGAATACTCATTCCCGACAGCCCAGGTTCCAGTTGTCTCAGTGGCGAGTTGGTTAGTGTAACTAGAATGGTATTCTGGGTGGCCTGGGTTCAAGTCCCAGCTGAGGCATTTACTTCTTTCTCACTTCTATTTATATGTGTTCCATAAATATGCACACCAAACTCCGGTGTGATTGTTACAAAGTAAATATTTGTATTGCCATTGGGTTGTGCATTTGAGAAAGAGTAATGTGCTGGGGACAACCCAGCTTCCAGTTGTCTCAGTAGCTCAGCTGGTTAGTGCAACTGGTATTCGGCAGCCTGGGTTCAAGTCCCAGCTGAGGCATTTACTTTTTCTCACCTCTGTTTGTATGCACACCATCCATCCCACCTGTCTGCCTTGTGGGCTGCAGCTCTGGAGCACATTGACAGGACAGTGTTGGGAACAAGGCATGGGAGAGATGTGAGAGAGCCACAGCATAAATGCTTCACCACATAAAATGCACTCTCTGTCTCTCTCCCGCTGTGGCACTCAGGATTGGGATGGGATTCATTGCACTGCTCAGTGAGGGAGCAGGTGAATGTCGCCACTCTTGCAGTCTCTGCTCTCTGTTGGGTGTTGTGGTCTAGTACGGTTGAAGCAGGGCACGGATGTCAGACACAGCCTCAGGACAGGCAGCGATCATACAGAGAGAGGGGAAGAGGGAGGGAAAGAGAAAGTAGTTATCTGCTGCATCTTGCACACCTGTATCTCCAGACCAACCACACCTCCTGATCACAGATAGAAAAGGAATTCTCTTTTAGATGACTGCCTCACTCTCACTCTTTCTGTCTCTCTCCCTCTGTTATGGTGCACCCCGTAATGTCCTACTGTCACTGTCTGTCTGTGGTACTGCACACAGCGCACCGAGCTGCTCACTGCCTTTCTCAGGGAGAGGGGGCACCAGCACACTTGCCATTGAGGATGGCCAGCTGCAGGTCACACTTCTATCGGCGGCTTGCCAATTACATTTCTTGACAGACAGCCTGCATGGTTTTGTCGGGGGTGGGGAGGGGAAGACACTGAGCTACAACCATACTGGTGCTGAGGTCACTGCAGGATTTCAGAGACTGTGAGAGAAAGCACCTCAGACCACAGGAAAGAGCATTTCATTGTTGCATTGGGGACAGAGAGACACAGGTGACAGTAAACCAAGGGCATGGTCCTGCTTAATATCTGTCAGATGACAAAGAATTATACAGTATTTTGACAACTCCAGCTCCAGCACTCTCACTTCCCCATATTTTTAGTGGCTGCCAGTCTCCTTTGGCTTTCTGGCTTTCTGAAGCAGGGGACAGGTTCTGACAGCACTTTCCATGAGTCCATCTGTTGAACCATGCATTAAAAGGGGTATTTAATGCACGGCCATGCAGGGGATCCATACCAATCAGCTTCCACATTCCTGACAACCCATGTTATAAAACGGATTATTGTCATGTGATATTTGTTTGTCATATGAAAATCCTCAGTAAACTTAAAAAAAACAGATGGCGATGGTGCAGGCTATAAAACCTAATAATACCGTGATAATACTGAAGGCTATAGTACATCACTACATAAAAGAAGTTATGCCTTTATGTGCAATCTTGGGCAATGAGGGCAGATAATGTAAAGTCCACTTCTGTTTAAAGGAATTGCAACAGCAGGATACATTCACTATAATAGAATTTTTAAAATCAAGAATGTACACGAAGGGATCCTCTAAAAGTATAAATATTTATTGTGCTGTTACTGTGGTGTGATTTCATAGGCTTCAGTATACATTATTTGTTGTGAGCTATGTGATCAGGTTTGGCACAAAATACGCATAGTGCCCATGACTCTCTACCATACCAGGAAGTGTTGTTACGTCCAAGAAGACTGGATCCAGTGTGTCTTAAACTATTCATTTTGTTCAGAATTATACTTCTCTTACCCAAGAACCCACAGTATGACAATAAAAACACATGGCCTTCACATAATTATGCTGCTTGTTAACCATTTCAGGAACTGAGAAAGCATAGCGTTTCTACAACTTGAGTTTTAATTTTACTGTCTGTTATTCAGATACTCTTATCCATTATTCGTATGGGCTATGAGACTGTTAACTGCACACCTTTATTCCTCTCTTACTACTGCTATTTATGACATTACCCCTTATCCTCTGTGTGCTTCCTTCTTAGACTCCAGCTCCAACCAGCAAGAAAAGAAGACAATCTGGTCAGAAATGACTCTTTACCCCCTACCCCACACACACACACACACACACACACACACATATGCACTCCTTGCTTGTCCTGCCAATGAAGGGAAAAGACATTTGGGCCACCAGGTCTTTTATTTTCCCAAGAGTGGATACCGGGTTCAATATAACAGCCATCAGACACAGCTCTTTGGGGACTCCAAACCATACTACACACTTGCTTACCTTGTCCTTGATCATTTGCATCCTGTCTATTGTTTACCTTTATCTGAGTATATGTTGTACTTTGCTGTATACTGTGAACTGTTCTGGTGTTGCATCTCCTTTGTTGTAACTCTCCTGGTCATACCTGAAAACAAGCAGCTTCTGCCTAGTGTACCTACCTGGTTAACAAAACTAAATAAATTGATAGCCATCTTAATTTTGTCATTATCATATGGTGTGGCTCTCACGGGAATGGGGTGGATCTCCCAGCAACTCTACAGGGCTCACAAGCAGAAGGAATCCTGATTGGTGAAACTGCCCTTATCATTTTGCTGCTGAAATGTGGGACACTGACCCTCCAAATGTGGAAAATATGGCACACTGGCCTTCAAAACATAGGGCAGACACTCACCAAACATGAAGATACAGGTTCAGAAAACTGAAAACTGGTACTTTATTTGTGCAAAGTTTCATTTTAAATTGGCATCATAAAGTATTTTGAATTTCTACTTTAAAGTCTGAGTTTACATCACCTTCTCTGTATGGGCAACTCCTTGTTCATGTGTGATGGATGGGGACAGGAATTATGTGGGGTAAAATGAGTGATGTCCTTCATAATGTGGGACTTTTGAGAAGTATGCACTGCATTCTGTTGCAATCAGTATAGCACTAATAGGATAGTAATTGGGGTTTACAAAGTAATAAATGCTTCAGGCTGAATAAACACCAAGCTCAATGGCTGAGGTGTTTAGTAACACCCTGGTCCAGTTATTATCGAGTAAAAGCCCAACCACTGTCTTGTTATAGCTATTATACTGAAAAAATTTAAAATACAGCACCAAAATTGCTCCCTCACTACAGTGTGTGTGTAAGAAAACCAAAAGGTGAATTGGTAAATCATCAATCATGAGTTTTGAACTTCAGTCATGACTGATAATTGTTAATCATCAAATGTTACCAGAAGATCATCAAAGGAGATCATGATCTAAGATCATCATCTAGATCATGATTTAATCATCAGACATGAACTTTCAGATCACCAGCTGATGATTATTGATGATTTTTGTAAGATTAAATCAGCATGATGGTTGTTGATGAGCTGTGGATGATCAAGTGATGATCATTGATGATTATATTAGTTCAGTATTATAAGATTTCAAGTCACAGAAGCAATACTTAATGTTTTATTTGTTAATTATGAAAATATAAATGTCATATCAGCAAAGACAAATTCATTATGAATTATAATGTAAATCATGTGAAGTCAAGTTTTAATCTTATTAGGAAGAGTACATGTAATGTCTGGTATAGGATACATTTTTGTATACCTAATTTGCATATTTCAGCAACACAGTTTATGGAATGAAAGAATGGTAATTTCTATTTTAGATTAATTTTGAATTGACAGTATTAGTTTGCAGACTATTAGGAAACATTTTGAGCACAAACCAAGTACTTTTGAAGAACTCACCACAACCATAAAAGGAATCATATAATGGGGATATATAAACCAATATAGGCTCCATAACTCCAATAAGATGTGGGTAGCAGAGTAATCAAACAATCAAGTCTTTATTTATCAGTCAAACACCATTGAGCAGGCTCATTTATAAAGTGGGCCTGGGTTCCACAAGGTCAAGAGTAACACTTTTATGTACAGATAATAAAATGACATAATTATACAGAAATAGAAAAAAAAAATACACAGAGCAATAACAAGTATTTCAGGTATAGGGTTAACAAGGTTAGGGAGAATGGTATGAGAAGGGGAATTAAAACATTCTGAAACAGCCAGCATATTGAAACATTTTCAAACAGCATGGCATATCATTGGTCAGGACATATACAAACTTAGGGGGCAGATATGGAGGGGAGGGGTACAGGACTGCAGCTGTTCTAGGAGGGGTGCTACGGTGGATGGGCTGGGGACATATATGTTAGGAGTCTGAGGGTAAGAAAGGCAGTGGATCAGCAGAAAAAAGGGGGGTATAAGTGGTGACAAGGGGCCGAGTTAGGTGGAGATGTAGTGGGCAGGTAAGCAGTAGGCACCCTAGCACACTAAGCGTACTGGAAACAGCTGCATAGCTCCTTAACAGCCTTTGCATACAAGGTCTTGAAGGTGGTAAGACTAACAGGGAGATTCAGTTTAATAGATTTCTGTAGTTTGTTCCAGAGTGAGGGCAACACAAAGTCTATGGCTGCTCTTTCAAAACGTGTATTGGCCCTAGGTACCTTCAGTAGAAGCAGAGAATAGCTTCTCAGTGCGTGAGTTGCCTCACCACGTATAATGGCAAACAGTCAGAAATATATTGGGGTAATTTGTTGGTAATAGCTCTGTAAGTCCAGACAGCAGCATTTCTATTCCTTCTGTACTGAAGGGAGGTCCACCCAAGCTGCATATAAGGAGCAGTGGTGGGTGGTGATAGGTAGAGTCAGTTATGAATCTCAAGGCTCTGTGGTATAAGGTGTCCAGTTTAATAAGACAGGAGGCATTACACAGACTATAAAATGAAATTGGCATAATCAATTAGAGATAGAAACGTGGATTGAACTAACTGCATCTTGGCATCTTTGGTCAGGATGCAGTTCATTCTAAAGAAAAGACCAAGCCTCTGCCTCAACTTTTCAGCAGATACTCAACATGCTCCACAAAGGAGAGTCTGTGGTCTAGCCAGACCCCTAGGTACTTGAATTTCGTAACCTCTCTCCTAGTAAAGTGTTTATGGGAGGCAAGGAACCAGAGATAGCAGGGTTCGCCTAATGAGTAGCCAGAGAGAACAGCACAGCTTTTGTTTTTTTGGCATTGAGTAAGAGTTTTTTATTCAGGAGCTGATTCTGCAACAAGCATAACTGAAAGCAACGGTCTTCCAGAGAAAAGTTATCATAACTGATCATTCCAGTAAAGATATCTAAATACAAGATAAATTCCAAAAGTATAGAAAAAAGATAAATTGAATGTTTAAATTTATTTCTGTAATCTTGACCATGAGCAATCATGAAAAATCATGATGATATGAGATCATCATTAATCATAATCACCATCTCAATAACGTCATGGTTTTCGATTGGCGGCCATTTGACACTGATGGTTAATTATTGTTAATGATGATTACAATAATGGTTTTTGAAGCTTAAACATGATCTCAGAACATAACTGGATAATGATCATTAATGTTACATCATTAAAAAATTCATCATCTTTTCAGCTGGGTGTTCATCGGTTTCTGACAGATACATTGTAATGCTAGTCTTAGTGAGTCAGAACACAAGGATCAGCATACAGTCTCATTACTGAGTCCACGGTCTGGTTATTGCATGATAACAGGGCTGTAGCTTTGTGCTCTGATTGACTGAGAGGGATCTTTATCAGCATAATAAATCGATTCTGTATTGAGGAAGTGTTTGTCTAATGAATGGAACATGGACCTGGGAACCAAGAGACTCAAGTTCAAATTCCACAATACCAATTTTCATGTTGTGTGAAATTTTCTCAAGTCACTTGACCATAAATGCTTTAATCCATCCAGTTGTATAAATGAGAAACCCAGGACCTACTGAAATGAACTATTTTATCCGGTTCAAAAAGTTGAAAAATTACATTGGCACCATTTAGTACCTTTGGTAATCTGGATTTTCCTTTGGTTTTCCTCTTCATTTTCTTTGCTGAAATAAATACATTGTTTATGTGGTTACATATTAATTACTTTTTTGTCATTGGAGAGTGATCCTATGTCTGCTAGAAGTGACTAGAGAGGCAGCCATGTTTGTTATTTCACACTGCCAGGGCATTGGCTTGGCTCACATATTGCAGAACTTTTTCATACAGTTGAGCCAGACTAGATACTGTAGATTGCATCAGGTGAAGACATCCATGCAGTGCTTTATGTACTCACACTAAAATCAGGTTGCATATTAGGGTGGAAGGGACATAGCCTATGTTTGACAAGGTGCACTTATGTTGGGTTGGGGCGGGAGGCCACTGGTGGTGGTGTGACATGTGGCCAGCTAACTGCTACCTATGATGAGTCTAATTCAACTCTATGTAATTGTTGAGCTGAGGTGATGGAAAGTGGTGGCATTGCCTTGAGTATTGACACTGATACATACAAACTTCTGAAGCATGGGAGGACATCCACTTTCTTTTGCCTAGTGCTGCCTCAGCAGTTTTGTAGTGTCTTCGGATAACTGGGCGCAGACCCAACAATCCAGTACTCATCAACTTTGATAGGCTGGCTGTTAACACAACACATAAATTGCTCTTTTACGACCACCACCATCACTTAATTTTATAGTCTCAGAAAATGAAGTAATTCACCAGAAAGGCCTGGTTAAAAACATGTTTTAACTTCTTTTTAAAACTATTCACTGATTGGGCTGTCCAAATGTTCAAGGGCAGGCTGCTCCACAAATAAGGGGTGGCAGCAGTGAAAGATCTGTCATCTGCCAATTTTAAATGGGATTAACATCTATACACTCACAGTAAAGACACCATTGATGCAGACTTTAAAGTAGTAGTGAGTAAAGACCTGGAGTATTACAGAAAACAGTTGATTTGGAAGGCATCTTAAGGGGCAGCTCAATGAAGGGAGAAATCAGCCACACTTCAGAAATCCAGTAATTATCAACACTTGGCTCTACATCTCATCTGGTATAGCAGAAGAAAGAGGATAGAAACCACATATCTGCAGCTATTTCTGCTGTAATGAACACAGTCAGGACTAGAGGAGGGCTAACCAACCAGAAACATATGTAATACCCAATAGCAGTGTTGGCAGTTAAAAGAAGAGATTCAGGACAGATAGAAGGAGATATGGTTCAGCCAGAGGCTAGTCACAATGTGGAATAAGCTACCAACTAGGGTAATTGAAAACAACAACACAAGGAGCTTTAATAATAGCTTAGATGAATATCTGACACTATTTGTATTACTGGCATATAAACCACTGTTATACAGCAGACATTCCATATTGGCAGATTGCCTTTTTATGTCTGTACTAGCTTATGATCCTATAAACTGTTAATTGCTCCTGAAAGAATATTAGCATATGAAAGCCTACTCTGGGACATGATGGCTGATTATGATCTGATAAAATCTGGGCAACACACAGATTGCTCCACTGGCAACAGAAATCCCAGTCACAAAGATGGTTCAGTAATATTTAAAACACAGTGAACAAATAGCATAAGGATATGAGCCCCTCCTGTACTGACAGTAGACGATGTAATTGCCAGGAATAGGGAAGCAATATTCCAATTCTTGTGAAGCTCATACAGTGGCACTCTAGTGTTGTAACACAAGTCTTTGTAGTTCTACAGTCTATTCTTGTATAACTATGGAAAATGAGGGTGGCAGGGATGCAGGCATGAACTTCCATCTGACTATGGCACAAATGTTGAGCCCTTGTCCATGTAATAAGGTGTTAATCTCGCCATAATTGATTGAAGGCCTGCTGTGTATTATTGAATAAAGCTGTTTGTCTTTCCAATCCATACACATATATTGTGAGATTATACCACATTGCTAAAGTGGGTGCAAGAAGACTTAACCATAATCTGGGTATCACCATCTTGCAAGAGACAGAAGAATCAGGAACAATCTATAGGTGTTGCCCCTCAGCTGTTCTTAAGGCAAAGGCATAGCTAAAAGTACTAATGAGGGGGTCACCAGTTGCAGCATCCAAAGATGACTTCTAAATCCTTCCGCACTGCTTGCCAAAAGGATTCCAACAAAGGGCAGGCCCAGAATATGTGAGCTTGGTCAGCACTTAACTCCACACATCCA
Source organism: Neoceratodus forsteri (assembly GCA_016271365.2). Classification (NCBI taxonomy): domain Eukaryota; kingdom Metazoa; phylum Chordata; order Ceratodontiformes; family Ceratodontidae; genus Neoceratodus; species Neoceratodus forsteri. The sequence continues at coordinate 806,839,054 of CM028132.1, read as the reverse complement.
CTTCAGCAGTCAACGTGGCCTTCTTTGACTGAGCTGAGAAATGAATACTAGACTAGCTAAGTTAGGAACTCGGCACCTTCAAGCAAAAATCTTGAATGGCTTACCTACCTAACAATGAATGCCTCTAAATTAAGGCGCTTGTCTAGAATTTAAAGAGGAGAATGCTGCAGTACTGCAACTGGTTACAAATGATGATGAGGATAATGATGATGTCGGTGGTGGTGAGGGTTTCTTTTGCCACTAATAGTCAACTGCTTTAAAACCATGTATATCATTGTAATATTTTCCCTGGGTCACACCTGGAAATGGGCCTTAGCTCAGTGTACCTTTCCTGGTTACCAATGTTCAATAAATAAACAAATAAATGAAATGTTGTGTCTCCTTCTTTACTTGAGGTCACTCACGCCAAACCAACTTACTTACGTCTGCCTGCCTTCTTGCACCCATTGATAAAGAGCCCTCCCATGGCATCATACAATGAGCAATGTGCTGTGAACCATGCAGGATAGATGGATGTACTATTTGGAACCCTTTACAGTCCACCCTACTGAATCTTGCCGCTAGCTAAGTTGACCTCCCTGCTCTTTGTCACTCAGGTCCTGCCATGTGGAGCTGCACATTTCTCAGCTTGGCCCAGTGCTTTTCACAGCCACAGCTACCCCTTTGGCAATCAGTTACCTCTGATCCACATCAGAGGCTTCACAGAGGGTGCTCTCTCTGCTCGGATACCCCTCTTACCTGCAGTATGCTGCCACCAGCTGGGACACAAATTCATGGACTCATTTCTTCCAGTCTACTCAGGTTCACATGCATGTAAATGTGTCAGGCTAGAGTACAGTATATTCATTCTGACACAGGGGTTATGATAAGAACAAGAATGCTGTAGATTTATTTTCAGAATTGTTACAGATCAGTGTTCCAGTTGCATACTCCGACATCTTAATGCAAGCTTACACGTTCAGAGAAACAATAATATTTCATATCAGTTTATACATATCTTACAGCCATTCAGAGTTCAGTTTTCTGCTGCCTTCAATTTTCAGAACTGCTTCAGATAGGCCTGAGTTGTAGCACAAGCTCTGGCACTCTTCCTTTCATTCTTACTTTGCGAAGCTGTGAAAACACAACTGTCAAGCTGAATTCTGAGAAGCAAAGCTTCAGTCTGTCACTTCCCAGAATGGCAAGCAAACATATTTTCACAAGCATATAACGACAACCCTTAAACTTTCTGTCTTCTTATGAGTCAGAAAGGGCTACTGAGTACCCAACATCATTTTTTTAGCTTGATGTCCTGGTTTCCCCTTTACAGTATACACTTAGTTGTATCAGACTTGTACTTAAAGCACTTAGATGACCCTTTCTATTGACTGTGATAAAGGATGTACAATAATTTTTACTTAGTAACATAGTAACTTAAGGTCATATGTCAGAAGCAGGAATAAATACGTATACTGCTCAAACATGTACTAAGTTAAAGGGATTCACTATCTACTTTGGTAACAGGGTACGCTGTGATTCCCTTGGTAAGTGGAAATGTGTCCAGGCTTACCTTAAAGGCTTCTACTGTCTCCATACATACCCATTGTCTCAGCTGGTAGGCTGTTCTGTAGGTTTACTTTCTGGAAGAAAAGAGACCTCTTAACATTACTTCTGAATTTACCACCTCCGAACTTCAGGACACAACTCTGCATTCTGCTGGAGGACACCAAATCAAACATCTGGTGTTCTCCAGCAGAGATGGGGCAATACTGGACCTGGTGCTCAAAAACAGCATTCATATTATATACAAATATTGCATACTGCAGACGTCAAGGTAGAATGCCACCTGGGGACCAGCAATCACCACATAGTAAAGTTTAACATAAGGACAGCAGCAGAGACAAACCACACAAGGGCAAGTGTCCTGGAGTTCATGAGGGCAGATTTTTAGAACAATGGGTGACTGCCTCAGGGACAACCTAGTGAGGGGATTTCCTAGGTAGGGTGGACTTGGAAGCACAGTGGGGCAAATTAAGGGATGGCTAAGTGAAGGCAATAAACCTCTACATGAAGGAAGTGAGCAAAAACAGGAGGGAAAGAGACCACTATGGTTCTCGAGGGACGAGAGCAAAGGTAAAGGCTAGATGGCATACAGGAGGTGCAGTGAGACTCAGATGAAGAGGATAAGGAGGTGTACCAGGAAAAGCAGAGGGAAGCAGGGAAGGTAGTGAGGGGTGCATAGTGAAAACAGAGGAAAGGATAGACAAAGGGGTAGCTAAAGGATACAAGACCATTTTCAGATACATAAGCAAAAGAGGAAGACAAGAGGATTTGAAGTGTAAAAGGCAGGAGGAGACTCAGTAGAGGAAGATGTGGAAAAGCAGACATCCTGAATAGACATGTCTGCTCAGTCTTCACAGTGGAGGGAGATGAAGACAGTCAGACCACGAGAAATGGCAGGAACACTGGGGAGAGAGGGGATACAAGTCCATTCACAGAGGAAAGAGTCCTGAGAGAACTTGAGAATCTGAGTAGATAAGACTATGATGCCAGATGGGTACACTCAAGGGTGTTGAGGGAGCTACGGAGGTATCAACTGCACCTCTGACAACCCTAGTCAACAACACATTGGAAACAGGTGGTTCCAGAGGACTGTAGGAGAGCAGATGTAGCCCCACTTCATAAAAGCAGCAGCAGGGAGGAGACTGGCAACTATAGGCCTGTTGGCGCAATGTCAGTGGTAGGAAATTAATAGAGACATTATTAAAAGAAAGGCTAGTGGAATATTTTGAATCCAGAAGATTTCAAGACTGACGAGCATGAATTCATGGGGAAGGGGTAACGTCTGATGAGCCTGATCAACTTCTTTACTAGGTGACAAGGTAAAAAGAGCAGGGTGCGGTGGTGGACATGACCTACTTTGACTTCAGCAAGGCCTCGACACCATACCACATAGGAGGCTTATAAGGCAATTGGGCAGTTTGTGTGTGGGACTCAAAGTGGCAAACAGGGTACAGAACTGGTTGATAGATAGGTGACAGAGGTGGTGGTAAATGGCACTCACTCTAATGAGGGGAGGGGCCAGCGGGAACCCCAGGACTCAGTGCTGGGACCAGTCCACTTCAATGTCTTCATAAGGACATTGCAGAAGAGATGGAAATGAAGGTATGCCTCTTTGCAGATGACACCAACATTTGCAATAGGACAGATACTCAGAGAGGGTGGAGAGAATGAGTAGAGACCTGAGAAAACTCAAGCAGTGGTTGAGGGTATGGCTGCTGGGTTTCAATGCAAAAAAATGCAAAATCATGCACCTAGAGCACAGAAACCTAAGGGCAGTGTATAAAGGGGGAGAGGTATTGATGGTCATTAAGCAGGAAAGGGACCTTGAGTTATCTGTATTTGATCACCTCAAGGAGGTGGGGCAATGTGAAAAAGCAGTAAGCTGGGCCAGCAGGATGTTAAGTTGCATAGGGAGGGGACTCATCAGCAGAAGGAGAGAGGTGGTGTTACCACTGTATCAATAATTGGAGAGACCCCACCTGGAAAACCTTGTCCAGTTCTAGAGACCACATCTCATGAAGGACATTGACAGGGTAGAGGCTTTCCAGAGGAGGGCAACTAAAATGTTGCAGGGGTTGCATCATATGCTCTATGAGCAGAAATTGTGGGATCTCAATATGTACACCCTAGAAGATAGTGGGACTAGAGTGAGACTTATAAGTACCTCACAGAGGTGGATAAGGTACAGGAGGGGAGAAGAGAAGAGAAGAGAAGGTGTATGAGAACAAGGGGGCATGCAATGAAGCTGTCGGGGGAATTTAGGAGGGATGTGAGGAAGTACTTCTTTGCTGAAAGAATGGTGGATGCCTGGACCAGTCCACCAGCAGAGATGGTGGGGTCACAAACAGTGGTGGGCTTCAAGCATGCATGGGAGATGTACAAAGGAATATAGAGGAAAGTTAGGGGGAGCTGAGATCAGGTAAGATCTGCAGTGGTTTTATAGGCAGATTCAATCTTGTTCATGGCCTTGAATATGCAGAAAACTAAGATCATTTCCTCTCTGTTGCAAAGTGGTAGGATTACTTCCTGTTCCCTGCTGGTCATCCCTTTTTCTTCATCCCAGCATTCTGCCAGCCCTCTTGACAGCAGTTGCACACCGCTGTCATGATTTATCCCTGATGGTATGACTTCCAGGTCCTTTTCCTTCACTGTAGCAATAAGAGCCCCTCACAGTATATAATTCCAAACTCTGTTTTACAACTCAAATGTAGCACCTTGCATTTGGATACTGTACACTGAATCTGAGACTCCACGAGTCTGATCAATCACCCAGCTGTTCTGGTCCTCCTGAAGTCTGCCTCCCATCCTCAAGGGAGTACATCACCCTGGACAGCGTGGTGCCATCAGTGAACCTAAGCAGCCTGCTGGAGACCCCAACTTCCAGATCACTAATGAAAGTGTTTGAATAGAGGAAATTTTATTTTCTGTCACACATCAGCTGTGTATCAAATCCAGCCAGCACATATATGCCATGGACAAAGGCCATGTTACAGCTGCCATTTATATAGATCTTGCCAAGGCCTTCGATTCAGTCTCACACAAAATCCTACTGAACACTCTTCACACCATAGGTCTAGCACCCCTCCCTATCCACTGGTTCACCCTGTATCTAATCGGCAGACAGCAATCTGTACAAATCGGCAGCTCCTCCTCCCTCCCCCCACACCCATTCAGGCAGGCGTCCCACAGGAATCGATATTCGGCCCTATATTTTTCTCTTTATTCATTAATGATCTGCCCTCCAACTTTTCCCACTCCCTTATCCACACATACTCTGATAACACCGTCAATTTCACCTCTGGACCCTCCACAACAGAAGTACAACTTCTCCTCCAACAAGACCTCAACAATGTCTTGACCTGGTTCAAAGCCCATGATCTCAAAGTAAACCAAAAGAAGATAGTCTCAATGACGTTCAGCTCAGCTCAAAAGCTATCCAGGCTGTGGTGCCTACCAGTATTTTTTCCCAGGACAATTCCCCCCTAGAAATGGTACAGGCCTACAAATACCTGTGAGTATGGCTGGATCAACAACTTAACTTTTCTACCTCATATTGATACGCTTGTCTCAAAGTTCCATCCCAAACTAGGCTTCCTCTATTGTAACAAGGACTCCTCTCACTCCCTGTTCATCATGAGCTTGTCTCAAATATGATTCCACCCACCCTTGACTACCATGACATCATATACAGCTCTGCCCCTGCAACATCCCTCTCAAAACTAGACACCTTACTAAATTATTTCTGCAGATTTGCCTCTAACTCTCCACCTCACAAGCATCACTGCTTCCTGTACTCCTCCCTATCCATTGCTCCCCTCTCACACAGAAGGTATATACACTAACTGTCCTGCATAGCCAAATTCCAGTTTAGCCTCCTTCCCCCACCTCTCCTCCTGCCTCAACCATGACACCCCCTTATATTCTCTTCACATTTGGGATTTCTGCACTTTCTCTATCCCCTACTCCTGTACAATAGCTGGGCAGAATGCCTTCTCTCATCGCCTAGCCCTCTTATGGAACAATCTTTCCACAGAACTTTGTAACTCTTCCACTTACCTCTCGCTCAAAAATCTGTTATGCCTCCTCCCAACTGCCCCCTGTACCTGTCTCCTCTTCCTAGGGCATCCATGAACTCCATGCTATATAGTTCAGGCTGAAATGCTTGTTAGTATATCAAAATGCACTTTTACCCCTTTGAGCACTTTTTTCAGTGCCACTTTTTTAGTCATTTAATCTGCTGCCATTTTACATCAACATCAACTGTTTGACTTTGGCTAAACTTCTGTAACTGCATTGTTCCTGTATTTCTGTACGTTGTTGTTATTCTCTGTAACCCGGTCACATTCTGAAATGAGCCTGCTCAGTGTACTTTTCCTGTTACCAACAGTTTAAATAAATTAAATAAATAAAATATGCTGCATATGCCAGATGGATGTAACTGTGTGACTGCTGTCTACCTCATTCAGAGAACAAAATGTGCTGCAACTTGTAAGGGGCAGTTTTGCTGAAACACTAATGGACAGCCTCCTAACTGCACCTAATCCTCTCCTGTCTACCTATGTCTTCTCTCTCTCCTTCCCCCTCAATTCTCCCCCATCCCACTCTGATACTCCAACTTCTCCACACCTCCTCTCTTGGCCCTCACCTTTCTCCACCTCACTGTCTGTATATATGTAATATATTGTACTATATAAATGTTTAATTTGTTACTGCTGCATGGCTAAGCCTGCTATGCATTTGCACCCTATTCTGTTACCCAGCAATGGATTACTATGGAATTGATGATGTACTGTTTTGTTATTCATTGTCCTCACCTGGCTGGCTGTATTGTTTTACTATTGTATTCATACATTTGTTCCTAGCAACTAATGTGTATAGTGTTTTATCTCTCTGTATATGGAATGCCTCTATTCCCAGGTTGCCCCTGAAAAAGGGACATGTCTGTCCTAGTGGGCCCACCTGGTCATCAAAATTCAAATACTGTAAATAAAATTAATAAAAGCCTACTCTCGGACTGTTACACGTGTGTCTACTTCATCAATCATCAACATATTATGTATAATCTGTTGAACCATTGAGAGCATCCCAGTCACTGGGATGCTGCATCTGCTATGTACCTGTAGCTGTAGTGTCAGTGTAGCTCAGCTGCTAGCACATCTACCCGTGGGACAGAAGGTCATAGTTTCTAGCCCTACATCAGGACTTGGGCCCCTACTCCAAATGCTATCACTGGAGTACAGTACTAAGGGGCAGGGATACATTTTTAACACTGTTTTCCAAGTCTGGCGCCTAATGCAAATTGACCAGAACTAGTGCCGCTAACCCTCTACTTGTCCGTCTTGACTAGTGCAGGATTTCCATGGCTGTCAATGAAGTTAAAAAAGTTCCTATTTTAGCAGGCTCTGGTCCTCATGCTAATCGCTCTCAGTGTTCCAGATGACCTGGTGTAATTAACAGCTGTTTGAGACCTGCAATTATCTGACAGCACAAAGAGGAATCCTACAAAGACTCAATGTCAGTCATTATCACTCCATTGTTAGAGCTCTCAGCTAGTGTCCAGGCTGTGATCAAGGGTAGAGTGCTGATAGATCACTAGACTCCAGAACTGAACTTGTCTTTATAGCCATGTTTACATGGCTGATGCACTGCAATTTCTGCAGTGCTCCCAACTTGCTGCAACTATTGGGGATGATCAGATTTTTGTCTAGAGGTTCCTCTTAGTGTTGATGCAGACCATGCTGCAGAGTGGCCATATGTCCATGTGGGAGGCACTGGAGGATCCTGGGAGGTAGATGAGACTGTCAAGTTACAGTGGAGTGAGGCATTCAGCCTGTTTACACAGCTGCTTACACCACTTCCTTTGACTAGCATCCTCAGGATTGCAGCGAAACTTGTAATGGAGCACTGAGTGACTTATCGCGATTTGATAAAGCCATGTTTACACAGCAGCAGCGCTACTCATTTCTGACCACAGCAGTGTGGTCCCGAGCACCAGCAAGTGGCAAACTGCCTGTCCACATGGTCCCTCTCTGCACCACTACAGTCTAAGCTGGTGAGGAGTCAGGGGGCTAGACTGTCACTCACCACAGCAAGGCAAGAGTGGACGTGTTGCGATGGTGCAAACAGTCTACACAGTGGTTTAATCCATTGCAAGTCACTCACTCCAATCGGCATCCCCAGCTTGAGAGGGAAAGTGGGACTGGCTTAATGAGTGGCTTACCACGATTGGGTACATGTCCACATGGTCGCATTTGCAATGGAGCGATCGGATTACTCCAGCACAAATGTGACTGTGTAAACAGGGCTAAAGTGTCCTCATGAGTGCTTGAGTTCTTCCAGTTCAAAAGCGGCCATGTAAATGGGCTTTATGTGTCTGATGATTTTTCCCACATTATTAAGATCAGTACACCTCATTTCCCTACATTTTGAGTATCTGTATCCAACATTTCAGTGACAAAATGGTAAGAGGTATACAGGGTCTGCCCTGCGGGAGGTGGCTTTTATCCCAGCCTTACCATAGCTGCTTCCTCTCCCTTCCCAGTCTCATACAACTCTGTACTTTCCTTTGACACCATAGCAGCCCAGACTCTGAAATGGCCATCCATAGACGCATAGCTGCTGTTACTGGCAGGTGTTGGGGTCTCAACTCTTCCCAATGACCCATAAGCAATGCCGTCCACATAGTCCCACCCAGCATGTCCTTTCACCCTAAAACCATGATTTGGAGTGTGTATGGTACAAAAATAAACCTTAATAAAATATATAGTTTGAAATGTTAAAACAGGTGTTAAATGTTAAATCATTGGGTGCATAGATTCTCCAAAATAGAAACAGAGGTGGTTTAGATTCATGTCTGGGTACTGTTTCCCCTGTGCTGATGAAAGGACAATGTTTAAAAAAATGCTGTTATTGTTGGGGCAAAACATGCTAAAATCAATAATTTTGTGGCTGGTACAGTATACAGTATATAAATAAAAATGTCGCAGGCCCCCTGGGTTTCTCTGGCCCCATCCCTGAAGAAATCCTATATCTACCCCTGACTCATGTAACACTGTACGAACACTTCCAGAAGTGAAGGTCTCCAGCTGATCACAGGGTGGGAACTGAGAGTGTTTTTTCTGCCTGACTTTGTTCTTTGCCTTGTGAGTGGGGATGAGAATGTGGTGAGGTGCATGAAGATGTTGGCTATTGAGTGTTCAGGTAGCACTGCTTGATTGAAGATTTGCTGCTGCAGGATCCTCTGGTCTGTGGGGCACAGAAAGAGGAAGAGATGGGGGCTATGGTACAAAACAAAAAGTGGGGCACACTTTGTGTGATTGCATGGCAGTCATTATTTTTGTGCTGGGGCAGGAAGCAGTGTAGGAGCAGGATAAATGTGCAATAATCATAGTATTTCTTGGCGTGAATTGTTTCCTGTATAAGTGATCAGAATGCAACATAGCAATTGTGAACTAGTGCAACCACCTGTGGGCTAGTGCAGTGGTGGAATCAACTTGTCCCACCCACTCTCCTGTCTTTATCTGTTTCCTTTTCTGCTTCCTTCTCTGACCCTTCCTGCTCTCATTTGAGTATTGTTGGTCTCACTGTGAATCTTCAAATGAAGTGGGGTTTCCCAAATTTAGTCTGACGTAGAACATGGCATCCCTGTACTGATGTCTTCCTGAAATGCCTCATCTTGTAAATACTGTACATGTATCATATTGCCTTGTACCCAACTATGCACCACCATTGTTATGTATTACTTTTTAAATGTAACCTTGTAAATAGATTTACTATTCTGCTGTTCTACTAGTGCCTTGTGGCCTGGGTCGTGCCCGTAAACGGTCCACTGGACCAGTGCACCTATCCAGTTATCAAAGTCATAAATAAATAAATTGTCCTGCTGGTTAGTACAAAAAAAGGTTAAGGCTGACCCCTGCTGGGGTACTGTCCTTTGGAGTGTGCCATTTTTTTGAAGAGCCATTAAATTGGGGTAACTTCTGCCTATTTCTGGCGCTATCCTGGTGGGTATCCAGGTGGAAGTAAAAGAATTCCAGGCTTTTTCATAAGAGATGGTGGTTTTGCCGGGTGTCCTAGTCAGCAGTCACTTCCCATAAATTGTGTGTGGGTGTTGATAAGAAGCATGACTGCCACTACACATTCCTCTTCACTACCAGTCTCTCTCATCGCTTAGAGCACTTTAGGATACAATGTGTTTGAAAAGTGCTATATAAATAATAATTCTTCTTTGACATGATTTGTGGAGCCAAGGACAGGCTTCCCTCTAGGCTGCTGCATCTGTACCAGGATCCTCAATGATTCATTGAAGGCAAGGTATAGGGAGGAATGGTTTGGCTACATGGGGACTGGGGTACTACCTTGGGAGATGGAGACCTCACACAACAGAGAAGGTCTCCGTCCATCCAAGAGGGAAACAGCAGTCCTGGGTGGCAGTAGTTAAATGCTACTCAATGGGCATTTAAACTAGTTGGGGGGAGAAAAAAATGAGGGCGGCACCCCCCAAGAAAATGGAGTGGCAGAGAAGAGAAGCCCACCGGAAGTAAATTCCCCAGGAGTAGGATGATGTAGAGGCAAGGGAGAGGATGGGATAGGAGGGATGGGAGGTACTTCTAAGGTGCAGAAAATAGTTCAGTAGGATGGGCAGAGGGAAAATGATAAAGGGTAGGGCAGTACCAGGGACAAGGGAAGGGTGAAGGATGGAATCTGGAAGGGATCACAAAGTAGGGGCAGGAAATGACAAAAGGAGTGGAGAGCCATGTATGCCAATGCAAGGAGCTTAGGAAATAAAATTCCTGACCTTGAGGCAATCATTGCAAAGGTGGATCTAGATCTGTTGGTCATAGCAGAATCATTGAGCACCTACAACCACTGTTGGAGATGTGGCCATTCTATGTTATGCCATGTTCTGGAAGGATGGCAGGGAGGAAAAGGGGTGGGTTGTTTTATACGTGAGATAAGGTGTTAAGGTCATGGAGATACAAGGACACAATGGGGATAAGGAAGGGCTGGAGCTCCTTTGGAATAGATAAAAGAAAGAGTCCAGGGTCTTTATCCACGTGGAGTTGGTGTACAGACCACAAGCACAGAGGGAGGAATTAGACAGGGTTCTGGGCAGACCAATGGCAAAATGACAAGCAAGGGGAGGTATTGATTGTGGGGGACTTTAGTTTTCCAGATGTACGCTACACACTGAAGCAATCTGGCCACAACTATGTTGAGAAGCAGGGACATTCTTGGCTCCCTACAACGGGTATTTCTCAGGCAGCTGGTAACAGAACCCAATAGGGATGGGGCAGTGCTGGATCTAGTGCTTACAAACAGGGACAGCATTGCAGACATCACAGGGGCTAGCCCCATGGGTACAAACGATCATTGTTTGGTGTGGTTTGGCATATGGATTGGGCAGGAGGAAAGCTACCCAAGGACAAAGGTCCTGGACTTCAGGAGGGCAGATTTTAAAGAAATGGGAGAATGCCTTAGTAAATATCTTAAAGGAGGAGAAGGCCAGGGAGGACCAGAATCACTATGGAAAAGGATAAAGGAGGGAATAACAAAAGCAATGGCAAGCTGTTTGAAAGAAATGAGCAAGGGTAGAAGATAAAGGGGGCCACTGTGGTTCTCAAAGGAGGTAGCTAAGGTAGTAGAGGAGAAAAAAATAGCTATTAGGAAGTACAAGGAGGCCCAGACAGAGGGGGACAGGGAGGTATAGCTAGATAAACAAAGGGAGACAGAAAGGAAGGTGAGGGTAGCTAAGGCAATAGGACCACTGGTGGATAGGGACAGGAGGCTTTGGGTCTGCTGTATATCTATAGTTATGCCTAAGGAGCGCATGGCTTAAATAAGGTTTTGTAGACCACTTCATCATGCTGTTTTAAACCTTACAAGGACATTCCTCTTTTTCAGCTTTCTAAGATTCTTCCAACGTTTTCTTACAATTGTTCTCACCTTTTATTTTCCACAGTATCTAAATGGCAGTTAATTTCTTATCTGTCGGGGGGTCTCTGAATTCATTCATTAAATATGTTACTGCATGGAGACCTTTATCTGTGATAGTTTATTTTACTTACAGTTTGTTGACCAATGAACACACAGTGAGCCAAGGCTCTTTTTCCAGTGAAGCCTGGGGATTGGGTTAGCATTCGATACATTGCATATACTGGATCAGAGAAATGATGGTCTCTACTTGTTGTCTTCAAGATGCTGGATCATCTCCTCTTTCTCAGTAACAGATCCATTCCCCGAACTGACCAACCAGTTCTGGACCTCTCTCTTCACTCTCAGAGGTCCCGCAGAGCCCCTGAAGCCCCCAGAGGCTGGATTCTTTCCCCAGGAATATATAACTCATGACATATTAATCAGACTGCAAATAGGAGGGGGAAGAGAAAGGATTTCATTTCATTAGATTCCCCCCTCTACAATCAAACAGAGCACAAACCACTGTTTCTCCCCAAATGACTTTATTTTCACCTGCATGGCAAATGATTCCAGCTATTTATTTTTTATTTACCGGGTAAGTGCACTAGACAAATCCTGCCTATTTTTCAAGCACGACCCGGGGGAGGGGGATACAGATGAATGCCAACTGACCTTGAACCAGATTAAGCTGTTGGTGGTATTTTTAGCGAATGAGGGAAATTTGGTCAGGACACGGGGGAAATTCCCCTACTCTTTTCGATAAGTGCCATGGGATCTTTACCATCCACCTGAACTACCACCAATCCAGGCAGATCCATCTCATCCGAAAGATGGCACCTCAGAAGTGCAGCACCCCTGTCATGCTGCACCACAGTGTCAGTACTGGGATATTAACCCAAGTGCCAGATGTGGGAAGTGAACCCACAGCCCTCTGATCCCCCGGCCTCAGAGGTGAGTGTACCACTACTGAGCCACTGACACTGCTGTCTGCTGACACTGCTATACAGGGGTCACCATTTCTTCACAGAAAATAATTAATCAGCTCCACGGGGCTACAACTTTTCACACATTTGCTGGACATATTAGACAGCAGAACCACAGTTTCAACAGACACCAGAAGGATTCTCATTTCCTACTCATCCTCTCTTGGGTGAGCTACACAGGACCCTGGAACCCATATCCCTGCAGTCTCCTGGCATATAAGGATCCGGTAAGCCAAGTCTTCCTTTTACTTTTACCTATGTGTCCTTTTCCTCTGTGACACTGGTCATCCCCCTTTCTCCGTGTGGAAAGTGAGCTGCCTCCCATCAGGACCCCTGTGCAAATGGCCTAAACCACAGAGCATCCAGGATTTTTCCTGATGACCCAGGCCCTGACCCCTTTTCAAATGACAGACTGTGATGAAAAAGCCGAGGCCCTTCTACACTGACCGCTTGCCTCCGCCAGCCCTCCATGGCCCCCAATTCACTCCAGGGTTGTTCCACTGTCACCACCTTCTTCCTACAGGGAGTTCCTGTCAGGCCCATATCCTTAAAACAGTTCCTGGGCTTGAGATAAGCACCAGCATGGAGACCACCCTTCAAGGTCTACCACTTCTTTGGGTCTGCAACCCACCTGTACCTTGCGTACGGCGCCCCCAGACCTGTCCCTCCAAACAGGCCCTTACACAGGTGAAAGGCTCCCCAGCTCCCTCGACCCCCCGGCTGCCCTGCCACACTGGGTACCACGGGGAACCCCTGCCACTGGTTCCCCTCCTGAGAGGGCCCTGCCACAGCCCTCCCAGCCCTGAAGACACAGAAAAACATGTTTTGGGCTTCCTAAGGGCTCCTACATCTATCAGCTGGGCTTGCTAAAGCCTCCCTAACACCCTATCCCCCAGAACGCAGGACCTGGTTACCTGTATCCCCACCGAAGCTCCATAACCCCACTCCTTGTCAGTCACGGTGCAGAAAACCCTCCTGACTGCACTTTACATTGGGGGGTGTGTCCCCACTGGCCCTCCTGGACCAGCAAGCTCCCTCACTTGCCCACCTGTCCTGATCCTAGTTCTACTCTCCAGTCTCCCCCTTCCAGCCCCAGGCCTAATGCCCTGGCTGGAAAGGCCACGATACTTCCTGTCAGCTCCCTTATAAACCCTATTTCTGCCCTCTGCTGCCACCTTGAGGTATCCAGAGCACTAACCTCCAGAGCACTAAACCCATTTCCTAGCTCAGGGGGAGGGGGTAGGAGGGAGAAAGGGATGCCTAAACAGTGGGAATATAAGACCCACTTTTACAGGGGGCTTACACTCTTTTAAATGAAATTTTGGAATCTGATCAAATGTATCCTAACAATACAGTTCTCCTGTGTTGCTACTTGTCTGTACATGTCAATATAATGTAAAAAATAACAGGACTGTTTCGTGAATCATTATGTTTTTTTTCTTGACATATGGTCCCTATAGCAATACTGTATTACTATAGCAACATAGTTGACTCCCAAGATTTCATTTAAAATAGGCTTCCAGCCCTAACAGTTCCAAAGTTATTGTATTTTCAAGATACTGCATTATCTTTTGAGAGGTCTAACTTTGGAATTGCTTGGGATAGAAAATGTGTTTAAATGAAAGCTTGGAGTCCAGATTTTAAGAATTATCTATGTCAACACTGTTTTTACATGTAAATACTATTCTATATGTATTGATACTGTTCGAACCTACTTTTTAAGTATATTATCAATACTTTTTTAGTTATGACACAGCTGAAAAAAATTGCAAGTAGTGTGCATAGTGGCAATACTATTGTATGTATAGACATTTTTGATACTATTTTTTGTATTGATATAGTACAAAAATTTACATCATGGTTTGAAAACATTTTTTACGAAATATACTTTTTTTTTTTTACTTTTTTGGAATTTTGGTATTATTACAAGTTATTTATTTAGTAACTGTGTTGTTTTCAACTTAATTTTCATTCATCTGTTGACCTTAATGCTAGGATCATTTCAGTCTCCCTTTAGCAGTACCATCCTTCATCACTTTGCCTCCTAAAAAGAATTATAGATTCTGTCAGCAGATAAGGACACCAACACTCTTCATCACTTTGCCTCCTAAAAAGAATTCATAGATTCTGTCCAGCAGATAGGGACCGCCAGGCTCATCCAGTCTGCCCATTTATGCTAGCTCACAAAGCGACCAGTGACCCTTATTGATCATTGGCTTAGTTTTTTCTTCCTATCTCCATTATTCCTCTGTTTCTGTCCCATGCATGTTTAAAACCCACCACAGTGTGGGCTGCTACCACCTCCTAGGGCAGGCTATTCCATGCATCCGCCACCCTTTCCATGAAGAATAACTTCCTAATATTGCCCCTTATGCAGCCATCCTTCAATCTCATGTTGTGTCCTCTTGCTCTGGCACTACTATTGAGCTGAAATGTGTTGCCCCCTTCCACCTTGTTAATGCCCCTGAGGTACTTGAATGTTTCTATCACGTCACCTCTCTCCTCCTCTGTTCCAGCATGTACAAATGTAGGTCCTCACTCTCTCCTAGTAAGGCTCATGATGTAATCCGTCCACCATTTTGGTCACCCTCCCTGCACCATCTCTGTTTTTCAATGTCCTTTTGAAGGTGTGGTCTCCAGAACTGTATACAGTACTCAAGGAGAGGTCTCACCCGGGTTCGTGACAATGGAATCATTACCCCTTCTTCTGCTTGTGATTCCCTTCCAATACATCTCAACATCCCACTGGCATTTCCCACCACCTTAGCAGTCTGCTTAGTGGCTTTCAAGTCATCTGTGATTATGACCCCCAAGTCTCTCTCCTCCTTAGTTACTGTCAGCAGCTCCCCCCCCATCCTGTAGCATGTTCCAGGGTTCCTGCTCCCCACATGCATGATTTTACATTTATTTGCTTCAGAACGTAGCTGCTATGCTCCTGACCATCTCTCCAACCATTCCAGGTCTCTTCCCATCCTTTCCACCCCCTCCAGGATATCCACCCTGTTGCAGATCTTGGTGTCATCCACAAACAGGCAACCTTTCCCTCCAGCCCTTCTTCTATGTCACTGATGAAGACACTGAAGAGGACTGGCCCCAGTACTGACCCCTGAGGTACCCACTGGTCACCTCCCTTTCCTCTGACTGGGTTCCATTTACCACTACTCTCTGTATTCTGTCCCATAACCAGTTGCCAATCCAGTTCAACACTTTGTGTCCCACCCCCAGGCTGCCTAGCTTGTTGACTGGTCTTCTATGTGGGACTGTGTCAAAGGCTTTGCTGAAGTCCAGGTAGGCAATGTCTACTGCTCCCCCTTGTCTACCTCTTTTGTCACCCAGTCAAAGAAATCTATCAGATTTGTTTGACAGGATCATCCTGCACAAAACACATGTTACCTGGGATCCACAAGCCCATTGGCTGCCAGGTGTTCCACAATGCTTTCCTTGAGGAGTGCCTCCATTATCTTCCCAACTACAGAGGTTAGACTAACTGGCCTGTAGTTCTCTGCTTCTTCCCTACTACCACTCTTGTGAAGAGGGATGATGTTTGCCCTTCATCAGTCCTCTGGGACCACTCCAGTGTTTAAGGACTCACTGAACAGGGCTGCCAAAGGGCTGCCAGTTCATACCTCAACTCCTTTAGGACCCTGGAATGTATGCCATCTGGACCCATGGCTTTGTAAATCTTTAACTTTGCCAGTTCCTCCAGGGACCGCTCCTCTGTGAATGTACTGGTGTTTACCTCCCTATCTTTAACTACTCTGAAGTCCAGCTGTGGGCCTTGCCCATCCCCTTCCACGGTGAAGAATGAACAGAAATATTCATTCAGGATCACTGGTTTATCCCCATCTCCCTCCGCTATCTCCCCCCCTTGGCCCCTCTAAGCTTTGTTATTCCCAACTCTGCCACACAAACATCGATGACAGGATAAAATACAAGATCCTGACACAAATCAGGCAGACAAGACAGGCCTGGAGGTGTCCTTCTGTTGGCTACTACTTATGTTCCTTTTCGCGCTGATGTACCAGAAAAATGTCTTGTCTCCCACTCCCCCCCTTAACTGACTGAGCTATTCTTTCTCTCTCTCTCTCTCTCTCTCTCTCTCTCTCTCTCTCTCTCTCTCAGGCACTTATAGTACCTCTCCTTGTCCTGCTCACTTTGTGTCTCCTTATACTTACTGAAATCTAGCCTCTTGGCACTTACTTTTTCTGCCCCCCCCCCCCGAGAACCAAAGAGGCTTTCTTCTCCTTTTACTCTTGTTTGTAGGCCTGATGCATTGTTCTGTTACCCCCACTACAGCCTCTTTGATGTGTACCCATTTCTCCTCCATGTTCCCGCCTACCCCTCTTATTTGCAGGGTTTCCTTTAGCTGTAGTCCCATTCTGGTAAAGTCTGCCCTTCAAAAGTCTAAGACTCTTGTTTTTGTATGGGTTGACTGGATCCCCATGTACACCTTGAACCACTCTACATTGTGGCCGCTGGACCCTAACTGTCTTTCTACCCTAAGATCTGATACCCTGTCCCCATTGGTCAGCACCAGATCCAGGATTACTCAGTCTCTGGTAGGTTCCTGAATGAGCTGCATAAGGTCAGCCCCCTCAAGTGAGTCCACAAAGTCCTGTGTCCTCACAGAGGCACCTGCGGGGATGGACCAGTCCACTCCAGGCATGTTATAGTCACCCATTAGCAGTACCTCCCCTTTGCTGTCATGTCATGAATGTTTTCCAGCAGCTGCTTGTCCAGGTTCCTCAGCTCTGAGCCAGGGGTCTGTAAATGACCCAGTGCGTAGTGGCAGTTCCATTGCCTGGCCTCGAGGCTGACCCATATTTTATCTGTCTGCTCATGCCTGTTTACTATTTCAGTTGCCTTTATGCTTTCTCTGATACAGAGGGCAACCCTCACCCCTTTACCTTACCCATCATTTCTGAACAGGGCATAACCCGCAACTTACCTGTATGTCCCAGCTGTGGTTGCTGGTGTGCTATGTTTCAGTTACTGTATTGCCACCAGGTCAGGGACCTTGTTCCCTCAGACTGCAGGCATTTGTGTACATGATCTTCCATGAAGAATGGCATTTTTTGTTCCCTCCTTAGGCGTCACTCCCTGCTTCATCCTATTTTTCCCAGAGTGTTTTATGTTTTGCCTTCTATTTATTATGCTACTTGATGCTTGTGGTCTAGGTCCAATTTTGGTGGTGATATTATTATGTCCTGAGCGTAGCTATCCCTCCCTGCATATCTCTGCCCTGAGTTGACATCCTGGTCCTGCTCTATGCGTGCACTAACCTGAGGTGGTGAGCTGCCTGAATCTCCTGTACCTGACAGCCCCCCCATGACTAGTTTAAAAGCTTGTGCAGGAAGCATGTAAACCTCTCACTAAGGACAGATGTACCCTACACAGAAGGACATAGACCATCCTTCTTGTAGAGGTATGCATCCTCCCAGGTGGCACCCCAGTCCCCAATGTAACCAAAGTTGTTGCCCTTGCACCAGTCCTTCAACCATTTGTTGAAGGTGTTGATATGGTGATTCCTTCCCCTTCCTTCCCCTGACTGGTAGCATCTCTGAGAACGTTACAGAGTTTGCCACCTTCCCCCAAGCACCTTCCCAACTCCCTAAAATTCTCCTGAACCTCCTCCAGACTTATCCTTTCTTTGGCTGGTTTGTCCCCAGGTGGACAATGACATTAAGCCCCCAGCCATGGCCTTTCGGATCTGGCTGGATCTGCTCCCTCCATGACCTCCTCTCTCTCCTAATGTCTGATCCTATATCCATACCCCAAACTATTGAGTCCCCCACCAGGAGAATGTTCCTTCTTCCTGGGGTTCTTTGCCCCTCCCTGTGCCCCCTGCCTGCTGGGTCTGCCCATCCCCCTGGTCACAACCTTGGGTTGCTTTTCAAGGATATCACCCTCCTGAGAACATCATATCTGCTCCTTAGTTGTACCGGGTGTGGGTGTGCCTGATCTCTACCTTCCTTAACCACCCTGAGCCCACTGTAGTCCATCCAGACCTCTGTCTGAGTAGCCTCTGCAGCAGTGACTGCTGTTGTAGTGGACCCTAGGTGGGGGCAGAGGACCCCAGTACTCCTGCCAACTGTGCTCGGAGAATGGCAACTTCTCCTCAGCTCAGAGAGGTGCCTACAATGAGGCAGCACTGCAGTTCCCAGAATGTTCTCCTGAACACTGCTGCTCCACACCCATTGCACTGTACCATCTCTTCACGTCATCTTTTTGTACTCTTTAATGTGGTCCTTCCCCTTCTGTTGTCTTTTTAACTTACTTTACTCTCTCTCCCTATCACAGAATTTATTTATCTACATCCCTAAAAATATCAATGGACCCTGGTTACCCTGAGTAGCTCAATCACCCAGAGAAATCAATGACACACTCAGAAGCCTCTGTCCCTCAAATACTGTCCTTGATTCATCAGATTCAACAGGGCATTTAACAATGTGTGGAGGTGGAGGGGGTTAGAGGGGCAACTAACACCAGCACACACTTGCTCTCTTAAAATACCAGCAAACAGTAGCTAACTTAAAATGCCAGCAAAGCTAACTTTAAATACCAGCAAACAAAAGAATAGGTCACTAAATATTATCTCAGCCTCAAAAAAGAAAATAGAACAGTATAATGAACTAAACAGCAACTTAAACAGTAGAAACCAACAGTTCCCTCTTTCTCCTGTGATTTCTTTCTTCTAAATGAGTCAGAAGATAATAATGTATAAGATTAACAGTGCAGAAAAATTACAATGAAATATATAAGGATATAATAATAACATTCAAAATGAGGGGTGCAAAAATAAAGTCACAAAAATACAAGGATACAATAATACTATACAAGCCAAGCAATGTAAAAATAAGGATGCAATATTATAAGGCTATAACTAGAGAAGAATGTGTTTATTCTTAACCAGAACAACAACCAATATCTTCCAATCATTTGCGAAAATATTTTATGAAATTTTATAATACTTGAAATTATATTTCAGAAGCTATCATTTTAAAAGTGTTGGCGTTAGATACTATACTTAAGATGTTTTTTAATGAAGGCTTGAGTCTGAGCAACATAAATAGATCATAATGATATAGTTCTCATGTGCTGATACGTGCCTTTACATACTGATATACCTAACATGTTCTTAAAAGTGATACGAAACAATTGTTACACCTCTAGATGCCCTCCAATTGTTCTTTTATTGGCTACACAGTATTCTGATGTGTTTTTGACCTTTTTTGTTAAATTAGTAATCTAATTTTGTTGCCTTTTTAACTACCTTGAATCCCTCTCTCATCAGCAGTTGCTGTTCTCTCTTTTCATACTACTTAAATATTCTATGAATCAGAGACTCTATTCAGGCCATTCAGATGAATAGCATGGAATGGGAGTCACTGATGTCATAGAATGTCTTAGAAATATAAAAATCAAGTGCAGTAGTTGGTGAGGAGAGTGGAACTCTATGTAGATCTGAGGGCACCCCAAAGTGAGAGTATTTATTTATTTATTAATCAAAAAATCATCAAAGCATGTTAGAATACATAACTGGCATGGAAAGAAAGATGGAAGGGTAGTTAACAATGAGAAATCATTTCCCACCACCTTTAGGAATAACAGTACAGCATTTAAAAAAATGTTGAACCATTTTATGTTTTTAGATACCATTATATGGAAGATGTGGCAAGTACAGTAGCATTGCTAGGAATCTGCAGAATGGAATTGGATCAATCAGATTCCAAGCTTATTATCAGACTTTGGATTTATGTATTCAAGGCCAAAAATCTGAATTCTGAAAACTCTTTTCAGATGCAGAATCAGAATTGAAATCTAATTCCAAATCTGAGTATAGCAAAAAAATCTCCCTCCCCTTATCAGCTGCTGCTTGGGGTTCTTTCTTTCTCCTGTCTTGCAGACAGGAGGCTTTGATGGCTGTGATGAGGTGGCAGTCTGGATCTGTCTGGCAGCAACTGCCAGGCAGCTTTGTTGTTCTTCTTTTGTCGGTTATAAATCCATGATCCTCATTTGCCAAATGAAATGACCCCTTTCTCTAGTCCCACAGCAAGCCTCCAGTAGTCCCAGAGTGATCCTTAGCTTGACTCCCTCAGCTGCCCGTGGTCTGACTCCCCAGCCCCCTAGCCTCCCCCCAATTAGTTCTAAGTCCAGTAGGTAGGAGGTAGGCTGGGAAAAATAGGACTGGTGTTCCCTAATCTTCTAAAAACAGTGCTTTTAATGTACTTGTCCAGCAATACTGCTTTGTCCCCAGACTCCACATGTTCTTCCTGCTCCGTGATCTGCCATTATTTGTTGCAGAGTCCTTCCATTCTCCCAGAGTTACCAAGGAGGTAGTGGACCTAAGCAAAGCACTGGGAGCAGGCTCTGCCAAACACATATCCTGATGTTGCAGGACTGTGGCGATGGTGGTGGGAAGAGGTGCCCCAGTCACCATGGACAACTTACATGGGGATGGGGAGAGGGACGGAGTATACTTTAATTTGTACCCTTTCTGAACAATGGATCTCAATATACTGTCATATACTAGTTATGTAGCAGACCTTGAATGAACACTACACTAAATGCTGGTCTCCCTAAACTTAGTAATGCTTTGATTTCTCTGTGGAAAAAGATGTGCTGCAGCTTCATATCTCACCACTAACACATGTAGAACTGGATAGCTATGTTGTACTCTGCAACCCACTGTGCAGAGCAATGCACCTTGACAATGACCTGTAGATTGGCAAGTGGCCTTGCATGTTGAGTAGGGTCATTAGCATTTTATGTAGCAATACTGTAATTCTGAGCTTCAGTGCTAGTGTTTGTGCCTCACAAACTGCCCAGCTTGCTCAGCGAGAAGAGGTGTTTAGCACATGTGCCGCTGCTGGAACTTGATGGGTTATAGCTTTGCTTTGTGTAGTGCTCATAGGTGGTACACTAGAAATCTGTTAGCAATACACACAGCTTTAGAAATACAACTTCCAATACCTTCTTTTATCTCACGACAGTTTCATGGAGTAATCAGCCCTTGCAGTCATGTAACATGATTTTCCTATATGGGGTCTTAAGTACCTTATTGTCTTTTGTCCTGATCATCAGTTCATGATAGTTACTTTCATCTGCTATTATCAATGCTTCAATTGGTCCCAATGCTATGAATCATCATTCCTATAATGACATCCTTTTATACAAGTGTGCCATTCAATCACATTTAACAGCTGTCATATGCTATGTAATGCCATTTAAAAATGTACATCATGGCTTTTCAGAACTTGACAGTTGCATATCATGTTTGCATACCATAAAAGATGCCATATGAAGGCTTGTATGCAGCTATCGTGATGTCTTTTCAACCTATTTCTATAGTGCATAACTTTAAAAAAAATGAAGTGCTCAAATGTCAGATGTGAAGTCTTTTGCTAAATTTATATGACTCATATGTTTGTATGGCTTATAAAAAAGGTGACTTAAAATGAACAAATTAATTTTTACCAGATCAACAGGGTACAGTGACTTTTGCAAAGTATAAACTTTGTATTTCTCGTCCACAGGCTCAAGAAGACATTCTTTTATCACCATAAGACATGCAGTAATTTTTAACTTAACACATAGAATGTGTAGGCAGTGTAATCTAATGATTTGAGCATTGCTTTAGGAACCAGAAGTTCAGATGTTCAAACCTTACTGGAGTCAAACTCACACATTTTGACTTTAGACAAGTCATTTAACCTTCCATGGCTCCAGTATACCCAATTGTGGAACTGGTAGGAGCAGAATAGCACTAAAATGAGATATTGCATCTCAGCTCTGCAATCCTGAGTAAATAAATGTGAGACAAATGTACCTGAAAAATTTATGTATTCAGAGCTTAAAGGACAACAAGTCTACCAACTGTTAGTACTAGAACTGTTTTCTATGTTTCCCACAGGCAGAAGGTTGGTTTTCCTCTTCTACATAAAGAATTTGTATAGTGACTAATTTGTGAAAAGATGTACAGGTAACTTGTTCAGATTGTTCCTATCCTATCTAAAAAGCCAGTAATCACAATCTAATATTCAACTTCCTGTCTACCTCATTGTTACCATCTGCTTCAAAACTGTTGGAACACTTGGTTGCAACCCAACTCATGACTTTTTTGACTAACCATAAGCTTTTTGAACCCACAATGATTGGGTTTCAGAACATACCATCACACAAGATTGCAACAGTGCTAATGTTACCATTGACATGAGGTTGTCATTGATCGGGGTCTCAGCATGGATGCTATATTTGTCAACCTTTCAAAGGCATTTGACTCAGCTGACCATGACACCCTGCTAGATTATCCACTTTTGGAATTGACAGCTTCACTCAATAAGCTAAGAAATTGCTTCATAAACGGTGCCTAACTCATGTCTATAAATGGAGCTGAATCAACCTGTCTGCCTATTGTAAGGGTTGTTATACAGGAATCCACCCTAGGGTCCCCTTTCCACTTACCTTTATATTAATAACCTGAATCACTCTTAAGAGAGTCATTTTCCACTTACACATTGACAATGTTATTCTATATATTAGTAGCAAAGGTATTGCTGAAGTCCAATCGGTCTTGCAAAGAAGTTTTGAACACAGCAGATCTACCTCTTGGACAATCACTTAATACTCAGTGTCGATAAGACATAGTGAATGCTGTTTGGCTCTGGAAGAAGACTAAAGCAGGTGCATACTACTTTAGCTATCAAAACAAGGGTCATAAAATCCTGAGCCTGGCTTCCAAATATAAATATTTAGAAATCTGACTGGACCCCCAATTAAAACAGGAAGCTCAGATCAATGCTCTGTCTAAAATATTGAATGAGGGCCAACATCTGCTTCCATTATCATCACTGGCTGTTGCTAGAAACCTGAAGGATAATTGCCAATGCCATGGTTATTCTACAGTTTTTCTGTGATGATTTTATAGATGCAAATGCATCTGGTTAGCTCCTTCACAAGATGGACACAGAGTGTAGAACAGCTGTCTGGCACATTTAGTGCCAAATGTTCCATGGAGTACCAATCACTATACCCTTTATCAGATGCTTAACGGTCCCTCTTTGACCAGATGTTACCTGAACATCATCCACCTCTTATTCCCAGTCACCCCTGAAAAAGGGACCTTTTGGACCCAGTGAGTCTACCTGATTAACAAAATGAAATAAATAAATAAATGTATAAATGCACCCAGGAAAAAGTACTGCAATATATCACTAACTGAATACATTTGATGATGCCTAAATCAGGCTTAAGTTCCTTGAATGCCCTGCAATTTTCTAATTTTGTTTCTAAAAGCAATGTGGTAGCAATGCCTTCTCATATGCTGGCCCACTGTAGTTCACACTTTTAGATGCTTTGGCCTATCACTAGTAAAAGCACCTCAGTATCCAGTAATAATAGTGAGATTAAAAGAGCAGCCCAGAACCAGCAAAGCCAAAAGATCTAGGGGTACCACCCGCCACATAAGGCAAGAGGTACATCCCAGTGATCACGAAACAGCGACTAAGGCTTTTCCCACTCCCCAAGTTGATTCCTTATCAGAGTTGGTTATTTTAGTAAGGGGGTGCGGGGGGGGAGCAAAGCCCCCTGAAGAAAGCCACCATTACATTTTTGTCACCATTTTGGCGATCGCTGGGTTGTACCCCTCGCCATATGTGACCGCACTCTTTTGGCTTTGCTGATTTTGGGCTCGCTCTTTTTGACTAGCCTAAATCACATAGACCCAAACACCTCCTTGGTCTGTAGTGAAACATTGGTTCATAAGCCACTCTAGCCATTGTCAACACAGTCAACTATGGTAATTTTGGCACAAGTGCAGCCAGCCGTCACCTTATCTCATCTGGTGCACTCCACCAACAACTCTAGTTCCTGCCTTCTAGCAGTGAACCTTCGTTCTTCAGCTGCAATCAGCTTGTGGATATCCACTGCATTGGCCATTGCAGGTACCTGATCCATATCTTCCTGCAGCGGTTCTCTTCCAGGTAAGGAAACCTCTTGAGATGAACTCCCAATATTGCTAATAGCAGGATCGGCCTCACAGTTTTTTGAGACCGGGGAAGAGGCCTGTTCCCCAGCCCTAAGCACATCTGTCCTCCATGAAGCCTCAGGCAGACTGGCCATAGCAGCACCAGTCACAGCACCATCTACCTCAGAGTAGGGGAATTTCCCTGATGCCCTGGCCAAGTTTCCCCCCATTCACTAAAAATACCACCAACAGCTTAATCTGGTTCACGGTCAGTTGGCATTCATCTGTATCCCTCTCCTGGGTCATGCCTGAAAATAGGTAGAACTTGTCTAGTGCACTTACCAGGTCAAAAACTAAATAAATAATAGAAACAAAGAAACATAGACAATTATGAGAGAAAATTGAAAAGGCCATCTAGTCTGTCCAGAGTTCCCTATCTGCCCTGGGGACCTATTGTCCATGCAGGGTTTTATCCTCCCAATCCAACCCCCTCGCCTCCCTACTGCTATCGACCTGAGCAACCACTAATCCTTCACTCTGTCCTAGCCATGGTTAAAGCATTTATTGTCTTGGTGCCCACCACCTATACTGGCAGATTGTTCCATGGCTCCACCACCCCTTCTGTAAAATGGAACTTCATCACATCCCTCTTAAACCTACCCTCCACCAGTTTCCATTCATGACCTCGGGTGAATGTGTAACCCTGACAACTTTTCTGTAAATGTGCATAGGAAGTCACTGAAAGTGAGCCTTGACTCAGTTGACTATATTCTAACATATACCACTACGACTAGGTTTGCTACTGCTACTACAGAATGGCAAAGGACTGGGCACTACAATATTTCTGCTAATATAACCTACAACCAATATCTGTCTATACATGAAAGCTCTTTATTTTGCTTTGACTGCTACCTACTGTAGTATGCAAAGGAGGGCGTTAGCCTGCAAGATTATATAGCAATGTTTAAGTCAGTGCAACAAAAAACCTATATGACTACCTCCAGCAGCAACATTTAGAGGCAGCATGGTTTAGTGGTTAGAGGACAGACTTGGGAACCAGAAGACCCAGTTTCAAATTACACCTGAGCAAGTTTGTTACAATGAAACATTTATGAAGAGTGCTCATCATAGTTGGAAAGTCTATAAAATGCTCTTTCAAAATGGGGTGTTGGGCTTACCTGCAGCTGGCAGCAATTTATGGATTCGAGTAAGTCTGCTCCATTTTGATGCTAAATTGCTTCCATTTTAAGAACATTGCAATGTTACAGAGGGTGAAAGCATTCCTAATCACACAGTAGTTAGACAACAGCTTCACCCTCTGTGGCATCAAAAGGTTTTAAAATTGCAGCAATGTATAAACAATAAATAAATAAATAAATGTGTAAGCAATAATACCCAACAGGGTGGGAAGTATTAGGCAATACCGAACTAGCCAAGAGCATAATGAGACCTGAAGTCACAGGTGGAGGGTTTAATAGCCCCTGGAAGGTCTTATATTGCCCAATACTGCCCACCCTGGAAGGAATTATTGTGCTTAGAAAATGGCCCATTAGTAACAGTTTTAATAAAATTAAAGAAAATTTCAAAAACAAATGTAATAAATGATAAAAACAGATTAAAACTATGTTTTGTTGTAAAGTAGTCTTTCTATTGCTATACTTGCCAATAGAGGAAGCTGCTGGTTAGGATACCCTGTTTCACTTACATTCATTTAATACCTGTCCATGTTTCAATGCCCCCCCCCACCATGTTCCAGAGTGCAGAGGTGAGAGGTGAGTTAATATCGGTCCCTGTTCCCGTGCAGCGAGCTGCTCAAGTTTAGCTGCCCATGGTTTCATGGAGTTATACTTTGTTTGAGCTGCACAGTGGTGTGAGCTGAGGCACTGGTGGTAACAGCAGGAGGGGAAGTGGGCGGGCAGCCAGTGTCACAGTTCCATGGGACTTATAGTTTTTACAGACGAGAAAGTAGGTGGGCAGGTTCATGGGCATTGTAGCTTGTCTGTGATGGAGACGACAGACCATGGAAGCACGGCGGTGTGGCTGATGCATTGGCAGGTAACGGCAGAACAGAAAGTGGGCAGCCAGTCAGCGTCTCACAGGACTGGTACCCAACTGGACAAATGGGATCTTACCACTAAGGTGTCCTTTTTTTAATCTAAAAAAGGTTTCTTTTGCACACTGTCAGTGTGGAGCTATGGGTGAGCACCACGAGAAATTCAGAGTGGCTGATCAGGTCAGGAAATAGTTACTGAGTCTATGCTAGTGGTTTTGTTAAAACAATTAAAAAAAAAAAACGATTTCTTGAATGTGTTTCACTGATGACTTGGATTCCTGTATGTTGTATGGGATGTTAAAAAAAAGACGTTTACAGTGGTTGGGGACTGTGGGGGCATCCCTCACTAAGGCAGGGGAAACAAATGGCTGCCAGCTAGTTTTAAGATGGAACCTGGCATAAGGATACCTGTAAGTAAGTGAGCAGTGCCAGCAGCTATTTGTTTTTAAGGGGGCTCTGTTGAGGAATAGATGCATGACTATATCAATCAAAAAGTTTATTGTTCGACTTACAATAAGTCATGACATTACACACATAAAACCATGTACACACAATTATTTTTCTTTTGATTTGTTACATACAAAATAGATTTTAAAAAGATAAATATCCATCCATATCATGATACAATACATCTATGTCTCTACATTTAATTAAAATATAGCATTGTTCAGTTCTATTCAAAAATAAAACGTATATTAATAGAGCTTCATTAATGCTTACAAATTACATACAGGAAAGAAGAGCAAGAATTCACAACTCAAGACCAGAAAAGACCTTAGTGACATTTACAATTCTATCTATAGTCCTTATGTAGGTGTAGTTTTTTGCTTTCTATTATTTTGAGAATGGAGGCCACAGGGATCAATATGCTCTCTGTTCCTGCTTTTAATAAATATGTAATTAAATATTTTGGTTCATATTCCTGGGAACCCAATATATTCCCCAGGTATTTTATTCCTGTAAGTATTGTATAGAGAGCAAAGAATAACTAAATGGAGTAAATCATCTTGACCAAGTCCACAATTACAACAAATCTCTGTTTCCGCTTTGTGTTTATTAATTGATTCAATTTCCAATGACTCAGAAACATTCAAATCTAAATCATGTGAATAATTGCCTGATACTAGGGTTAGTTAAAAGCTGTAGATATCGTTCCATTTTGTGGACTCTTTTATTTTCTTTAACCAATTACACACCTTGTATTGTTTGCATAATTCCAGATCTTTCTGGACATAAACATCCTTACCATATATTTTATTTCTGTTGTTATTTGTTCCAGCGGGTATCTAAGACTGCTATGCATGACAATAACCCATGGGATTTAATTATTCTTTTCACTATGTGAGTACTTGGAAACAAGATATTCTGGTTCATATAAGTTATGGCCTCCTCTAAGCAAATCCTTGGTAGCCTATGTTTACTCATGGTAAGTACTTTAAGCCAGTAAGTTATTCTTTGGGTAATTTGGCACTCAATGGGTACCTGCCCTAATTCCACCCTGACAAAGGCTGATGGTGCACTAACTGGAGTCCTAGTAGTCTTTTACAAAATGTATTTGGACATGGCTCAATGTTTGTCTCTGCCTGAATACCCTACATCTCTGTCCCATATACAGTAGTAGCTGACTTCTAATCTTGGCATTTATAACTTTTATATTTCCCTGTACTGATTTTCCCCCATATCTATATAAAAATGCGTTCATTATTGGAATGAACTTTTTGTCTTATTTTCCTTTTCTTTTATGTGTATTCTCCATGTTCCTTCCTGAGAAAAGAGTATACCCAAATAACAAAATTCCCTTATTTTCCAACTTATCAATATAGGGCAGACTTAGTTATTGATATCTCTGCATTACTGCTCTACAGGCAAGTTTGTTACCTTCATTTGAAAGAGTTTTGTGTCAGCTTTTAAACTATGATGGATACTGTTCATAAATGTTAACTTCTGACTAGTCAGTGCTTTTTGTCTATAAGTTGTAAAATGTATACAAAGCAGAATGCCACTGAAAATGAGATATTACATCTTAGCTGGAGCACTTTGGGTAAACAAATTGTGTAAAGAAAGAAATTATCAAGTTTAGATTCTAGTGGCAGAAACCTGTAGCCTGTAGGAACAAAATCAATTATTTTCTCAGATATGGTATAGATATACAGTGAAAGACTGCGCATATTTGTAAGGGGGTTCTCTCTGTCGTGTGTACCCAATGCTCCCTCACACAGTGAGCTACCTTGGGGTCAGCCATGGGTTCTTTTGGGTGCAGTACTCAAACAGAATACCAGGAACAGGTATTGGTGCCTCCACCTGGGGCGGGGGTATATAAAGGCTACCGAATGTGACCCTAACCTCCAGACAAGAACAAATATTATTTGCTCCCCCACACACAGTTACTTTTCCCCCACACAGTATAAGTGCACACAAAGCAATAACAATGAGCAAGAATTATAAAGTGAACTAACCTCAGATTTATTATGGGAAGGGGTAAAGGGAAAGCAAAAAGCATAGAAACAACTTTTTTCAACAGTCGTCCCCGACACAGTCCCAGTACCACCCCCACTGGTGCACCCAGCTTTCCCCCCATGGCCGTATGGATTGTAACTGTCCGTTGTGGTGGGTACCTCACTGGGTTGATGGTGGCCAACCAGTTGATGCAAGGTTGAATGCACTTTGGGAATACCATGGAAGTAACAGTCTCAAACTTAAATGAAAGGAATTTTAGTAAGGAGCTCCAACTGGATTCCAAAAAGAGTGCAACAGATGAACTACTGTAATCTTCTGCCTGTGCTTTTTCTGTAAGTTAATAAAGTCCTTGGCAGGACTTCATCCCCTTATTAACTATCTGACTAACTAACTTGCAATAGAACTCCTTGGGGCCAAAGCCCAAAGGTACTCACAGTTTTTGAAGACTTCAGGTGGTGCTGTGAACGGATAAGGCTTGGCGGTACCACTCTGAATACAGCAGACAGTCTCTCAAGGAACAACAACTGTAGGCTGGAGATTTTAAAGTGTTACTGATGCCTCAAAGAAAACTTTAAAGCAGCAGAAATAGGCAAACTCTTCAGGAGCAAAGATCCTGTTTTCATGCAGATGACCTCAGTAATAAATAATGGGGAGGAGGAATACAGCACTAATGGGAAATACAAGCTGGATTGTGTCTAAATATTAGGTTTTGTTAAAGTTACCCTGAACATGTCACTAGCTCTGTAAGCAGGTACTGGATCCTTCACCTGTGATGGGCCTTTTGTCATCTTCAGTCCTCGGGCCTTTTGTCATCTTCACCCCCAGAGACGGTGCTATAGAGCCCTCTAGAGAAGAGGTCACACACTCCCACCCAGGCTGCAGGTGCAGGATAGCCACTGTCCACAGAGCTCTTAGGCTGACAAGGGTACCTGACAGGTTTGTGGTCACCCTGGAGGTCCGGCAGGGTACACAGGTTCCACTAGAACTTAAGCACAGCTAGCCTTCTTTACAGTCTCAGACTAGCCCAAGTAACTTTTCTTCCCAGCTGGGAAACAGTTCAACTGTTCAAATAAGTTTATGGGCTTGAAAACTGGAGAAGAGCAGTTCAAATAAATTCCCCACTGGGAAAAACAGGTTAGCAGTTCACATCTCTTCTCTGCTGGGAACATAGATGAGCAGTCTCTCTGCCTAAACTTTTTTGGGCCTGGAGGGGCCTGTCTGTACCACAGCTAGCCTACTGGCTGGTGTAGCCCCCTACACAGTCTCCACCTCTCACTTCTTGGCAGGAACTCCTCCCAGCTCCCAGGGCACAGCCCTTTTTAGAGCAGCCCCCACCCTATTGGCCAGAAGTTTCCCAGGCAAGAGCAGGGTACCCTTTTACCCCTTCCCAGTGGGGAGAATTACATGGGGCTGCCATGTTTGTTTACAGTTTTGCTGTTTTCTTTTTTAGCCTCCAGAATTTATTTTGAGCATATTCAGGAGCTGGTATTGCTATGCTCTTGCCCTGCTTGCTTTAATGGCACCAGAGAAGCCCTTCTTGTTGCTTGAGGGTAACCACGTTTAATTGTCTGGGCTCCAAAAAACAAGGGACACCAGTTTTCACCTTTAATTGCTGCAGGTGCGCATGCGCACCTCACCCATATGGCTCCCAGTCCCACTGCCCATTTAGGAACCAGGAAACCCCCCAACTAATGCCCCCAGAGGTGCTCAACACACAATTCCTGGCTCTACTGCCTACCCTGGAGCCAGGAATGTACTTAAACTGTGGCCACATGACCAGAAGCATCCACAGGAGCCACAGCTCCTTTAAGGCTTGGTTGCACATGCCTGGGACTTCAGCATGCATGGCCATGTTTGTTTACTGCCTGCTCCAGCTCTAGGACTCATCCCAACCCAGGCAGAACATTCCCCCAGCACCTGTAAGCAGCAACAGTACAACAGACCTCAGCCCTACTTTCCTTATGGGGCCAAGAAACAGAAACATCGGGCGACAGAGGCTGTGAAGATTGGGGAGGAGCCTGCTCTGAATCCCAAGGACTCTAAAAGTAAAACTCTCTGGTCCCAACCCAGAGTTCAGGGCCATAGCCCAATACAGGTAAGCCCACTTTGGGAGGGCTGACATATTAGTGGAGGAATTATGACAGTAAAGATCATTTATCCTGACTAGTACCAACTAAGACCTGTCTGGATTAGAAATAATGTCTCATTATATTGTTAACAATGTGCTAAACAATTTTAGACACAGGCCTAGATATTCAAAGGGGTTGCGCATGGTGCAACAGAGTTGCGCCGGCACAACACCGCATTGCGCCCCAGTGGGGATATTGAGACAGCTGCCTGGCACAGCACAACTCCCGATGCGCTGGGGAACAATGATAATGTATGCGGTGTAGATGCAAGGGGTGTGCCCATGCATATGTGGCACATCCCAATATTCAGCCCGGGATGTGTGGTGCATATGCTGGCACAACCCTGCATTGCATCACATGGGGGGGCTCAAAGTTGAGCCCATGAAAGGATGGAACAACTCCTGGCCACCCACAGTGTGCTGCCATGTTGCAGTGTGCAACACAGCAGCTGCCAGCCATGGGTGGCCACTCACCCACCCAAAACACTGCCCAAAAGCACCCACAGCTCCCTGGTGGTCGAGTGGTACCCCCCACCCTCCCAATCACCAGTAAATGTAGAAGACACATTCCCTGGTAGTCTAGTGGACCCCCTTCCCTCCCCATTGCTGGTAAATGTAGGAATAGCCAGTCCCTGGTAGTCTAGTGGATCCCCCTCCTGCCCGATCGCCTGATTGCCGGTAATTGTAGGGATATCCATTCCCTAGTGGTCCAGAGTACCCCCCTCCCTCGCGATTCCCTGAGTAATATATGGTTAGACTATCCCTGGTAGTCTAGTGGACCTCCTCCTCCTGTTGCCTGATGGCTGTATATATGGTTGTATGTATCCACTTTCATTATTAGATTTTTGTCTTTTTTCATCGGGTTGTTTCCACCTCGTTACCTAGCCACCACTAATGACAGGTGCAGAGGGCTGTATGCCCATTGGTGATTGTGGACTACTGGCTGTGCAGGTATGTACTAGGCAGTCCCACATATGTGAGATGATGTCATTCACATATGTGGGACTACCTAGTACAGTATGCCCTGTAAACCATTGGTCCACCCTGTCATTCGGTGGGTGGCCGAGTGGTATGCGGGTGGTTGCAGCCATCCGATGATGGGGGAAGGGGTGGGCAAGGGTCCTGTGGGTGGGAGGGGTGGGGTGTCACTGATCACCAGGGAATTATATTACTGCGATATGCCATGATCGGGTAAAGGGGAGGAGGGTCCACTAGACTGCCAGGGATTGTCTAACTATACATTACTCGGGGAATCGGGAGGAAGGGGGTACCCTAGACCACCAGGAAATGATTTCTTCTACATATTCAGGTGATTGGGAGGGAGGGTGGTACCCTGGACTACCAGGGCGATGTGTGTGCCATTTGTGTGCCAAAACTGCCTTTTTTAAAAAAATCAAATGACCCTTCTCCTGAGTATTCAAGGTGGTGCTGTGAGGCAGGCAGGGGTGAGGAATGAGTTATGAGATACTCCAGCTCACTCCCCACTTCCTGCACACCGCTCTTTTCATTGGTGCAATAGCGACCCCTCACGAACCAACCCAACCAATCCCTCAACAGATGCTGAATGTGGCTTGAGAAGGAGACAGCACTGACAATCTAGGGACCAAAAGTTCTATGCTGTATGGTAAGGCTCAAGTGCAGAGGTGGGTCAGTTGAAGTTGAGTCCTTCAGACATCTGACTGTCTGACTCATCATTATCAGGTTATCATGGCCAGGCATGAGAGAGAGGCACAGCCAGAGCTGGAGCAGCAGGGAGAAGAGATTACTGGGTAGCATGCAGCATCATCCTTCAGTTCTCCTTTGAGCCATGGCCAGTAAGTGACAGAACTAAGGTTAAGTGTGGGTGATGATAGGTCCTTCTGTTGCAGCCTGAGCAGCTAATGGTGGCTTGGGTTGTTGTGTTGTAGTAGGGGCAGGCACAGTTTGTCACAAGTAACAATGCCCCTCCAGTAGGCTGGGTCTCGGGAGCAGTTTTAAAATGGATAAGGCAGGCAGTTTCAATATATGACTGACTTATCCCTGTAGTTTTGAGTGGCGTGCTTAGTGATGTATGCTTTTGCCCCAAATGATCTAACTTGAGTTGATATGGTGTCACCATTTTATTATGAATCGCTTTGTATTTTATGCTTAGAAAAATGTTGCATTTCTGCATATATTGTGAGAATGATGCAGGTTTCTGCTGGTGGGGGGCAAGGACCAAGACTAGGGGTGATACAGTCCAAGTCTGTGGGTAGGGGATGAGGACCAAGGCAGAGAGAGGGTGGACAAGGGCTGAGGGTAGTTAAAAATGTGTAGACACATCACTGCTTTGCTCCCCCCACCCCCACCCATCCATACCAGGAGGTTAGCCTGAATCCCAATGTGTGAGAAGCATGATATCCAGCACAGGACCCCAATTTCTGTATGCCATTCTTGTTGATGAGTGATGACAAGGCAGTTTGAATTGGGACTTGTGTCAGGGTGTCATCTGCAGTTGGACACCCTTACACAAATCTTGCCCAAAACTGCATTGTTGTCACACACACTCAAGGTGGCACATGGAGACAGTGGTCTCATGCTGGATAGCATATTTCTACTTTCCCCACATAACAGTGCTGGGCAACATCAGATTAGACTAGTTTGGGCAATTAAGGCAAGGGGAACAAAGGATGAGGGCACGCACAGCTGTAATCCCTGGTGATTGGTACAATGGATTTATTTTTATAGTCCGGTAGTCACTCCTGGAACCAGAAGGAAGTGAGGGAAGTACACTAGTTGGAAACTGAGCTCCCCCTACCCCTGGACACAGAGAAGGGGGCAGAAGTTGGAGGGCACATAATGCAGTTGTGCTGTGCCCCCTAAAACTTCATTCTGGTAAAGGAAGGGGCAAGGGATGGGGGTGGGTTAGGGTGGGGAAGTGGTTTATGATGGGCTGTGTGACTTAGACCATGTAAAACTGGTAGAACTTTTGTGTCTTGTACTGTTGGGCTTAAATCATGAGTGGGAAACGTAGCTCTACCTGGTTCTACCAGTAGAACCAATTAGAACTCAGTAGAACTTGTTCAAGTTTGCACAGCCCTACACCAAGAATCTTAGTAAAAGAAAGAGTACTAAAACACACAGGGAGGGGTTAACAAAGGCCACAAAGGGTAGAGAGAAATATATGCATAAATGAAAAGGGCTACTAAGGGTAATTCAGAACATACAGTATGGGATGGCAGACAAAGGCCACAAATTACCCCCACTACAAAAGGTGCAACAAGGAACTGAAAGTGTCATAAAGAACTCTGCCACCCCATACCAGTTTTTATTTTTTAAATTGGGCTGAGGCCAGTAGCCAAACCATGTTGCAATATGGTGTAGGTATTTCAGGTATCAAAAATAGGTTGCAACTTGTCCAGTTTTGGATCAGATAATTCAATTTTTAGGGTCCTTATCTAGTCATCTGGTTTTGCTGAGAGGCAGGCCAGGTTTTGAGTCACTCTGAGTGCTCACATACTCTTAAAAGATATTTATCAAATCATTCGCTCTTTTGGATGCATGGCCAGGTTACAAACATGTTCTATTATGTCATCTGAATGATCTGCCACCTCTGCAGCTGACAACATCAACTCTGCCCTCCAAATTTTCCTTTCAAAATTCATGGCTGTCTGTAATTATCATGCACCCTTTAGAAAAACCAGAGTTAGCGGTTCTCACCTCTGCTCAAGAGATCTAGCTTGGTGGGCTCATAAGACCTTAAGCTCCCCTACTGACCTGAGTAAATTGGACCCTTTGCAAAGCCTGCAATGCAAATAAAGCAACCAGGCTTGCAAAATCTAAATACTCTGCATCATCACTCCAGAACAATCTAAGCATCCCTCAAGTTTTGGAAAGTTATCCACTCCTTATTCACTCTTCCAACCCAATCTCCTTTCCCACTCCTCAAGTTGGATAACATGCCCATCTCAGACCCTGCTGAAGTTAGCTCTTCCATCAATCCTTTTTAACCTATGTTGGCACCCTCCTCCTTCACCCTCACCTTCTCCTTCTCACCCACCATTTCATCAGCTTCATTCAAGACCCTTTTAGCTCTAAACCCCCTCAAGGGTCTGAGTCTCAACAGCCTTGACCCCAAGCTCCTTCACATGTCTGCCCCTGCCATAGCTATCCCTATCATGACTATCCTCAACCTGTCTTTCTCCATGGTTGCTGTCCCGGACACTTGGAAACTGGCAACAGTCATCCCCTTTCCAAAGGGGGTGACCTCTCTTCTCCTATGAACTCTCATCCAATCTCACTTCTCCCTAACCTGTCTAAGCTTCAGGAACACCTAGTTCTCTCACAACTCTCCCTCCATTTATTCCTCTTCCTTCCTCACCCTTCCATTTTGGCTTCCTGATATATCACTGTACCTCCACCTCCCTCCTCCAGCTCACTGACTTTATCCTAACCAGAACTGTCCAGGGATGATTACTTCTGCAGTCTTTGTTGACCAAGCCAAGACTTTGACACTATCGCATCCTCTTCTCCTGGATAAGCTTTAAAGGGTGGGTCCTTTGACTTCTTCAGTTAGTTTGTCCCATTCCTACCTTGAGGCAGATCTCAAGTTGTCTGTATCAGAAACACACTCTATCCTCTTTTTCAGGCATGTCCCAAGGCTTTGTCATTAGCCCAAGCCTCTTTCCTATTTTCTATTTTCCCAAACTACCTCCCAAATGCCTGCACCTCTGTGGCTATCCACATGCATGCAAATTATACTGTGTGCTATACCTCTGGTGCCTCTGCCTCTGACCTGGCAGCTAAGCTCCAGATGGATTTCTGCAACATCCAGCGTTGGTTCTCACTAACTCCCTGTCCTTCAGTACCAAGAAAATGGTTGCTATGATCTTTGACACCAGCCAGATGCTGGTCAGATTCTCACCCGTCCCCTCCTTCCATGTTCTTGATGATACAGAGAACGTCTCCTTTAAATACCTTGGAGAATGGTCGGATCATCACATTGGTTTCTTGCTGCATGTGTATGTAATCCACCAGAAGCTCCACCTTTAACTTGGTGCTCTGTGCAGGAATACAGCATGCATTCTGCTTCCTGCTCACAGAGAAATTATTGTCTCAAAGATGATCCTTCCCATCTTCAGTTATGGTGACATTGTGTACAGTACTGCTCCCAAGTTCACCCTGGCCAGACTGAACCCCTTTTTCACTCCTTCTGCTGCTTTGTCCCGGACTGTCCTCCTCATACTCACCATTGCTCCTTCTACTTCTCCCTCTCCCTCCCCTCCTTCTATGCCTGGTGTCTCTCTCATGGTGCTGCCTTCATATTCAAATTCTAACTTGTTTCCCTCCTACCTTACCTTATTCCTGCCTCTTCCCTCTCTTGAGACTTCACAACTCGCTTCTGCAATTGGTATCACCAGCAGAAGGAGAGAAGTGGTGTTACCACTGTATAGGTCATTAGTGAGACCCCATGTGGAGTACTGTGTCCAATTCTGGAGCTCACATCTCAGGAAGGCCATAGACAAGGTACAGGCTGTCTAGAGGAGGACAACTAAAATGCTACAGTAGCTGCATCATAAGCCCTAATAGAAGAGACTGAGGCATCTCAGTATGTACCACCTGGAAGAGAGGAGGGAGAGGGAGAACATGATAGAGACCTATAAATGCCTCACTGGGGAGAATGAGGTATAGAAGGGGATTATTTTTTAACAGGAGAAGGTGCACCAGAACAAAGGGGCATGTAGTGAAGCTGGAAGGGGAGAAATTTATTTTTATTATTTATTTAGTTTTTGTTGACCGGGTAAGTGCACTAGACAAATTCTGCCTATTTTCAGGCATGACCCGGGGTAGGGGATACAGATGAATGCCAACTGATTTTGAACCAGATTAAGCTGTTGGTGCTATTTTTAGTGAATGGGGGGAAATTTGGCCAGGGCACTGGGAAAGTTCTTCTACTTGTCAGTAGGGGAGCTGCTGTTCGTTTTGGTGAGACTACCCAGTCTACCTGAGCGTGAGCTGAGAGGTCACTGGTGAGGTGGGGAGAGGGTCTCCTCCTCCTTCGCCTCTATACGGATGGAGACCAACACTGTGGAGTTCCATATTTTGGAGGATGTGATTGCCGGTGTGTCAGCTGATGGAGGAGAAGCAATCATGCGGCAGTCCGTGGGGCCTGCTGCTACACAGGAAGCATTGCTGTCAAGGACAGAATCGATGGAGTTGCAGTGATTGCTGCAGGAAGAGGAGAGCCAGTATTTGGCCCCACACACCTTGCTGGAAACCACTTTCTGAAGTGGTCAGGTAAGCGAACCGGAATTGCAGGTTGCAACAACCACGGAAGGTACGGCAATGGTGGTCGCAACAGGAAAAAGAGTGGAGGTTGATTTGCAAAGTTGTAAAATGGGTCCAGGACAGCAGGAAACTCCTGACCAAAAAGGTGCTGTGCCGGGGCCAACTGTGGCAAGGAATGAACAAAGTAGGGATGGTGTAGTTCAACAGGAGGCTTACATGCAGCTGACGATGGGAGGGACAGCTGAGTCCCAGGATACTTGCTCCGAGGCTGGAGCAGGACAAACTACTGAGAGTGTGGCTCCTGTTGGGTCTTTACAGGCCAAATTCAAGATTGGTATTACAGGAGGGTCTATCAAAAGGGACTCAAGAAAGTGACTGGGGGAAAGCGCAGTAGTAAAAGCAGTGGTAGCACTGCTAAGTGCATTTCTATAAGCATGGGATGGGTACCACTACCCCATGGCATCAGGGATTCCCTCCCATGGGTTTGTGAAGACCTTAAGCAGGCTGGATGGTCCCAATCCCCAGATGGGACAAGCTGGGAGGCCAATTACATAGGCCACACTAAGAGTTCTGCACTCCCCACAGTTCCAACAGAACTCAGCATTCAAACAGTGTGGATAATGCATAAACTGACTCACAAATCCTACTACTAGGACAAGTTATGGGTCAGGAAGCAACCCTGGTTTGACAAAGTCTCAAATTATATGATGCAGGACATAAGAGCAATGGAGGAAACAGGGTATGTTCCTCCACACTCACGTTCCTCTGAACATATGAATTTAGGAAATTCTGCAGAAAACTCAGAGAATCTGCCCACGGTCGATGCTGTTGGGGGTGGGGGGAAGCAGCTGCTGCACCAAAACTACAGACCAGTCAGTCTTACCTCAGTAGTGGGCAAGATTATGGAGGCACTCCTTAAGGAAAGGATAGTGCAACACCTGGAATCCATAGGGGCACAGGATCCAAGACAGCATGGGTTTACAAAAGGAAGGTCCTGTCAAACTAATCTCATAGATTTCTTTGACTGGGTAACCAGAGTGGTGGACCAAGGGGGAGCAGTTGATGTCACCTACCTTGACTTCAGC
Source organism: Neoceratodus forsteri (assembly GCA_016271365.2). NCBI lineage: Eukaryota > Metazoa > Chordata > Ceratodontiformes > Ceratodontidae > Neoceratodus > Neoceratodus forsteri. Next base: position 806,800,680 of record CM028132.1, on the reverse strand, counting down.
AAAGCTTTTGACACTGTTCCACATAGAAGATTGATAAATAAGCTGGGTAGGCTGGTGGGTCAGAAGTTGGTCAACTGGGTGGCAAACTGGTTGGACAGGCAGAAAACAGAGAGGATGGTAAATGGTATACAGTCAGAAGAGATGTGCAAGTCACAAGTGGGTACCTCAGGGATCAGTCCTGGGGCCAGTCCTCTTCAACATCTTCATTAGTGACCTTGCAGATGGACTAGAGGTGAGGCTTGTCTGTTTGCAGATGACTCCAAGATCTGCAACAGAGTAGATGATCCAGATGGGGTGGGCAGAATGAGAAGAGATCTGGATAAATTAGCAAAATGGTCAGAAGAGTGGCAACTGGGATTTAATGCAAAGAGCACATAGGGAAGAGAAACCCTGAAGCCACCTATAGGCTGGGAGGGAGTTGCTAGCAGTCACAAAGGAAGAAAGAGACTTGGGCTTCATCATCACTGATGACCTGAAATCATCAAGCAGACCTCCTAAAGCAGTAGGTAAGGCTAGGGGTGTTAGGGTGTATTAGTAGGGTTATCACAAGTCATAAGAGGAGGTAATAATCCTCTTTACAAGACACTAGTTAGGCCCGTCTGAGTACTGCATTGCAAGTTTTGAGCCACACCTTCACAGGACATTAACAATTGGGGGCAGTCCAGAGAAGGGCAACCAAAATGGTGCAGGGACTGCATCAGAAGACATATGAGGACAGATTAACAGAGCTCAATATGTATACCCTTGAGCAAAGGAGGGAGAGAGGTGATATGATTGAGGCATTCAAACACCTTAAGGGCATTAACAAGGTGAAAGAGTCTAACATGTTTAAATATAAGAAAATAGCAGGACAAGAGGACACAGCATGAGATTAGAGGTGATTAAGGGGGGGAATGTGGAGAAATTTTTCACAGAAAGGGTGGTGGATGCATGGAATGGCCTACCTCAAGAAGTGGTGGCTATGAATACAGTGCAGGGCTTCAAACAGGCATGGGATAGGCATAAGGGAGCTATACAAATGAGTATGAATAGATAGGCCACTGACAGAGCAAAGCCAATGGCACATTTATAAAGTAGAAAAGAAATGGGCAGACTGGATGGGCCTTGCGATCCTTATCTGCCGTCAACTTCTATGTTTCTATGTTGCATTAAAATATTCCCCTACTCTTTTCAAGAAGTGTCATGGGATCTTTAACATCCACCTGCACAACCACCAAAACAGGCAGATGGGACCTCGGTTTAATGTCTCATCTGAAAGAGGAATGTGAGGAAGTACTTCTTCACTGAAAGAGTTGTGGATGCCTGGAACACGTTTCCAGAGGAGAAGGTGGAAGAGAGAAAACAGTGGTGGGCTTCAAGCATGCATGGGACAGGCACAAAGGAATCTTGATAGGAAAGGGGGGGCATAGCTAGAGATCAGGTAGGGTCTGCGTTGACAGTGTAGGCAGTGACAAATAGCCAGACTGGGTGAGCCAAGCGGTCCTTCTCTGCTGTCAAATTCTGTTTCTATGTATTTTGAATTTTGTGCTATCTCTTGTACAGTTTCTGTTTTTGTTATTTACTTTGTTGCACCTTATTGTATCTCTTGAGCTGTACTGCACTCCCCTCTCCCCCTCCCCCAAGGCACATCTGAAAATTAGCTTTTACAAGCTTAGTATGTCTTTCCTGGTAAAACATTTTACATAAATAAATAAATAAAAAGAGACCTTTGTTTGTAAAACCAATCTGGGAGGTGTAAATGACTATTAAGACAATTAATAGTAGTCTAATCTTTGGCACTCTGCATTTAAGTATGGTCACTTACTATTGTGATATGAAGCAGTTTGTATATTTTTGTACTGTATGCACTCCTGTTTTCCTTTCTGTATGTGTCAATCAATCAATCAATCAAATCTTTATTTATCCAGGCTATCACCATTGAGCAAGCTCGTTTACAAGGTGGACCTGCTGTTGGCAGGGAAAATTGTACACTTACGTATAAATATACATAATACAAAAGGAACAACATGTTTACAATACTGATAGGAGCAGAGTATTTACATTCCAAATCACATGTACGAGAAAGATATACATAACACAACCCGAACGTAATATATATATATATATATATATACAGTTCCCACAGGAGCAGGATGTGTATGGATGTCATATACAAACCATAGAAGAAAAAAGAAAGATTATTTATATTCCTGTCCAGCAGAAACACGTTATAGGCCTGGATGAACTCTAGATTTAGAGTAGCTGCTTTATTGGTCCTTGCAAGACTAGATCTAGAGCAATGATTTGATATTTTAATGGACTACAGATGTATTAGTAAGCTTGAAGTGATTGTTCAGTCCTTCTTCAGAAGTTTCAAGAAGGGACTGCTGGTCCGAAGCCAGCACTTTGTTCTTTAAGTTAAGGTCTGTGAATATATGTTGGTCCATTAAAAGGTATCAAATCATTTGCTACAGGCCTGGATGGAAATTCCTAGGCTATGGAGGTGTGCATAACAGTGTGTAAGCATTAGGTAAATGCAGCAGGAGGGGGTGGTGAATAAGAGGGATGCAGAGGGTGCTAAGGGCAAGTGGGGCAGAGGGGAGAGGAGTAGTAGTGGCAAGGGCTGATTTGGATAAGCAGCTGGGACTAATGTTGAAGAAGAGAGGAACAATAGTCAAGCTGCTAGGAGCGATAGCAGCAATTACAGATTTCAGCAAAAGTTTTGTCATAGAGGGTCTTAAAGAAGACAGGACTGACAGGTGAGCTAAGTCTCAATGTTTTTTGTATCCTATTCCAGAGAGTAGGCAGGGCATAACTTATGGTGGCCCTTCCAAAGCGAGTGTTGGCCCTTGGGACATTCAAAAAAATCTGCAATTGACTTCTTAAGGCATAGTTCCTAATAGGACTAAGGGGGAGACAGTCAACAATGTATTGTGGGAGTTTGTTGATAAGGGCTCGGAGCGTCCATAGGGCTGCATTTCTATAACGCCTGAATTGAAGGGAGGGCCACCCTACAGCTGCGTATAAAGAGCAGTGATGTGTGGAGTACGGGAGGCCAGTTATAAATCTCAGTGCTCTATGATATAATACATCCAGTTTTGCAAGATATGAGGCAGGGCAATGGCCATAAATGAAGTCAGCATAGTCAATTAATGAAAGGAATGTAGATTGGACAAGCTGTCTTTTTGCGTCTGTGGTCAAGAGGTGTTTAATTCTGAAAAAAGACCAAGTCTCTGCCTCAGTTTTTTCAGCAGTTCTTCTGTGTGTTCCACAAAGAGAGTTTGTTGTCTAGCTAAATACCAGGGTATTTGAATTTAGTCACAAATTCAAGATTTTCTCCTAATAAGGTAGAGATTGATGGTAATGGACTAGCGACAGCAGAGTAAGCCCTGGGCCTGATGGTGAGAAAAGAATGGCCTTGTTTTTTTGCATTTAGTAGTAACTTTTGCTAAGGAGCTGGTACTGCAGAGTATTAAAGTCAGCTTGTAACTCAAGCGCAGGCAGCTTCAGGAGATTCCTGGCTTAAGTAGAGCACCGTGTGGGCTCAGCAAACAAGTGAATACTGGCATCTTTGATGCCTATGTCCAAGCTGTTGATATAAATGGCAAACAGTAATGGGCCCAGTATGGAGCCCTGGGGCACCTCTTTTATTGGTTTAAGTGGAGAAATCTCTCCATCAGCCTTAATTTGTTGCTGTCTATCAGAAAGGTAGTCTTGGAACCATCCCAGTGCGGTTGAGCCAATGCCTATAGTTTTAAGGTGGAAGGGCAGGCAGTGGTTGACAGTGTCGAAAGCCTTACTGAGGTCCAGAAACATGGCACAAACAATTTTTTTGTTGTCTAGGTCCCGTTGCCAATCATTAGTAACCTTTGCCAGTGCTGTAATTGTACTATGCTTAGCTCTAAAGCCAGACTGCATTGGGTTGAGTAGTCTAGCATTGTCTAAGAAAGATCTCAGCTGCGTATCCACAATTTTTTCCAGAAGTTTTGAAAGTATGGGAAGAAGGGAGATTGGTCTATAGTTATTTAGGTCACAGGGGTCCCCTACTTTAAACAGGGGAATGATGTGAGCAGTTTTCCATGCCTTGGGGATGGAGCCTTGTGCTAGGGACAGATTGAATAGGTGTGTTATAGGTGTAGCTAATATATATGGTATGCTATTTTCAAGAAATATAGGTCGAAGGAGTCAGCCCCAGCACTTTTTTAGTATCTAGTCATAGAAGAAGACCTTCAACTTCTTTTATGGTGGTAGGTGAAAAGGAGAAGTCCATGTTATTGCTACTTGGTTCTGAAGGCTGGGTGTTAGTCTGAGGAGAAGGCTACTTACAGGTGCGTTATCAAGCGCCAGGCCAACTGGCGGCAAAGTGATTGTTGAAAGCTTGCAGTATCTCTAATTTTATCATTAATGATAATATTATCAGTGATAATTTTGGAAGGAAGCACACTTCCTGAAGTACAGAATATCTCTTTTATGGTGGACCAGAACTTGGTAGGGCAGTTTGTGCTGAGAGTAGCTAGGTTTGATAAAGTTGGCTTTGGCCTTTCTGACCAACTTAGTACAGAGCGTTCTAGATGCCCTGAAGAGACACCAGTCTGCGTCGGCACGAGATTTATGAGCCATGTGTCCTAATTGTGATATATTTTAGTTCATTTGTTGTTAACTTAATAATTGCATTTTTTATTGCCTTTGTCACTACATTGACTCCCTTTCTATTGAGTCCTGAGCAGTTATTGTGTTTGGTTTCAATGCAGCCTGTATATTCCATGACATCACACCATTCTAGGCCATACAGCTGAATAACATGGAAGGGTGTGCCCATACATCTCAACCTCCTGACCCTCATATCAGGGACAAATGACCATAATCGAGGACACATCTGAAAAAAATATTACTATCAGCTCAAGCAGCAGGCTTCTTAGTGTAAATGGCATTTCTGAATGAGAACTCAACAGTAACAATAATTGCTGACGTTATTGTATAATTCAGATCCATATTCTTCAGTGACAGATATGCCAAATTAAGGAAGGACAGAGAGAGATTTCTGAGGCAAAATCAGGGGTATCCCTGTAAGTCAGACAGTTGACAAGTAGTAGCTGCTGAGCTGAAGGGAACACATTGTAGACCCAAAGTGCACTACAAACGTAAAAGATACCTTTATCCGAAACTGGTCAAAGTGGAGCAGAATACATGATTGATATAGAAAAGAAAATGGGAGAGTATTTTAACAGTATACAATTATTTCCTATTACTAATAAAGTCTAATCTGGCATCACAAATGGCTTTGGACAAGGAGCAATATACTCATCAGTCATAAAAAGGTGTGGCGCTATGGGTGGAGTTTGGAGTTCGGGGTGTGGTTTAGTATCCGATTTTTCTGTCATCCAAAGGTGGCAACCCTTATCAAAAGGAGAGATGTGGAATGGCTTTCTTTTTTTGAATACAAATAACCACATTCCTTTCAGTCAGAACAATACACCTTTTAGTAAGCTCATACAATGAAGTGGCGTTACTTAGTACCCTTGTAATCAACATACACCAAATGAACGGCAGCAGTCCCTAAGAGTCAGCACCTAATAACTTTCAGTAACTTTCAATAGTTGCAAAGGCAGTTCTGTAAGAGATAAATATATTGCAGTGTTTCTTCACAAAGTTTAAAAGGCATACTGAATAGTTCATCTTACAGTGCATGTCACTGTGTACAAGCAGGGAATACGAAGCAGTTTCCTTTACCAGCATATAAATTTGCACATAACCTGCCAGTACTAACCATATTACTTGTTAACATTTTTACATACTCTGTAGCTATAACTGTGAAGATGTTTTTAGTAAATGGCCCAAACCCACCAAAACCTCGACACAGTAGGCCTGCCTTCTAGGGCTACAATACAGAAGTTACTGCGGGTTTAGTCCATTTACTAAAAATTGTATCTTCTGAGTTCTGGCTGCAGAGCATGTAAAAAAGTTAGCAAGTAATATTGTTGGTACTGACAGCTTATGTGCAAATTCATATGCAGGTAAAGGAGACTGCTTCTTATTCCCTGCTTGTACAAGCTGTCACACTCTATAAGACAAACTATGGTTGCGGTATACTCTGAACAAAGTGTAATGCTTTGTTGTTCATTGATAAAATGAAAAAAAAAGTAAAAAAAATACTTTGTGAATAAACACTGCAATATATTTATCTTTTAAAGAACTGCCTTTGCATTTTACTGAAAGTGCATAGGTACTGACTGTTTTGGGACTGTCTGTGTATTTTAGTCACATTCCTTTTAGGCAACTGATAATAGAACTGCATGGCACAAAAGCTTGTGCACTGCAAAATGTACTGTATGCACAATATCTATTTTGAACCAGTAAAAGCTATAATTATGTTGTCCTATGAGTCTTGTTTTTCTTGCACCAGTGTGACAATGAACATCTTTCTTGCACTTCTTTTTTAAAACCAGAAATGGATAGAAGTGTCCTAGGTTCACATAACACAAGTGTACACCATACCAAAAGCGTGTTCTCATTTCAATAGATTTCTCATGGTTAGGACTTTTTACTAAGTATTGGAATTCTATTTCAGGGAGACATAACTCTTCCCCCACTCCAGCGGTGTGACTTCACAGAACATACCATTATTCCTGTATTGCACTGTGGGCTAACAATCCCAAATGTTCAGTCTATAAAGTAATCTTGCTATAAGACACTGCAGTAACCATAACATGCTGTATGATTATATGCTGTAAAAAAAAATCATGCAACTGTACCTTACACTGCAGCATGCATTAACGTGTACATTCAGAGGTTTTCAGCTTCTGGCTTGGGGCAGCTAATACTACACTGCCTCCTTCCTATCTCTTGGTGCAGTTGCATTTCCTTGGTGCAGCAAGAACAGTTTCTACTCTCTCCAGCAGTTGCTAAATGCAAAAATATTAGTTCCAAAGCTAGTGTCACCATGCCTATTTAGTAGTATGGGATTTATTGAGCTGGGAGATATAAATGTTACTTACCTCATTATAGCTGTTACAGTTCTGTAAGTAACCTCTTCTATGGAAACATGGACAAGGTGGGCCCTTCTCCAGAAACATACTACCCCAATTTGTTTTTTTTGTTCCTGAGGCCAGGCACCCTCCACAACAGTACCCTTAAGTTATGCCAAGACTCACTATCATGGTACTGACCTGCCCATGCAGTATTGCCTGAAAGATGCAGTATCCAGATAGTGAGAATCCTGGCAATAGTAAACCTGACAGACGTTTACAGGGGTAAGGTAGCAGATGTGACGGTTTGCTACCTTACCTCTGCTGAAGGTCTAAAAATCCTGGTTGGATCCAGAGGCTGGCCGAGCTCCCCTGGCGGTCTTATGGGCTAAACCACTGGCAGCTCAGCCAGCGTGCCCTAGGAGGCCCGGGTTCTGGTCTGCACTGCATCCATTTATTTTATTCCCCCCCATAACTAATTTTGTTTAACTCTGAGGTCTGCTCCCTCTCAGAGTTTGTTATTTTAGTTACAGGAGGTGTGGGGGGCATGAGGGATTCTGGGGGCAAAGCTCCCCGAATTGCATTTTGTATTTTTCAATCAGATGCCCGACATTGTATTGTCGGGCATCTGATTGATTCAGGAGTGTGTATTTTGAGCCACTAAACTTGGTATCCTGAGACTCAGGATATCAAGTTTAGGGCTAACATAGTATATCCTTTACAACAGGTCCTCTTATCACCACGTTGACTGCCTCTAGAGTGTATTGTTGTAGCACCTGACATTGGCCACAGGAGGTGTGTGCAGATGGTGGTCTTCTACAAGACCTCAGTACAGCTTGTATCTTATCCATAGAGTTGCTGCAGAATGCAGCTCCCATCAGCTAGCCCAATGAGCTGTAGACCCAAGTTTACCCCTGAACCTGGGTATACCGTGCTGTGCTGTCACAGGAACCCAGCCACTGGGCCAGCTGCACTAGGTCAAGTAAGAACTAGTGCACTGTATGCATGCTATGAGGACTCCATTAGGGCCTAAAGAGCCCAAGCAGTTCCCAAGCTCTTATACTATAAATAAACAAAGGCCGTTTATAGTTTAGTCAATACTGTGAGTAAACCTCATGGTATAACAGCTCTTAGTGTATGCAAACAAGATAGCAGACATTTGTTAGACTAATTTCCTGTATGTAACAGCACACATCTTTATAATTGATTGACCTCTGGGTGAACACAAGACAAGATAAAAAAGAATGACTCACCATCTTAATACATTGATGCAACTGAACCGACTAGTTAAATTGAAATCTTTATCTTTGACAGACTCCACACCATGCTCTGCATGAGTAAAGAAGAGTCACAACACTGTGTACACAGCACAGTGTAAAATTCAAATGAACGTCTTCCATCATCTAACATTTTCAACCTCTCAGACAATGGAGTTTATCTGATGGTAAAACTGAGTTTGCACATTTGTAGCTCACACTGTGGATCAGAACTACAATAGCATGGAGGAGCACCTATAGCTAAACTAACATTTATGAATATCATGCTAAAAATATATATCTTTTTCTACAAAGCTTTTTTCTCCCACAGAGCTGGCCTGGCATCAGCCCCAGACCACTGCTGGGTGGTACACACCTCCCCCAAAACTTACCAGTGACAAATCCACTACGGATTGCCCTCCCCTAATGGTGGGGCCAGGAAGAGGAGGTCTGTCCTACTCCTCCACCCGGTGTCCACATTCAGAAATCACTGGGACTGGATGGCAGCACAGGCCAGGGAACAGCCTATGCTTTATTCACCGGCCCTATTTCTATTTTTGCCCAGCCCACCATCCTGACATCCGGTACAACACATGGCTGGCCTTGCATGCTGCAGATGCACCCTTGAGAAGGAGCAAACTCTCCATCCCAATGCAGGGGTTGCCACAGTCATGGATCTCAATGCCTTTCCTCCCTTTTATAGGAGTGCTGCTGCATGGTAGCGCCTTCCCAGCCTTTGGGCCAACCCAACCCAGTTCCCGTGCTCACTCCCAAACTCAGTTCCTGGCATGGGGAGACCAAAGTACTAGCTACTTGGCTGTCAGGCAGCCACTCATGCCAAAAAGCTTATGGCAATTTTGTACTTATAGTGCATACATATAGGACCAGTTTCTTAGAACATGCAAACTGCAGAAACAGTGCACAAATTCATCAGGATTTTCAGCAGGGAAATTTTCTTACATAGAAATACAAATTGTGGTGAAAAAGAAATAATGCAACCTACTGAGAATTGAACCCAGGCCCCCGGAATACCATCCCGGTGCTGTAAGCACTAAGTTACAGGCTCACATTGTTGGACCTGGGGTTTCTGGACACACTTCCATTCTCTGGTATTGCAAATCCTGCAACTAGGAACATTCAAGATGACAATTAGATGTTTGTGGTGCAGTATTAGCCTCTGCTTGTAATTAAATAAAATTGTAGTAAGAGAAAAATAATAGTGACCTACTGGAAACTGAAGCCAGGCCCCAGAATACCATCCCAGTGCTCTAACCACTGAGCTACAGGCTCCGCACAAAGTCACATTTTTCTTCTCACCACGATTGTGATATAATTGCTAAGTTGTTAGCTACCAAAAGTGGTACAGGCCAAGTCAATCAGTAGCTTCAAACAGTGATGGGACAAGCAGGTGGGTTTAGTTAGGAAAAGTATAAAAAGGGAGGATTGCCACGAGGACAAGACAGTGTCATGAGCCTCTGGCCCCAAACCCGGGCAGTCGGGCAGGACCTCCTGTTTGCAGAGAGGATCCCCTTTTCAAGAACTCGTGAGCAGGAATAAGGTTCCAGAAGACATACCAACCTTCCTTTTCCCAGTGGGAGGGTGGAAACTGTAGTTTCGAGTTACCTTGACTCTGCACTACTTTCAATATTTGAATCCCACCACTGCTACTGGCTACATCTTGCCTAAGTAGTTTGGGTATGATAGCTGAGCGGTACTATCTGTCAAGGCACACAGTCTTTTCAAAACCCTTCTGTTAAAATTTTAAATCACACAATCATTCCCCAGGCAGAGTTGATAACAAAAATCATAAATGTTTACTTAAACTAAAAGCAATACAGAAAAGTCTGCAGTTTGGAAGAACTTTGAAATGCAGATAATAAGAAAAGTAAAACTGGATGGTTTACAGAAAACACTAGGTACTGTTATTCTAAACTATACCTTGTTTTTGATGTTAGAGTTCAGACAAGATTTTAAATGTCCTTGTAGAGATGAGTCCTTAAGCAGCAGTTCTGTTGCAAGTGTTTATTCCAAGTCATTTCCTCTGAATATCCTTTTTAAAACAATCTGCAGGTGCTTTCCTTGATGAAAAGTCTTGGTTTCCAAAATTCTGACTTAAAATCAGAATTTTCTGTTCAGTATGTGACAAGTCAAACTTTCCACACACTTAGAGATTTTTTTCAGGTCTACACATATACTTCTGGTCTTTAAGTATATGCCAGCTGGACAGGCAATCTGACCCCCAGCTAAACTGTTTATCAACTGCCCTGCATTCAAAATGTGTCTGATTATATACATAATGGTCATTTTTTTTGGACACACCCACCTTTTTTCCTCTGGGGTGGGGTTAAATGGTTCCAAGACAATACGGATATTAGGGTGCAACAGTTTGCATTTTCCTGCAGGTGTCACAGTGGTTCCATGTTAACCTCAGTGATATCTGGTCCTTGTAATTGGCTTAACCCTGACCCTGGGTCATCCCCAACCTCTTCCTGTCATGGAATGCTAGATACCCAATTTTCTCTAAGAGTTATGTTTTCCTGGCTTGATAAAACTGTCTTCCTTATCTGAAGATGTACCAGATTCAAAATAGCCATTAGAACAATTAAGGCCATTTTTGTAGGTTCATTCCTAAAAGCCTTTTAAAGTGATAGTGTCTTAATTCTAAAGTACATTACAGCATATACAATATGAACCCACATAAAAGGATCTAGACCTATCATGCAACATGCAGAACAGTGAAGCAGGGTGGGCAGACTTGATGGACCAAGATCCTTTTTCTGCCATTAGTGTCTATGTATCTATAGGTAGAGGGATTACTTGCAGAAGAAGGGATGTGATAATGCCACTGTACAGGCTGCTGGTCTGACCTCACTTGGAGTACTTGTAACGTTTGGAATCTGTGCCTAAGGAAAGATTGGGATTGGCTGAAGGCAGTGCAGTGGAGTGGAGGGCTACAAAGATGATGCAGGGGCAGCAGGGGAGAAGGTGTTAGGAATATCTGGAGGATCTGAACATTTGTACTATGGAGAACAGAAGGGGACATGATTGAGACATTCAAGTTCCTCCATAGAATCAACAAAGACTTGTTCACATTAGGTAGTAATACTTCCACCAGGAGAAACTCCATGAAACTGGTGAAAGGAAGGATCAACATAGATGTTAGAAAGTATTTTTTGTTACCAAAAGCAGGTGGCAGAATGGAAAAAAATCTAGACAAAGTCATACGAGCTGAGATGACGAGAGGGCATTCAAGAGGGGATGGCAGAGTCATATGGGTATAATGTGGTTGTGTACATTGGGGGGGCAGGGGAAGTTAGAAGAACTGACAGATGCTCAATCAATGCATTAGATAGGCATCTAAGGGCAGATTCAATGGGCCACTGATCCTCTTTCTGATGACAAATGTTCTGTTTCTGTGTTTCTTATTATAGTCTTTTGTCAAGGACTATTTAGAAGAACAAATTAAACAACTAAGTATTATGGACAATGGCCAGTATGGCTTTCTTAAAAATAAGTATTGCCTTCTAAATCTTTTCACCTTCTATGAAAAGAAAATCAGTAACACACTTAATAAGGGTATCCCAGTAAATCTAATTCTATTTGACTTTAGCAAAGCTTTCAACAAAGTCTCTCATGTCAATCTTACCATCTTTAAAATCAAAAGAGTAACACATCAACTGCTAATTGGTTATGGGATAGGTTAACTAACTGCACACAACAGATACGTGTAAATAGTAGATTGTCTGAAAACATTATCAGTGTACAGTGGAGTACTACAGGGCTAATTTCTTGGCCTAGGCCACTTTAAATTCACTGTGAATATCCAGAGCTCACTCTGCAGAGAGTCAGAATATTTTCCATATCACACTCCTGCCCACCATGTATCCTCTAGATACCTAACCAGATGAATATATCAAAAGTGTATAAAACTAATACAAAATATAAAGCATTCTATGTGTTCCAACCTACTAAAACACACTATTTATGTGCACTAGCAAAGGTGCATACAAACATAAAACCATATAACCATACAGCCCCACACCCCACCCCTCACAAATCACACACCTTGTAATGATATCCCTAAAGTCGGGAAAAGATTAAATACAGAAAACTAATTATTTCAATGTACACTAAATACAATGGATTTGAAAACACATTTACAGGCTAATATTATGCACAAGGAACTAAGTCTTTGATGGTGAACTAATATCACTCATTTAAAGTTATTTTTTATGCTTCAGCAAGGGTGCTTGTTGGAAATGTCCATTAAGGCCAGGATAATTTCCTGTCTTCAATTTGTGCTGTCAAAATGAATGATTGTCCAAGTCTCCACCTCATAAACCCAGGGTCATATATTCAATTCCCATAAAGACAAATGCATGTCCAGGGCCCTTCATTTTTACACGTGTGGCTAAAGCATTTTCTTTTGCTCTTAATCTGATATGTTTCAAATGTTCCAAGATACGTGATCTCAGTTTTCATTTTGTCTTTCCAACGTAAAGCAGGAACAAGTGCAATTAGTCAAATTAATCACCACTTCTGTACTGCATGTAATAAAGTTCCATACTTGAAATTCAATAAGGGACACAAAAAAGTTGTCTCCCACCTGGACACGTGGACAAGCTCTGCAGCACTATGTGGGAAGGACAAAGCACAAGTTTAAAGAGATGATCAATGAACATATAAGGAGCATTTTGAATAAGGGGTAGGATTCAGCAATAACAATATATAATATGGAAACAAGAGAAGGCACTAGACATGAATGGAACTTTGTGGGTTTAGAAAAGGTTGTAATGGGGACTGGAGGTGTGGATTTAGAAACACTTTTGGGACACAGAGAACCACACTGGATTTTTATAACACATGCCATATCTTATCCAGGCTCCATGTCAATTTGTCGCAGCAAATACTGCAGTCAGAAAAGCATGGACAACACCATGTCCAGTGAATTTGGGCTGGAATCAGTGGTGAAGTGTAGATTTACTATTACAACACCACGCTGCCATGGACCGCCACTCCAGTGAAATGTTTTACTTGTTTTTTTGTTTTGGGACAGTATTCCCCGATGCAGTGTTGACTTGCACAGTGTTGTTTGCCCTGTTTCTGACAGCTCAGTACTGTCTGCCACATACTTGACTTCTACCTCTTATCCAGGGCTAAATGATAAGATGGAGATTTTAGCTTTGTTTCTTATCTGATGCTGATTTCTATACTATACTATCAGTGTCTGGCTCCAGTAATGATGATGATTTTTTGAATGAATTCAGAAGTTTCTAAACAGGGACATTTTAACAAAGGTATTAAAATAGGACTGTTGCTCAAAAATAAAGGTAACGGAATTAGAGCTTGAACAGTATATTTTCAGCTAGATTTTTAATAGCATAAATGTTTTTAAGCATTAGATTATTGAAACCTTATTGTGTGAATTTTGCTGCTCAATGACAAATGTTATTGTTATATGAGCTTTGTAATGTTCCTCATCAAAACATAAATCAATGCAAATTGTGAGCTTTATTGATTGACTAAAACATGATGAAAACATTAAAGTAAGATTGTTTACATTGTATTGCTTTGTTTTCACGATAAATGTAATTTTCACGAGTGTTCACATTGAAAATGCTGTGCTGCACTTTACACATAGGCTCAGATATTCAAACTGTGCCATTCTGTGGTGCAAGCCCTTGCGCCGCTCAAAAAGTTGCGCAGGGGTGTGGCCAGGGTGATATTCAATGGAGTTGCGCTATTGAGCAACTTCTTTGAATATCGCCCCATGGCCACAGCCACTGTGCATGGCGCAGTGGAACTTGCACCACCGTAAGTGGTCATAGTGGAGCATTCAGATGCGGTCGCGCAAGTTCCATTGCACCATGCGCAAACCTGCGATATTCAAAAGGTGACATGCAAATGGGGCCATAATTTATGCAAGGCACACGGGGGACCATTTGCATCTAATTACAGCCCCATTTGCATGCCATTAGCATGCAGGTGCGCCGATCCCCGAGGACTTGCGCCTGGCGCCCTGCCAGGCAGCAGCGGTCGGGGACCAACGACCTTGCAGCCCGATCAAGGGCATAACAGTATCCCCCCCTCCATAGCCCAATCGCAGGCAGCACAATAGTCTTTCCACCCCACAGCAGCCCGAAAGTGGGCATAACATTATCCTCTCCCCATTAGCCCGATGCAGGCATAAGCAAATGTTTCCCCTCCCGAGTAGCCCAACCGAGGCATAAAGTAAATTCTTCCCCACCCCCAAGTAGCACGATCAGGCATAAAATACTTCTCCCACCCCCGACTAGCCCGATCAGGGCATAAAGTAACATCTTCCCCACCCCCGACTAGCCCGATCAAGGGCATAACATCAACCCCCAAGACCAATATCCCTGGTGGTCCAGTGGATCCGAGCCCGATCGTGGGCATAAGGTCAAACCCACTCCCCAAAGTCCAATATCCCTGGTGATCTAGTGGCCCCACCCCACCCACCCACGGAGCCCCACCACCCGCTCCCCGCCCCGTCAGCCAGCGGGCAGCAGCACCCCACCCACCTGCCACCCTGCCGCCTGCCGACTGAAGCTGGTAGGGCTGCATGCCCATTGGTTCAGAGCAAGAGCCACCGGGCGTGCAGCTCCATACCGCATAAGGCAGTCCAGATATGTGAATGAAAACGGTTCTGCGGCGCTGCCTCCCAGCCCCTCCCACAACCCGCACTCCACCCACTGCGCACCCAGCCTCCCCACACACCCCTCACCCCATACTTACTTCCAGACTCCGCGCGACGATCTTCGTGGACGGGAACTCGTCTGCACGCTTCAAAGCGACCACGAACTGGGGGTTTCAACTTCACTGCATATCTCAGTCTTTTGGAATTTTGCACAAATTTTCAACATAGGTTTTGGACCTTTTCTCATGATGATGTCACTGTCATGGTTCGGCTCAAAGGGTGATTTCGCAGGCACCGCGCAGTCACTGCATGAAATCACCTTCAGCCTTGAATAATGCCATGACAGTGACATCATTCATGAGAAGGGGTCCCAAAACCCATGTTGAAAATCTGGTGCAAAATCCAAAATGACTGTTTCATTTAGGCGCAGCGTTATGCAGTTCCTACGCAGGCTCGTAGTTCGCGAATTTTCAATATTTTCACTCCACATTTTCAACGTTGCCATTTTATCACACCTTCTTATGAGCTGTACAGCTGTCATTTTTCACATCTTACCCAAAACGTGTTTCCTGCCATGTAGCAGCATAATGGCGCAGTCGGTCTGGAAATCAATGTATGGAACACATTAAGAAAATCACAGTGATACTGTTCATGAGCAGAGGTCTTAAATGGTTATGTTGAAAATTTGGTGAAAAAAATCCTAAAAATTACTCTTTTACGACTGTGCGTTGCGCAATTCCTACGCACGTTCGTACGTTTGTGAATTTTCAATATTTGCCCTCCAGATTTTCAACATTGTCATTTTACCACACCTCCTCATGAGCAGTACAGCTGTCATTTTTCAAATCCTTCCCAAAATGTGTTTCTGCCCATGTAGCGCACAATGGCGCAGTCGGTGTGCGAACTCAATGTATGGGACACATTAAGAAAATCACAGTGACACTGATCATGAGCAGAGGTCTTAAAATGGCTGTGCTGAAAATTTGATGAAAAAATTCCTAAAAATTCCTGTTTTATGAGTCTGCGTTGCGCAGTTCCTACGCACGCTCGTAAGTTTGCGAATTTTCAATATTTTCACTCCAGATTTTCAACAGTGCCATTTACCACACCTCCTTATGAGCACTGCAGCTGTCATTTTTCACATCTTGCCCAAAATGTGTTTCCTACCATGTAGCGCATAATAGCACAGTCGGTGCGTAACTCAGTGTATGGGACACAGTAAGAAAATCACAGTGACACTGTTCATTAGCAGAGGTTTTAAAATGGCAATGTTGAAAATTTGGTGAAAATTCCTAAAATGACTGTTTACAAGCGTGCATTGCTGGTTCCACGCATGCGTTTCATGGGTTTGCTGAATTTTCAATATTTCCACTACAGATTTTCAACATTGGCATTTTACCACACTTCCTTATGAGCAGTACAGCTGTCATTTTTCACATCCTGCCCAAAACGTGTTTCCGCCTATGTAGCACACAATGGGGGTAACAAACAGGTAACGCTGACAATTTATTGTGCAAATACCAGCAATCGCACAGGGCATTAGGGTAAAGCACCATACATGCCAAGCACCACTGCAAATACCTGCAAGCGAACGTTCGGCATTGACAAATGCTTGTTTCTTATGGTAAAGCTCTGTCAGACATTTCTATGGATCCTGAATGAGGTTTTCTGCAGTTTGTAACTGGTTTGTTGAAAATACACTAATTTTATATTCCAAAAAGACAACATCAATGTTACTTGATACTACATTTATGTTGAGTGCTAACCCTTCTTTAAGATTTGCAAGATAGCCTAGGAAATGGTATTGAACAAGTTTACCAATTCAGATATTTCAATGTGCTTATGCAGCTTGGTATGATGTATGCTTATGATACTTAGATACATTGTGGCTGTTCACCTCTCTATCTGTGGGATATACCACCCTGTAGGGGTACTACAGTGAGAAAATCTAGAAGAGGGTTCCACCCCTATAGGTGCCATGGGAATGATTCCCTTGGCTAAAGAAAGCTTAGGAAGAAGCCCACGGGAAAGATAGATGAGCTGCTGGAGGAAAAGGGGAGGATGGTGAGGCAATGAAAGAAATGATCCTGGACTAGCCAGGAGCACTGGCCTTTTAAGGCCTGATGGGGGAGTAGTTTGCTGCTCTGCCCATTGAACTAGACATAGCCTTGCAATTCAATGTTCTTACGCAGCTTAGTATGATGTATGCTTATACGATTAAGACATATTGTGGCTGTTTGCCTCTCTGTAGGGGTACTACAGTGAGGAACTCTAGAAGAGGGTTCCACCCCTATAGGAGCCACTGGAATGATTCCCTGGGCTAAATGTAGCTTAAGAAGAAGCCAAAAAGAGTACCCAAAAAGGGTGTTCAGCATGTGAGGCTTTCAGAATGATATCGAGGATGCGAACGAAGGTCGATAGGTGGAGATGGATAGGACAGGAGAGAAACGGATGCAATGAGAAATAATCAACAGAGAGGAAGCTAACATGAGGTAGGAGGGCAAGACTTCTAGGAGAGAGGAACAACCAGGCACCATCCAACTCCATCCAACATGGAACATAAATACAGAACCTATAAAATCTCTAACCCTATCTAAATATTATGACCATCAGCATGGAGGAGAGGAGAAACCCTCTTTGAGGAGAAAACCTCTGGGGATCCAAGGCTTAGTCGCTTCCTCCAGCCTAAAGGATGTTTTGGTTAGGAATTGGTCAGCTACTGCAATTTGAGTCGTGATTAAGTAAAGAGGAAAAGATTTCAATTTAGAGGAGCTCTCTCTGTCCTTCTAACAGGAATGCTTTTGAGGGTTGTAAGTGATGTCTCTGTAAATAGGCCCTAAAGCAAAGGATGAGAGAAATTACTGCTGAGGCACTCAGATAACCTACACAAGCCTATGAATCAGATCAGGTGAACTGGAGGTGGTCAGATGGAGAACAGCGTGAAGGGTGCTGCCAAACCCTCTCGGACAGTAAAAGGGGCCCTGCTGATGAGAGCCCCACCTCTCGTAGCTTGAAGTCTTAAATTCTACATCCAGAGGTGTCGCCGAAATGAGGGACGACTAAAGGTCCACCCAGAGTGAAGATATTCTCACTATGGGCCAGGGAGAAGGACTCTGCTCTGAACTTTGTATGCTCTAGATACGGACTTCGTGGGTGAAGAGCGAGATCGTTGGCTACAGGCTAGCCCTGAGCCATGGATCAATGGACATGGAAGGCATGTCTCTGAGTGAAGAGCAGGTTGAATTGAAGTAACATGAGACCCATATGAGGGGTATGTTCGGATAGTCAATGTGAACAAGGAGACCTAAATAGAGGTTGGACGGAGTGAAGCAGACCCTGATGCGGGTCCTGAGATGGATATAATGAGTAGTAGCCACAGGAGAGCATGCCAACCAGGTCCATAAATGAGTCAAATTAGGAGTGGATTGACGAGAATGGCCGGATGCAGCCAGCAGTCGATGGTGGAGGTACAGAGTACCAGGAGTAAGCTAGGCAAAATGGTAGGTAAGAGCAGAATGGCAGGTAGAAGAAGGTAAAATGGCAGATAGGAGGAGCCGGGCAGTCAGTATAGGAAGGATGAGGGTTGAGACAGGTGGAGGCCAACAGGGAGAAGAGGGCATAGGAAAACAGAGGTATGAGTATGAGTGGAAGAGACAGTAGAAGCTAGCCACCAGGAGCCATGGTGCCCATCGTGACTCAGCAGTCCCCTGCCATGGGAAACATAGAAACATAGAAACATAGAATTTGACGGCAGATAAGAACCGCTTGACCCACCTTGTCTGCCCATTTTCCTACCTAACAGATAAGCTGCAGATCCTAGTTAACCAACAGCTTACTTCCTCCTACCCCCCACTAGGACTGCCTTATGTCTGTCCCATGCATTCTTGAATTCCCCCACTGTTCTTGACTCCTCGACCTCCTCAGGAGGCTGTTCCACGCATCCACAACCCTCTCCATGAAAACTACTTCCTCACATTACCTCTGAGCTGTCCCCCTATCTTCTAATTGTGCCCCTTGTTCTTGCACATCTCTTTTTCTGAAAGATGCTACTCTCTTGGACTTTGTTGATTCCCTTGAGGTACTTGAAAGTTTCTATCATGTGCCCTCTCTCCCTTCTTTCCTCAAGGGTATACATATTAAGCTCCCTTAGTCTTTCTTCATATGTCTTCTGGTGCAGACCCTGCACCATTTTGGTTGCCCTCCTCTGGCAGCCTCCACTCTGTCTATGTCTTTGCGGAGATGGGGTCTCCAGAACTGCACACAGTACTCCAGATGGGGTCTCACCAACTGTCTGTACAGAGGGATAACAACTTCCTGTTTTCTACTATTGATGCCTCTTCCTATGCATCCCAGTATCCCCCCAGCCTTCCTTACTGCCTTCTCACATTGCTTGCCCCTCCTTTAAGTCATCTGATATAATTACCCCAGGTCCCTTTCCATTTTTACTGTTGTCAGTATCTCACCCCCATTGTGTACTCTTCCCCTGGGTTTTTGTTTCCCAGGTGCATTACCTTGCACTTCTTTGCATTGAATCTGAGCTGCCTACATTTGACCATTCCTCCAACCTTGCCAAGTCCATTCTCATCCTTTCCGCCTATCTTGTGTATCAACCCTGTTGCAGATCTTTGTGTCGTCTGCAAGAGACATACTTTTCCTTCAGTTCCTCTGCAATGTCACTTATAAAGACATTAAAAGGACCGGTCCCAGTACTGAACCGTGCGGTACCCCACTATTAACCCTCCTTTCTTCACCGTGTACTCCATTTACTACTACCCTTTGCGTCCTGTTGTCTAGCCAATTTTTTATCCAGGCTACCACCTTGGAGCCCACTCCAAGGGTGGCTAACTTGTGTATTAATCTTTTGTGTGGGACTGTATCAAATGCCTTGCTAAAATCTAGGTAGGCCATGTCCACAGCCCCTCCCTGGTCTACTACTTTGGTCACCCGGTCAAAGCAATCTATTAGATTCGTCTGACATGACCTTCCCATCGTGAATCCATGCTGCCTTGGGTCCTGTGCCCCGCTGGCCTCTAGGTACTCAACAATTCTTTCCTTCAGAAGTGGTTCCATCATTTTCCCTACCACTGAGGTCAAACTAACTGGTCTGTAGTTTCCTGCCTCTGTCCTGCTCCCACTTTTGTGAAGAGGAATCACATCTGCCCTCCTCCAGTCCTCAGGTACCACCCCATCCTCCCATGATTTGTTAAAGAGAGTAGTCAGCGGTGTCACTAGTTCTACCCTTAGTTCTTTTAGAATTCTTCGGTGAATCCCATCAGGCCCCATTGCTTTGTCCAACTTCAATTTTATTAGTTCTTTGAGAACCCTTTCTTCTGTAAATGGACTGGTATCGACCCCGTCTTCAGAGTGTTTCTCTTGTTTGGTTTAGGTACCTCCACCTCCTCTTCCTTTGTGAATACTGAACAGAAATATTCGTTCAGTATCCCCCTTTCACTGTCCTCCTCTACCCACATTCCCCATTTTTACCCTCAGTATCCCCTTGGTCTTTCTTCACTCCCTAATGTACCTATAAAAGGTCTTATCCCCCTTCTTAACAGAATTGGCTATACTTTCCTTGGTTTGGGCCTTTGCTATTCTGACTGCCTTCCCAGCCTCTTTCTGCTTTAATTGATACATTTCTCTATCTTGCTCCTTCTGTGTTTCCTTACATTTCCTGAATGCTATCCTTTTCTCCTTAACCTTCCATGCCACCTCTTTTGAGAACCATTGTGGTTTTTTCCTTCGTTGTGTTTTATTGATTTGCTTTACACAAAGGCTTGTTGCCTCTGTGATGGCTGTTTTGATTACTCCCCATTGTTCCTCCACCCCTCCTTCTTGCCTGTTTGCTAGTGCTTTTCTAAGGCACTCTCTCATTTTCCCAAAGTCAGCTCTCCTAAAGTCCAATACTCTTGCTTTTGTATGGCTTGATTGTATGCCTGTGTTTATCGTGAACCACACTGTTTGGTGGTCGCTTGTTCCCAGATGGCTACCCACCTCTAAATCTGAGATTCTTTCTCCGTCCCCATTTGAGAGTACCAGGTCTAAGACTGCTCCCTCCCAAGTGGGTTCCAATACTAGTTGTCTGAGGAATGCCCCTGTAGGGCATCAAGAATGACCCTGCTCTTGGATGTGCCTGCAAGCAAGGTGCTCAGTTAACATCTGGCATATTCAGGTCCCCCATCAACAATATCTCCCCTTTCTGCTATTCTAAGGAAGCCTTATCATTTCCTTGTCCATTCCTCCCTGAGATGGGGGTCTGTATACAACACCTGCAGGATTGTGGTGCTATTTCCTGTCTCCAGAGTGACCCAGAGTGCCTCATCTGCTTCCTGTTTACTCTTTAGTTCTGTTGCTTTGATCCCTTCCTTTACATAGAGAGCTACTCTTCCTCCTCTTTTACCCTCCCTGTCCCTCCTGTAGATTGTGTGTCCTGGTATGTTGACATCCCAGTCATGGTTCTCTGTGTACCATGTTTCTGTGACTGCCACAATATCCAGGCAACCCTCTTCCATCAAGGCCACTAGTTCAGGGGCTTGTTACACAGACTATGGGCATTGGTACTCACCCTCCACTTTTGATGGCCTTACCCCTTTTAGCCCCATTCCTGTCCTTACTGCCTTTGTCTTTTTCACATTTACTTCTGTCCTGCTCCTAATGACTTCTCTACCTTGGTGTTTGCCTCACTAACTACTGTTGTTTGTGGGGAGGCTGACTTTCCTGCCCTTTCAGTGCCTCCCCTTGGCTAGTTTAAATGCTTGCCAATGAGCATTTAAACCTCTCACCTAGGATCCTGGTTTCCGGACAGATGCAGACCATCGCACCAGTATAGGTTCTGCATCCCTCCAGGTGGCTCCCAGTCCTCAATGAAGCCAAAACCCTGAGCTCACATCAGTTTTCAACCATTCATTGAATCCCAGGTGAGGAGTACCCTAGCATCACCCTTGCTATAAACAGGCAGCACCTCCCGAGAAGGTTACTGTATGCGCGCATTTGTCTAAGGCCCCTCCCTCAACTCTACAAACTCCTCTTGCCTGCTCTGATCCCATTCCTAGCCAGATCATTTGTCCCTAGGTGGACAATGACATCCAGCTCCCTCCCTCGTGCAGCTGCTCCCACAATCCTGAGGATTCGCTTCCTGTCCCTCCAAGCTGTGGCGCCAGGCAGGCACCTTACCTCCCTCTCCCCTTCCTCCCCATTTATACCGCCCTAAAGATTGAGTCCCCCAGCAGGAGTTGTTTCCTTCCCCTGTGGGGTCTCATGCCACCCTCCTGTGGGTCTCCTTTGTGAAGGTTCCCAGCATCCTCCTTGGTCTCCACTGCAGGTACCTCCATAGAGGAACCACTATCCACCAGAAGAGTGAATGAATTGTGGAACGGTACAGCTGGAGGGATACAACTCTGTTCCACCACCCTCTCCCTCCCTGAGCCCACCCTGGTCCAGCCTCTCCTCTTTCTTGGCAACCTCTGAGGTAGTGGCATTGGCCCTGGTGGTCCCTGGGTGGGGGAGGAGGTTTCACAAATCCTAGCCAGGTCAGCCTGGAGATGGGCAACCTCCTGTCTCAGACCAGAGAGGTGTCTGCAAATAGGGCAGCATTGCAGCCTCCAGAATGTCTCCCGGAACACTGCCGCCTCACAGCCATTGCACTGCACCACTCCTATCATGTCTTATTTTGTGTCCCCACTCCTGTTTCTCTGTATGCTTACTCTCTCCTCTCCTTACAACTCTCACCATTCCTGTTCTGGGATAGCAACTTCCTATCTTCTTTAGTAGCCTCCTTCTTCCTTGCTCAATGTCAGACCACCAGCAGCTGGGGCGCAGAGGAGCTACTTTTTCTTTAGTTGACAAAACCAATGTTTCTCTATGATCTTTCCTTCCTACTGCCAAACAGGAAGTTCCTGTTGACAGTCAGATCCAGTGGCTATAAAAGTAGAACTGGCTTAGGGTGGGTGGGATGGAGGCAATTAGTAAAAAAAAAAGGCTTGCAACAGGAAGTTGTAATTTGAGTCACCTGCTTTTACAGTGTCTAAGCCACACCCCACCATTAAGCTCTCTCTCCTCCTACTGGTTTAGCAAAGTCAGCTGATACAATACCCTTCCCAGCACAGAACACACACTGACTTTCTTTCTTTTTTTTTCTTTTTTTTAACCCTAAATAAGACCCCTTCTACTTCTAATAAAGTATCTGTCTACTTAATCTCAGCAGACACTGACTCTTGCTGAAATACAAGTTTTAAATTAAGAAAATGTAGCTTCTTTTAGTTAGCTGCTTTCTGCTCTACAAGCAAGGCTAGCAACAGAGAGCCACGAACTAGGCACCGGGACATCAAGAAGCAAAATAAAATTGTGATGTAAAGTGAGGTAATGCTGGTAGCTGTAACTGACTGACATTGGAGTGAAGAGAAACACAAGTTGAGGGGCTGTGAATGTAGTAGTAAAAGATTATGCAATTAGAAGTAGGTAATTTGTAGAGCAGGAAAAAAAAAAAAAGACAGAAAGGATGGCAAGCTGGTCAAAGACCCCAGCCAAGAGAAAACACGGCAGGCAGGGAACACACAGCTGGGGGGCATGAAGGTGCACCAGGCACTGAGGAGGGGCACAAAGGCAGCAGAAAGGTCCGAACAGAGAGAGAGCAGAGCCAGCTGTGTCCAGCCCACAGGTACGCGGAATAGATCAGGAACCTGGCACAGTAATCAGCCAGGAGAGGTGCCATGAAGTGAGCAGAGAAAGGAGGGGGAATGAGGAGAACCAGAAGGAGAACAAGATCAGTTGGCGGAGCTGAGCAAGGCGGGTGATGTCACACCCAGAGTGCTGGCAGTGAAAACGGAACGGCAGCTGGAGGCAGGAAAGAATGCACAAGGGGGGTAGAAAAGCAAGCAGGCGGCGAATGGGAACTACTGCATCAGCAGTGGACAGAACAGCACAGGGAACACAGGGGCTGAGCTGAGGGACAAGCGGGAGAAATGCTGCAAAATGAGCGAGAGCCGGGGAGGCAACCCAGACAGGAGAGCGAGCTGGTGGCTGGAGGTGACTGCAAAAACATGGGCAGAGGGATGAGAAGCTGGGAGTGAGGAAGAGCAGTGCTTTTGTCCGCAATGAAAGAAATGATCCTGGACTAGCCAGTAGGAGCAGCCTTTTAAGGCCTGATGGGGGAGTGGTTTATTGCTCCCCCCATTGAACTACAGGCATAGCCTTGTAATTAGGCGTTGTTTTAGATCCCAGGATAACATTCTCTTCCCAAGTAAAATTGGTCCGTCACACCATTGATCAAAGGTTGGAAGTTCTTTACAAATAATTTTCTTTTGAGACACAAAACTACAGCTGTTGGGTTGCTTTATCACATTTTGATTATGCTTCTTGTCTTTTGTTATTGGAGATTAAGGAGCATAATATTCTTTTTGCTTCCTGTAACATCTGTCATTTTGTTTTTGTTTGCTCCTACTGTCACCCAACACTACATTTTGTATTCTCAGCTGGGCTATCTCCTTTTGCTAGGAGTGAAAATTTTTTTGCCTGTCAAATTTTAAAGCGTTTTTTTGTCTACCCCTTCTCCTTTATCCAACTTAGTATCAGTTAGGGCAGTCCTGTCTAATTTGAGATTAGCTAAAGGGTTGTTATTGCAAACCTATATTAAATAAATCCATGGTTGGTTCTAGTGCCTTCTCAGCAGTAGTTTCATGCTACTGGAATATTTTGCCTGAATCCTTGCACCATTCTTGTTCTTTTCTCCAATATTCAAAAAGAATTTTAAACTATTTTTGCTTAAGAATGGTATTTATAGATGTAATTCAGTACAGATACTGATGTTATAATTACTGTATTTGTATGTCATGTTTTTTATGTGTACTGAATTCCAGGTCAAGCCTGAAGAAGGACCCTTGGTCCAGTGCTCTTATTCGGTCAACAAATCAATAAATAAAAATAACTTTTGCCTTCCACTTAGACCTTGGCACTGCCAATAGATATGTTACCTTGAATCCTATCTCCCATATGGGATCCCATCGGTGCTACTACCCAGAGGACTGTCACATACTGGCACCCTCCCCAGGAAGGCAGATACACTATCCTGGGAGCAATGATGCCCATACATAGAATTGCACCAGCCAGCGGCATCTCTGTCAGAACAGCAGCCACACTGTTTGCCTTCCCCACAGCTTTGTTACAGTGTGCTTTTGATTTAAGGGTCTCTGTGTCATGACTCCTAGGTCCTTTTCCTCAATGCTGCTTTCAAGCACCACCATCACCATTTTGTACTGCTCTCGGGGGTTTCTATTTCTAATGTGCATCACCTTACATTTATTTGCATTGAAGGAAAGCTACCAGATCTTTAACCAGCTCTCCAACCTGCCCTGATCCTCCCTGAGTTCTCTTATCCCTTCTTGTGTGTCAACTCATGTGCAGATCTTTGTGTCATCTGCAAGGAGATACAGTAGACACTTCCCTTAATGCCCTATGGTTTACTCCTAGATTTTGAATGTAGTCAGTCCAGCCATGGGTGTCTCCCTTCTGATATTACAGTGATGGTCCTAGTGACTTATTTGTGCATAGGACCGTGTGCTTAGGACATTGAGGAGTCTGCCTGGAGTCAGTCATGAGTCATTCGGCTGGCCACACTGCTCCCCAGACCTACACACACCTCTACCGAACTTCTCCCATTATAAGTTCCTGGTGCTGTAGCTATACCTGTATTTCAGTCTCTGGTAACTTTAGTGTGTGCACGCTGCTGTCTTTGTATTTCTATGATAGTTCTCTCGACCACCACACTTCCACCTTGAGTACTTAATGTATTGTGTGTCTACCTAGTTGCCTTACCTACCACTGCTGCTGCACCAGTTTAACATGTTCAGTAATCAGTTACAGTTCCTATCTGCACACCTGCTGTTTTAATGTGTTTCAACTTGCAGGTATGCCTTTGCCTTCTGCTTGCTTTAGGCAGCTAGCTCCCTAGCCCTGGGTTGCTTTTCACCCTAATATAAGGTTGTTGTAGGAATTTTACATGCCCCTAACTGTACAATAGCTAGGTCAATTTGTTTATTGCCTACTTTCTTTTCCACAGTTGCTCACTCCTGACTGCAGTTTATATTGTGCTTGCCTCTACCTGGCCCCCTGTCCTGTGTCTCCTTCACTCATGTATACCCTACCTATTACATGCTTATTCTGGGTCACGCCCCTGAGCTCCCAAACAGAAGCACCACTTTCGCTGATTAGCAACTCTCCCAACATCCCCTACAGTGATGGCACAATGCCGCCACGCTTGAACTGTTGCTATCCAGAAAGATCCCCAACACCCCCCGCAATTATATATTAGCAACACCAGGTCAGAGTTGTTTCGGGGAAGGGGCAGAACACCAGGAGATGTCGAATCAGTGAAACCCAGACCATGACAGTGACTTTCACTGTAAAGGTCTTTTTTCAGGTTTTGCTGTTGTGGTGTCACCGTGCAGTGGGCTACTGGCCCTGAACTACCCTTACCCCATTCTGTCTATCGATACACCTGCACCATACCCCTCTTACTACCTATCTATCTATCTTCCTCCCCTCTCTTGCCCTTCCCTCTCCTGAGTCTCTCTCACTCAATCCCCTGCCCCTTCCCCACCCCACCCCTCCTTTCTCTCTTACCTATCCCCCATCTCATGCCTCCCACCTCCCTTCTATCACCTCTTCCTCCCCCTCCTAACATCCTCTCCTGTCTACCCTCTATGGCCACCCTGGTCTCCTGCATTCTCCCTCTTTAAACCTTGAATTTCTCCACTGATCCCTTCTCCTCCTACCTCCTCACCCCTCCACTCTCCCTCCCCCACCCTTCAGGAAGTGGAAAATCCTTTTCTTACTCATCCTCCTCCTTCTGGCCGGTGACATTGAACCAAACCCTGGCCCCGTCTCCCATCTGTACCCAAAGACCTCAGTAGCTACCACCACAATATTAGAAGCCTCCTCCCTAAGCTTGAATCACTCAAAGTCTGGATCTCCCTGCATTTTCCCAACATCCTGTGCGTTTCAGAATCTTGGCTTTCTTTTACAATCACTGACTCTCACCTAGCCCTCCCAGACTTTCATCTCTTTCGCCAAGACAGAAGCAGACCTGGTGGTGGCATTACTTTATACGTCCACCAAACCCTCTCCTGCTCTATCTCCTTCAAGGAAGTCCTCCCTGCCTCTCATGAACTCCTGTTAGTAAAACTATCCCTCCCTTTAAACCCTTCCCATTTTTGTAGGTGCCCTTTATGCCTCCCAAAGGTCTCTCACTCATCCATCCTCAACTCTCTCTCCCCTCTCGTCTCCCTCCCCTTCTCTAGTGAGCTCATTCTCCATAGCGACTTCGAGCAACTGGCTTTCCCCCACCACTAAACCTCTCCTCCACTCCATCAAGCCACTGAATCTTACACAGCTAAACACTGAACCCACCAGATTCAATCCTCACTCATCCAACCACTCCTTTCTGGACTGGGTGTTATCCTCCCGCCCCATCGCATCTTGGCTGTAGGCATTCTTTCAGATGCTCACAGTGACCACTGCTTTACCTATTACATTAGGAAAGTCCGATCCCCCAATCCACCCCCAAGTACATCTGGCACAGATCTCTCGGTTCACTTGACATTGATGCCCTCATTCTTGACCTGCCTTCCTCAGATTGCCCCCCTGTTTACTCTGCACATGACATCAACTCAGCCCTGTCATCTTTTACCACCATCTTATCCAACGCCTGGAGCACTCATGCCTACCTTCGCAAGACTCGTGTAAAATGCACCCACCACCCATGGATTATGCCTGACATAACAGACATGTGCAAGTCTTGGGAGCTTGCTTTAATCCATTTCAAGGCCTCTCATTCCACATCTGACTACTAACTTTATAGGTCCCTATGGAATGCCTGTACTAAGGCAATTAGTACTGCCAAGGCCCACCATTTCAAGTCCAACCTTCAGTGCAACCTAAATTCCCCATCCAGATTCTGTAGCATTATCCACTCCTTGTTCAGCTAACCAGCCCAATTTGCACCCCAGTCGATGGCTCACTGGTTCTGGACCACCTTGCTGTCACTGCCCTCTTTTAACAACTTCTTCACCACCTGTGCTGTACCTGCCTGACCACCTCAGCTCCCCTCCACTTTCACACAACCAACACAGCTGATGGTATTATTCCTTCTGTCTGCTCCCAGGAAGTTTTCCATGCCCTCCTGCTCCTTAACCCCTCCAAACACAGCCCTAGCAGTTTGGACCCTGAACTTGTTATATATCTGCTCCTGCCATCATCTATCCTCTTACTCACCTCCTCAACCTATCATTCTCCCTCTGTACCATCCCTTGTGCCTAGAAAGTTGCCAAAGTACTACCTTTACACAAAGGGGGTGATTCCTTCTTCCCGAGTAACTACAGGCCAATTTCACTCCTTCCCTCCTTTTCTAAACTTCAAGAGTCCCTAGTGTACTCCAAACTCACAAACTTTCTAGACTGCTTGTTCTTCCTCTCGCTTTTCCAGTCAGGTGTTAGAAACAACCATTCCACCATCTCCTTCCTATTGCATGTCACTGAATCTATTCTCACTGGAATGGATCGGGACACACCACTGCTGCCATATTCATTGACCTTGCAAAAGCATTGGACTCAGTTTCCCACCCCCTCCTTCTGAATAAATTATCCTCTGCTGGCCTCTCAGCCCCAGCAGTTGCAAGGTTCCACTCCTACCTCACAGCCTGACAACAGTCTATCAGGTGGGTGGTGAATTGTGTCCCCTCCCTATCTTAGCGGGCATCACTCAGGGCTCCATCCTGGGCCCCTATTTTCCATATTTCTCAATGATCTCTCTACCGCCTGTGTCTCATTGCATATACACATGTACGGTGACGACATGATAATTTACTTATCAGGTCCCTCTTCATCTGCAGTTGAAGCCTCACCCCAAAGTGATTCTTTCAATGTGCTATGCTGGTTTCAAGGAAACCAGCTCAAGGTCAACACCAAAAAGACCATGTCCATAGCCTTTGGTACTTCCCAGAGACTAGCAAGGCTATTGCCTCCCTCAGCCTTCTCCACCCTGGATGGCACCCTCCTGGAGTCCATCCCCACCTTCAAATACCTTGGTATCTAGCTGGATAGCAAACTAGATTTCTCTATCCACAATGATGCCATTCATGCCAAACTCTGCCCCAGTTCAGTATCCTTTACCATAACAAGGACTGCCTTCCCACCCACATCTGCCTGTTAACTAAAAAATCCTTCCAATATCTGATTATGCTGGAGGGTATGTAGCTCTGCCCCTTCATCCTCTCTTGCCAGGCTGGATACCCTATGCAATTCCTTCTGTTGTTTTGCCTCGAACTCTCCTCCTGCACCCACCACAGCTCTGTTTCTGTCCCCCTCTGCCCCTTCATCACCAATAAAAGCTTCCATTAGAGCAAATAAGCCCAATTCTGTCTAAATGTTTTAATTTTAGTTTACAGCAGAGAACTTTCCCAGAGTTTTGGAAAATGCAAGGTCATCCCTGTATTCAAAGGAGGGGAAAGATAATAAATCAAATTATTGCCCGATAGCATTGCTGTCAATCATATCAAGGTCTTTGAATGTCTGGTCTGTGTCCAGTTGTATGAATACCTGGAGAAGTACAAATTACTGATGGAGTGCCAGGCAGGTTTTAGGCCTGGGAGGTCGACGGACACTGCCCTGACAGACTTCATTGATATAGTGGCAAGTGGGATTGAGTCACGGGAGTCTGTTAGTGCGGTGTTCGTCGACCTCTCAAAGGCCTTTGATTTGGTCGACTTCAATATATTGCTAGTGAGACTGGCTCAAATAGGTATGTCCGAACTTGTTCAAACTTGGATATTATCCTACCTGACTGAATGTACACAACAGGTTTGTATAAATGGAACACTTTCAGAAAGGTAAGTTATTTTCAGGGGTGTCCCACAAGGCTCTATTTTGGGCCCCCTGTTGTTTCTGATATACATAAACCCCCTTCTATCATACATTAAAATAGTAAGATTTATTTATATGCTGATGATATGGCTTTAATAAGAAAAGGTTCAAATATAGATAGTTTACAAAAAACTCTCCAATCAGATTTTAATATCTTACAATATTGGCTACTACAATCAAATATGGTTCTTAGTAGAAAGAAAACCCCAGGTAATGTTGTTTAATCCAAAGAGTAAATTATCACATAATCAGACATTACATATATACACAGTAAGTGGACAAATGTTAGAGCATATTCTGGTTTACAAGTATTTAGGGGTTTATATAGATAGTGCTCTTACTTTCTCTGAACATATAACAAATGTAGTCAAAAAGGTTAACTCCAGATTGGGTGTGCTTAGGAGGAAAACCTCAATTCTCTCTAGAGAATCTAGAAATAGAGTGCCTGTTCTGCTACTTTTACCAACACTAGAATACGACAGTGTAATATATCAGTTTGCCTCAAAAACACTTCTGAACAGCCTGGATAAAACAAATTATAGAATGGCAAGATATGTGATGAAGTGTCCTTTCCTTACTCACCACTGTATCTTGCTCCAAAGTTTAGATTGGGACTTTCTTGCATTATGTAGGAAAAAATTATAATAATAATGCCTATGTGGAATATGGAGGTGAAAATAGGCAAGGAAAAAATGCCCCTGATGTTTTTACTCCCCATAAGTATAATCTGAGAGATTTGAAACATAGATGTTAAAAAATTCTAATGGAAGTAAATATCTATAGTAGAACGCAGACATTTCTGTTTACCAAAAATATGGAATGAAATAGATCCAGAAATTAAGTTTACTAAAAATGTGGGTCAATTTAAGATTTCCTTAGATCTAGTCTGGAAAAACAAATGTATTTGCTATGGTGCTATTGAGTGACTTCTGTACTCATTGTTTTTATTTTTTTTCTCGATTGTATGTTTAAACTCTCCTGTCTTCATTCTTGGGTTGGGTTTATTGGCTGAAGTAGGTGGATGAATTGTTATAGTTTAGACATTGTAGCATTGATGTCTCCCTTTTATGGAAGTTTCTCCCTCCTTGATAAGGTTTCTATAAACCTGTGCCTTTATCAAGGCTTAAATAAAATACATTTGATCTTTAAATGGATTATACCCTTTTAAAATAAGGTTTTATAACATAATTTTCTGGTATATCTTGTGTTTTGTACTTGTATGTTTCATATGAATTTTGGAATTGTGTTGTACTTAAGTTTGTTCCTGTAATATTGTATTACATGCTGG
Source organism: Neoceratodus forsteri (assembly GCA_016271365.2). Classification (NCBI taxonomy): domain Eukaryota; kingdom Metazoa; phylum Chordata; order Ceratodontiformes; family Ceratodontidae; genus Neoceratodus; species Neoceratodus forsteri. The sequence continues at coordinate 806,769,625 of CM028132.1, read as the reverse complement.
CTCACTGTATTGTGAAACTGTAAACTTAAACAGGACAACTTTATTAAACAGGGCCTATTTTGGTCCTAAAAGTTATTTTCCTGTCAAAAAATAAAACTTTTTATCTATCTATCTAATACCACTGCATCTCTTTTATTGCTAAATATTGGTTTGACTCTCTTCCCTCCTCTCCCCTGCCCCTATTGCTTATGTTCTAGGGACTCCCACACCTTCTCCTTACCTCATCCCTGCTCATGTTCCAGCCAAGCTGCCTTCTCTCACTGGTTCCCTTCCCTGTGGAACCTGCACCCCTACCCTCTTTTCATTTCCTAAATGTATTCTGCACTTGTTTTTTGCCATTAATGCACTTCTGATGTTTGGATCTGCCTGTATGCTAATCCCTCTCCTCTTCCCCCAGGTCATACCTAGAAATGAGCCTCAGCTCAGTGTGCCTTTCCTGGTTATTAAACTTTTAAATAAATAATAATTAAAACTCCTTTGTCTGGCCCAATCACTGTGTGACTTAACTGATCTCAACTTTTGCTAGACCCCTAATCCTGATGAAACAATGCTAATTACATTACAACACATTTTACCTAAGGGGTACTTGTTACACTTTAAGTTACCTTTTCTCCATTGGAGCATTTCATGAAGGTTAATTTGCACATTGTGGGAGTGGGTCTGCAAGGACCCAGTGACTTCCTATGACAGAAGATCCACCACTGTTCCCTGCTGCCTATTTGGTCAAATGGTCATTCTTCCTAGTGTGGCAATCTACAGTACATAGGTTCTCCCTTCTCTGCTGGACTCTGGAGGACCCCTCTCCACCCCATGAGGTGATGAGGAGAGACAGGGTTCCAACTAAATCTCTCTCACTGGTATTTGTCCTTTTCCATCCTAGAAATTAATGACAAACAAAGCCCCTTCCTCCTGAGCTCTCAGCTAGCCTCCCCTCTTTATATTGTACATTAAGGGAGAGGGCAGGGCCATGAATATTCATACCACAGGGGCTCAGGCACTCACTTATGAATGATCTGTGCAGTGACAGAAAATCAGCTCAGGTGAAACAGATAAGACGGTGTACAAAGGACAAACAAATTGATCCAGAAGTGCTGATAACGCCCTCTTTTGTCCAGGCTGAATCCTTTCAATGGCCAGTAGGGTGAGTGATGCTCAGTTATTGATAGGAGTTAATAACACATTTTGTCTATGTCTCACTGATATAGCACATTATCTGACTACAAAAAATCTCTGTTACTGGGACATTTCCCTTTAACTACAATGAGCCCTTGAGATTGGTGATTGGCAGCAATACAAATTGTGTACCTTGAGAACTGTATGAAAAGCTATCTTGACCAGCCCTCTGGTGCTGATGGCTGAGGCATTGGATGCCTTACTTCATGCCATGCCGGTGACCCGTGTTTGGAAACGAGTACAGGCCACTGGGGGTTGGCGGGGAGGAGAAGGATTGAATGTCCGATGGACTGCTCTCCTTCTCTGAGAAGGGGGGTAGCCAGTGGTTGGTGTCTGACTGGCCCCTAGTGGAGGCTAGGGGACAGTGCACCGATACTGCAGAAAAGAGGAGGAAATGGGGCAGACATTTGGAGGAGCACATGCAGATGCATGTGCACTCTTTCCGCTGGTGTCATTGCATGCCTCACCTCCGTAAGGGAGAAAAGGAGGAAAAATGGATGCCATGGTGAATGATGGAGGGTGCCTCACAGGGTCCTATCCTGGCTAGCCGTGGTGCTGGTCATGCTGGATCCTGTCTCCGGTGGGGGTTGGGAAACCCCACGGCCCCTCAGGGAGGAGTGAAGCCCTGAGGGTATGGGTCAGCTGGATGGTAGATGCCAGGGGACAGCACTGGGGGCTCCCTCCTGAGGTAGGAACATGGCACAGGAGCATAACATCATAAAAAAAGCTATCTAACAAAGCAGTCTCCACCCCTGATGAAGCCTCAGTCTTTAGAGATGAAGCACTGGGGCAATGTGGTAGCTGCACTTTCAGGCATTTGTGAATAAAAGTGGAATTTATCCACACTTCTAGATCAATTTGTTTTTGCTTTAATGTGCTTTTCTTATGTGCTTCACCCACCATGAATATTCATGCCTGGACTCCTGGCTGACTGAGTACCCTGTCTCCTCTAGCTGAGGCACAGTAGAGAGCAATTCTAAGGGTCAGGCTTTAATCCCTCAACTGCTGATTAGTAACCAGCCTCAAGCTTGGAAAGAGGAGGCTGATTACATTGCCCTTGTGATTAAAAATCTGTATAGTGGCAAACAACAATACAGAGTCCAGGATAATTACCAAATACTCAAATAATGGCATATGCTCTATAAATCCATCATTTTTATTAACAATATTCAACTAATGAAGTACAGCAGATCTTCATTTATTGCAGAAAAGCATAGACTTTCTTTTGCTTTGATTTTGATTTAATCTTCTTGTCAGTCACTTGGGTGAGTCTGTCTGATTCTCTCTAGCAGACTGCTCATCTGAGTCTAAGCCAATAATGAAGTCTCCTGCATCCCAGGAGTCCTTTGTGGCTGGCTGAACTCTAACCCTAGTTACTATGCTGGGAGGGGTCAGAAGCTCACAAGATAGCTGATACCATCAGTCTACATGGGCACTGGCCCTAAAGGTTTTATTTCAAAGGGTCCCAGGCCCTTTTTAATATTCATGTGCCACTGGGGACATTTGTACAGGTTTGCACTAGTGTTTAGTTAGCTCTAACAGCTGTCAGGGGAATCCCTCACTTATTGCAAGCATGCAGTCCTGCTCTCCATCAGTGTCAGGAGCCACTGTTATCCATGACATGATCAGGGCTGACAACAGGCACTCTTCTTCACTCCACTCCCACTCCCCCTGTCTGTTATTGTCCTCAGGGGCCAAAGGGAGCAATGCAGGTGGCAGTGGCAGAGTGATAGTTCCATGGAGCCAGAAGGTGAGACCCCACATGCTGAGGAGGAGTTACAAACATGTAAGGGGCAGTCTGGTGGAAAAGAGAACCTCTGGATTACATAAACTGGGGAAAAAGAGGAATTTTATGACTTACAAGGGGAAGCAGTATCGCTTAGTAGTTAGAGCACCAAGCAGTGAGCCTGGTGACCTAGCAAACCAGGATTTGAATCCCACAACCACCATTTGCATGTTTTGTAAACTAGAGCTGTGTAAATCATAAAGGTTGTGCCTTGCAAACCTTTTGAGTAGAACCCAAAACGGTTCTACCAGGTTCCACCTGGTTCAACTAGGCAGACTCAGGTTTTATCAGGTTCTACTGGATATAACCAGGTTCTATCAAGAATAACAGTTTCTGTTATGAACTGTATAACCAGATTCTACTGGTTCTACCTGATTTAACTTTTTAAGTAGCAAAATCCAAAGCTGGTCAACAAAATAGGTTTTTGACCTGCATAAAAAATGTAAAACATATAAAACAAAATACCAGCACTGACATGCAGTTAGTATAGAAATATATCCCTTGCTAAAGCTTTTAAGAGCTAGCCCTTTTGGCTTCTGCTTTGATTTGGCTTTTCTGTTCATAAATGGTATTTAACAATAGTTACAAGCTTTAATTATAAGGGATAAAAAGAAAGTATTTGCTAACATAAGATATAGCCTATGAGGTACTGTAGTGTCATTTAACAAAATAACATTCTCTAAAATGTGCTTAATTGTCTGTCAGTTGGTAACAGAATTTGCCCTCTTTGACCCTATATGACATGCTTTCTTTGATTCAGTAAGCCTGGAAGTGAACTGATCTGCATTTCAGCTAATAACAAGGCTTTGCTTCACCTTCCCTTTGTAAGGGCACAAAAGCGTTGCCTCCTGGAGATGATTGATGCTGGAAATATTTCATTATGAAACAAACTTCATATTTATTTAAATCTTTTATTCTACACATTTAGTTTCTATTTTATAACTGCTTAAAGAGGACAGAAAATTATTTCTAATTAGCAGCTGTTTATAATGCTCCTATTTTCAGAAACAATATTTATACCCCTAAATGATCCATATGTAATTCTACCTGAATAATAAGCAATGTGAAAAACTGTATTTTGCATTGTTTTGTTTTCATTGGCAGCATTCTGTTCCAGTTCTCTTCATGGAACTAGTGGAAGGAGTTGCAAAGGAGCAAATAAGACCACGGTGGAAAAATATAGGTGATAGCAAGGTCCCACGAGACAAGAAGGTATTGGCATATTCTGAAAAAGACTAAGAGCACACAATTTAAAGTCCCTCTTGACTACAGTAACAGGAGGGGATTCAAAACACACTTTCTGTCTTGGTACAATAAGACCCTTACCAAATGAAGAATGGGTCTTGGTGGTGTCCAATCAATTTTTTATTTTAAAAGCTGTGGAAAACAACAAAGGAAAGCTTTTACAGCTTGGAATAGTGTGTGGAGAAACAACAACATTAGGTACATTATTTCCTGAATATTATAGTGGATTAAAATCAACAACAGAATATAATATTGAATCATTTTCATACAGACCAATTTCATAATGAAACTAAATATAATTTGAAATGGAAGTTGGGAGAATTTTTGGAAACAACCCTAAAAATAAAAGGGGTGGTTAACTTTTTAAAAAAGTAATATGATGGGAAGCTGGGAGTCAAATAATGGCATGGATGGAAGGGGTGGAAACCTACCACCAAATAATTAGAAAAGGAAATGAACTGGACCTTCTAGGCATCCATCTTCATGAGGAAGCTAATAAAGAAATGGATCACATAAACATGAACAACTGTAAAGGATGGGGTATTTAGTTGAAACTGCAGAAAAGCACAGACAATCTAGAACAGATGATATAAATTGACATCACACAAGCAAAAGAACACCAGAAATTGGCATTGAGAATAGACCGAGAATTTTAACTTGGAATGTTTTGGAATTGAAAAATAAATTGGGTAATGGGGAATTTATTAAGTATATTAATAAATTTGACTTTATTGACCTCCAAGAGACCTGGATGAAGGGTGGAGTTAATGTGGATGGATATAAGAGCTATCATAAACCAGCTATACAAAGTAGAACATTTGGGAGATGTTCAGGGGGATTGATAACATGTAAATAGAACAAGTCATATATAACAGAAGGAATAGATTTATAGAATAATAATATGCTGAGGATTAAAATGAGTGCCAAAGAGAAACACTTATTTTAATAAATGTATACATCTCACACTTTAATAAGACCAAAGAAAAGGGCAGATATTAAAATTTAGCAAACTCATTGATGAAGATATTAAATAACCCATTGAATAATTACATTATTTTAGGTGATTTCAGTGCAGGATTGGGGTTACAGAAACCATGTCAACAGATGTAAGTAGAGTGTGCCAGAAGGGAAGGAAGGAAACATATTCAATTCAGTGCTTTAGAGTAACTGGTAATTGCTATTTTTCTTTTAAACTTAGATTGTAGGCTTTTAGTGACACTATACTTTCTTTGTTGTCTTTACTTATAATTGTTTTTGGGCTGTTGAAAATTTAAAACATAGTGGTGGTGTAATTCTGTGCTGCCTTTAATTGCTGCAAATTTTATCTTGGCTTGTCTGACTGCCCTATAGTTGGGTGAAGGGTGTTAATTGTCTGGCCTCTGACCTCAGCTACGTGATAACTGGAGGTGGGGCTTAGTCAGAGTTAAAGTAGCAAGCAGAGTTTTAATTTCTCAGAAGAAGCCAGAAGGGGAAGGAAGGAAACTTATTCAATTCAGTGCTTTAGAGTAACTGGTAATTGCTATTTTTCTTTTAAACTTAGATTGTAGGCTTTTAGTGACACTATACTTTCTTTGTTGTCTTTACTTATAATTGTTTTTGGGCTGTTGAAAATTTAAAACATAGTGGTGGTGTAATTCTGTGCTGTCTTTAATTGCTGCAAATTTTATCTTGGCTTGTCTGACTGCCCTGTAGTTGGGTGAAGGGTAATTGTCTGGCCTCTGACCTCAGCTACGTGATAACTGGAGGTGGGGCTTAGTCAGAGTTAAGTAGCAAGCAGAGTTTTAATTTCTCAGAAGAAGCCAGAAGGGGAAGGAAGGAAACATATTCAATTCAGTGCTTTAGAGTAACTGGTAATTGCTATTTTTCTTTTAAACTTAGATTGTGGCTTTTAGTGACACTATACTTTCTTTGTTGTCTTTACTTATAATTGTTTTTGGGCTGTTGAAAATTTAAAACATAGTGGTGGTGTAATTCTGTTCTGTCTTTAATTGCTGCAAATTTTCACCTCCTTCCCCCAACTCTTAATTATATGCCCTGTTAAATCTGATTGACAGGAGCTACACAGAGGGTATAGTAAGGGGTGTGAAGTAGATGGGGCATAAGGGGGAAGTAGCCCACCCTCAGCACGACAAGTGTTTTGACTCATTTGTTTATTTATTGGTTTCTTTTTCTTTAAAAAAAATAAAATTATCTGAGGATCAGTGGCAGGATTTTTAGTACAGTAAATTAATAAAAAGGGAACTAGGAGAGCTTCAGTAGCAGACAAGTAGTGGAATTGCAGTATAATGTGGGGAGTGGTGCAATGCAGTGGCTGTGGAGCAGCCATATTCAGGAAGACCTTCTGGACACTGAGGTGCTGCCCTATCTGCATGCATCTCTGGACTGCGGGATGAGGTAGCCAGACTCAGAGCAGAAGTAAACTGGGTCAGGAGTACCATCACCCCATCCAGGGACCACCCAGTCCAATGCCACTGCCTCAAAGGATGCCGAGAACGAGGAGCACTTGGATGACAGTGGGCTCAGGAGGGTTAGAGCAGAGAGGCAGAGGCACATCCCAGATCCTATTCCACTCAAGAACTCATATGCCACACTGGCAAATGAGGACAACCAAATAGAGGTACCCAGAGAAGTGGAAGGAAAGGATGTGGAGGTTAGCCAAGGAGGTGACCTCAGCGGGAAAGCAGTGGACCCCAGAGGAGGAGGAAGTGAATCCTGGTGGGGACTCCATCATAAGAGGGATCCAGCTAGGAACACAGGAGGGAGGACAGGGAGGTGAGGTGCCTACCAGGTGCCACGGCATGGAGGGATGGAAGGAAGATCCTGGGGATCACTGGGAAGGCAAGACAGGAGGGTGAGCTGGATGTCATTATCCACCTAGGTACTAATGATCTGGCAAATGGGGAGCCAAAGGAAGTTCAGGAAGAGTTTAGGAAACTGGGAAGGGGTCTCAAGCAAGTAGCTACTTCTGTCACTTTCTCAGAAGTACTACCCGTGAGAGGCAAGGGAGAGCATAGGAGTGCATGCACCAGGAACTTTAACTCATGGTTGAGGAACTGGTGCGGTGAGGAAGGGTTTGGATTCATTGGTGACTGGGGACCCACCTGGAGGGTTGGAGGTTTGTTCAAGCCTGATGGCCTGTATCCATCCTGGAGGAATCCAAGACTCAATGATAAGTTTAAATGCTACATTGACAAGCATTTAAACTAGCAAAAGGGGTGACAGGCCAGCAAGGAGGGTACCTACTTGCTCACCCCCACAGCTAGCAGTGGAACCAGTGAACCAGAGGAGTGGCTATCTCTGCAAAGCAGTGTCAAAAGATGAAGATTAGTGCCCAAGAGGTGGATAAGCAGAAAAGGGCAAAATTCAGCAGAAGGGCAGACAGCAAGGAGAACCAGGGATAAATGACAACCAAGGAAGGGCTGGTAGAACAGTGATACAGTCTAGGGAGGTCAAATCATGGAAAGCATGTGTGCAAATGCCAGGAGCCTTAGCAACAAGATGGAAGATCTGGAGGCTGTCATGGTACAGTCAGACCTGGACATTGTGGCCATCACTGAAATCTGGTGTAATGATAACCACGACTGGGAGATGACCATACCTGGCTACAACATATTCAGAAGAGACGGAGCAGGCAGGAAGGGAGGAGGAGTGGCACTGTATGTGAAAAATGACATAAGGGCCACAGAGATCCAGGAGGAACAAAATGGTGGAGAGATATTGTGGGTTGTGCTGGAAAGGAAAATGGGGACAGCCATCCGCACAGGTGTGGTCTATAGACCACCAGCCCAGGACGAAGAAACAGATAGGGAGCTGATGCTAGCCATCCAAAGGATGGCAGACAAGGGTGAGGTAGTACTGGTTGGAGACTTCAATATTCCCGGACGTGGACTGGAGCATCCCAGCAGCAGCATCAACTAGGAGCAGATTTATCCTGGACTCCCTTCAGGGTGCCTTCCTAGCAACTGGTCATGGAACCAACTCGGCAGAAGGCAATACTGGACCTTGTGCTCACAAACAGGGACAGTGTGATGGGGTAACAGTGGGGAGCACCTGGGAACAGTGACCACCAGTCATTGTGGTTTGAAATCACAGAAGGAGCAGAACCAAACCACACAAAAACACATATCCTGGATTTTAGGGGGCAGACTTTGGGAAAATGGGGAGATACTTGAAAGAGGCATTAAGGGAATGGGACAGGAATCAGGGGCTGAGGAACAGTGGGCAGTATTTAAATGGGGATTACAAGAACAACAGAATTATGCATTAAGCAGGTTAGCAAGAGGAAAAGGAAGAGGAGACCATTATGGTTTTCCAAAGAGGTAGCAAAGAAAGTGAAAGCCAAAAGATTGCATTCAGGCAATACAAAAAGACACAGGCAGAAGGGATAGGAGAAGTACCAGGAGAAGCAAAGGGAGGCAGGAGGTCAGTAAGGAAGCCAAAGCTCAGACAGAAGAACACATTGCAAAATCAGTGGGTAGAGGGGACAAACCCTTTTACAGGTACATAAGTGAAAAAAGAAAGACAAAGGGAGGGATAGTGAGACTGAAGGGGGAGGATGGGAGCCACGTGGAGGATGACAACAGTAAAGCTGACATATTGAACAGGTATTTCTGCTCAGTCTTTACTGAGGAAGAGGAGGGTAATGGGTCTGAAGGGAGTACAAGGGGTGAGAATGGTGCAGAAATGGACACAAGTCCCTTTACACGAGAAAGGGTCCTGAAGGAACTGGAAGTAATAAGAGTTGATAAAGCAATGGGGCCAGATGGGGTGCACCCCAGGGTCCTTAAAGAACTAAGAGAGGTGTTTAGCCGATCACTGGAAACAGGGGAGGTACCCAAAGACTGGAGGACAGCAGATGTAGTCCCCTTATAGAAAAGTGGGAACAAAGAGGAAGCAGGGAACTACAGACCAGTCAGCCTCACCTCGGTAGTGGGGAAGATCATGGAAGCACTACTGAAGGAGAGATTGGTGGAACATCTGGTTGTCAATGGACTACAGGACCCAAGGTAGCATGGTTTCACCAGGGGGAGGTCATGTCAGACCAACCTTGTTGAATCTTTTGACTGGGTGACTAGGGAGGTGGATCGGGAGGGCAGTGGACATGGCCTATCTGGACTTCAGCAAGGCCTTTGACACTGTGCCACATAGAAGACTATTACACAAACTGAGGAATATGGGTGTGGGCAGGACAGTAGTGTGGTGGGTAGGTAACTGGCTGGGTGGCAGGACACAGAGGGCGGTGGTAAATGGCTGTCACTCCACAGAGGGAAGAGTGACCAGTGGGGTACCACAGGGATCAGTGCTGGGACCGGTCCTATTCAACATCTTCATCAGTGACATTGCACAGGACCTAGAAGGCAGAATTTCACTGTTCGCTGATGACACAAAGCTCTGTAACAGAGTAGACACACCAGAGGGTGTAGACAGAATGAGAAGGGATCTGCAGAAACTTGAAGAATGGTCAGGGGTTTGGCAGTTGAAATTCAATGCAAAGAAGTGCAAGATAATGCATATGGGGCACAAAAACCCTGGCACAATATATCAGTTGGGGGGTGAGGATATAGCATGCACCAAGCAGGAAAGGGATCTTGGGGTTGTCATCTCTGATGACCTCAAGGTAGGGAAACAGTGTGACAAGGCAGCAGGTAAAGCAAATAGGATGCTGGGATGTATAGGCAGGGGCATCACCAGCAGGAAAAGGGAGGTCATAATTCCGCTATACAAGACACTAGTGAGGCCCCACCTGGAGTACAGTGTACAGTTCTGGAGACCATACCTACATAAGGACATAGACAGGGTAGAGAAGGTTCAGAGGAGGGCAACAAAGATGGTGCATGGATTGCATCACAAGTCCTATGAAGACAGGTTGAAGAAACTGAACATGTACTCCCTGGAGGAGAGGAGGGAGAGAGGGGATATGATAGAGACATACAAGTATCTTACAGGGAGGAACAGGGTGCAGGAAAACACTATTTTTAAGCGAAAAAGTGTTCCAGGACTAGAGGGCATGGGATGAAGTTGGAGGAGGATGATTCAGAGGAAACATGAGAAAGAATTTCTTCACAGAACGGGTGGTGGACAAGTGGAACACCCTGCCAGAGGAAGTGGTGGGGGCTGAAACAATCACGGGATTTAAGAATGCATGGGATAGACATAAATGAATTCTGGAGGTCAGGGGCAAAGGGCAACAGACTTCTAGGAAAACAAACTGAATTTACAAGCTCAAATGGGCAGACTGGGTGGGCCATAGGCCCTTATCTGCCGACACTGTCTATGTATCTATGTATCTATGTTACAACAGACTATGTACCTGTACTTATTGATAGAAAATCAATGGATGTATATACTAATGATTGAGGTAAAACAGTATGTAAGTTGTTTATACACAGAAACTTCACACTGTTGAATGGTCATACTAAGAGAGATAGGATAGGTAGACATACCTTTATGAATGCAAGAGGTGCCTCTGTCATAGACCTTGTGTGGGTAAGTCTTAATTTGATTACTGGTTGTTTAGATTTGACAGTAAGGGACAGGGTGGAAAGTGAGCATTTGCCACTGGAACTGGACATAGAATGTGGAATTGTGCCAAATAAATCTAATACTTTAAAAAACAATAACACAAGTAAGAAAAGGAAGGCTATAGGGTGGAAATTAATAAATAGGAGATTTTTTGAAGAGGTAAGAGCTAGAGGAATAATCCAACAATGGTAACTCTGACAACATCAGAAGAACAGTTGCAAATGGAGGACTATAACAACATAATAACTGAAATAGCAAATTTAGTGGCAAATAAATCTAGAATTTATGTGGGAACAAGGGGAAAATGGTATAACTCACAGAGCATAAAAGCTAAACAAAACTGTATTCAGCAATTTGGATTAGCAAATACATTTCCAAATAAAGAAAATAGGAAATTATTGAATAGTCTTAGGAAAGAATACAATAAGTTAATTACAGCCCAAAAAGAAAAATACAGACTAGAAAACTGAAGAAAATTGGAAGAAGCAGTATATAATAAGGATAGCAGAAAAATTCTGGAATATAGTGGCCAAATGATGTGAGGAGTTTCTAGACAACCTGGGAATTCCTACAGAACCAGAAGTCTGGGTAAGCCACTATAAAGAGTTATTTCAGACTTTGGAAAAGCTAGTTGAAAGTACCCCTAAACCAGAAGTGTGGATCCCATTAGAGAATAAAATTAACCATGGAGAGATATTAAATTCAGTACAGTCATTTAAAAGACATAAGGCGCCAGACACAGATGGCATCCCTATTGATGCAGTTATGAATCTAATAGAATACTGGATTCCTATTCTTTATAAATTATTCAATTTATTACAACTTATGGTAGAATTCCAGATTCTTGGAGAGATTCAATAATTATCCCTTTATTCAAAAAAGGAAATTGGCAGGACCCAGCATGCTATAGACCAATGAGTCTGACTGATGCAAATAAAAAAATATTCACCCAAATAATGAATGATCATATAGTGGCGTGGATACAAAACAAAAACAAAATTGATGAAGCACAGGCAGGATTTGTGTATAGACATTCCACAATAGATTAATGTTTTGTTTTATGACATTTAATACATAAATATATAAAAATTAAAAAACAAAAATTAATTTGCCTGTTTGTCAATTTGAAGGCTGCATTCGACAGTGTCGGTAGAAATTTACTATGGGAAAATTTGGAAAAATAGGCTTAGAAAAGGGCATATTGGATATCATGAAATTGCTATATAAAAATACAATTATACAAATAAGATACAATTTAGAAAGAGAAAACCCCTACAAATGTATTGGGAACAGAGGAGTGAGACAGGGATGTGCTTTTTGACTATACTGTTTAAACTTTTTTTGAATCAAATTTTAACAAAATTATATAAACCAAAATTCCATATGCAAAAAATAGGAAACAGATATTGTCCCTACTTAGCATTTGCAGATGATGTGGTTATTATCTCAGCTAGTGGACTAGGTTTAAAAAGAATGTTAATGGATTTACATCAAGAGTTCCTAGGGGCTTCCCTAAGCATTAATGTGGAAAAAACGAAACTGATGAAATGTGGAAACAATAATAAGAAAAGATATGTCCAAAAAATAGGAAAAGAAAGAATATAACAAATAAACAAATTTAAATATTTGGGACTAACAATGGCCAGTGAATTATCTTGGAATAGGCATAGTAAAGAGCTAGAAACTAATTTTCCTGTCATTGTCTGGTCTTGGCTATACAAAAAAGTGGCTCCAGTTCAGGTTGTGCCAGTGTAAATGGATAAACATGCTATCAAAGAAAACACAGCACCAACACTTCTTTTGAAATTAAATGCTGTATTCAACTCACATATTAAAGATGAAAACAGATGAAATACAGTAGCACCTCAGGGTGGAGGCACTTTTAGCGCGAAACCGGTCGGGCTGTTTGTTCTCTGGGAGTTGTTGTTACCTTGCATGGCGCCACTGTATTTCATCTGTTTTCATCTTTAATATGTGAGTTGAATACAGCCTTTAATTTCAAAAGAAGTGTTGGTGCTGTGTTTTCTTTGATCGTATTGTCTGGTTTTGCCCATAGACATGGAAGAAGTTCAGTTAAAAGCATTCTTTTTTACTATCTCTTTATGCCCCCTCCTGACACCATGTTGGCTTCTATCCTCAAGGTGCTCAAGTGTGCCCACCTACCAGGACTTGGAGGATATTGCTCCCCACCTGTCTCCAGCCCCTATATCCTTCAACACACTGTATTACCCCCCAGGTGGGGGAGGAGGGTCCCCCAACCCCCCCTTACCTCAGATGAGGCAGAGGCAGTGCTGGAGCACCTACAGTCCTGTAGGTTGACGGCACCGAGGCCCAACTCCAGGAGCTGAATGTGGGGTATTTTCCTGGTTTTTGAGTCCCCTCCCACTGATGTTGGCTCAGTAGGGAGGGTCAAGGAGACAAAGGCACACCAAGGTGAGCCTTCACTCCAACCCTCAGCTGACATCCAACCCTCCCATCTGCTACGTCCCAACTGCACCACCATCTGTGGTCACCCAGGTGGTGGTATAACAGCAGAGGCCTGCAGCCCTCCCCTCCCAGAGAAGGAGAGCAGCCCATTGGGCACTCAGTCCTTCTCCCCCCCAGCTGACCCCCGGCGGCCCAAGCTCGCTCCTGAATCTGGATCAGTGGTGTGGCATGAGGTGTGGCATCCAGTGCCTTAACCCTCAGAGCCACTGAGCTGAAAGCATTCTGAAAGTTATAAATGCAAAAATAAGATCCCAATTGTTTTATGCAGCAGAAGTTTGGGTTTTTTTTAACTGTACAACTAAGGTGGAAAAACACTAAACATGTATTATAAGCACTTGCTGGGATTGCCACAGGGAGCCCATTCTTCCCTGGTAAGAGCAGATTTGGGACAGCTGCCATTGGAGTATTTAATACAGGAACGAATTATGATATATTGGTTAAAGGCCTACAGCATGGGGGAATCCATATTGCCTTGGAAGTGTTTGGGACAGGAAATTAGATATAAAGACAATACATTTACATTTACCATGATTAGGACAGTAGAATTATGGCTAAACCCTTATGGACTGCTGCAAAATATTTCAGATGCCCCGAGAAAACCATTCTTTGAAATTAAAACTGCAGTTAAAAACAGAACAAGGGATATTTTTAGGTAAAAAGAAGTTTAGGCAAATTCAAAATTCAAGACTAGTGGATGGATGGCTAAGAACAAATAAGATTTTGGATTTGAGAAATATCTTCAGATCATTAAATCACCAAAACATAGGAAAATAGTCACTACATTTAGATTTGAATACTATAATAGTGAAAGGCTAAATGCACTGTTCCACAGAGGAGAGACTGGTTCCAGTGGCAGATGTCACTGTGGGAAGGGAGATGATGATATTTTCCACCTGTTGATTACTTGTCCTCTATGCAATAAGTACAGAATAACATTTTGGGAAGATATATTAAAAGCATTCGACCACAATCCAGAAAAAAATGACAGAGGCACTTCTAAATTGTACAATTTTGGAAACAATTGAAAGAGTGGTATCATTCTTCAAGATAGTAGACAACCAAGAATTGCACTTGATAAAGGAGCAAGACAACACTTAGGAAATTAAGTGACTAGCTAAGGAATTATTGCACTTTATTGGGTATCTGTAATTACTTTGGGATTCCTTATATTAGAATGTGAATTTTTAACAAAAGCTATTATTGAATTGTATAAATACAAATGTTTTCTAAAAGTATTTTTTCTGCATAAAATGTTATTTATTAATATTGTAACAGCATAGCTTGTCAAACAATAAAAAGATATTCATTCATTCATTCATGGAACTAGTGATTTGAAGTTATAACTACAGTATGTCGTGGTTTGTATACAGAACTCTGAGCATGGATCCGGTAGTTCAACACCTCATGCTTAGCATTCTGTACACAAGCCATGACACAGAAAAAAATCCAAACTACTGGTTCCATGAAGAGCACTACAACAGAATACTGCCTATAAAATGAAAACAATTGAAAAAACAGTTTTTCACATCAGTTTTTATTCAGTTACAGTTAAATATGGATCATCTGACAGTATGAATTTTAATTTCTGTAAATAGGGACATTATTAACTGCTGCCAATTACAACAAATGTCCTGTCCCCTTTAATAAAATTGTGACAAGCAAAATATGCTTTCCAAGTTTATTTCCTGAGAATATTTGCCTTATAGGCTGTATTGTCTAGTCTCTTGATTGATTAATGGGGTGCTGCCAACTGGTGCTGCAATGACATGACCTTTTACCTTGTCCCCACCCAAAAATTAAGACCACCATGGCAGAACCCTTTATATGACCAGGTGGGTGAGTATTCAGCAGACAGGCTGTGCATAAATGCCTGGAAACATATGTAGCCAAGCACCTCTGCTCTGTAACATGCTTGATCTTCAGCTGGTCCCAGTATATAATTCCAGAGTTTGCACAACTTGGCCCTTTTTAGCTCAGCCTGATTCCCTGTGTAATGCAAAATGTAATCATATTTTAAATTAATGATATTGTCAGTTCACTCAAATTCTAAAAGTCTATGAAAAGATCTTTCACAGGAGGTACTGAGCTTATCTGTAGGTGTCAGGATTCCAGAAATGTAAATAACTACATCATCTGTCAATAAAGGACAGATAACAGCCATTTGAAGGAATCTTGAAACTGAAAGTGATGCTAGTAAGGGCCAAGCTGCACGCTGGAAATTAATTACAGCATTCCCCTCAGTGACATCACTTTTTTTTAAGGAATCGATGACATGGCTGATGCCTTTATTTAATTTACAGATGATTTAGATATTTTTATCTAAGGGCTCTTGACACCTACAGATAAGCCAGACATCTTGTTTGCAAGATCTGTCCATGGGCTTTCAGAATTTAAGTAATCTAGCAATGTTGCCCTCCACTTTAAAAATTATTTTCTGTCCAGGCCCAGTGGTGATGCGGCTAGCACATCATGCTAATGTAACCCTTGAGCCTGAATCCTTCAGCCGGTTCAATAAAGACTGAAAAGAACTGTAGAGGCAGTATTCAAACTCTGTGAGGAGGGTCATGTGTGTCCCTATGTCACTGCCCTTCCATTAGCAGCATTGGCAGCAGCAGCATTAAGCATCACATGAGTGACCACACAATGTTCTGATCTCCCTCCAAAAGATTCAGATTGTTGAGGGTGTCCCCTACATGGGTAGGTGAATGAAGAGGAACCTTATTGGGTGAAAAGATTTTCATGGGAGGCATGGCTGCATTGCACCAGCCTGCCCTTCTTCCAGCAGCCCATACCTATTAATGGAGGAGCACCTGTCCTTGTGTTGGGTCTTGAAGTGGCTTGCTGCTAGAATGAAGCCATATGAGCAGTGAGGAATGGTGGCTAGAAAGGCCCTTGAGGAGCATTTGCCAGTGTAGAGTGGGAGCTGGGTACCTGCAGAGGTAGGAAGCCCTCTGTGGGTGAGAAACCATTGTTCAAAAAAATTATGCTTTGACATTGTTTTTAACCTGTAACTGGTATTGCTTTCTTGCTAGCAATGTGTCAATATCCAGAATAGCTGACTGAATATCATCAGTTAGTGTGTTAGCAAATAAAAGTGATGCAGGAAGGTTTTTTTTTGGGGGGGGTCATTTAAATATAAAAGCTAAATTTAAACATAGAATGAAATTCAGCCTGACAGAGGGAGTCAATTTACTGGAGGTTGACAGCATCATTTCAGGCAGAGGTGCTTGGATAATCTTTAGTAGGCTTTTAACCCTGAAAATAGATAACACTCCAAGGCCAGATGTGATGAGCCTGAGGGGGCTCAGGAAACTGGAATCAGAACTTGCTGAACCCCTGTCGGGGCTATTCAATAGCTCATTACAATCAGGGGTGGTTTTGAAAGATTGGAGAGTAGCTGACATAGTTCTGCTCCTCAAGGGAGTAGACAAGGAGCAACTGGGAAACTACAGACCCATCAGCCCTGCCTACATGCTGGGTAAACTAATTGAAACACCAATAAAAGAGGACCTAGTGGACTACCCGGAGAGAAATAGGCTCCAGAATAGTAAGCAGCATGGGCTCATGGTGGTGAGGGCTTATCAGACCAATGTGATAGTGTTCTTTAACTGGGTAACAAGCACGATGGATAGGGGACAAGCAGTGGACTAACCCTACATCAGCTTCAGCAAGGCATTCAGTTCAGTGTCACGCAGAAGGCTGCTGAAGAAGTTTGAGGATCTAGGTGCAGGAATGACCTAGTTAGATGGGTGGGTAGCAGGCTGGGGGGAGGACAGCAGAGGGTGGTGGTAAACATTGTCAAGTCACAGGAGAGAGAAGTCACAGATGGAGTGCCACAGTGTTAAGTCCTGGGTTCAGTCCTTTTCAATAAGTTCATCAGCCACTTAGGAGAAGGAATACAGGGTAAGATGTGTTTATTCACAGATGACACTAAGCTTTGTGACAGGGTAAACAGCAAGGTAGGGGTAGGGAATTGCAGAGGGACCTGCAAAGGTTAGAGTGGTTGTCAAATTTTGGCAGTTGAAATTTAATGCCAAGAAGTATAAACTGATTCACATAGGGAACAAGAACCCCAGGACTAATTATTAAATGGGAAGGGTCAAGCTGGACACTACATCTGAAGAAAGGACATAGAAGTCATTATAAATGACTCCCTAAAACAATCTAGCCAATGTAATAAGGCCTACAAGGCAAACAGAATGTTGGAGAGTATAGGGAGGGCTTTCAACAGCAGAAAGAAAGAGGTAAAAATGATCCTACCTTTCTATAGACCATTGGTGAGGACATATCTGGAATACTGTGCCCAGCACCAGAGTCCCCACCTAAAGAAAGACAAAGATGGACTGGAGATGGTGAGCACAAGTAACCAAAATGATTCAGAGCCAACAGGGCAGATCCTACAAGTATAAGCTTAAGGCTCTGAAGCTGTACTCGCTATAGACCAGAAGGGAAACAGGCAATTTAATAGAGACTTTCAAGTTCCTAAAAGGAATGAACAAGGTAAACTTCGAGGACATAATCAGCAGGAATGGTGAATCAAAAACATGGGGACATGAGTGGAAGCTGGCAAGGGGATGGGGAGAATCAGGACAGAGATGAGAAAGCTTATACAGAGAGAGCGGTTGAGTCTTGGAACAGCCAACTGGCAGAGGTAGTGGGCGCAAAAACCATCAGTGGGTTCAAGTAACCAATTAAAAGGCTTAATAGTTATGCAGGGGGGTAGCAGGAGGTTAGGGGACAAGGGGAGAGGTGAGGGAAAAAACCTTGACTAGACAATAGGTCCTGGAGTAGGATAAGGTACAAAAGGGAAGACTGGATGAACCAGTAATCTTTTTGTGCCAACATTTTCTATGTTTCTGTTCAGTGTCCATAAGTGATCAGAATATTGCAGGGGTCAAAAGTCAGCATAATCTTTACTGCACACAAAATAGTGCTGAGTAAATTTCTTAGCATCAGAAAATCATGCAGTTCCTCTTTTCGAGCAATGGATATTCTCACAAACAATGGAAGGACTTGGCCATGTTTTCACATCATTTAAACCACACAAAATGGTTAATCTGACATGTGTAACAAACTCCAGAAATAGTGAAACTACAGTAGCATAAAGCAGCAGTGGGCAATGGCATAGGCACCGAGTTATATGGGCCTGTGGGGCATGGGCTTCAACAACAATCTGAGAAGTGGGCCCAGCCCCAGCAATAATTTGGCCACACCATGCCAGTTTTACTTTTTGCCACTGGCACTGACTAAACATTTTTTTTTTCCTGAACTTTGGGCTCCCGCGCATGCATCCCCTCTGTGTGAACTATTGTGGCAACTCCCCTGCCTTCCTGTGAAGGGAGCATTGTCCCTCTCCCGCCTCTGTTGGTGGTGCTTTTTTGTTTTGTTTTTTTGAAACTGGTGCCCATAGAAATTCAATGCTCATGTGCGCAAAGACAGTGGGCAGTCTTATTGGGCGGTAGTGAGGACTTCTCAGCTGGGACAAGTTGACAGCGAGACGGTGAGTGCGAATGGTCACTGGTCAATCAGAGTGAGCACCAGGAATGAGTCAGCGAGTTGAGGTAATGCAATGCGCAGATCCAAGTCAGCCCAGGAGGACAACACAGGCTAGACAGTGGCCCAGCCAGAGAAAGCTGAGTGATGGTCGGTGACAGAGCGAGCCAGGAGCCCAGAAAAGTGGCAGCTGCGGTGGGCAGAGCTCTTTGCTGCAATGTGGCTGTGGTGCTGAAGGTCAGGCTGCAATGCGGAGGATGGTGATGGTTTTGATCATTGGCTGGCATTTTATTTTATCTGATAGAGATTCCTTGGGCATTCACCAAATTGCTGCAGGTTTTCCTTCTTTGACCATGGCTGCCTCTGTGGTTCTGGAGAAGGTAGGTAGTTGGCAAGCTGCAGATGGCTGGGACTAGGAAGGCTATTGCAGTACTGACAAGTGGGGAGATATGCAAGGTAAAATGAACAGCTCTGGGTCAAACTGCACTGTGCAGTATTTATCGGGGAAGGGGGAGGTACATTTATTTTAGGTTAGGAAGGAAGAACTGACACGCCACTGTGGAGGCAGTACCATTATACTAAAAGAAAGACACTGGTAGACTGGCTCAGGAGTTAGTAGGCCATGAGCTGTGGGGGGGGTCGTAGTTGTCAGGATAAAGCCTAGTTTAGTTTCCATGCTTGATGCTAATGCTACATAATTTATTAGCTGACTGCACACCCTGCCCTGCCAGCCAGTATTCACTCGCAGTCCAACAGAGGGGGGGAGACACATCAGAAGGGGGTGTCCCAAACTGAGTACCTACCATCTTCACATACTCAAAAACAAAGTGCCAATATGATCACAGTACTACTGCACTCATGAATTGCAGAGGTGCACCTGTCTGCCTCTGTGCATGTTGATTCCTGTCCTGAGCTGTGTCCCATACGCACTGCACTATATTCCTGTGCCACTAACCTGCACATATTTGAACAGCACACTGCTGTATTTAATTGAACTGCTGATTAGGATTTTTTGTATGTGCCTGGCCATTTTGAGTCCTTGTACTGTACTTGACTGCTTTTTGCATAGCCCCTTATGGTCCTATTTAATGTTGTACTGTATGTATGCTATGAATTACACTTAAGTGTTGCTCAGTTACCATCTCTTCTACCACCACCCCCCCAAGCACCTGGAAATAAGTGACTGGCTACAACTACACCCATATATGCCAAATTCAAGCGAATGCTTAAAGAGCCAGTATTTACTTAAATAAAATACCTGTAACTTATTTTTAAAATAATTATATGTATTTATTTGTTTGAAAGTTTGTGACCAGGAGAGGTATTTATCTTTAATGTGTTCCATTTTTTTATTCTTCTGTTATTGATCTTCTAAATATTTCACATAATGCAGCACTTATTACACTGCATATTTCAATGAGCAAGTGACTCTCCCAAACTGATCTCACAGTAGCTGTGTTTGTGACATCACAGCATGTTGCCATGGACCTCTTGACCAGGCCACCAGTATGTGTTAAAACCTTGAAAAGAAAAACTGGCATTTGAAACTTGTATTCTCTTGGAAATCTTAACATTGTTAACTGCTGCACTGTGTTTCTGAAAGTGGATGCTGAAGTGGATGCTTGCTGTTGGGGGGGGGGGCATGTTTTTCTTAACCTAGCTTTCCATATTTAATTCAGAGCAACTGCAGTTTGTGGGTCAGACCACTGTTCCCACACAGACAGGAGTTAAAATTGGGCAGAAAAGTGGGGGGCCCACACCCCTATTTATATACATCTTTGACAACACACAAACCACCACACTTCATGTTTTTTCCCTTCCCATCCACCATATTAGATCTCACCCCAAAAATGCAGTTCAGCCTTTATTTCCTCCGATCAATGCCTATCCTCCCATGTACAAGATTCCATTACTCAGCAGCAGGTGCTGGCTCCATGCTGGGGCAGGAAGGTTAGACTGAACCAGAGTCTTATGGATGCTAGGGTGGGGAATATGTGTCTGGTTTGGGAGGGATGCTGAGCTGTCTGTTATTGGAAGGGTGAATTAGGGTATGGTGCAGTGATGGGAGTTCATACTGTGTCTGGAAATATGTGTGGCTGGCTTTGGGATGCTGATACTGTCTGGTGTTTGTGCAACATAGAAAACTCTAGAAAACTCTGCTAAAAGACACCATGCATGCTTGCTTAAAGCAGAACCAGCCTAAAATATCATGATGATTTGCACATACAGTACATTCCCTGTTGCTTTGCATTATGGGGTATGTGTGATTTTGTATTTCATAGAAAACTCTTATGTTGGATTGAACCAATGTCTGTTTACGCAGGGTGTGGGGAGGCCTGTGCCCTGTTCTTTGGTGGGTTTGCCTTCAACATAACTGAATAACTTAAAAATAATTGGTGTACATGTTGTGTATTATGAAAGACTAGTGCATTTTTTTGTCAGAAGTTATGTCTACTAATGACTTAATGAGAGGTTAAGTCTCCTAGACAAATGGGTGTGGGGATTGTACCATTAACAGATGACAGCTTGGCCTTATGAGGGGATCACTAACTTGTCCATGCTGTGCTGCTGCTGCAAGTCTGTTAAATAGATAAGAGCTTGGCCTGATTGGGAATGGTTGGTGGTGGTGGTGGGGTCGCTAACCTATCTATGCTCATGTACTGTAAGCCAGGTAAAAAGCAGATGGGAACCAGGACTTATGGGGGGGGGTTACTGACCTTCTATGTTCATGACTGCAAGCCAGGTAAAAGGCAGATGGGAGAGAGCCTGGCCTTATTGGGTGGGGGCTATTTATGCCGTACAGTGCTGCAAGGTAAAAGGCTGGGTGATGGGAATCTAGCCTTATTGTTCATAAGCAAATTATTCTTCAGATTGTTCAGTGCTCTGTTATTTGTCTTGTGGCAGTTATAGTGCAGTGGTGTGTGTGTGTGTGTGTGTTGCAGTGTTTAAGATGAAAGCAGAAGAAAAAATGATGTGTGCAATGCAAATCATAAACAGAAGAACCATGGGTGGCTGCAGAAGTAATGACTGTAATATGATTTACACCAAAGTTTTTGGCTGATGTTTGCAGGGGCGTGTAGGGGACTGTGGGGCAATGGGTTCTCCTATTTGTCTGCCCGGGCTTGAGAATGTGTGTTGGGGTGGTGGTGAATTACACAAGAGTGTGGTGCTAAGGTATACATATATGTGTGGGGGTCCTGAGATGGGCTTGAAGCTTGGGGGGGGAGGGAGGGAGGGGTTGAATCAGGTGTAGTGCTGAGGGTGCTTGTGAACTTGAGACAGTGCCCTGTGGGGAGGTTGAATAGGAATATAGGGGGCTCTGGTCCCTTAGACCCCCATGGTTTTTTTTTTCCCTCTGACCCTAGATCCCCACCAAAAATGTTACAAACCTGGCTCCTATGGGCAATGGAAAGGGCCAGATCACAGTGCAATCCCAGTAGACCCTATTCATTACATTGCTACTGCTTTAAAATGAACTTTGTATTTTCATTTTATGCTCAAATTTAATTCATTAGTCAGTAAAGCCTGCCCACACTATGTTCAATTTGGTTATCTCTCCTTCCTCTCATACTCACTTAGCACTGACTCCTTTAAGTCCAAGAGGAAGGGGCACAAAAAGGAAGCAATGGTTCCCAGGCAAAAAAGCAACAGGCATGGGTTTGAAAGCAGCCAGATATATACTATATAAAGAGATAATATCAGTTAGTAAAGCATCATATAAGAGTAAGTAGCACCACTGAGGGGGCTTGTGAGCACATAAAGCCACAAGGCTGAAGGCTAAGTGACGTTTATAAGCTCATTAGCTCTAGAGTTGGGTAGAATGTGGAATTCCACTGGCAGAATTCATACAGAAAGGCAATTCCATGTTTAAAATGCTTTTCAGATTTGTTTAATTCTGCAGAACTTGGAAAAGCATTGCTATGTCAACTGCGAAATAATATTCCACACATTACGTAATGTGCAAAAAATTAGTCTATAGTTTATGTAAACTTCCAAATACTATTCTGTGGCTTATGTAAATTACTGATTACTAAGTCACAGTTTTAAAAAATCCACTTTCAGAATTTCAGAATTCTCTATGGATGGACATTCACGGTGGAGGAGTTTTACACCCAGGGTGTCTCCACTGTGGTGGCTCTTACCCAGGACACTAGAGATGTAAGTCTTAGCCTCTCTAAGTGATATTACTCAAAACCTGAAAGGTGGGGAAGTAGTGGGGAGGGGGAACATATGGGGAAGAGGGACATGTAGGGGGTTGGGGTCAAAAAAGTTAGGGGAAGCACACTACTGAAGTCAGAGAATGAGGAGTTTAAGGCATTGTCAATTTGCAGTGGGTCCTAAGTTATTGTCCCATTTACTAAAAAGTTGGGAGGGTGGGGAGGATAAAGTTTTACCATTTAGTTCTTTGATAGTATCCCAGAATTTATGACCAGAACCCCCTACAGAGGTGAGGGCATTCCAATAGTAAGTGGCCTTAGCCTGTCGTAGGGCACAAGTACATTTTTTCCTTTCTTCCCTGTACTGTTGTTTGTCCTGAGACAGACCTGAAGCAAGGGCTATATGCCAGAGACTATCCCGATAGTGCATGAGGTTGAGTAGTGTCTGAGATAACCAGGGTGTATCATGTTTTTTTACAAGCTGTTTTGAAACTGGGCAAAGAGGTCACATGCAGAACTGAAGGAGGCTATGAAATAGTCAAGGGCACAATCTGTGCTTCCTGCTGTATCTATGGGTGGCTAGTTACAGTTTGAGAGGTGTTTTTTAAACTGGGCTAGTGCACCTTGCTTTAGTCACCAACAGTAAATAGTTTTGCGGGGAGGGTTGGGAGCCTTAAAGAACCACCAGCACAGTACAGGTGAGTGATTACTGATGACATTAGGGAGCACTAAGACCTTTGAGATTCTTTTAGGGCGGTTTGTGAAGATTAGGTCCAGCAAAGTTGCAGTCCCTGTCTTGTGATTATGTCTTGTGGGTGACTGGACAACTTGAGTCAGGTCCATGGCCAAGGTGGCATCTTTATAGGAGGCAGCTGATGGTGCTAGCCAGTTTGCATTAAGGTCACCCAAGACTAGGATCTCACTATTAGGGGAAGAAATGTGAAGCAATTGGTAACCACAGTGAAGGCCTATTTGTGATTATGTGGTGTAATACATATCACCATGACACAGAAGGTTTTACCAGGGTTACCCAAAGAAAGCTTTCCAGTGAGTACTTGAGCCCCATCTGTGAGGGGGGGTGGGGACAACCATGGCTTGAAGGGAGTTTTGAATACAGAGCATGAAGCCACCACCACGTTTGCCCTGACGATCCAACCAAAAGATGGAGTAGCGGTTCAGGGCCACATGGGAATCACCAGTGGTTGTGGACAGCCAGATTTCAATTAAAGCCAGGATGTCTGGCTTATGCTGTGCGATCCATCCTTGAAGAGAAACAAACTGTTTTAGTAAATTACAGATATTTAGGGAGGCGAACAGAAGGCCCCTCTTTTTATCACCAAAAGAGGGTGTTGGGGGGCTGGCCCTGAGTTAGGGTGAACATTCCTGGATAATAGAAGGATTATGTAAAACTGAAGAAAAGATAGCAGATACTGCACTTATACTGCATTTTTGCACTAGTGGCTAAAATCACTTGTGGAGGTATAACATTGTTGGTACTTTTGTATTACTGTATTTTTGCTGAGGGAAATGGTTAACACCAGACTACAGAGAATGCAGGATCTGCAGTTATCTATATTAGCCTTTGAAATTCCAAAAACAAACAAAGGCAAACAAAATAGTATAAAATCGCTGATCATTTGAATATCTTAACTGATGAGTTTAGTAATAGCAGAACAGCTACACCTACCAGTAAATCCTGCAATCCCCAGGGAATGCTTCTAGACATGATCCCATATATGAATGAGGATTTGATAATAATTGAGAATACTTTGGAAGACTCCCTAGGAGAAAATTTAGAGCAATTAACAGGATTATCAAATTCAAAGAAAATAATGATGTATTAAGAGTTGATTGTATTATTACTAAAAACCTAGGATACCCAACTATAATGTACCAGATCACTCCAGAACTATGAAACAACAGTAAGTACATTATTAAAGAAAAAACAGTTCTGGAAGAGGTCTCTTGAGATATTCAACATATTATAACTGGACTTAAATAATGTAGTGACCAGATAGGGCAATCAATGTACTGTAGAAACTGTCACCAGCAGCTGGACAAAAGAATGGCTGAAGGTGAGAATTCTGATTACCAGTCTAGTTTCTTGAGTGATAAACTTATTCACCTCTTAGCAAAACAGCACTCAACTAATATCCTCCTTGTGGAACAATTATTAATTAATAACGATATAATAGAAGTTCTAAGAAATGAACTTGCTCTAAATAAAGTAGCATTGAATGAAGTCCTGAATAGGATATCGAATAAGGAAAATGGTGAGATTAATAAAAATGGCCACACAAGAGAAAACAAGAATGGAGGAGTGAGACCAGATTTAGTATAATACAAATTCCCTGAAAGCCTCCAGGAAAGAAACTATTCAGCGAAGGGGTGGAAGAACAAAACAAAAAAGCAAAGGATTTGGGAATGAGAATAGGAGAAAGAAAGGAAGAAATAGCAAAATAACCCAGGAAACAGTAGATTTGAATAGAAAAAGGCAACAGGGCCCTACAAATAATAAACCAAGAAAGGAGAGACATGTTATTGAAGAGCCCATAGATACAAGTCAGACACAAGTTAGTCAAAGCCCTAAGACAAATCTAGAGTTATGCAAAAATCTAAGTTTAAAAACGCAGTTAAGTAAATTAGAAAATGAAATTTTCCAATTAAATAAACAATTGGGACTTTGCTATTAGTCCCCGGAACTTACGATTAGCTCAGAGTTGCAAAAAGAGAAAACTGACCTGAATGTTAAAGAATTGATGGTTAAGGAAAACTGGCCTACAGGGAAAAATTCTGTAGATTGTGGACAGAGACTATCCCCTAGAGTGGAGATAAATAAAAAAGACATAGCACCAATAATTTGAATTATAGGGCCTCCTGATTGGATCCAACAGGATACAGGATACAGGAAAGCAGATACAGCAACTTGTAGGGAAATTAAAAATGGAAATGGATATTGATATTACCCTAGAAGACATAGTAGAAATTAAGGATATCCAAATTGAGTCTGCTATACTTCTAGATGTACATTTCATTTCGCATAGAATTGCCAAATTTGTTTGGCTAAATGCAATGACTACTAAAAATAAAGAAATAATAATTTAATTTCTGAACAGACATCTATTTAATATTCCTGAACCTAGAACAGAAAACCAAGATGACATAAAAGTTGGTTTAACCCTCTTTGGAATGGACTACTTACATAAGGAGACCAAAGCAAAATTAACAAGAGATTTCTCGCACATTCAATTGGGTAGATATGGAATTATATATGCAGAACGAGCAGCTGTGACAGCCTAATTAACATATTAGTAAGAAATAGGAAAATAGCAGACAAGATTCTTCAAAAATCATCTGTACTAGATATAATGGGATTAAATGTGACAGAAACAAAACTCTTAGAGGTAAATAATAACACTGTACAAGATAATGCCCAGAATGGATCTCAGGTAACAAACAACTCTTAACAAACTTCAGGTCCTTGCAGGATACAACGATTGACAATGAGGAGTTATGTATAATAAAACAATTCCTGAGGTATCCCAACTTGATGATACAACCATTGTTGTCGATTCCAAAAAAGGGATAAGGATTATCTTATGGAATATAGCAGGTTTAAGAGGTAGACAAGCAAATAGTGACAGGGTTAATTTTATTTTAGGCTTTGATGTACTGTGCCTACAAGAGACATGGCACAGTCCAGCCAATCAAATTGATATTAATGGTTTAGAAGTCTTTCAATGTCCAGGAATCAAGGCCTCAAAGCTAGGCAGAAACTCTGGTGGGATAGTCACTTTTATCAGGATAGGCAGTCTTGCACACACAGAATGTATCAGCACTTGTGCTAACTTTGCTATACTTCTTTTAAAAAATGAAAGTCAAAGTTTTTTTATTTTTAAATGGGTACATTCCCTGGAGAACTCACATTTTTATAGAAATGCAATATAGAAACAGCTGAATACTCTATTAATTGACACTGTGTAAATATCTTGATCTGGCAGTGTTACTAATTGATGATCTGAATGCCCGAATAGGTCATTTTGATGGACTTGGTGATAATTCCTTTTTCAGTTGTATAGTAGGCCCTTTTACATGGAGGCAAAAAGTCAATAAGGATACTAAAACTAATATTTTTTTTTTTTTTTTATTTTCAGAAGAATCAGATATACCTTTGAGTCATAGACTCCTTTACAAAGGTTCTACAACACATATAACAAATCAGTTACACAAATACAGCTAGTACAGTTACAGATACAAATACAGTGATTATGACAAAGTAAGGTTAAGTTACAACAGGAATGTTAGGCTAGTATTAAGGATCTTAGCTCAGTTTGAGACAGTTAAAGGAGATCGAGCAGACTCGATAGACCATAAGGCCTAATCTGCTGGCAACTAGTATGTTAGATTGGAAACTTAACATCCCTGAGTAAGTGGGGCGGAGAGTAGTATGCAGAGGCAAGCCAGAGGCCATTGTCAGTAATAGAGGGACAGGGGCACTAGTTCATATGCAGTCACAGTCACTTGAGGAGCGAAGGTGCGCCCTGAGGTGCATTTTGAAATGACCAATTCTTTGATCTAGACGCAAGGAGGAGGGTAGGTTATTCATCCACAAGGGTGCCCTGTAGCAAAAGGATCTTTGAAATTGAGTAGTGCAACAGGGAGGGTTGGAGAAACAAATGGTATCAGAGCTACGGGTATGTTTAACTTTAGAGTCCAAGGTGATTAAGGAGGTGAGGGATGCGGGGGAGAGGCCAAGGGTAATTTTTTTAGCTAAGACACAAGTGTGGAATTTGATTCTGTTATCAAGGTTAAGCCAATTTGTGTCCTTATATAGCACACAGGTATGGGTGAGTCTGTCACACCCTAATATCAGACGACAGGCCTTGTTTAGCACAAGTATAAGACTATCAAGGGCTGAGGGGCTTGCCATCCCACAGCATCCTGTGAAATACCCAGGTTGAGCAAGGAGGTTATGAGTAGAGAGTGGTGGACAGTATCAAAGGCCTTCGTGAGGTCAATGAAGACCGCACCAGTGATGTAGCCTTTATCCAAAGCAGAGTGGTTGTGTGATGTTAGCTCAAGCAAGGCCGTAGTTGTGCTATGTCCTTTTCAGAAACCATGCTGTTGTTTGCAGACTAGGTCATATTTATTGAGGTGGTCGGTGAGCTGATCCAAAACTATCCTCTCTAATGCCTTGGAGAGGGTGGGGAGTATGAAGATAGAATGGTAGTTGTTAGCAGAGGAGCGGTCACCTCCTTTAAATATAGGTGTGATAGAGGCAGATTTCCAAATGGTAAGGAATTTACCTAGTGATAGGGAGAGGTTTAGAATGTGGGTGAGAGGAACAAGGACTTCCTTAAGGGAGAGCTGAAGAATTCTGAGATCAAGGGAATCGGCGTTGGGAGAGGCATGACTAAGGGCAGCAGTAAGGCATGGTTCAGCTGACCTGGGAGAGATGTGGCGGAAATAAAATGGGGGGCACAGAGATGAGGTGCGGGTGTGCTAGGAGCTGGAGGATCATAAAAGTTAGGGGGGAGAACATGGCTAAGGTCGGAGAAGGCATCACTGAAAGCTGCAGCAATGTTTGTAGGGTCAGAGGTCAAGGACCCATTTGACATGACTTGGGAGGGCACCAGGTTGGGAACCTTACCACAAATTTCCTTGATGTTGTTCCAAAACTTGTGGCCAGAACCCCAGGAAGAGGTTAGGGCGGATTTATAGTAATCTGCTTTTGCCCTGTGAATGGCCCAAGTGCACTTGTTCCGAGCTGTTCTATAATTCTGTCTATCAAGGGGAAGGCAGGATTCATTGGAGAGCTGCCATAGCGAATCTCTGTTTCGCATTAGGGTCTTGAGCCACTCGGTGAACCGGGGTACGTGATTGCCTTTAGCCATTCTTTTTGTGAAAAGTGCATAGAGGTCACATATATTATTGAAGACCCGGGTAAATAGGTCCAGGGCATTGTCAACATTAACCGTGTTTAAAATGAGGGACCAGTCCATGACACTGAGGTGCGTTTTTAGTAGTGCCAATTTACCAGGACCAAGTTTACGTTGCACAATAAGACTGGGAGGGGCCCTAGGGATTTTGCAGGACCAGGAGCAGCTAACTGGGGAGTGGTCACTGAAGGCATTTGGCAGGATGGAAACATTGGTGATCTTACCCGGGTGATTGGAGAAGATGAGGTCCAATAGGGAGGAGGAGCCAGTACGTGGATACAATCGAGTGGGGGAAGTGACCAGTTGAGTTAGGTCTTGGGCTGTGGTGAGGTCAATGTATGGGGTGGCATCCTTACTTAGCCAGTTGATATTAAAATCTCCAAGTACTAGTAGTTCTGATTGTGATGGTAGTGTGTCCAGATGTGACAGTAATGCTTGGAAAGCTGATTTTTGGTCCCTTGGGGGAATGTATACTGTTGTTATGTATAAAGGGTTTTGGGCTCTTCCCAATGCCAATTTGACTGTTAGGGCCTGAATGCCCGCCCCCAGTTGAGGGGAGTGGAGTAGGTGCCCTTGTAAGGTATTCTTAGTGTAGAGGGCACAGCCACCCCCTCGCTTACCATGCCGATCAGCACAGTAAAGGATAAACCCGGGCAGTGATACTGCGGAGTCCAGGGTCCGAGGGCTGAGCCAGGTTTCACACACTGCTATGACATCTGGTTGGTGCTGTAGTACCCAACCCTGGAAGGAATCCCACTTTTTTAGGATGCTACAGATATTGAGAGAAGCAATGTGCATCTGGCCCTGGGTATGTTGGGGAGACGTCAGGCCAACTGGTGGGCCAGGATTAGGATGAATATTTCCCAATAGGAGGAGGAGCAGCAGGAGCCTTGAGGAGGGGTATCAATAACCCTTCCTCTTAACAGCGAAAGTTAACAGGGTATGTGGTATAGTGGTGCTGACAGTTAGGATGGGTAGGGCCTGGGCCTTAAGGTAGGCCTGAAGGAAGTAGCGAAAGTCTAGGGATGCCGACAGTGCTACGAGTTGAGGTTTCTGAGCCCGGACAGCCCCGGGGGGGGCGGCCAGTGTAGAGTGAGTAGACAGGCAATCATAGTGAGAAAGTGGACTGTAAGTAGTCTGCCAGTCTCCTATAACAGGGTCATGGGGAGGGCTCAGGTTTACCCAAAGTATAACTAGCTACCAAGCATTCAGACTGCTGCCAACTGCAGAGGAGGGGGGTGGGGGGTGATAGAGCACAACAGGGAGGGGAATAGGGCCAGGGGAAGCAAGTGGCAAAGCAGCAGGAGTGAAGTAAACATCCTGTCACTATGATGAGACAGGAGTACAAGCAGTAGTGCAGCCTCTAGTGGTAGAACAATATAAGCTGCTAATGGAGAACTTGGCTTATTGGTTAAAGATCCCTATAAAAGGGAGTGCTCACCAAGGGTGGTGGTGGGGGTGGTGGGGAGCCGATGCCCTGCATTGGTGGGGCCAAGCTGCACAGCACAGTTAGTCTGAGCTGGGTCTGAGTCTCAAGATGCAGAGCAAAGTCTAAACTGAAGGCAGCACAGCACACGCAGAGCAAAATCTTTAAATGGAGGTAGCACAGCACACTTGATGATTCCTGAGATTATTCTCCATACCTGGATTCGGGGTGGGGTGGGTGAGGCGCCATTGTAGCCCTCGCAACCTCTGTCGGGCTTCTGTGGAGAAAGCAAGACAGGTAGGGGTTATATGCCTGCTTGATGGGAAGCCCAAGGGGGGGGGTACAGCAGGGGAGCTATCAATTAGGCAAGCTTAAAGTGAGGTTGTTATAGATCTAGGATGGTATGGCTCAGTAAAGCCCAGAAATAAAATTGGGTTAGCCACTAGCAATTGGTCTCAAACACAGATGCTGCTGCTATGGTACTTCACAAGTGCTCCGTATTTAAATAGCGTAGCACTTAAACTACACCTCCGTTTCTATTGAAAACCCAAGAAATAATTCTAAATATGCCAGGGCAGGTCTTAAAGTACCACACAGTTTACAGTAATATCACAACAAGCCGAAATTAAAAAGCCCCTGGAGGAGACTAGCTCCACTTCTGCGCCGACTGTTAAATGGCGCCAAATTCAAATGTTCAAGCTGCACAGCACAGTCAGTCTGAGCTGGGTCTGGGTCTCAAGATGCAGAGCAAAGTCTAAACTGGAGGCAGCACAGCACATGCAGAGCAAAATCTTTAACTGGAGGTAGCACAGCACACTCAGTGATTCCCTGAGATTATTCTTCGTACCTGGATTCGGGGTGGGGTGGGGAGGGCACCATTGTGGCTCGCCACCTCCGCTCAGTTTCTGGATTTCGGGGTGAGGGGTGGAGGAGGGCACTGCTGTAGCCCTCGTGACCTCCTGCTCAGCTTCTGGATTCGGGGGTGGGCGCACTGTAGCCCCGCAACCTCCGCTCGCTTCTGGATTCGGGGTGGGGTGGGAAGGGCACCGCTGTAGCCCTCGGGTCTCCCATTCGGCTTGGATTCAGGGGTGGGATGGGGAGGGCGCTGTTGTAGCCCTCGCGACCTCTGTTCGGCTTCTGGATTCGGGGTGGGGTGGGGAGGGTGCTGCCAGTAGCCTCATGACCTCTGTTCAGCTTCTGTGATTAATAAGTTAAATTAATGTAAGAATCAGGTGTGGTGT
The DNA here is from genome assembly GCA_016271365.2 of Neoceratodus forsteri. Lineage (NCBI taxonomy): Eukaryota > Metazoa > Chordata > Ceratodontiformes > Ceratodontidae > Neoceratodus > Neoceratodus forsteri. The sequence continues at coordinate 806,738,156 of CM028132.1, read as the reverse complement.
CAGTTGCTTTGGTTTCTCAGAAGGAACTAGAAGGGAAAGAATCAGATCTGTTACAGTGCAGTAGCTTCTTGTTGCTTTTACATTGTTTCTTGTGGATTTTACTTGGTAGAAAGGTTATTTATTTTCTTTCTTACTACTTCTAAGGGGCTAGCATGGTATTGTTGTGGGGCTGTTGGAATTTTGAAAACGGTTTTGGCGGCTGTAAGTGGGCTTATTTGTTTGATGTTTCACTGTGTAGCAGGCAGCATTTGTAGAGGCCTATTTCTTCTGATTTAAAACCTATTTGGTGTAATTTAACTGGGGCTGTTTCTTTCAATCAGAGACCTATATCTTCTAATTTCAAGCCTATGTTAATGTGTTGTTGGTGAAGCTGTTTGAATTGGAGACCTGTTTCTTTCAGTAGCAAACCTATTTTGCATTGCTATTGCATTGTGGAAAGGAGGAGTAGGAGTTTGAAGAAGGTTGTGCAATAGCTACTTAAAGTCTCTTTTTGAGTGTGGATAGCAAGGTTAGGAATATAAAAAGCAGTTGCTCAATCTGTCTAAACATGTACAACAAAGCGGGTAAGGGAAAGTAAGAAAATAATGTTTTGCACTAATAGAGGGGGGAGAGGGGAAACTTGGGGGAGTGTTTGGTATCCTGCATCTGGAAGGGTGAAGGGGGTCGCTGGTGGGCAACACCAGCAATGGGTAGGGTGGTAGGCTGCAACAACTGCGGTGCACCAATCTTTCTAAAAATTGCCTGGAGTGTGGGAGGATGTTTCATGTGCAACCACATGCAGAAACTTAGAAAGGAGATTGAGGGTCTGCAGCAGGAACTAAGACAGGCAAGCCAGACTGGGGGTGGGTTTAGCCCAATACTGGAGGGAGGAAGAATGAGAGATGAGGGAGGGTGATTTAAGCCAACAGTGGTAAGGAGAGGGTCAAAAGAAGGGAAGCAGGAACTAGGGAGCCCAGGCCAGGGAGAACAATTGCCAGGGAAACCAGGTCAGGAGACAAAAGACAAATGGAAGGAGGAGATAGGGACTTGTGAGAGGAGGTGAAGAAGTGGAAAAAGTCATGGAGTGGAAAGGAGAGAACAGGTTACTATGAAGAGAGGGCATGGGCATTTGTGAAGGGTCTTCAGAAAATAGTTTTGCACTGCTAGAGAAGCAGAAGGTGGAGGAGGGAAATTATGAAATTAGAGGAGTAATTGATAAATGCCTGGACCAAACCAGAGTGGAGGGAACTTCTACTGGGAGAATTGCAACAGGGGCAAAAGGGGAAAATAATGTGCAGGAGGAAGAAGAGGAGCCAGAAATGAGAGACGGAGATAAATGGAAGCAAGCAGGGAGTAAGAGCGGTGGCATCTTAGTGCTGGGGGACTCAATACTAAGAGGCATCAGGTGGGGTAGCAAGGGGGAGAGGCATAATCGCATTTGGGCGGAGGCCATGCCAGGAATAACAGAGGAAAGGGTGGGACAATCTGTTCTGAAATATGCTAGAAGGGGTAGGGGCAAGCCTTATTTAATTATACATCTTGGGACGCAATGACCAGTTGACAAGACAGTAGATATAGTCCAGAGGAGGTTTGAGGAACTAGGACAATTGTGAGGGGCAGGAAGATCAGTAACTTTTTCAGAGATACTTCCAGTGCCCAAGGCAAACACCAAGAAAGCTGAGAATAGAAGAATTTAATGGATGGCTAAGAACCTGGTGTTGTGCTAAGGGTATGGGCTGTTGGGGGGGGGAGGGACCTGGGAGGACACTAGGGCAAGAGACATGCAGAGACCACAGGTTGGGAAACCATATGAGCTACCCCATAACAGTGACAAAGGACAAATGGCAAGTACTATTGGTGATGCTAGTAAAGGAGGGCAGAATGGGGGGGAGGGTGGAAGGTGGTTACCCTTAATGCTAGGAGCCTTGAGAGGAAAACTGCAGAGTTACAGGTGCTCATGGCAGAGGGAGAGGTGGACATTGCAGCCATCACAGAAACATGGGCCACCCAATACAATGACTGGGACCTGTCTGTACCAAGGGACAGGTTATTTTGAAGGGACAGGGTGATTGGGAAAGGAGGGGGTGTGGCACGATATGTGAAGGAAGAACTGAAGTGTGTAAGGGAGGAATGGAAGGAGGGTAGTACGGAGTCACTTTGGATGCAAATCCAGGATTTCAAGAATAGGATTCTTAGAATGGGAGTGGTGTACAGGCTGCCATCTCAGATGGAGGAGTTAGACAGGGAACTAGTGGGACAGATTAGGAGGACCAGCGAGAAGGGTAGTGTGGTGATTGTGGGGGACTTCAACATGCCAGGAGTGGACTGGAGCACCCCACCAAGCAGGAACAGAAGGGAGCAGGTACTGCTGGATGCCTTCCAGGACAGCTTCCTGCTGCAAATGGTCAGGGAATCAACCAGGTTAGGGAATACCCTTGACCTTGTGCTGGCAAATGGGGACTTTGTGAGAGAACTTACAGTGGAGGAACCGCTGTCAGAGAGTGACCACCACTCAGTATGGCTCACATTGGATATGGGCAAGGAAGGAGTGGAGTCTGGCACAAGAGTGCTGGACTTCAGGAGGGCTGACTTTGGGAGGATGGGGGAAGTGGTAAAATGGTACCTGGATAGAATTCAATCTAGTATGGACACTAAACAGAGGTGGGAGCTCATAAAGCTGGGGATAGTGGAGGCAAACAAAACCTGCTGCAAGGCCCAGAGCAAGAAGGCTAGGGCTAAGAAACCGAGCTAGTTGAGCAAGGAGGTTATGGAAAAGGTAAGGAGAAAAAGAGCTGCCTTTAGGAAGTACAAGAAAACAGGGAGAGGGGAGTACAGGGAGGAGTACTTGACAGAATCAAGGAGGTGACAAGGACAGTAAGGGGAGCCAAGGCATCCTATGAAACTCAGGCTGGCACAAGGCATTAAGAAGAAGGAGAAGGACTTCTTTAGGTACATCAGGGAGAAAAGGAGCTGTAAGGACCACATAGTAAGGATTAGGAAGGAGGTGGTTGGGTGGAAGCAGGGTACGATAAGGCTGAAGCACTAAATGAGTACTTCTGCTCAGTATTTACTAAAGAGAAGAGGGGGTGACACCCAAGGGGGGAGAAATGGCAAAATCAGGGGAGAAGGGGGTGACAGATGTGGAAATCATGGAGGGTAGAGTTTGGGAGGGTTTGAAGGCACTGAGGCTGGATACGTGCACCGGCCCAGATGGCATCCACCCCAGGGTACTGAAGGAGTTGGCAGAGGTCCCTGCAGGACCTTTGGCAGACCCATTTAATGCCCTCACTACATTCGGTGTGTACCTCAGGACTGTAGGATGGCTTCTGTGATGCCCTTCCACAAGAGTGGCCCCAAGGATGAACCGCCAACCACAGTCCAGTGAGCCTCACATCCATCGTGGGTAAGCTAATGGCAACTATCCTGAAGGAGAGGCTTGAGGCCCTCCTAGAGGCTAAAGGACAACAGGACAGCAGACAGCATGGCTTCATATGGGGCAGATCCTGCCAAACCAACCTGGTGGAGTTCTATGACTGTGTAACTAGACAACCGGACAGGGGCCATGCAGTGAATGTCCTGTATCTGGACTTCAGTATAGCATTCGACTCGGTGCCACATGGAAGGCTGGGAAGTAAGTTAGTAGGCACAGGGGCAGATGCAAAGCTGGTGAAATGGGTAGGGAACTGGCTTCAGGGAAGGCAACAGAAGGTGGTGGTGGGTGGGGAGCTCTCACACCCAAGGGTAGTGGCACGACGGTGGTCCACAGGGCTTGGTTTTGGGACCAGTGTTGTTTGGGATAGTCATTGCAGACATATCATTGGAGCGTCAGAGCAAAGATCAGTCTGTTTGCTGATGATACCAAGGTAGGAGCAGTGGTGGATGACCTATGGGGATGGCAGGGGTTGCAGGATGATCTGGCAAAGCTTGAAACTGGGGTTTAATTCCAAAAGTGCAAGGTGCTGCATTTTGGGATGAAGAACCCAGGAGGAGTTACCAGCTGGGGAGTGCAGCTAGCCCAGACAGAGGAGGAGAAGGATCTGAGGGTGCTCATTACAGGGTCAATGAACAACTCAGCACAATGCAGGAAGGCAGCTGCAAAGGCCAACAAAATGCTGGGTTGTATTGCAGGGTATATCCTCGAGGAGGGAGGAGGCGATTCTGCCACTGTAAAGGTCATTAGTTAGACCACACAGGTACTGTGTGCAGTACTGGTGCCCGATATCTGAAGAGAGACATTAAGTTACTGGAGGGTGAAGCGGGGTGACAAAAGATGATCAAGGGGCTGGGGACTTATCATATGAGAGGAGGCTGAGGGAGCTGAACATGTACTCACTGGAGGAGAGGAGGGACGGGGGACATGATTGAAACCTTTAAGTACATGAAAGGAATAAACAAGACAGGTACAGAGGGGCTGTTCAAAGTAAGGGAGGGGAGGGACACCAGGGGCCATGATATGAGACCGGAGGGAGGAAGGTTCAGGAGGGAGATGAGGAGACACTTTTTACAGAGAGGGTGGTGGCTGGGTGGAATGCATTACCTGCAGAAGTGGTATCCAGTAGAACAGTGGATTGCTTCAAAAGGGGATGGGATAGGACAAGGGGGAGGGTCAATGAAGGGGAAGGGTGGAAGGGAGGGGCAGCTGCAGAATAAGGGGTGCTAGCTGCACATTCGAGCAGACTTGATAGACCTCTAGGCCTTTATCTGCTGGCAAATTTCGTATGTTCGTACTGCCATTGATAAAAATAAATGCAAAAATAACAGTGACTGGTTTGATAATTTATTTATTTTTTATTTATTTAGCTTTTGTTAACCAGGTAAGTACACTAGACAAGACAATTGCCTATTTTCAGGTACAACCCAGGAGAGTACAGGAATTACAAATTTAGATACACAGGACAACATGGTACAGATCAAGAACAGTTTACAAGTCATGAGAAAGCAACATAATACAGATTAAGACAATTTCAAGTCATCATGAGGCATAGTTTTGTTCAATAAGTACACAACAGAGTAAGGCATGTTGCCACTAAGAGCAGTACAGAAGGCACAGTTGCGATGCAGCTACTGACACTATATGCAGCATATGCCTCTTTTGTCCAGGAAATATGTCCAGGAGAGAGAAGTGCAATGTTAGATCATGGGATTTGGGGCACCCACAGGCCGAAGCGAGTTTGAGGTGGTTTCCTTAGGGATGAGCAAAGGCAGCCCTGTGAGGGGCATGCCGGATCTGGGCAGGGAAAGCATTCCACAGTCTAGGAGCACATGCAGCAAAATCCCTACCTCCCATTTGAGTCCGGGTGGTGGGTACCTAAGCATGGCAGATCCTGAGACCAGAGATGATAAGATGTAGAAGTAGTCTGGACAAGGAATTTCGCCAGCCCCGGAGGAGTGCCAGTGCCTTTCCCATGAAGCACCCTAGAACAAAGTCAATGTGGTTTGAAGAGGAGAGCCAGTTTAGCTTGCTGTAGAGGTCACAATGGTGGGTGAAATGGGGGGGCAGCTAGAGCAAAGTGGCAGACATTGTTGTAGGCAGTAGACCGCCTAGAGAGATGGGCTTTGGTGGAGCAGGCAAACAAAAGAAGCCCGTAACAGAGGGACGGGAGGAGCACACCTCTGGCAAGAGCAACAAGTGCTGCCGGAATAAGGGTTGCTTTTTAGCTCTGTAGGCCAGGCCCAGTTTGCAGCTGACATTCTTGCATGTAATCTGGATATGGCAGCCAAGGTCAAGCTGCGGGTCCAGTGTCACCCCAAGGTATTTGAAGTTGTCAGTTACAGGTCTTGGAACACTGTCAGTACCTGGGACACAGAACAGCACAGTGGAGGCCTTGATCTTGGCCTGAGACCCAAAGAGCATGGCCTGGGTTTTTTTGAGATTAAGGACCAGCTTGTTGGCTGAGATCTATGACTAAATGTTCCCCAGGTCCTCAATCAGATGGCGATTGATGACCCCCATCTCCAGGGAGTGTGTCAAGAAGACCAGGTCATAGGCATAGAGGATTGGCTTACAGTGAACAGTGGCTGCAGGGAGATTATTTACAAAGTTAGAGAATAGCAGGGGCCCCAGAACAGAGCCTTGGGGGACACCCATGGTTACAGGAATAGGGCCTGAGAGCCCCTTGCCATATTTGACCAGTTACGTTCTGCTGTATAAATAGTTGGAGAACCAGCTGAGCACAGCAGAAGATGGACCAGGGATCTAAGCTGAGTGGTGAGCATGGCATGATCAACCAGATCGAAGGCCTTGGAGAGGTCTATAAAGATAGCCCTGATAGTTTGCCTTGGTCCATAGCTGCCCTGATCCATGATGAGACAGCGACAAGGGCAGAGGATGTGCTGTGCCCTTTCCTGAAGCCATGCTGCACGGGTGACAATAGGTCATGTGATTGCAAGTACTCTGAGAGTTGCCCTGCCACAACTTTCTCAAGAAGTTTGCTGACCGCTGATAGAATGGATATCAGGTGGTAGTTCTCTATTAGTTTGGAGTTTCCCTGTTTAAGGATCGGTACCACCCTGGCTACCTTCCATATGTCTGGATTAACACCCGATGACAGGGACAAATTGAAGATGTGTGCCACCAGTGGGGCAAGCCAAGGGGCACCAAGGCTGAGAAGCTTCGGTTCCAGCCCATCCTGGCCAATGCTCAAGAAGGGGGAGAGGCCCGAGAGAAATCTCTGCACCTCTTGCACCATCACAGCCCTGAAATGAAAGGGTGGACAGGGTGGTGATGGTGTTGGGACTTGTGCACCATTATCACCTCCACCAGGGGGGAATGATGAGGTGAAAGCAGACAGGTCAGAAAAATATAGGTTAAAGGTTATTTGCGATGGTCACTGAGTTGTTGCAGCTAGCACCATCAATAATCATATCAGAGGTCTCAGCACTCTCGGAACCACTAATTATCTTTTTAATATTTCTCCAGAACCTCCTGGGGTCCCTGGCTGAGTTCAGTAGAGCAGTCTTGCAGAACTCACTTTTAGCAGCCCTTATGCTCTTCTTGCACTCATTTCTGAGTTTCCTGTACTTCTGAAAAACAGCCTGATCCACCGTGGCCTTGAATTTTGCCCAGCACTTATCTCTGAGCTTCAGGAGGCAAAGAGGCTAACATGTAACCATTTGGTGGCCGATTCCCTCACCCTCCATCTGAAGAGTGGGGCATGCTTATCCTGCAGGGCCCTAAGAGAGATGAGGAAGTGACTAAAAGCAGATGGGGAGTCCTGGGCATTCCATACTGCTGACCAGTCAGTGTGTTGGATATCATCATGAAAGATGCCAAGATCAAACCTGGAATATTCTCTGACCTGAATGATTTTGTGCAGAATTTTCAGGGATGGGATCTTCCACATGCAGTACACTGGGGAGTGGTCAGAGATTGAGTCTGGAAGGATGCCCGAAGAGCTGATCCTTTCTGGTCTGTTTGTCAGGATTCAGTCCAGAAGAGAGCTCGCCCCACCACTGGGTGAGCACCTGGTAGGATCCTTGATAAGCTGTGATAGGGAGAAACCCGCAAGCAGTAGCTTAAATGCTTTGGTATTACTACCAAGCCAGTTTAGGTTGAGATAACCTAGGATGATTAGTTCATTATGCCGGGTCACAGTGCCCACAGTGTCAAGGAGGACAGACAGTCCCTCCAGGCCCCCCTTGGGAGGATTGTAGGAAAATATTACATGTATCTTTTTGGTCCTCCCAAGCAGCAGTACCGTGTGCAGTAATTCACAGGGGGACTGCACTGGCTGTTGTTCAGGTAAAACCAACGGGTTGAGGTGGCTCCTGTAATAGACCAGGATGCCACCCCCCTCTTTTTTCCAGGATGATCACGCCTGATGAGATCATACCCAGGAAGGGCACACACAGAATTTGGCATAGCAGGTTTGAGCCAAGTTTCTGTTATGCCAAGGATGTCAGGGTTGTGATGTGTGACCCAAACATGAAGTTCCGTCAAATTAGGCACGAGGCTACGAATATTAAGATGAGCTATTTTTATCCCTTGATAGCCGACCAGCCTGCTGCAGAGGGGGTGGTTTAAGATGGTGGTCCAGGGTTCAGCTCGATGTCACCCGCTAGTGCCAGGGTCACCAGTAGAAGCCAAAGGAGATGCCTTAAGGAAGGGGAGCCCTCCTTGGCCGGTGATTTGTGGCCATAACGTTTGACCATTAGGGCAAGGCTTAGGAAGCACCTCAGGTCAAGACTGCAGAGAACCCAGGGTGGGGGGTTGCCTATAGCTAGTAGATTAGAGAATGTGAAATCAGACCCAACTGGCTGGGTACAGGTGCCACAGGGTGTTCCCCCGGTAGGAGCACCGGCTCTTGAAAACCAGGGGATGCCATGGACAGAGATGATCCCAAAAGCGATTGTGCATATGAGCAAAAGGGTGACACTTTCTTTGTTTGTTGCTCAGGGTTCCCCATGTCAAAAAGGCAATCAAACAGGAGACAATATTAGTTAGGCCGGCAATCTGACAATATTAATTAGGCTGGCAATCAGACATATAGCACAGACTGTGCACCCTACCGAGTAAGAGCTGGGTGCAATTGGTTGTCCAGCAGCTACCATCCACTTACTCAAGCTCAAGAGCCCACCCTAATACAATTGATAATGGCTATACTATGCTAGTATCACGGGGCAGGTGGGTTACAAGGCAGTGCCGCAGAATAGAATTAATTGGGCTGGCACTTCCCACGAGTCGGCAAAATGACTATAAAATATAAAAACAACTTCATAGAAAAGCATACAAACAGTATATGAAACCACAAAACAAAGATTTATTGAAAGATATCAACAAAAAAAGGAAAGAATATAAGTTGTTATTGAAAGGGAAGCAAAATGCCTACTATAAAAGCAATGGGAGGAAATGAGTATGGTTATTAGTAATAGAGATAATAAAGGCTTCTGGCAATTAGTAGCCAAGGGAACAAACAATTACAAGAGAGCCACCGATTCATATATATCAGAGAATAAGTGTATTAGCTATTTTACTCACATTTTCTTTAACTCTACTATAGAAAACTCTCCACAAAGTATAATAAATGGGGACTATGAGATCCTGGCAATAACATACTCTGAAGTTTACATGGCTATAAATACATTAAAATTACACAAAGCCCCTGGTCCAGATAGCACCCAGCTGAAGTCTATCACTGCCAAACTGGATCTTGGTGTAGAATGCTAACAATTATTTATAGCAAATGCATTCAAGAAAACAAGTACCCCTACATGTAGCAAGGAGCTCATATCCATACCAATTCACAAAAAGAGATGGCCAATCCAGCAGTGTATCAGCCTATTAGTTTTCGTGATATTAGTTTGAAGATTTTCTCTAAAATAATACTAAATAGACTAAATAAGGAAATTGATGACATGGGGGGGTTCAACCTACCTGGCAGGCTTTCATAAAGAGCACTCCACCCTTGACAACATGATATATATTTTATACCATCTTATTCAAAAATATGTTAGCCTTAGAAAACAGAGGTTATATAGAGTCTTTGTTGATTTCTCAATGGCCTTTGATTCCATATCTAGATATATATTATGGGAACAACTCCTAAAGAGAGGGATATATAAGGCACTTATATCTATCCTGCATAATTTATACAATGGAACGTGGGTTAACGTAAGACTGGGAATGGATGGGCAGCTTTCCTCACCATTTAAAATAAACAAGGGTCCTGGCCCCTATACTATTTGCACTTTATATTAACGATATGCTACTAGAGCTTAGTACACATGATTCGGATTCCCCCCAAATTAATGACCATCAGTGTGCGGTGTTAGCTCTAGTGTTAGTCTCTCTAGCACAGAAGGGTTTACTGAAAAAAAACTCAGTTTATTAGAGAAGAGATCAAGAGACTTACAACTAAAAATTTGACCAAGACCAAAATACTTATCTTTGGCCACAAGGGGGAAAAAGAAAATAGGAATTTGGACCTTGGGGGAAAATAGAATAGAAGTAACAAAAAACTATGTATATCCAAGCATGGAATTTAATATGAATAGAACCTGGAATACTCACTTTTCTAAGACCCTTGAAACCCTGAAAAAAACAATGCTGGCATTAGCCAGATTTAACTATAGATATGGTGGCACTAGCATAAGATCTCAAATTTAAGTGATCAAAACTAAATTCCAAGCGCAATTGTGTATGGGACAGAAATCTGGGACTTGAAACATAGGGATAAAGTAACTGTGCCCTTATTTAAAATGTTGAGGAAAACACTGGGAGTAGGCCCCTTCTGTCTTGCCTGCTATATAAGATCAGAATTGGGAATATCCAACATAAATGCTCTCTTTGAAGTACGCCAAATATATTTTTGGTTAAGACTGACCAGGCTTCCAGCCACAAGGATCTCTGTACAATGTTTGGAAGAAAAATGAAAATGGTTCTCCTTGGGTGTAAACAAGAATTTTGGTATCCTAAAGATTTTATCATTACTGAAAAACATAAACTAGGCATGCTATTAAAATATGTGGAAAAATGGGTACAGTTAAGTATGAAATATAAGAAATATGTTGCTAAAAGGATTCTGGAATGGTCAAGCTCTGTTACAAATTAGGGAATCAGCTTACTCTAAGTGGTTTATTCATAATGGGCACTATTCACAAAATATCGTGGAGCCAGCACGGAAAGGCGCATCTAGCTCCACACCCATGGGAGAGCCGTACGGGGACCACATTCACAAAGCAGCAGTCCCTGCCTGGCTCCCATCTGCGTCCCTTCCCCCCAGGCATGGAGGTACGTGGTGGCGGGGTTGTGGTCCCAGGTCAGCAGCCAATTGGCTGCCTTACCCAGGTCTGCAGTGGATCCCTTCTGTGGTATGGCGCCATCTTGGTAGAGGCATGTAGAGCACCGGTACTGCTGCCGGGGGGGGCATGAGCTGGCCTCCCACCCCTGGACTGATCACCATCCCCCGATGACAGGGGCGCCATCCTGCGGGGGTCTGATGACCCCTCCCACCTGCACCAATGGTTCTGGTGGCAGCAACCAGAGGGGCATATAGCCAGTATGGCTGCTCACGGATGCATAGCCATCAGCTGCCACTTGCAGCACTCACACATTTGTAAGATAGTGCGGTGCCAGAATGCCTCCACTGCAGAGACCTGGCCCTCCACGAGCAGAGCTCCGTGCTCAGCCGGGATCAGGTGTGGAGGGGTCATAACTGTTTTGTGAATGCTGAAGTGGGCATGCTCAGGTGCAGGTGAGCTATGCGCCTGGGGTTCATGGCGCGTAGCCCATCCGCACCCTTCATGAATAGGGCCCATTAATTTTAGCTTTGGATATAAGGCTTACTTAGACATCCTAACAGATCCTATTCTACAAAGGATATTTATAATCTCTAAGTTTGAGCAATTTGACAGCACTGTACTGAGGTGTGGATACAAGAAGGCATTAATCAATACTGAGAACTGTAGCTGCTCTAGAGGCTCTAGAGGCGATAGAGAAAATCTTATGCATGTGATGTGGTATTGTAATCTCTACATTCTTTATTGCCCAAGACACATAAGATCCTCTACAGCTGCCAGGTCATCCAATAATACCTGGAAATGAGTCTCTCACCGAAAATATCTCTAAATGTATTGACAGTTTTTACAAAATATGGTATTAAAATTACCATCATAGTTGAGGGATATCATGGTGGTTCTGAAGCTCTTCAACATCAAACTTTTGATGCTGTTTTTTGTGGCTCATTATTGATGTATAGTCACTATGCACTAGTATCAAACATCATGGGATTGAAATCTGTCAGATTGTTCCAGACTGAGTCTTTGCTTGACCCTGAATTTCTGATTGAAGCTTTGAAATTAATTCTCACAAGCAATGTTTTTACTTTCAATTCAAAATTCTATCTACAAACATGTGGGACAGCGATGGCACCTACCTACACTAACCTCTTTTCGGGTTGGTGGGAGGAGGTTGCATCTAGAACCTCAGGGTTAATGTGTTCCATGACAAGATTCGGTACTGGGGTAGATTTATTGATAAAGTGTTGTGCATCGGTGGGGGTCAGCTAAGGAAGCCAATTAATTTTCAGATTATTAAATCAGAATGTTTGGAATCTATGCTTCACCTACCATGTTCACCCCACCACCACAACCTTTCTGGACCTCAAACCCATGCCAACTCTGAAGGTACAATTGTAACTAAAAATTTTGTAAACCACTATCTGTCAATACCTTCTTGAGACCTGACAACTGTCATCCACCTACCTTATACAGGGCATTCCTAAAGGGAGTTCCTAAGGGTATGGAGGAATTTCTACAGCAGCTACCTATGATCACCACTCAGAGGAACTTATGGGTAGATACCTAGATCGAGGAAATGATCATTCTGTACTTCAGAAGACTGATGCATAATGTCTGCTGTCAGGATCAAAAATGTATTCATGCCAAAAAATTGCAAAAGAAATCCAGTTGGCAGGGTTAACTTCATAACTGAACACAATTCGTAGCTCCAAAATTGCAGGTACCCTCAAAGGTTTAGAAATATTCTTGAGGCAGATCTTGACTTAAAAGGTAACATAGGCAAGTCTCCTAGAGTAGTACAAAAAAGGACAGAGCATCAGAGACACAGTGGTAAGGAGCCACTTCTCGACCAACACTAGTGTACAGAGATCTTTTCTTTCAATGGGTAAAGTGGGCTCACATTGTTGTTGGCTGTAAGTCAAACTGTGAGGGCAAAAAAGAAAACAAAAGCATGATTTTTAGTCAGTGTGTGGGTGGGTGAGTGGATGGGTGGGTGGGTAGCGCAGACACAGTCAGTGACTAGGTAGTGGAGACACAGACAGACACCAGTCTTCTCTAGTGACTTTTATTAAAGAGCTACAATCCAACACATGGACTATTTTTCCTTTTTTCTACTCATAATAATATCTTTTACTTTTTCATGCACCTTTTTTATGTGCATTTTTTTATGAACTTCTTTACCGAGGGGCCCATTTTATAAGCACAATAACACACTCCGAGGTGTAGGTTATCTCCTGATGAGAGCACGCCCAAGTGCATAAGGCACCTATGTGTGCTCTTATCAGGAGATAAGGCACCTGGGCGTACTCTTATTAGGAGATAAGACACACTTCATCATGTGTTATTGCTGAATTGACTGAGGACTGCAGCAGAGGGGTTGGGGAGGCTTTGTCCTGCCACCGGGATCCCCTATCCCTTTCCACAGAGCTCCCGATCACAGATTTCAGCATTTTCCCCAGTTCCAGCACTGCAGAAGCACAGTCAGAGAAACTGGAGAAATAGATCACAGGACTGGCAGCCAGTCCCAGAAGGGAACTCGATTAATGCTGAATTTCAAACAGCTTTTCTTTGTTCGGCTGGGGTTTTAAGGAGCAGACCGACAGCGCTCCTTCCATTGGCACTGAATTTACTGAGGACTACAGCGAAGGGGTTGAGGAGGCTTTGTCCTGCCTCCAGAACCCCCCCCCTTCCACGGAGCTCCGGATCACAAATTATGGCATTTTCTACTGTCCCAGCACTGCAGAAGTGCAGTCAGAGAAACCAGAGAAACAGACCACAGGATCGGCAGCCAGTCCCAGAGATCTGCAGACTTCTTAGTGTGCACCTGCTCCAGCGTCCTCTGCTCTAGTGGTCCAGAGCATTACATTCAGGAAACACAAGGGTGTCACACTGTAGGAGTCTGCTGTGGGAGTCAGCCTTCAGCTAGCTACACTGTCCACAGCATCACCCAGTTTTTGAGCCGGAATCAACTTATATATTGTACCATTATGGACTATAGCACTACATTAGCATACAACTAAGAACTGTAAGTAGACCCACTGGGTATCACATAGCTAAACCTCTGCTAATTGTTTCTGTAGAGTTAACAGTCCCATAACTGCTCAAAGACAATCGGGTAATGCACCTGTGTTTGTTATTGGACTCATGATGGTGGCATAGACTACCGCCCAGTCAACTACTCTGTTATTATGTTGTTCCCAGCTGTGTAGCATTTCCTACTGATCCTCCAAAGTGCTAGTGTTCCCACCCCTGACGATGATAATTCCCCCCAACCTGCTGTGCTGCTAGTTTGGGTAGAGAAGATATTAACCCCTAGGCAAATACATATTTCTATTGTAAAGAAAAGAATACTCCTTGGGTACCAGTCAGTGTTTACCTTGTCTGATTACTGCATAGTATTGAACTAGCTCCTTTGCATTTATCTGTTTGCTGTTTATGAATAGTAGAACTAAGGAATGAATATGGTAATGCTATAGAGAAGCTACCTGTCTCACAACATAGCAGAACACTACCAGAAACCAGGGAATTTTACTTGCTTAAATGCTGCAACTGCACAACTTAAGCATGGCACAGGGAACAATACTTACTGCCCTATATATTCTGATAGTGCTGAGCTCTGACCATATCCTGTATCAAATATGCTAGGAATTTGAGCCGAGTGGTGACTCTCTGCAACAACAGAGCTTATCAGACCAACCCTCTGATATATTTAAGTACTCCATCATTTATTTGCAAAGTCTTAAGCAACATGGAACCTATACATAATGGCATATTTTGTACCTCCCAATACCTCAGTCTCTAGTTAAGTTCCTTATGTGTGTAAAGCTGCTGTTTGAGGTGATATAGAGACAAATCCTGCCCCCAATATCAATACTCATATTTCAACCTCTAATGGATCCGAATGGGATACAGTAAAGGTCTCAATCAATCAATCAATCAAAATCTTTATTTAATCAGTGAACATCATTGAGCATAGCTCATTTACAAGATGGACCTGAGTGGTCAAGAAGTGCAAGTGTTTTACATTGACAAGGGTAGCATAAACAGTAATACAATGACAGGGTAACATAAACAGTAATACAATGACATAAGTGCTAATATATAACAATATACATATACAAGGCACATTAAAACTTTTAATCTGTGAGACAGAAGGTAATGGGCACATCAGGAGTAATATAGATTATAGGACCTAGCAGGCATTTTGAGGGTGAATCTTGGGACTGGAAACGGGAGTTTTATCAGCATATAGGAACACGGGGGTAGGTAGGCCGGGTTTAGCCTTGTGGAAGCAGTTGCAGAGTTCTGGGAATAGGGTGGTGAATAGTCTTTTGAAGGATATTAAGGGTAGGAGGTTATTTAGCTTCATGGTTTTTGGAGTGAATTCCAAACAATTGCTAGTGAGTAGCTGATAGCAGCCCTCCCAAACTGGTGCAGACATTGGGGACCTTAAGAATGATAATTTTGCTGATCCTTAGGTTGTATAGCCTAGAAGTAATTTGAGTAAAACAGTCTGAGATATAGGTAGGTAGCTTGCCTGATAAGGCTTTGAATATCAAATTGCAGCATTCCTATTTCTTCTGTGTTGTAATGATGTCCAGTTAACTGCCTTATAAAGGGAGCAATGATGGGTGCTGAAGGAAGGTCAGTAATGAATCTGATGGAACTGTGGTATAGGGTGTCCAGTTTATTTAAGAGGGGAGTGAACAATGTCCGTACAGAAAGTCAGCATAGTCAATGAGGGATAGGAATGAAGCCTGGATTAATCTTTTTGGAGTCTCTGTTGAGGTAGTGCTTTATTCTAAAAATAAACCAAGCCTTTGTCTCAGTTTCTTTAGTAGCTCCTCAATATGGACAGAATAGTCAAGCTTGTTATCAATCCAGACTCCAAGGTATTTGAAGTTATCAAGCAATTCCAGCTTCTCTCCAAGTAAGGTGGTTAGTTGTAGGGTGGTGGATGGTGGGGTGAGTGGCAGAGCAACTCTTTGAGGTAAGAACATAGCTTTTGTTTTTTGGCATTTAGAAGTAGTTTTTTATCCAGTAGGTTGTGTTGTAGGATGGAAAATTCAGATTGTAGCAGTTCACAGGCTTTAGATAATGAAGGATTGTTAACATATAATACAGTATCATCAGCAAACAGATGGATGTTGGATTGAGTGAGGTTAGCATCAATATTATTATTATAGATGGCAAAGAGGATGGGGCCAAGAATAGAGCCTTACGGTACACCTCTTAACAGTGGTTTTAAGGTGGATAGGTAGATTCCATTTTACCAGTTGTGATCTATCTGATAGATAGCACTTGAACCAATTGAGTGAAGAGGATCCAACCCTAGTGAGCCAAGGAGGTGATTAATGATTCATGATCCACTGTATCAAATGCTTTGCTCAAATCCAGGAACACAGCACAGGTACTGTTCTTCTTATCCATAGCAATCTGCCAGTCGTTGGTTACTTTGGCTAGGGCCGAAATGGTGCTATGCCTTGATCTAAATCCTGATTGTGCTGTATTTAGGAGGTTATTGTTATCCAGGTAGTCCCTTAATTGTGAGTTTACTAACTTTTCGAGCATCTTGGATAGAACTGATAGGATGGAAATGGGCCTGTAATTATTGAGGTCCATGGGATCACCAGATTTGAGTAAAGGAACTACTTGAGCTGTTTTCCAAGTGGAGGGAATGGATCCAGTGGTGAGGGAAAGATTGAAGAGATGAGTGAGGGGGGAAGATAAGACTTGAGATGCAATCTTGAGGAAGTAGGGGTCCAGGGAGTCTGTACCTGCACTTTTTGAAGTATCTAAATTGGAGAGGAGATCTTCCACTTCTTTCAAGGATATTGGGTTGAAGGAGAAGGTTGATGTAGCCTTTTGACCCACGGTGGATTGAAGGTTCAAGGAAGATCTCAGGAGATTTGCAGGTGAAGAGTCAAATGCTAGTCCAGCTGTGGTGAAGTGGTCATTGAAGGTATTTAGGATTTCTTGTTTATCCGTAATTTCTGTGTTATTTAGTAGCAGTTTGCAGGTTAAGGCAGGAGTAGAGTTTTGGCCCAGATACCTTTATAGTTCCCCAGAGCCTGGTTGGGTTATTATAGGAGGCATCCAATTCAGCTCTATAATAGGCAGCGTTGGCAGATCTTATTTGTGTTGTACATGAGTTTCTTGCTTTTCTGAAATTTAGCCAGTCTCTGGAATCCTTAGTTTTCTTGCCTTTTCCACAGTTTGTCTCTGGCTAGCAAGGCTGTTTTAAGATCAGTGGTGAACCAGGGCAGGACCTTGCTTTAGTTCTGATATTGGTGAATGGTGCATGAATATTGAGAGCATTAGTGATAATGTCCTTTAGGATCTGGAGAGCTGTTTCCACTGAGGTTGTAAGGTAGAAATCTTGCCAATATATTGTGTTACTCAGGTCATGGAGGTATCCTGGTATGTTGAACTTCTTTTGACCTTTTGAGGACAAATTCAGCAGGGTTGGGTGGTTTGAGTGAAGATCTTATGCCAGCTATGGGACAATGGTCACTTACATCATTCACATCAGGTCTAAAAATAATGCACATAAATATCAATAGTTTAAAGCCTAAAATGCATGAGCTGGAGGCCTGGGTGAGCCTTTATTCCCCAGATCTAATTGTCATCAGTGAGTGAAACCTGGTTCAAATCCATATACAAGACCATGAGGGTAATCTAAATGGCTATAGGTTTTCTAGACAGGACAGGCTAAGAAAAAAGGGATGGTGTACTAATCTATGTAAAATCAGCCCTTAATGTTTCATGTCATGACATCTGACCTCAGCCACTCTGACTGTGAGCGGTATTCATAAGACTTCTACTAAAGTGTAACTAAGCCACTGATCCTTGGGTCTGGGTACAACCCACCCAAGACTACCACTGAATCCTTAAAGGCCCTAATAGCTATACTACCTACTCTCCTCCAGGGTGAGAAAGTTATCTTTGGGGATTTCAACATACATTGGGGACCCCACACCAATAGTGAACTTAAATTCTCCTTACTAGAGGCAGAATTGACTCAAATAATACAAGAACTGACCAGACTAAATATGAAAACCAATAAACACACCACATAGGGCTTAGTCACCAATCCAAGCAGAACCAAACTGGCTGGCACCTTTACAGGCTCATTGAGCGACCACTTCCCTACGTACTGGAAAAATGACTTCCTTACCCTGCCCCCTAGAATATTCTGAACCCGTGACTACTCTAAATTTGACCAGCACTCCTTTCCCAAAACCCTGGACGAAGTCAACTGGTTACAAATTAAGCTAGCTCCAAACCTGAATGCAGCCCTAGAATACTTCATTAATAATTTCCTGTCAGCAACCAACAAGCATGCTCCACTAAAGCAGCAAAGGGTCAAAGGACTAGAAGCCAGGTGGATTTCCTGAGACCTAAGGAAACTCATGAGGGAAAGAGATAGAGCGTGGGGTACATTCAAATCTTCAGGTCAGACTATAGATTGGCAGAGATTCAGGGAACTTAGAAATACATGCAAAACTGCGTTAAGAAGGGCTAGAAAACAGCACTGTACAGACATTTCAGAAAAGAACCTCTCTACCCCAAAAATTCTGAGCACATATCAACACTCTCATTAAAGGCTGTAACAAACAAGAAGGAGGGACATAGCAGCAAATGGTGTTCTTCACATGAACCCTACAGATGCCTCCAATGCGATAAACAAGTTCTTCACAGATCTTGATAAATTCAAGTCACACAACCCTAGGCCACCTCAACCACCCCAAGATACTAACAAAGGTATCCATGACATCCCTGACTTTCATTTCAAACTAATCTCCAGAAAATAAATCCTAAAATTACTAAAGGGATCAAAACCATGGAACAGCTGGGTATGATAAACTTGAACCCAAGCTACTAAATATGGCAACCCCAGCCATTGCCACCCCAGTCACATGGCTATTCAACCGATCCCTCCTTGAAGGAAAGTTCATGTGCTCTGAAAGTGGCCTGGTCTCACCCATTCACAAAGGTGGATCACAGGATCAGGTGGAAAACTACCACCCAATATCCCTCCTGTCCATACTAAGCAATGTGTTGGAGAGGGTTGTGTATAACCAGGTGGTGGACTACATTGAACAACACAAATTATTAACTACCCAACAGCATGGTTTCAGAAAGTACCATGGAACAAATACTGTCCTAGTAAATCTCACCATGAATATACTCTCTGCTTTGGATAAGGGCATGTGCACTGGTGTGGTTTTCATTGATCTCACCAAGGCATTTGACCTGGTAGACCATCAATTGCTCCTTGCAAAATTGAAACAGGTCAGCCTAGACAACCTGCCTGTACAATGGTTCACCAAATATCTTCAGGGAAGGTTCCAGCAAGTCAGATGGCAAAGTGCCACTTCAAGTAATTGTCAGATACTGGAAGGGGTCCCCCAGGGATCAATCATTGGGCCTCTATTTTCTTTATTTATAAATGAAATGCCTGCATACTGTGGTGAGGCTAAGTTCATCTTGTATGCAGATAATGCGGTACTATACAGGTCCACTGATGACACCGATGCCTTGAATAAACTACTAGCAAAGGATCTTCTGTTGCTTGAAGGATGGCTAAATAATCATAAGCTGGTCATTAATGGTGGAAAAACTAAGGCTATATTATTTGGTCCAAAAAATCTGGGACCTAACAGGAACTAAAAGATTGGCTCTCTCCCTATCTACTGGAGCAAGGGTAGAGGTAGTTGAGGTTATAAAGTGCCTGGGAATCACCATTGACCAGGACCTCACCTTCAAGGCCCATATTGACATGCTCATTAGGTCTATGAACCAGAAGCTCAGACTTCTAAACCGCCTAAGTCCCTATCTAACACATGACAACTGGTGCAAGTTTGCAGAAGGCACCCTTTTACCCACCCTATTTTATGGTTCACCAGTACTGTTCTCTATAAAAAACATCAAGATGCAGAAGCTCAAAACCCTTTACCATAGAATCTGTAGATTCACAGCAGGGGCCCCCTCCAGAGAACGCCATTGTCTGGTCCTCCAAGAACTAACCTGGTCCACCCTGGAAGGCAGACTAAAATACCCCTCTCTCTGCTTGGCATACAAGCTCAGGCTGCCTAATGCCCCCCTCTGAGTTTAGCCGAGGTGCTGTTAAAGAAAATGAACAGTAGAATGCTTAGATCCTCTAGCAGAAAGCTCCTCATGATACCAAAAGTGAAATCTGCCCAAGGGTCTCAGGCATTTTTGGTTTTCATCCCCCCCCTTGGAACACACTCCCAACAAATCTGCAGGAATGCAGCTCACTAGGGGGATTTAAAAGGGGGCTTAAGGTCCACCTGCTGGAGCTTAACCAATGCACCTGTAATTATTGATGTCTTATCTGTATACTTCTGGATCCAATTAACTGTATCCATTGAGTGGCTGTAAACATAAATGTAATTAATGTATTATTAACAAAAGTTGTAAATTGTTGAGTGGTGTAATTCAATGTACCTTAGTATGTGACTGTAAACTACTGTCTCTTATCTGTAAAAGTTTACTCTGTATATGTTGTACTATCTGTAATTAATTCATGTTTGCCCTGAAAAGGGAGCGTTACCTGGCTCAGTGGGCCTACTGGTTACAAAATTAAATAAATAAATAAATGTATTATTAAACTGTAGAATGAATAGAAGAATGTTAACTCTTTAATTTCCAAAGGTTCTTTCAGCCATTCTCTTATCCCAGTGCAACAGCATGGCAGAAGGTAGCTCAAGACAATTCTGAGTACATATATACACAATTTCAAAACTAAAAAGAACCAATGCATTTCATAAGTCAACAATAATGCATTCAATGGGGGTCTGTTATGCAGGTGCAACCTTTCACCCTCTTCAGCCTAAGCAAACACACACTGGTATTCAAAGCAATATTGTTACTTGCCATACTACTGTTACATTACTGCACACAATTACTTATTTTCTGATAGTACAAATGTGACTACATTGTTTGGCTTATTAAGAAGATAATTTGATAGCCATGTTTTTGTACCTGAGTCAGTTACTTAGATTACTTTTGTAATATCATCAGCATTCATGCTGACATCCAGAAGACCACCATCCTCCTCCTCCTCCTCCTCTTCTGCAAACAATCCCAATCTGTGTGCTTCTTCATCTCACTGGTGTGGTTCATCAGTGTTGTGGCTCTGCCTTCTGTTCAATTTGCTCTTCCTCCACGTGAGGCAGCATTTCCACTGGAGCCTCCTGTGGTACTGACTGCAGTCTTTGTAAAATTGGAAGTCATATCCTGTATCTCCTTCCTTCTCCTCTGGTTCCTCAGAATGCCCTTCCTCTTCTTCCTCCTCCTGGTATGTTGGAGATATTTTCTGTGGTAGGTGGGGCATCTCTTATTTGTAAAAGAAGACAATAAATAAAAACAAACAATAATTTTTCAGAATGAGTACATTATGACAGCATATCTAATATGCACTATTATGAATTTGGTGAAAAGAATGCTTGCTCTTTATTAGCAAATAGGCACTTTCAGCCAGGACATTATCCTTGCACAACAGTCTAACTGAATGTACCTCAACTAATGTATATTTCAAATGTACAGCCAATTTACTCGAGGCATGGCAGGTGGTGCATTGTGGTGGACTAATGGAATTTCTCAAGTGGTGGAAGTGCTCAGCTTTACCTTATGCTTCACAACATCAGAGGCATGACATTATCCCGGTATAATCCACTCCATCATGCTTTTTTAATTAGTTAACTTTCATATAATGTACACGGTTTTATTACTATATTAGTATGTGAAACCAACACCTGTTATTGCTCAATCTAGTGGGAAACATGTAAAATTACAATTCACAAAGACAGATTTGACAACTGTATTTCATAACAAAATATAAAGCATTTAAAGAATATCATCCTTAAACTACAGATGTCAATGATTTACCCCAAAAAAGAAATACAAAAAATAATGATACACTATCAGTACACATATGTATAAAAATAATTTAAGAAAGCATTTACATTTAGTAGTTGCATAATAACTACAAATTAACAAATACTACATCACTATGCCAAGCAATGCTACAAGTGCATAAGTAGATATTCATAATGCTTACGATCACAAAACTCCAGTCTGCCAACATCCAACCAGATGGTCCCCACCATGCTAGGTGCTGATTTTAGAACATCATCGTAGTGCATACAGTAGACCTTTTGCTGAGTCAGCTTCCATTTTATTTAATTATAGCCATGTCCAGCCAATTCACTTTAAATTTTCTGACTTCCTGATCCCAGAAGGCAGTCATGTGCTTATTTATCGCTTTCAGTGAATAAAATGACTCCCTTATTTCCCTTAAAAATATTAATAAGTACTTCCACCTCTCCTGTTGACAATGGCAACTTCAACCTGGAAAAGGTTTCCTGATCTATGGCTAAAGCTGGAACAGACGGAGATACTGAAGCTGCCATGGTCAGTAGGAGAGTGAAAGTAAAGAAAGAAAGAAAAATACAAACAACAGATAATGCAAAAATTACTCTTAAAAAAGGGAATGAAACAGAATAAACCAAAACACACCTTATTTTTATTTACACTTTATAATTTTGTCTGTCTGTTATCTATCTATCTGTTTATACAGTAGATCTATGTATTTGTTTAGTTTTAAATATCTGCTCCCTGTTCCATGACTGATATTGAAATGTGCAGCTCCTACTGCAGCTACAGAGCTATTACAGTTGTCACAGCAAAAATGTAAAGCAATATGTCATTGGCTGAAAGAAACTAAAACCATTTAGTTTAACCAATGACAAGTCACATTACAAACTGCAGCATTTCTTTCATGCAATGTCTGCAATGTGTGATGCT
Organism: Neoceratodus forsteri; assembly: GCA_016271365.2. Lineage (NCBI taxonomy): Eukaryota > Metazoa > Chordata > Ceratodontiformes > Ceratodontidae > Neoceratodus > Neoceratodus forsteri. The sequence continues at coordinate 806,715,608 of CM028132.1, read as the reverse complement.
TTCATTTTTAAAAACATAATACAAACACACATCATAGTTAAACATGATGCCTATGTGTGTATGTATTCCTAATACAATCGTTTTAAGTGAGTATTATTGTATAAGTAAATCACTGCATTAGGCAAACAATTGATTTTATTTTGTATTCATTTTCATTTTTACAATGCCCTTTCATTTTGCATTTTTTTATAAGTTTTGTACAGCTGTAACATAATATGCACCACGTCAGTCATATGATGCAAGCATCATACATGAACATACCACCTGCATTTATAGTGAATCCTAACATATTTCCTTTAAAGTTACTATTGTTTATTTTCAGAAATAAATACATTACACAAACAGATACTTTGAATCAAAATTGGAAATAGCAAACACCACGTCCTTTTAAGATGCAGCCCATCAGAGACAAGTTTCACCATTAGACAAAAGCGGCATACACAAATGAAGCTAAATATATTAAAAAATATGTTTATTAAAGGAAGAAAGTGTGCTTTTCAAAGATGTGTGAGAAACAGCCCTATACACTACTGGTCGGGGTACATGAGATTTAAACTTTAAATTTATGCTGCAAAAAGGCTTTTTAGTATCAGATCCAAAATAAAAAAAAAACTTGTTTGCAAGCATATGACAGTATTAAAAAGCATACAGTCAGAGATCCGAAAAGGGATGTGAATTTTAAAAATGACATTTTAATCTGTGACCAAAATTATGGTCTAAGTGCTCACAGCTGAGGAAAATGTCCAAGGTTTTTATCCACTCCTGAAAGCACGACACTTCACGCTTAAAAATATCATAATAAAGTTATATGATCAGAAGAAAATATACTATCTGACTGCATGCCAAAAATAAATGTCAACAAACCCAAATTCAAGAAATATGCACTGGACATATTCTATTTTTACACTGTATCAATGAGACCATATAGTTAAAGAAACTATTTGATGTAGTAGAAAATATTTAAATATTAAACTATTTGAAGTAGTAAAAAATATTTAAATATTAATAGAAAATAGTTGACTAAATCATAACACTCAATAAACGTTATAGGCAAGCAGATATGTTTCTAATTAAGCTATAGAAGAGTATTAGAGCCACATAAAAACCACAGTCATTATAAAAATGGTAAATATGCTAAGATTCATAGGAAGTCACAGACGTTATAAGAGATAGGAAACATAATGCATAACAAAGGAACAAAACAGTGCATAGACAAGTAACACACTTTTCACAAGAGTGGATGGAGAGGAGAGATAAACAGGGGAGGAGAGATAAAGTTGGAAAGTGAAATAACTAAGATACTATAGATAAAGAAACAAAATGGGCAGTTTGGTAAAATGACAGACTCTTCTATATAATAATGAGTAATAAAACAGCAACCATTATATTGAAAGCATTTATACAATAGTAACATATGATCTCACACCATTGGTTAGAGCAATTAAAATATCATTCCAAACACATACTGAGTGCACTATTACCAAAATGGGTGAAAATCTATCTCTTTATTTAAACGTGTGGAAGACAGTGCATTTAACTGATAAATCCATTCTGTCTCCTTTCTTGGGAGTCTCTAAAGCCTGCCACCCCCCCCCATGGACATATTCAGGGACATATCCAGAGCCCCAAAATGAAGGCTAGATGGATTGCAGCCATGTTTGGTCTTGTAATGTGCCTCTATGGCATTGGTCTATTTGACATGTCTAATTGCCCCATGTTCCTGCAGTCTTTGTTTTGACATCCGTGTGGTTCTGCCTACATAGAACAATTTACAATGGCACCATCTAATATAAATTACAGAAAAAAAATGTCCTGCAGTCTGCATGTCCCTTAAATTCAAACATTTAATGTGTTCCAGGGTATATAAAGCTGGATCCTGACTTCACATGTTTACCGTTACCTTCTGCACCTGAACAATTCTTGCTGTAAGTGGGTACTTGTATTCTGTTTCTTAGGATGGCTATGAGTGACTTGATCTGTTAAATTTCTTCCTCTTCTATATGTGATGAAATGTGCTGATCCTATAAAAGAGCCCAGTTCTGGGCCAGAGCACAATATCTCCCACCTTTTGTTAATTACTTGCCTAATTGATTTTGCTTTTTCATAGTAATTCCTCACAAAAGTGACCATCTCTCTTGTATGTTCCTGATGCTTTTTTGGGATCAATATACTGTCCTGTCCATATCTAAAACCCTGTTTCTTGCTTTAGTCACCACTTTGATCAAATATTCCCTCTTTCTAAATCTAGAAGCCATTTTATCAGCCTCATTTTCACACTTCTCCTCAAGAGAGCAATGTCTTCTAATTCTTATGAACTGGCTGAAAGGGTTGCATTCAGCCAAACTCCTAGAATAGTTACTTTCAGCCCTAATATTCAGATTTCAGCATATTGACTTTCTATAGGGAGAACATTTTGAGTTTTGTCATTATCCAAAAAGAAAGTAACATTCAAAAAACTCCACACTTCTCAAATCTGCTTTGGGTGTACACTTAATATTCAAATTGTTATATTGTAGTTCAACCAATCCAAAAATTGTGGCACTGTCACAGAACCCCAACCCCAGACACATATAATATCATCAATAAAATGATACCTATGAACTACAAACACAGGGTCAATTATCCTTTGCTCACCGTGCTCCTAGCTGGATGAATGCCATTAGTTCTGACATCTCCCCTACCACCACTCTGGGTATGTTCAAAACCAGAATACACCTCCATCTTGCTGCCTTCAGCTCCTGTGACTGCCACCCCTAACTGGTCCAAACTGCTAGTACCTCTCCCTGTAGTCCTTTGTCATTGCCATTGTGCTGTGCTATTCTCTTCCTGTGTGTGTGTCCCCATCATTTCTCTTATCTAGCCTCCTTTCCCTAGCTGCCCTCTCTGGGCCACCCCCTGCTATTCCTCCTAGTTGTGGCATCTTTGTGATTGCTGATTTATGTTTTGATTTCTGTAAATTGCTGAGTCTGCTTATTTTTATGTATGTACCATTTTCTGACACGGAACCTTTGTAAAAGAGCTTCAGCTCAAAGGTATTTGTAATCCTAGATTTAAATAAATAAAATAAATAAAGTGTCTGAGGTGGAGTGTTTGATTCTGCAATGACAAATGTCTTTTCCACCAAGCCACAAATAAGTTAGCATATGATGGCACTGAAAATGTACCCATGGCAATGCCTTGTAACTATAAATAAAATTTGTTGTCAAGCACAAAATAATTGTAATTCAACACAAATTCTAAAAGATGCAGAATAATTTTTTGTAGCACTGTGGTTAAATCTGGACCACTGACCATAAATCCTGTCATGGCTGTAGTGCCGTGTTAGTATTTGATGCATGTGTACAATGACACATGTATATTTCCCTCCATTCCATCCCCTCCAATTTTTGATAACATCCAGGGTTTCTCTGACATAGCTACTGTTCTTAGGTACCATATGTTGATCGAGGATTACCAACACAGTTGCTTCTTATGAATTCTTCATAGTGGTTCTATATAGAAACAGTGATGAGCTTGATATACATTTGCAGATCTTTTCTATGGACAATGATTGTCTTGGAAATGTGCTTTTTCTATATGCATGGCACTGACTTGAAATACAGTATTACCCAGCTGACTGATTGTCTTTTAACATGAAATATTTATTCACTACTTGAACTGTACACTGTCTGTCAGCATGTGTGAGTTACTTGTTAAAATGAGGGCACATTATAAATTGTGAGGCAGAAAAGGAAGAAGAGGAAGAAGAAGAAGAAGTAAATGAAAAATAAAAGGAGGTTGAAGAGGAACATGAGGATGAAGGAGAAGAAGAAGAAGGGCCATGAACAGAGACAAGTTGACGGGGAGGTGGGGAAGTAGGGGTGAGGGTAGAAAACATGTGTTGGGAACATGAACGGGGAGGTGGGGAGCTTGGGGGTTGAGGGGACAGGGTCAGGGGTGGGGTAGGGGAGAGATGGTGTAGGAGAGCATTAGGAGGACCATCTGGCAGGACCCAGGTGAAACAGTGATTCAGGGCATGGCAAACTAGCTTCTGCTGGGATTAAGTGTGGCAGAATCAGCTTTCAAGAGGCAGGGATGGAATTCCAAGTATGAATTTGAAATGTCCAAGGCATGTGAAGCTAGTGGTGGGCTACGGAGTTCATTTAACCAAGTGGGGACCTTACTGCAAGGCTCTCCTCCCTTGGGCAGTTTTCTGCAGGCACTGCTAAGGCATGTTTAGTGACACTTCCTGTGGCATGTCCAGCTGGAGCAGGTTGGAATAATGCTTGTAGAGAAGTAGGCACAAGTCCTAGGAGGTCTTCTTCCTAGCAGGCAGGTCTGGAGCTTGAGTCAATCCATGAAAGGGAACCATTTCATCCTCATGTATAGTTCACAAGTATCTGTGAGGTGATCAGTATCCAGGACAAATGTACATGGCTTTGTTGAGAGTCAAGTGGACTTTGTGAAGGCTGGTATCCATGGCTGCACCATATATCACATTTCCATAATTCAAAATTGGTAGGATTGTACCTCTGACCACCAGTAACCTAGCCTCAGAAGTGAGGCAGAACCGTAGTCTACAGAGGGCCACTAACTTCTTATTGGCAGCAGCAGTAATATTACGATGTGTTCATCAAGGAAGGGACTCCTCAATAGTAGCCCCAGGTGTTGGAATGAGCATACCTGCACAAGGTGGAGTCTGAGTTGTAGGTGATGGAGAAGGGGCAGTGGATCTTCTCTTTAGACATCCAACGAAGAACATTGTCTTTGTTTTTCTGCTGTTGAGCACTAGGAGGCTATCTTTGAACCAGTCCTGTAGGAGGTCAAACTTGTGCTGTAGATTCCTGGTGAGTGCTTCCTGGCAGGGGCATGAGAGAATACTACCATGTCATCTGCATAGAGCAGGACTTTGGAAGTGAGGCACACATCTGGAAGGTTATTTACAAAGAGGCTGAACAAGAGTAGGCCCAGTATGGACAACTGAGGGACCCCTACTGTGACATCCATGGATTCAGAGATGGCTCCATTAATTTTACTTGTTGAATGCTCCCTGATAAGTAGCTAGAAAACCACCTAACCATATCAGAGGGACAGTCCAAGGCAAGTTAACCTGTGGAGCAACAGCTGGTGATTCACAAGGTCAAATGCCTTGTTAGGTCAATAAAGATTGCCCGACCAGTTGGCCCAGGTCAAGTGTCTCACGTACATGTGAAATTGATTAGGGCAGAATAAGTACTATGCATCTTTCTGAATCCATGCTGTTGGGAGATGAGATGATTGTATCTATTTAGATGGTCTATCACTTGATCTACTATGATTCTTTCCAGTGCTTTGGAAAATGGGGACAAGAAGAAGATGGGCCTATAATTAGACACCAATGAGCAGTCCCCACCTTTTAGCATGGGGGTGACCAGTGCCTTTTCCAAGTAGAGGGCAATGAGGACAAGCAGATTGACATGTTAAAAAGCTTAGTGATGGGTACTACAGCCTCATCCTTGTTTAGCCCAGTACTCTTGCAAGGTATTTTGTTGTTTCCTTGATGGTCACCTGTCGAAAGTAGAAGTTTGGCCTGGAACTGGAGTTGGGATAGGAGGGTGGCAGCTCTGTAGTTGGTATTCCATCAGAGTGAGTAGCTGGTCTGGGGGGCAGGACTGCACTGTAGTCTGTGAATGCCTAGTTAAAGATATTGGCCATAGTAACATCATCAAGTAAGACTTCGTCATTGTGGTGGAGCATGGTGGGGGTGATCCTGTCTCTGGTCCAAGGAGGTTCTTGATAGAGGCCCAGAATTCCTTCCCATCACTCCAACACTGAGCCTGCCAAATCTTATGATATGAGGCCTTGGCTAGCCGGATTGCCCATGTGCACCTGTTTTGAGCCGCTTTGTAGTTTTGGACATCCTCAATTGTCCCTGTTGCTCTGGCTCAGTGTCAGAGGAGATCCCGCTCATGCATCACACTAAGGAGTTGGGTGGAGATCCAGTCCATGCACCTACTTTTTATCATTTTATTGCTGAACAGGGTGAACCTATCTGCTGCAGAGTTGAGGTGAGTGAGGAAGAGTTGGAGTAAGTAGTGTTCTTCAAATCTTAAATAAGATTGTAGCATAATATGCACACGTTATTCATATGATGCAAGCATCATATGTCAACATGGCATTTGGGTCTGTATAGTATAATATGTTCATTTGAAGTTAACACTTAAGCTGCCAGAAGATTTAGAACATATAGATTTTTTGGACATGTGTACCCATCGGCAGCACAGCAATGGTTAAGTTATTTTTTTAAACACATTAGAGAAATAGTTACTTTCAATTTAGCATTCATTAAAATGTTTATTTTCATCATTAGATAATAGGCACACGTCAATCATATGATACAAGTGTCAACAAAACTAAATAAAAAAAATATGTAAACGCAGGCCTGAATCTGTAGTGAATCTGTTTGTTTTAAGTTATTATTGTTTTATTAAATAGAATACATTACACAGATGGCTACTTTATAAGCAGTGTTTGTCCAAATTTTAACCACAATAGTAACATAATATTCACACTTTATTCATGTGAGGTAAGCATCATATTTCAACATGGCACTTGCATCTGTATAACATCCTTAAATGTTCATTTGACATTAATATTGTTTTTCACTAAAAAGCACACTACAGAAATGGTTACTTTTGATATAGTGAATGCTAAAATGTTTAATGTTGTCATATATAATGATATACGATAGTATATGATCTGTAATTAATATGCACATGTAAGTCATATGATGCTAATGTCATACATCAACATGGTGCTTGTATCTGTAGTGAATCCAAATGTATTCATTTGAAGTGTAGATTTACTCAGACAAATAAATTACATATGCTGTTCCTTAGTTTTTTCATAGAAAGTGTAAATGATCAATCAACCATGGTTTTCTTCTTTTCACTGAAAAAACAGACACTCCTTGTACAGAGTAAATGCCTTTCTGGTGATTCTCTTTGACATCTTCTATGCACTCATACCACTGTACAGTTTCAAACAAGCAGTTATTTCCAAGAAGATTATGTCTTTTTGGATAATATGTGTCCATCAGATTACTTTTGAGTATGTCTGTTGACCCAGGCGTGTAAGTTGCCAGCTCTTCAGTCTGATCATATGTCTTCAAGACCTGTTTTTGTCTTTTTTTTTGTAGTTGACATTGACATATCTGATGGCTGCAGATTTTCCATACAGATTTGTTCCAATTCATTGATCACTGGCTTCATAGGTTCCACATTCAAGATGTGAAGGTGTTTTCAAGCCTAATGACCACAGCCTGGAATTTATAGACCTTGTAGCAGATATTTCTTCCCACAGGTGTTGCAAAACTATTTGTTCATGCTTTGTCACATATGATGTAACATATTGTGCAAGAGCCATCGAATTTTCAGCAACAAATTGCATGTCAATATTTGACTACTAAATCAAAAGAAGTACAGGGTTATACTCATTAATTACACTTCTTTGTCAGAGCCAAGCAAGTCATATGCTCTTTGTTGACTTTGCCTTGAGATGAATATTGTGTGGCAGAGAACAAGTCATTGAACCTTGCAAAGTCTGAGACTCTTCTTGGAAAGCCAAAAACAACCCTTGTAGTACCAACAAGAGCCAGTTTTCACTTTTTTTGCAATAGCTGTTGCATTTGTGAATCTGGAATTGCTCAGCTAACTTCCTTAGAGGTGGGCTTTGAAATTCATCTGGAAGTTGGCAAGTTACATATTTTTGAATACATTTTAGAATGTCAATATTGTCAGCTTAATCAATCCTTGGAGCATCCTTGACCCATAGTAACATGCGTACATGTGGAGCTCTTCTGGACTGGTACTCAACTATCCAGAAATGTTGGTCTACATATCGTAAAGGAGGGTTCTCCTCATAAAGGATAAATATCAAGAGTGCATGAAATTGATGATGTAACTGTCATGAAACTGAGATTGGATCAACAGAACATTATCTCTTCAAGTGTCATTGAATTTATTCCATCAACATCTGAATTTTCCCATTTAAAGAGATCAGCTTATTCATCCCAGCTGCACTCAATGTAATTCAGAGTTACAAACCACATAGCTGATCCATACTCTCTCAATATACACATAATCTCAGAGTTTCTGTGGAACCAGTACTCTGATGACCAGCACATCCCTCCTCTCACCACCATGGCTAGCCACCAAGTGAGCTCTCAATTCATTCATTCTTTCTACAGTCTTGCCAGGGGTCAGCTGTGGTGGTGAGAGGTGGACTGGTCTGGTAACTGACTGGGGGTCATGATGGAGGGGAGCGGGCTGGTGGGTCCCTACCTTACAGGGTGAGGGGTCCACTAGACCACCAGGGCATGGGTTAAATTACTGATACAAGGGATTGGGCTAGGGAGGGGGGCACTGGACCACCAGGGTACTGTTACAAAGGACTTTTCAGGGGAGCAGGATGGGGGTACTGGATGCCAGGGGCACTTTTTTCATATATTGGGCAAGGGATTGAGTGGGTGGAGGGACTGCTAGCCACCAGGTAGACAACCTTTTGTTCTCAGGCTGGTGATCAGTGAATGGTGGAGGGGACCACTAGACCACAAGGAAATATGTTAGTCTCAATGGGACAATGATCAGAGCATGGGGGGAGGCCACTAGACTGCCAGGGTATTCCTGTCGTTTTACGGGGATGGTGATTGGAGCACAGGGGAGGGACCACTGGACTACCAAAAAATATATTTTTTTATATGGGGACAGTGATCAGTGATCAGGGAAGGGGGAGGGACCACTGGACTACCATGGAAAATGTCTTTATATGGGGACAATGATCAGCACATGGGGGATGGAGCACTAGACCACCAGGTACTGCGGCTGCATTGGGCAGGGGCTGTTTGGGGCTGCATTAAGCCACCCACAGTCTATGTAAATGGGCCCATAATGAGCATGCAAATGGCCACCTAGTGCCTTGCTTGCCCAATGGACAAATTTTCAAGGGCCTTTTGTGAATAGGACATAGTGCACCTGCACTATTCCTTGTGGGGCTATTCAACTGGCTGGATGTCAGGGCAGTGCTAGTGGGATTAGTGGTGGCTTTCTTGGGTAAGCGCTGCCTCATCCTGGCCCTATTCACAGTCAGATAGCACCATGCACTATCCAACTCTGAATAACAATTTTTGGAACTTGCACAATCACAAGGCATAGCGCAAACATTTGCACTGCACTTTGCAATTTTTTGTGACTCTGGCCCCTTGTGTAATAATTATTCTGACAAAATGTCACGTTCCACTATGATGTACTGGAATCACATGCATGTGATGGAAGCAACTTTTACAAGCCCCTGTATGTAGACATGTCAGTGAATGACCAACAAGTGTGAGTGATCTGACACAATAGGTGTCTATGTTTTTCATCAGTACCAGACTATATGCTTTATTTTTTGGTAGATAGCTACTGATAAAGTTCTTATATGATCAAATGACAGAGGTCTTAGATCACATGTGCTGGCACAACCCCTACTTTTTGTCAGATGACTTGCAGCATTCAGCAGTAGCATGATCACATTCTGAGCCACTGTGATCATCATCAGCTGGAGAAACTCTAATAACTGACTGTTCAATTCCATGTTCATCAACAAAATTATCCACAGAAACACACATTTAACTTTCTTGGCTTGGAATTAGTCACATTGGGTCCTAGAGGAGGAGATCTTAATAAAAAGATTGAACAAAGGGAGAGCTTTTGGATCTTCACCCTGGGAGCTCGCTCAAATAGAGGGCTAAATGAAAGCATAGATCTTTCAGCATTTAAAAAAATATATATGTGCTGAAAGTCTGACATTGTAGAGATTGAAGTTTAACCACTGATATGACGGATTCTGCCTCCTACTGTTATGTAACCAAAGTTAAGATGCTTGGAAACCTCTGGCCTTCATGCCCATAGCTAAATATTTAAGATGGCAGTAAACATGAAATAAACATGTTTTTTATTGACAATAAATATACACATAAGAAAGAGGAAGAATGTAGTGCACTAATTTTGATGCACTAGATATAGTGGAGAATGTGGTACAATAAATGTTATTACATTATGGAGATTCTATATGTAAAAGTCCATCAAGTATGGGTTTTGAAATACTGTGGTTTCCAAGATTATTTATTTATATTTAATTGATCTTACTCATGTCTAATGGGAAGGGCCAGTAATCCAAATCGTGGTGAATAACAATGTTTTTTTGTAAGGACAGCCATGAAATAGTTAAAATGTGACAAAAACTCTTTAAAATGGTGATTGGCTTGTTTATGTCACATGATGAGCTTCAAAATATATTTAATGGGCACTTACTAGTAGCAATGTTTTACTCTGATGAAGCCTGGCAGAGCACCAGGTGAAACGTTAGTTCTTTTGTATTAGCCACCGTTTTTACATTTGCACATCTGCTACATAAACGCAATGGTTGAAATATATCATTTTGTATGTTCTCATTGCTGTGTGGGTTCTTTTTCTTTTCCTGTCTTTCTATGATTGTTTTTTTTTTTGAACCATAGCACCACATGTTTCCTGATGTGCCTAGCATTTGTTTTTTTTGTTTTAATACAGCAGGACACTTTAATTTGTTCTGTGAAATCTTTACACTGATTGCACAGTGACAGAGGTGACATTTTAAATCTGTTGAAGTTTCCCAGCATCTGCACATCATGGGCAGCACTATTGGTCTGCATTCCTTTAAACTTTCTACATATGTGGATGACATTCTGCTTCACCTCACCCACCACTAGGTGTTACTCCCTTTGACTTAACAAGCCTTATTCTGAATTCAGTTCTCTATCCGGCTATAAACTGAATATTTCTAAAACTGTCAACTTCCCCTTAAATATGAATACATATAGAAGTGTGATCCCTTCTGACCTTCATGACAGTTGGGTGAAGGACAGCCTTAAGTATTTAGGGGTACATTTAGTTCAGGGCATCAAAAAGCTACTAGACTGCAATTTCCATTCTTTGCTTAGTGCTGTATCTACAGATTTAGCACACTGGCAAGCCCCTCCACTTTCTTTGTGGGGTAGGATAGCAGTTAACTGGATGAATATACTTCTGAGAGTCCTCTTCGCATTGAGTATGCTAGGGATTCCTCTGCTCCAGACCTAGTTTTCCCAATTACATTGAATAATAGTATCTCCTCTTAAAACATGAAGACATGTAATCTTTGTACATAAATGGGCAAGCACAGGATAAATCAAACCACAGCATAGAACACTTCAGATATAAACATGTTGTTTATGTTCCTCTCCTGATGCTTGCTATGAATAAAGGTTATACTAAAGTACTATATCAAAGCATAAAAGTGAACCTCTGCTTTGTTTCTGGACAATAGGAAAACATGATATGCCAAATGAGAAATCAAAAATAAGGCATATGCTGACAGTCTTACTTATAAGAGGGTGATGAAAAGCATTCTCAAAGGACATTCAGTGTTTCCACATTGACGCTGCAGAGAAGGAACTGAAAGATTTTTTTTCCATTCAGTTAGGGAATTATTCAAACTAGACAACAAATGATAATTTAATTTTCTTTTTGCACATTTTTTAAACCCCATGTTTTGTCATGCGGAAGACAGCTAGATCTCTTAAAGATGGTTCTTTCCAAGTTAGCTTTATACTTTACAAGTTTGCTGTATACCTGTTGCCCCATGAACTTATATTTCCCTTTGCAGTTTAACTCTTAAGTCATCACAGTACCCCGGCTAGTTCAGTGTTCATATAACAGTTACTGTGTTAGACAGTTGCTTACATCATTATTATTTTAATAAATTTATGTCTGATTATACTATTATAATTTTTAAAAGATTTTACACTATTTGCTTGTTTAAACAAGAGTTATTCTTTCCTGAGCTTAACATCTGCTAGGGTAGATTTACTATTCTGGGAGACAGAGGGGAGAAGAGGAGGAGGAGGAGGAGTAGCTCTCTATGTAAAGGAAGGGATAAAGGCAACTGAACAAAAGAGTAAACAGGGAGGAGAGGAGGCACTGTGGGTCACCTTGGAGACTGGAAAGGGCACCACAATCTGCACAGGGGTTGTGTACAGACCCCCCATGTCAGGGGGAGGGAATGGATAAGGATATGATAGAAGGCATTCTTAGAATGGCAGAGAAAGGGGAGATACTGTTGATGGGAGACCTGAATATGCCAGATGTTAAATGGAGCAGATTTTCTGCAGCCACATCCAAGAGCAGGGCCATTCTTGATGCCCTACAGGTGGCAGGCCTCAGACAGCTAGTTTCAGAACCCACTCGTGAGGGAGCAATCTTAAACCTCATATTCTCAAACGGGGGCAGTGAGAGGATCTCAGATCTAGAAGTGGTTGCCATCTGGGGACAAGTGACCATCAAACAGTGTGGTTCACATTAAACTCAGCTACAGAGTCAAGCCATACAAAAGTGAGGTACTGGACTTTAGAGGGCTGACTTTGGCAAGATGGGAGAGTGCATCAGAAAAGCACTCAGCAAACAGGCTAGGAAGGAGGTGTGGAGCAACAATGGGGAATCATCAAAACTGCCATCACAGAGGCAACAAGCCTTAGTGTGAAGCAAATAAACAAATCAAAATGAAATAAAAAGCCACTATGGTTCTCAAAAGAGGTGGCTGTGAAAGTCAGGAAGAAAAAGATAGCATTCCGGAAGTATATGGAAACACAGAAGGAGCAGGACAGAGAGCAGTACTAGTTAAGGCAGAAGGAAGCAGGAGGGAAGTCAGAATAGAAAGGCCCAAACTGAGAAAAGATAGCCAACTCAGTTAAAAAGGGGGATAAAAAATTTTATAGGTACATCAGCGAGCGTAGAAAGACAAAGGGAGGGATAGTGAGGCTGAATAGAAGGAACGGTGGGTGGGCAGAGGGGGACAGTGAAAAATCAGGGATACTGAATGAATATTTCTGCTCAGTATTCACAAAAGAGGAGGGGGAAGTGCCTAATCCAATTAACAGAAGCACTCTTGATAGGGAGGTCGATCCCAGTCCTTTCACAGAAGAAAGGGTTCTGCAAGAACTCCTAAAACTGAAGATGAACAAAGCAATGGGTCCTGATGGAATTCACCCCAGAATTCTAAAAGAATTAAGGGAGGAACTAGTTAAACCACTGGCTACTCTTTTTAATAAATCATGGGAGGATGGTGTGGTACCCGAGGACTGGAGGAAGGTGGATGTGATTCCCCTTCACAGAAGTGGGACCATGACAGAGGCAAGAAACTACAGACCTGTCAGTCTGACCTCTGTGGTAGGAAAAAGTGATGGAGTCACTTCTGAAGGAAAGAATAGTTGAGTACCTAGAGGCCAGTGGGAGCACAGGACCCAAGGCAGCATGGGTTCACAGCGGAAGGTCATGTCAGACGAATCTAATAGATTTCTTTGACTTGGTGACCAAAGGAGTAGACCAGGGAGGGGTGTGGACATGGCCTACCTAGTCTTTAGCAAGACATTTGACACAGTCCCACACAAAAGATTAATAGTCAAATTAACCAGCCTGGGAGTGGGTCCCGAGTGGTAGCCTGGAGTAAATATTGGCTGCACAACAGGACACAGAAGGTAATTGTAAATGGAGTCCACTCTGAAGAAAGAGGGGCTACTTAGTGGGTACCCTAGGGTTCATTGAGTCCAGTCCTTTTAATGTCTTCATCAGTGACATTGCAGAGAGACTGGAAGGAAAAGTATGCCTTTTGCAGATGACACAAAGATCTGCAACAGGGTTGATACACAAGGAGGCGTGGAAAGGATGAAAGGGACTTGGCAAGGCTGGAGGAATGGTCAAAGTATGGCAGCTAGGATTCAATGCAAAGAAGTGCAAAATAATGCACCTGGGAAACAAGAACCCAGGGGAAGAATACCCAATGGGTGGGGAGGTAGTACCAACAACAAAAAAGGAAAGGGATCTGGGGGTAATCATATCAAATGACTTTAAGGTTAGCAAGCAATGGCAGAAGGCAGTAGGGAGGGCTTGGGGTATACTGGGATGCATAGGGAGAGGCATCAGCAGCAGAAAACAGGAAGTTGTTATTCCTCTGTACAGACAGTTGGTGAGACCCCATCTGGAGTACTGTGTCCAGTTCTGGAGACCCCATCTCCACAAGGACATAGACAGGATAGAGGTAGTCCAGAGGAGGGCAACTAAAATGGTGCAGGGTCTGCAAGAGAAGCCGTATGAGGAGAGACTAAAGGAGCTTAATATGTATACCCTTGAAGAAAGAAGGGAGGGGGGACATGATAGAAACTTTTAAGTACCACAGTGGAATCAACAAAGTCCAAGAGGGTAGCATCATTCAGAAAAGAGACGTCAAGAACAAGGGACACAATTTAAAGATAGAAGGAGGCGGTTCAGGGCAATGTAAGGAAGTATTATTTCACAGAGAGGGTAGTGGATGCATGGAACAGCCTTCCTGAGGAGGTTGGGGGTCTAAAACTGTGGGAGAATTCAAGAATGCATGGGACAGACATAAGGCAATTCTTGTGGGGTAGGAAGAATTAGGGTGTTGGTTAACTAGGATCTGCGGCTTCCATCCTGTAGGTAGGGAAATGGCAGACTAGATGGGCTAAGCAGTCCTTATTCGCCATCAAAGTCTATGTTTCTATGCAGATGAACGGCAAGGTGGCAAGATAGTAGGCTAAGAGGATGCGGTCTGAGGTCAGGAAAGAAAAGAAAACATCACTTCAGAAAATCCCAGTTTTAATGGGAAGAAAAGTGGTGAATGCTTATGTATTCTTTCCCTCTTCAAGGGAGGTAAGGTTTCAGTTTAAATCAAAAGAGGTGAAGTTAGGCTCTACATTCACGCTGGTGAACTGTGACCCATCTGACTGTTACATGTAGTTAAGTAAAAAAAATGCTTATCTGGTAAGTCAGAAAGGGTACAAATAGTACACAATGCATTAATTAACAGCAGTAATTTAAACCTACAAAACCCTCGTGAAAGCCAACAGAATCTTGTAGTAGACATAGTGTCTTCCATGACCCATGCTCACTCTTAAAACAGAAGATAAATGACAATACCTGAAAAGTGATCATTAGAAAACTTTGATTGAATGAATGAATGAATGAATGAATGAATGAATGAATGATACAAATATACAGCTAACAAATGTTAGAGGGGTTAACCTCCATTTTAAATATGTATGCCCTGTTTGATTGTAACAGAGTGCTCAGTCCCTTACTGAGTCTCCCAACAGCTATTAACTTTGCAAAGTCATGTGAAGTGCAGTAATCTCACTTGATGTTTTCAGAGTAAAGTAGGGAATCACAGGACACTTCAAAGGGTCTATTTATAGTTATAAAAAAAACAGCAGACAGTGGGTCCCCTAATGACACAGGACATTCTGTAGTTATATGGGGGGAAGTGGTATTACCTGACACTTGGAAGAATTTATCAGTCTCCTGATAACAGAGCCAGTTAGCAGATCCATGCCATGGGACAGTTATTGTGTATGTTGTGTGAGTGTGTTGGGGGGATACCAGAGCTAAGACTCTTTCTAATTAAAAAAAGAAATAAAAAAACAGGTAAACTGCAATCTTTCATCAAACTGGTTCCCTGCAAAATACAGCAGTCAAGAGACAGGTAAACAGTTGTGCTCCTTTGCTGATTGTCATTTGTATAAAAAAGCCATGGCATCACTGTCCCAACCAGTCTCCGAATACTGGAACAGAAAGAGAGGTCTATGAGACACTTAGCGAGGGCCTGGGGGAGAGATTCACTGTACTTTTTTAAAAACCTGCTAGCATGTTAGTGTTGACTGGAATGCAATAATTTGATCAGCAGTTCCCAGCAGGTTGCTTGTTGGCTGATCAATTAAAAAACACTTATTTTGATGAATAGTAAAAAAAAAAAATCTGAGGTAGTGGTAAGGATTCATTTGTTTCACCAAATGTGTTTCCAGTGCGCAGCACTGCTTAAATTGTGCTGATTAAATTGTACCAATTCATTAGATTATAGATGATGATTTTTCATTTTGTTAGTAAGACAAGCTGAGAGTGTCTAGCTTGTGTTTACAACTAGTAGTGCTGCAAGTGACACTTGAAGAAAGGCCGCATTTAAATGGGAGTGTTATTGGTCCATAAGGGTTCATTCTGAGGGGGAAAATTGTGATTTTGTATCTGCTAATCTAAAGTACACGGCTGTATGAAACCCATTATTAGCTGGGGTAACTTTCAAACTGTCACAGATTGTAACCACAACTCAGTATTGGTACCTGTGAAGAGACAATCAACAGCAACAAAGTTTGCCTATTCATAGCAATGCATGTAATAAAAAAAAAAAAACTTAACTTCATTTTTTTTTAATTTATTGCATACTTCTTGCTGCCAGTCCCCTAAATGACTAGTAAACATAAGATGCTGCATCTTACTTGGGCTATCATCATGAGTAAATATATGGTGGACCTAGAATTCCCTCAGACATAAAGCTAGTATATGTGACTATGTAATAAAAGAGAGGACCCACAAATATGAGCTGACCAAAATCTATGAAAAGGTACTAGCCCATAAAGATTAGTCCTAAAATATGTTTATAAATATAGTGTTCTGCTCGGACCCTTATATGAAAAAAAAAACATTGAAAAATCTGATTTTTGCATAAACAATATTTTAAAAGAATGGGAGTGTGAATTGTACTGAAGGAGTAGGGCTTCAGCTGATGTTTTGACATATGGAGCTACAGACTCCGTGGCTCCTCCTGTTCATGGAGGCACTCATTCAAGGCAGTTCATTCCTGTTCCTGGATCCCTTGCACTTTCGGAAGTACAGAGCAATGCTGAAAGAGAAATCATGAACATGAACATGAACATTTCAGGGTGGGGTGGAAAGGATGAGAAGGGACTTGGCAAGGTTAGAGGAATGGTCAAATGCATGGCAGCTTAGATTCAATGCTAAGAAGTGCAAGGTAATGCACCTGGGAAACAAAAACCCAGGGGAAGAGTACACAATGGGGGGTGAGATACTAACAATAACAAAAATGGAAAGGGACCTGGGGGTAGTCATATCAGATGACCTAAAGGTGGGCAAACAATGTGAGAGGGCAGCAAGGAGGGTTGAGGGATACTGGGATGCATAGGAGAGGCATCACCAGTAGAAAACAGGAAGTTATTATCCCTCTGTACAGACAGTTGGTGAGACCCATCTGAGTACTGTGTGCAGTTCTGGAGACCCAATCTCCGCAAAAGACATAGACAGGATGGAAGCTGTCAGAGGAGGGCAACTAAAATGGTGCAGGGTCTGCACCAGAAGACATATGAAGAGAGACTTAAGGAGCTTAATATGTATAGCCTCGAGGAAAGGAGGGAGAGGGGGACATGATAGAAACGTTCAAGTACCTCAAGGGAATCAACAAAGTCCAAGAGGGTAGCATCTTTCAAAAAAAGAGGTGAGCAAGAACAAGAGGGCACAATTTGAAGATGGGGGGGGCTCAGAGGTAATTTAAGGAAGTATTTTTTCACAGAGAGGGTTGTGGATGCATGGAACGGCCTTCCAGAGGAGGTTGTGGAGTCAAAAACAGTGGTGGAATTCAAGCATGCATGGGACAGTCATAAGGCAATTCTAGGGGTTGGGGGTAGGAAGAAGTAGGCTGCTGGTTAACTAGGATCTGCAGCTTATCCAGTAGGTAGGGAAATGGGCAGACTGGGTGGGCCAAGCGGTCCTTATCTGCCATCAAATTCTATGTTTCTATGTTTCTATGGCAGGGAAAAGGGGCACCCATCAACTGGAGTCTATTTATACCTTGTTCACAGCTGATCTCAGATTCCAAGCCTGCAGCAACAGTCTGTTAAATGCTTACTCTTTATTATTTGACCCTCCCAGACAACAAAGTTGAAACATATAGCCAATGTTCTGCATCCGCACTCAAGCCACTACCAGAGTTCCAATACATGCAAAAAAGAGAGAACTAAATTGTCAAAATGATGGGGTTTAGTAAAAATAAGATGCTGCATCTTATTTGTTAAGGGTAACTTTGTATGCAGACTTACAAGTGGACCTTTTGATCCAGCTTTCGGGCGGGGCATACACTGTCCAGTGCTTGAGAAGGATTTGGGCACATATGTTATACAACCAATTCTGGCATATGCGTAGCATAGCTATTAACTGCAGCCCTAGAAATCAGACTCCGTATACACTCAGTTTACATCTTACTGACATGACAACAGAGGTAGAATAGGCAGCAAAGTCCAATGAGGGGGGCTAGGGAAAAATGGCATAAAAAAGGATTTTTCATAGTCCCACAGACTTACTAATGGCAGGGAGTGGTGTGTGGTGAGTGATGTTTAGGAAAGACTACAATTTAACCGAAAGTCAGAGTGTGGAATAGTGGCAAACAGATAGCATGATGATATGCCCTGATCCCTGTGCCTTCCACGAGTCAGGTTGTTAGTGGATGCAACATCTGGCTGACGAATGTACATAGTCCTTAGTTTCCTCCTTGCATGCCAGATTTGCACAGAATGTGATCAGGTTCATGTATGAGGCCACTTGCATGTTTTGAGAAACAAAGGTGTCCTTTTCTGGTGGACTGTATCTTGAAAAGATGCCTTCATTCACTCCTACCTGCCCGCTGTGTCTCAACATCATGCCCCATAGGAGATGTGCTACTGTAATAAGAGCAAGGCACTGCAGGCAGCTATTAGAAGCTTGCTACAACTCATCTTGTGGGCAGCACTTTATTTCTTTTTTGTCCAGTCCTCTGGACCATGGCAGTCTCCCATATCTACGGGATTCCCATATTTTCTGGGATTTATAGCAAAAACGGCTACGGGAGGAAATCTGTATTTTCCTCCATCTACGGGGTTTGTTGCCAGTGCTACGGAGGGGGGGGACAAAGAAACAAAGGCACACTAAAATCGGCCATCTGAAACTCTGAGAGTCTCACAGAGAGCGAGAGTAACCTCTGATTGGTGCCTCCCAACCTCTCACGCTGTGATCACGCGCCCCTGAGACTCCTGGGAGCTGCGTGATCATGTGCTGGGAGGCATCTGGTGATACACGAGCCACGCGTGCCCCTCATGGCTCCAGGCTGGCTTGGACTGCCCAACTAGTACCCCGATAGGCTAGCCACTGAGCTCCCCTACTATATAACACAGCCGGTGACCCCGGGAAGTTTAAAATTCATTGACGGAGTCTGAGCAGACAGCAGCGAGTCGTGAGAGTCGAGCCAGAGATCATCCGGCACTGCAGCAACGAGGAAATAGTTCACCCCACACCGTGGATCGGAGATTCACAGCGGACCAGAACTGGTTTATTTTCATTTTCCAGCCGCAGGGAGAGCAGTATTTGCCAGCGAGTGGTGGACACAGCGGGAGCAGTCGGAACTGTACTGAGGCAGGTAAAAAGTTCATGTGGTACATCTAAATTTTAATTTCTACCCCTCATCAGTTGGAGTAGCTCAGGTATAACCTATTCCTGCCTCTTGTCCCTGATTCTAAGGTTGTTTTCTTTTTTTGTGGGAATACATTTGTTGCAGACCAAATTAAAAAGGAAACAAAAGGCTGAATGTGCAACATCCACATTTGTAATTTTTATTTTTTCTTGTCTCAAGTACCACAGCTAATAAAAAAGTGCTCAACATTTGGTTTGGGTTACAGAGTATCCTCTTATTTTTTAAACTGCATCTAAGAGTTAGTATTCAAGGTTTGTACTCCCTAATGTGTAGATAAATGGTCTATGTAGATGGAGGTACTGTCTTAAAATGATTGATTTATTTATTAACTACTGCATTCATGTTGATGCATTTACAGGTAACTGTACTGAAAATAGCAATAATAAATTGGCGGGGGCATACAGGAAAACCTACAGGGATTTCATCAAGGTTTTACAGGGAAAATACAGGAAAAATGAGGGTCTGCTATAGGAAAATGCTTGGGCTGATCTGGGAGCACTGCCACGGGATCTGGGCTGCATACTGAACCAGCCTGGTGCACAATGGAAAAGCGTACCTTAAGTAAATTCTATTGATATGGTTTGGGCTCAGAGCACTTCACAGTATTTAGCAAATAACATTGTTCAGAGTAAATGACAGATCAGAAAAGTTTTTTTTCTTTTTTTGTAATTGCACACATACTTTATTTTTTAAGTGGTGTGTGTGGGGGGTTCAAATGTTATAACTGCATACTAGGCTCAATTATACACCACTCCAGTTCTGGCATTGCATCGTAAGTAACACTCTGTGGGTTCATTTTAAATTAATACCGTTGTTATCAGACTTACCAAAAAAAAAATTATAAACTATTAAAAATTGTGAGTATTAAACTGACAGTTTAGAAGGTAATAAAAATGGTACATCATTATAAAAAAGAAGCCAATGAACAGAAGGAAGAAAATACAGAAACAAAACTCTGGATGCAGAGATCAGTCAATACCAGGATGCTAACAGAAAAAAAAAAAGCTGTTCTAAAAATACACGCTTGTTTTATCTCTTTTTCTGCTGTATTGCTTATTGGAGCAAACTGAAGCTGAAGCCCAAAAACTGATTGCCCTCTCACTGATTTAGGTGGCTGCAGCAGCTAGTTATTCAGTTGGTCATTTTATTTATCTATTTATTTATGTTTTTGGTAACCAGGTAAGTGCACTGATCCAGAAGACCATTTTCAGTCATGACCTGGGCCACAAGGTGGCGATACAGTGAGAACAACAGTGGAAGCACAATTTACATTATGGTAATCGGTCAGAAAATGCAAACAGTTTTGGACAATGAAAAAAAGACATAAATTACATATTGTATACAGGCTTGGCAGATAAAAGAACAGAAATACAGGCAGAAATACAGAGGAGAAAGTAGTTAGGGGTTTGCACACAAAATACTTTACGGAAATCAGGAATGAAGCATCTACACACAATTTACATTATGGTAAACAGTCAAATGTGAACAGTTTACATCAAGTTAATCAATCAAATGCAAAATAGATATGGACAGTGGAAAAACAGACACAACAATTGCACATTGTATACAGGCAGAGCAGATAAGGAGTACAGAGAAATACAAGCAGAAGTACAGAGGAGAAAGTAGTTAAGCATTTGCACAAATTAGCCCAGTAGCAGCTTAGCCCAGCAGACAAATTGACATTTAATCTGGGGTAGACTCACCTGTCCCGGCATGTTGCTGGAGCAGGCCGAGTTGAGAAAGCCTGTCAGGTAGGCTGTGTGAGACAGAAATAAGAGTTTCACGTGATGTGGTGCTCAGGAGAGTAGGGGCATGTGTGGTGGAAAGAAAAGGAAGGGGGCATAACAGCTCAGTTTTAGTAGGTTTAAGGCAACTTATGGGCTTTTGCACGACCCAGCGAGCATTTACAGGTGGACTCTTCCAGTAGTCAGGCCTTCAGGTTAGATTTAAAAGGCACATGGGATGGAGATATTCGAATAGATGCAGGAAGACAGTTCCAGAGGGAGGGGGCAGATACAGAGAAGGCCTTACTGCCCATGACTGTAGAGACACGAGGAACTTCAAGGGTTGGCATGGAGGAGGCCCTAAGGGGTCTTGTGCCACTCTATTTGTGAGAAGGGGGCATATGGGGATAGTAGGTTACTCCTGGAGAATGCTGTCCACAAGGCAGCCTGTGGCATAGTCAAGGTGTGCCTGGAGATGGAGCCATCCTAGGATAGGTAGAGTATACAGTGGTGGGTAGATGAGGGGAGCTTGAGAACAAAGTGACAATTAGCATTATATGTTGTGTATAATTGGGAGTATTGTTTCAAGGACATGAGGGAATAGATGGGGGAGCAGTAGTCTAGGAGAGGGAGAAGGTTGCCTTGCGCAATGGCAAGGCAAGCTTCAGGTGAGAGCAGATGGACTGAGTGGTACACCGCACCTAGCTTCTGATTACTCTTTTTTACCATCAGGGTTGTGTGATCATTGAAAGTGAGGGAGAGGTCGAGGGTAATGCCGAGATATTTGAAAGAGGTGACCTGCTTGAGTGGGGGTCTGCGGGTGTATTTATGGTGAGGGAGGAGTTTGATCTGTTGGCCTTATTAAGGAAGGGCATTGATCCAAAGAGCATGGCCTTCTTTTTCCCATTGACTAGGAGTTTTCTGGATGTGAATTTTCTGGATTTTCATTCAGGCTACTATAAAGTACAGATCTCTGAACTTTCAGACTTGGACATTTTTTCTTTTCCGGGCAGCTTTATTAAAAAACAGAAGTCCGCTTCCCCTTTGCTGTCTCAATAATATAGCACATGCACACATATTCTAATCCCACCTATTCTAATCCCATCATCGTATACTGGCTGCCACTTACAAACTGCAAACATAATTTCATTTTTTTTTTTCAGACAGCTATATTAAAAAAAAAACATGAGTCCACTTCCCCTCTTCTGTCTCAACAATCTAACAGCTGTTTTATGCTGTCAGTTATATCATGTGGATTATAGCCTTTGATATCCCCTGTACAGATGTTTTCCAATGCAGACCGCGCTGTTTTCTTAGTTAATACCATGCAACAGCAGACAACATTGATGTCTGTGTTGCTTTATGTGTCTTGGTTCCCTGCATGTTCTGTCTGAACCTGGGGTTCCTCTGCATGATTTGTCCAATGGCAATCTGCAACAATACACTTTTTTCACAAATGAAGTCAATAGAAGAGCAACGGTGAACGGAACAGAACTATTAAAGAGTCATTAATAATAATACAGTCATCTTAAAATTGTCTGCTTTTGCTTAATAATTAATTAGAGATCCGCGTATTTAATGGGGGTTTATTTAGGAAAAGCAAGGATGGAGAGCCAGGGCATATGCATTGCAAGTTCTTGCATTGATTCGCCTTTTTACTTACCAAGGGTCAGTCTCTTTAATAGTCCTGCTCTGTTTACCACTACTCTTCAGTTAGCTTCATTGTACAGTACCAGGAATGTTATTTCTTTATTATCTTGCACTAGATTATACTATTTAAGTGGCAGCACCTTGTTTCAATGATTCCCCACATACGGTACAAGGAACACCTTTAGCTTCAAGAATATTCTCTCTACTGGACAGTGCGTCTCAATTGACAATGTTCCAATGCAACACAGATGGGACCTCAGTTACAGACTATCAAAACGTATTTTCAAATATATTTATGCAGTGTCAGTGAAATAACCAGAATTTGTGGGACCTGGTAGCAGCAACAGAGCCTCCCAAAAAACAACCAGGGACACTCAGAATCAATTAAATATTCCCAGGGTATCTTATAAATATTTTTCTTTGACATTTTCAAATGTTGAGGGGGAGATTAGCACAAATTGAACCCTACCAACCAAAGAATGTTCCCCGGCCTTAAAAGTAAATGCTCCTTAAATTCCAGTGTACCTTTTTGAGTTTAGCCAAAAACTGTATGTCCTATTTCAGCCATGGTCACTCCTGACTCCAAAGCCCTTGGATTACCCACCATCTTAGTGATGACAGGATTCACTACAGAGACGTCAGAAAAAAACAAGAGCTGTTGCCTATAAGGTCGCAGGTTAAGCAGCAGAGTTCAAAGCTTTGCTGAATGACCATCCCTGAAGCCTAGCTGTGCAATTCCCTAACAGGCATTGGGGAAGGGGGATGGAATTGATTTATGTTGCCTTGAAGTCAACAATTAATGCTGGAGACGTTTGATCACTGGAGCTGATTTTTGTTGTGCATGGATGATCTGGTTGTCTGTGGCATAATCTCCACCCCACATGCAGACTACCCAGCCATAAAGGGACCCAGGCCAGGAGTGAAAATGCACACTGTTTTTTCAAGTGGGGAGGAAGGTGAAACAGCCACATAGGAAATCTTGAAATGCTGTCTCAGTCTCTCTCTCTCTCTCTCTCTCTCTCTTCACTGTCTCTCAGTTGACAATGTTCCAGTGCAACACTGACAGGACCTCGGTTAAGCAGACTATCAAAATGTCTTTTCAAATGTATTCATGCAGTATTGGTGTAAATTAGCAGAATTCAGCAGGACCTGATAGCAGCAACAGAGCCTCCCAATACCCAGCCATGGACAGTCAGAATCAATGAAATATTCCCAGGTTACTTTATAAATATTTTTCTTTTACATTTTCAAATGTTGGGGGGGGGTGGGGATTAGCACAAATTGAACCCTACCAACAATGATGCAGGCTCCGATGAGCAAAACGCAAAAAAAATGAAAGAAT
This sequence comes from Neoceratodus forsteri, assembly GCA_016271365.2. Classification (NCBI taxonomy): domain Eukaryota; kingdom Metazoa; phylum Chordata; order Ceratodontiformes; family Ceratodontidae; genus Neoceratodus; species Neoceratodus forsteri. The sequence continues at coordinate 806,691,524 of CM028132.1, read as the reverse complement.
GAACACAGGTTACACAGTAACCCCACAAGGAGAATGTTCCTGACCTTAAAAGTAAATGCTCTTTAAATTCCAATGTACCTTTTTCAGTTTAGCTGAAAACTGTATATCCTATTTTAGCCATGGTCACTCCCGACTCCAAAGCCCTTGGATTATCCAGCCTTCTTACTGAGCTGGGATACAGTAGAAACAACCTAGCTTGATTTTAGCCTGCGGTTATTTTGCCGAGGTGGAACGCGTCTCACTGAATTATGGGCAAGAGGAGCAGAATGAAGAAAAGTTAATGTATGGTAAGCCATTTCTGAAAATAAATATATTAAAGAGTGACAGAAGATGCAAAGGTCAGAATGCAAGGAGCTGGAACAACCAATTGCTAGAGAAACTGACTGACTACCATTGGTGAAATCTGTTCTCCAGACTCAGAACCACACTGAACCAGTGAGCAGGGTTATTGTTAGCTAGACTGATGGTGATATCTAGTCTCCACACAGTGAACATTACTGAACCGGGGAGTCAGGAATGGGGAGCAGCAGGATGAAAGGAGCAGAAAAGAGTTGGCCTTCTGTCTGTTATGAGACCGGGAGCACTCACTGCTGTATTCCTTTGATTTATTTATTTTTTATGCAGAAACACTTCTTTGCCATCTGCAGTTGATGCATTCGCAAGATCAGGACAGAGGGACTGGTGTCAGTTCTGTCTCGGAGACCTGACAGCCCTATTGCAAGTCTCTCTTTATGTCCAATGAAGCAGCGCTTCTGCTGTTGCAAATCTGTACCTTTGTCAAAGCATTTATGAAAAGAAATGAAAATTGGACCAAATGCTGATAGGCAAGATGTACATTAGCTAATGGAAACAATTCCAACTAAAACACACTATGATGATGTTACTATATGTGAAACTTTTTCATATCAAAATTAAAAGACTTGTCCATTATTTGGCTACAACAGCTTTCGCGTTATTTTTTTAGTATTTTTTTTTTCCTTGAGGTCTTTTGTTTTGCCAGTTAGATAGATTTGCCACCCAGGGTTTACAACTAAAAGCTAGTTTTGTTATAAAGTGTGAATGACATCAGTATTATTTTCATTCAAGTAGGTAAAATATTAGCTTTTTACCTTTTCACTGATTTTAAGCGGGAGTTTTGCTCTGAATTGTTTCAGACAAAAATGCAGTTCTGAAATTCTAACCCACATTACTATCCTTGGTTATTCAACTTGCAGGAGTGGTGCAACCAAAACATAGCTTACAGGTCAGACTGGAGGTGGGCTACTTTTAACTTTTAGCTGTATTCCTGGTGTCAAATTTTACAAATTCAAATCAAGGCAGAGTCGAATCAGGGTGGATTAAATTCAGGAAGTATGTCAGCATTTTGCATCAGCTTCTTTCTTTCACTTATTTTATTTTATTTTTGTAAGGTGAGTTATTTGTTTTGTTGTGCAAGGGAGACCTGCTAGCAATATTCATTGCCTCTGTCTGCAGGAAGGAATAAGTAGGTGCAAATGGGTTAATCCAATACAAACTTGTCTCAGCTGTCAGCCTTTAAAACAATACATTAGGTAACGCTCCATATTCCCAGGCAAGGACAAATTGGTGATGATGAAAGAAAACATTTAGGCAGGCTCTAGAAATGTACTGTGCTGCTTTTCACTTTGTGATGGCCTCAGAATATAATGTATCAGAGTTGGGATTAGAAGCAGGTTCACTGGGGCTTCTTAACTTCTGACTTCCGAAACGGAGTTACAACAAATCCCAGGGGTCAGGAGAAAGGGCTCAGATAAGTTTCTCCCAAGATTTTCAGCTGCTTGGGGGGTCTTTTAAATTTAATTAGACCTGCTACTATACATTGTAAAATAAATAAATAAAAAAATCAAAGTGTGAGTAGCAGGCGGGTAAGGGTTCAGCGGCCAGCAAACAATTGTTAAGCTCCCCCCAGTCTTTTGGTGAGCTTCATTGGAGCCAGGAGCCTCTAACGAGCCCTGAGAGCAGATCCAAAAAATGGGGCAAATCGGGGCAAGCAAGCAGGGCAAGCATGGGGCTGCAGTCACTGGCACTGTGAATGAGCTTGGTACATCCCACAGTCTGACTGTGTGACTGAGCAAGTCGCAATCACTTTCCAGGGCTCATGCCCAAGCTGGGTCAGTTGCAATTTGTCTCCCTGCCGGCCTTTTTACCTCCGATCCATTTTTTTTCTCCTTTTTATTGCATCAAGTTTCTTTGTTTTGTATCCGAAGTCTCTCTTTTCAGCCTTAACAGGGTGACAAGGCTAGCTTGGGGTGGGGGCCGGTAGTAACAAGCCTTCTGTAATTAATTGTGAGGAGCAAGGGAAGCAGAAGTAAGAGTGGCTGCCTTGGAACTTGCCAAGTTAAGTTTTATTTTGTTTATTGCCCTGCTCACCCTCCTCACATCCTCCTGACTCCACAGCCCATCCCTACTTCACAGAAAACAAGATTTAGCAGTAATCACATCAATAGGGTTGCCACCTATCCAGTTTTTGACCGGATAATCCGTTTTTCAGGGTCCTCATCCGGTCATCCAGTTTTGATTAAATATAGTCCAGTTTATGGGCCATTTTGAGTGCTCATATACTCTTAAAGCTGCTGTATCAAATCAGTCACTGTTTCGGCTGCATTACATGTCCAGGTTACAAAGTTCTGATGTCATTCAGACCTGCCTTTGTTTGTAAAACCAGTCTGTCTGGCAGATGTAAATTATGGCCACTAAAATCATTAGCAGTAAATTAACCTAATCTTTTCCACTCTATATGAGTCTTAAGTATGGTCTTTTACTGCTATGACAGGAAACAGCTTTTATACCTTTATGTGCTCTCATGTGTTTCTTTTTGTTTGTCCTATATTCTGGTATGTTTTAGACCCATTTTTGTTAAACTAATAATCTAATTTTAATTGCCTTTATCACTACATCTGCTCTCATTTTTTGTAGTACCTGAACATTCCATGATATTAGCTACACTTTTACATGCCATTCAGATAAACGGCATGGAATGGTGTGTCTGAAATTGTGGAATGTCTTAAAATATGAAAAGAAACAGCAGTAGTTTGTGAGGTAAAGGGGATCACAGTGCAGTATCAAGGGTACCACAAGCACCAATAATTAAGTTATCAATCATTGGTCAAAGCATATCAGAATACTTGACTGACATGGAAAGGAAAATGGGAGAGTGTTTAACAGAGGGTTGAGCAATAAGCTGTGAATGAGCGTGGCACAGCCAGCAGAACTCAGCTTGATTCCCACAGCCTCCACTTGCTTACTATGTGACCCTGAGCAAGTCACTTAACCTTCCTGTGCTCCTGGGTCACTCCTGTAAAATGGGCTATGGAGCCTTTGGGAGTTAACCTGGTTGCCAAAGAATAAAAATAAATAACTGAATAAATAAATCAAATAAATAACAGCATAACAATGATTTCCTATCACTAGTAATGTCTATTCTGAAATTACAAATGACTTTTCAGCAGGAGCGATATACTCTCCAGTCATAAAAAGGGTGTGGAGCCAGAGGCAGAGTTTGGGGTGTGGTTTAGCATACGTTTTTTACCTTATCCAAAGGTGGTGACCCTACACATCACAGGAAAAAAACAGGGGTTAGCAGCTAGATCCATCTCTTGCCCCTCCCACATGAACCAAAAAAAAAGGTGGGGGTGGATCTTTAGGAGCTGCTCAGGTGGAGGTGTGGGTGGATCTTACCAAAAAAAAACTAATGCTCCCTCCCACTACTCAAGTTCCAGTTCTTGTACCTCCCAATTAAGAAAGAAAACAGTGCCCTTCAACCATTGACTAATATGAAAGTGCATTTATTTGAGAGCGGAGAGCATTTCTTGGAGGAAGGTAAGGTGGAGGAGACTATTTATTCCTTCAGCCAGTTCCACAGATGGAAAACATGATGTGAGCCCTTTTTTACATGCAAAATGTCTGCAGGGCTCCACCCACTGCAGCCATAAAAGAGCTAGCAACATTTATCAATGTAGTTATTTAATTGTACACATTTAGGTGAATGGTCTCCTTAGGATGACAAAGCGACTCTGTGTATGAGAACTGGGACTTAACTGCCACAGTTGCTACCAGTATGTAATGACATAAATGTGATGTACTGACTGCATCTCCCACCCACCCCCAGGATGATAATGATATGGTCAAAAGGCAGGCAAGTTCTGGATCTCTACTTATTCCTAAACCAGTCTCCTGAGTCTGACCTTTGTAGAAGGGTCAGTGTGTTTTTGTATGTCACCAATTATTTTAGCATAGCAACGAGTCTCAGTATGGAACAAAATGTGAAGTAATGTGAAAGAACAAGAGCACCAGACAGTCAAAAGTGACCACTTCACTGCTACAACTATACTATCAGGGAAAAACAGAACTATTTTTATATAAGTAGGGTTGCCACTTTAAGGCAACCCGAATAGTCTGGGGGTTTCCTAGGAAAATGACAGGGATAGCTCATGGGCAGGACAGGGATCTTCAGGTAGGGAGGAAGGGGAGGCTTGGATGGGAAGAGAGGGTGGGACCAGGGAGGTCAAAGTGACTCACCAGGGGTAGGGATTAGGTAAATGGGCAGGTGGCCTGGGGTTGGGCAGGGGTGGGCTCTGCAGGAGGGATCCTAGGGGTATATGACTGAAGGTAGATGGCTTGTTCTCTCTCTCTTTCTGCTAAGGTTTGTCCATGTACGGGACTTAGCACTTCGATTGGCATTAGTTCTTTGTGTGAGGACATCTTGATAAGGTAAGGCTGTGGAACTGGGGCATCTCCTGTGAGATCAGATGGGAGCAGAGGAAATTGTGTTGAATTACAGGCAGGTATGTAGAACTTGGCCTTGGCCAAGCAACCCTGCCTACACGTGGTGCCTTGTCTGCATGGCATGGGGGTGGTGGCCGTGACAGCACAGGGGGCCTTTAATGGAGCCCCTGTGGGTTTGGTAGTTAACAGGTGCTCTTAGCATCAGTACAGATTAGGATGGTGTGACTGCAGTCAGTTTTGAGTGGCACACAAGGGACTGAGGGTAGGAGTCAGGCCGGGCTGTGGAATGGGCGGTGGGGGGTTGGGGTAGGTGCAGGATGCAGATGGCCGCAGTTCACCATCCATGCTTTTCAGGGTGGCAATTGCATTGTTTTCCATTGATTTCTGCCTGGGAGTAGCAGCATCAGGGCACTGAGGGGCGGATGGGTTACACCAGGATGGAGGTTCCCCCGGTAGGCTCCAGAGAGTAGCTAGGCCACTTGGTTTGGGTTCATTTGCACAAAGGAGCAGTAGAAAGGCTCGGGCCTTAAAGGCCAGGCTACAAGGTGCTAGGGATAGGCATGTTTCTGTGGGGGAGGGTTTAAAGAAAAATAAGAATATAAGGACAAAGAAAAAAAAATAAATGCCAGCTGAATCGGCAAGCTTGGGGCATTCCTGAGAGGGACCAGGGAGGCCTGCTGTGGTGCCATGTGGTGAGACCTGGGGGGAAGGTATGGAATGTCCCCTCACCAGGTTAACTGGGACTGGAGGTAGTCAGGCCGGGGTTTTGGTTGCAATAATCCCAGGCGCATGCAGAAGGGATGCCACAGTCCAGCTGGGATTGCACATACCCTGCATGCACAAGAGTCCACCACTGGGGCACCGGAGCCAGAGGATGTGGCCCTGAACATTGAATGCACCTTCAGTTGGCCTCATGGCTAGAAGAGCCACCGGCCATGTGGGCTACATGGTGGGGGGGCTGGAGAAGGGCAAGTGTTAAGTATAGAAAAAAAGGAAGGAAAAAGAGATACATACTTTACAAAGGGAAAAAGGATGAAGTGTGTGGGCAATCAGTAGGCCACATGGTCTGAGGGGTTGCCGGCCTGTGAGCCACATTGGGGAAGGTGCTACTATGCCTGTTATCCCTTTCACAATGGAGTAGCTGTGTTTTTAACAACTCAGGTACTTGACTCTGTCCTCAAGATAATTAATCTTTGTCCCTGCCTTCTGCCAAACACATTTTGTAGGGCCTATGGTTCATATTTAAATGGCAGGGCTACTGTTATATGGGTTATCAGGCACTTGCTACTTCTTGAAATCTTGCATTTCCTGAAGTTAGTCACTACAGTTCTCTGCAACATTTATGGAGAATGTAGGTGGGCATCTTAACAGGCTAGACCCATTTCCCACAGGAATTGTGGGAAGGTCTCACTTTGTTATTGGTTGGATGGCAGCAGACCTCTGTATGGGGTTCAAGGTTGAGGAGGTATATTAGAGCCTACATCTAAGCTACACTTCTAATTTTTGGCACTTGTTTGTTCTCCTGTTACAATGGTCACATATTCTGTATGTCTATCAAGTGTTACAAAGTGTTACCAAAAGGCTTTTCTTTCTGCAAGACATATTTAGGGCATTCGTCTTGGAGGTTGCATTAGCTCGAGTTGGCACCACATAGGGAAGACTAGGTGGGGGGGATCTTAGGTCTATGTGCAAACTGCCTAAAGGGCACCATGGGATATGGAAAGCTTTCTTCGACATCAGGGACTATAAAAAAAAAAAATGTCACCAAACATTTGGACAATCAGGGCAGGGAGGTGGGGCAAACAAGGGATAAGGACAAGAGAATGTGTTACCAGTATCTTTAACGTATGTCCCACATGTTTCCCAAGAGACAGGATGGCACCAAAGAAGAACACCACCTCAGCCACCAGTACCCAGCTAAGGGAGGGAGCAGCTGCCCTCATGGGGAAGATGACAAAGTTGATTAATGCAGCAGAAAGAAGGGAACGTGAGGAGGAGGAGTCTTGGAAGAGGAAGAGGAAGAAGCCTCCTGGACCATAAACGTGCCAGAGCCAGTACCCAAACCAGATCCCACCCAGAGCCGGAGGTGCCAGATGCTGTCATGGTATGGGCAAAGTGGATTTGTCCTCTGAAGGGGACTTAAAGGACTGTCTGGAGGGGATTGTTGATGATATGAGGGAGAACAGGTTGGATAAGTTGGAGAAGGTTTTGAAGGAGACTAGAGGTGAGAAAATGGAGGGACTAAAGGGGGGTAGGAGAGAGTAGGGTGTGGAAAGGAAATGCCGGCATGGGTTCACCTTGGGCAACCATGTGCCACTTTCCAGTAAGGAAAAGATTTGAAAAGGGAAGTATGTGGATATCTTCACCTTGGTGGACAAGGAGGCAGCCAAGAAGTATGAGCAAAGGGCGATGGTGGGGAAATCTGAGATGGCAGTAGTGTTAGTTCTGGTAGGTAATAAGTCAGTGGAGGAGAAAAACTACAAAGGTAAAAACATAAATACATAGCAGGATGGTTTCACAATCTTCAGTGCCATATTATTGGAGACGTGGCCCGAGTTGGCTATCCCGCTCTTGGCATATTCAGCCATCATTAGAGATGCATACAAGGTATAAATGGGGTACGGGCAGATGCGGTATGATGAGGCATTCAGGCAGCATATGGCTGCACAGGGGGACCTCTGGTGGGACTGTGCCCACTCAGAGTTATGGATGCGTACCCTTTCAGGCCAGGTTTCAGGGAGCAAGGACAGTAGAGATAAGGTGTCTTCACAGCAGGGGGAAGACATGTTTGGCCTACAACAAGGTGTCTGGGCACCTCGTCTAATTGTAAGTTTAAGCACGTCTGCTCCAGGTGTACAGACCAGCACCCTGTTTCTCACAGTAAACTGGTAGGGAAAAAAGGGAGGTTTCCAGAAGGGCAGCCCTTTCATGGGGGCTATTCCAGGGCCCAAGGGGACTTACCAAGGTTGTAGGGGCAGGGGGTGGTGGGAGAGGGGCTTCAGAGTGGGTTTTCACTGGTACTAGTGATCCAAAAAGCTTCGGGAACTGTCAGTCCTTTCCCATGGCCAGTTCAACCATTAGGGTGGAGCTAATCTGGGAGTGGACCGAGGGATACCCAGACAAGAAGGGAAGGGAAGGGAGATGCTGAGGGATGATTTCAGTAAGGGATTCTGTTTGGGGTATAGGGGGACAAGGAGAGGGATGACAGCCAAGAACCTGAGCTCAGTAAAGGGCCAGGAAGATGTAGTAGCAAAAAAGATCAAGAAAGAGGACACAGCAGGAAGAGTGGAAGGCCCCTTCACTGAGCCCCCTTTCAAGAATCTCAGGGTGGCCATCCTAGTGGGGCAGAGGGCTGAGGCACTGGCACCTTACCTCATGCTACACTGGTGAATGGGTTCACGAATGACCTCGGGTGCCAGGGTGCCAGCTCAGGAGGGTGGGTTGGAGTGGGATTGAGCCACAGCTCTCCCCTCCAAAAGGGGTGGACGCCTGCCTGTTCATAGTCCCGCTTCTACCGGGTGGAGGTCCAGTGGGTGCATAGGTGACACAGTGCGGCGACGCAAGTCAGGGATGGGACAGAAGGGGCCACCGGATCCTGGCATGTGTATGTTCCTCCATGCACGCACACTCATGTGTACGCCTTGGAAGCAGCCCTCTCTCATACCCATAGGGGGCCTCAGTGAATGATGGGATACCAGAGGAGCTGTGCACAGTATCATATGCCACCCCTGGACCAGGTGGTGGACATGATAGGAGCAGTGGAAGGAGCGTGGCTGGCCAAGACCGACATAGAGTCAGTCTTCTGGCTACTGACAGGCTGGATGACTGGGATCTTTTGGGTTTCCAATTCTAGGGAAGGTTCTATTTTGACAAGGCCATGCTGATGGGTTGCTCCATTGCATGCGTGACTTTTGAGGCCTTTAGCACATGGCTGCAATGGGTATTCAGGGAGCGCTACAGCCATAGGGCAGTGGTACACTACCATGATGACTTCCTTTTGATAGGTCAGGTAAGGCAGGGGGCCGCAAGGATGCTAAAGGACTTCCAGGAGATGTGCGGGTAGCTGGGGGTACCACTGGCTAGGGACAAAATGGAAGGACCAGCCTGCACTATGGAGTTTCAGGGCATTGAGGTAGATATGGAGGAAGAAAGATTTCAACTGCAGGTGGACAAAGTGGGGAAGCTTAAGGAACTTCTGAGGGAGATGAAGGGGAAGTGCAGGGTTCAGCTGGGTAGGGTGCAGCAATTGTTAGACCACCTCAATTTCACATGCAAAACTATCACCCCAGGTAGAACCTTTACCAGAAAGCTTGTGAGAGCCACTGGGAGGGCCAAGCTGCTGCACCACTGGGTGGAAATCTCTGCCACGGTGTGGCACAATTAGATGTTTGGGAGGAATTTCTAGCAGGGTACAATGGGGTAACAGTCTGGCAGGATCATTGGCTCTTTAACACTGACCTAGAGCTATACAAGGATGCAGCAGCGGTGTTTGGTATGGGGGTGTATTTCCAGGGGGGATGGATGTCAGAGGCATGGCCTGAGGAGTGACACCGGTGGGACTGGCTGAGGGACATCACATTCCTGGAATTATTCCCCATATGGGTAGTGATGCTAGTCTGGGGGAACAAGCTGTACAACAAGTGGATAGTGCTGTGGTGTAACAGCAAGGTGGTGGTAGAGGTGATCAACAGGCAGAGAGGGTCTTCTGAGATGGTGACAAGGGTGCTACACCAGCTGGTTTTGGTGGAGCTCAGGATCAACCTCTCCTTCAAAGCTTTCAACTCTAATAAAATCTTTGATACAATTCTAGCAAACAGAGGCAGAACTAAGCTTATGTCTAATATCTATAGAAATATTTTGGAAAAGCAAAACAAAGATACACTAGAACTTAGGAAGAAATTGGAAAAAGATCTCCAGTTTGTCATCTCAGAATCTAAATGGAATCATATTTGTAAAAACTGGAATAATGCGACCAATAATCATATGAATGAAATACAGTTCTTTATTTTACATGGAGGGCTAGATATTCAAAGGGGTTGCACCTGGCACAACTGAGGTGCACTAGTGTAACCCCAAAATGTGCCGTGGGGCAATATTCAAAGGGAGAATTTGCAGTGCAATCCCCAATGCACCAAGGTGCAAAGATAATGTATGCGACACATCTCCAGGGGATGTGCCCATGTATATGAGGCACATTCCGATGTTCAGCCCAGGATGTGCAGTGCATATGTTGGCAAAACTCTGAGATGCGCTGCATACGGGGGCACAAAGATCAGCCTGAAAAAGAAGGCTCAAATGGCAGCCACCCACAGGCGAGCTGCCGTAATGCAAGGTGCATCACAGCAGCCGCCAGCCATGGGTGGCTACCCCCCAACACATGCACAAGCACCCAGTAACATTCCTCGCAGTCCAGTGGTCCCCCCACACTGCCTGTAGCTCCAATCGTCAAGAAATAAAAGTTTAATTATTCCCTGGTAGTCTAGTTGTACCCCCCACCCCACCCATAGCTCTGATCACTGAGAAATAATAGTGAATAATTCTCTGGTAGTCTAGTGGTACCCCCACCCCTCCGGTAGCTCTGATCACTGAGAAATAAATGTTTCATAACTTTCTGGTAGTCTAGTGGAACCCGACCCTCCTGGAACATAGTTCACCCGTAAAACCAATGGAATACATCCCTGGTGATCCAGTGGCATCCCCACTCTGCATGGGACTACCCACCCAGCTACCCGTCATCGGCGGCAGCAGCAAACCCACCATACCTCTGTGGTGCTCAGCCGATCTGAATTTATTATGGATGTGCGTAGCTTCATCGGTCCACAGTGTGACCATGGGCTTGCAGCGCCGTTACTGTATGCTGTTTGTCAGTGATCTGAGCTACATGTTGGGGGTACCACTAGACTAGCAGGGAATTATTAAACTTTATTTCTCAGTGATCAGGGCTATGGGGAGGGAGGGAGGGTACCACTAGACTACCAGGGAATATTTAGCTTTTATTTCTCGGTGATTGGGGCTACGGAGAGGGAAGGGGTACCATTAGACTACCAGGGAATTATTGAACTTTTATTTCTTGGCGATCGGGTGATGGGGAGGGAGGGGGGTGCCACTAGACCTCCTCTGGCAGCAATGCATGCTGTGCAGAGTGCCATGTGCATTTCGCCGGTCTGCCCTGCACATCACATGCAAATAGGGCCATAATGACATGCAAATGGCCCCATTTGCACCTTGCATGTATTATAGCCCCATTTGCATACTGCTGGTTGAATATCAGGAATTTGTACACAACGTAACTCTGTTGCACTGGCACAGTTCCCATTCCTAGTATTCAGCCCTGTCTGTGGGGTGGGGGGATGTACCAGCACATCATATTTGCACAGTGCGCATTGCCTGATATATTCAGAGGAGATGCACCATGGCTCCTCTTTTGAATATATCACTTAGTTGCACCAGTGCAACTCAATTGTGCTATGCCACCACATGCACCACTGCCAGACACAATTCTGAATATCAGGGCCCATTATTCTCCATATTTATTGAATAAGTTTAATAATTCAATAACCTTGTGCTGCAATAGAGGCTGTGGTATGATTGTAAATGCCATACATGTCTTGGTATTATGCCCTAATATTAAACCTTTCTGGGATTGTGTAATGGCAATACTTAGTCAAATTCTTAAGGTAAAAATAATGTTTGAGCCAGAATTATGTATGCAGAATAGGTCAACAAAACAGCAACAAGTATTAGTAGGAAGGAAAAGTTTATATACTTAGCATGCATGAATGCGAAAAGATACATAACAAGCTTATGGAAAAACTCACATATTCCTGAGACAACCGTCTGGAAGGAGCTAATGCTAGATACAATGAGATGTGAAAAAATACACTAGGCATCTATTAACAAGATATGTAAATGGGAACAAATTTGGGGTGATTTACATAGAGCTGTAACATTAAATGACGTTTAATTTATTCTTGTTAAGAATACGAATGTAAATGAAGCTTAAGAAGCTAGTAGATAACATCCTAAAAGATACCTGTGAATTTGAATATAACTATAACTGTTACTCTCTGTATACATTATATATCTTTCCATCCAGGAGAGGGAGGGGGGGAGGGGTATATTTTTGTACCAATGGACTTTCAACTATTTAAGACAACTTAACAGATTTTTCTCTTGTTTCTTTTATCAAAAATGTTATAAAGATATGTTCAAACAAACAAACAAAAAAAACTTTCCTTCAAAGCCAGGCATATAGATAGGATTCAGAATGAGACAGCTGACAGCCTTTCCCAACTTCAGTTGGACAGGTTCAGGTCCCTGGTCCCACACGCCTCCACCCAGAAGATGAATATGCCACTGCAGCTTTTGTAAGATTGGTTGGAAGGAGTCCGACTGCTGTATCAGAGCTCCTGGTCCTCGAACATGCTGAGGGCATATGAGGGGTGTGGAGGCCTTCCAGGTGTTCTGATGGCAGGAAGGCTACGAGGTGAGTAAACCAATTACCAAAGAACAGATGATGTGGTTCATGGTGAAAAGTGGGTGAGGGCATGGCACATTTGACCATGGGGTCCAACTTGCCGGCAATGGATGGGCTTGCAGCACCAGGAGCTGGGAGGAGCTGAACAAGTTTAAGGTAGTCCGGCAGATGATGATAGGGTGGCAGAGGATTCAGGGAGGCACATCAACAACCGGAGACCCTTGACAGGGCAGACTCTGGTAACCTGCTGGGAGCCGAAGACATGTCTGCTCATTGTGATATAGGGCTTGCCTCTTTGAGGCTATATTTATGGTAATGGCTGAGGGGGCATTCTAGGTTAATGAGGTGGTGGTGAAGAGCTGGAGGGAGGCCAGCAGGGGGGCTCCTATGGGAAGATGTACACTGGGGACCTGGTAGGGTCCTCATCTGGTTGCACCAGTCCAAGATAGACCAGGCTGGGTTCAGGGCAGAGGTAGTACTGGCAAGACAGGAGGGCTCAGGATGGTGCCCCATGATGGCCCTCCAGGAATATATGGTTATCCACCCCAACTGTGGGAAAAAATTGTTCATCCATGGGAACAGGGCCCCAGTCACTTGCCATCAAGTTGCAGGGGTCCTCAAGAAGGGCTTGTTATTGGGGCAGGACCCCAGCCTATATTCTCCCCACTCCCTCAGAATTGGGGCAGCCTCAACTGCTGTGGCTTGGGGGAGAGCCAAGGAAGATATTAAGTGGGTGGGCAGATGGAGTTCCAATTGCTACTTAAGGTATGTAAGGGAGCTGCTTTAACATTCTTTTTGTGTTCCCATTCTGCAGGTGGCCAGATTGGATCATTGGGCACTCATTTGTTAATTGGGAAGAGAGGTTTTCAGCAACAAGGCTGGGCGGGAACCAGCTAAGGAGGGAACAGACAGCACAAGATTACGGTGGAAAGGGGTCCGAGGCATGAGGTGGGCGCAGATCCTGCCAATCCTGCAGGAATTAAAGGTACAATGGCCAGAACCAGATTTTTAATAATATGCACAGGGAAAATGACTTATGGGATAGACCTTGGGGAGCTTTGTGGCAGGAGATATGGAGGGACCTGGAGACCATTAAGGTTTGGTGGCCCCAGGTGGCTATAGGGTGGTCAGAGGTGATTTCAAGAAGGGTTTGGCGGTACACAGAGGATAAAAAGGTAGTGAAAAAGGCTAGGAAGTGGCTGAACAGGAGGGTAGTGGCAACTATCAGAGATATCAAAGGGATCTATACCTCACGCAGGGCCATCTCCAACAACTTACCAGGCTACTACGGGGGGATCGGGTACACCTGTGAGAAGTAGGCATGTCTTTCTTTATTTTGCACTTGATAGGGGTAAAGGATGGTTGATGTTTGTATCTAGGGAGTGCTTACTATATGGTGTGCTTTCATGATGAAGTTGTACATACATGTGAATCATTTTAAAGAGCAGCCACTCAAGACAGTAGGGAGCATTCTTTGTATTTAAAAGAGGGTTATTCGGAGATGTTTTAAAAACACTTTTTTCACGCTCTTAGATATGAAATGAGAGTTGAGAGACCAATTGGCAGCATAGAGACTTTCCAAGCCATTACAAGCAGAGAAGGTAGCTTGGCACATTTATATTGGTGGTGGTGCAATGGTTATATGTTTTGAATATTTTTACTTCAGTTTATATTTGAAAAGCTTTTTAACAGTCCTGTTTTGGCTTATATACACTCAATAATAGAGATTTGGTAAGAAGATTTATTTAACATGATCTGTTACTGGATTGTTCATATATTGTGTTTAACATATTTTTAACAGCTCCCCAGAAGAAGCCACTAGGTGGTGAAACATCAGGACAGAGCTGGAAAAAAATAAAATATTGAGAAATTGATTGCATTGCATGTTTGGTTTTTGCCAGAGCGGTTGACTGTGACAATTGGAACTTTATTCCCACATAATTCAACACACTCCTCGATATAAGAAACCTTTGGACATTGAGTAGGATTACCCTTGGATATTTTCTTTATGACAGGAGATGGAGGAACCTGGAGACCATTAAGGTTTGGTGGCCACAGGTGACTATAGGTGTATTGGAGGTGATTTCAAGAAGGGTTTGGCAGTACACAGAGGATAAAAAGGCAGTGGAAAAGGCTAGGAAGTGGCTGAACAGGAGGGTAGTGGCAACTATCAGAGATATCAAAGGGATCTATATCTCAAACAGGGCCATCTCCAACAACTTACCAGGCTACCTCAGGGGAGATCAGGTACACCTGTCAGAAGTAAGCATGTCTTTCTTTATTTTGCACTTGATAGGGGTGCTGAAAGAGTGGGAGAACCAGATGGGGGGAGGAGGGAAGCCCACCTAGGAAGTGGAGGGGACCTGTCAGAACAAAAACTTATAATATCACTTTTTATAATAATGCATTAGATTCACCTTGGGCCTTACCAACAATTATTTCATAAATTACCAAAAACAAAATTCACATATGATATTATCCTATGCTCTCCAGATTCAAATCTAATGGCAAATGACACTGCTTTTCTCACTTATACATATGAAAATATGTGATTTATTAACACCTATGCAATAGTTCTAAATATTCTTCATTAGCATAACTATCAAGCATAATACTGTAAACATCAACAGAATTGTTTCAAATAATCTAGCAAACTAATAAAACAAATGTTAGCAAATAAGCATTGCAAATGAATAAGCAATATTCATTATGCTAAATGGTAATAGTTATACTAAACGTTTATCATACTTAGTATTTAACATAACCTTCATGCATAAGAACATGCAATTCATAAGATCAATATCTCTAATTATTTCTGCATAAACTTGTTTTAAAACTTCATAGCATGTAGAATGTATTTTCTATGAGAACTGGCAACAACTCATTACATCAGTGTTTTGTACTTTTTTTTATAAAGCTCAGTTTTAACTTTTCAGATTATGCACAATATTTCTCATTTTGAAGCTTTTAAGCTATATACCCAAGTTCTATAGTTAAAAAAATGTTCTTGTTACTTTCCCAGATAAGCCAATTTAAATTACTAAGACTATTATTTTACATTAATTAGTAAAAGTAATAAAATTATACTTATATTTCTGGTTGTAGAAGTGGTTATTCTTCTCTCAACTTAGAACTCTTGGTTGAGTCTGGCTTTGGATGAAATGTCTCTTTGTCAGCTAACCTTCTTGCCCCTGGAACTTATTGGCATGGACAACCACTACAAGTTAAATTTTCTTTGCTGAAAGTCACTTTACCAAAAGTCAGTTCTTGGATTTGTAGAACACAGCTTCAGTCTGCACAGTCCATAGCAATACTGGATTCAAAGAACTTTCTTGTGGAGAGCAAAGTTGTTTCAGCAACTAGAACTTGATTTTTTTTATGTTGTACATGGCTATTGACATAGACACTGGACTTTTCCTTAGTCACAACACTGCATACAGCAGCTTGTGTAATTTAAAGTTAAGTCTCTTGTCTAGCTATCAGCAGGCAACATTACTTCAGTCAAAATGCTCAGCAAATAAAACACAGACCTTGCTTTATACACAATGAGAATGTCCTTGCATCTGTTTTTTTGCTGGATCTTGTGGCATTACTGCATAAACTTCAGGCTATCTTTAGGCTAGACCCTGTGTTCCAAACAGGTATGGCCCAAAGCTCTTTGGCCTAGCTACAGTATAAAGCTGTTAGAATTCTTAGACTAGTGTAGATCCTTCTGCATTGGATGTTTGGCTCAGACTGAGGTGTGGTCAGACAAATTCACTAATATCAACCTGCCCTGGTGATGTCATCACCAGATTTTGATTGGCCTGAGTCACTAAAAAATGTAGCACATCTTAGATGATAAAGGATGACATACAAACATGCCTTCTAAGACTTCCCTTTTTCCTCAGGGCTAGCTTTATGCTCAAAATTATTTTCCCTTAAATAACATTCTTATTTAACCTAATTTAAACATTAAACTTATATATTCAGATGTTTCTCTGTAAGAGGAACACTTGGATATAAATCTCATATTCTTAGCATTTATATTTTTTAGGTTACACTATTAAGGGTTATAACTTCATAATTTTAATAAAACGTCTTAAAATAAAGTGATAGCCCTGCTCTAAATATTCTAAGCTACAGAATAATATAAGATTTGTAAGAAACATCCATTCTTAAAGTCTTTAAAACATTACTTTTTTGTAGAAACCCCGAGTTCTTTGTTCTACTTAAAGACATAAATCTTAAACTGTCAGAAATATTATTTTATACTTTTTTCTCTATAGCAACAAAATACATTTTAAGAGTCTTATTGTCAGACTGCTTAAGACATGAGCTATCATGAGATACTATATTTGTTTAGTTCTCTAATAAGAAAATTATGTTAAAATAAGTTTTAAACATAACTGCTGAACCTTTGGTCCTGCACTCATGAAACTTGGTAAGCTTATTTATTATACTAATCTGTAATAACTGTCCAATTGTCATGGCAGCACCATATTGTGTTTTAAGTTATAAGCAACATATTTTTCTTAATATACAAGTAATGAGACTTTTAAAACTCATTTCTATGCTTCACATAGTCTGTACCAGTCACTAGTTTCTTATCTGATTGTAGTCATGGATACCTAGCTCTGAAATGTCCACTCTAGCCTGGATTTAAAACATGCATATAAATCTGTCAAGTTTACAGAGATGCTCTTCTCATACTGAGACAGCTTCAGCTGAAGTCTTCTTGGAATGTGGCTAGGCCCCTAAGAAAACATCACACTACTTGACTTTATCTCTGTTCTACAGCTAGAGAACAGAGCCTTGAAGCAAATCTTAAAACAGTCTTTCAGTCCATTTTTTCTCAACTCTGAAACTGTCTCCATTTTAAATGGCATCATTCCTCCATTTCAATGTTTTAAGATTTAATCAACAGTAATCTTGACCAGAAATTAGAATAAACATTTCCCATATTATTATCATATAAAATCACATAATAATAATTAAAAATCAATTCTTGATAATACAAATAAAATAATTTTCCATCAAGGGTTTTGTTTCTACATTTCCCTCTTTGAATTAAAATGCACCCCAAAAATGCATTTGTAATTCAAAATGATAATCCTACTATATATGGGTATATAGTTTTAAGCATTGCATGGAAAACAAAACATAAAAGACAAAGTGGTATCATGTGGTAACTTATGACATCATCAGCACATTACATTATTACATATGACATCATTGATGTGACATCACTGGATTAGATGTCATTGGTGATATACTTTTGCATAAATATGTACAGTACTACATGAGCAAACATGATTTAACATGATTACAACTATGTACACTTTTAAAATAACATAATGTTTACATGATTTTGAACATTTTGCAAATACAACACATTCCCTTTGTTCATTAACTTTAAAGATCAGTATTACAATTATCAGTTTAGTTTAACTATTGTTCATCATTTTCATTCTTCTTAAATTATTGTACCTTTTTAAATTTTTAGTATTTCAGTACAAATAAGGTTAGTAGTTACTTATTGTACTATTTCATAAGTCCTGTCCCCCCCCACCCCACCATGTGCTGAAGGCACTACTAAACTGGCACTTGTAACTTTTACCATTGTCTACCAAGATATCATTCCTTGATTGGAAGTTACCTTTTTGGTATTACACAGATTTAAGTTTAAGCTATATTGTAGTTTACCTTTACAGCAATCATAGTTACATTGGGATTACTTAAATTAAATTACGAAAGTTTTTTTTTTTACCATTTTGTTCCCTCATTATACTTTTGCTAAATCAAATCCAGACTTTTCACTGTCTTTGTGCATTTCTTTTAAATCAAAATAATATCAATCAAAAAGTTTTTACCTAAGTTTACCTTATTTCTGAACATTTTATTCTTCTCATTGTTAACCACTTTTTCCCACTGCCACATTCCAAAATTGTGTGTTACTGCTGCATTCTGAACCTGTGAGTCACCACCGCATACCAAAAATTATGCATCACCTTCACATTCCAAAACTGTGTGTCACCTCCGCATTCTGAAACTGTGTATCACCGCCGTATAGCAAAAGTGTGCATCACTTCTGCATTTCTAAATTGTGCATCACTGCCATATTCCAAACCTGTGTCACCACCGCATTCCAAAATTGTGCATGACAGCCGCATGCATTCTGAAATTGTCGTCACTGCCACACTCTGAAATTGTACATCACCACCACATTCCAAAATTGTGAGTCACTGCCACATTTCTAAATTGTGCATCACTGCCACATTTTAAAAATTCTGTGTCATGGCCACATTCTGAAATTGTATGTTACCATCACATTCGAGAACTGTGCATCATCACCACATTCTGAAATTGTGCATCACCGCCACATTCTGAAACTGTGTGTCACAACCATGTTCCAAAACTGTGCATCACTGCTGCCTTCCAAAACTGCATCACTGCTGTATTCCTAAATTGTTCATCACCACCACATTTCAAACCTGTGTGTCACCACTGCATTCTGAAACTGTGTCACCACCACATTCTAAAATTATGCATCACAACCACATTCCAAAATTGTGCATCAATGGCACATTCCAAAATTTTGCATCACCACCACATTTCAAAAGTGTGAGTCACTGCCACATTCCAAAACTGTGCGTCACTGCCACATTTCAAAACTGTGCATCACCACCACCACATTCTAAAATTGTACATCACTGCCACATTCTGAAATTGTGCGTCACCACCACATTCCAAAATTTTGCATCACTGCCGCATTCCGAAATTGTGCATCACTGCTGCATTCCTAAATTGTGCATCACTACCACATTCCAAACCCGTGTGTCACCACCACATTCTGAAATTGTGTGTCACCAACACATTCTGAAATTATGTGTCATCACCACATTCCAAAATTGTGCCACATTCCAAAATTGTGTGTCACCGCCACATTCCAACATTGTCACTGTGTGTCACTGCTGCATTCTGAACCTGTACATCACTGCTGAATTCTGAAATTATGAATCACCACCACATTCTGAACCTGTGTGTCACCTCCACATTCCAAAACTGTGTCACCGCCGCATTCCGAAACTGTGCATCACCGCTGCATTCCTAAATTACGCATCACCACCACTTTCCAAAAACTATGCATTACCACAGCATTCTGAAATTGTGCATCACCACCACATTCCAAAATTGTGCATCACTGTCACATTCCAAAATTGTGTGTCACCACCACATTTCAAAATTGTGTGTCACCATCACATTCCAAAATCATACATCACCGCCACATTCTGAAACTTTGCATCAGTGCCACATCTGAAATTATGTGTTCCAGCTACTTTCTGAGACTGTATCATTGCTGCATTCCACAATTGCAACCTGGTGACATAATTAACATAGAAACATAGACTTTGATGGCAGATAAGGACTGCTTGGCCCACTCAGTCTGCCCAATTTCCTACCTACTGGATATGCTGTAGATCCAAGTTAATCAACAGCCTATTTCTTCCTACCCCCCACAAAATTGCGTACAACTTTGTCACACTAAAGTCATGTTTGCCACTGCATTCCATTCCCTCCATCACATTCTGAAGTACTGTACCTTGCATCTACATATTATGGAAGTGCATGTGCTGACCCCCTGTGTCAGTTTTCCTTTTTCAGATGTTTACTACACCTACAGTTTTAAGTAACATATGAGAAAGAAGTCATATAAGGTAGCCTGCAAGGAGGACTATGTTGTGAGTTCAGGATATGACATCATCAGCAGCTATTCACTGAAACTGGCTTTTTTGAATAGGCAGTGAATTTAGGGTTACAAAATGACAAATAAACAAAGTAACTTACAGAGCTAATTTTTGGCATGAGGCTGATTGAGGATATGCTGAGCCAAATTCTGAATTTATTGATGCCAAAAAGTTTGACCTCTGTCCCTCTTTAAGTGATTAAATAGTATTGTATACAACATATATGTTTTGGGATAAGTATAGGGATAAAAGAGTATATCAACTGTCTTTTTAATGTATTTATAAGTGACATTGCAGAGGGATTGGAAGGAAAAGTATGCCTCTTGCAGGCGACACAAAGATATGCAACAGGGTTGATACACAAGGGGTGGAAAGGATGAGAAGGGACTTGGCAAGGTTAGAGGAATGGTCAAAAGTATGGTAGCTTAGATTCAATGCAAAGAAGTGCAAAGTAATGCACCTGGGAAACAAAAACCCAGGGGAAGAGTTCACAATGGGAGGGAGGTATTAAAAACAACAAAAATATGGGGGTAGTCATATCAGATGACCTAAAGATAAGCAAGCAATGAGAGAAGGCAGTAAGGAGGGCTGGTGGGATACTGGGATGCATAGGGAGAGGCATCAACAGTAGAAAAGAGGAAGTTGTTATTCCTCTGTACATACAGTTCGTGAGACCCCATCTGGTGTACTGCATGTAGTTCTGGAGACCCCATCTCTGCAAGGACATAGACAGGATGGAGGCAGTCCAGAAGAGGGCAACAAAAATGGTGCAGGATCTACAACAGAAGACATACAAAGACAGACTAAAGGAGCTTAGTATTTATACCCTTAAGGAAAGGAGGGAGAGGGGGGAAATGATATAAATTTTCAAGTACCTCAAGGGAATCAACAAAGTCCAGGAGGGTAGCATCTTTCAGAAAAAGAGATGTGCAAGAAAAGTGGACACAATTTCAAGATGGGGGGGCGGCTCAGGGGCAATGTGAGGAAGTATTTTTTCAAAGAGAGGGTGGTGAACCCATGGAACGGCCTTCCTGTGGAGGTCATGGGGTCAAAAACAGTGGGGGAATTCAAGAATGCATGGGACAGACATACAGTAAGGCAGTTCTGGTGGGGGTAGGAAGAAGTAGGCTGTTGGTTAACTAGGATCTGCAGCTTATCCAATAGGTAGGGAAATGGGCATACTAGGTGGGCCAAGTGGTCCTTATCTGCCATCAAAGTCTATGTTTCTAAGTAGTATCTGAGGCAGGCAGTGGTGAGAACACTGATATCTCCATGTTCCTATATGTTATAGTGATATCTCCATGTTCCTATACATCATGGTGATATCTCTGTAATCCTATAAGTCATTCTGAAGAAAGTTAAAGTATTTCACTTTTTATCTTGTCGCGACTGTCTAGGACCTGCATCCCCCCTCCACTTCTTTAACATCTAGTTGATCCTGCCTTTATATTTAATAATTAATAATTGAAAAATGTATCTGGTTGATCCTGCCACTCTGCCATTTTATACGTGTAACAGTAGTAGTAGGCACTTTCACTTTCCACCCAAAGTGTAGCATGACCGAACGGTATGAAGACTGATATCAGAAGTTCTGCCAGACCTTTGCACTAAGGCAGTCTGTGTCAGAAAACCAAGAAAACTGTGCATATTTGCACATTTTAACTTCATTTTTGGAAAGGAAGCTCCCGACTGTGTAATCAGGACAGCGAGCGAGTTGGCGACTTCAGAACAGGGAAAGGAGGCACATGCGTGTTTCTATAAGCGACACTCATGCCTCCTTCCCTGTTCAGAAGCCACAGACTCGCGCTTTCGTCCTATTGCACAGTCAGGAACTTCTTTTCCAAAACCAAAGTTAAAGTGTGCAAATATGCACAGTTTTCTCTGTTTTCTGATACAGACTGCCTTAGTGTAAAGGCCTGGCAGCTCGTCTAGTGTCAGTCTTCATACCGCTTGGTCACATTACATTTTGGGCGGAAAGTGAAAGTGCCTACTACTACTGTTACACATATCAAATGGCACAGTGGCAAGATCAACCAGATACATTTTTAAATCATCACTTATTTAAAAATAGTGGCCAGATCAGCCAGATAACTTTAAAGTGTCAGGATCAACCCAATAAATTTAGGGAAGAAAGTGAAAGTTTTGTTAGGCTCATCAAATGACAGAGTGGCAGGATCAACCAGATACATTTCTAAATCGTCACTTATTTAAAAATAATGGCAGGATCAGCCAGATGTAAGTAACATGTGTCATCTCTTATGCAAGTCAGTGTGGGAAATTTGGGGTTGTCAATGATTTATTTAAATAACGTGTCATCTCTTATCTTTGTGGGGCATATTTGGACTTATTTTTGGGTGGGGAATATGTTACGTAGTCTTTGGGGGGGTTGTGTTTCATGGGGCCCAAAACACATGTTGTATAAACAAAACATGACCTGGCCTGACTGAAGATATCATATTTATCTTCACTTGAGACCAATGACATCAAGATATCTCACTTGTGGCTTCACCACTCATGCGATATCATGATATCACTGGCCTCTCATAAAGATAAATATGATATCTTCAGTCAGGCCATATCATATCCCCTACATATACATACATATATATATGAAAAACAAATAACCTCTGTGCACAAGCACTGAGGCAATGGTTACCCCAAAGGGCATTTGGCTGGGAAGCCAAGTTTCAAAGAAATACAAAATCACACATGCCCCCACAATGCAAAGCATCATGGGCTGCATATACAAATCACCACAGAATAGTATACTGGTTCAACTTTAAGCAGAAATACATGGTGCCGAAAGACCTCTCACACAGTTTGCAAAGGGTGTCAACAAATGACATAGACACGTGTTTCATCCTACCAGGACTCATCAGTATGCCTCGTCTGTTTTACACCACAGTGGAATGAACCAGCTACCCTAAGAAGGTCTATCTTGGGTTAAGTTGTGGTGAGCCCAATTAAAACAAAAAACAATTTAAAAAACAAAGAACCTCTATGCGCAAGCACTGAGGCAATGGTTACCCCAAAGGGCATTTAGCCAGGAAGCCAAGTTTCAAAGAAATATAAACTCACACATGCCCCCCACAATGCAAAGCATCATGGGCTGCACATGCAAATCACCACAGAATATTTTACTGGTTTAACTTTAAGCAGAAATGCATGGTGCCGAAAGGCCTCTCACACAGTTTGCAAAGGGTGCCAACAAAAGACATAGACACATGACATATATATATATATATATATATATATATATATATACACACATATATATATATATTATGGTAGCACAGTAGTGCTACTATAGTTAGGGTTGATGAGCCATTTACATGTTAAACCCAAAATTTTGCACCTTAATAACTTTGCAACGGTTTGACAGATTTACCTGAAATTTTGAATACATGATCAAGAACTATAGGCCTTGGGATCTGCCAAGTTTCGTACCGGTCGGATATACAGCTGCAGAGTTATTAAGCGTGATCTGCGCGTGCATTTATGCTTTTTCTGGAATTCTACGGTCGCACCTACAGGTCGCACAGTTTGCGCGACCAGCCTGAAATCTTCAGGGAATGTGTAGCTGGGGATCCCCAATGTGTCTTTCGAAGATTTTGTGAAAAAATATTAAATGGTTCAAAAGTTATTCAAAAAAACAATTTCTCATTATAAGTCAATGGGAAAAGTTAACAAAAAGTTCGACAGTGTCGCAAATGCACTTTTTACTGTTGCAAATGGCCCTGTTACTGTCGCAAATCTGCCATTTTGTTTTCAGTTAGTGATCAGAAAAATGCTTGGCATTTAAAATTGAGACCCTCTAGTGACCTAATTCTTTTTGTATTCACCTAGTCGGGCCCTGAGGATGCTAGCCTTGTCTTTATTTTGGGGTAAAACACTCCAGAAATATGTTTTTCAGATTTCTGGAAAAAGTACTTTCGCAAAGTAGTGTCAAACTCACGAAAGTGTCGCAAATTTTTGCAAAAGCTTACGCAAATCACGACACTACTTTGTGACACTATGCCCAAAATAACAGTAATTCTTTGGCACTCCGCTGCAAAAGAACGGTTTGGAGTTTTAGGCTGAAATTTGGAGGAAGCGCAGCTGACATCTCACAGATGTGCCTTTCAGTGTTTCATTGAAAAAATATTACATGGCATCAAAGTTACGGTACTCCAAAATTTACGCTTTTTCCCATAGGATAACATTACGGTGTACGACGCATTGCAGCAATCGTTTGACGCCCTGCTGCAAAATAACAGTTTGCTCTTTTGGGCTGAAATTTGCAGTGAACACAGCCAACATCCCACAGATGTGCCTTTCAGTGGTTTGGTGACAACATATTACAGGGAGGCAAAGTTATGGCAGTCCGAACTTCTGTTTTTCCATGGGATTACATTCATTGTCGGCGCCTTTCGGGGCCCTGTCTCGAAAACGGTGCGAGATACGAACTTTTTGTCAAAATGTTTCTTAGCCCCCATAAAACTATCCAGGAAAGTGATAATTCATATGACTTTTAAATTTTTTTTCTATGTCGTACGGTTACTGAGATATAAGCAATTTACTATTCCAAGTCCTCATTTTTGTGTTCCGAGAGTCATTATTTTGCATACATTCTTTCTACTCACTGTCTTTCTCTATACAGCTTTTGGGGAAAACCAGCCTGTGCGCTTACATTACTGTTACCATTACCGTTTCTGCTTGTGGTTCTGTACCTGTTTCACTTACCGTTCCTGTTTACGCCACCATCTGCGTTACCCTTTGCGTTTTCATTTGCGGTTGCGTTTGCGTTGCTTTTAACATTTCTGTCTACAGTACTGTTTCTCTTTCTGTTTCGCTTTGCGTCACCATGCATTACGATTTGCATTTGCAGGCACAATGTTACTATCCTCCGCTGCATTATATTCACTATTTCTCATTATCATTCTCAAAAGAAGGGAATTAGGAAAAAACTCCATTTAATGCATCAGTTAGGATGTTCCACAGCATGAAAGGGAGGAATTAATGTTAGGTTGAAACCCCTTGCACCTCCAGCCCACCCAACTGGAATCGGGGTGCACATTGGGGTCATCAGTCCTAACTGTCACCCCATTCTTCTATTCCTCAGCTTCTTTCCACATGTGATGGGGTGACAGTTAGGGCCGACGACCCAATGCACACCGATTCCAGTTGGGGTGGTGGGCTGGAGAGGTTCAAAGGGGTTTCAACCCTAACATCAAATTTCCTCGCTTTGCCACTGTGGAACAACCTAACTGATGCATTAAATGAGTTTTTTGCCTCTAATATATATGTATATGTGACACATAGACATATATATATGTATGTGTGTGTATATATATTATATATATATATATATATATATATATATATACACACACACACACACACACACATATATATATATATATATTACAGGGGCACTATCGTGCCCCTATAGTTAGAGTTGAGTAGGCAGTTCAATGTTAAATCCCCAATGTTGCACTTTAATAACCTTGCAACCGTTCAATGGATTTGCATGACAATTTGCATGCGCTGATGCTTAAGGTAGATTTCTGGATGTACCAAGTGACGTTCTGGTCTGATGTGCAATTTCTGAGTTCAAGAGAGGTAAAAATGGACTTTTCGCTCATTGAATTTTTTATTGTCAGACTGGTATTGGAGTCACCTAGATGGATTATTCTGGGCGACTTCAATGACTGGGTTAATGACGAACTCTCACCATTTGGACAAGACTTCCTCCAATTGATGCACTCTTTGGGCCTGACACAGGTGGTTATCTCTGTAACCCACTTACACAGTCGCTCTTTGGACCTCATCTTCTCGCTGGGATTGGAGGTCACTGACCTCATGGTGGAATTGGTCATTTGGTCGGACCACTATACCACGAGGTTCTCATTCAAAGCCCCCCCTCCATAGACCTTCTCCTATGGAGTTGGTTCAGTACCACCCTTTAAAGTGTTTGACCCCAGAATGTCTTATGGCGGTGCTGGACCTATCAGGTGTAATGAGTGCTTGTGATCAGCTGGGGAAATCAGCATCGACCTATAATAGGGTGGTTTCTGAAGCCCTTGACTTGATCGCACTGGACTTGTTTGACCCCTCGCTTTGCACCAGAGGTCCCCTTGATTTGATGGACCCTCAGGGAGCTGATGATGAAGGGTCAAATGTTGGAGCTGCATTGGTGAAAATCCCGGTCTGATGGGGATAAGCTTATTTTGATGTTTCATTATAGAGACCATCAATCAGCAATCTCCTGCAAGAAAGCAAAGTTCCTGCCCAAGGATGTTGCTGCAGCAATCAGAAGACCGCCTCAGCTCTTTTGGACTGTCAAGAAGTTGTGTAATCCAGCCTGTCTTCAGTCCATGAGAGCTTTTTCTACAATTTAAGTGTGATGAATTTGCTCTGTTTTTTGCTGATAAGATTGCCTCCATTGGATCAGTGATCCAGTCAGCGGTCTCTATTGTGGCAAGCAGTGGTGAGTCGGGGTCACAGGCATTCCATCTGTCTGGTCTGACTTTGATCAGTTGGCAGTCTTGGATTTCTTGAAGGTCATCCAGGAGCTGAGGCCCACCTACTGTAGTTTGGATTAGGGTCCAACATGCCTTCTTGTAGGGTGAGTTGATTCCATTGTCCCAGTCCTGCTGGGATAGTCCAGTGCTCTTTAGTGAGAGGGGTCTTTCTGAGCCCCTAAAGGAAGTGGTGATAAGACCACTCTTGAAGAAATCATCTATAGACCCGACTGCCTAGCTAACTACAGACCTATCTCTAACCTTCCCTTTGTGGGAAAGGGTTATTGAGAAGGTGGTGGCTCTTCAACTGGAGTCCTATTTGTCAATTCATGACATCTACAACTCTCTCCAGATCTTTTTTTGGGAAAAGGCACAATACCAAGACTGCACTGGTTCGGGTGCTTAATGATCTCCTGGTGGCGAGGGATCAAGGAGAGTGTTCTATTCTTATATTCTTCAATCTCTTGGCTGCATTTGATACCATGTATAATGGGGTTCTGCTGGAGTACCTGTGGGTTTGTTGTGGATGGACTGGTACAGTCCTCAGCTAGTTCCATTCCTTCCTCACTGGCAGGATGCAGAGGGTGGTGCTAGGGACTTTTTCCTCTGCACCACTGCCCCTGCCATGTGGGGTTCCACAGGGCTCCATTTTGTCCCCCATGTTGTTTGCGATGCATATGCTACCACTATGGGATATTATAAGGTGGTATGGACTAAGTTTTCACTGCTATGCTGATGATACGCAGCTATACCTGTCTTTTGCACCCAGACAGCATGATGCAGTCTTGACTTTCAATCAGTGCCTTGCTGAAATCCAATACTGAATTAGAGTCATCTGGTTGAGGTTAAACCCAGATAAGACAGAAGTACTGGAGGTGGAATCTGGTCACCCGGAGGTTGGTGTGCAATCTGGTCAAGTTTCTGGGCTTAGGTTCAGGGACTCCCAGTTGCTCACCTCTGTCAAGGTGAGGAATCTTGGCATTGTCGTGGACTGTGGCTTGACACTTAAGTCTCAGGTGTTGACTGTGGTCCAGAGTGTGTTTTTCCATCATAGAAACATCACCAGGGTTAAATACCTGATTTCCCCCAGGTGATCTGTCATCACTAGTCCATGCCTTTGTGATGTCATGGCTTGACTACTGCAATGCCCTTTACCTGGAGCTATTGGGAGTTGATCTCTGCCACCTGGAGCTGGTGTAGAATCGGCAGCCAGGTTATTGATTGGCCTTTCAAGGTCATGTCACTTTTAACCTGTACTCTGCTTTCTGTACTGGCTGTCTGTTAGGTGATGGATCACCTTCAAGGTTGGCTTGCTCACCTATAAGGTCCTACACAGCCTGGGGTCCAGCTACCTGCAAGACCTTCTATAGCCTTACCACTCACTCTGTCCCCTCCTGTCAGCTGATGAGGGCCTTTTGGTGATTCCTAGGGTCTATTTGAAACCATCGGGTGCCCAGGCATTCTCATTTGTGACACCGACCCTGTGGAATTCATTTCTTCATTCTCTTAGAAAGGACCCATCAGTTAATGCCTGCAAAAGGAGCTGAATAGATTTTTATTTAGGAAGCTTTTCCTTCCAGTTGATAAATCTGATATAGATAAACAATTCAAACTAATACTGTTGTATGTGTTTTAATCTGTTTATATGGATTTGTTCACTTGTACAGCACCTTGAGTCAGAATTGAAATGGAGCATTTTATTAAATAAATAAACTAAACTAAATAACTAACTTGCTTACAGCCCAGATTATTTGGAACTGTTGCTCTGAAATTTTCAGGGCATAAAGGGACTAGCCACAGACATGCCTTTGGCTAGTCTAGTGAAAAAATAATAATCCATTCCAAAGTTATTTACATTTCTAATTTAGATCATGTGGCTACTGAACATGCTCAGTAAGGACTTCAAGATAGCTGTATGAAATGAAAAAGGAATCCTGTTTCATATTGGGATATTCCTTTTTCGTTTGCTCCCATCTTGTTTCCAGTTAAAATAAAAATTCCAAAAGCCACAAAAATGACATCCTGGAGAGAGATCAGCACATCTGTCTGGCCCATCAGGACCCTGTTAAGTGGGTGCTGTACTTAAATGTTGTAAAAATGATCCCCAAATGTGTTTTTAGTTACATTTCACATCCTTTTTCGTGACTGCGTGATACGAAAGATAATCTTTTTTCATATCACGAGTCACCAAAACAAGATCTTTTTTCATGAAGGGAAAATCCTTTTGTACAGCATCCCCGCAAAAGACAACTTAGAATTTGTGAAACTCAACAACTGGGTTTCTTAGCCAAACACTAGTAATTCATATGCACTCCTGAAACAAGAGGGAATAGTAAGTCACACCAGTTTCATGAACAGCTCACTCAACTCACAAACATATAAAAGGAAAAAGGAGCAGACTTTTCATCAGCAGGATTAAATAACACTCACCATGCACTCACCACATGAACAGGGTAATGTGATCGTTGTGATGGTAACATTTGTTTCTTTGGCTCTGGATAAAAATACAGTCAAGCCCTATATTTTGTTAGCAGTGTTGCTACACCTCGGTAACTCTGTACACATCTCTTCACAGGTTGGGCTGTGCAAACAAACATATTTTGAGACAGTTGGTGGCATCAGGATTTAAAGCTACATCAAGCCACATTTCAGTGTATGCACATCATCTTTCAAAGTGCACTGGCCATCCCCAAGCTTTTGAATGTAGCCGTCTGTGTGATAATTTACCATAAGTTACAACAATACTAATAGTAATGTTTGAGACAGTCAGAAAGATGAGTGCAGATTTTTGCAAACTTTTAAAATCAGTAGCAGCAATGCAGTAATATTAATAGTATGTTTATTTCTAAAATAAAACTTTTTCAGCTTCTTCAAACAAGCAGAACCATCACAATGTCACAGCAAATGCTGGCTGTGCAATTTACTGCATATATCTATGCAATTCCCCCAGGTACAAAAACAACAAAAAACAATCATTGTCCCCAGAACCCCTTCAAATAAAACACTGACAAGGTTGTATGTGGTTGCTCAGTTTGGCAATGATTTTACTGATATTATATTCAAATTTACAGATAATTTCCCCTCCTGATACATTTTTCACTTTCATTTATAAGTTTCCCACATCACATTCTTATACATTATTTATATACATTATTTACATCCATCCAACATTTTGTTCAATTCTTCCCATCTATCTCTTGTCAAACCAACCTGGTTGAATTTTTGACTGGGTGATGAGATCTCTGGATGGTGGATGGCTGGTTGATGTCCTATATCTGGACTTCAGTAAGGCATCTGACTCTGAAATGCATGGCAGACTGCTAGGCAAGCTGAGGAACTTGGGGGTGGTAGCAAAGATGATAAACTGGATTGGGAGCTGGCTGAGCAACCAACAGCAGCAGGTGGTGGTAGCGGGGAGCTTTCGACACCCAGAAGAGTCATCAGTGATGCTGGCCCGATGTTACTTGAGATTGGGGTACTGGTCGCTACACCTTGCATCATGCTAGCGACCTGGTTTTGGTAATGAGCCCAGGACACCGGGGGTTGGCAGGGGTGAGAGAGGATCAAGCATCCAGAGGACTGTTCTCCTCTCTCGGTGGAGGAAGGTTTGCTATTCCACTCGATGACTGCCCCCTGGCGGTGGCCGGAGGGCAGTATGGGTTGGGAGGGCACGCTCCAGCATCCTTACATCAGTGGGGGAGGAGAGACGGGAGAAAAAGGAACCATCAGATTCCATGATGGCTGCACCAGTGTCCCAGTCAGCCCCCAGAAGTCTGGATTTCACTCCGGGGTGGAGGTAAAGTCAGTGCCCCTTCACTCCAGCCCTGCCACGGGGGGAAAACCCATGGGGGAATTGGGGGGGTCGGGTCAGGGAACAGTGCAGCTGGAGACCGAGTCCCTCCGAGAGAGGGTCCGGAGCCGTCTGCTGGGCTCGGGGGTCATAAAAACCAATCTGAAAAAAAAAGAAGGGTCATCAGCGGGGTCCCGCAGAGATCTGCACTGGGCCCACTGTTATTCAATGCATTCATAGCTGACACTGCAGTGGGAGTTAGGTGCAAAATGAGCCTGTGTGCTGACTCCAAGCTAGGAGCAGTAGTGGACAATAAGGAGGGGAGGAGGGCACTCCAGGAAGACATGGTGAGGCTTGAACAGTGGTCACACACTTAGCAGCTAGGGTTTAACTCTTGGAAGTGTAGTGTACTGCATTTAGGGACTAGGAATCCAGAGTACAACTACCATTTGGGAAGGGAACAGCTAACGGTCTCCAAGGAGGACAAAGATCTGGGCGTGGTAACAGATGCCAAAATGAATCACTCAGAACAGTGCAGGAGAGCATTGGCAAAGGCAAACAGAACACTGGGGTACATTGCTAGGGGGATAACTTCGAGGAGGAGGGAGGTTCTCCTGCCATTGTACAATTCCTTGGTGAGGCTGCACTTGGAGTACTGTGTGGAGTTCTGGCATCCTTACTTAAAGAAGGATGTCATGTTCCCGGAGAGTGTCCAGGGAAGGGCATCTAAGATTATTCAAGGCATGGGGAAAAGTCCTACGTAGAGTGACTTAGGGAGCTAAACATGTACTCCCTGGAAGACAGAAGGGACAGGGGGGACATGGTAGATATTTAAATATTTGAAGGGGATCAACAGGGTAAACACTGAATGTGTTTTCAGACTGGGGGCAGACCACGAGGGTCACAGTCCAAAACTGGTAAAGGAAAGTACAGAAAAGAATGGAGGAAACACTACTTCACAGAGAGGATGGTAGCACTGTGGAATGTGCTTCCAGAGGAACTGATTTCAGTGGAATCAGTGGGAGGATTCAAGAGGGGATGGGACAGGTACATAGGCAAGGTACATATAGGGAGTGAAGCGACCAGTAGGGGAACTCTGTGGGAGACACCTTGAAGAGAGGTAATGGGGGGGGAGCAGCAGTGACTATACTGTGAGCTGCATCTTGAGCAGACATGATAGACCATAAGGCCTAATCTGCTGCCATGTTTCTTTCTCTCTATCTATCTTTTTTATTATTTTTTAATATATGGATTATTAAAATAATATGCTTGAAAAGCATACAAAAATTTCCTGGTAATACCATCGCTCCTGGAGCAATAATACTACTACTCTTCCTGAGCGATTATACTATCGTTGGGGTGCCGTAATACTATCATTTGGCACCCGAACGATAGTATTATTAACAAAGCTGAAGAGCGCATGTGCAAGTCTATCCCCGATGTCTTAAACGGTGTGCCTTCTGATTAGCTGCTTTTCCTCTGTGGGTGGGCAGAATGAGTCTGAAAACATGGCGGCTTGCTTGCTCGCTCGCTTAGCGAGACAATCTTCCCTGCAGCAACCGTTTTTTTTTTTTTTTACTTTGAAAACCATTTGTCTTATACTATTAACAATTGGACTCTCTCCGGGGCTCCTCTGCTCGCTCGATACCGCCACTGACAAACAGTAAAAAAAAAAAAAACACACAGCTAAATGAAGCCCACAGCAGCCGCTCATCCACACAGGACTGGGGAACCCTGCCAGCACGCACATCCACCTGCTGACTCCAGTGCTCAAATGGAGGCGAGTCAATTCACCTCGTATCCATATATTAAAAAAAATAACAAATAGGTTCTGGCATTACAAGGTAGTAATTCCATCTTGAGGTTCTGGGGACACATGACTTGTGCCTTCTGTCACTATGCCCCGAAGCTTTGGAACTCCTTTCCTCTGGTGTTTCATCAGTTTAGCTCTCATGCTAGCTTTAAACAGAAGCTGCGCCATTTCCTAATCACATCTGACCCCTGTAGTTGTTTCAATCCTCCTTAACCTGTGATATACTATTTCCCACTACCTGCACTTATGTATTTCACACTACAACTATCTTCAGCTACCCCTTGTCCCTAAAGCCTTGTTCTAATGCTATCATGTCAGTGTTAAACTGGATCAGTATTTCTGTATGTAGCATACTGTGAAAGTCTTAGTCGTGCTCTAATGTAACTTATAGCATGTCATGTATATACTGTACACTGTGTATTAACTACTCACCTAAAATGAGAACCTCATTCTGCTTTGACCATGGAGGTTTGTTCAAGAAGTTCATCACGACCAGCAGGGCCACCATGGGGAGGGTTGCATACACAAGTAAGGTGGAGCTTTTTTGTACCCAGTGTGAGAAATGTGTGGCGGGATTTACAGAGAGAGGGGGGTTTGGGATAGGGACTGCAGAGATATTCAGACTCTCTTTATAGTACAAAGCAACCCCCCTCCCCATTTAGAGGAGGGCCTGTCTCTATGAATCATATTGTAGTTTGCCAAGGAGCACAACGAGTCTGGGATTGAGGGTTTGAGCCAGGTCTCTATTAAGCAAAATATATCAGGTTTGTATAAAGCAACCCAGGCCTCAAGATCAACAAAGTTATGGGTAAGACTCTTAATGTTTTGATGAGCAATAAGTAGCCCTTTTGTAGTTCTCACAGTTAGGTCTGTGGAGGAGAAATGGGCAAGGGGCCTGGGTTTAGCTCCACATTCCCAGAGAGTAGGAGTACCAGGAGGAAAAGGTACCAAATTTTATGATGGTAGAAGGGAAGGGTTTGCCAGCCTCCCAAGAGATGTTTTCTAAGGGAAAGCACCATAATATAGATGCAGCCCCTAGGAAGGAGTAACTGCGTAAAGTCGGGCTGAGGTGAAAATAGAGCAGTCAGGTTAGAGAAATAAAAGTCAGTAGGAAAGGAGGAAGAACATAGTGTGTTGGGGACAGGGGATAGTTGTGACCATCAAGTTGAGAACATAAAGTAACAGGAGGGCAGAGTGCAACACTAATAGGATCTGGAAAGCCATGGATGTGGGGAGGTTATAGAAAGCCGAGAGAGTGAGAGGGGATGCAGTAAGGCAGACATGAAATGCTCAGAAATTATTTGCAGAAAGACAGCAGGGTCGAAGTAGTATAGAGAGTAAGATGGGAGGAATAGGGGACCAAACTCCAAAGGAACAACGGTGAATCGCTACAGATCCTGCACTGAGCGTTCTTATAACCTGAGTCCAGGCACTAATTAGTGTGCACAGAGACCAGTCAGTGGCAGGTGTAAGCTCACCTTAAGGCAAGCGGTAAAACACAGTCACAGAGCTACCGCATGCAATAGAACACAATGAACATTGCAAATGTGTTGGATTGGAACCCCTAGCGGTTGAACCGTATAAGGAGCCAATGGAAATTGGGCACTTAGTCAGATGACTACAAACGGGCAGCTATAAAGGTAAACATCCACTTAGGACGGGTAGGTGGGGAGCCAGCATGCAGTGTCGGCGGGAACCAAATGCCGGCCGTTGAACAAACATGAGGAGGAGACAGCTTATGATTCTCAGCGAGCCACCAGAGTGTGGTTCAAGCCAGGATAGGCCTTTCTTTCGGTTTTCCTTCTGGCCCCTTCAACAAACCGGCAAAGCATTTGGAGGGTCCAGTATGTCAAGTTGGAGTTTCTTGGAGGTGAGCAGAGTCAAACAGCAGAGCAGGACCACTGCTTGAACTAGCTGCTCTCCTGTGTCAAGGTCTGTGCCCTGGGCAGGCTGGTCAGACCTAAGGAGAGATGGAGAGTAGCGGGATTAAGTAAGGGCAGGCAAGGGAGGGCTAAGCTGAGGACAAAAGAACAGGGCAGGCAGAGGACAAAAGAACGGGCATGCATCGGAGAAAACAGAGGAGGAGACTTAGCAGGGTAGGCAGAGAAAAACACAGGGCAGAAGAGAGAGAGAGACAGACAGCAAGGGAGGAGAGAGAGAGCAAGCAGCAGCAGGACTGAGAAGAGTACAAGAGAATATATTTAGCACTCTAAATATTCTAGGACTCTAAGAGGTCAGATATAGATTCAGCACGATTAGCATGCAAAAATGGCCAAAAAGACAACTCAGATCCAAGGTAACAAATGGTCTTGTTGCTAGCACTAAGTGAATGATTTAAACACAAGTCTATTTGCACGTCAGGCAGCTAGAGATTAACTTAAAAGTCTGGCTGCTACCGAAAGATGAAATACAAGTCAGACTGTTACCTATAAGATTATCTTAAATTCTAGTCGGTTACTACTGTGGAGTAAAATGCCAATCCGGCTGCTAGAACAATGAAATTTACTGCAATGCAAGTCTGACCGCTAACTAAATAATTAAGTTAAGATCAGGCTCCTACACTACACTGACAATAACAGGTTGTCAAGTAAAGCAAGTCTGAATGCTAGCCCTATGAGTTAGACTTAGTGCAAGTCTGACTCCATAATCAATTAATTCAAGACTAAGTAACTAAAGTAAAAATTTAAAACAATTCAGGCAGCTAGCACTGTTGATTTCAACAAATTCAGGTCAGGTTAATAATAGAAGATCAAAATTAAAAGCCTGGTGCCAAGGCCCTTGTCAGTCGACCAGTGCCCACGTTTCATCAGCAAATGACCATTCTAACATGAAAAACAATCGAAAATATACCCCTCACATCCTATAATGGAGCGCGTCCCCGCGCTCTCCCTGAGCACACATCATAACTTTGCTGAGCGCGGGACTTGAGCAGCTCCCAGAAACAGGACGTGGAAGGGATCAGCTGTGCAGAAATTTACCATCCCTTCCACGACTAAAATAGGAAACAAATTTTGGCCATATTATCCAGTTCAGTTTTGGTAAAGGTAAGGCACCGTGACATGTGGTGCAAAGCCAATTTTAAATGCCTTGGTAGATCTCTTTACGATATCACACTTGTGGCTTCACCACCCACGAGATATCATAATATCACTGGTCTCTCATGGAGATAAATATGATACCTCCAGTAAAGCCACATCATAGTCCCTATATATACAGCAATTTGGTTTTTAGATAAATGCACAGAGAAAAAGTGATATATTGGACTACTGGGAAAGATATCAATTTCTTTGCTTGCATCAGTACTTCATTCTTGTATCTGTGAGTGTACTGGTACTTCACAGGTACAAGAATGACTTACAGACCATGCACTGAGAATGTTCACATTGGCCATATGGTCTGACAGCTGGCTTGTGAATGGCTTTTGGTTTGCCAACAGTTTACCTCACACTGCTAACCCAATGAAAAATGAAACCCTCTTTTTAATTTTTAAACCTTAGATACCAGTGTACTTGCTAAAGTTGGTAGAGGATGCTGCAAAAATCTCCTAAACCACACATGGCTCCGCCTCCCCACCCCCACCCCTGTGGCTGCCCCATCCCCAATTTAGAAAACTGGTACCTGGGGAAAATGTCCTTGAAAGGAGTGATTCTAGTTCGCTCAATTAAGTACCTCTTGCCATCACACTCACCAATATGCTTGGTATGCCTCACACACATCAACACTGCTTCATTTCAGGAAGATGGTCAAGCTACCCGTATGTCCCATGGACCTGCCTCTTCAAGCTACAGGTCTGGAGCCATTCCCCAAGGGTGTCCAGTGGCTGTCTTACTTGATACAAGGACATACTCAAAGAAGCAGATTCATCAAGCATGGTCCTAGACCTGTACCTTGCTTTGCAGGGAAAATTAGCAGACCCGTGATGCATGGTCCCAACTCTGTTGGTCCTACATTAAGCAGAAAACCTGTGAGGGACAACCCTAGACCTGTAGCTTGCTTTGCACAGTGCCTTGGAAGTCCTGTGTAAAGCAGCAGACCCGTGGGATACAGCTCTGTATGTGTAGCTTGCTTCACGTAGGGTCCTGTGGGCCCTACACAAAGAAGAAGCAGACCAATGGAGCATGGTCCTGGATCTATAGCTTGCTTCATACAATGCCTGTCATGCCCTACATGAAGCAGCAGACCTGTGCAGCACGGCCCTGGACCTGTAGCTTTAAGCACAGACCTGTGAGGCTCAGACCCACATCTGCAGCTTACACCCATGGCATATGGCCCCAGAAACATGGGGAATGTCCCCAGACCTGTAGCTTGAAGCTGCAGACCTATGGGGGGCATGGCCCAGAACCTATAACTTGGCACTAAGTTACAAGGTTAGGGAATGTGGGTGGGCATTATGTTCGATAACCCTAGCACCACAGTCTCCTCCTTTTGTGCTTTTCTAACCCTAACATATGCATCAACATTTGTTGCTATGAATTCCCCTTACTTTTTGAGAAAGTATAGTATCAGACATATAACTTGTAAGTTGTAACCTGCTTGGCTCAGAGCCCTGCTGAAGCAAAGATAAGTCATAACCATCAAGCACAGCACTGGGCCTGTAGTATGCTTCATGAACAGATTTGCAGGACGTACACAAATCAGCAGACCCATATGCTACAGCGATCAACAAGTAACTTGCTTTGCACAGGGCCCAGCTGCCCATACACACAGCAGCAGACCTGTCGAGGATGCGAAGAAGCAAATCCATTAGGTACAGCACCAGACAGGTAGCTTTGTTCACACAGGCCAAAATGCAAAACAGGAAACCTGTCAGACACAGCGCTGGACTTGTAGGATGTCTAACACAGAAACATGTGGGCCCTACGTGAAGCAATATCCCATCCAGCTGGTGTGAAAGTTGTTGCTTGGGTGATTGTAAGGGGGAGGGGTGATAAGCTGCCTAGCCGCAAAACTCGGGCTTAGAAAATTAAAAAAGTTATGCTGCATCACACTATAGCGGCTCCTGGTAGTTACGTTCGGAGGTGCCTATGATGGCATGGGTGACCACGCACTGTCAGGCACCCCCCCCAAGTCAGTCGCAGTGTGCACATCTGTGTGGGGGCACCAGTATGCCAGTTGATGGCTGTGTCGTCCCTCCCGTGCCAACTCATCCTCAGCGTGTCAGCAAAGGAACACCTCAGCCTACGCCCAGCCAAGTTGAGGCAGTATAGCGCAGTGGTCTAAGGCTCTGAGCTGCAAATCTGGTGACATCCAGCAGACCAGACCTGGGTTTGAATCCAACAGCTTCCACTTGCATACTGTGTGACCCTGAGCAAGTCACTTAACCTCCTTGTGCTCCCAGGTCACTCCTGTAAAAAAGCTTTCAGCTTAGTGTGCTATACCTGGTTAAAAAAAAAAAACTAAAAAAAAAAAAAAAGTTGGTTCCTCTTCTAGGTAGTGCTTAGGTCCCCAGCAGGGACAAGACAGCCAATCTTGAGATGAGGGAGGCTCCAAGTGTCTTTCCCCTCCACAACTGTCAGAGGTGGCCCCCGGCAGCAATAAGCAGGCCCCAAGGAAGGAGGGCTGACATCTGGATGGACTCTGGGACTGGATATGTGACGGTGAGTTTAGTGGGTAGAAGGGGCAGCCTTGGTAGCCTAACAGAGTAGGGTGCCAGTCGGCACAAGAGACACAAAAAATTAAAAAAACCTTATGTCCCTAAGCATGCTTAGTTCATGTTTTTTTCCCCACTCCCCATTCCCTACTGTGATGGGCCTAATGTTTCTTATCACTGTTTAAGCAATTAGAAATACAGAATGGAGAGAGAGAGAGAGAGAGAGAGAGAGATTGAGCACCCCCTTTTTCCCCTGTCTTGGGCAATGGAGTCCTTTCTCTATCCTGTGTCCTTTGTTTCACCCCTGGTCAGGCCAGAGACGTTTCCTGCACACCTTTTCTGTCCTATCTCCTCTGTTGTCCCTTTGTTACTTGGAGCATACTCTCTTCCCTCATTAGCTGGACAGAGATATAATGTATACAGAAACTGTGGAGCAGTAACTAGATATATAGTGCCATCTTGTGGCAAAAGAAAAATAGTGCAGCAGAGTTACTGACAGATTCTAGAATTTTTATGACACTTGTTCTAGACAGCACATTCCAAATTTCTAGTTAAGTTGGCAAATGTTTCTTAGATGTTCGCCTATTTCTTATATATTTATAGTATTAAGACACAGTTTTGATACAGAATACCACTGATTATACTAAATGCATTATGCTTGTTATGCAATGCCATATTACTGTTGTGTACATTCTAGTAATTTCTGTGAAGATTTATGTTCTGTGGAGCCTGTGAAAACTGGGAGGTGGTTTTTCCCTCTAAAGGAATCCCTGATGATATTGACTTGAGTCAGTTGGTGTCTAATCATTGCAGAGAAAGATTATTTATTAGAGGCACTGCTGAAGGATGAAACTTGCACAGATTGCTTCAAAGAGACTTTGAACTTGCCACCCAGTACCCCAGAAAGGTTCCACAGTGCCAGAGTTTGATTAAAGTTGCTGTGATAATCCAATATTTTATTTTATTTAGCTTGTTCTTTAAAAAAATACATGCCTCCTGCATTTTCCCTGAGATATGTCTCTCCGTGTGCTTCCTGAATAACCATGCAGCGACACCTACCCTCTTGATTCTAAGGCCAAGCTACAGGCCCAGAGCTATGCCTTACAGGTGACATATATGTTATAAAGTTGTAGGCAAAGTAGCAGAGTCATGGGGCATGGCCCCAGATCTGTAGCTTGCTTTGTGCAGGGCCCTGTGGGCCCAACATATAGCAGCATACCCACGGTGCACGGCCAAGGGCCTTTATTTTTTTTTCCAATTATTTAACCAGGTAAGACACACTAAGCTGAAAGCTTGTTTACAGGTGCAACCTGGGAGCACAAGGAAGTTAAGTGACTTGCACAGGGTCACACAGTATGCAAGTGGGGGCTGTGGGATTCTAACTCAGGTCTCTAGATTTGCAGCTCAGAGCCTTAAACCACTGCGCCCTACTGCCTTGCTTGGTGTTGGCCCCCCCAGCAGACTCGTAATGCAAGGCCCTAGACCCATAGCTTCGTGGTGCAGGACTCGCAGCAGACCCATAGTGCAGGGCCCCACACCTATAGCTTGCTTCACACAGGGCCCTGCAGACCTACTATGAAATAGCAGATCCATTTGCTACAGCCCTAGACCTGCAATTTATCCTTGAGTCACATGGGTGGGGGATTGGAGGTAAGAGGGCCGAATACCCTAACACCACATTTCCATACTTTTGAGGCTCTTTAACCCCAACAGATGCATTAATGTAGCTTTTATGCAATTCATTTCCTTTCTGAAATGATATCTAGCATCTATCAACTATAGCTTTCGTCACACATGGCCTGCAGCAGACTGACTGGGCAGGGGTATGGACCTGTAGCTTTTTCATGCTGGGTTCTGCAGGTCCCATGTGAAGCAGCAAACTCCTCTGGGACAGCACTCAATCTGTAGCTTGCTTTATGCAGGACCCAAGGGGTGCAGATCTGTACCACCCTTTGTGCAGAACCCACAGTAGCAGATCTATCACCGGACCTATGGGTTACTTTGTGCAGAGCCCTGTGGGTCCTATGTGAAGCAGCAGATCCACATGGAATGGGGCCAGATCTGTAGCATGATTCATGCAGGGCCCTGTGGGCCTTACACAAAGTGAAAGATCTTTCAGGCAGGTCTGAAATTTGCCACTTGGGTGGTCTCAGTGGAAATGGTGGTAACTAGCCCACTACCAAATTTTTTTTCAAATGTTAAAAGCTATATGTGATAGAAAAAAAACTGCAGAAAAACACTGTCTTTTTGCATGCACAGTCCATATTTTTAGGACTTAGTTTTTTTTGTTTTGTTTTTTTGACTCACCCATACCTTAGTCAAGTAAACTTCTTAGTCAAATTTAAGGCTAAGGGTGCCTTCCATTACCACCCTCTCATGACCATGGAACATTTTGGGTTGAATTTGTCCCCAAAATACATTTTCTGATTAACCAAATTCAATCTTTTTTGTTCAAATAAAACTAAGTCTCTGCGCATGTGATATAGTTTTTTTTTTTGTGTGACTTAAGTTTTCTTTTCTTTAGCCTATTTATTTTCTTTAGCAAATGGCAGCAGCAGAGGCTCAGAAGCTGGCTGAAGAAGAGAGAGAGGGATGTGCCAGATGCCCACATTAGAAAACACAGCAAGTGTTCTGAGTGGCCCAGGAGTTGGGGAGGTGGCAAGGGAGCCAGAGTGTAGGTGGAGTGTTACAATAAATCAGTTGACTGGGTGAGAGGAAGACAGTGTGGGAAGAAGCTTTGCACAGTGTCAGAGAAGGGATTTACTAGGCCATGGGTAGCAGAGGGTGGGGGTGACTAAGTTGCCAAGGGGGGTCGTTAGCCACCAGGGTTGGGCATCTGGTGGCCACAAAAGTAAAAAAAAAATAGACAAAAAAAATGCACCCAAAACTAGGGTTGGGTACCGGTGTCAGGAAGAGGGTGGTACAGGTTTATCTGACACTGGGATTGGGCACCCAGTGTCAGTAAAGAAAACGGTCGGTGGGGGGTGAGTCAGGCTGCTCAAAAAAGCATAAGGCTTTTTTTTTTTTCATTTGTGATTAACTTTCTGTTTAGTCAGTCACTTTTTGTTTGTGCATACTCACTCTCCACTGTACAAAATTTAGTACAACTTTTTTAATTTAGCCCTTTTTTATTGCAAAACAAATGAAAACCCCTAGTGTAAGCCAATATCTCACAAACGTGAAGGTTTCAGGTTTTAAACCAGTGTTTTTGTTATCTGTGTGCAAAGAAGTCTTAATTTGGGGGATATTTACATAATGTTTGCACTCAACAGCACTGAAATAACTGAACCTTCTAACCTCTAGAACTGAGAGGGTGTATGCCAATTTTCGACACTGTAACTTCTAGGATAGACAAGTTATAAGCGGTGAAAGATAGGGTCTTTCACACAAACATTAACTCAGCTTACTGGTGTAAGCCGCCCATTCTGGGCTTACTTATTTCTGTTGGCTGTCATTTACCCCTCATCCTCACTGCCTCCTGGCCTGGGTTCTGTTGAGCCTCAAACTCTCTGTCTGGTCCCTGATGTGTTTTCAATTGTAAATGGGGCCGGCAGAGTAAAGACGCGGAACCGCCGCACTGCTTCTGCACGAATGTGTGAGCGGCAGTCTGTGCATGCGCCATAGTGCATTTTTATTTTCTTGCCACTCTGGTGGCAAAGTAAAAGCATCTCTGGTGCTCCCAGACCCCTGAATGGATAAATCGGGGTCCGGAGACACGGAGGAAGCACAGGAGGAGCACTAAAATAATTTATTTTAGGAGTACTAATGAGCACTGGGGGAGCTGTTATAATATTAATGAGTTAGAGCTTATGCATATTAATGAGACTGCCTGCTGCCTAGGGGGACAACGTTTCGGCAGCAGCGACAGGTGGAAAGTTGAACTAAATTACTGAACTCTACATGGAGATTAGTGTGCAAAACAACTGCTACTGAACTGGGAGGTTAATAAAACAATAAAACTGAAATGTCTGGCTGCACCAGAACTTTAAAGTTGGGACTTTGCTTGTGATTGCACTGAACTGTTTGTGTACAGCAGCCATATTCACCACCTTTAACCCCTGCCACAGCCAGTCAGAAGGCAGGGATTGTCAAAAGGACTTACGGGACCAACAGAGGTTTGTGGGAGTAACAGGAGGAACTTTTCTTGGCGCCCAGACAAGGAACCAGTAGGGCATCAAGTGGAGCTAATGACTATTAATTTGTTTTGTTGGACAATTGTTGCAGTCAATGAGAAGGGACTGCTGGAAAAGGGATTTAAGGGGGCTGTTTGCCGGCCAAAGGTTGGGGGAGTCCGAAGGATCAGCCAGGGAGTCCAGAGAGAGATCTGACAGAGAGGGCAGAAGACAGAGTCCGCAGGGGGCTTGTTTGCCCAAAGGCCTTGTTTAGCCCCAGTATTGGACCAGCTGCAGAATTCCTGGAGAAGTAGATAGCCCCTGGGAATCAAACTGGACTGTGAGAGAGGTTCCCAGGGTGAGATTTGAACTTGAGACTGACTGAATTTTGTGGCTGAGAAGTTGGAAGTTGTTGCTGAGAATTTGAGAACTGCTTCCAAGATCTGAACTAGTGGCTGTGAAAGAAAGACTGCAGCTAGAGTTGAGAGACTTTTGAGATCTGCTGCCAGAGATAGAGAGTCGACTGTACTGCAGTGCAGAGAGAGAGCCAGCGGGGTTTGTCGGACAGAAAGCAGTGACTATAAAGGGCACAGCCTAATGCCACAGTATCTGCAGTGGAAAGTAAAAGTGACCTACAGGCTGTGTGCCCCCTCGGTAGGGTAAGTGCATTAGAGACTGCTTCTGCTGAAGTCCTGAGTAACTGTCCTTGCTGGGAATAGAGATCAAGCCAGATTTCCCAGCTCCTGTGCTGTATTGGAGAAGAGTGTGTGCCAGCCATCAGTCTGGGGAAACCTCCAGCCTGCTCCGTACCCCCGCATGAAGAAGAGACCATCAGAGAGGAAGACATCGAGAGGCCTGCCAAGTGAACACCGCAAACAAAGGCTCTAGGGGCGAAGACTGGAAAGGCCTGGCAGGTGAAGACCAGCATTCGTCACTTCTTCAGCTATCGGCTGCTGTGGTGCACCTATAACTCCTGACACCAGCACGGTACCGTGAGCCAGGTTTCTGCCAACCCCCCTGTGAACCTACAGAACTGTACGTACCCTAGGCTGCGGCTTTGGGGAAAATTTATTTAGCTAGCTAGCTAGTCAGGATTTAAGGGGGTTAAGTCCTAGGCAGGACTGCGCCTAAATTAAAGCTGCGCCAAGACAGGAAAGTAGAGTGTTAGATCTGTGCTACTGCTTTAACGTATTTGTGCCCCAACAAAAGATCCCCAACATCTTCTGCACAGTGGTGTGGTACCCACCTAAAGGACTGTATAGACTTTCTGGGCAGCTGCCTAGGGAAAGACAGGTGCACCCGT
Organism: Neoceratodus forsteri; assembly: GCA_016271365.2. NCBI lineage: Eukaryota > Metazoa > Chordata > Ceratodontiformes > Ceratodontidae > Neoceratodus > Neoceratodus forsteri. The sequence goes on along the minus strand of CM028132.1, from coordinate 806,648,466 downwards.
TCATGGGAGGGGGGGACTGTCTGGGGCAGAAGTGTTAGGTGGTAGTTCTTGTTGTTGCTGTTTTATTCCCCTTTGTGAAACTTCCCTTACAATAAAATACTGTTGTTGTTCATGTTACTTGCTGCTATAGAGTGTTTCTGTAAAGAAGGGTGATATTGTCAGAGTGCGTGGGGAACTGTTTGGGGGCAGTTAGTATATTTCCTGGGGGTGGTAACCTGCTATTTGCCTACAGGTATTCCCTACCACTTCCTCGGGTGGAGGCACAGCGCCAATCTACACAGATCTATCCTAACCCAGTCTGGCCCCCTTGAAGGCAATTGCTGTGAGGACCTTGAGGGCCCTGGAACAGCAAAGGTGAGTTAAGGGTCTGTTTTAGTTGTCTGGATGGATTTTGTTCACTTTGCTGAGACTGGCCCAGGTACAAAACTGCTAAAAACAAACATAAAAAACTGTGTCTTTTTTTGTGTTTTCCTTGATCTCTGGAGGTTGGACATTTTCTCTACGTTCCTAGACAGTAAAAATGGATGGGCTAGGCTGCCAGCCTGGGGCAGTCAGCTAATTAAATAACGCTGTTGCTGAACTGCATGTGAAGGCTCCATAAAGAAAGAAGACTGGAAAATGGATAAGGAAAATCCTACATTCTGATTAGCTACCTGCCATATTAATTACAGTACTACCAACACCTAACAAAAGTCCCACTGTGCCATCTAGAAATGTCACTTTCAACACTGGCAGCCTGGATTCTCTGCTCCGCAGAAACAAAATACAAATGTTAGCCTCTATATCAGTTCCCTTTGAGTTATTCACAGATGCTGCCTTGAATCAATTTCTGGACCCAGCAAAAAGGAAAAAATCTATTAATTTCACAATCATAATAATTTCTTTAAAGCTGTTTTTTGTTTTCTCTATCCTAAACTAATTTTATAAACACTATAAGAGACGCAGTGTTGTTGGGAGCAGTGCCCTGAACACACTGCAACCTCGTATCTTACTACACTACTGAGCATGTGTTCATGGCACTACCAACACCCTGTCATGTCTTATTGCTTCCTTGCCTCAAGCTTTTGATATAGACTGTATTTTGGGAAAGCTAGAGGCAAGAGATAGAAGCCTGCTGTCTCTGTCTCTTATGTCTGATTTGGAGAGAGAAAAAGCCACTAGGCTTCTACTGAAATGAACTTTGTGTGGGGAAGGACAGAATGTTGAACTCTGGAAGTCTGCTTATTTTCTTTCTTGATTTGTTTTGCTTACTGTGAAGAAAAAGGTATTTTTGAGGCAGTTTGGATTGTTTATGTTCGTCTGCTATGGCCAAAGAGAGACTTCTTAAAGCTACAGCATCAAAATAAACACTTATTTGTGATCTCTAAATCATTTGAATATCATCACTGTATGTTATCTGCTTACGCAGCCTGTATGTTGACAACAATCTCCGTACTAGCAGCTCCCTAAACAAACTTTTGGAAAAAAAAAAAAAAGCAATTTTTTTTAAATTGTTTGCAGTCTGTGGTCAGGAAAAGGCACTCTGATTTGTGAGAGCTTGTTTGCAGATGTATACGGGAATGGGTGACATGGGCATGAACCTTTTTATTGATTGGGGGGGTGGCCAGGACACCAGTGAAAATCCCCATCTCTTATGATATGCGTGATGGGAGCTTTAATTTCCGCCTAGACAGCCACCAGAGAAAGGCAGAAGGGACCTTGATTAAACGTCTCATCTTAAAGACAGCACCTCAACACTGCAATACCCCTCTAGTGCTGCACTACAGTGTCAGGATCTGGTATTGGTCCAAGTTCCTGGTGTAAGACTAGTAACCCCGACCTTCCTGCCCCAGAGGTGGGAGTAAACTGTATGATCAAAGGAAGAAATAGCCCTCTTTTAGTAATCTTTTCACTAATTGGTAACCCAGGTGAATGCTATGATTTAGTTTTAGATATGTACAATATACTGTTGTCGTTTTTTTATTCAAGGTCACAAAGTAATTATAATGCTATGTTGTAACAAACTGCAGGACATTTTTGGTTCTAGACTTTGACTATAGTTTTATATATGGTCAGCATCCAGCAGCACACGTGCAAAATTTAAGAACTGTTATCAAATTCCATTCTTGAATATGTAACTTCGGTTATATACAAATTTAAACTATAACATGCCCATCCCCCAATAAAAATGCTACCAAAAAGGGCCTGCAATACATTAGAAACGTCATTTCTTAATTTTTTTTTCTTGTTCTTATATTTATTTAAATAGGGGTATTTTGTTCCAGATTTCAGTCAAGACATGGTTAACTTTGGTGACTACTTCACAGTACTGTAACTCCAAATTAATCAAACACTACACTACCCTAAATGTTCAATATATCTTGCTCATACTGAACTATCACTAGAAAAAAGGAGAGCCAAATTCTATGAAATTGCATTACAAGGACTTAAATGGCTGACCTCTATTATCCACTGGGTTGCTATGGCTGAGAAATATCATTTTTCACTGCTAGCAGTGAATAACAAACAAATTACATCTCAAAGATCCATGACACACTGCTAGCAACAGAAACACTTACTTGCACAACAACCGCACAACAATCCACTCCTACCACTAGGGAACACCTCATTCACACTCAGTTAACACTTCCAAACATATTCCCACATTTAAAAGCTATAAAAGCACTAAAGTATAAAGTATTATTATACTCCAGTGACACAGTCATCTTCACATCCCACCGTGATCGGAAGTCTCTGGAAGGCAACCTGCAGTCTGAGGATCTGCAACTAGCTCACCACAAAAAGACTGGTAATAAACAACAAGAAAACCGAATCCCTACTGTTCAGCAGCACCCATGCTTTGAAGGGCAGCCCCAAGCTGCACATCACAGCACCATCCGAGAACCCCACTGAACAGGTGCAGGTCTTCAAATACCTGGGCATACATCAGGATGTGACCCTGTCCTTCACATCTCCTGACAACTATCTGGTCAAAAACATCCACAAACATCTTGACTTGCTATACAGAAACATGATCAACTTCACCCCCAGTGTGAAAAAACTACTTGTCTCCAGCCTCATCATCTCCTTGCCACTAATAACACTGTAGTGGAAAGAATTATGACTGCTTTCAACTGCGCCTGCAGATTTACACTCAACATGAAACCGGACTCCCACCATTGCAACCTTTAGGTTGCCTCCAAATGGCTTCCCTGCGACCTCTGAATGAACCTCAACAAAACCCTTCTATGCAAGGCAGCTTTTTCTTTATCACATGCCGCCGGGTATCCAAAACCAGATCGGTTTTGTCAGGAGCAAACTACAGAACTCAGTCATCAGGGGACCAAAAACTGCTGCTGCCTTTCAGGAAAAAACAACTTGTCCAGTGCTTTTTTGTATCTAGAAACAGATAAGGACCACTTGGCCCACCTAGTCTGCCCTAAATTCCCTACCTATAGTGGCAACGGAGACCCTACTTGGACTCCGGCTTGCACTCCCCTCTTGCTTCTAAGAATCCCTTGTGTCTATCCCATGCATTCTTAAATCATGTGACCATTCAAGCCCCCACCACTTCCACTTGGAGGCTGTTCCAAGTGTCCACCACCCTCTCCGTGAAGGAAGTACTTCCTCACATTTCCTCTGAGCCCCCCCCCAAGCTTCATATTTTCCTTGAGCATCTTTTACTTTGGAAAATGATCCCTTCCTGTACCCTGTTTATTCCTGTGAGGCATTTGAATGTCTCTATTGTATCCCCCGTTCCCTCCTGTCTTCTAGGGAGTACACAGTAGTACTAGAGTGGGAACTCCTTGTCCACGGCTATTACTGCTCTCCCCAGCCTCTCCCCCTTTAAGGCCCAAATCATCAACCACCTTTTCCATAAACTCAACTGCATGTGTGCTTTGTCCATATCTGCCAGAATCTTGCCTCCTCCGCCCAAGACCCTGTCTACTGTAGATTCCCCTAGCTGATTTTAATGTCTGATGTTTTAACCCACTGCTAAAACCTCCTGTAATATGATGCTCATTTTTATGTGTCATTGTACTGGACTGACACTGTATATAACTTGCTTTACTCGGACACCTTTGAAAAAGGGGTTTTGAGTTCAAAGGTCTTCCAAATGGAATAAAATAAAAATAAATAAAAAGCTGCATAAATACAGGCCCAATTCTTTACCGTGTAATAAAATAAATTGCACATAGATGCCTGTGAATAACTCAGTGGTAATTTCATCTCATGAAGCTGGGGAAGTGAAGCTGTATCCTGCCCCCAGCGTCACCTGATGAAATAACCCCCCTGTTCTTCACAGGCACCCACTACATACATAATTATTTATGTTAGGTTGGATAAAAGTAAATAAAACAAGCTAAAGGCCACCCAATGGTGCAGAAGCAGTGGAATGTGCTGTTGCGCAGGTGACCAGGGTTCAGGAGTGAACTCCAGTTGCCGTGTTGGGAAGCAGGCCAAGCTGCAGCAAACGCTGCTCACCAGTGCGCTGCTGCTGGAAAGGAATGGTGTTGGGCTCCAATGCCACAGCAACTCCAGTGGGGTGCCAGGGGAGCCTGCTCCCACCACAGGCGTGTGTCCAAGGCCATCAGGAGGCTATGCCACACTAGGGGAGGAGGGCGGGACAGGGAGAATATGAGGAAAAAAAATCCCTATAACCATCTATATCATGGCTGACGTCTCTGGCTCCTGGGGGTCCTAGCCCCAGACAGTGGATCCTGTCTACATTGTGGACTGCTCTGGTGTTGGGGGGTCCTCCCCCTGAAGCCCCTATCCATGGAGGAAGCTGTGGGAGCCAGGGACCCAGGGCGGCAAGGGTGAGGAGATGCTAGGCCTGAACAGGGTATATCCCTGCAATCAGGGTATACCCCTGGAAGGATGAGTGGGAAAGGGAGAAAAAGCTCTGTAAGAGAAAAGAACAGCTAAAACAAAGAAGTATACTTACAGTTCCTCAGTAGTTATGTTGGAACAAAGGCTTATAATATCACTTTTTATAATAATGCACTTAAGATTCACCTCGGGCCTTACCCAAAAATTATTTTCATAAATTACCAGAAATAGAACAAATTTCACATGTGATATTATCCTATGCTCTCCACATTCAAAAAATATTGCTCCCTTACATCATTATACATTTGTATAATTTTGTTTAGCTCCTTGGTAACCTGCTCATTAGAATGCTCTAATTTTGCTTTTTCCCTTTCCAAAGCTGTGCCCCACTCTTTGACCTTCTCATTAGTCTCTAATATTTTGGCCTTCTCTGCTTCTGCAACTGAGCACTGCTCTTTTAGCTGTTCATGTAAGTTTTTCAAGGCAGCAATGTCAGTCTTTAAGTTGACTAGGACACAGTCTCCATCAGATATCTTCACATTACTTACATCTACTGTAACTGTTTTTCTAATAACTCAACTTGGCCTGTGAATTTACTACATTCATGATTTTTCTTGTAGTCGTTCCCTTAACTGTCTTGCTTCACTTGCTAAACATGTTTGTTCATGATTTAGATGGTTACTTAGCTCTAAATATTTTTCATCCATTCTTTCAAGATCTTTTATTCTTTCCAGTCCTTACTCATAATTGAAGGCTAAGAGAATACTGGAGAATGTATCACTGCCTCAGATTTTATAACTTTTGCACATATACCTTGCACTTACATGGTTTTGTAAAAATAGTCACCACTTCAACAATAATAATCCCCTTTAAACAACAATGGTAATCACAATGCTTATGTAATACAATTTTGAACAAAGAACCAAATCTTTTCCTTGTGATACTTTCAAAAGTCCGTTTCCTTGCAGCTTTACTGCCAATTACTTCTTTCTGTCTTTTTTCGCTATCTGCAGGTAATTTTATCTTTAAATCCTCGAGAAACAAGAACAGAAAAATATTACTTATGCCATTCAGTAAATTGCAAACAATAACAGTAATAATATTTATTTCCCATACACCCTAAGTGTGGACTGTTATTCACTAACAGTCATCCCACAAACGAGAATCCCAAAGATGTCCCACTTGCTGGGCAACATCACCATCAAATTATGATTGGTCTTGAGTACTCTTTGAGGGTGTTACTGTTAGCCCCTCCTAAGCAATTTTTTTTTATCAATATGACCTCATCTTCAAAAACTATTTTTGATATAAAACCATTTTTCTTTCTTGCATCTATGTGCACCTTGTTACAATTGTAAAACCTACACTTTCAGATGCAGCTAAAAGAGAGGATTCATTTGATACCAAACATGATAGTGTCAATTCTAATATAAAATCTATAATTTATAAAAACGTTGTAAAACTTTTTCCTTTATAGCTATCTAAAAAGTATTTACAGATTTCAGAAGTACATTTTTTCTTGTTCAACATGATGTTAGTTTGACATACCTGCTATCATTGGAAGCGTTATAAACTTAGCAGACTTCTTTAAGACAGGGAGTTATTTTTGTTTGTGATAAATGATCCATGACTTCATGTTGCTTTGGAGTTTATCCAGAAGGCTTACAAACCACACGACTAGATGTTGCTTGTTAGATAAACACTCAAGACTCATTCCATTGAAAAGGTGGCAAGGTCAGCTTACTTTAGGCACCACATTTGTCAATATATTTTAAACAGTTTTGGGCTACAGAGTTTTGTAATAGCTTACACTACACTTTGCTAATAGGTTTAAAACCTAATCACTGGGCAGGTTCATGCATTTCCAATAACCTGTATAATTCTGAAATGTATCAGAGTTTTTGTATATTTTCTATAAATAAAAGTCTTAATTTCATAAAGCCAGTCTATTTCAGTCTATGTTAACTTCTGGTACCTAGTCTGGCTGGTACAGAAAAACAAGGTCATACATTTTGTCAAATTCCCATGACAATAATCTGTTAGTCTCAGGTTCAAGCTCTTCTGCTAATAACTGGAACAGGGGCCATTCAATTTAAACAGACTATTCCTGAAACACTTTTTTTTTCTGAAGTTGACCATGTATGCTTTATTCCCTTTTGCTTCGTGGCATCATTCCTCCATTTCAGTATTCAAGCCTTAAGCAGCATTGTCCTTGTTTTAGAGTTCATTTAGATATGAATTTGAACATAAACATTTATAGTACTTAATAATTAAGCCAATATAAGAATATAGACTATCAATTAAGAATACAATAATATTATAATAATAAAATATTTTAATCAAATTAGTTCTGTTCCTACAGTCATACCTTTCTTGTTAACTTATTGACTAATGTGAACTGGAGTCTTTTGCAAGCTAGACTTAAATACCTACAGTTAAAAGGTCCCCGTACATTCTACCAACAGAATTTCCAGCACTGGCAGTCTCCTGACATGATGTCTCCCATGGTGCAAGAGTGGACAGCAGACAGGTTATAGCATCCAACATCCTGTGGTATTAAAAGCATTTGAAGGCTCTCGTTTTCATGGGGATTGATTTAACATTATTATTCATGCACTTGCTGATATTCACTGAATGGCTTCTTAAGTCGCATGGCAACTCAGATACAGTATGAGCTCAACAGATCTGGCATGCTTTGCTGCCAGCCCTAAAATGTTTAAACATGGTTTTTTTTTTGTTTGTTTTTTGCTGGGGTAGTGTGGGGCTGTACAGAACCAGACTGTCTCACTGAGGAGGTGGTAGAAGCAGTACTGGCTGCTATCTGAAACTAGATATGTGTATGAGAACCTTCGGGGGCAGGGCCCATAAGCAAGTGCAGTGCCTTTAAAGATTTTTAGCTTGGTAGTATACACAAACTCTTAGGAAAGATATTTTACTTTTGTAAATAAAAGGTGTTTTCCTAACTGTTGTACATGAGAAAAAGCAGTCTGCAAAGCAGTGTCATCTAATGGACCCTAGTCATAGGTATGTTAGAAGTGAGGCTTGGAACCCAAAGAAAAGAAGTGATTGGTCATCACACCTCTCAGCTGCTAGAAATTTAGCATAGTGCTATGATTTTTACACTCAAATTGACCCTCGCTCTGTGACAGTTTACTGATGTTCCTTATAATTATAGCGCTATTTCTGGACACACAAACTTGCTAAAACATTGAACTTACTTGACAAACATTTCTTATCTCTAAATATATGGGGTCCACTATTCTTAGACATATTATTCTTTAAAACAAGAAAGTGCAACACATTCTGGCCATTTGTTCTGAATTCTGAAGACCAATGCTATGCAGTTCAATGCTGAGAGGTTGTCAGTCATCAACAAAGAAGGTGATACCACTTTCTGTGTTGGGCGTCACTCACTTCTTTTGTTTGTGTTCCAAGCCTCAACTGCAGAGTGCCTGTGACTAGGGCCCATGGTGAAATGTTACGAACAGTCAAATGCAGTGCAGAGTAACTGCTATGCCTAGAGAACTCTAGTGGTAGTACATGGGATTGCAAGTATAAGAAAATCAAACAAGCTCGCTAACCTCCCAGATAAGAAAAAGATTTCCCTTTAGCCGAATGGTCAGAGCTGCTGCCTTTGGGTCTCAGCATCCCAGTTCTGGTTCCCAGCATGGGCTGGGGTATATAAGGCCAAACAGAGAGGGAAGGGGCATAAAATAAATCATTATACAGTATCACATTTCTTTCAGACTATGGTAAATTTTTTAGCCACTGGAGACATTGCGTCTTCCACTCTCACTTCTGTACCCCCTTCCCCTGCAGTGACCCTTGCAGGCTAGAGGAGAACTGTCTTCTCTTCTTCATCTCTTCTGAAGCAGAACCAATAAGCAGCTGGAGGGCAGTGCAGTTTAATGGTTAGTCCAGTGAATCCCAACACAAGAGAACACATGTCTGAAAGATATTTTAGCCACTGCCTCACTGTGTGACTTTAAGCAAGTCACAACTTCACAGTGCTTTAGTCCACCGAGCTGTAAAACTGGGCAGACGAAGGATCCCACTTTAAATGAGATGCTGCACCTTAGTCAGGCTGTCCTGGGGATACTAACTGTAAAACAAAAACAGAACTGGAATAACAAAGATGTACACATCCATTAATATTGGTTCTTCACCAAGCACTAGAAAACCACCCAATCAATAGAGCTGGGACTTGTCGGTCATTGCTGAAACTAGGCAGCTGCAATCAATATACCATGCCAGTAGGGTTTGGGGCCAAACTAGTTGGTGATGATCTGTAAGACGATACCCTACGTTTTACCTGGCAGTTACCAGGCCACTTGACTCTTGTGAGCACAAAAGTAATCTGTACTGAAAGGTTACTACACCACTGTCAGCAGTCCAAGTCCTTTGCATCCTGCCTCAGGACAGCAGCATTTCTGAACAAAGATTAATAATCTGTTATCAAAACAGGATAGATACCATTTGGGACTTGTTTACAATTTTAACTTACGGTTCATGTTTGCTACGAACAGTAATATTCAACCCTGCAAGCTCTGCATTAAAAAATATCAGAACAAACAAACCTATCTGATAACTGGTGACCTTTCTGCTACTTTTCAAATGTGAAACCCTGAATGCAGTGCAACATAAAGGAAGGGAAAGGTTACGTGTTCGTGTAAACAACAGTACTCTCAAAGGAAAGACATGGAAATAATTATTTTGTTGCTATTACACAGTCCAACACAGGAAGCAGTCACTCGTAGTTCTGGGAAAGAATCGGCACTGGTTTGGGTGCACATCCTTCCCTTGTTATTGCCTTTGTCCCATCTGATTCCACATGGTATAAAAAAAAAACAAGTAAAGAACAGTGCCGACCTGTCTATCAATAAGTAGTGAGAGCAACTTCATGGCTAGAGCCATCCGCTTACTGTTATTGCTTCAAAGAACAGACGGTCATTAGTTAATTAGAAATCACATTTACGAGAACCTGTAAAACAAAAGGCTTTTTATGCAACACCAGGATAAGGCCATTCATCGGGGCAGGCTCAGATTACACAGCCTCTGGACGCTCTGCATCAATGTTCAAACTCGGAAAATTGTTCAGTGATAGCTGGCGAAGTTGAAACCTGACTTCAGGAAGGCAACTGATTACTTTTTCTTTTTGCCAATCCCAAACTGATACACAAACTCTCCCACGCACCTTCTCCCTTGCTGGTCATGGCGTGGGATGAAGCTAACCAATCTGAGAGCAAGCATTTGATTTCCAAATTGTATACATTATTAAACGTAGAGACAGGGATTACAACAGCTAAGCATGTGCAGGATACATGAGAGAAAGAAGCTAATATACTTCTTCTGGGCAAGAAATGGGATGTAGTTTGGCAGCAGGTACATAGGACTATGGGATCAGCTGGTTGGAGAAATGGAAAGTGGTTGCTCGGTATTTCTTCAGCCAGACAGAACCCAAAGAATGGGTTCTAGCCCTACTGACCGGTACTGGTGGAACTGTGTCCAGAAGGGTACCCCTTTTCATATTCTTTCGGGGTGTCCTAGGTTTAAATACTTTTGGCAAGAGGTATGCCATCTGAAAACATACACACTGCAAATACAAACCCCACTTGGGTTTGAACAGGTGGTGCTGGGAATCCCTCCTTAGGGAGCCCAGAGGGGGAACAGGCAACACCTTTTCCTTATACTTACAGAAGCAGCTCTGAATATTATCACGCATCCCCCCTCAAGGACCCTGGGGAACCAGAGTGTGGATTTGGCAGGAGGTAAGGAGAAAAGGTAGGTGGGTAAAGGAAACAGAACACAGAGGAAGGGGAAAAGCACAGGGAGGAGAACAGAGGCATGTCCTCATATGGGGGAGGAGCCTCTCTGAACAGGTTTGCAGTACTGGCAAGCTTGGAAGATCAGGGGGCAGGAGGGACGGTACAGGATCGAGAACACAGAGGTCAAAAACAGCAGCAAAGGAGGAAGTGGGAGGGGAGACGATGAGGGTGGAGTGCAGGACTGCGCAGAGGGGTGGCTGTGGGGGGCTGGAGGGGAATAGTACAGGTGGGGTGTCTGAAGGGTTGGAGGTGGGAGGGCCAAAGGGAGGTGCACTGCAAGGGAGATGCAAGGGGGAAAGGGGAAACTGGAATTGCAGGAAGGGAGGGGTCTCGGGGACTTGGACAGCAGAGAAAGCAGAATGAAGGAGGAGGACAGGAGAAAGGAGGGAGGGTCATTATCATGGGAGATTCAATAGCGAAGGGCATGAGATAGGGAGGTAACGGGAGAAGGTTGGGCTGCTGGTGAGTGGAGTGTATGCCGGGCATGATGGCTGGGAGGGTGGGGCCTTTTGTAGCTAAGTGTGTAGGGCACAAGCAAGAGAAACCTCACATTATTGTACACCTGGGTACAAATGGCCTTGCGGGCAATGGGACAGAGGTGGTGCAGGAGAGGTGTAGGGAGGTAGGGAAAATCAGCTGCAAGGCAGGAAGGTCAGTAGCCTTCTCTAAAGTACTCCCATTTCCTAGGGTTAGTACTGTATGGAAAAAGAGAATTTAGGAATTTAACAGTGGTCTAAGGGGGTGGTGTGAGTGAAATGGGTATGGGCTTGTGGAGTAGGACTTGGGACAATAAGGACCTATATGCACCAGACAGACTGCATTTAAGTAGGGAGGGCACCAGGGTCTTAAAGGACAAACTGGAGGATTACTTGTCAACAAGCCTTAATTTAAACTAAAAGGGGGGGGGTCGAACCGTAGTCACCAGGTGTGGGAGACCGGCAGGCCTCCCCCCACCCCACTAAATCAGCAGATAGAAGAAGAGGTGAAGACCAGGGGTGAGGGTGAGGGAGAGGGAAGGTGGAGGGGGAAATGAAAAGGGCTGGCCAGTGGTAATGGAGTACAGGGGTCATGGTGGATGGTGGTGTCATTAAATGCAAGGAGTCTGGCAAACAAGATGGCAAATCTTCAGGCTCTGATGGATGAAGGAGAGGTGGAAATAGTAGCCATCACAGAAACGTGGGCCACCCAATACCATGGCTGGGACCTGGTGATCCCTGGGTACAAAATTTACCGGAAAGAAAGAGAGAGGGGAAGAGATAGCTTTATTCATGAGGGAAGGGATAATATGCACCAGGGCGGAGTAAGATGAGAGTAAGACTGAGGTCTTGTGGGTGCAGTGTCAAAACACCAAGGGAGAAAGGTTAGAATGGGAGTGGTTTACAGGCCACCTTCATAGGACGAAGAGTTGGGCAAAACACTGGGGGGAGCAGATTAGAATGCTAAGTAGTATGGGAAACGTAGTCATAACAGTTGATTTTCAACCTACCTGGAGTGGACTGGGGGATCCCAGCTACCTCCTGCTCCAGGGAATAGGTCCTCCTGGAGGCTGTCCAGGATAGTTTCCTGGTGCAGGGAGTCACAGAGTCTACCAGGGATGGAGCCATACTGGACCTAGTGCTGTTGGACAGACAGCTTGTCCAGAAAAATGGGCGTGGAGGACCCTCTTGCAGGCAGTGACCACCACATGGTGTTTTGTTCTTCCTAAATATGGGAAAGGGCATAGCCAGGACTAAAAATGAGGGTAGTGGACTTTAGGAAGGCAGATTTTGGTAAGACAGGTTAAATCCTAGAGGGGTACCTTGCCAAAATCAGGCTGGAAGTGGAAACGGAGCAGAAATGAAACACAAAAACATAGAAAGTGACAGCAGAAGGGGACCACAATGTCCATCTAGTCTGCCCAAGAACCTACCTGGTGCTATTCCCCTTCCCCTCCTTTGCCTTTCCGTATGCTACCTTTATGTCTATCCCATGCATTCCTGAACTCGCCTACCGTTTTGGCCCCCACTACCTCCTTGGGTGGTTATTCCATGGGTCCACCACCCTCTGTAAAGAGCTTCCTTGTATTACTCCTGAACCTCCCTCCTTTAGCCTAATGTCGTGCCCTCTCATTCTCCTGCTCTCTTTCAATTGGAAAAGCTCCTGAACGTTAACCTTATTTATACCCCTCATATATTTAAAAGTCTCAATCATGTCACCCCCCTCTATCTCCTCTGTTCCAGAGAGTATATGTTGAGTTCCCTCAGCCTATCCTGGTATGTATATGGTGCAGTCCCTAAATAATTTTTGTGGCCTTCTTCTGCATTGTCTCGATTTTGTCTATGTCCCTTTTGAGATGCGGTATCCGGCACTGTATGCAGTACTCCAAGTGGAGGTGCACTAGTGCCCTGTGCAGTGGTAACACCACCTCCCTCCTGCAACTGTGAGTCCCTCCTGATGCAGCCCAGTATGCCACTTGGCTCTTTAGTGCTGCTTTTCAGACTGTACCCACTTGCAAGTCTTCTGATACAATGACTCCAGGTCCTTTTCCTGGCTGGTGGAGGCTAGCTTCTCTCTTCCAAGGTAGTAATCATCTTTGGGATTGTTTCTGCCTAAGTGCATGACTTTGCACTTTCTGGTGTTAATTTCAGCTGCCATGTTCCGACCACTCCTCCAGCTTCTTCAGGTCTGAAGTCATACTCCTCAGGAAGTCACTCTGTTGCAAATCTTGGTGTCGTCAACAAACAGACACACTTTACCTTCCAGCCCATTTGCAATGTCTGCTATGAACACACTGAAGAGCAGGGGACCTATACTGAACCCTGTGGTACCCCACTGGTCACCTTCTTCTCAGCTGAAAATCCTGTTTACCTGAACCCTCTGTGTCTTCCTCTCAGCCAGCTACTCACCCACTCATACTAAGGTTCATACTATGCTTCATTGAAGGCATTTAAACTAACCAAGGGGAAGGCACTGAAAGGAGTAGGGAAATCCTAGCCCCACCAAAAAAAAATCAGGGTAGTTCGGTAAACACCAAGATAGAGAAGTCAATAGGGAGAAGGGCAGGGGTAAATGGAGGAAAAAAGTAAAGGCAGTAAGGACAGGGATGGGGCTAAAAGGGGTAAGGCCATCAAAGAATGGAGCGCAATGAGTACCAATGCCCGTAGTTTAGGCAACAAGCTTCCTAAACTCATGGCCATGATGGAAGAGGGACGCCTGGATATTGTGGCAGTCATAGAGACATGGTACAGAGAGAACCATCACTGGGATGTCAACATACCAGGGTACTCAATCTACAGGAGGGACAGGGAGGGTAGAAGAGGAGGAGGAGTAGCTCTATACATAAGGGAAGGCATCAAAGCAGTGGAACTAAAGGATAGACAGGGAGGAGAGGAGGCACTGTGGGTCACCCCGGAGACCAGAAATGACACCATAATCTGCACGGGGGTTGTATACAGACCCCCATCTCAGTGGGAGGAAATGGACAAGGAAATGATAGAAGACATCCTTAGGATGGCAGCAAAACGGGAGATATTATTGATGGGGGACCTGAATATGCCAGATGTTAACTGGAGCACCTTTGCTGCAACCACATCCAAGAGCAGGGTCATTCTGATGCCCTACAGGGGGCATGCCTCAGACAGCTAGTGCTGGAACCCACGTGGGAGGGAGCAATCTTAGACCTGGTACTCTCAAACGGGGATGGAGAGAGGATCTCAGATCTAGAAGTGGGTAGCCATCTGGGAACAAGTTACCACCAAACAATGTGGTTCACGATAAACACAGCCGCAGAGTCAAGCCATACAAAAGTGAGGGTACTGGACTTTAGGAAGGCTGACTTTGTCAAAATAGGAGAGTGCCTCAGAAAAGCACTACCAAACAGGCAAGAATGAGGGGTGGAGGAACAAAGGGAAAACATCAAAACTGCCATCACAGAGGCAACAAGCCTTTGTGTGAAGCAAATAAACAAATCAAAACAAAAGAAAAAACACTATGGTTCTCAAAAGAGGTGGCGGGGAAGGTTAGAGAGAAACAGATAGCATTCAGGAAGTATAAGGAAACACAGAAGGAGCAGGACAGAGAACTGTACCAGTTAAAGCAGAAGGAAGTGGGGAAGGCAGTCAGAATAGCAAAGGCCCAAATCAAGGAAAAGATAGCCAACTTGGTTAAGAAGGGGGATAAAACCTTTTATAGGTACATTGGGGAGTGAAAAAAGACCAAAGGAGGGATAGTGAGGCTTAATAAAGGGGAGGGTAGGTGGGTAGAGAGGGACAGTGAAAAAGTAGGGCTACTGAATGAATGCTTCTGTTCAATATTCACTAAAGAAGAGAAAGGGGTGGTACCTAATCCAATCAATAGAAGCACTCTGAATGGGGGGGTCAATACCAATCCTTTCACAGGAGAAAGGGTTCTGAAAGAACTCCTAAAACTGAAGGTGGACAAAGCAATGGGGCCTGACAGGATTCACCCCAGAATTCTAAAAGAACTAAGGGAGAAACCATGGGGAGGATGGTGTGGTACCTAAGGACTGTAGGAGGCCGAACGTGATTCCCCTTTACAAAGGCGAAGCACAAATGGAAACTACAAACCTGTTGGTTTGACCTCAGTGGTAGGGAAAATGATGGAATCACTTCTGAAAGAAAGAACTGTTGAGTACCTAGAGGCCAGTGGGACACAGAACCCAAGGCGCATGGATTCACAACAGGAAGGTCATGTCATATGAATCTAACAGATTTCTTTCACTGGGTGACCAAAGTAGTAGACCAGGGAGGGGCTGTGGACATGGCCTACCTACACTTTAGCAAGGCATTTGACACAGTCCCATACAAAGATTAATAAACAAATTAGCCAGCCTGGGAGTGGGTCCCAGGGTGGTATCAAAGTAAAAACTAACTAGACAACAGGACACAGAGGTAATAGTAAGCGGGCCCACTCCGAGGAAGGGGTTACTGGTGGTGTACTGCAGGGTTCAGTACTGGGTCTAGAAGGAAAAGTATGTCTCTTTGCAGACAACACAAAGATCTTCAACAGGGTTGATACACAAGGGTGGGGGTGGAAAGGATGAGAAGGGACTTGGCAAGGTTGGAGGAATGGTCAAAAGTATGGCAGCTTAGATTCAATGCAAAGAAGTGCAAAGTAATGCACCTGGGAAACAAACAACAAGGGGAAGAGTACACATTGGGGGTGGTATTAACAACAACAAAATAGAAAGGGACCTAGGGGTTGTCATATCAGATGACCTAAAGGTAAGCAAGCAATGTGAGAAGGCAGTAAGGATGGCTGGGGGATACTGGGGTGTATAGTGAGAAGCGTCACCAGTAGAAAACAGGAAGTTGTTATTCCTCTGAATAGACAGTTGGTGAGACCCCATCTGGAGTACTGCATGCAGTTCTGGAGACCCCATCTCGCAAGGACATAGACAGGATGGAGGCAGTTCAGAGGAGGGCAACTAAAATGGTGCAGGGTCTGCAACAAAAGCTATCTGAAGAGAGACTAAAGGAGCTTAATATGTATACCCTTGAGGAAAGGAGGGAGAGGGGGACAGGACAGAAACTTTCAAGTATCTCGAGGGAATCAACAAAGTCCGAGGACTTCCAGTGGCGCCGCCTAGGGGTATGCAGCACTGAAGCAATAGCTCTGCCTCATGGCCCCAAAAACAGACTCTAAAAATACAGATTTCTAAATAAAACTTTCTTAAAACGCACAACTAGAGTCACAGACGTGAATGGAAGCACATAAAAAGAAAATGTCGACTCTAAATCCAACCAAGATTACTGGATCAACCAGCGGCCGGCTGACCAGAAACGCGGCCTAGAAGACATGGCGGAGCCTCCATCTACGCAGAATACACAGCCCAGCTATGCCACCATCCTATCAGAGCTACGGGGATTCCGGGACGAGGTGAGATCCTTTCGTATCGAGTTGACATCGGACTCAGCAAATTGACCAAAAGTGACTGAACTTGAAAAGGCTCATACGGAGCTAGACACTAGAACAGAGAGCCTAGAAAGAATAGTAGTTCACCTCATAAATGAACAAAAAGCCATTACTGAAAAATGTGAAGATCTGCAAAACAGATTATGCCACAACAACCTGCGTATACACGGTGTCCCAGAGGAGGAAGAAGGTAGAGACATGCTAAAATATGTGGACTCACTACTGCGAGACGTGTTGCAGCTAGACCCAGTGTTTAAACTGGATACCGAGAGAGCCCACAGAGCCCTCACTCCAAAACCACAGCAGGCTGGTCAGAGATCATGCTCCATAGTGATTAGACTGTTGAACAATGCAGTAATGCAGCAACTGCTAACACATGCGTGGAGGATGAGGGATATTCAGTACAAGGGACAGAGGCTCTATTTTGACAATGATTACTGACCACTAATCTCAGCCAAAAGAAAAGCATTCGCACCAATTCTGCGTACCTTAGAGCAGCAACAGTTGAGATTTTTCACCCCGTATCCAGCCAGACTAACGGTGATGTTTGCAGAGGGTCCCCAAACTTCTGAAAAGCTAGAGGAAGCGATCAGAACTTTACAGGGCAGAGATATTGTAGTTGCTCAACCAACCTGCCCAGAACAGCTGAAACAGGAATGGCGACGGAGGAAGAAAACGTGGGACAAAGCACAGAACACACAAACAAGAAAGTGCCAGGGCTTCTCCACTTTGCAAGAAGTTAAAACGCTGCTGCAGAAATTGCAGCGAACAGCCCCAGATTGATTATCAGGGATCCCTGATTTGAAGGGACTGCTTTACTATAGGTACCAGGGGGTCTTCATTTACTACTTCTCGAGGGGTATTACCCATATGTCCTAGTGGTCAATCACCTAGAAGCCTCACCTGGAACTTTGAACTCTTCTGCTGGCATGACATGCCAGCTTCACTAAAATAACCCCAAATAAAACTGGCAAAGCAGACATATAAGTAATACTATGTTCTTTATTGAGAACTGCATCACTGAACTGAAAGGGTGATGGGGGCCTCTGGGGTGAGATGGAGGGGATGTGAACCTCGCAGCATGGGCGGTAATAAATAAAGAACTCTTGTACATTCCTAAGTCAAGGGGCCATGTTGAAATGTATAGTTTCCTGCTCCCCCTCCCCCCATTTAACCCATCATATAAAAATAAGCTGACTCTCAATCACGCCTGGAGCAAATAACTTATGGTGTCCGGAATTGATCAGGGTAAAACTCATGGTATTTAAACCCTGAGAAGCAGACGGTCTGCAGATACCCCTAGGCAGACGATTATGGCTGAGATCATGCAGAGGGAGGCAGGGGCCACACTTCATGTGGGGGCCTGATACTACTACCTCTGCTCTGGACAGCCATATATGCACCACAGTGACGATTAGTTACAATAGTGCTGGGAGCCCATAGCAAGTCCATGTGACATCCAACCCCGGGGAAAAAACATCTTCCCCCATCTAGGAGGGGATTGGAATCCCTCCCTATCTTTGGAGTCAAAACTGTTTTTTTCCTCATGTACGTAGTCTAAAGTTTATAAAGTTACCAACTTTGTTCACATCAGACTGTGCCTTCCTCATGGCCAAATGGCATTTTGAGCGGTTAACTCAGGAGTTTTTTTGGCAGGTAAATGCCATAAGTTATACATTATGTAGGACCAAGTTATTCAATCAATGATCCAATCAGTGGTATATAAAAAGTATATGTCGTTTTTCATTGAGACAGACTCAAAGTGTTAGAATTGTTTTAGTTTAAAACTTATTTTAAAATTCACTATACCCTATCTTATGGGTATACTTTTCAGCTTTTTACCTGTTATACACATATAAAACAAGGTATCATGGGACATAGGTTAGGAAACACTTTAATAACGCAGAAAGCAGAGGTTATACATATTCCAGAATTTACAGGACATTCAAATAAGCTAAGAGGGACTTGTACAATGTTTTGTGGGATTAGGAGAGAGGTTACCCTCAACATAAGAATTACACCACAGAAAACAATATGGACAAAGCGTCACTAATCTTATAACTTAACATCAATGAGATACATAGTCTCATTAAGCGATCACGATTGATGCAGTTCATAAGGAGGATAAACCTGAGTAATCTTTTACAGGAAACCCACCTTCGGCATCTGAACACGATAAGTTTAAAAATTGAGGATTTTCAGCAGTTATGGCCTCTTCACATGGCTCAGGAAGGAAGAGAGGGGCCATTCTTGTTACTGAGGGTACCATTTGATCTACAGGAAGCTGTAGTGGACACGGAACAGCGATATGACATAGTGACAGGCAAATTACACGCAAGGCCGGTTACGCTGGCATCAGTTTATTTTCCCCAGGAACATCTAAAATAGTAGCGCTGAAGTTTTTTTCACAGCTCCTAGGAGTCCTCTAGGGGCAGTTATTAATGAGTGGGGACTTGAACACTATCTTGAATCCTACAATAGATGTATTTACATATATACCACATCGAGTTAACCCTACAAAATATCTGAGAGAACCCTCCCTTCCTTGCTCTTTATTGACATCTGGCGCCACTGTTTTCCTTCATCCAGGGAACATACCTACATGGCTCCTGGCTTAGGGGTGGCATCAAGGCTTGATTATATGCTCACTACAGTTTAGCATCTTGAGACACTCCAGGATGTTTGGCATGAAGTGACCTTCTTGTCTGATCACGCCCCGGTCTATGCAAAATTTAGATTGGTAGGTGAGCACAAGACAGCATTCTGACAACTGAACTTGGTATATCTCAGGGACCCAGAGTTCTTCCAGTTGACCCAGGAAGCTGGACTTCGGGTCGTCCGGGAGAATTCCGGCTCAGAAGTGCCATCTGTGATGCTCTGGGATACAATAAAGATGGTCTTGCGGGGACAGATAGTGGCTTATTCCTCCAAAAGACGTAACGCGCGTGAAGCTCACATTTTACAATATCAGGACAAACTAAAGACCTTGCAGTCCTTCTATGCCCAGGGAGACCAGATGGTGAAACCACAGATGCTGCTGACAAAACAAAGGCTGCAAAAATTAGTGGACCAGAAAACAGAGCAACAGTTAGTCTATCTAAAGCATACCTCCACGAGGGGGACCCAGGGAGTGAGAAACCTTGCCCACAGGCTCCGGATGCATAAGGCAAAAGCTTGTGTTACAAGCCTACTTGACCCTGAGGCAGGGGAGGTTGGCTACTCATCCTAAGGAAATACGTCAAATTATGGCCAACTACTATCAAACATTATATAAGGTGGAAACCCACCCTCCTATCACACAAATGGAAAACTACTTGTAAAAGCTACAACTCCCCAAGATGACCACTTCTCAGAAGGAGGCATTGTGGGCCCCAATAAACAGGGGGGAACTGGAGAGGGTAATGAATAAGGCCAAAACCCTGAAAGCGCCAGGCCCTGACAGCTACCCATTTGAATTTTACAAAACATTTAAGGAATTACTATTACCGTCCTTGTTGTCGGCATCTCATGAAGCGCAGGAGGGTGATTCCCGTCCATCTTCATGGCAATATGCCATGATAGCTGCTTTTCCGAAACCAAAGACACCAAACACCCCTCATCTTATCGCCCAATCGCTATGTTAAATTTTGATTACAAATTACACGCCTGCCTTAGCACACAGATTTGAAACTATACTTCCTTCTTTAATTGATCCAGATCAAGTTGGTTTTATTAAGTAGACAGGCACATGATGCAGTCAGGTGTACCTGTCTCCTAAAGAATATGCAGCTCAGAGATATGTTCCTCTGGTGCTCCTGGGCTCGATGCGAGAAGGCATTTGACAGGGTCGCCTGGCCCTTTGTGGGCGACCCTGTCCCAGTTTGAATTCCCAGGGAAATAATCAACAACTTCAAAACATCTACAGTGCTCCCCAGGCATATTTAAATCTGGATGGTTCTCTATCTGATCCCTTCACACTACAACAGGGGACACGTCAGGGTTGCCCCATCTCCCTACATTTTACCTTGTGTCTTTGGCTCAGGCGATAAGAACCCATTCAGAGACTGAAGGAATACCCATGGGAGGTAAATCATATAAAATCTCACTTTTCGTCGACGATACTTTGCTGTCATTAACATCTCCAGAGACATCGATTCCCAAAGTGTGGGAGCAGCTTGCCTGCTTTGGGGAGTTGGCGGGGTACAAGGTTAACCAACAAAAAACAGAGGTTCTGCTATGTGACTGTGCCCCCCCTTTAAAATTGTGATATCCCTTTAAGTGGTATAAGCAGACCATGAGGTATCTAGGCATTAAACTGACGAAAAAAAACAATTTATACTGAAATGGCTAATTTTGAACCGTTAACACAACAACTTATAGAGGACACTACTAAATGGTCATAGATCCCCGTAAGCTTTTTGGCA
Organism: Neoceratodus forsteri; assembly: GCA_016271365.2. Lineage (NCBI taxonomy): Eukaryota > Metazoa > Chordata > Ceratodontiformes > Ceratodontidae > Neoceratodus > Neoceratodus forsteri. The sequence goes on along the minus strand of CM028132.1, from coordinate 806,627,513 downwards.
TGAGTGGAAACGATTAAGCAGAATATATTTCCACGCATATTATTTTTTCTGCAAACACTACCATTTATGCCTGGCTGAGGCTATTTTCAGGCCTGGGACAGGCTTATCTCCCGCTTTATTTGCAAGGGTTGTCCCCCTAGGGTCCGTTATTCCCTGTTCCAACTTCCTAGGGAACAGGGTGGCCTAAACCACCTAACCTCCAACAATATGCTATGGCATCACAATTGAAAACCCATTTTGTTGGCTAAACCCAAGCTATGATGCTCCATGGAAGCAGTTTGAATCCGACTGGAGATTTGTTTAATCTCACAAACCACCTATTTGGACACCCCCCAAATGCCAACCACTCTCCAGATTTCCACACTGTACAGCCAAGACCTTTAGGCAATGGCTAATTCTGATACGCAAATATATTAACTCAGCAGAAAGCCTATATATCCGATCACTGGCAACAAATACCGCCTTCCTTCCCAATAAAATGGATAGGTCCCTAACAGAGTGGCATTGCTTTGGACTGAAATATATATCTGTTAGTAGGCCCTATAGGCATTCATTCATTTGTATGATTACAGTCCCTCTTCCAACTACCACAGACATTTTCCACAAGTACCTGCACCTAAAATCATACCTAAAACCCTTAGAGAGGCTCTCTCAGCAACAGCGGAGAGACCATCACTAATCATAATGTTAATACAAACCCAAATGCAAGGGCCTCCATGGAACACCTGATAAGCCATATATACAAAGCTCTAATTAAGAAACCCAGGGACTCAATGGAATCTATAAGGTCCACATGGTCAAGGGAGTTGGGGACCGATATCCCAGTCTCAAATTGGAAGGCAGTTTCCATGTTGATGCTCAGAACCTCTAGTTCACCAGACTGGAAGGAGTATGTATGGAAATTACGAAGCTGGTTCTTCCACACCTCAGCCGTTGTGGCCAGATTCACTGGGAACTCCTTGGGGAATGCTGGAGGGAATGTGGTACTACACATGCTGATCAAGCACACATATTATGTATGAGTTCTGACCTCCTACTGGCAAGAAATCATTCCAGAAATCATAAAAATCTATGGCTGTTTGGAGCTTCTCACATCTACTTACATCCTAACTGCCACTATCCCCAGGGATTAAAATTGATAAGAACACATATACACAAACCACACTACTAATACTGGCAGCAAAAAAGTTATAACTAGGCCGTGGAGTACTTCAAAATCCCCACCATGGAGTCTTGGTGTAGTTTAATAAGAGAAATGTATGCACTGGAGATATTATTAGCCAGGCTGAGGGACAAGGTGGAAGTCTTTGACACTAGATGGCTAAATGGGTGATATTTCAATTGGCCACCATTACCTGATTTTGTTCCTTGAGTTACCGATGTGGAGCGAATCCCATGGAGTGGGGACACTAGAGATGGGACCAAGGGTGACCTCCCTCCTCTTCCTTCCCATACAAACTGTCTTCTCCTGAGAATCATATTGTTCTGCAAAGAAATGCAACTATCTTTTGGTATGAGTAAATGTATTAGCAATACTGATTAGGTTAGTTCTTCTATATAGTGGACACCCCAGAGCCTTGCTTGGGGAAGGCCTATTAATTTAAGTCCTGGAAACTGTAATAGACTTGATAAGAGAAGAATTACAGTGGTATAGTCTGTAATTTGTAAAATAAATTTAAAAGCCATGGAAAGATGTCCTGGATCTATGTAATGTAATAACAATGTCTTGATTAATGTATGACCATGATACCAATAAAAATAACAATATAAAAAAAAATCAACAAAGTCCAAGAGGGTAGCATGTTTCAGAAAAGAGATGTGCAAGAACAAGGGGACACAATTTGAAGATAGAGTGGGAGACGGCTCAGGGGCAATGTGAGGAAGTATTTTTCACAGAGAGGGTGGTGGACGCATGGAATGGCCTTCCTGAGGAGTCATGGAATTAAAAACAGTGAAATTCAAGAATGCATGGGACAGACATAAGGTAATTCTGGTGGGGGTAGAAGAAGTAGGCCATTGGTTAACTAGATCTGCAGCTTAACCAATAGGTAGGGAAACGGGCAAACTAGGTGGGCCAAGCGGGTCCTTATCTGCCATCAAGTCTATGTTTCTATGTGTCTAAGGTAATTTGAGGAGCAAGGGGCCATACAGCCCATGGGTGCTCCTATACTAATCACAAATTATAATAGGAAAGATTGTACCCAGTGGTTATAAGATTATCAAGACAATGTTTAAATACACTTTTGGTTTCACTGATAATCCCTGTAATAGATTACCTGTTGAAGTAGTTAACAGTCCTTAGTGTGAAAAATAATTTCCTACTTAGATGGTTAAAAGGTTTTCCAGCTAGTTGTAGCAGGTGACCTCTGGTATTATGAATGTTATTTTTGAATACAAAACCAAGTTCTGTCATCAGATAAGGTTCTTGGATTATGTCAAATAAAAATAAAGATCCCTCTAAGGTGGTGTGTGGCTAGGGTCACCTCCCTGCTCACCCCCCCGTGGTCTAGCTTCCTTACCATCTTTCTGTGTGGAACAGAGTTGAAGGCTTTGCTAAAGTCCAGATAGACAACATTTACCGCCGCTCCCTGATCTACTATCCTTGTAACCAAGTCGAAGAAGTTGACCAGGTTAGTTTGGCAAGACCTACCTGCCATGAACCCATGCTGTTTTGGGTCTTGCTGCCCACTGGATTCTAGATATGTTCTGATTCTCTGTTTGAGTAGTGTCTCCATCAACTTCCCTACCACTGACATGAGGCTTACTGGGCCGGTAATTGCTAGCCTCCTCCCTGCTCCCTGCTTTGTGGGCGGACCACTGTTGCCCTTTCCAGTCCTCTAGTGCAGTCCAACTCTCTAGTGATTTGGTGAATAGTTCTGCTAGGGTGCTGCTAGTACACCCCAGCTCCCTCTAGGGTGAATCCATACAGTCACATGGCTTTGTCCACCTTAGTTCATTTAAAGCTACCAAGACTAGAGCCTCTGTGAAGGGGCTTATGTTACCCCTGGTCCTGGGTGTTGCTACTGTGCAGGCTTGGCCCATCCCTGCATTCTCTTTGGTGAACACAGAACAAGAAGTACTGGTTTAAGACTTCTGCGTTCTATAATCTTTTTCTATCAGTTTCCCTACAGTATCTGCTAGTCTAACTATCCCCACCTTGGTTTTCCTCTTTTCCCTTATGTACCTAAAGAAGGCTTTACCTCCCTCCTTTACTCCCTGCGCAATCCTCAGTTCAGTCAGGGCTTTCCTCAGTTCAGTCAGGGCTTTAGCCTTACTTCCTTACTGCCTTACCAGCTTCTCTCTGTGCTACCTTATAGGTTTCCTTATCCTCATCTTTCATTGACACCCTAAACTTTGTATACACCTTCTTTTCTCCCTTACTATTGCAGCCACCTCCTGGAGAACCTTTTCTTATCTGCCTTGCTCACCGGCACTTCTGGCACTGTTCAGTTACCTTTGTGATAGCTCCTTTGAGATATTCCCACATTTCGTCTACTCCTTTCTCTTCCTTGTGTCTAAGACTCTCTGCCAGGCTGTCTCTCATCTTCTGAAAGTCTGCTTTTCTGAAATCTAAAACTCTGATCTTGGAATGACTGTTTTCACTAGTGTTTTAGTTAGTAAGTACTGTAAGTAAAACTTTATTTCTTAAGCGCCTTTCAGATATCAAGGCGCTGTACAATGAGATGAACAAACAGTATAATCAAATAATAAACATACATTTAAAATTTAAAAGCCTGGTAAAACAAATAAGTTTTGAGCTCAGATTTAAACTCGAGACAGTCAGGTATTCCCATTAAATCCCACCACGCAGTGACTACTGTTTCCTAAGTGGCACCCATCTCTTACCCTGTCGCTGTTAGTTAAACCAAGTCCAGGACAGCTTTACCTCTTAATAAAGGTCCATTATTAAGTTGGGTCTGATTGAGGCCACTAACACGTGCAGAAGCAGAGCAAGAACGCAAGATAAAAAAAAACCAAGGTGGTCTGCAATGAGGTGGCAGCAAAAGTGAGGAAAAGAGAGCAGCATTTAAGTAAGCAAAATGTACTCTGAGAGATGCAGACAGGGAGAATTACTTGGTGAAGTCAAGAGAGGCAAGCAGAGCGGTCAGGGCAGCTATGGCCACGAGGGAACTAAAGTTGGCACAGGGGATAAGGAAAGCGGAAAGCAAATGTTTTAGGTATATACTGTAAGGGAGAAACGTTGTAGCAAGGATGGGATTGTTAGATTAAAGAGGGAGGAGGGGATGGGCAGAAAGTAGTGAAGAACAGTCGGAGGCACTGAATGAGTGTTTCAACTCGGTTTTCACTAGGGAAAAGGATGGACCTATGCCACAGGGAAAAACAGGGGTTCAGAAGGGGAAGGGGGTGAAACAGAAGGAGCAATCCAGGAGGACAGGGTTTTAAAGGGTCTTAGGGCCCTAAGGTTGGACAAGGCTCCTGGGCCAGATGGCATACACCCGGGAATTCTGAGGGAATTGGCAGAAGTCCTGGCTGGCCCCCCCGACGGACCTGTTTTAACACCTCACTGGAGATAGGGGGCGTGCCTCAGGACTATATAATGGCACATGTGGTGCCTCTCCAGACTAGTGGACTTTCTGGAGGTTAATGGTCTTCAGGCTGAAAGGCAAGATGGGTTTGTCCTGGGGAGATCCTGCCAGACCAACCTGATAAGACTTCTTTGATTGGGTCACAGGATCAATGGACAGGGGCCAGGTGGTTGAGGTCCTGTATCTGGACTTCAGTAAGGCCTTTGACTCTGTGCCACATAGGAGACTGCTCAGTAAGCTGAAGAACCCAAGGCGTCTGGGAGAAGCTGGGCGGTGGGTCAAGAGCTGGTTACAATACAGAAACCAGAGGGTGTTAGTGGGGAATGAAGCCAGGCCTGTAACTCCAGTGAGGTCCCACAGGACTGGTGCTTGGACCAGTGTTGTTTAATATCTTTATTGGTGACATAGCGGATCATATCAAAGGTAGAATCTGCCTATTCACAGACGACACTAAACTCTGTGGTTGTGTGGACACAGAGAAGGGGAGTCAGGAGCTCAGGGAGGACCTGGCTAGGCTTGAGAAATGGTCAGGTATCTGGCAGCTGGGGTTCAATGCCAAGAAGTGCGATGTCATGCACCTGGGAGCTAGGAGCCCAGGGGCCAGTTACTGGTTGGCAGGGGTACAAGTGTCCAGTTCTGTGGAGGAAAAAGACCTAGGGGTAATTATCATAAGGGACCTGAAGCACTCTGTGCACTGCCATAAAGCAGCAGCCAAAGCCAACAGGATGCTGGGATTCATTGCTAGAGGAATTGCATCCAGGAAAGCGAAGTACCTGCCATTGTACAGGTCCTTGGTGAGACCGTGACTTAAGAGTACTGTGCAGTTCTGGTGCCCATATCTGAAAAGGACATCAAATTACTGGAGGGTAGGTGCAGCGCAGGGTAACTAAGATGATCCAGGGCCTGTGGGACAAACCCTATAAAAAGAGACTGTGGGAGCTCAATATGTACTCACTGGAGGACAAAAGGGAGAGGAGGACATGATCGAAATCTTCAAGTACCTTAAAGGTATGAGCAAGGTTAGAACGGATGGCATTTTCTCCCCCTCTCTTCTCCTCCTGCCCTTCTGGGTCACCAGTGTGCACAGCCTAACCCCATCCTTTTTACTCCAACAGCACTTACGTACTACCTCGAGCCTGCTCCTGGTACACTCATGCACTATAGATGGTTCTATCGCATTATTACTGTTTTGTACGTTCATATGTTCTTTTGTATGATTTTGGACATGTATTGTAATTTACCTAATGTTCCACTACTGTTTATTGTACAATACCTTGTGTTCCAACTGTTGCACAATTTTATAACGTTGTATTGTTTGTGCTACCCACATACTATTGTAACTGATCATCCTTCACAACCCTATGTAACCCCTCCCCCCACACTGCACCTTGAGACAAGCAACTTGTTGTTCAGTGTGCCCTCCTGGTGAAACACTTCAATAAATAAATACATTTTCAATCTCGTGGGGAAGGGATCCACTAGGGGGCACAGTCTAAAATTAGTGGGGGGAAGATTCAAGAAGAATATGGGGAGGCACTTTTTTACAGAAAGGGGGTGTCAAACTGGAACGAACTGCCGGAGGTGGTATCACTGAAAACTGTGAACAGCTTTAAAAGGGATTGGGACAGGGTGAATTTAGGGAGGGTCATAACAGGAGGGAAGATGGGTTAAGGGGGTGAGAGTTGGAGGGAGACTCCATGTGGAAAAGGGGGGACAGCTCAGTAAATTCATCTGAGAGCTGCACACTCGAGTAGACTAGATAGACCAAATCAAACCTGGTAATGACCAATAAAGACATGATCAGTGATATCTCGATTGAGGCCCTACTAGGACAAGCGTGACCACACAACTATTAAATTCAACACTGTGCTGGATTCTCAGCAGCTGAAGTCTAGCACTGTGGTCCCTGACTTTAGGAAAGTTGATGTTGTAAAATGTTACATATGTACAGTATGTATTTCTTTTCTTGATTGGAAGGGAGGAGAAGACTACACAGTATTGCCTATTTTGAGCCTCGTCCTGGGCGATGGGGTACAACTGCAAACCAGTTGGAACTGCACTAGATTAAGCTGTTGCTGGTATTTTAGTGAATGGGGAAATTTGGTCAGGACACTGGGAAATTTCCCAACTCTTTTCAAGAAGTGCAATGGGATCTTTAATGCCCACCTGAACATCCACCATAAGAGGCAGATAGGACCTTGGTTTAACAGCTCATCCAAACAACATCATACCTTGTGAGTACAGCATCCCCTAAGTACTGTACTCAAATGCCATTGTGTATGGTACGAGCCAAATCTCGGTGTGGGACGGGAACCCACAAACTTCTGGCCCAGAGGCAGATGCCAACTAAACTATGCCAACACTGACAGTTACAAAAGGAATGCAGGGCCATGACTGTGTAAGCCGAGACTCGTCTGGACAACAGGACTGCCCAGAGGATCAAGGACAATAATACGCCGTATTACAGAGGGAGCAAAAGGAAAGTCAGAGATTAGGTGGTGCCCTTGATCATTTGGAGAGCACATTAAGTTAAGCTTGAGAGAGTTATGGAATGGTTCTATTCAGTCTCTTACGAGTAAAGATCTTACTGCCGTTGATCAAGGGGAGTAACGTAGGTAACTGTGACATCGCGCTTATGCCCCTTACATCACACCTGTGCTAGGCCCTTATCTTTGCACTATTTGCTACACAATGCCTCTTTACTTTGTAACTTGCACCTTGCACTATCTGTGTCAGAAACATGTATGTCTGCCATCTGAAGCCTGCCTTAACAGAACACGATTGTAAACAAGCTCTGCTCAATTGTTTTTTTTATCCTGAGAAACTCTGAACTGAAACTGAATCGAACTGGGTGGGGAGTAACAGAGACGCTGAATACAGTAACTACTCTGTGTTAGTACTCAGGAAGTCAAGAAGCATGGTCAGTTGGGTGTAGAAGTAATAGAAGATGTACATTCTGAACAGGATGTAGTGCTGATCACACTGGAAATAGCAGGAAAGCACAGTACGTAGCGGGCATAAATCTGGGAAAATCTTAAGTTCATATGGTGTCCACCTGGGGTTAATAGTGGAGTCAAGATGCTCTGTAGTTGGACCCCTCATTGATACATTTTACGATGCCTTTGAGACACAGATAGTGCCAGATGACTGCAAACTAGCCAGTGTCACCCCTTATTCAAGAATGGGGCAGGAACAGACACAAATAAACTACAGACCTGTGAGCCTTAGCTTTGGTACTTGACAAAGTGCAAGTCAATCACACAAGGTACAGTATATTGGTTCCGCACATGAAAGAGAATGGACTGTTCTTTTAGCAAACAGCATGGCTTAAAAAAAATAGAATCCTACCAAACCAACCTGATTGCCTTCCTTAAGAAGGCACAGTACTGCATCTTGAGAGGGGGATAAGGGCCATGTGTTGGATGTAGTCTATCTGGACTTCAGTAAGGCTTTTGACATTGTACTGCAAGGAAACCCCATGGACACAGCAGCACAATATACTGTAGGTCCACAAAGTGCAGAGACAGTGTTTAGTCAGCTGGCTGCCACAGAGTGGTGGTGGTGAATGGTTACCATTCAAAGTAGGGTGCTAAAGGGCTGGTTCTGTGTCCTTTGATCTTCAACATTCATTAAGAACCTGGAGATGGAGGACAGCAGCAAGCTGCAGAAATTTGCTGCTGACACTAAAATTGGCAAGAGTGATGGACAAGACAGATGAAGAATGATGCAGCACAGGTAGCTACACTCATTAGGAATGTGGGCTAACAAATGGGAGCATAAAGTTCATGTGAAGAAGTGCATAGTACTATATTTTTAGGGGTGAGAAATTTGGGGTGCACATCACTATGTGGTGCAACACAGGAAAAGCCAAATGATGAGAGGGATCTAAGGGTAACATAGTAATATGGTTCTGTGATAACTGAAGGGAGCTGGGGTCTGACCCTCCTGCCACACAGCTATATCCAGTTTTAGTATAGACACACATTCATGCTTGTCACAGGCATAGTAGAGAAGGGCCCAGGGTGCCCAGAACCCCCCCCTCTTGTCTTGCTTCCATTGTGTTTTCAACAAAACGTTTTCTGTACACTGGGACAAAATAATGGGATTTTTTTGGTGGAAACCCTCATTTCCAAATCCTGGCTACACCTCTGCTTCTAAGTCTGAATGTTTTCTCCTACTCATGCTGTGTAAAATACCAGTTTACCTAATGAACCTGTATAGTACTGATTTTAAAACGCCGAACCATACCAGCTTCCATAACCACACTGAATAGATTATTCCAGATGTAAACCACTCTCTGTGTGAAGCAATGTTTTCTCATGTAACTACTACTTATTCTGGGCCCTCTCAGCTTCAGGATAGGTTAAGCAGCAAGTAAGAGAAGTGATGCTCCCTCTGTACAAGGCCTTGGATACACAACACCTGGAGTATTGCATTTGATTCCAGTCATTGCAGGGCAAAAAGGACACAGAAGGGTTTAAAATGATCCTGAATTGGATCTTCAAGCTGATTAGTGGCTTAGAGGCAAGAGATATGAGGAGAGATTTGATATACTTAAATTATTTAGCCTAGAAGAAAGCATAGAAGGGACATGATCACAATGTTTCAAGGGGTAAAGGGACAATACAATGTTTAGCATATATAGAGGTATGAGCTGGTGAGTACTAGTAAAGCTACAGGACATATACTCAAACTGAGGAGGGTCAGGATACAGGGATTATTAAACTGCATTACTTTACACCAATGGTGGTTATTTAACATGTGGAACAGCATAGTGATGTTGTGGAAGCCTGTTTCAGACTTTCACAGTAGGACAAGACAGATGCCTTAGAGGGATCTAGTTTGATGGGTGGGAAGCCAGCTAGGAGGGGGACACTAGAAGGTGGTAGAAAATGGCGTCAAGTCAGGGGAGAGGGAGGTCACAAGTGGGGTGACACAGGCTTCAGTCCTGGGGCCAGTCCTTTTCAATTTGGTCGTCAGTGGCACAGGAGAAGGAATACAGGGCAAGGTGAGTCTCTTTGCAGATGACACTAAGCTCTGTAGCAGAGTACACAGCAAAGAAGGGATTAGGACATTGTAGAGGTACTTGCAAAGGTTGGGGAGGCAGTCCAAAGTCTGGCAGTTGAAATCCACCAACAAGAGGTGAAAACTGATGCACAAAGGGAACAAGAACCCAGGACAGAATACTGGATGGAAGAAGTTAAGTTGAACATTATCTCTTAAGAAATAGATCTGGGGGTCATCATAAGTGACTCCTTAAAAAGTACAGTTTTATACTTACCGTAATGGTAGATCTTCAAGAGGATCTCTTGCAGCAGGTCATACTCGTGGATATCTGCCAGGCACTCTCCATCAATGGTAGCTTTCACCTGCGAGTGTTGACTGGGGGCCATCCACAATGATGTCACTCCTTTTGTGTCTATAAATATGTGGGTGGCCCCTAGCGGCCTCAGTTCCTGGCCGGCGACCAGCTCACGGAGCAGGACACCAAGAGGAACTGAGGAGTCCAGAGGTACCTCCCATTGGAATAATGAAGACAGAAGCAGAAGACAGCTCTCCCTGAGAAGAAGGGTGGGAACGTGATCTGCTGCAAGAGATCCTCTTGAAGAGCTACCATTATGGTAAGTACAAAACTGTACTATCTTCTTTGAGGGCATCTCTTGCAGCAGGTCATACTCTTCTGATGATTCCCAAGCAGTTGAATATGAAGGGTGGTCAAAGTAGAAGGCCTTGCAGAACAGCAGAGCCAAAGACGGTGCGGCGTCTGGGGGCTAAGTCAAGGCTGTAGTGCCTAGTGAAGGTATATACAGTAGACCATGTGGCAGCATCACAGATGTCTGTTATGGATATGCCACAGAATAAGGCAGCAAGAAGTGAAAGGCTCTTGTGGAATGGGCATGTACAGTTCCAGGAAGAGGTTTCTTATATTTAGTGTAGCAATATGTTATGCAATGGGCCAGCCAATTGAATAGGGTCTGCTTAGTGACAGAGGAGGCCTTCTTTGCCAGGAGGCGAAGGTGACAAGATGCTGTTTGGATTTACAAAAGATTTGGTGCATGCAAGATAGTAATGCAGGATGCGGTGAACATCCAGAGTGTGGAGGAGAGATTCCCCAGGATTGGAATGATCCGGGTAGAGGACAGGCAAATGGATAGACTGGTTCAGTGTAAACTCTGAAACCACTTTGGGAAGAAATGTTGGATTGGTACGAAGTGAAACTCTGTCTTTGTGGAAGACCAGGTAGGGCTCCGGAGGACATGACGGCCTGGAGCTCGAAATGTGACGAGCAGAAGTAATAGCCATGAGGGAAAGAGTTTTCCAGGCCAGGAAGCACATGTCACAGGTGGCAGCTAGTTTGAAGGGTTCCAGAGTTAATTTCTCTAGCATGAAATCAAGGCCCATGGTAGAACTGGTTTCCAAATGGGTGGTTTAAGGTTGAGTATGCCCTTAAGGAACATTTGGCGAGGTCCAGCTGGGCTACCTGATGGTCCCAATGGGCTCTTGGAAGGCTGAAATTGCAGATAAATGGACTTTTATAGAAGTAGCCTAGCTCTTGTGAGGAAAGGTACTTGAAGATTGTTTGAATAGGGCAGAAAAAGGGATTAAGATCCTTGCCAGTCGTCCTGAAGGCAAAAACGCTTTCATTTTGCTTGATATGTTTTTCTGGTGGAAGCCTTTCTTGATGCCAGAAGAATGGCAGCCACTGAAGGACAGATGTTTTGTCTATTTATGAAGGTGTCCTCAGGAGCCAAGTGTGTAGGTGGAAGGGACTGGAGGTCAGGGGGAGGAGAGACGCGCAGTTCTGTGTGAGTAGGTTGGGTCGCAGAGGGTGGGAGGAGATGTTTCACTGACAATTGCTGGAGTAGAGGAAAACAGATTTGTCAGGGCCAAAACAGGGCTATTAGCATCATGGAAGTTGGTCCAGCTGTAATTTGAGAACTCACTGGAGGAGCGGAACAGGCGGGAAAGCATATAAAAATTGTCCATGCCAGGAGAGCGACAAGGCATCCAGTGAGTAGCCCTGTTTATCCGGGATAATCGAGCAATATAAGTGGAAGCCTGTGATTGACCGGGAGGCAAACAAGTCCAGCTCAGGAGTGCCCCAGAGATGGAAAATGTTTTGGAGTACCGCCATGTGTAAGGATCATTCGTGGCCCTTGGCATGTTGGCTGAGGTGGTTGGCAAGGACGTTCTGGGCTCCCTGAACGTGGGCTGCCACTAGATGTAGTTGTTGAGCCAGAGCTTGTTTCCACACCCGGATGGCTTTGTGGCATAGTGTCTGGGACTTTGTGCCCCTTTGCTTGTTGAGGTAATACACCATGCGGGTGTTGCCTGTTTGAATCAGGCGGGGCCCTGGGAGCAGGAATGGTGTGAAGGTTTGAAAGACAGACGGCCCGCACCTCCAACAGACTGATACGGAGAGATGTGGCTTGGGGGTCCCAAAGACCTTGTGTCTGATAAGTGCCAAGGTGGGCACCTCAGCCAAGATTGGAGGCATCCGTTGTGAGCGTCTGGGACAGGGAGGAGGGAAGGCATTCCTGGCCATAAATTTGTCTGGTCCATCCACCATGTTAGAGCCTTCCTAAGGGCAGGAGTCACCATGACAGAATCCTCAAAGTCTCTATTTTTGGTGCCACTGGCGTTTCACGGCCCATGATTGGGCGCATGTGCAGGTATGCATGAGGTATGGTGGAAATGGCAGCGGTCATGTGACCCAGGAGTCGCATGTACTGCTGTGCTGTGAGTTGATGAACTGCCTGACACTGTCTTGCCAGGGAGACAAGTTTGTGGCATCTGTTCTCGGCAGAAAGGCGCAACCGGCTTCTGTATCGAGGATGGCCCCGATGTACTGGAGGCGTTGGGATAGCTCCATGTGGTATTTTGGGATGTTGATTGTGATCCTGACCTCCTGAAACAACTGAAGAGTGGTGGCAGGGAGTGTAGTAGGCCTTAGCTGGCTGGATGCTTTGATGAGCCAGTCATCCAGATATGGGAACACATAGTGACCTCTGCAGCAGAGGATGGCAGCCATGATCACCAGACACTTGGTGAAGACCTTGGTGCTGAAGATATTCTGAAAAGGCAGGGCACGGAACTAATAATGAAGGCCCAGGAGCTGGAACACAAGGTACCAACAGTGGGTAGGATGGATTTTTATGTGAGTAGCATCCTTCATGTCAAGGGAACAGAGCCAGTCCCCTTGATTTAACAGTGGTAGGACAGTGGCCAATGTGACCATCTGGAACCTTTGTGTTGGATGTACCAATTTAGGACATGTAGGCCTAGGACAGGACAGAGATTGTCTGTCCACCAGTACTAGAAAGAAGTGGAATGAAGCCCGTGCCCTGCTTGTCCGGATGCACCAGCTGAATGGCACGCTTTTGAATCAGTGAGAGCAGTTCTTCCAGGAGCACTGGAATATGTTTGGTGGACAAGTCAAGGTGGACTGGTTGGTGGGGTGGTAGTCAATTCTAATGTGTGGCCCGTGTGTATGAGTTGTAGGACCCACTCATCTGTGGTTATCTTTTGCCAGGCCTCCAAAGGTTGTGAAAAGTGACCCCCCCACAGCCTCTGAGGCTTGTGGAGCAGGACTGGGGAGGGACAGAGGAGAGTCAAAAAGACTGAGGGGCAGCGGCCGCCACTGGGAGGGGCAGCCCAAATGCCCTTGGAGGCAGAAGCAGGAGGACGGCTGGCAGGCTGGGTCTGTTGGCATCCTCAAGCCAGCTGTCAAGTAGGACTACACTGGCGAGAAACTCGTCTGAACTGGAATGATTGATAAGGTCTCCACTGAGACACTGGCTGCAGAGTATGATACATGCCATGGACAGTCGAGTAGAGTATGTACTGAGGCCTGTAAATCATTCAAAATGGTTTCTGTTTCGGATCCAAAGAGTTTGTACCCATTAAAAGGGTCACTGAGGATTGTCTGCTGGACATCTGGTTTAAAGTAAGAAACTCACAACCAGGCATGACGGCGCAGGGTTATACCCATCACCGAGGTACATGTCAAACTGTCCACGGTGTCATAACTCACATGCAGGAGATGATGTGAAAGACTTGTACCCATTTTCAGTGTAGTCATTAGCTGATTGGTTTCAGCAGACTGAGGGAGCTTGTCAGCCACCTCAGAAGCAGCAGCCCATAGGGTTTTTTGATATTTTAGCATATGCCCAATGTAGTTGAGGCTACACAAATTGAGGTTGAAACTTGATACACCCTCTTGCCCATCAAGTCCAACTTCTTGATTCCCTATCAGGCGGGCGAGCTGAGGTGCTTCGGATGTTTTGTCCAATCATGGGCAGCATTAATGACCATGGAATCTGCTTGTGGTGCAGCGGCGAAAAAATGGTGGTCAGTGGAAGCCTGGTAGAGGCGATCCACTTTCTTTGGGACTGGAGGCACAGTAGAAGGGTGGTGCCAAGCCTCAAGGATCACATCTTGGTATACCTGAATAAGTGGAGGGGACACAATGGCAGGGTCCTCTGGAAGATCCAAGTAGTCCGCCAGGTGTCTGTCTTGCTCTATCATGGTGAATCCCATTACTTGCTGCATTTGGGCCATGATGTCCAAAAATGTAGGATCATCGGGGGGGGGGGGGTGAGCAAGTGGTGTAGAGTCCAGGGTCCTCATCTGTACAGAACACAGTGGCGGTACTGAATGGAGTATGAGCCCCATCTCCTTCAGTGTAGTCCTCCACTTCATCTTCGGCATGATCGTCCAGAACCTCCCCTTTCAAGCAGTGGATGGAAGGGAGAGGAGAAGGGTCCTTGCGCAGCCTCTTGCAAGGAGGGGGCAAGGAAGGCTGTGGTGGAGGGCTGTGGTGGAGGCTGTTGCATGACTTCCACTACTTCTAGTACAGCCTGGACTACCGAAGCCACTTTGACAGATGGAGCTGTCGACGGGGCAGGAGAAGCAGGAGGATGTGCCCCCATGGATCCCTTTGCGAGGTGGGCACAACCAAAGGTTTCAGGCGTGGCTGTGGGTGAGGCCCAGAGTCTGAAGTAGGTGAAGTCAAATCTGTTGAGGGGACCACTGAGCTCCTATACGAGTCTGGCTTAGATGGCGGCGGCAAGTCCGGTAACACCGTCAGGCTAACCCCAGTCCATGCTGGAGGACTTCAAAGGGGCCTGAAAACGACAAAGTCTGAGAATGCTCAAATGCAGCCATCATTGACGAGGAGCCCTGGTCCTTGCAAGAGGACTGGGCTGTCAATGAGGAGTGCCTGGTTGTCAACAGAGGAGCCATCATAGTCAAGACTGATAAGGCCTGAGTCAGGGTCGAAGATGACAGAGCGGGCAAGGCCGTCATCGACAAAGTGGTCTGTTCCTTGGTGCAGGAGGTTTCATAACCTTGGGCCAGCACCACAGGGACCATTTGAGTTTTCTCAATGGGTGTCCAGAGGCCGGCCTGGCTTGTGACCACAGGCTTCCAGCAACCGTCGTGGGCAGCTGTCCTTACCATGGCTCGTCAATGTTTTTTTCCTTCTCTCGATGTTTGTGCTTTGAGGAGTGTTTGGAGTGCAATGTCTGGGAGGTCATCGATGGCAGACGAGATGCGGAACAGGATTTTACCTCTTGCTCGAGGAGAGCTACCTTCTGCTCCATAAGAAAAACTTCAAACTCCTGGAGTCATCGGCAATGAGTTGCCTGGTTGAATTCTTGGCAGTGGACACAAGACCACACGTTGTGAGCAACCCCCAGACAGCGGACACACAGAGTATGGTTGTCGTATCTGTAGATGTTTTGGCCATAACGGCACTTCCGGAAAAATGAATCAAAGAAGACTTGCAGTATCAGAAAAAAACAATAAAATGGGAGTTTGTTGATTTCCACGTCAACGGATGTGTTGATACACTAGTGGTGAAAGCTACACATGCAGCGGAAGCTGGGAGACAGCGGAAAAGAACAGAAGCCATTAGGGGCTGCCCACATTTTATAGACATGAACAGAGTGATGTCATTGTGGGCAGCCCCAGTCATCACTGCTGGTGAAAGCTACTGTTGATGAGAGCACACTCTGGTGGATACCCAAGAGTATCACCTGCTGCAAGAGATGCCCTCGAAAAGAAGATCAATCTAACCAATGTAACAAGGCTTACAGTAAGAAAACAAGGCAAAAGGTGGGTAACAGGCACTGGTGTGCAAAACAAACCCATAGCTTGGTTTGTAATTAAACAAAATCTTTTATTTATTAATGGCTGCAACTCTGGCAGCCTTGTTCACTGAGATAGTTGTTGGTTGGCTCCAGTGTGGATTCACTTAGCTGCCTAGTAGTTTGTGTTGGAAAGGCTGTATTACAGCAAGGCAACCATAATGATGGGTGTTTGGGAGGGAGGGGTTTGACAGCAGGAGGAAAGTGGTGATATTACCTCTCTTTAGATCACTGGCAAAGCCATATCTGGAATACTGTGCCCAGTTTTGGAGTCCCCAGGGATAGGCTAGAGACGATGCAGTGTAGGGTAACCAAAATGATTCAGGGCCAGCAGGAGATATAACAGAGTCCTTCAAGTTCCTGAAAGGAATGAACAATGCAGACCACAAGAAAATATTCAGCAGGAATCGCAAATAAAGAACACTGGGACATGAGTGGAAGCTGGTGGGGAGAAGACTGAAGAGAGACGTAAGAAAGTTTTATTTTATGGAGAGATTGGTTGAGTTATGGGACAGCCTACCAGCAGAGGTGGTGGGTGAGAGAGTCATTAATGGGTTAAAAGGCTTAATAGTTACACAGGGGGAAGCAGCAGGGCAGGAGGCAAGTGTGGGAAGGGCATAACCCTCAACAGACAATAGGTTCTGGAATAGGATATGGTAGAATATGGTAGACTGGATGGATGAATGGTCTTTTTCTGACACTTCTACGTTTTTATGAATGTCTTTAAATGGAGACAGGGGTGTGATCAGTGGCTGACAGCAGCGGATGCAACTCTTAAGTCTCCCGATTGTGCCGTCTAAAGCTATTAAATTAACTAATATACCTAAAAAAATTTTTTTGTTTTCTTCCATGAACTGGTTTCCTTATCACTTCGGGGTACCAATATCACCAGTGATAGCTTTGTCCGCAGAGTTCTTAGCAACATGCCTATATTGAAAAATCAGCAGTTTGGGCAATGGAAAAGCCGCAGCTGGCTCTGGTAGCCGAATCAGGTAATGGAAAGCACCCACGGGACAGACAAAGCTGTCAAACAGTGAGGTGCTGAAGTTGGTCAAAGTTCTGGAAAAATGTGTTAAAAGACTTGGACAAAAAATGGATTCCTTTAATGTCAGAGTCACAACTGTGGAAACTAAACTGAAGTCGGTATCTTCGGAGGCACGTGTTGCTAAGGGCTCTGCAGACAAAGCAATCACTGTGACATAGGAGAAAAGGCTCTTAATGTAGCAGTATTTGTTAGCAACCATTTATTTTTTTTCAGCAATGATGTTCATCTGTCAAAAATATCAAGTTATACATTTTCTCTGCGTTTTCTTTCATTCCTGAACCAAGACATAGGATTTTGAAGTTTTAAAAGCTCCCACTTTCCTCTTACGCCAGCCATGAAATAATTTCTCTGTACAGTGTTATGCTGTTTACCATCAGAAACATGTGGCAGCACCATCTTACTACATTTACAGTATGAATCTAGCATGCACATTCAACAGTTACCTCCGCAGGAAAGATTTGTAAAAACTGCAAGCAGCGTCCATCTTTAATGACATGCGCCATTAAACTTCAAAATTAGCTATTAAAGTTGTTTTAACAATATCTGAGAAAACTAAAAATATACTAAGCATGAATCTTACGATGTCAGAAATAGTTGTTTGTTAAACACTATATAATGAATTTTTTAGCTGACTAACAAATGGTGCTGCTTTCAGTATGAGACTGGTTGAAAGCAGCACTCAGCTAATGAATGTTAGACTCCTGGTGGTACCTGAGGGGCAGGAAGAAGAACACCCAGTGGATAATTGTGTGGATCTGCTTAAAACCATCTTGGACTTGGAACTCCAGGGGCTGCTTCATGAGGTTTATCACATCACCCAAGGTGCGCGCCATGGACCCAAATCTTTTGAGGACTCTACTCTGGTCCAGCAGGCCTGCACATTAAAAACATGATCCTGAATGCTGCTAAACTGAAGAGAAAGATGGCTCTAACAGATGACACCAGGATCTTTTGTTTTCCCGATCTATCCTACACCATGTGGCAGTACCTCAAATGGTTTTGATGCAGTTCGCAAAGAACTGAAAACAGTGGGTTTCTCCCACTTGCTACAGCTGCCTGCCTCAAATACTGTGGGTAAGACATACTTGTAGGGAAAGGTTACAAAAAAATTAAGGAGGATTTTGTGAGTTGGGAGGAAGTGCTGGCAAATGAGGAGGATGGTGAGGACAGAACAAACTGTCACATGCAGTTTTGGCCTTCACAGACAATGTGTGTTGCCTCATACTGTTTAATAGCTGGAGATGTGTGGCTTAATTTTATGATGGCAGATCTCTGGCGTGAGGTGTATTGTTAATAAACTTAATAAATGGATAATATGTCGATTCCCCGTAGGTCAGTTATTGCAGTTGAGCAGAGGCTCACTTAACCGAGATAGCTGTGGCCACATGACCGAGAAATACAGGTTACTCACCTGTAACAGGAGTTCTAGGAATGGTATATGTTGTTCATTCACACTTACTGGCAGGTTTCTTGCGCTTTAAATCTTGCGGAAGGGTCTTCAGCTGGCTCCTCCACCACCCGGTAGTAAAACCTCAGCTCCGCCCCATGGCCTCAGATCTAGACCGCTGGAAGCGGTGGGTTGCGTCAAGCCGGGAGAGGTCGGTGTTAGATGAACAACATATACCATTCCTAGAACTCCTGTTACAGTTGAGTAACCTGTATTTATAGGGACATGGATATGTTGTTCAATCCACACTTACTGGCAGACTCCTAGCAGTTCTCCGGGAGGAGGGAGGCAAGGCGTGCACCCCCTACTTGGGAAATAAGGACTGGAGAACCAAGGTCCCAAAGCCAGCATCCCGGCATGACTCAAGGTCGATGTGGTAGTGGGTGATGAAGGTGTGTGCTGACTTCCAGGGAGCGGCCCTGCAGATTTCCTGGATAGGGATGTCCCTGAAAGCAGCCACTGATGCAGCAGTATGGTGAGTAGAATGAGTTCTTATCTCTTTGGGAGGTTCCATGCCCACCAACCTGTAGCAGAGATCTATGCAGGAGGTGACCCATCTGCTTATCGTCCGCTTGGCTGCAGGTCTGCCAGGTGCGGCTTCAGCGAGGTGACAAATAGCTGGTGAACCTCTCCCAAACCTCAGCGCCACTCCTTGTAATAGGAGAGTGCTCTCTAGGGTCCAAAGTATGGAGCCTATATTCCGCCTCTGAGGTGTGACTGGGGTAGAACACGGCAGAGTCAACACCTGGTTAAGGTGAAACCCCACATCACCGAAGGAATTTTGGGTGGGGGTGCAGGACAACCTTGTCCCTGTGGAAGACCAGATAAGGAGACTCGATGGAAAGCACCTGGAGCTCTCCCATCCTTCTGGCTTACGTGATAGCCACCAAGAAGGCGGTCTTCCACGACAGGTGAGAGATGTCACACCTGTGCATTGGTTCGAATGGCTTGTCCATGAGCTTAGCCAATACAAGCAGTAGATCCCATGGAAGTGGAGGTTCTCGCACTGGAGGGGATATGTGATCAAGGCCTTTGAAAAAGCGCCTGACCACCTTCTCCTGTGCCACCGACTGCTTGCCGGCCCACGCCCGGTAAGCAGAGATGGCTGCCAGGTGCACCTTAAGGGTTGTCGACTGAAGCCTAGCTGAGAAAGGGACCACAGGTAGTCCAGAATGCTGGCCAAGGAACAGGAGAAAGGGTCCAACCCCCTATTCTGACACCAAATGGAGAATCTCTTCCATTTGAAGGCACAGCATTTTCTAGCCGATTCCTTACGGGATGCCTCAACAATGTTGAGGACCTCGTTGGAAAGACCCAAGGCCTGGAACTCTAGCCGCTCAGGAACCAGGCTGTCAAGTGCAGGGATTGAAGGTCCGGGTGAAGTACCTTCCCCTTGCTGACTGAGATCAGGTCCGGGCGGGCTGGAAGCTGCCTTGGGAGCTTGGAGCTGAGGCTGAGGAGATCTGGATACCAGAACTGGTAGGGTCAGTTTGGGGCTACCAGAATCCCCTGTGCCTTGTCCTTCCTCACCTTGAGAAGCACCTTGTGGATCAAGGGAAATGAGGGAAAGGCGCAGAAGAGGCCCGGGGTCCACGGCCTCGAGAAGGCATCCTCCTGCAGCGAGCTCTGCTGAGGGGGGTGGGTATGAAACAGCCTCAGCTTCACAGTCTCTCTAGAGGCAAACAGGTCCACCTGAGGAGTGCCCCAGTGAGAGAACAGATCTGGTACTACCTCCGGCAGGAGAGACCACTCGTGAGATGCAGCACCTATCCGGCTGAGGGCATTGGCCAGAGTCTTGGAGGCTCCTGCCACATGGATGGCTAGGAGATCAGCCTCCAGACTGCTCATGAGGGACCAAGTGCGGAGAGCCCCCTTGCACAGAGGCAAGGAGCACGTCCCACCCTGGCAGTTTAGGTAGTACATGGTCGTGGTGTTGTCCATCTAGACCTGGACCACTTGACCCCATACAAACGGAGTGAAGGCGGTGAGGGCTAGTCAGACCACTCGAAGCTCCAGCAGGTTGATGTGACATTGAGACTCCTGAGGGGACCAGAGGTCGTGCGCTCTCAGCTCCCCCAGATGGGCACCCCAACCCATCAGAGAGACATTGGTCGTTAGAGTGACCGTCGGCTCTGGGCGGACAAATGGGATACTCTCCTACAGATGAGCTGGAACGAGCCACCACTGGAGAGCGTTCCACATCTCCTGGGTCACTATCACTGGCTGGTCCACAGGACTGGAGTGCTGTGACCAATGGTGGGCCAGCCCCCACTGAAGGGGATGCATGTGCCAGCAGGCCTAACAGACCATGCTGGTGCAGGCCGCCATGAGGCCCAGGAGGCGCAGGAAGTCCGGGCAGGGCACAACTGCCCAACCAGAAATGACTGGGCAAAGGAGGACAGAACCTTGGCCCTGTCTGCTGGGAGCCGTGCTCTGGGTCGAAGAGAGTCAAGCTCTGCCCCGATGAACTGAATCACCTGCGTTGTACGAGTTCCAATTTGGCCTCACTGATGAGGAGGCCAATCTGAGAGACAGACCTGGAGGACCAGATCTCTGGACCGCCTCCACCTCCAACCTGAGGGGCTGCAATCAACCAGTCGTCCAGGTGAGGGTACACCCGGACCCTTCGGTGCCGCAGGAATGCTGTCACGACTGCCATGCATTTGGTGAAGACCCTGGAAGCTGGAGAGAGGCCGAAGGGCATGGCCCGGAACTCATAAATGCACCCCTCTGCCCTGAAGCGGAGGAATCGCTGGTGAGACGGACTGATTGGGACATGAAAGAACGCGTCCTGAAGGTCCAGAGAACAGAACCACATGCCTCGTTCCAAGGATGGAATGATCTGAGCCAGAGTGACCATCCTGAAGGTTTGAGACCTTAGGAACTTGTTCAGGTTGTGTAGGTCTAGAATGGGGCGCCAGCACCCCGTCCGTTTTGGGACCAAGAAGTACCTGGACACAAACCCTGGGTCTGGTGGAGGATCCGCCACCTCCTGATCACCTCTTCGGATCAGCAGGGCAATATCGGCTTGATGAGCTGTCAGAGAGGCTTCGGACCCCGTAGCTCCCCTGTAGGGCATCTGCTCAATAGGGTGGGGACTGCTCGAATTCCAGAGGCAGACCCTTTCCTACCACTTCCAGCACCCAGCGGTCTGTGGTGATATCGGACCAGGAGGAAAGGAAGTGGCGGAGCCGTCCCCTCACGGGGGGAACCCGGGGAGGAGGAGTGACGAGGTTGGGGGTGACACCCCTCAACTCGTCACTGGGCAGGCTTGGAAGAAGGACAGGCTGAACAGCCTCCTGGACCTTTTCCTCCCGGCTTCCTGCTGGAGGAAGCAGCACGCTTGGCTTTGGGGTGCCAAGTGCGAGCCTGCTGGCCGTGACACTGGTGTCGCTGGGCGGACGTGCCACAGGGGCTGTAGTACGAAAGGGCTTACACTGCTGCTGGCGGCCTTTGTCCTTCTGGGCAGACGTGACCGAGTCCAAGGTGGCGTTGGACTTCTCAATCCGCTGAAGATGCCCTTCCACCCCGGGACCGAACAAGTCGGTACCCAGGAAGTGAACGTCTGCCAGCTTGTGCTGGGTATCTGCCATGAAGGTGGAGATCCGCAGCCAAGCTCTGCAGTGCATGGCCACTGCGGCTGCTATTGACTGGGCACATGAGTCAGCTATGTCCAGGGAAGTCTGGAGCTACTGTTTGGCCACCGCCCTTCCCTGATCCTGCATCTGCTTGATCGTGGTTTGGAGGTCAGCCGGGAGATGAGGAATAACCTCATCCAGGGTGCCCAAAAGGGCATGTGAAAAGTGTGCTGTCAGGATGGCCGAGCTGGCCTGACAAAGGTCTAGGGAGGAAGCAGCATAAACTTTCCGCCTGGAGTAGTCCAACTTCTTGGACTCCTTGTTGGGAGGCTTGTCCCACGTTCCGAGCGTTCCCGGAATGCCAGAACGCTGTCGGTCACTGAAGCCGCTCCAGAAGGTGCTCCGAGAAACCGGAAAGTGAACCGTGGGAACAGCATACTTCGAAGCCATCCTGGCCGGGCTTGATAAGAAGCTGGCCGCTGCCATAGCTCCAGGGCCGGGCCAACAATGGCTTCAGCTATCGGGAAGGCCTGGGAATCCCCTCGTCCAGTATCTCTGTGAGGGATACTGGCCTGCTTTTGAAAGGGTTCGAGCTTCATCCCAGTGGAGTCTGAGATGAGTCGAAGCATTCCAAGGAACGAGGATGGGCTCTCGTCCACCGACTGACCCCTGGTGGACTCCAGGTCAAGCAGCCTGGAGAACAAGGAGGAGTCATCGTCAGACTCAGAGGAGTCAGTGAACAGCTGCTGAGAGCCTGGGCCACCCTCCGCCTGCCGAGGTTGATCGGGAGCGAGGGTGACCGACAACCGATGGGGCAAGTCCTGACCTGACCGAGAATCCTTGGTCAGGGCCCCAGATTTAGGTTGTGGAAGCGGGAGTTCCACCACAATGGGTGGGGCAGCCGGTTTTGGCCAAACCACCGGCGTCGGCTTTGGCTCCTCGACTACAACGAGGGGTTGTTTCGGCCGCTCCAGTGATAGCCACTTAATGGCCGGGGAAGGTGATGGAGTCGGCTTATTCTGGTCAAAAGGAGCTGCTGCCACATTAGATCCTCATAGCGCTGATGCAATTTGCACCGGAGCCTATCCTCCGAAGAGGACGATGAGCGGCACCGCTGCTTTCCACGGTGCAGAGACTGAGACTGTCGGCGGGATCGGCTGGACCCGGAAGAGGTCCAAGACCGAGACCTTCGGTGTTTCCGAGGGTGGGTCTGAGAGGGGGCAGGGGAAACCCACTCCTCCCTCAGTTCAGGGACCTTAACCGTGGACTCCGGCACAGGAGGCACAGGCAGGTCTCGGTTTACCGGAGACCGCTGAAGAAGGGTTGTCGCGGCTTCTCCAGGCAGACCGTCCGATGGGTGAGAAAAATCTCCAACTGCGTCGGCGGGTGTCTCGGCGGCTGACCTGATTGGGGCAGCCTTAGCCGCAACCTTGACCAAAGTCAAGTGTTGACTATCCAGGGAAGGGGACCTCTCCCGCTCCCACGAACACTGATGGTGGGACTTACCTTTGGAGTCCTTCTTTTTGGACTGAGAGGAATGTCCGGAAGGCCCTTCTCCGTTGGTGGAGAGGGATTGGCAAAGCTCCTTAAACGAAGCCATGTAGGAGGAGTCCAAGGAGAGCGGGATAAATGCCGTAACTGAGGATGATGATGCTGCGGCCTGGGCCGCCTCCTCCTCGAGGGCGATCATCTTATTGAGCTGTTCAGCCGAGCCCGCAGCCATGGACACCGCCCAATGGGCCTCCTTCGACTCGACCGGAGAATAACGTTTCTCTGGGCACCCAAGTTGCAATCTGGGAGAGCGATCCTCTAAGACCGTAACCGAGAAGGATTTGCACAAGTCGCAGGCCTGCGAGTCATGGCCAAGCCCCAAGCAGTAAACGCATGTGAAGTGTGGATTGGTACGGGACATCTTCTGCCCACAGGGGCACCAACGAAATTTGGGAGTCG
Organism: Neoceratodus forsteri; assembly: GCA_016271365.2. Classification (NCBI taxonomy): domain Eukaryota; kingdom Metazoa; phylum Chordata; order Ceratodontiformes; family Ceratodontidae; genus Neoceratodus; species Neoceratodus forsteri. Next base: position 806,603,796 of record CM028132.1, on the reverse strand, counting down.
ATTTGTCCATCGCAGCCGTGAGGGAAGATAAAGACCGAAGTCTTGTGAATTTTAAAATTAGTTTCGGGTTAACCGAAGAGTCTGGATCCAGGCCTAAAACGCAGAGTGCAAAGGAGGGAACCTAAGCTTCCAAGCGGTAAGGAACATCTGGCGCCATGGGGTGGAGCCGAGAGTTTACCTCCTGGGTGGATAGGAGGAGCCAGCTTGAAGACCTTCCGGCAAGATTTAAAGCGGCAAGGAACCTGCTAGTAAGTGTGGATTGAACAACATATCCACGTCCCTAGAAGCAGGGATTCACACTATATGCCTTCGGTTCTGATTTACACCCTGCACATAGCAATCTACTCTCCACCTTGAATGGCTTTTGGTAGCTTCCCGTCTGGCATCAGCAACCCTTATTTCACTGCCACTAAATATACTGGATGTTAGTAGGTGTCGCATATTTTTAAAAAGGCCTGTTATATAGGCTCCTATCACAGTTTTGAGCTAGTCCAGAGTCTACACTTAGCAAACAGGTTTGGTTAGATTAGTTTTATGTTCACTGTTACTGCTCTCTAAGAGCCTCAGGAGTACCTGATTGCTGTATCTATCGAAGTTACCGGTATACTTATCGAGTTCCTCGTGGTTCATGACCTTAAAAGGTAATGTTTGACTTACTGGAGCACGAATGCTCTGGGACTTTTTGGACAATATTTTCTTGTCACAGTCCATGGATGCTATATGGCCATTTATCATCTGTTGCATTTTTACCTGTATTGTTTGGGAATCCTCACATAGGAGTATCTCAGGGTGACAAGTAATGTAATTCTTCCTGTTTGTTTTATTAAATTGATTTCTATGCCCTGAAACCAAGAGCGTACGTTTTGTACTATAAAGTGGTATAATGAAGAAAAATAAAGTTTACAAATATTTCTAAGCAGAGACTTTCCACTTCTTTCTTCACATGGAGCAATCCACCACTAAATTTTACTGCACATACAAACCCAGTAGCAGAGCTTGGTTGCATAATCCATCTTTTATTGAAAAGTGGACTTGGATTTTAAACTTCCACCTGGACGCCAACCTGAGGTGAGCAGAAAGGACCTCAGTTCACCAACTAATCCTCGGGATGTCATTACTATACCCGTGACAGCCTTCCTTTGTACAGTCCTGCAGTGTTAGTGCAGGAAGTAAGACCCCTTCCTGCTGGAGATGGAACTCACAAATTTCTTGAGGACAGAGTGCTGCCAGCTGAGTCAGTTGGCACTGACAAAAACTCAGAAAATTACTAGAAGGGTTAAGTTCATGTTATATATGGAATACTAAAGATCTAATCAGCAGTCCATGTCATCAGTAGGTGTAGCTTTTTATCACTAATGTTCCTTACGGGCACATCTCATGCAACAGAAAAGGAGTATTTAAACTTTATTTTATTCATTTTCAAAAAAAATAAACAGATTAACCAGTCCAGAAAAATAATTACATACAGGCTAAATATACAAAACAAAATAAACAAAAAAATAAGCTTTAAAGGTAAGTACATCCTAACAGGGATCAAAACAAGCTAATAAATTGGGGTCAGAGCAAACAAAGAGCATAAACATTGTCATGCACCATGATTGTGGTCAGTTAAATGGAGATTCTAGACCAAAACAAATACAGTGAGTACTGTGGTGACTGGAAAGCGGGACAGTGCTTGAAGACTGAAAGAGAGCGACAGTGGTCCCACTTCACAAATCAGGGAGCAGGGAGGAGGCTGGAAATTACTGTTCAGCGAGCCTCACATCGGTGGTAGGAAAACTGATGAAGACACTGCTTAAGCAAAGAATAGTAGCACATCTAGAATCCAGCAGGCAACCAGACCCAAAACAGCACGGTTTCACAGCTGGAAGGACATGCCAGATAAACCTGGTCAACTTTTTTGACTGGGTAACGAAGGCAGTGGACCAAGGAGGAGCGGTGGATGTGGTTTATCTGGACTTAAGTAAGGCCTTCAACTTGGTTCCACACAGAAGGCTGGTAAAGAAGCTGGACCACAATGGCGTAGGTAAGGAAGTGTTGGGTTGGGTGAGCAACTGGCTAAAAGGAAGAACACAGCGGGTGCCGGTAAATGGAGTGGTATTGACGGAGAGGGAAGTAACTAATGGAGTGCCTCAGGGATCGGTGCCGGGGCCCCTACTCTTCAATGTATTCATAGCCGACATTGGTAATGGATTGGAAGGTGTGTCTGTTTGCAGCTGACAGCAAAATCTGCAACAGAGTGGACACCCCAGAAAGAGTCAAGAACATGGAATCAGACCTGAGGAATCTCGAGGAGTGGTCAGATGCCTGGCAGTTGAAGTTCAATGCCAAAAAGTGCAAGGTCATGCACTTAGGCAAGGGAAACCCCAAGGTAGGACACTATCTGGGAGGGGAGCAGCTGGCATGCACCAACCAGGAGCGAGATCTAGGAGTCATTATATAACATGACTTGAAGGTGGGGAAGCACTGAGAAAAGACGTCACTAAAGGCCAGTGGTATGCTGGGCTGCATAGGGAGGGGAAATCACGAGTCGCAGAAAGGAGGTGGTAGTGCTGCCACTTTACAGGGCACTGGTGCGCCCCCACCTGGAGTACTGCATACAGTTCTGGAGGCTGCACCTTAGGAAAGACATTGATAGGCTTGAAACGGGGCAGAGGAGACCCACAAAAATGATTCAGTCTGCATCAAATGGCATATGAGGATAGGTTGAGGGAGAGGGGGACATGATTGAGACATTCAAGTATATCAAGGGTATAAATATGATAGGGGTACAGGAGCTCCTTCAGGAGAAGAAAATCATGAGAACTAGAGGACATGATATGAGGCCTAAGGGTGGGCAATTCAGGAGCAATGTTAGGAAGTTCTTCTTCACTGAGAGGGTGGTCGACCCTTGGAATTGCCTGCCCTGGGAAGTGGTGGAGGCCAAAATGGTAAATGGGTTCAAAAAACACTTGGGTCAAGCACAAAGCTTATCATTTCATAGAAAGGATGGGGGGGGGTAGTTACTCATATCGGGCAGACTGCATGGATCTTGCAGTCCCCTTCTGCCGTCAATTTCTGTGTTTCTATAGAAAGACTGGACTTGAACACCTGCAAGCTAGAAGCATTCCTCACATGGAGAGGAGTTTGTTCCAGGTATCTAGTGCTGCAAATGCAAAGGCCTTCCACCAAATTCACACTTTATCCTGGGAATTGAGAAGGTAAGTGCTACTGCTGAATGAAGTAGGGACTGCTTGACTGTGTGAGAAGGACTAGGAGTACTCAGAGATGGACTTTTCCTTATGCACAGCTGTACAACAAAGAAAGCCAGTGGTAGTCACGTCTGCTTGAGGGTCTTGTCCAGTTAAGCTGGTCATACAGTAGACAATGATGGGCAGTCGCAGGAGAGGATGAACCTGTCCATCTTTTACAAAGGATCCAGGGGCAGCAAAGTGGTTTTGTTTGCACAGCAGTATGTGATGTCTCCATAGTTGATGGAAGGCAGCAGGAAGTGGGAGACTACCTGCTTTCTTAAGTCAGCATTGATGCAGCATTTAGACCTGTACAGAAACTTGAGCTTGGGCCCTACAGTCGATAAGATGTGATCAACATGCCTACTGTACGTAAGTGATACATCAAGACAGATTCCAAGATATTTAAATACACTGACCTGCATGACAGTGTTGCCAGCTGGTGCTATGATTGGAAGTGGATCAGCTGAATGAGTTAGCAAGTTCCAAAGTCCAAACACCATATACTTAGGTTGCACTGAGGATCAGGCAGTTGTTGACAAACTGGGAGGAGACTGTGCTTAAATCGGACTGGAGTACTAAATTAACCTTGGCCAGTGTTGTTGCATTGAAGTAGAATATTGTGTCATCTGCATACTTTTGTAAATGGCACCACACACACTATGCTTTGAAGGTCATTAACAAAAATGAAGAACAGCAGAGGGCCAACGACTGAGCCCTGAGGAATCCCAAGATTTTATTTATTTGTTTCAGCTTCTTCCCAGATGTGTCCTGGGGCTGAGGGGTATGGACAACAGTACAACAGAAGAAAAAAGTAAATAATAATTAACAGCATTACAAAAATAGCAGTTATATACAGCAATACATTACATCAGAGGAGCATAATAATAAGGCAAAACAGTATAACAGGTACTTACGGTAGATAAAATTGAGTTCGTCAGGCAAGGAAAATTACTCATACCAGCATAGCAGGGAGAAAAACACACACAAAAAGAAGATACAAGCAAGGTCTGAGCTAATGCCTTGCATGGACACTAAGCTGGGTACTGTTACTCGGTAGTTTTCTAACCATTTGATGGCTTGTTGACTGAGACCTAGGGTCTTGAGCTTGAGAAGGAATACAGCATGATCCACCAAGTCAAAAAGTCTTGAAGTGGTCCATAAAATGGCCCCAGTTAGCAGAACATTATCCATAGCTATGCAGAGATCACTGGTGACCTTGAGCAATGCAGATACAGTGGAATTCTCCTTCCTTAAGCCAAACTGCATGGGAGAGAGCAGACTGTGCAGACTGAGAAGCTCAAGTCAACTCTGACTGAATGCACTTTTCCAGAACCTTGGAGAGGGCAGGAATGACTGAAATGGGTCTGTATTGATTCAAGTTCTGTTTGGCCCTTCTTTTGTGGAAGGGCACAACTCTAGCACATTTCCAGACAGTAGGTATCTCACCAAAGGAAAGGGAGATGTCTGACACTTGGGTGCAGATATGATGTGCTGCAAGGAGGGGAGGCTTTGGGTCAAGAGAGTCAGCACCAGCACTCCTGCTTGGGTTGAGTCACTTTAGTGCTTTGAGGACCTCTGCTGTACTGATCTGTCGGAAGTTAATGTGTGGTAGATCATGTGGGTCAGGCTCTGGCCTGCTTGATGACAGACCAACCATGGATGGCACCAAGGAGTTTGGAACTTGGTGGAGATGTTGAGGTTAGTGAAAAGGGTGTTAAGTGCATTTACAGTGTTGGGAAGAGAGATGGCAAGATCTACAGAGAGGTTCTGGATTTGACCAATTTGTTCCTGATTATTCATTTCAAACAGGTTTTTAGCCCCTGACCAGAATTTTCTTGAATGTTTGTTTTCCTCCCAGTAATGTGGCAGTAGCTCAATTTTGCTTTGCTACTGCTGATTTACTTAGATTCCAAAGTTTTCTGTAATACTGTCTGCCATTAACAGAACTTGTTTTTAGATCTGGTCAAGCAGCAAAACAATTTAGACAAATTGGCTAATTTGTGACATCGTGCTGTGAACAAAGACTGTGTAAAGTTGGAAGTCAAGTTTTCAGGAGAGGGTCAGGCAGGGCCTTCAAGGTACCAGATATAGCTGCCCCACAAGACACAATTACTGGGTTCAGTTTGAAATGGATATTCACAGCAGACTTTGAGACCTTTTAAGTTGTATTTTATTGTAAATACAAAGTGCAAACATGTACAGACTTTGCAGTTATGTTAACAACAGCTACTGTATTTAAAGCCGGCAGTGCTTGTTGCTTTAAATTACATTATATATTCTGTAGAATACTCATTTTTTCATTTAATAAAATAAATAGTTAAGTGGGTTTTCCTTGTCTCTAGAACTTATATATATAGAATAAAGGCTGGTGAAGTGTGTAATATGAGAATTTAATGCACATTGAGGTATGGGATGCTACATAAACCCGAAGGTGAAGCCGATGGGTTTATTAAAGCATCCACAGTGAGTGTTAGTAAATCTCATATAACTCCCCATCTTTATTTTATATAACTGGCTGGTGAGCAAATTTTTTCCAATCTGACTCCTGTGACAGACACACACACACACACACTTTCTCTCTTCCTCTCACTGCCTCAGTCTCCATTTCAGCACACACACACACACACACACACACACACACACGTGCTTTCTCTTTCCCTCTCACTGCCTCTAGCTACAGTTCAGCCTTTTGTTTTGTTTGTTTTTAACTTACAGTTTAGTTCTATTGGCAGTCAAGCACGGTCCTGTTTTAGTGATCGCCCCCATTCCAGCTTGCTCTATTTCCCCAACGAACAGCAGGATCCACCAGATATAACATTTTTTTATGTGTAAAAATAAGATGGCTCAGATAAACAGTGAAAAAGAAGAGTGTTTTGAGAATGACTGAGAAGTGTTTCAGTGGTGAAGCAAGGAGCTGCCATGTTTCAGGATCTGTTCAGCCCGCCCACACTGAGAACGAGAGACAATGACGGAGCACTAGTTTCTGAGTGACAGAGCGTGTGTTCGCGGTAATAACCTGCAGGTTATTACAGCAAATATCAACTCGGTTGAGCCCTAAGAAAAAATTGCTCACTAGTAATTATAGTAATATAACAGACATAGTATAATCTTGTTCACGATGAATAAAAAATTACCAACCATGTACAAATGACACAAAATATAGAGTTTAGGAATAAAAGAAGAAAGTGGAATTGTGTGTTTTGAGACTGTTAGCCGAGAGTTATTTTTATCTGGCTTAATTTTAAAATTTCTATGGGCTATTCTTTCGTTCACTGACAAAGAAGTTCCAGTATACAGTAGGTGAGCCTTCCATTTCTTCTCTTATTTCATAAAAGGGCAGCCCTTTAATGTTATGTTGGTCTTTCTGGTGCCGGCGCAATGTTGTTATCCACTCCCATTTGCTCAATCTGCTTTCCTATCTCAATCCAGTTTAAAGCCATCAGAAGTTTAAATCACCTACTTTCTAGTTTGGTATAGGGTAAAATTTAAGCACTAATTTTTTTTATCTTAAATACTGTATTGCATTTGTGTTCCCTTTCACGTGTGTGTAATGGATATTTGTATGTTGTAATTTTCTGACAACTGCTGGCTTAAGTCCCTTTTTGGAAAGGGATGCTGAATCTCCATGTGTTTTTAACCTGGTTACACACTATACACTAATGTCCTTTATTTGCAGCATGTCTTATTTGACACATTATTAAACATTACAATGAAAAAGATTCCTTTCACTTAATCAGAACACAGAGCTACAGGCCTGCCTTTCTCAGCTGATCTCTTCTTCCCCAGTGGAGATATAAAACACATGCTCATTCAAGGCCCTGATGACCACCCCCCACAGGAACTCCTGGAGTAATGACCTCCCTCCATTTATAAAGACCCATCTGAGATAAAGAAAATCTCCCCTTATAGGAAATAATATCCCATTTGTGCAACAGACTAATTGATTCCCAACGACTTCAGACGCCCTCCACAGAAAAACCACAGTAGGTAAGGATTTTTTTTTAATTAGATTTGTATTTTAAAAGCTTTGCAAGCTCCCTGGCCTTTTTTCTGCGCAAATAACTACTGTACATAAATGAGCAGTAGTACAGACTTTCCACAATACAGAATAATGACGGGAACCACACAAGGCTGTGTTCCATCAAGGGTTCTGGCGACAACACAGGTACCGTGAAAGTGAAGCTCAGAGGTATCTAATGTCATCAGAACCCCACTCAACTTGTGTGTGGTTGCCCATGTACTATTCTGTATGGTAAATGGTTTGAAACATAAAAATGCTGTTTTCTTCTTCTCAAGAGTTTTTCAGTTTAACATTTTTATTTAAACAGAAACCATCCATTGTAAACTGCCTGCATTTCATGTATGTATGTATTTTTGCCACCTCTTACCCTTTCCCAGGTCGCACCTGGAAATGAGCCTTAGCTCAGTGTGCTTTTCAGTTGTCATCTTTTAAATAAATAAATTAAAATACACAAATCCTAACCCAGCTACTGAAAACCCAGCCAGGTGAGGGTTTTTTGTTTCAATGTTATAACAGAAGACACAATGTTAGAAGAGGGCTGGGCTCTGTTTGTGATGGGAAAATTAAAGGAAAACTGCAGATGGCACAAGTTTCCATTCTAGTTAAAAAAGCTACTGTACCACAGAAGGATACAACAGATTTGTATGACCTCTGAACTGTGGTACAGCAACTTTTTAGTTAGGATGGGAATTCATGCACAAGGGGTATCCATATACTAGATAGAGGATTGTGTATGAGCAGTCATACACAACATATAGGATAGTGTATGGGAGCCTATACGCAACCATGCTATTCTAATACCGAGTGGTTTCCACTGACGATGAGGACCTCGAGAGCAAAGCCCGAGATCCCCATCGCCAATGGAAACCACAAGGTATTAGAATAGCTGGTTGTGTATGACGGCTCCCATACACTTTTCTATACAGTGTATGACCCCCCAAAATAAATATGCTTACTTCAGTAAGCCTCCATGATCAGTCCTTGCCACCGGATGCTCCCTTCTCATTTTGCCACTCCCCAGTCGTCTCGCACATGCAGCTCATCAACCGCCCTCTATCCAATAAACAGCGCTGTTTGGGGAAGGCTGTAATGTGACGTCCTCACTAACGCAGAACGAAAAGTCGTTCTGCGTTAGTGAGGACGTCACTACTGAAGCAGAACGACTTTATGTGTATGGATTTCATACACAACTCAATTCCACCACACACTATATCATATTACATTCAAATCTCAACGAAATTGTAATGTCAACAAAACAAATGCATTTTGGAAGTATTACTTTGAGCAGTTCTTAACAGAGGTGTGGAAGAGCTGAATAGTATTCCGAATACAAATCCGAATATTCAGGATCCTTCCTTAATTAGTGACTATTCGTATTTAGAAACCACAGTTCAGCAAGCGACTGAAAAAGAAGAAAAATAAATCATCCCCTACCCTCATAGCACCTGTCCAATGCACATTTAAATGAATCCTCCTTCCCACCACTCTTCTGGCACCCAACCAACCTCCCCATCCCAATCCCGTGACATCTGAATTGGAAGAAAAGATTTTCATCCACTTTTGTGTATGTCCTGATTCCCATCCTCCTTCCCCAGCCACAGTCCGGTAAATAAATGTTCCCACCCCAGCACCCGCACTATAGTAATTCTGGTCCCCCAGTAGGCAACCAGTACAACTAACCCACCTCCACGGTGGCCCACTATCTTGAATGAAAATGCTCACCTGCACTAGGTAATAAAATCCACCTGTAAAAAAGGAAAAAAAGTCACTCCCCATCCCCCACCCTCCTCCTACATATTTTAGTAATTTTGGTATTATGGTGGGCGACTGGCACAACCCACCCACCTCCATAGCTGGACACCGTTCAATGAATAAAAATGCTTGTGCACTTGCTCCAAGTACAACAAAACCAGCTGAACACTTAGGGTGGGGACCTATCTTTAAGTGTCAGCATGGCAGAGATATCCCTGTTTAAATCTGCCCTATTTTAAATCAAGGCAGCAGTGATTTCAGACAGGAAGCTATTTTACTACTGAACAAGCTGGGCTTGGCACCATACAATCTGCCCAACAGTGACAACTGCTGCTGCTTGTGTACCACATATAATCCCTGCACTTCCAATATCTACCTCATTTCTTTATAAAGCGCTTTGAGATACAGTGTATAATTGTATTTTAGTTTATTTTAGCAAGGTTAAACTGGAAATTGTCCATCTCAGCTGAACGATGAAGAACCCCTGCAAAACAGTTTTCTCAAGATATGAAAAATCCAGACACCAAACTTCATGACTTGATCTAGCCAGATTCACAGAACAATCACCATACTAGGCACTGAAAACAATGGTGCACCCATAAATGTACAACAAGCAGAAGCAATGCTTCTTTTATCCCATGGATTGTTAAGAATTTCAGATCACTACATCAGATGCGGAACTCTAATCCACTCTATTATGGAAGTTTAACCTTTTTTGTTACCCTTGCTAAAATAAATAGACATCTTTGTGGAGTGTTCTTGTTCTATGACTCTCTTAGGCCCTGGACACACTACAGAACTGTGCTTGAAAACCATTTTTAAAACCAGTTTAGCTAAACCATTTCAGTGCAGCCACACTACTCAGTAACCATTTTTGAAAACGGTTTAGTGTGGCCACACTGCTAGTGTTAAACCTGTTCTCCCTGTAACTATTTTGTGTGAAGTCCAACACACAGAACTGTGCTTGCCTGGACACACTGCAGCTAGAACTGTTTTAGTTAAACCATTACAGCTTAAAACACTTTTGCTCCTGCACAGACCTGTAAGTAAAACCATGCTGGCTCTAAAACATTTTTAAAAATGGTTTTAAGACTAGGTATCTAGCTGGGTTTAAAAACACTTTTGTTAAAACGTTTTAAGGGGCTTGTAGTCTGTCTGCAAACAGTGCTAGGGGAATTTAAACTGTTTTAAGGCACTTAAACCGTTTTAAGTTCCCCAGTGTGTCCAGGGCCTTAATTGATATCAGTTTGCTACATGTATGTGACCAGATACCCAGGGTTATGATCATTTTAAACCAGTGGCTGAAAATGGAGCATTCTGATTGGCTTACAACATTTTAAAAGGGATATATTAATGGCTGGAAACCCTAATGTGCAGCAGAACAATAAGAATGTTTAACTATAAAAGCATTAATTTAAAAAAAAGTAAATATTGTGTTTAGTTATATTAAGACACACAAATAATTGGGTTACAGTCATTAATTTAAATCTCCGAGCATAAATCACTCGGCTTACGAACCCCTACAGTTAGATAACTGCTACCTTTGGGAAAATTAGTTTGCATACTTGTGAAAGGAGACAAAAAAACAAGTATCAAGTCAGCGTGTGGGATGCAAATAAAACAAAAGGGTTTGATTAAATGCACACTAAAAATAGAGTTAGAATCAAAGTTTAGCCCACAAATCTTCTTCATGAATTATATATAAAGAAGAAATCAATAAGTTGCATACTGTTTAGTGTCACAGCGCACCCTATGGTGGTTGGTCATTATGGCACAAACTGTGTGGGTAACCTCACACAGCCGACCAGACCATGCCTACATTACAGGTCCTACAGACATCTTCCAATTCAATGGAAGGGCCTAGGAGAAAATAGGTGGGTCAGGGTAGATGGCATGGCCTCCTACCATTACACCATTAACAGTTGCTCTGACCTGTTACGCCCAGGACTGAAGGAACTCAGCAGTTTTTGGAGGAGGGGAGAGGAGCTCACCTTTGGTTTGGGAGAGGAGTAAGTTTATTTATTTATACATCAGTTTACAACCTTTGAGCCAGCGGCTCGTTTCCAAAGGTACCTCATCACAAAGAGGACAATACAAAGTACAACAGTTCGTTACATCATTGTAGGTAACATCATTTTTTTTTTTTTACATCATAGCAGGCAACAGTAAGGCAGATATATGCTGTAAATTACTTTGTTTACAACAGTGTAACCGGTTAGGTATTGACAGGTATAACAGTTATTTGGATAAGACTGAGAGGAAAGCAAACATTGGTTAAGCAGACAAATTAGTCTTGAGCAGGGACTGCTAGGTTAGTAAGAACAGGTGGCTTTGGGACAGGGTATGTGATAGTTAGGGGGGCATGCCACTCTAGGAGTTTTGTCAGTTGTTGATTGTGAAGCTACTCAGAGAGTTTTGTCGGGTACAATGAGCTTGAACACCTCTGACGAGGGACAAACACAGTCGCATGTTAAATAGCTGACTTCTAAGTCGGTTTTAAAACTGGAGATTGAGCGGATATCGGTGATGGAGCTGGGGAGGTATTGTACCAGGTGGGGCTCTGTAGTAGAAGGACCGTTGATCATGTGTGGTCCTGGTTCTTGGGATAGAAAGGGTGGCCCTGGAGGAGCTACGAGTTTGGACTAAGGGTTGAGCTAGGTGAATAGAGGCTGTCAGACCGGAAGGGGATAGTCCAAGGAGTGTTTTTTTCGTTAGGAGGCAGGTTTGATATCTGAGCCGTTCATCCAGGTTGAGCAGCTTTGCGAAGTCATATAGCTGGCAGGTATGGGTTAATCTGGTGGCTCCCGTGATTAACCTACAGGCCTTGTTCAAGGTGTGTCGAATTTTATTGAGGGCAGTCTTATCCGCGGCACCATAGACAGGCAGGCCATAGTCCACAAGGGACAAGATTGAGGACGTGACTGTTAGTCGGAGGGCCTCGGGGGGAGGCAGTGCTTGTAGCGATACAAAGGATACCTAGTCGCTGTATTTGCAGTGGAGGCTAGAGTATCAATGTGGTCGTGGAAAGTGAGTGCAGAGTCAAAGGAGACCCCAAGGTACTTGTGCAGGTGGACTTGCTCGAGAGGAAGATTAGAGCCAGGGAGGATACGGAGTGGGAAATTACCGAGTTTGTTTTGGGGATGGGCAAAGAGCATGGATTTGTTTTTTTTTAGATTAACTACAAGTCTGTGCTTTTTGAACCAGGCTTCAGCATCACTGAAAGCTAGTTGCAAGGTATCTTGAAGAGAGATGGGGTTTCGGTGGGTGGCAAAGATAACGGCATCATCTGCGTACAGCAGGATTTTTCCCGTGCAAGCTCTGGGCATGGTATTGAGGTATAGAGAGAAGAGAAGTGGGCCTAGGATGGAACCCTGGGGGACTCCGGATCGGATGGGACATGTATTGGAGAGGGTTCCATTAATTCTAACACGCTGAGAGCGGTCCGACAAATAGCTGGAGCACCAGGAGACCGGGCCGGCGGCAAAGCCGATGCGATAGAGGGCATCCAACAGTAGGGGGTGGGAGACAGTGTCGAATGCCTTTGAGAGGTCAATAAACACTGCCCCTGCTAGTGAGCCCGAGTCAAGGGAGGAATGCAGAAAATTTGAGAACTCAATAAGGGCAGTGCTGGTGCTGTGACCTGCACGGAATCCATGCTCTTCATGGCAGAGGATGTTGTATTTGGTCAGGTAATCTGTGATTTGGGTTGCCACCCAGTTTTCAAGGGCTTTGGAGAGGGTGGAAGGATGGAGATAGGCCGGTAGTTCCCGGCTGAGGACCTGTCACCTCCTTTGTGTATGGGCAAGACTGAGGCTGTTTTCCAGCTTGAGGGGAATTGACCCAGGCAGAGGGACTTGTTGAGCAGGGTAGTTAGGGGGGCAAGGACCTGATCCAGGACCCGGCGGAGGATACTGGGGTCCAGGGAGTCGCTGCCAATATAATTGCTCTTAAGAGCTTGAAGCAGGTGTGGCCTAGCTTCCTGGGGGGTCACCCTGCGTAAGTGGAAGCTAGGATATTGGAAGTCAGGGGCGGGTAGGGTTGAAGGAGGGTCAAAGAAGTCTCTGGGGAGGACCGAGCTGAGGTCTGTGAATGATGTGTTGAGGAAGTTGGCTATGTGGGCAGGGTCAGTGGAGACAGAGCCTCGATGGTGATCTGGGAGGGGAGGAGAGCGCGTTCTCATTTAGTTGCTTAATGTTGTCCCAAAACTTACTGCCGTTTCAGGAGGAGGTAAGCGCACTTGATAGTGATCGGCTTTGCTTTCCTGATGGCCCATGTGCATTTGTTTCTAGCGGCATTGTAGGCCTGTCTGTCCGCAGCACTGCCTGTTTCAGTGGCCAGGTGCCACAGGTTATCCCTGTGTTTTAGCAGTTGCAGCAGGGACGGGTAATCCAGGGGCATTGCGGACTTTGGTCCGGACTGCTGTCATGGGAGCCAAAACGCCACAGGCATTGTTGAAGGTTTGGGTGAAGAAGGTGGGCGGTGTCAACATCAGAGGCATGGTGTATGGGAGACCAGTTAATTTGGGCAAGATGTAGCTTAAGGCCTTTTAGCCCACCTGGTCTGAGGCGCCGACGAAGAGTGGGATGAGCCGTGGGTTTGGGAGTGGGGGTGGCCCAGTGGAAAATGATAGGAGAGTGGTCACTAATAGAGTCCGGAAGGACCTGGGTATCATGGATTTGTAGAGGGCGGTTTGTGAAGACCACGTCTAGCAGTGTGCTGGTACCTTTCTTTGTGTTAATTCTGGTGGGTTGGGAGACCAGTTGGGACATGTCAATGGCTGCGAAAGAGTCACGGGTGAAGTTGATGGATGAGCTGAGCCAGTTAACATTCAGGTCACCTACAAGGACTTGGTCAGCTGTGTGAGGTACGGTTGAAAGATAATCAGTTAGCGAAGCCAGTGCCACAGTTTGGTTTTTTGGGGGAATGTAAGCAGCAGTGAGATAGAGGGGACCCCTAGAGGGGTCGGGAGTCAGCTTGAGGGTTAGGGCCTGCGCTCCATGGGCGAGAACAGGGGAAGGGAGTGTCAGTCCAGTGAGAGAATCCCTGGTGTATATCGCACACCCCCCCTCTGCCTACACAATCCTCCCTGTGGAGGGAGAACCCAGGAATAGTGACAAACGAGTCTGGCGTGGATTTTGATAGCCAGGTTTCCACCACCGCGATGACATCAGGCCTATGTGAGGTGATCCAACATTGGAGGGAATCTAATTTTTCATCAGGCTGCGTATATTCATAGGCTAATGCAGAGCCTGGGTGACCCTGTAGGAGGTTTGAGGAGCTGGCCAGGGTTCGGATGAATGTTGCCTGTCAGAAGTAATAGTATAACCACAGCCCTGGCCAGTGCAGTGAGAGGGTGAGCTTTCGATATGTATGTCGTGTGGAGGGGGGGTGCTTTTGGGCACACTGGGTGGGCAGGGTTTTCCAGGCTGTGAACGTGAGGAGGATAAGTCTCAAGTGGGCGCCTGGGGAAGTAGTAGTAGGGAGAGGACTGGGGGGAGGGTGCTGATGACTGGGGCAGACGATGAGAGTAAGGTGTGGCAGGGCTAGCTCCAGAAAAATAGTAGGATCAGGTGCCATTGTGCCAGGGGGGGTATTAGGTTGGAGAGACAATGGTGCCAGGGTGAGGATGAAAGGGAGGCATTGTTATAAGAGGGCTAACATATTGCTCGTGGTTGCAGCTGGGTGGTAGGTTGAAGTTGTTTTTGCGTCACTCAGCAAGTGTGGATGCCACTTTGGAATAGTGGTAGTGACACGGACTCTGGTGTCCAGGGTATCAGGTTCAAGACCAACTCAGGGCAGTTGGACACGGGACCTAGGTAAGAGCCGTGCTCCACGTTCTTCGGCCAGGACACAGGGTAGGTTTGGGACCAAAAAGAGGTGCTTAATAGCGACTCCTAGTGGCCACTTGAGAAAAGGCGTAAAGCCGAATAGCAGGAGATCTAGGCAGGATTTAGTACAGCATCAGGTGTGGAAGCGGACAGAGCCTCTGTGGTCAGGAAGATAGGATGAGGGATAGGATGTTGGAGAAATCCAGGATAGGTGGTTAAACCAGGATGGGCTTGGGGGTGGAAGGGAGGGGGTCCAGGAATAGGCTAGTATTGGATCAGGTGAGGAGGTAGAGAGGGCTGGGGGAGAAGGGAAGAGGACAGGTAGAAAGAGGGTCCAAGGAAAACAGGGGGGAGGCTTACAAAACTAGGAAAGCTTGAGGCAGTAACAGAGGGTCCCTCTAGTGGCTTGCAGGTATAACCTGCAAAGGGAAAAAAGGGGACTTAGTATTTCAAGCCACAGGAAGTGATGCCATCAGGTGGGGACTATAAACAAAGGGATGACCGTGGGAGGGTGGCGGCTGGGGCGGGCAGGCACACGTTGATCACCTGGCTAACCTCTTCACAGGTGCTGAATAGAGGTTGTTAAATTACCTCTAAATGCACCACTGACTTTCGGCCCAGGAGGGAGCTCCGTCCTTCCCAGTGGGTATTTCTCTCCTTGGGAGTTCACCCAGCAATAGGCTTAAGGGGGAGTACAAAGGTGGGGGGCAGGTCTGAGCTTGCAGGAAAGGGCGTAAGTGCATCCTGGCTCTGGTGTTAGTGAGCAAGACACATGGATGGATGCTGTTACCTTGGCAGGTATCAGGTTTGCAGACCAGCAAAGGAGACCCCAGCCCTAGCCAGGGGGACAAAGGTGCAAAAAGGAGAAGCAACTGACCAAGAAAAAAAGGCCTGGGGGCCATCACTGATAGAAAACTAAAGCTGTCACCACAATATCCAGCAACAGTATGTAAGTTAACATGAATGCTGGTCTGCACTAAAAAGTGGCATAGCATGACAAGCCATGAAAGTCATGGGATTCTATTGCCTTAAAAGGCAACTGGTCAGGTCACATCTAGAGTACTGTGCGCCATGCTGGCCTCCACAATATAAACAGATTTTGTGGCAATCATGAGGGTTCCACACAGAGAAACCAAACTGACTAAGAGAATGGAGGGGTTCAGCTATGAGGAGGAGGAACATTTAGACACGCTAGGTATGTTTTCCTAGGAAAAAGACAAAAGAAAGATATGATTTTAGCTTAAAAAATTAAAAGGATTGCATAAGGTAAGTTAGAGGCAACGCATAACTCATAGTTAAAGAACTTGTGTACTGCCTAAAACTAAGAATAGTTTCTAAAAGCCGTCAGCCATTACCTTTCATATCTGAGGTACTTTTTCTTTTCCCTTTGGTTAATTAGAAGATTGTTTACCTAATGTTAGTAGGTGAGCTGTGTGGAACAGTACTCTGCTTGGCAGCTGACATAGCTAGCTCCCCCCCAAAATATCATCAGCATTGTGACATCACTGACTGTGACATCACTGCTGCTTGGAATCGGCTATTAAGTAGCTGCCAGGTCAGTCACCTGTGATGTCACTGTCAATGAGATCACAATGCTGATGATGTAGTGGGGTTGGGGGGGGGTAGAGACAGATTTGTCAGCTGCCACGCTGACAGTGATTCCACACATCCAGCAGAGTGTTATCACATAGAAAACTTTCTAATGAGCAAAGGGAAAAAGAAAAATATGTTAGAAATAAAAAGTTACAACTGACTACTTCTTAAAATTTGCACCATCTTCTTGTCGGTCTGTTTTGGTTCCGCTAGCTCTTTAAAGAGTAGCCGACACCCCTGGAAAAACTTCTGAAACATTATACTTTGTCATAACTCAGTTTAAATTCCATATATCTTCTGGATTTCTCTGCCCTATTTTTTTATGTTTGCATGCACAAGCATGAGCAGCAAACATTCTATTACGAAGAACAGCATTTCAGAGGTGTGTCACTGTCAAGCCAATTGCAGCTCAAGCTGCAATGGGTTAGGCAGTTACAAACCAATGACCAGGCACTCTGGTCATGACACTGCTCAGTGCTTGCTGGGCGGAAACTTTGTGTAGTTGAAAGGAGCCAGCAGCTCTTACCAGACAGTGCCTGGCTCATTTCAACTATGTAATGCTGCCCAGCAATTAGCTAAGCAATGCGGGGGACACTCTCTCTCCCCCCTCAACGTGCTCCACTATGTTGGCTGACGCCATCAAGCCACACATCACTGCCATCACCTTTGTCTGTTTCATGAGTAGGGTGCACCCCTCCCGCCCCTCGACTAGATCTCAAGGTATCTTCTGATATTGGGGTGCTCAATCCCAGTGCCAGCTAGTACACCCCCAATGGCCTGTTTCCACTGTGCAACACTGGGAAGCCCACGCCAGTACCGCCAAACATGACAACCATACTGGGTGCCCAATCCCCAGTGATGGTACCTCAAATAAAGAAAACCATCCTCATAGTCTTTTTTCCTTTTTTTAGATCTCTGTTAAAAAAGGAAAATGGTTCATCAATGTCTGTCAAGCTGCAGACATACCTCCCACTTGACCCTTCCATCAGCACTCAACCCCCCACCCCTTACGTACCTACCAGGGATCCAACACCATAATCCTCTCTGGACCAGAGACATGTCCTCATTCTTCAACACTGGACCAGGAACTGAGGAAATCAGGCATGTTGTCAATGTATTTTTATTTTATTATTTTAGTCTTTGGTAACCTGGTAAGGCCCACTAGGCACAAGTGCCTGATTTCAGGGGTGACCTGGGAGCACTGGGGGTTATGTGACTTGCTGAGAGTCACACAGAATGGAAGTTGAGGTTGTGGGAATCAAACCCAGGTCTGCTGGATGTACCAAGCTCATACACCGCTCGTTACTCTAACCTCTAGGCTATACTGCCAGCCCAATTTCAATGTGTTTTGAATTTATACTCATAACTTGGTCATTTTTTAAATACCCCCCCCCCCAAAAAAAAACAAATATTCAACCTAACCTTTTTGGGATCCCACCTCATGAACAAGCAGGTGAAATTACTTTTTTGTCTTCTCCCACTCCACCAACAAGCCCCTTCAGCCCTTACAGATTCCCCCAACCTCGTCACCTGCCATCTCTGGGACTTACCTTTGGGTACCACCAAGTCCTCCACAGATTGCCCCCTGTGGCGAGGCCATCGAGGAAACCCCCAAACCCTCCTCTGGTGCCAAACTAAGTCTGATGGTAAGCAGTGAGAGGTCTGCCGGAACCCGTGGGGTGGCGTCCTGCCGCTGGTGGGATTTTTCTGGTGTTGTCTTTGGTTCCCCAACCCATGGATGCTTTGTGGAAGCGAAGGCTGGATATACATGTCAGAGGATGCTGACATCTTCTGCCAGTGAGCTGCCCTGCCTGGAACTGCTGCCCAACTTGTACCGCCACCTATGGTCACCTAGGTGGCAGCACTGAAGCGGAGCAGTCTGCCCACCCTCCCTGAAGGAGGACAGCTTCCACTGGGTACTCGATTCTCCCCCCCTCCCGGACGACCTCCAAGTGACCAGAGTCTGTTCCCGAGCGTGGGTCACCAATGTAAGCGGCAAATGAGGCATGGTGTGTCTGCCCTCTGTGCCACTGGTCCAGCTAAGTAGGTGAAATTCTTTAACAAGGGCCAAGAAGGGATTTCGCAATTGCTCTGCAAAATCACTTTCTAGGTGGGACTAGAACATTTTCACCTATCGGGTTCACGAGCTGGGGTCGCAGGATGGCTACGATAAAAATTTGGAGTTGAAAGTATTGAAAAACAATTAAGTTATGAACGTACATTGAGATTTTTCAATGCTCTCATAACTTTGGCAATTTTCAAAATTCTGACTCCAAATTTTCAACATAGCCATTATTCACACCACCTCATGAACGTGGCAGCTGTCATTTTTCAAATCCTGGCCAAATGTTTTTGCACCTGTGGTGCAAAATGACATTCCTGCAGGATTTGAAAATGTTCACACAGGTTCACAAGGTGGGGTCCTAAGTAGACTATGCTGAAAATAGGGGGTCAAAATATTAAAAAACAACAAAGTAATGAATGTACATTGACATTTTTCAATGCTTGCTCATAACTTTGGTAATTTTCAATATTCTAACCCCAAATTTTCAACATAGCCATTTTCACACCACCTCATGAATGTGGCAGCTGTCATTTTTCAAATCCTGGCCAAAACTTTTCACACCTGTGGTGCAAAATGACATTCCTGCAGGGATTGGAAAATGTTCACCTACCAGGTTCACAAGGTAGGGTCCTAAATAGACTATGCTGAAAATATGGGGTCAAAATATTAAAAAACAACAAAGTAATGAAAGCACATTGACATTTTTCAATGCTCGCTCATAACTTTGGTAATTTTCAATGTTCTACCCCAAATTTTCCAACATAGTCATTTTTTCACACCACCTCATGAATCCAATAGCCACCATTTTTTGAATGCTGGCCAAAATGTGATTTCGCACTTGTGGCACACAATTACTTTTCGTCCAGTATTTTATAAATGACACCTGTCATGTATGTTTTGGGGTGGGGGGGGGTTATAAAAACACTATGTTGGAATTCCGGGGGCAAAACTGTTACAAAATAATAAATAATACAGTAATGTTGTTTTCAGGGACAGCCACTGGCCCAGTGGGGACCACGCCGCCTTCCCGCGCTAGTCACACGAGTCGGCTGAAAGGGCCAGTAGAGAGGAGAAAGGCGCTGCAGCATGCAGCACTGGTCCCAGTCTGTCAAGGGACAGAGCAGTGTTCTGGTGCACACACAACACCTTGTGGCAGGCCATGGAGTCTTCTGTCACAAGGGGTTGACACACGTTCGAGGCTTGATGGGCCCATGCACTGTGTCTGGACAAGTAGACTAGACTGATGGGTTTTAAGTACAGCACAGGCACAGAACTACAGTTAGTCGGAAGTCAGGATCCACCACAAATTACTCATCTCACTATGCATTCCTGCCACCCACACCATATATGTAAACATTACGACATTGAAAATGCTTGTTTTTCTTGCTGGGTACTTATGATGTACACAGGACCTTCTCCTTTAGACTCTGCAACTTTATAGCTGCTTTCTTGGCAACATTTTGTTAAGTCACAAGGGAAGAATTAGGAATCTGACATCAAGTAAGTGGCATTGGTGGTGGTGGTTGAGGGTGGTTAACAGAAGGAGATCAGTTCTAATGTGCAAGGACCCAGTGTTCATGCATATATCCTTAATAATACAGCTCAAAAGTAATAGTAATGCTGAAAGCATATCAGGCATAAGTTATGTTTCTAAACTGTTTCTAGCGCTAGTGTCAATAGCTTTTTTAAAGAGCTTGTGATGCCTTTGGGGAAACTTGGGAAATGATTCACAGTTCTAGTTGTATTTCCCATGTTTCCTGATTGTTATCTTCCCTTAGTCTTTATTACTAAGGACATATGTATAGAAATATGATCCGTACCCTTTAGACTTCTGCTGCTCTTTGTCTACATGTGATATCGTGATCTCCTGCTTGTTACATCATAACCATTTTCATAGCAACCAGCTGTTTATTTATAAAGGATTATGACCTCATGTGTAGACAGTCAGAAGGAGTACATGAAGCCTGAGGGACAAGAAATACAGGTTACTCACCTGTAACAGGAGTTCTAGGAATGGTATATATTGTTCATCCACACTTATTGGCAGGTTCCTTGCCACTTTAAATCTTGCCGGAAGGTCTTCAAGCTGGCTCCTCCCACCCACCCGGGTGGTAAAACTCTCGGCTCCGCCCCATGACGCCAGATCTGGCCCGCTGGAAGCTCAGGTTGTGCGTGCTTGACGGGCCTGGAGGTTGAAATCAGGATGAACAACATATACCATTCCTAGAACCCTGTTACAGGTGAGTAACCTGTATTCTAGGACATGGATATGTTGTTCATCCACACTTATTGGCAGACTCCTAGCAGTTCTCCGGGAGGAGGAGGAAAGGCGCACACCCCGATACTTACTTGGGAAATAAAGACTGGAGGACCGAGGCCCCAAACCAGCATCCCGGCGTGACTCAAGGTCAATGTGCTAATGGGCAATAAGGTGTGTGCTGACTTCAGGTAGCAGTCCTGCAGATTTCCTGCATAAGGGACGTCCTGGAAGCAGCCACCGATCGTAGCAGTATGACGGGCAGAATGAGCTCTTATCCTCTGGGAGGCTCCATGCCCGCCAACTATAGCAGCGATCTATGCAGGAGGTGACCCACCTGCCTATCGTCCGCTTGGCTGCAGGTCTGCCAGAGTGCGGCTTCAGCGTGGGTGACAAACAGCTAGCGAACCCCTCTCCCGAATTTCAGCAGTAAAGCTGTATAATAATGACCCTTCTAGGGTCCAAGTGCGGAGCCTATATTGGCCTCCAGGTGTGATTGGGGTAGAACACCGCAGAGTCAGCACCTGGTTAAGGTGAAACTCCAACACCACCTTTGGAAGGAATTTCGGGTGGGGGCGCAGGACAACCTTGTCCCTGTGGAAGACTAGGTAAGGAGACTCGATGCAAAGTGCCTGGAGCTCTCCCATCCTTCTGGCTGACGTGATAGCCACCAAGAAGGCGGTCTTCCACGACAGGTGAGAGAGATCACACCTGTGCATTGGTTCGAATGGCTTGCCCATGAGCTTTGCCAGTACCAGCAGTAAATCCACGGAGGTGGAGGTTCTCGACGAGGAAATGTGATCAAGGCCTTTGAAAAGCACCCGACCACCTTTTCCTGCGCCACCGACTGCTCCCCGGCCCGCGCCCGGTAATCAGAGATGGCTGCCAGGTGCACCTTTAGGGTCGTCGACCTAAGCCCTTGACTAGAAAGGGACCATAAATAGTCCAAAATGCTTGCTACAGAACAGGAGGAAGGGTCCAAGCCCTTGCCCTGACACCAAATGGAGAATCTCTTCCATTTGAAGGCGTAGCATTTTCTGGTCGACTCCTCTACGGATGCCTCAACGACATCGAGACCTCGGGAAAGACCCAAGGTCCTGGAACTCTAGCCGCTCAGGAACCAGGCTGTCAGGTGCAGGGATTGAAGGTCCGGATGGAACACCTTCCCTGACTAACTGAGAGCAGGTCCGGGCGAGCTGGAAGCTGCCTCGGGAGCCTGTAGCTGAGGTTGAGGAGATCTGGGTACCAGAACTGGCGGGGCCAGTCTGGGGCTATCAGAATCACCTGCGCCTTGTCCCTCCTTGCCTTGAGAAGCACCTTGTGAATCAAGGGAAATGGGGGAAAGGCATAAAAGAGGCCCGGGGTCCACAGCCTCGAGAAGGCATCCCCCTGCAGCGAGCCCTGCTGAGGGGGGCGGGCATAAAACAGCCTCAGCTTCGCATTCTCCCTGGAGGCAAACAGGTCCACCTGAGGTGAGCCCCAGTGGGAGAACAGATCTTGTACTACCTCCGGCAGGAGAGACCACTCGTGAGATGCAGCCCCTATCCAGCTCAGGGCATCGGCCAGGGTGTTGGAGGCTCCTGCCACATGAATGGCTAGGAGATCCGCCTCCAGGCTGCGCACGAGTGACCAAATGCGGAGAGCTTCCTTGCATAGAAGCATGGAGCGCGTCCCGCCCTGGCGGTTCAGGTAGTACATGGTCGTGGTATTGTCCATCTGGACTCGGACCACTTGACCCCGGAGAAACGGAGCAAAGGCGTGAGAGCTAGGCGGACCGCTTGGAGCTCCAGCAGGTTGATGTGGCATCGGGACTCCCGGGGACCAGAGGCGTGCACTGTGTTCCCCAGATGGGCACCCCAACCCATCAGAGAGGCATCGTCGATAGAGAGACCCGGCCGCGGGCGGACAAACGGATGCCTCCTGCAGATGGAATGGAACGGTCCACCACTGGAGAGTGTTCCACATCTCCTGGGTCACTATCACTAGCTGGTCCAAAGGATCGCAGCGTTGTGACCACTGGCTGGCCAGTCCCCACTGAAAGGGGCGCATGTGCCATGCCCAACGGACCACGTTGGTACAGGCCGCCATGAGACCCAGGAGGCGCAGGAAGTCCCGGGCAGGGCGCGATTGCCCAACCAGAAATGATTGGGCAAAGGAGGTAGGAACCTCGGCCCTGTCTGCCGGGAGCCGTGCTCTGGCTCGAAGACAGTCGAGCTCTGCCCCGATGAACAGGATCACCTGCTTCGGCTCGAGATCCGACTTGGCCTCGTTGATGAGAAGGCCAACTTGAGAGCAAACCTGGAGGGCCAGATCTCTGGACCGCTCCACCTCCCGTCTGGAGGGGGCTGCTATCAGCCAATCGTCCAGATAAGGTACACCGGACCCTCGGCGCTGCAGGAATGCTGTCACCACTGCCATGCATTTGGTGAGAGACCCTGGGAGCTGGAGATAAGCCGGAAGGGCATGGCTCGGAACTCGAAGAGGATCCTCCGCTCGAAGCGGAGGAATCTCCGATGTGATGGACGGATAGGGCGTGAGAGAACGTCCTGTAGGTCCAGAGAGCAGAACCACATGCCGTGTTCCAGAGATGGTATTATCTGCACCAGAGTGACCATCCTGAAGGTTCGAGACCTAGGAACTTGTTCAGGTCGTGTAGGTCGAGAATGGGGCGCCAGCCCCCCGTCCGTTTCGGAACCAGGAAATACCTGGACACGAACCCCGGGTCTGAAGGGGGGTCCTCCACCTCCGTGATCACCTCCTTTTGGAGGAGGAGAGCAATGTCGGCTCGGCGAGCCGCCAGTGAGGCTGCGGACCCCGAGGCCCCCCGAGATGCGACGGCTCTGAAGGGCGGGGCCTGCTCGAATTCCAGAGGTAGGCCTTTTCCCACCACCTCCAGTACCCACCTGTCCGTGGTAACAGCGGACCAGGTGGAAAGGAAGTGTCTGAGCCGTCCCCCCACGGGGGGAACCAGGGGTGAGGTGACGGGGATGGGGGCGACACCCCTCAGCCCGTCACTGGGCAGGCTTGGAGGAGGGACCGGCCGAGGGACCTCCTGGGCCTTTACCTCCCTGCTTCCTGTTGGAGGAAGCCGATGGCTTGGGTTTGGGATACCAAGCTCGAGCCTGCTGGCCCTGACGTTGCTGGGCCGGGCGCGCCGCGGGCGCAGAAGGACGAAAGGGCTTAGGCTGTGGCTTGTGGCCTTTGTCCTTCTGAGCGGAAGAGACCGAGTCCAAGGTAGCATTGGACTTCTCGATCCTCTGCAGGTGACCTTCCACCCCAGGGCCGAAGAGGTCAGTCCCCAAAAAGGGAACATCCGCCAACTTGTGCTGGGTATCTGAGGTAAAGGTGGATATCCTCAGCCAAGCCTGACGACGCATGGCCACTGCGGCCGCCACCGACCTGGCACATGAGTCCCCGATGTCTAACACAGTCTGGAGCTGCTGTTTGGCCACTGCCCTGCCCTGGTCCCGCACCTGCCTGACCGTAGTCTGCAGATCTGCGGGAAGATGAGGGACAACCTCATCCAGGGAGCCCAACAGGGCATGAGAAAAATGTGTCATGAGGACGGCCGAACTGGCCTGACGAAGGCCGAGAGAGGACGCAGCATAGACTTTTCGCCCGGCATAATCTAATTTCTTGGATTCCTTGTCGGGAGGTTTGTCCACATCCCTGGCGTTCCCGGCACTCCGGAAAACACTGTCGGTAACCAACCCATCGGCTGAGGGGTGTTCCGAAAAACCGGACAGGGAACCGGTGGACCGTGATATTTCCTGGCCAACCTGGCCGAAGGCGCAGGACAGGAAGCAGGGCGCTGCCAAAGTTCCAAGGCCGGACCCACTATGGCTTTGGCCACCAGAAAGGCCTCGTGGGAGAATCCCTCGGTCCAGAATCTCGTGGGGGATACCTGGCCTGTTTAATATGGGTTCGAGTCTCATCCCGGTGGACCCGAGATGAGTCGAAGCAACCCTAAGAAGGACGCAAGGGCTATCGTCCATTGACTGCCCTCCCGAGGACTCCAAGTCTATGCACTTGGAGAAGAGGGAGAACCATCATCGGACTCGAAAGTCCTCAAGAGCTGCCTGGCCTGAGCCACCTCCACCTGCCGAGGTTTATCGGGAGTGAGGGTGACAGACAGCCTACGGGGTAAACCCAAGGCCGACCGAGAATTTTTGGTCGGAGCCCCAACTAATGGCTGTGGAGGCGGAGGTTCCACCAGAATCGGTGGGGCAGCTGGAATTGGCCGAACAACCGGCCTGAGAACAGGCTCCTCGACTACAACGAGGGGTTGTTTCGGTTGCTCCGGTGACAGCCATTTAATGGCCGGGGAAGACAACTGGGTTGGCTTATTCCCAGTCAAAAGGAGCTGTTGCCACATGAGTTCCTCGTACTTCCGACACAACTTGCGCCCAAAGCCTCCTCGCTCCAAGGAAGAGCGGTACGCTGTCGCTGCAAGCCGAGATCGAGACCGCTTATGGCGGGCGGATCGGTTGGATCATGAGGATGTCCGAGACCGAGAGTCTCGACCAGGCCGAGGAAGGCGAGGAGAAGTGTCAGAATCGCACCCTCGCTCGGACGATCCCACTGAAGGCTCTGGAACCGGAGGCACAGACGAGCCGACGGGATCCTCAACTCCCACCAGGGGAACCGGGGAGAGGGGATTTTCAGCTTCTCCCGCTGACAACCCGTCTAACGGGTCGAGAAAAATCTCGACCGCCTCGACGGGAGTCTCGGTCAACTGGCCTGACGGGGACACCGTGAAGCCAGTGGCCGAAGCTGAGGGGTCAACCGAAGTCGTCAAGGGGAGGGGGATCTTTCCCGCTCCCAAGAGCGTTGACGGAGAGACTTACTTTTGCCCTTTCTGGACCCGGAAAGGTCCTGAAGAAGTTGGACCTCACCTTTGGTCGAGAGGGTCAGACAAAGCTCCTTAAAAGAAGCCGAGTACGAGGCACCGAGAGAGAGCGGGACAAATGCCGCAGCCGAGGTAGAAGCGGCCCGCGCCGCCTCCTCTTCGAGGGCGATCATCTGCTCGAGCTGATCCGCCGAGCCTGCCACCGCGGACACCGCCAATCGGGCCTCTTTAGATTTCACCGGTGGAATTCTTTTCTCGGGGCGCCCCAGTTGTAATCGGGCAGCACGGTCTTCAAGGACGTAGGCCGAAAAGGAAGAGCACAAGTCGCAGGCCTGCGGGTCGTGCTCAAGGCCCAGGCAGTAGACGCACGTGAAGTGCGGATCCGTCCTAGACATCTTCTGCCCGCAAGGGCACCTCCGAAAACCGGGAGTCGATTTGTCCATTGCAGCCGCGAGGAGAAGAAGATCTAAGTCTTTTTAGCAAAAAACTTTTTGATTTCGAACTTTCGAAGAATTAGGCACCAGTCTTAAACGCAGCTCGTTAAGGAGGGAACCTGAGCTTCCAAGCGGTAAGGAAGATCTGGTGTCATGGGGCGGAGCCGAGAGTTTTACCACCCGGTTGGGTGGGAGGAGCCAGCTTGAAGACCTTCCGGCAAGATTTAAAGCGGCAAGGAACCTGCCAATAAGTGTGGATGAACAACATATCCATGTCCCTAGAATCCTATTTTAAAGCAGCTGCTTTAGTGATGAAGAAAGTGTGGAAAAACAGAAAATATGTAAAATACAGGGCTGAAATTAGTTTAGCAGCCACTACCAACAGCGGGCTAGTGACTGGGAAAATCCACTAGTCCCACAGACTTTTCCACTGGCCCAGTTGGTGTACATGTTGAAATATTACCTTCTCCAGTACAAGCCTGAAGGGCTACTTAAAAATGTTGGTCTGCCATGACCTCCCCCAGTGAAACCATGCTGCCTTGGGTCCTGTAGTCCGTTGGCAACCCAAAGTTCCACCAATCTCTTCTTCAGTAGTGTTTCCATGATCTTCCCACTACTGAGGTCAGGCTGACTAGTCTGTAGTTCCCCACTTCCTCTTTGTTCCCACTTTTGTATAAGGGGACTACATATTCTGTCCTCCAGTCTTTGGGTACCTCCCTTGTTTCCAGTGATCAGCTAAACAGGATTGCCAGAGATTCAGCCACCACCTCTTAGTTCCTTTAGGACCCTGAGGCACCCATTTGGCCCCAGTGGTTCAGTGATGTGTCAACTGGGGGGTTCTATCTGAAATAGTTTTTTGACAGTACTAGGTGTGGTGCGGGATCAGCACTCTAGCTGGAAGCAGGGATATCTAGTTCTTTTCCCCTTCATACCTCAGCAGCACTGTGACCTACTGCACTGTAGGGACCAATCTGGTAGAAGGTAAGCAACTCCTCATATTCAGTTATAGCATCATAATCTGTCAGGTCATGATACATTTTTCACCAAGAGCAGGAAACTATGGAACAAACTCCCAGAAGAAGTGGGGAGTGTTGCATCTTTTAGATGTAAGTTGGATCAGTTTCCTATAGAGTAACATCATTAGGTACTGTATTTTATTCACTTTGTCAAGGGAGGTCACAAGGAGCCCCTGAAGTTATCCCTAAGCAGCTCCTTGTTCCATTGACCCTCCACTAAGATGTACTACTCTTGCCTGAACCCTGCCACGTTGTCGTTTCTCCTTGTCCTCTCTACCCTCCCCACCCTGACTGAACTGTCTATTCCCTACCTTATTCGCCTCCTTCACCCCTTCCTACCTTGCTCCTTTCAACCTCCGTTCATCTTGGCCTTCCTCCCCTTTTTCCTGTCCCCCTCCACTCCTCTACCCCTACCACAATCCCCCACTGTCTACCAGTGAAGCAACCTCACCCCACTACCGGATCTGACAAGGTCTTGTATGTGACTGCTCACACTTCTTTCCCCTTTTTCTTCCCCTACTACGGACATTACACTGTTGCCTTTACTAAATTATTATTATTATGGCGTCTGCTGTTTTTTTCATATGTTCTATTTAATTTGATTGTACTAATTGTGAATATGTCTGACGTGGAACCTTTGTAAAAGAGCTCCTGCTTAAAGGTTGTTTTTGAATAATTAATAAATAAATAAAAGGAGCTTACCTCACAGCAGAATTAGTGTGCCTGGGAAAAGAGAGATAACTCACATCTAACCATAGTTCTACTAGTACTCGGCTCACATCCCCACTTAGGCAGTTCCACTGGGCTATGTTCTGTCACTGCATGTCTTTGAACTTGACTCCTCCCACTACCCATGGTGTCATGCTCTCACTCCGCCCCACATGACATTACTGCATGCTGGAATTAGGAATCTGAGCAAGCCTTGCCAGAAGAGATCGGGTGGGTTGCGTGGGTGTGAACTCAATCTTAGTACCGTGGTGTAATTATGATTACAGGTAAGGAGCTTCTGCTACTGGCAACCCACATTTAGTTGACTATCCACATTTTTTTTTATTTCTTTTTACTCCTCCTCCCCTGCATCCAGTCTCTACTCCTTCAGGAGATAAATATGGCAGTCTCCCTGCTTCGCGACCTGCCCAATCCACCCTGGCGAGTCCCTACGGAGCTGTGGCTAACCCTCCAGGTGGGTATGGGTTGGGGCAGAGACACCCCGAGAATTCTGCATTTCATCAGACTCACCGAGACGCCATGCAGGCTGAGAGCCATCAGTCTCTCTGCTGTTCGGTACTTCGTCATCTAGGAGACTGGGCACATTGTGTTTCCACTGTTCCTCGGGGAGTGGCATGCACCCTGGTGTCATGGCATCACCGCCGACATTACCACTCCCCATCCCCTAGAGTTGGACTCTGCACCTGCAGTGCCTCCAGCTTCCACCAAAGGCCAGGCAGGTGCAGAGCACAGACCTCCTCCCTCCCAGGAGAGGAGAGCTGTCCATCGGATGCTCAATCCTCTCCCACCCCTGCCAACCCCCGACGGCCCAGGCTCATTCCCAGACCCAGGTAGCCGACGTGGCACAAGGTGTGGCATCCAGCACCTCAATCCTCAGTGCCACCAGGCTGGCCTCACTGTCCACATTTAAACAGACTCCTAGCAGGTCTCTGGGAGGAGGGGGAAAGACGTGCACCCCAAAATTAGGTGAAAAGAGATTGGAGGACTTAAGGTCCCAAATGCAGTATCGTAGCAACTGAGAGCATTGATGCTATAGTGGGGAAAGAATGAGTGCACACTGGACCAGGTATCAGCACTATAGAGCTCGTAAGTCTAGATGTACCTGGCAGCAGCAATGGAGTCAGCAGTATGTCTTGTAGAGTGAGCCTTCCCCTTTTGAGCAGATTCTTCCCAGCCAACCAGTAACACAGACCAATGCAGGAGGTTATCCATCAGTCAACTGTCTACTTAGCTGCCAGCCTGCCTTCAGAGAAGGTAAGGAACTGCTGGCAAACCTCAATGCAAACCCCTGCCATGTGTACGATCAGGAGGAGTGCTCACTAACTGTCTGAAGCACGTGGTTTCTGAAAGAAGATGGGAACACAGATCACCTAGTTAAGGTGGAACTTCAAGGCCACCCTCAGCAAGAACTTTGCATGTGTGTGCAGGACAACCTTGTCCTTATGGAAAACCCGATAAGAAGATTTCACAGAAAGCACATGGGGCTCACTCACCCATCTGGCTGAGGTAATGGTGACAAAACATGGTTTTCCACAAGTGAGGCATCTCACACTTCTCCATGGCCTTGAATGGTTTCCCCCATCAGCTTCACAAGCACGAGTGGTAGATTCCAAGGTGGTGGAAGATCTCACACCAGTAGGGACAGGTGATCCAGGTATATGAAAAAGCAACCAATCTCTTTCTCCATGGCACCATCAGCATACCTTCCTGCACCTGGTATGGTGAGATGGCAGCCAGGTGCACCTAAAGGAAAGTAGTTCTTTGCCCTGACTGAGGCAGGAACCAGAGATAACTGAGGATAAACACCATGGGGCAGGTGAGGGGAAGATCAGCCATTTGCCCCACACACCAGTGCAAAACCTGCTCCATTTAAGGGAGTAGGTCTCACGAATCAGCTTCTTAGGGATGTCTCCAGGACATGCAGGATATCTTCTGAAAGGCCCAGAACCTGGAACTTTAGCTGCTCAGGCAGGCACAGAGACTATGGATCTGAATGCCTGATCATCCCCCATATCTCATAAGCAGGTCCAGACAGAGAAACTGCCACGGGGACCTGTTGCTGAGACGAGGAGATCCTGGTACCAGAACAGTCTCGGGCTGTCTACAGCTAACAGGATCAGATTTGTCTTGTCCCTGCATGCCTACAGAGCCACCTTGTAGATCAAGGTTAATGAAGGGAAGGCAAAAGAAAAACGGTGTAATCATTCTCATCTGAACAGGGCAGGCTCAGAACAGACTGTTTTCTGTTCTCCCAGGAGGCAAACAGGTCCACCAAGGTGTGCCCCACTGGGCGAACAGCTGTGTCAACAAATCCCGATGTAAAGACCTTCCGTGCAACATCCCTCTCACCAGACTGACAATGTCTGCCACCTGGTTGTCCTCACTTGCAATGTGGACTACAAGCAGGTCTGCCTGGAAGCACCATGGCCCCTTCTTTCCTGACTCTGACTGCTGGTCGTATTGGGCTTACCAAGACAACAGTGTTGATACTGCTGCCCCTGCTGGTGATGGTATCCGAGCATACTAAAACTACTTTGAAAGGAGCCCTATAGTTAGGGCATTGATTGCTCCTTAGACATCACAAAGTCCAAGGTGATGCTGGACTTCTCAATCCGGGTGGGATGATCCTTCACTCCAGGCCAAGAAGGTTTTATGCTGGATCTCTGTGGTAAATGGGGAGCTTGCAGCCAGGCCCTCCTGCACAGACAAACCACGACTGCCACTGTACAAGCTGAAGAACCAACCAAGTTCAACACCATCTGCAGTTAGTGCATTGAGAGAGACCGACTCAAGTCACAAAGCACCCAGAGAGCAGAGGGACTATGTCTAAGACCTTACGAAATAGCTCATGGCTGAAACTGGCCATCAAAGCTGCATAGTGTAGCTGGTCTGCCGGACCAGAAGAGAGGCTGCCGCATAAATCTTACGACAAATGAATTTCATGTTTTTTGACTCCTTGCCAGGTGGCTTGTCTGACTCGCTCTGTACCTTATCCTTGCGGAATACCACGTCAACCATAGGGCACTCCAAGAAGGAATGTAACATAAAGCCAGACAATCATCCTGCAGGGACCTCATACTTGTGATCCATAGAGTGGGAAAGCAGCCGCATGAGGTTGGGTACTGCCAAATACTGAGCCCAGAGCCCAGGATGGCTTGGGTGACTGAGAAAGCCAACCCGGTGAGGAATCTTACTTCAGGATATCCATCACTTATGGATTCCCACTTTTAGACTTTTCCAGTGGTATGTCCAAGGAAGGATGTGGACATGTGCTGGAAGAGTGCAAAAAATAAGTCCGAGTCTCCTAGAGTGGAATGACTGTCCAAAGAATTATGTTTCATGCAGCAGTAGGACGGTGCCATCGATGAACCTTGGGAAATAAAGGCTACAGATCTCAATCAGACATGTGTACTACCTACTTTGACGGTGTGATCACTACCAAGAGAATGTGTACTACCTGCTTTGATGATGTGATCACTACCAAGAGAAGCTGTTTGAGGCCCATCTAAGACCTGGAGTCATTAGTTGGAGCACACTCTTGCAACTACAGAGGGCTACATCACTATCGCTGTTGCGGTACTGAAAGCAAAACTTGAGGATGACTATTGACGCTGCACCACTGGCAACATTAGAAGAGGCAGCTATGAAGGGGTTGAGGTATCTAGCAAAATCAGTTGACCTCGACCCTGGCCTAAAGCCTTGTAAGCCCAGTGGTGCCAGGAAGCATCCTTGTACTTACAGTGCAGTCGCCATTACTGACACCCAACTGATGAGGAGAAGAGTGCTATGTCATCCACCAACAAAGATGGTGGTGGTGCTAACGAGTGAGATCAAACCTTGATCAGGACCTTGACCTTAAAGTCAAGTGTCAATCAACAGGTTTGAGGCTGTCAGGGTCGGGAGGATGGGAAGAGTTAAGCGTCCGATGGACAGCTCCTCTCCTGGGAGAAGGGGTCCTGCCCGGCGCTTGTCTGACCTCGGGCGGCAGTTGGAGGTACAGCAAGTGTCATAGCTTCCATGTGGGGATGTGGAGTAGTGAAGTTGGTGGTGATGCCATGATGTCCAGTGCGCACTACTCTCCACAAACAGGGAAACACAGTGTGCCTAGCCTCCTAGATGATGGAGACCGCTGCAGAGACTCTAATGGCTTGTGTACCTGTCTGACGTCCCAGAGTCCAACACAAGCAAGATTCTTGGGGTGCAGCATCCCGGCCCCATACCCACCTGGGGGGGTATAGCCATGGCTCAATAGGGACCTAGGGATAGAATCAGGTAGGGCCGTGAAAAGCGGTGACACAGCTACCTGCATCTCCTGAAGGAGTGGAGACTAGGACACAATGTGTAGGAGGTAAAAGAGAAATAATAAAAAAAAAAATCAACGAGTTTGACAATGGCCCAAGGGAGGTGGCGAAGTATACACCACTGACTTAGGTGGCTGAACCACAACAGGTCACACCAGAGACTGAACTGGAGGGGGGACCACTAGAGGAGGCTGCACCAAGGTTGACTTCACAGGGAGCTTGACCACACTCAACACTTCCATTGGCAGGAGGTCATGCAGCACCAGGGTCCTACTGAGGGGACCAAGCCTCATCCACCTTTAAATGCAGCTTGACTGGGTTGATGCCGGTCTCAACAAGTATCAACCAGGGTTGAATGGTGGGGGTAAAAGAACGCTTACTGTAACAGTAGATCTTTGAGAGAATCTCCTCCACTGGGCCACACTTTTGAAACGAAGCCATTGGCATCATGACTACATGGAAACTTCTGCTAGTTGGGGGCCGCCCATGATGATGTGAAACGTTGGTGCCTATATAATCATGTCTGACCCCACTGCTCCTCAGTTCCCCATCAGGGATAAGTTCGATGGGCCTCTTACCGTAAGGATCCAGGAGACCATACCAGTAAGAGACACAGAAGGAGAGGCATGAGACTGGAAATATAGTATACATAAGGCACTTATAGACACCTCAGAACAAAGCAATGGACAAACCTACCAGCTGATACCTCAGAAAGGGGGAAGGAGGGCAGGTCAGCCGAGGCCCAGTGGAGGAGAGTCTCTCAAATATCTGCTGTTATGGTGAGTAACTGATCTTCATCGAGGATTCTCTCTTCCATTGGGCCTCACCTTTGGCATGATTCCCAAGCAGTACACAAGGTACCCAGGGAGGATGGTAAGGCCTTGCAATACCATCAGACCAAAGCCAGCACGTCTTTGAGAGATGATACCTAGACTGTAGTGCTTAGTGAAAGCATGCTCTGCATTGCTTCATGTGGCAGCAGCATTACATGTCAGCTGCAGAAGCATTCTGAAAGCAAGCAACAGAATGGCCACACCACGTGCAAAGTGGGCCACACATAGCACCAGGAAGTTTTTACCATACTTCCCATAACAAAATTCAATACAGTTAGCCAGCCATTTGGATAGGCACTGTTTAGACATAGGGTGACCTCTTTCCAGGGCAAACAAAACAAAAGCTGAGAGAACTTTCTGCAGGCCTCAGTGGATCCAGATAGAAATGCACTGATCTATGTACATCAAGGGTAATAAGCAATGCCTCACCTTTGTTGGCATGCTCTAGATAATACACAGGAAGCATACTGTCTGATTTAAGGGAATGTTCAGTTTCCCAGAAGAAAATAGCGGGACAACGGTTACATAAGAACTGGACCAGAACAGTGGATCTTAGAGGGATCTCAGTCATCGGGTTACACCATAGGAACCTTTGCCGTCTATGTCAGCTGGAAGATTTTCATCAGCACAACTGGAGCTGCCCACGCTGTCAACATCAGCAACCCTATATGGACGTAGGTGGCCACACTCCCTCCTCAGTTCTCTCCCCTCCCCCCACGAGGATGAAGGGAGCAAGGCTTTTGCCCTGGGGAACTGAGGAGAGAAAGAGGTACCTAGCTCTAAGTAAAAAGACTGGATACACCGACAGCCAGTTCCAAGACAGGAGCCTCAAGAAGAGGGATGGTGGAGAAATCAGACCTGATGACTGAGATTCCCTCGAAAGAGCTACTATTACAGTAAGATTCTTACGTAATACATTTATCTTCCTCAGTATCTATCTGTCAACGATTTACACCGTGGAATGAGTACCAAGCAGTAACAAGAGTAGACATACAGTTTGGAAGGCTGGATCTCCACAAACTTAAGACAGGAGTCCTTGTAGCACAGCCCTGCCAATCCTGCACGGGCTCTTGAGGCAATGTCTGACTATAATGCTTGATGAAAGCGTGGACTGTACTCCAGGTGGCTGCAGACAAATGTCAGTGGTGGAGACCACTTTGAAAACAAGCCACTGAGGAAGCCATGCCTCTGGTGGAGTGAACTTTAACAGCATCCAGCAATTCTTTGCTGCATTTGTTGTCGAGAGCACAATGCAATTTGCCAACCATTTGGATAAACACTGCTTAGAAACTGAGCGCCCTCTCTATCTGGGCCGAAGAAACCAAACAACTACTTTGACTTTCAGGATGCCTTGGTCCTGGGCAGACAGCACTTCAAAGTTCTGCGCATCTAACGTGAGGAGCAGTGCTTCCCTGGATTGCACACTCAGGAAAATAAACAGAAAGGTGGATAAACTGATTAAGTGTGAACTCAGAAACCACCTTTGGGTAAAATGTAGAATTTATGC
This sequence comes from Neoceratodus forsteri, assembly GCA_016271365.2. NCBI lineage: Eukaryota > Metazoa > Chordata > Ceratodontiformes > Ceratodontidae > Neoceratodus > Neoceratodus forsteri. The sequence goes on along the minus strand of CM028132.1, from coordinate 806,569,378 downwards.
ACAAAGATACCCTGTCTTTGTGAAAAATCAAATAAGGTTCCTCGCACCAGAGGGCCTGAAGCTCTGAAATTCTTCAAACACAAGTAATTGCAAATTAAAAATAATGCTTTCCAAGAAAGAAAGAGCAACTCGAGATTGGCCTTGTAAAGGAGACGGTCAACTTTTCCAAAATAAAATTCAAGTCCCAAGCTGGGACAGAAGAACAGAGAGTGGGGGTTTCAGATGCAGGATGCCCTGAGCAAGGAGAAAGCTGATAATCGTATGTCACCCAGGGCTCATGGAATGCAAAAATAGCTGGAAGGTGGACCGTGAGGGAAAAATGTTGGATGAGTACTTATTGGGAAATGAACTTAGGAAATAGACCCACTATGAGTGGTAGACAATTTAATGGGCATTTAGCCTACTTTGTCTAATAACACCAAGTTAAACCAAGTTAAAGAATACTGGAGGCCTGAGACTGACAGAGATATCAGGTAGTCCAGGATATGATTCACTGAACAGGTGAAAGGGTCCAGGGCCTGTCTGGCAGCCCAAATGGCAAACCGCTTCCACTTCGCAGCATGTGGCTCCACAGAAAGGCTTCCGGGCAGCCATTAAGATATCTGTTACCCTGCCAGAGACCCCAAATGTTGCAATTGCATATGTGTCTCAGGAGCCAGGCATGCAGATTGAGGGACCTGAAGTTGGGATGGACCAGGGTCTCCTGATCCTGAGTCAGCAGATTCCTGCAAAGAGGAAGAGGGACCGAGCTTCCTCTGTCAGCTGTTGGAAGTAGAGGAACCATATCTGGCGAGGCTAGAATGAAGCAACTAGAATCATGCTGACCTCTTCATCTGTAGTTTGATCAGCACCCTCTGGATCAGAGAAATGGGTACAGAAACCTCCCAGTCCAGGAGAGGGACAACACATCTCACCAGAAAACTCCAGGCCCTGGATCTAGTGAGCAGAAAACCGGCAGTTTTGTGTTGAGTGAGGATGCAAAAAGGTCCAACTCTGAATGACCCCTTCTGTTGAACAAGTCTTTTGCAATGGATGAGAGAAGCTCCCACACATGCATGCTGGACTGAGTCCTGCTAAGGCTGCTGGCCAGAGTGTTTAGCACTCCTGGAACGTGGACTGCAGAGAGTGTCAGATTGTGTTCCAGTGCCCAGTACCACACTCTCATGGCCTCCCTGCAAGGTATGAGTGAGTTCCACCCTGCTTGGTGATGTAGTAGACTTCACTCAAATTGTCCAACTGCAGCAACAGTTGGCCTGGAGCAAGGTGCTCCTAAAAAGCCTGCATGGCGTAGAGCATCACTCTCAACTCCAGGACATTGATATGTAGGGTGGCTTCCCACTGGGACCAGGAGCCCTGGGTCTGAAAGGGACCCAGGTGTGTTCCCCAGTCCAGACCCGAGGCATCCGTAGTTAGGATCTGATGTGGGGAAGAAATCTGGAAGGGAACATCTTGAAGCAGATTCAAGGGATCCATCCACCACTGCAATACCGAATGTATTGGAGAAGCGATCAGGACAGGTTGATCCAACTCGTCCGTGCGTTGGTCCCATTGTACCCTGAGGGTCCACTGAAGGTACGCATATGAAGCCTGGCCTGCAGGATGGTGGGAATGGCCACTGCCATCAGGCCCAGCAATCTGAGGTACACCCTGGCGGGGATGTACTGACTCTGAGCAACTCCGTGACCTTGGCTGATAAGGCACATCGCCCTGTTTTAGGGTAGGAAGACCTTCCCCTGCTCAGAATCCAGAACCACTGCGATACACTGCAGTCTTTGGGACTGTACTAGAACCGACTTGGGCAGGTTCACAGTAATGCCCAGGGAGTTGAAAAGCTGGAGCGTACGCTCTAGAGTCTGCAAAAGCTGTTCCCTGGACAGGGCCTTGAGGAGCCAATCATCCAGATGAGGGAAGACATACAGTCCCTCTCTTCTCAGAGCTGCTTCGACTATAGCTAAGCATTTGGTAAAGACTCGCATCGCAGAGGATGAGCCAAAGGGCAGCGAGTTGAACTGATAATGCACACCCTGAAAGGCAAAATGAAGAAACCTCCTGTGAGGATGAAAGACTGAGATGTGCAGGTAAGCATCATGCATGTTCAGGGAGCAGAGCCAGTCCCGGTCTTGAGGAGGGGCATCAGGCCTGGCAAAGTTACCATCTGGAACTTTTGTTCTGGACAAAAGACTGAGTTCCTTTAGATCTAATATGGGCCTCAAATCTCCGGTCTTTTGGGGCCAGGAAAACCTGGACTAAAACCCCTGCTTCTGTGGCACCTGGGCACTAGTTCAATGGCCTGCATGCACAAAAGTGACTGTACTTCCTCCTGAAGAACAGAGAGATGAGCTGGAGGATAGTTGGAGGGCAGGGAAGGGGTTTCTGGAGGCTGCTGGATAAGCTCCAGGGTGTGATGCTTTTCTATGATCTGCAGAACCCATGCATCTGAAGTTATGGTCCTCCACTGATTCAGATGGAAGGAGAACCGACCTCTGACCACCGCCTCCTGGTTCTGGACCAGAGGAGGGGGGTCTGGCAAGGAGTCAAGCTGAAGTGGAGCCAGCTGCAGTGGCTGGTCTGTCCCTTCTGGGGCGCTTGGCCACCACTCCAGTATTGGAGGGGCAGGCATGGGAGCCTGGACTTTATGCTTTCCTTGGGTATGGGGGACCGATCCAGGCCTACTGGCCTGTCTATGAAAAGTAGGCCACCCTCTGCCCCTCAGTTGAGTGTGGTAGAGGGAATGGACCAACTTAATGGCCGTGATCGAGGCCTGCAGATCATTGAAAAGGTCCTGAACAAGCTGGCCCAGTAGTGTAGAGGGCTGAGGTACTGGTGCCTTACCTCATGCTATGCCAGCAACCCAGGCTGAGGAACAACCTTGGGTTGCTGGGGTGCTGGCCCGGGGGGGGGGTTGGAGCGGGATTGAGCTGTGGCTCTTCCCTCCAAAGGGGTGGACGCCTGCCCGTCCGTAGTCCCTCTCCCACCGGGTGGAGGTCCGGTGGACGTGTAGGTGGCATGGTGCAGCAACGAAAGTCAGGAGAGGGGTGGAAGAGGCCACCAGATCCTGGCGTGTGCGTATGCATCCATGCATGTGTACGCTGTGGCCTCGGGGTGGGAGGGCAGAGAAAACTGAAAAACACATAAAGGTATATATGAAAAAAAGAAAAGGTCCTGAACTTTAAGGTCAAACAGCTTAGTGCCAATGAAAGGGGCATTAAGCAACTTGTTCTGCACATCGGCTGCAAATCCAGATACTCTAAGCCAGGAGTGCCTAATGAAGGCATATACCAGTGGCAGCTGCCCTGGTAACTGCGTCAGCCATGTTGTACAAGGCAATGAGGAGGTGCTTGCTAACATCCTCAGCAGCCTACAAACACTGAAGCAATTGCTGCTTCTGAGAGCCATCAGGAAAGTCCTGAGCAGCAGATTTGCCCTTTCTCCAGTTAGCATTCTGGTATTTAATCATGTGAGACAGATAGTTTGCAATAACGCAGGTCTAAGGTGGAGGAGACATAAACCCTTTTCCCCAGAGGTCAATCCTACGGGATTCCCTGTCTGGAGAAAGGGAGCTAAGGTGTTTAGGTACCCTAGATCTGTCATGAACTGCCTTGATGACCACAGAGTCAGTTTCAGCCTGGGCAGCAAAGTAAGGAAGACCCTGAGGGGCATTGTAAAGTTTGCCTGCCCTGCGTGGCATGGCTGGCACCATGTCTGGTCTGTGCCAGGCTGCTGTGGTTACATTATTCAATGATAGAAGCACTGGAGGAATGATTTCAGGGAAGATTCAGCGATCTCCAGGAAATCCACCAGGTCCTTCCTGATAACATCCTTTTCCTCAGTCTGGAAGCCCATGGTGGACAACAACTGCTTCATCACATTAAAAAATGTGGCATCCTCAGAAGGGGGCCTTGGGAGTATGTTTCATAGAGTCCTCACTGATCGAGGAGGCAGTGGACTTATCTGAGATAAGGATCTCTTCTTCTTCATCCTCCAGATCATCAGGGAGAATGAGATCAGGGTGGTACTCCTCCTTGACATCGACCTCTTCATCTGGATCTGGCATCAGATTCGCTGGTGGTGGCCAACGGGGAGTCTCCCAGGGCCGATGAACACTGACGGTGTAGGTGAAGTGGGCCTACTGTAGGCACCTAGCTGCTGAACGAGTACATTCATGAACTTTACAAGTACTGCCGTTCAGGTCAATAGTGGACGTCAAAGGAGGTGGTTTGATGGCACGGGTGCCGATGACCCTTCAGCTGTGTCCTGGGAACTCGAGCCTGTAGCCCTAAAAGAAGGGGCAGGTCTCGATGGAATGGTCATCGACCGCAAGCCCATCATCAATGATGGAGGGGCTGATGACCTGGAGGTCGATGGCTGGGCACCCTGTGTGTCGGGCAGAGGTGCTGTCAGTATGTGTCTTTTAGGAACAGAGACCTGGACAGCTGGCCTCTTGGTCGGAGTAGGCCACTGTGAAGAGCCCCGAGGAAGAAGAGGCCAACAGGAGCAGGATTGCCACTGGGGAGCTGTCACAATCCGGTCATTTTGTGCCTTGAGCCTTGGAGGCCTGGGAGCTTGAACAGCAGGTCAGAGACTGGGCAGCCAGGGCCCTGGAAAACCCTGCCCAGAGCTGGCTACCTGTTGTTCCATGAAATCTGTGAAACTTCTTGCATCGCCTGAGGGTTGTTTGGTTAAACTTCTGACAGAGCTCACAGTCAGAGACGTCGCGATCAGGCCAAAGACAGAAGACACAAAATACAGGTTACTCACCTGTAACAGGAGTTCTAGGAATGGTATATGTTGTTCATCCACACTCATTGGCAGTATCCTTGCCGCTTTAAATCTTGCCGGAAGGTCTTCAAGCTTGCTCCTCCAACCCACCGGGTGTTGTAACTCTCGGCTCCAGCCCCCCCATGGCGCCAGATCTACAGCCGCTGGAGCTCAGGTTGTCGCGTCGAGCGGGAGGTCGGGTGGTTGCGTTAATGGTGACACGCCATTCCTAGAACTCCTGTTACAGGTGAGTACCCTGTATTTCTAGAGACATGGATATGTTGTTCATCCACACTCATTGGCAGACTCTAGCAGTTCTCCGGGAGGAGGGAGGCAAAACACACCCCCATATGCTGCCAGGAAAGAGACTGGAGAACAGGGCCCCAAAACCAGCATCCCGGTGACTCAAGGTCGATGGTAGTGGTGTGAAGGTGTTGCTGACTTCCAGGTAGCAGCCCTGCAGATTTCCTGGATAGGGGCGTCCCTGGAAGCAGCCACCGTTACAACATGGCTTGGTGAAGAATGAGCTCTTATCCCTCTGGGAGGCTCCATGCCCAGCTAACGTATAACGAGATCATAGGAGGTTACCCACCTGCTTGTAAATCCGCTTGGCTGCAGGAGTCTGCCAGATCACGGCTTCCAGCGTGGGTGACAAACAGCTGGCGGAACCTCTCCCGAATATCAGCCATGCGCTCCGCATAATAAGCGCCCTTCTAGGATCCAGAGTATGGAGCCTATATTGACCCTCGAGGTGTGATTGGGTAGAACACCGGCAGAGTCAACACCTGGTTAAGGTGAAACTCCGACACACACCTTGGAAGGAATTTCGGGTGGGGGCGCATGGGACAACTTTCTTGTCCTGTGGAAGACAGAGTGAGGGAGACTTCGATGGAAAGCCTGAAGCTCTCCCATCCTTCTGGCTAGCGTGATAGCCACCAGAAAGCGGTCTTCCCGACAGGGAAGAAAGAGCACACCTAGCCGCCAGGTTCGAATAACGCCGCATGGGCTTTGCCAAAATACCAGCAGTAAGATCCCACGGAGGTGAGGTTCCCGCACTGGAGAAATGTGATCAAGGCCTTTGGCGTGAACCACTTCTCCTCGCATACTGACTGGCTTTGCAGCCAGCAGTAGCAGAGATGGCTACCAGGTACCTATGGAGTCGTCGACCTAAGCCCTTGACTAGAAAAGGACCATAAATAGTCCAAGATGCTTGCCAAGGAACAGGAGGAAGGTCCAAGCCCTTGCCTGACACCAAATGGAAAACCTTTTCATTTGAAGGCATAACATTTTCTGGTGAGCTCATACGGGGCGCCTCAACTACATTGAGGACCTCGTCGGAAAGACCCAAAACCTGGAACTCATAGCCGCTCAGGAACCAGGCCGTCAGGTGCAGGGATTGAAGGTCGGATGGAACACCTTCCCTGATTGACTGAGAAACGAGTCGGGCAGCTGGAAGCTGCCTGTGAGTCCTGGAGCTGAGACTGAGGAGATCTGGTACCAGAACTGGCGAGCCAGTCTGGGGCTATCAGAATCACCTCGCCTTGTCCCTCCTCGCCTTGAGAAGCACCTTGTGGATCCAAGGGAAATGGGGAAAAGGCGTAAAAAACCCGAGGTCCATTGCCTCGGAAGGCATCCTACAGCGAAGAGCCCTGCTGAAAGAGGCGGGCATGGAACAGACTCAGCCGAGATTCTCCATGGAGGCAAACAGGTCCACCTGAGGGTGTGCCCAGTGGGAGGGCAAGATGCTGTACACCTCAAGCAGGAAGACCACTCGTGGGATGCAGCCCTATCAAGGCTCAGGGCACCGGCCCGGGTGTTGGAGGCTCCTGCCGCTTGAATGGCTAGAGATCCGCCTCCAGGCTGCGCCACAGTGACCAAATCTGAGAGGCTTCCTTGCATAGAAGCATGGAAGCGCGTCCATCCTGGCGGTTTAGATAGTACATAGTGGTATTGTCCGTCTGGACTCGGGACCACTTGACCCCGGAGGAGCAGACAAAGGCGGTGAGCTAGGCGGACGCTCCAGACTCCAGCAGGTTGATGTGGCATCGGGACTCCCATGAGGACCAGAGGCCATGAGCAGATGTTCCCCAGATGGCACTCCAACCCATCAGAGAGGCATCGGTCGACAGAGACCGACGGCTCAGAGGCGGAGACTGAGCAGGATGCCACTCCTGCAAATGATCTGGAGCAGTCCACCACTGGAGAGCATTACATCCCCTGTGTCACCGACAAGCTGGTCAAGGATCGCGGCGTTGTGACCACTGGCTGGCCAGTCCCACTGAAGGGGCGCATGTTCCAGCGGAGCCCCAGCGGACCACGCTGGTACAGGCAGCCATGAGACGGGAGGCGCAGGAAGTCCCGGGCAGGCGCAGTGCCCAACCAGAAATGATCGGGCAAAGAGGAAAGACCTCAGCCCTGTCCGCCGGGGCAGCGCTCTGGCTCGAAGAGTGACCTGCGCCCGATGAATAAAATCACCTGCTTGGCTCGAGTTCCGACTTGGCCTCGTTGATAGAGGCCCAGTTGAGAGCAGAGCCTGGAGGGCCAGATCTCTGGACCCTCCGCCTCCTTCCTGGAAGACTGCTATCAATGATCGTCCAGGTAAGGGTACACCGGACCTCTCTCGGGCGCCCGCAGGAATGCTGTCACCACTACCGCATTTGGGAATCCTAGAGCTGGAGACAAACCACGAAGGGCATGGCTTGGAACTTCGAAGAGATCCTTCCGCTCGGAGGCGAAGGAATCTCTGGTGAGCAGAGACGGATGGGGCCGTGAAAAAGCGTCACCTGATCAGGAAACAGAACCACACGCCGCCCAGCGTTCAAGTGGGTATAATCTGAGCCGATGACCATCCTGAAGGTTAGTATAGGAACTTATTTAAAGGTGTGTAGGTAGAATGGAGGCCAGCCCCGATCCGTTGGACCAGGAAGTACCTGGACACAAACCCTGGGTCTGAAGGAAATTGCAGCAATTAAAGACAGCACAAATTACCACACAGTTTTAAATTTTCAACAGCAAAAACAATTAACTAAAGACTAACACAAAAGAAGTAAGTGTACTACAAGCTACAATCTAAGTTTAAAAGAAAAATACCAGTTACCAGTTACTCTGAGCACTGAATTGAATATGTTTCCTTCCTTCACCTTCAAGCCTTCTGGAAGATGAACTTCTGTTGCTGCTTTAACATGACTAAGCCCACCTTCAGTTATCACGTAACTGGTCAGAGCCAGACAATTAACACCCTTCACCCAACTAGGACAGTCAGACAAGCCAAGATAAATTTGCAGCAATTAAGACAGACAAATTACACCACCACTATTTTTGAATTTTCAACAACAAACAATTATAGTAAAGACAACACAGAAAGGAAGAATTGTCACTACAAATACAATCTAAGTTTAAAAGAAAAATACAGTTACCAGTTATAAACACTGAATTGAATATGTTCCTTCCTTCACCTACAGCTTCTTCTGAAGATGAACTTCATTTGCTGTAACTGAGCTAAGCCCACCTTCAGTTATCACGTAGCTGGGTCAGAACCAACAGTGTACCTTCACAGCTACAGGACAGTCAGACAAGCCAAGATAAATTTGCAGCAATTAAGAACAGCACAGAATTACACCACCCTATTGCAAATTTTCAACAACCCAACAAATTAAGTAAAGAACACAGAAAGAGTATAGTCCTACAAGCCTACAATCTAAGTTTAAAGAAAATACCAGTTACCAGTTACTCTGAAGCACTAGATTGAATATGTTTCCTTCCTTCACCTTCTAGCTTCTTCTGAAGATGAACTTCTCTTTACTGCTTTAACTGAGCTAAGCCCACCGGTTATCCATAGCTGGTCAGAGGCAGACAATTACCATCCTTCACCCAGCTACAGGACAGTCAAACAAGCAAGATAATTGCACAATTAAAGACCACAGAATTACACCACCACTATTTTAAAATTTTCAGCCCAAAACAATTATAGTAAAGACAACACAGAAAGAAGTATAGTATCACTCAAGCCTACAATCCAAGTTTAAAGAAAATACAGTTACCAGTTACCTTGATGCACTGAATTGAATATGTTTCCTTCCTTCACCTTCTGGCTGCTTCTGAGAAGATGAACTTCTGTTTGCAACCCACTTATTCAACCCACCTTCAGTTATCCGTAGCTGAGGTCAGAGCCAACAATTAACACCCCAGCTACAGGACAGTCAGACAAGCCAAGATAAAATTTGCAGCAATTAAAGACAGCACAAATTACACCACCACTATTTTAAATTTTCAAGGCCCAAAAACAATTATAGTAAAGACAACACAGAAAGAAAGTATAGTGTCACCAAGCCTACAATCTAAGTTTAAAGAAAAATACCAGTTACAGTTACTCTGACACTGAATTGAATATAGTTCCTTCCTTCACCTTCTAGCTTCTTCTGAAAGATGAACTTCTATTTACTGCTAACTGTGACTAAGCCCCGCAGTTATCCATAGCTGAGGTCAGAGCCAGACAATTAACACCCTCCACCCAGCTGGCACGAATCAGATAAAGCCAAGATAAAATTTGCAACAACTAAAGACAGCACAGAATTACACCACAACTATTTTTAGAAATCAATATTTAAAAACAATTCTAGTAAAGACAACACAGAAAGAAAATAGTGTCATCCAAGCCTAAGCACAATCTAAGTTTAAAAGAAAATACCAGTTACCAGTTACTCCCAAACACTTCACGATTGAATAGCTGCCTTCCTTCACCTTCTAGCTTCTTCTGAGAAGCATGAACTTCTGTTTGATGCTTATAACTGTCACTGCCCCACCTTCAGTTATCACGTAGCTGAGGCTGAGGCAGACAAATTAACACCCTGCACCCAGCTACAGGACAAATCGAGACAAGCCAAGATAAAATTTGCAGCAATTAAGACAGCACAGAATTACACCACCACTATTTTTAAATTTTCAACAGCCCAAAAACAATTATAAGTAAAGACAACACAGAAAGAAAGTATAGTTTCACTACAAGCTCACAATCTAAGTTTAAAAGAAAATACAGTTACCAGTTACCTAAGACACTGAATTGAATATGTTTCCTTCCTTCACCTTCTGCTTCTTCTGAGAAGATGAACTTCCTTTGCTGCTTTAACTGTGACTAAGCCCCACCTTCAGTTATCACGTAGCTGAGGTCAGAAGCCAGACAATTAACACCCTTCACCCAACTACAGGACAGTCAGACAAGCCAAGATAAAATTTGCAACAATAAAAGACAGCACAGAATTACACCACCACTATTTTTAAATTTTCAACAGCCCAAAAACAATTATAACTAAAGACAACACAGAAAGAAAGTATAGTGTCACTACAAGCCTACAATCTAAGTTTAAAAGAAAATACCAGTTACCAGTTACTCTGACACTAGAATTGAATATGTTCCTTCCTTCACCTTCTAGCTTCTTCTGGGAAGATGATGAACTTCTGTTTGCTAGCATGAACAGGACTAAGCCCCCCTAGGTTATCAATCACGTAGCTGAGGTCAGAGGCAGACAATTTACCACCCTTCACCCAGCTACAGGACAGTCAGACAAAGCCAAGATAAAATTTGCAGCAATTAAGACAACAGAAATTACACCACTATTTTTTAAATTTTCAACAGCCAAAAACAATTTATAAGTAAAGACAACACAGAAAAGTATAAGAGTAGTCACTACAAGCCTACAATCTAAGTTTAAAAGAAAAATACCAGTTACCAGTTACTACTGAGCACTGAGATGAATATTTCTTCCTTCACCTTCAAAAGCTGTACAGGAAGATGAACTTCTGTTTGCTGCTTAAACTGTGTACAAAGCCCCACAACCTTCCAGTTATCCGTAAAAGCTGAGGTCAGAGGCCAGACAATTAACACCTTCACCCAGCTACAGGACAGTCAGACAAGCCAAGATAAAATTTGCAGCAATTAAAGACAGCACAGAATTACACCACCACTGTTTTTTAAATTTAACAGCCAAAAACAATTATAAGTAAAGACAACACAGAAAAAGTATAGTGTCACTGCAAGCCTACAATCTAAGTTTAAAAGAAAAATACCAGTTACCAGTTACTCTGAAGCACTGAATTGAATATGTTTCCTTCCTTCACCTTCGACTTCTTCTGAGAAGATGAACTTCTGTTTGCTGCTTTAACTGTGACCAAGCCCCACCTTCAGTTATCACGTAGCTGAGGTCAGAGGCCAGACAATTAACACCCTTCACTCTCTAGGACATCAGACAAGCCAAGATAAAATTTGCAGCAATTAAAGACAGCACAGAATTACACCACCACTATTTTTTAAATTTTCAACAGCCAAAAACAATTATAAGTAAAGACAACACAAGAAAGAAAGTATAGTGGCACTACTAAGCCTACAATCTAAGTTTAAAGAAAAATACCAGTTACCAGTTACTCTAGACACTGAATTGAATATGTTTCCTTCCTTCACCTTCTGGCTTCTTCTGAGAAGATGAACTTCTGTTTGCTGCTTTAACTGTGACTAAGCCCCACCTTCAGTTATCACGAAATTGAGGCAGACAATTAACACCACTGCACCCACAGCTACCACAGGACAATCCAGACAAAGCCAAGATAAAATTTGCAGCAATTAAAAACAGCACAGAATTACACCACCACTATTTTTTAAATTTTCAACTTAGCCAAAAACAATTATAACTAAGACAACACCAGAAAAAGTAAAGTAGTCTCTACAAGACTACAATCTAAAGTTTAAAAAGAAAAATACCAATTACCAGTTACTCACAAACTGAGTTGAATGATTTCCTTCCTTCACCTTCTAACTTCTTCTGAGAAGATGAACTTCTATTTGCTGCTTTAACTGTGACTAAGCCCACCTTCGGTTATCACGTAGCTTTGGTCAGAGGCCAGACAATTAACACCCTTCACCCAGCTACAGGACAGTCAGACAAGCCAAGATAAAATTTGCAGCAATTAAAGACAGCACAGAATTACACCACCACTATTTTTTAAATTTTCAACTAACCCAAAAGCAATTATAAGTAAAGACAACACAGAAAGAAAGTATAGTGTCACTACAAGCCTACAATCTAAGTTTAAAAGAAAAATACCAGTTACCAGTTGCTGTAAACACTGAATTGAATATGTTTCTTCCTTCACCTTCATGGCTTCTTCTGAGAAGATGAACTTCTGTTTGCTGCTTTAACTGTGACTAAGCCCCACCTTCAGTTATCACGTAGCTGAGGTCAGAGGCCAGACAATTAACACCCTTCACCCAGCTACAGGACAGTCAGACAAGCCAAGATAAAATTTGCAGCAATTAAAGACAGCACAGAATTACACCACCACTATTTTTTAAATTTTCAACACGCCAAAAACAATTATAAGAAAAAGACAACACAGAAAGAAAGTATAGTGTCACTACAAGCCTACAATCTAAGTTTAAAAGAAAAATACCAGTTACCAGTTACTCTGAAGCACGTATTGAATATGATTCCTTCCTTCACCTTCTGCTTCTTAGAAGATGAACTACCGTTTCTCTTTAACAACGTACTAAGCCCCACCTTGATTTATCACATAGCTGAGGTCACAAGCCAGACAATTAACACCCTGCACCCAGCTACAGGACAGTCAGACAAGCCAGACAAAATTTGCAGCAATTAAAGACAGCACAGAATTACACCACCACTATTTTTAAATTTCAATAGCCCAAAAACAATTATAAGTAAAGACAACACAGAAAGAAAGTATAGTGTCACTACAAGCCTACAATCCAAGTTAAAAAAGAAAATACCCAGTTACCAGTTACTCTGAGCACTGAATTGAATATGTTTCCTTCCTTCACCTTCTGGCTTCTTCTGAAAGATGAACTCTGTTTGCTGCTTTAACTGTGACTAAGCCCCACCTCAGTTATCCGTAGCTGAGGTCAGAGGCCAGACAATTAACACCCTTCACCAGCAACAGGACAGTCAGACAAACCAAGATAAAATTTGCAGCAATTAAAGACAGCACAGAATTACACCACCACTGTTTTTAAATTTTCAACAGCCCAAAACAATTATAACTAAAGACAACACAGAAAGAATGTATGGTGTCACTACAAGCCTACAATCTATAGTTTAAAGAAAATACCAGTACCAGTTACCTGAAGCACTTGAATTGAATATGTTTCCTTCCTTCACCTTCTGGCTTCTTCTGAGAAGATGAACTTCTGTTTGCTGCTTTAACTGTGACTAAGCCCCACCTTCAGTTATCCATGTGAGATCAGAAGGCCAACAATTAACACCCTTCACCTTCACAGGACAGTCAGACAAGCTAAGAATAAAATTTGCAGCAATTAAAGACAGCACAGAATTACACCACCACTATTTTGAATTTTCAATAGCCAAAAACAATTATAAGTAAGACAACACAGAAAGAAAGCATAGTGTCACTACAAGCCTACAATCTAAGTTTAAAAGAAAATACCAGTTACCAGTTACTCTGAGCACTGAATTGAATATGTTTCCTTCCTTCACCTTTGGCTTCTTCTGAGAAGATGAACTTCTGTTTGCTGCTTTAACTGTGACTAAGCCCACCTTCAGTTATCACGTAGCTGAGGTCAGAGGCACAATTAACACCCTTCACCCCAGCTACAGGACAGTCAGACAAGCCAAGATAAAATTTGCAGCAATTAAAGACAGCACAGAATTACACCACCACTATTTTTAAATTTTCAACAGCCCAAAACAATTATAAGTAAAGACAACACAGAAAGAAAGTATAGTGTCACTACAAGCCTACAATCTAAGTTTAAAAGAAAATACAGTTACCAGTTACTCTGAAGCACTGAATTGAATATGTTTCCTTCCTTCACCTTCTACTTCTTCTGAAAGATGAACTTCTGTTTACTGCTTTACTGCTTATTAAGCCCACCTTCAGTTATCAACGTAGCTGAGGGTCAGAGCCGAACAATTAACACCCCTTCACCCAGCTACAGGACAGTCAGACAAGCCAAGATAAAATTTGCAGCAATTAAAGACAGCACAGAATTACACACCACTATTTTTTAAATTTTCAACAGCCCAAAAACAATTATAAGTAAAGACAACACAGAAAAGAAGTATAGTGTCACTACAAGCCTACAATCTAAGTTTAAAAGAAAATACAGTTACCAGTTACTCTGAAGCACTGAATTGAATATGATTCCTTCCCTTCACCTTCTGGCTTCTTCAGAAGATGAACTTCTGTTTGCTGCTTTAACTGTGACTAAGCCCCACCTTGGTTATCCACATAGCTGAGGTCAGAGCCCAGACAATTAACACCTGCACCCAGCTACAGGACAGTCAGACAAGCCAAGATAAAATTTGCAGCAATTAAAGACAGCACAGAATTACACCACCACTATTTTTAAATTTTCAACAGCCCAAAACAATTATAAGTAAAGACAACACAGAAAAAAAGTATAGTGTCACTACAAGCCTACAATCTAAGTTTAAAAGAAAAATACCAGTTACCAGTTACTCTGAAGCACTGAATTGAATATGTTTCCTTCCTTCACCTTCTGGCTTCTTCTGAGAAGATGAACTTCTGTTTGTGCTTTAACTGTCACTAAGCCCCACCTTCAGTTATCACGTAGCTGAGGTCAGAGGCCAGACAATTAACACCCTTCACCCAGCTACAGGACAGTCAGACAAGCCAAGATAAAATTTGCAGCAATTAAAGACAGCACAGGAATTACACCACCACTATTTTTAAATTTTCAACAGCCCAAAAACAATTATAAGTAAAGACAACACAGAAAAGTATAGTTTCACTGACAAGCCTACAATCTAAGTTTAAAAGAAAAATACCAGTTACAGTTACTCTGAAGCACTGAATTGAATAGTTTCCTTCACATACCTTCTAGCTTCTTCTAGAAAGATGAACTTCTGTTTGCTGCTTTAACTGTGACTAAGCCCCACCTTCAGTTATCCACATTAGCTGAGGTCAGAGGCAGACAATTAACACCCTTCACCCAGCTACAGGACAGTCAGACAAGCCAAGATAAAATTTGCAGCAATTAAAGACAGCACAGAATTACACCACCACTATTTTTTAAATTTTCAACAGCCCAAAAACAATTATAACTAAAGACAACACAGAAAGAAAGTATAGTGTCACTACAAGCCTACAATCTAAGTTTAAAAGAAAAATACCAGTTACCAGTTACTCTGAAGCACTGAATTGAATATGTTTCCTTCCTTCACCTTCTAGCTTCTTCTGGGAAGATGAACTTCTGTTTGCTGCTTTAACTGTGACTAAGCCCCACCTTCGGTTATCACGTAGCTGAGGTCAGAGGCAGAGACAATTACCACCTTCACCCAGCTATAGGACAGTCAGACAAACCAAGATAAAATTTGCAGCAATTAAAGACAGCACAGAATTACACCACCACTATTTTTAAATTTTCAACAGCCCAAAAACAATTATAAGTAAAGACAACACAGAAAGAAAGTATAGTGTCACTACAAGCCTACAATCTAAGTTTAAAGAAAAAATACCAGTTACCAGTTACTCTGAAGCACTGAATTGAATATGTTTCCTTCCTTCACCTTCAGCTGCTACAGGAAGATGAACTTCTGTTTGCTGCTTTAACTGTGACTAAGCCCCACCTTCAGTTATCATTAGCTGAGTCAGAGGCCAGACAATTAACACCCTTCACCCAGCTACAGGACAGTCAGACAAGCCAAGATAAAATTTGCGGCAATTAAAGACAGCACAGAATTACACCACCACTGTTTTTAAATTTTCAACAGCCCAAAAACAATTATAAGTAAAAGACAACACAGAAAGAAAGTATAGTGTCACTGCAAGCCTACAATCTAAGTTTAAAGAAAAATACCAGTTACCAGTTACTCTGAAGCACTGAATTGAATATGTTTCCTTCCTTCACCTTCTGGCTTCTTCTGAGAAGATGAACTTCTGTTTGCTGCTTTAACTATGACTAAGCCCCACCTTCAGTTATCACGTAGCTGAGGTCAGAGGCCAGACAATTAACACCCTTCACCCAGCTACAGGACAGTCAGACAAGCCAAAGATAAAATTTGCAGCAATTAAAGACAGCACAGAATTACACCACCACTATTTTTTAAATTTTCAACAGCCCAAAAACAATTATAAGTAAAGACAACACAGAAAGAAAGTATAGTGTCACTACAAGCCTACAATCTAAGTTTAAAAGAAAAATACCAGTTACCAGTTACTCTGAAGCACTGAATTGAATATGTTTCCTTCCTTCACCTTCTGGCTTCTTCTGAGAAGATGAACTTCTGTTTGCTGCTTTAACTGTGACTAAGCCCCACCTTCAGTTATCACGTAGCTGAGGTCAGAGGCCAGACAATTAACACCCTGCACCCAGCTACAGGACAGTCAGACAAGCCAAGATAAAATTTGCAGCAATTAAAGACAGCACAGAATTACACCACCACTATTTTTTAAATTTTCAACAGCCCAAAAACAATTATAACTAAAGACAACACAGAAAGAAAGTATAGTGTCACTACAAGCCTACAATCTAAGTTTAAAAGAAAAATACCAGTTACCAGTTACTCTGAAGCACTGATTTGAATATGTTTCCTTCCTTCACCTTCTAGCTTCTTCTGAGAAGATGAACTTCTGTTTGCTGCTTTAACTGTGACTAAGCCCCACCTTCGGTTATCACGTAGCTTTGGTCAGAGGCCAGACAATTAACACCCTTCACCCAGCTACAGGACAGTCAGACAAGCCAAGATAAAATTTGCAGCAATTAAAGACAGCACAGAATTACACCACCACTATTTTTTAAATTTTCAACAGCCCAAAAACAATTATAAGTAAAGACAACACAGAAAGAAAGTATAGTGTCACTACAAGCCTACAATCTAAGTTTAAAAGAAAAATACCAGTTACCAGTTACTCTGAAGCACTGAATTGAATATGTTTCCTTCCTTCACCTTCTGGCTTCTTCTGAGAAGATGAACTTCTGTTTCCTGCTTTAACTGTGACTAAGCCCCACCTTCAGTTATCACGTAGCTGAGGTCAGAGGCCAGACAATTAACACCCTTCACCCAGCTACAGGACAGTCAGACAAGCCAAGATAAAATTTGCAGCAATTAAAGACAGCACAGAATTACACCACCACTATTTTTTAAATTTTCAACAGCCCAAAAACAATTATAAGTAAAGACAACACAGAAAGAAAGTATAGTGTCACTACAAGCCTACAATCTAAGTTTAAAAGGAAAATACCAGTTACCAGTTACTCTGAAGCACTGAATTGAATATGTTTCCTTCCTTCACCTTCTGGCTTCTTCTGAGAAGATGAACTTCTGTTTGCTGCTTTAACTGTCACTAAGCCCCACCTTCAGTTATCACGTAGCTGAGGTCAGAGGCCAGACAATTAACACCCTTCACCCAGCTACAGGACAGTCAGACAAGCCAAGATAAAATTTGCAGCAATTAAAGACAGCACAGAATTACACCACCACTATTTTTTAAATTTTCAACAGCCCAAAAACAATTATAAGTAAAGACAACACAGAAAGAAAGTATAGTGTCACTACAAGCCTACAATCTAAGTTTAAAAGAAAAATACCAGTTACCAGTTACTCTGAAGCACTGAATTAAATATGTTTCCTTCCTTCACCTTCTGGCTTCTTCTGAGAAGATGAACTTCTGTTTGCTGCTTTAACTGTGACTAAGCCCCACCTTCAGTTATCACGTAGCTGAGGTCAGAGGCCAGACAATTAACACCCTTCACCCAGCTACAGGACAGTCAGACAAGCCAAGATAAAATTTGCAGCAATTAAAGACAGCACAGAATTACACCACCACTATTTTTTAAATTTTCAACAGCCCCAAAAACAATTATAAGTAAAGACAACACAGAAAGAAAGTATAGTGTCACTACAAGCCTACAATCTAAGTTTAAAAGAAAATACCAGTTACCAGTTACTCTGAAGCACTGAATTGAATATGTTTCCTTCCTTCACCTTCTGGCTTCTTCTGAGAAGATGAACTTCTGTTTGCTGCTTTAACTGTGACTAAGCCCCCACCTTCAGTTATCACGTAGCTGAGGTCAGAGGCCAGACAATTAACACCCTTCACCCAGCTACAGGACAGTCAGACAAGCCAAGATAAAATTTGCAGCAATTAAAGACAGCACAGAATTACACCACCACTATTTTTTAAATTTTCAACAGCCAAAAACAATTATAAGTAAAGACAACACAGAAAGAAAGTATAGTGTCACTACAAGCCTACAATCTAAGTTTAAAAGAAAAATACCAGTTACCAGTTACTCTGAAGCACTGAATTGAATATGTTTCCTTCCTTCACCTTCTGGCTTCTTCTGAGAAGATGAACTTCTGTTTGCTGCTTTAACTGTGACTAAGCCCCACCTTCGGTTATCACGTAGCTTTGGTCAGAGGCCAGACAATTACCACCCTTCACCCAGCTACAGGACAGTCAGACAAGCCAAGATAAAATTTGCAGCAATTAAAGACAGCACAGAATTACACCACCACTATTTTTAAATTTTCAACAGCCCAAAAACAATTATAAGTAAAGACAACACAGAAAGAAAGTATAGTGTCACTACAAGCCTACAATCTAAGTTTAAAAGAAAAATACCAGTTACCAGTTACTCTGAAGCACTGAATTGAATATGTTTCCTTCCTTCACCTTCTGGCTTCTTCTGAGAAGATGAACTTCTGTTTGCTGCTTTAACTGTACTAAGCCCCACCTTCAGTTATCACGTAGCTGAGGTCAGAGGCCAGACAATTAACACCCTTCACCCAGCTACAGGACAGTCAGACAAGCCAAGATAAAATTTGCAGCAATTAAAGACAGCACAGAATTACACCACCACTATTTTTTAAATTTTCAACAGCCAAAAACAATTATAAGTAAAGACAACACAGAAAGAAAGTATAATGTCACTACAAGCCTACAATCTAAGTTTAAAAGAAAAATACCAGTTACCAGTTACTCTGAAGCACTGAATTGAATATGTTTCCTTCCTTCACCTTCTGGCTTCTTCTGAGAAGATGAACTTCTGTTTGCTGCTTTAACTGTGACTAAGCCCCACCTTCGGTTATCACATAGCTGAGGTCAGAGGCCAGACAATTAACACCTACTCCACTACAGGACAGTCAGACAAGCCAAGATAAAATTTGCAGCAATTAAAGACAGCACAGAATTACACCACCACTATTTTTAAATTTTCAACAGCCCAAAAACTATTATAAGTAAAGACAACACAGAAAGAAAGTATAGTGTCACTACAAGCCTACAATCTAAGTTTAAAAGAAAAATACCAGTTACCAGTTACTCTGAAGCACTGAATTGAATATGTTTCCTTCCTTCACCTTCTGGCTTCTTCTGAGAAGATGAACTTCTGTTTGCTGCTTTAACTGTCACTAAGCCCCACCTCTAGTTATCACGTAGCTGAGGTCAGAGGCCAGACAATTAACACCCTTCACCCAGCTACAGGACAGTCAGACAAGCCAAGATAAAATTTGCAGCAATTAAAGACAGCACAGAATTACACCACCACTATTTTTTAAATTTTCAACAGCCCAAAAACAATTATAAGTAAAGACAACACAGAAAGAAAGTATAGTGTCACTACAAGCCTACAATCTAAGTTTAAAAGAAAAATACCAGTTACCAGTTACTCTGAAGCACTGAATTAAATATGTTTCCTTCCTTCACCTTCTGGCTTCTTCTGAGAAGATGAACTTCTGTTTGCTGCTTTAACTGTGACTAAGCCCCACCTTCAGTTATCACGTAGCTGAGGTCAGAGGCCAGACAATTAACACCCTTCACCCAGCTACAGGACAGTCAGACAAGCCAAGATAAAATCTGCAGCAATTAAAGACAGCACAGAATTACACCACCACTATTTTTTAAATTTTCAACAGCCCAAAAACAATTATAAGTAAAGACAACACAGAAAGAAAGTATAGTGTCACTACAAGCCTACAATCTAAGTTTAAAAGAAAAATACCAGTTACCAGTTACTCTGAAGCACTGAATTGAATATGTTTCCTTCCTTCACCTTCTGGCTTCTTCTGAGAAGATGAACTTCTGTTTGCTGCTTTAACTGTGACTAAGCCCCACCTTCAGTTATCACGTAGCTGAGGTCAGAGGCCAGACAATTACCACCCTTCACCCAGCTACAGGACAGTCAGACAAGCCAAGATAAAATTTGCAGCAATTAAAGACAGCACAGAATTACACCACCACTATTTTTAAATTTTCAACAGCCCAAAAACAATTATAAGTAAAGACAACACAGAAAGAAAGTATAGTGTCACTACAAGCCTACAATCTAAGTTTAAAAGAAAAATACCAGTTACCAGTTACTCTGAAGCACTGAATTGAATATGTTTCCTTCCTTCACCTTCTGGCTTCTTCTGAGAAGATGAACTTCTGTTTGCTGCTTTAACTGTGACTAAGCCCCACCTTCAGTTATCACGTAGCTGAGGTCAGAGGCCAGACAATTAACACCCTTCACCCAGCTACAGGACAGTCAGACAAGCCAAGATAAAATTTGCAGCAATTAAAGACAGCACAGAATTACACCACCACTATTTTTTAAATTTTCAACAGCCCAAAAACAATTATAACTAAAGACAACACAGAAAGAAAGTATAGTGTCACTACAAGCCTACAATCTAAGTTTAAAAGAAAAATACCAGTTACCAGTTACTCTGAAGCACTGAATTGAATATGTTTCCTTCCTTCACCTTCTAGCTTCTTCTGAGAAGATGAACTTCTGTTTGCTGCTTTAACTTGACTAAGCCCCACCTTGAGTTATCACGTAGCTTAGGTCAGAGGCCAGACAATTACCACCCTTCACCCAGCTACAGGACAGTCAGACAAGCCAAGATAAAATTTGCAGCAATTAAAGACAGCACAGAATTACACCGCCACTATTTTTTAAATTTTCAACAGCCCAAAAACAATTATAAGTAAAGACAACACAGAAAGAAAGTATAGTGTCACTACAAGCCTACAATCTAAGTTTAAAAGAAAAATACCAGTTACCAGTTACTCTGAAGCACTGAATTGAATATGTTTCCTTCCTTCACCTTCTGGCTTCTTCTGAGAAGATGAACTTCTGTTTGCTGCTTTAACTGTGACTAAGCCCCACCTTCAGTTATCACGTAGCTGAGGTCAGAGGCCAGACAATTAACACCCTTCACCCAGCTACAGGACAGTCAGACAAGCCAAGATAAAATTTGCAGCAATTAAAGACAGCACAGAATTACACCACCACTATTTTTTAAATTTTCAACAGCCCAAAAACAATTATAAGTAAAGACAACACAGAAAGAAAGTATAGTGTCACTACAAGCCTACAATCTAAGTTTAAAAGAAAAATACCAGTTACCAGTTACTCTGAAGCACTGAATTGAATATGATTCCTTCCTTCACCTTCTGGCTTCTTCTGAGAAGATGAACTTCTGTTTGCTGCTTTAACTGTGACTAAGCCCCACCTTCAGTTATCACATAGCTGAGGTCAGAGGCCAGACAATTAACACCCTGCACCCAGCTACAGGACAGTCAGACAAGCCAAGATAAAATTTGCAGCAATTAAAGACAGCACAGAATTACACCACCACTATTTTTTAAATTTTCAACAGCCCAAAAACAATTATAAGTAAAGACAACACAGAAAGAAAGTATAGTGTCACTACAAGCCTACAATCTAAGTTTAAAAGAAAAATACCAGTTACCAGTTACTCTGAAGCACTGAATTGAATATGTTTCCTTCCTTCACCTTCTGGCTTCTTCTGAGAAGATGAACTTCTGTTTGCTGCTTTAACTGTGACTAAGCCCCACCTTCAGTTATCACGTAGCTGAGGTCAGAGGCCAGACAATTAACACCCTTCACCCAGCTACAGGACAGTCAGACAAGCCAAGATAAAATTTGCAGCAATTAAAGACAGCACAGAATTACACCACCACTATTTTTAAATTTTCAACAGCCCAAAAACAATTATAAGTAAAGACAACACAGAAAGAAAGTATAGTGTCACTACAAGCCTACAATCTAAGTTTAAAAGAAAAATACCAGTTACCAGTTACTCTGAAGCACTGAATTGAATATGTTTCCTTCCTTCACCTTCTGGCTTCTTCTGAGAAGATGAACTTCTGTTTGCTGCTTTAACTGTGACTAAGCCCCACCTCCAGTTATCACGTAGCTGAGGTCAGAGGCCAGACAATTAACACCCTTCACCCAGCTACAGGACAGTCAGACAAGCCAAGATAAAATTTGCAGCAATTAAAGACAGCACAGAATTACACCACCACTATTTTTTAAATTTTCAACAGCCCAAAAACAATTATAAGTAAAGACAACACAGAAAGAAAGTATAGTGTCACTACAAGCCTACAATCTAAGTTTAAAAGAAAACTACCAGTTACCAGTTACTCTGAAGCACTGAATTGAATATGTTTCCTTCCTTCACCTTCTGGCTTCTTCTGCTTAAACAGAAATCATGTCAGGACAAATTTAAAAGGAAGGTTTGAATGATTGTGCATACATCTTAACAAAATAGCAGTCTATAATATACTGAAGTGACATTTAAGCATAAGGTTTTCCTTTTACTTACAGACAAGAGATAAGTTGTGAGGCTGAAATTACAAGAGGAAAGCACAAGTGGCAGTGCATATTACATCGGATAAAAAAGTGAGCAAAATTTTCTTTAAACAGAAATGATATGGGATCATAATTTAAACATGAAAGGAATGTTTGAACGATTGCATACATATTCCATAACAGCTATATAAGAGTTTTAAGTTAACTTGCAGTTAAATTAAAAATCAGAACTGTGATTGGCTACCGAGTGTTATAGGAGCTAGTTAAAGGAGAAGAAGCTAAGTGTACATATAACAAGCATTTGTCAATGCCGAATGTTGCTTGCTTGTATGTGCTGTTTAGGCATTTGGAAGTGATAGTTCTATGCCTTCCTCCCAAGACATCCACTGTGTCTTTCCGTTCAGTATTCAGAGAAGAGTGGGAGGGGCAAGGGCCACCGCAGTACAGCAGTTGCCAAGGGGGTGAAGAGGTGGACAATAGTCCATTCAAAGGTAAAAGAGTCCTGCAGGAGCTCACTAAATCGAAGGTGGACAAAGCGATGGAACCAGATGACATATGCCCAAGGATATTAATAGAACTGTGAAGGGAGATAGCAGTGCCTCTGGCAGCCATGTTCACTGAGTCATTCAACATGAGTGAACTGGAGAAGGGCACATGTGGTCCCTCTACACAAGTCTGGCAGCAGGGAGGAGGCAGGAACAATAGGCCATTCAGCCTCACCTCAGAAGTGGGGAAGATCATGGAGACATTGCTTAAAGAAAGGATAGTGGGGCATCTAGATGCCATCGGAGCCCAGGACCATAGACAACATGGATTCACAGTGGGGACATCATGTCAGATAATTCTGGTTGATTTCTTTGACTGGGTGACAAAGGAAGTGAATCAGGGTGGGGTAGTGGACAACACTTACCTTGATTTCAGCAAAGTCTTTGACACCATTCCATATAGGAGGCTGATAAACTAGCTGGGTAGGCTGGGCATGGGGAAAAGGGTGGTAAACTGGGTTAGAAACTGGCTAACAGACAGGAGGCAGAGAGTGGTGGTAAATGGTTTGCAGTCTAGGGCGAGGGGGCGACCAGTGGGGTGCTGCAGGGATCGGTCCTGGGGCCAGTTCTGCTCAATGTCTTCATTAGAAATATTGCAGAATGTCTGAAGGGAATTTTTTCACCAAATTTTCAATATAGCCATTTTAAGATCTCTGCTCATGAACAGTGTCACTGTGATTTTCTTAATCTGTCCGAAACATTGATTGCACACACCGAATGTGCCATTGTGCACTACATGCACGGAAACACATTTTGGGCGATATGTGAAAAATGACAGCTGTACTGCTCATAAGGAGGTGTGGTAAAATGGCAATGTTGAAAATCTGGAGTGCAAATATTAAAAATGTGCGACCTTACGAGCGTACGTAGGAACTGCGCAACCCACGGTCATAAAACAGTCATTTTAGGAATTTTTTTCACCAACTTTTCAACATTGCCATTTTAAGACCTCTGCTCATGAACAGTGTCACTGTGATTTTCTTAACATGTCCCATACATTGATTTCACACACCGACTGCGCCATTGTGCGCTACATGGGTGGAAACACATTTTGGGTGAGATGTGAAAAATGACAGCTGTACTGCTCATAAGGAGGTGAGGTAAAATGGCAATGTTGAAAATCTGGAGTGAAAATATTGAAAATCGCGAACATATGAGCGTGCGTAGGAACTGCGCAATGCACACTCGAAAAACAGTCATTTTTAGGAATTTTTTCACCAAATTTTCAACATAGCCATTTTAAGACCTCTGCTCATGAACAGTGTCACTGTGATTTTCTTAATGTGTCCCATACATTGATTTTGTACACCGGCTGCACCATTGTGCGCTACATGGGCGGAAACACGATTTGGGTGAGATGTGAAAAATGATAGCTGTACTGTTCTAAAGGAGGTGTGGTAAAATGGTAATGTTGAAAATCTGGAGTGAAAATATTGAAAATTCGTGAACTTACGAGCGTGCGTAGGAACTGCGCAACACACGCTTGTAAAACAGTCATTTTTAGGAATGTTTTCACCAAATTTTCAAAATAGACTTTTTGAGAGACCACCTTATGAACACTGGCAGTGTCGTTTCATTAATCAGTCCCAAAAGGTGATTTCACGCAGTGACCGTGAAATCACCCTTCGGGCCCGATTAACGCCATGACAGTGCAAGAATTCATGAGGAGGGGTCACAAAAACCCCATGTTGAAAATTTGGTGCAAAAATTCCCAAAAATGCCTAAGATATGCAACATAGTTGAAAAAACCCTATCTATCCCATTATACAGCTTACCGGCATTTCCTCAGTTCATGGTCGGTTTGAAGAGTGCAGACGTGTTCCGGTCCACCGAAGATCATCGCGCTCTGGTCGAGGTCCAGGATATATGGGTTATGGGGGTGTGGGGAGGCAGGCTGCTGAGTGGGTGGGTGCGGTTGTGGGAGGGGCAGGGAGAAGTGCGAGGACAGTTTTGTATTTACAGGTTTTTGTACTAAGACTACGAGGGATGAAGACTACGAGGGACATTTGCCACACTGGGTTGGGCTCCCAGCGTGGCAGCTGGAAGACTGTTGGGGGCTGGAGCCGATGGGGATTGGGCACCCCCATCGGCCATAAAACAATTTTGCCACGCTGGGTGGGTTCCCAGCGTGGCACCTGAATGCTTGGGGTGTGGAGCCGACGGGGGATTGGGCACTCCCGCTGGCTGTACAGTGTGGGAGGCACATGAGCATGCAGTGTGCGTAAGCACATGTGTGTGTGTGGAGGGGGAGCTCTGCTCACTCAAGCAGAGCTCTCCCTTTCAACTGTATGCCACTGCATTTTCAGCTTGTTATAGACAGCTGCAGCAATGATTGGGGAACTGGGGCCACGCCTACAAACATACTGACTGCATTGGAAGATGGGTGCCACACCTCCGAAAACTCGGATGATGGCACTATGTTTCTTGCACATGCATGCAAGCAACATAAAAAGATGCAGGGCATGAACAGTAGTTTGGTGAGTAGGATCCAGTTAGTTGAGCTGTATGTAAGTGAAGATGATATAGTTACCAGAGTAGCTGGTAGATGGGCAGCACTGAAGTGATTGACCAGTAGGTAGGTGAACAGGATCCAGGTAAGTGAGCAGTAGGTAGGTGAGCAGGATCCATGTAGGTGAGCAGTAGGTAGGTGAGCAGGATCCAGGTAGGTGAGCAGTAGGTAGGTGAGCAGGATCCAGGTAGGTGAGCAGTAGGTAGGTGAGCAGGATCCAGGTAGGTGAGCAGTAGGTAGGTGAGCAGGATCCAGGTAGGTGAGCAGTAGGTAGGTGAGTAGAATCCAGGTAGGTGAGCAGTAGGTAGGTGAGTAGAATCCAGGTGAGTGAGCAGTAGGTAGGTAAGCAGGATCCCAGTAGTTGAGCATTAAGTAGGGGAGCAGGATCCAGGTAGTTCAGCAATAGGAAAGCAGGATCCAGTCACTTGAGCAATAGGTAGGGCTGGCAGAATAGCCTAGAGGTTAGAGTAATGAGCAGTAAATGAGCTTGGTACATCCAGCAGACCTGAGCTTGATTCCCACAACCTCCACTTGCATACTGTGTGACTGAGCTAGTCACTTAACCACCCAGTGCTCCCGGGTCACCCCTGAAAAGAGGCACTTTTCGTAGTGGGCCTTACCCGGTTACCAAAGAATTAAAAA
Source organism: Neoceratodus forsteri (assembly GCA_016271365.2). Lineage (NCBI taxonomy): Eukaryota > Metazoa > Chordata > Ceratodontiformes > Ceratodontidae > Neoceratodus > Neoceratodus forsteri. Next base: position 806,543,331 of record CM028132.1, on the reverse strand, counting down.
AAAACACGGTTACCAAAGAATTAAAAAAAAAGGTAGGTAAGCAGGATCCAGGTGGTCGAGCAGTAGGTAAGTGAGTATGATCCATGAAGTTGAGCAGTAGTTAGGTGTGCAGAAGCTTGGTAGTTGAGCTGTATGTACTGAACAGGATCCATTTACTTGAGCAGCAGGCAGATTGACAGGGTCCAGTTACTTGAGCTGTAGTTAGGTAAGCAGGATCCAGGTAGTTAAGCAGTAGGTAGGTGTGCAGGATCCAGTCACTGTAGCTGAGCAGTAGGTAGGAGAGGGTTCCACGGCAACACAGCAAAAAAAAAAAGCAAAAAGAAAATGCTTAAACAGTGAATAAAGAACAGCGCCAACATAAACAGCGACCTTAAACAACAGCGACCACTCAAAATGGCACAAAAAGAAAGTTGCTCCGTTAAGGAAACGGCACTTTCGGGTGGCAGTTGGGTGGGGGGAATCTTTTAAAATAACTGCTGGACAGCACGCAAGTCAGGGAAGGTGGCAAAATCAGGGGGACAGATTAAATATTCCCACTCGAGGCACAAGTCAGGGAAAGGGACAAAGTCGGGGGGGCAAATTAAAGATTCCCTCTCTTGGGGGGAAGCAACTTGGGAAGTGGAACAAAGTGGGGTATGGTGCAGATTAAAGATTTCCACTCTGGGAGGGATGTAAGTCAGGGAGAGGGACAAAGTTGAAAGGGGGGACACTAAAGTGGCAGAAAACGTCAACCCCCCCCAAAAAAACAGCAACCACAAGCTCTGAACTCTGGTCTGCTGGGCATTGCAGGCACACAGGTGCAGTAACCCTAACCACTACACTACGCTGCCAGCATGCCTTACACCCCACTCTGGCCAGCTTACATTGCTGCTCTTCATTACTGCCTTCATTGCTAAACATCACTAACCTAACCATGTGCTAAAGAGACCATATAGCTAATATTACATTCTCTATTCTTAACTTGCTGTTTTTCACTCGCTCAAATTTCATCGCTGTTTTCACAGAATACCTTAGGGGAGCAGCATCCAGGTAGTTAAGCAGTAGGTAGGTGTGCAAGATCCAGGTTCTGTAGTTGAGCAGTCGGTATGTGAGAAGGATCCTGGTAGCTGAATAGTAGGTAGGTGTACAGGATCCAGTCACTGTAGCTAAGCAGTAGGTAGGAGAGGGTTCCATGTCAACACAGCAAAAAAAGCCAATGTCAGAATGGCGAATAAAGAACAGTGCCGACATAAACAGCTACCTTAAACAACAGCAACCTCTCAAAACAGTGTAAAAATCAAGTCACTCCGTTAAGGAAGCGGCACGTTCAGGGGGCAGTCAGGAGGGGGATCTATTAAAATAACTCCTGGACAGCACACATGTTGGAGAAGGGGACAAAGTGAGGAGGTGCAGATTAAAGATTCCCACTTGGGGGGGGGATGCAAGTGGTAGAGAAGGACAACGTTGGGAGTGGTTTAAACATTCCCACTCTGGGGGGGATGCAAGTCAAGGACTGGGACAAAGTTGGAGGGGGTGCAGATTAAAGATTCCCACTCTAGGCGAGATGCAAGTCAGGGAGGGGGAAAAAGCCGGAAGGGGGATACTAAAGTGGCAGAAAATGCCAAACCTCCCTTCCAAAAAAACAGTAACCACAAGACCGAACCTGGGTCTGCTGGGTGTAGCAGGCATACACACACACAAACACACACACACACACACAGTGACCCTAACCACTATGATACACTTCCAACATGCCTTGCACCCCACCCCGGCTGGCTTACATCGCTGCTCTACATTACTGCCTATATAGCTAAACATCCCTAACCTAACCATATGCTATAAAGACCATATAGCTAAAATTACATTCGCTATTCTTAACTTGCTGTTTTTCTCTTGATCAAATTCCATCACTGTTTTCATAGGATACTGTAGGGGAGCAGCTTCCAGGTAGCTGAGCAGAAGGTAGGTGTGCAGGATCCAGGTATTGTATTTGAGCAGTAGGTATGTGAGAAGGATCCTGGTAATTTTACAGTATGTAGGTGAGCAAGATCCACGTAGTTGAGCAGTAGGTACAATAGGTGCCAGGATACCAGGTGTTACCCGACACAGGTTTTCTAACACTGACTCTGTTTCCACTAGAAATGTTAGAAACCCTATATCAGGTAACACCCTGCCAAGATTTTAGAGTTCCCACCCCAAACACTTCCTAAAAGGTATCTCCAGAGACAGTTTTTGTACCTCAGTGCACCTGTTCTGATTGTAATACCTTCAAAAATCAGACAGATGAGATGCATACCTTGTTCATTGCAAGTGGTTATGATTCTGATCTTCTAAATGAAGCCAGATAAGAACAGTTGATAGGTGAGCAGAATCCAGGTAGCTGAGCAGTATGTAGGTAAACAGGATTCACTTTCTTGAGCAATAGGTAGGTGAACAGGAGCTAAGTAGTTGAGCAGCAGGTAAGTGAGCAGGATCCAGTTACTTCAGCAGTAGGCACATAAGCAGGATCAAAATCATTAAGCAGTAGGTAGGTGAGCAGGATTCAGATAGCTTAGCAGTAGATTCTGTAGGTGGGCAGGATCCAGGTAGTTGAATAGTAGGTACAGTAGGTGTGAATGATCCAGTTACCTGAGCAGTGGGTAGGGGAGTGGGATCCAGGTAGTTGGGCAGTAGATAAGTTAGCAGGATCCATTTCAAGTTTATTTCAAGTGCAATTTTAAAGGGGGACTAAAGTCAAAATTTACAAAAATCTAAATTTACAAAAAAATGCTGTGCAGTGTTTTGATTTGTAGGTGTACTCCTAGTAAGTCCTCCCCTTTATTTGCTGAAAGGGTTTTTTTCTAAATGTCTTTGCTGGTTTTATGGCACCGAGGATCTCCATCTTAGCCTTTGTTATGGCTGTTCTTGTTCCCACAAAGCCTCCTGTACCATGTGACAGTGATGGATCCAGGATCATTCATTCAGAGAGTAATAACTGCTGCAGCAGCAATCTTCTGTTAGGAGCCTGTATTCTGGCTCCAACTAAATAACTGTCTAATCCAAACTTTCTGTTTTCTAGGTATGTGCTGTATGTCGGTCTATACAGCAGAAGTGAATGATTTGTTTTTAAAGCTTTTCATTTTATCAAACTACACACAACCATTAAAAAGGCACACAAATTAGCCAGGGTCACAAATGCTATAACAAGTGAAGACTTTTGCCATTTTCTTATGGAATAGCCCACTCAATTATCCCTCAGAGATTTGCCATCTGTAAATGTAGCCTTCATTAGAGCTTCCTGATCAAGGAGAGTTAATTAACAATGCAGCTCTACAATTGTAAACATGAGAAGAAATCAGCTCTTGTTGAATTAATGCTCTTGGATGCATCACTGTCACATGGGACAGGAGGCACTGGGTGTTTACTCACCTGGTAACGGTGATTGTGTTAGTTGTATCCATGACACTCCAGACATTACCTCATGGGTTCCCAACCCACCTGATAGGCTAGTGATGCACATGTGGCCCAGATCAAATTTCTCAGGATAGCCAGGTCTCAGGAGTCTCTTCTCCAGTTCGAGTCTTCCATAGCTCAAAAACAAATGCTGTAGGCCAACATATCCCCTACCTTTCATGACTCCCACCTCTAACCCATAGACTAAATATGTATATAATCAACAGAATAGGGATATAGAACAGTAGTAAATCCACCACCTCAATTTATTTCCTATATGCACAATTCTAATTCGGCATCCCAATGATACTGACTAATGTGAATCGTATGTTCAGTGCAAACAGTATTAACTTTCACAATACACCAATTCTTTTAAACAATTCATTAGTCCAGTGTATAAATCTGTCCACCGTTATTGCCCTGAAGGGTGGGTCATGGAGTGTCATGGATACAACTAATACAATCACCTTTACCAGGTGAGTAAACACCCATTGTGTTATGTTGTATCCATGACACTCCAGACATTACCTCATGGGTTACTTATAATAAGCAGTTCGGAACATCCATTAGGGTGGGATAGGGCAATCTGGCGGACAGGTTGAGAGGCACGCTGATGATAACATTTTTCTTGCAAAGTCAGCCCTTTGTTTGTATAGAGTCTCAAGTCTATAGTGTTCCATGAATGTGTGGACAGAGGACCACGTTGCTGCTCTACATATGTCCTCCATAGACACGTTGGCTCTTTCTGCCCGAAGAGATGACCACTGCTCTAGTTGAATGAGCCTTTATTCCATCTGGTGGTGTAATGTCATTGGTTTTGTACGCTTTCTGTATTGTTCTTTTTAGCCAGCTGGTGATGGTGGTTTTGGAGGCAGCCATTCCTTGTTTGTGTCCCTGGGCTATGACAAATAGCCTTTCAGATTTTATGATTGTCTGTGTGCGTGCAAAATATTGCAAAACGGTACTACCTATATCCAAGCGGTGGGGAATTCTTTCCTCACCTTGCTGTGGTTGTGACCGAAATGTGGGCAACTCTAGAACTTTTTTTTAACTCTGCTTATCTCCCCCCGACTCAGAACTCTCTCAGACCTCTCAAGCTGGCGGTGCCAGCTCTGCCCACTGGCATCGCCATCCTCAAGGTCATTACTTTCTCCCCAGGCACCCCCGGGGGACATAGGATCCAGAGAGATCGAAGGGGTGGTGGGGCTCCAGTGTTGGGTGTGTAGTGGCAAGGCTCTGGGAGAGCCATCGCCTATCTGGGCTGGAGGGTTTTTTCCAGTAATGTTTAGCCCCTGAAGTGGGACGTGCAATAACGCCCAGCCCATGATGTGGGTGCTCCCACCCACATCAGGAAGGCAGCTGCCTGATGTCTGCCCCAAGCCTGTAAGCCCCTGTGCATAGCAGTGCCGCGGTCTCCACCGGGGGGCCACTGCTGTACCAGACTACCTCTGGATCTCTCCCCAAGGGAGAAGAGCAGTCCCTTGGATGCTCGATCCCCTCTCTCCCCTGCCGACCCCCGGTGGTCTGACCTCATTTTAGAACCCGGGTTGCTGGTGTGGTGCAGGGTGTGGCATCCTGCGTCTCAACCCTTAGCACCACCGGGCCGGCTGCAACTCTAGAACTTGTTCCACATGGAACATGGATACTATCTTTGGACAGAAGGCTGGGACTGTTTTCATAAAGACTCCCTGAGCCGTAAAGATGGTGTATGGTTCTTTGCAGGATAGGGCTCCTAGTTTGCTAATTCTGTGGGTGGAGCAGATAGCCACTATAAAACAGGTCTTTAGACCCAACCAGTACAGTGATGACTGGTGCCCCAGCTTAAGTGAGGCCCTCTCTAGGTATTCAAGTACCATGGTCAAATCCCATGGGGCAACAGGTGTCCGTATGTGAGGACAAATGTTCTGTGTCACTTTGAGAAATCTGACGGCATCTGGGTGTGCCCTGAGCTGGGAATGCCCAACTCTGCCCGTGGCCACTCCCATAGCTGACAACTGTACCCGTAGGGAAGATGTGGATAGTCCCTTGTCCAGACCCTGTTGTAGGTACAGTAGAATCGCAGACATGTCTGCCTGTATGGAGTCGATGTTCGCGACCTTGCACCACTTGGAAAAGATGAACCACTGCCTGCTATAGGTGACTGTGGTGGAGGGTTTCCTGAATTGCAGGATGGTGGAAATGGCCGATTCGTGGTAACTAGCGGTTAGCAGTCTCTGCTTCTCAGGAGCCAGGCCGACAGCTTTAGGATATGGGGTGCTGGGTGGATCAGAGGTCCCTGAAATAGCATGTCCTTCCGATAAGGGAGGACCCACCTGTCCAATGTCATGGCTACTGCTGATGCAAACCATGTCCTTCGCGGCCAGTACAGTGCTATCAGAATGATGTGTAGCTGGGATGCTCTAATTTTGGCCAGCACCTGTGGAATTAGTGGAATTGGGGGAAAGATGTATGATTGCTTCAGGTTCCAGGTCTGAGATAATGCTTCTATTCCTAAGGCATGCCTTTCTCTGTATCGGGAGAAGTACACCTTGACCTGAGCGTTTATGTGGGATGCCATCAGATCCACAGGAACTGGGCCCCACCTCCGCGGTATCATATGGAATAGATCCAGGTGAAGTTGCCACTCTCCCGGATGTATCTGCTGTCTGCTTAACCAGTCCACTCTGACATTTAGTTTTCCAGCTAGGTGTACTGTGTGAAGGTGACTGAGGTTGGCTTGGGCCCAGTTTAACACTTTGGTGGCTTCTCTGAGCATGATCTTGCTATGCGTTCTGCCTTGTTTCGCAATGTATGCCACCTTAACCTGGTTGTCTGATTTTATCAGGACTGACCGGCCAGTGATGTTGTCCCTGAAGGATCTCAGGGCATGGAACACTGCCCTCATTTCCAGGACATTGATGGATAGATGTGCCTCTGTCATTGTCCATTTTCCCTGCACTGTAGCACCGCTCATGCAGGCTCCCCAACTGAGTAAGCTGGCATCGGTCTCCACTGTTACCTGGTATGTCAGTTCCAGTGGGTAGCCCTTCTCAAGATTCTGACTGTGTGTCCACCACCCCAGAGATTCCTTGACCTTCCTTGGTAAGTAGACAACCTTGTTGAGGTCATCTTCTGATGGTGAGCCCTGCTGTAGAATGCAATTCTGTAGCAGGTGTATGTTCCATCTTGCTCATGGGGCCAAATCTAGGCAGGAAGCCATACAGCCGTGGACCTGGGTGGCTTGGCCCATGGTTGACTTTGCTTTGGACCACAGTGTTCAGGTTATCAATGTCACTGTGTCGATGCATTTTCTGAAGGGTCTCAACATCCCATTGGATGTGTTTATCACCGCTCAAAGATGCTGTATAAGCTGCGATGGTCGTAAGGAGCTCTTTTCCTGGTTGACCATCCGACCATGCTGGGATAGGGCTGACAGAACTGTGTTTGTATCCTTTTGTGACTTAATGCTGCTGCAAGCCCGTATCAGCCAATCATCTAGGTAAGGGATGATATCCACCCCCTGTTCCCACAGTCGAGCTGCTACAACAATAGACACCTTTGTGAATACCCTGGGTGCTGAAGTGAGACCGAATGGTAGGGCTTGATACTGGTAGTGATGGCCCAGGATGTGGAATCAAAGAAATTGTTGGTGGCTGGGTCTCATTTGGATGTGTTTGTAGGCATCCTTCAGATCCACGGATGTGAGGTAGTCCCCCATGTGGATGTTCTTTAGGGTTGACCGTAGTGTCTCCATCTTGAACCTTGGGGTGGATATGAAGCGGTTCATGAATTTCAGATCTAGAATTGGTCTGAGTTCTCCGTTCTTTTTTGGAACCAGAAAAAAGATGAAGTAAATTCCTTTGCCAATCTCAGGCTCTGGAACTGGATGGATTGTGTTGTTTAACATTAGGTCCCGGATGATTTCCTGGACCTGGTGGGCAGTGGCCCTTCTCTTTGCGATGGGTGACAGTATTAGCCTGTCTCTGCATGGTTTGCTTAGGAATTTGAGGGAATAGCCCTGGGATATGATTACTAATACCCATCTGTCTGATGTTGTCTGTAGCCATTGCTGATGAAATTGCATCAGTCTCTGACTTACGGGGAGATAGTGATGGAGTTGGATTGGTAACGGGGTTGTGGGAGGGGAATAGTTAGTACTGTTTTGTCTCCCCCCCGCTTCTGCCTCCAAAACATGGGTTTCTTCCTCTGGAGGCTGAGAAGCCACCTTGTGAGGTGCCCCAGAAGTTGTCGTTACTATGGCCTCTGCCCTGAAAGGAATTGTTTGAATAATGTTGCTTTCTGCTTTGTTGAAACCTGCTGTTTCCCTGAAATCTGTGGCGGGCAGATGGCAAGTAAGTAACTCTTTGTTTGTCTTTAATGAGGTCTTTGCCCTCTTCCTTTTGTTTGAGGAACTCTTTAAGGCCCTCACCAAATACATTATCTCCTTTAAGGGTCAGGTTCTGTAGGAGATTCTTTGACTCTTTGTCTGCCTCCCAACGTTTGAGCCATAGTGCTCTTCTGGCTCTGTTTGCCAGGGTGGCAGATCTGGCTTCTAGTTTTAGGGTATCTACTGCCATGTCCCCCAGATACTTGGCTGTGTCGGGTGTGCACTCTAGCAGTTCCACTTCCCTAGACTTAGGGTCCGCTTTCTCTAACAACTCCTCTAACCAACAGATCTGTGCCCTGGTGGAATACACCACTGTGACAGCAGCTCTGGTTGTCATTCCTGAAAATTCAGAGTTTCTTTAACATCTCTTCCACTCTTTTGTCAGTAGAATCTTTAAGAGAGATGGTTCCGAAAGGTAGCACTGTCTTTTTACTGAGCGCTGAGATCTGCGAGTCGATACTTGGAGCCGTGCACCACAACTTGACCTTGTCCTCTTGCACTGGGTACGTTCTATTTAAATTTCTTTTCTCAGACATGTGACCTGATTCAGTCACTTCCCACTCTTTCAAGAAAATACCATCGATCACGGGACAGCTAGGGAAGGTGTCCCTAGATTTCTGATTCTGTTGTATCATGGGGTCAAGTTTGGATTCCAGTTTGGGTTCCTCTATATCAAAACCCATAGTGGATTTTATGGCCTGCATGAGGCCTGGGATTTAGTCAAAGGAGCAGGGCTTTGAGGTTAGTGAAGGTGTCTCGGGCACGACGTCCATGTCCTCCTCACCCGACTCAACATCTTCACCATCATCTGGCACCCCCCCATCATCTCCATCATCTGGTGAAGGGTTAAGAGGTACCTCTGTGTTGTCCAGCTGGGGTGGTTGCTTGGGCCTGGAGATGGGGATGGCATGGGGGTCGGTGTTGACCTCGTCTTGGTTAGAGATTCCAGCTTCTCCATGACCTTGAGCATAATATTTTGCTGGCTCTCCATAATAGCCACTGTTGCCTGCTGTGTTTGAATAAGCAATGCTCCTGGGTTCATCCAGTTGTAAGTTCCAGGCCCTTGGTCATCCAACTCGGTAATAGGAAGTTGTCCCCCTGCTGACCGCTCCTCCTCCATCATGCAAACTGGACATTGAGGACCTGGGTTATGGGGCATCAGTGCTATACTGCATGAAATGCATTTCACCATCTAGGGAGTGAGAGAAGGGCAATGTTAGCTATAGAGTAACCAAGTTGCATACCTCTGTGAAATCAGATAAGATTCTGATAGGGTTGCAATTAACCCAGAAGAGCTAATTATAAATATAAGAAGGCGGTATATAAAAAAAACCTATAGGAGCACGGAAGGTGCTTGCTTAAGTAAGCTTCCCCATCTAAATCCAGGTCAAACCTGCTGTAATCTTGGGGGGGGAGGATTTCATCATAGTTCTAAGATCCTGGATGCATTGGAATAGGTAGAGCCTGAGCTATGTAGCCACAAGGCAGCCCATCGGATGTGTATTGTGCGATGCGATGAGTCATAAACAGAGTTACCTCCTGCTTAAATGAAGGCTATAAGGTCCTGGTTCATAGCGATATGATTACCTAAAATGGAGGCTGTGACACATGCTTAAAATGACAGCCGTTGTTTGTGGGCTTGACCTAACTAAATGGTTGCTAGGTCATGCTGGATGGCCGGTCAAAATGGCAGTCGGGCATTGTCCTTGGAGCTGAGCCATGCAAAATGGTGAGCGATCCATGCGGTGAGGGCCTAGTCTCACCTGGTAGCCGTGATGTGGCTTTAAGTGGTAGTCTGGAGAAAAACCTGTGATAAGATTCCTCCTAATCATTTAGGGCAGCAGCATTCCTTTTACTCTCGCATCAGCCGCTGGGTTAGGGGCCACTTGCTTGAAGTTGTAATAGCTGGGAACTTATTCTGTTGCTCTGCGCTACCTCTGTATGTTGCTCAGAAAGAAATAAGGAAGGACTTGTCCGATAATTGAGTTGCACGCCACAGTCGCTAGAGAGGGACTGTAGGCCATGACATTTTCTGCTACTTGTGTTTCCTGCAGTGCAAAAAAGAGAAAAAAAAACTGCCACAGTTGCTAGGAGAGGGAGTGCCAGCCATGGCGTATCTCGCTTCCTGCGCTATCCACGAACTTGGTGGTAGTGCTGGAGCTCAGAGTGGGACTGTAGAAGCTCCATGTGTGCTCTGCTTGAAAGGGGAATCCACAGGGGCTCAGCCTAAGATGCTGTTCGGGCTGTAATCTTTCTTTCAGGAGTGGCTCCCCGCTTGGGAGGGGGGAATATCAGCCACCGAATGGCGCTAAGGTGCACAATTTAAAAAACATAGCTAGGCATGCAGGATTGCACATTTCAGCGTTGTGCAGAGCTCCCAAGAAAACCAGGCAGCATGGCTCTAATTCTTTCTTTTAGTGATAACTTTAAAGACCAAACAACTTCTAAAATATCTCACAGCTGAAAATAGCGCTCCAAAGATATTGCAGATAATAGAAATTACAGTCTAGACATGCAGACTCCTTTCTCAAATGATATCTAGTAGGCTCCCAGCCTAAAACACATTTTAATACAAGAAATTCAACTAACTATCAGTGAAATTACTATTTTCTCTCCAATCTTTCAACGTAACAGTATATAATTATTTAAATAGCTGAAATGAACCTAGCCAGACAGATAATTCTGGGCTCTATTTTCTGGTAGTTTAGTTAATAACCACACTTAAATATACATAATACTCTTAAAAAAAACAATTGATAAATTTTAATTTTGTTGGACTCACATCTTATTGTAATATTATCCATTTTGGCATACCTTCAGTTGATTGATAAGACAGAGATTCCTGGAGTGCTTGTAGCCTCTTTCAGATGCAAAGGTTGAACTGAAGAAGAGACTCCTAGGACCTGGCTATCCTGAGAAACTTGATCTGGGTCACATGTGCATCATTAGCCTATCAGGTGGGTTGGGAACCCATGAGGTAATGTCTGGAGTGTCATGGATACAACATAACACAATGCAGGAACAAGAAGAGCCATTAAAAATGCTAGTATAGGGATTCCCAAGGGCCATAAAACCAGCAAGCAAATCTAGGAAAAAACTCCTTTCAGGAAATAAAGGGAAGTACTTACTAAGAGTATACCTACAAATTTAAAATACTCTGCACTATTTATAAATATATATATATATATATATATATATATATATATATATATATATATATATATATATATATATATATAGTGTATTATAAGTGGGGGTATAGTAAGGGTTAATGTAAGACTTTGTTAAACTTATTATAATAACTTTGGACCCATTTAGCAGATTTTCATGACATTTGGCATCGCTGTAGGAGCATGGTAGATCTCTTGATCTGCCAAGTTTTGTTTCAATCGGACTTATGTTTTACACAGCTGAAATGCTCAAAAATTCACTTTTGTCACTTTTGTGTGCTGGTTCATAGAATTTTGTCTTGGTGCTCGCGGCCACTGTGTGACCTGCCAGTCTGTAATTTGGCACATAGAAAGAGCTTAGGTCAAGGAACATGCCACTTTTGTTTTGGTGAAAACATATTACTCCATTTAAAAGTTATTAAAGTTTTTAGCTCCCATTATAAGTCTATGGGAACATTTATATGGTTATTTTGCAAAAGAAGAATGGGGTTTTGGCCATCTGGTCACTCCTCATGATCAAAGAATTTGCAGACTCACGATCAAAGAATCTTTGATCACGCGAAATTTATTGTTTGTGATGGCCGCCATCTTGTTTTCAGTTTAGGGCTGGAAAAAAACAAATAGCTCAGCCCTGGGGTGACATGTGAAGTAAAACTAGGATGGGTTTTCGAAGGGGGGCTTCCCTCTATTGACCCATGCCTGTGGTTTAATGTAGTTGTGTCAAAAAATGGAGTTTTAAAGTTTGAAATTCTTTGGTCGCAGCTCAGTAACAATCTTTGATCGCGAGCCTGCAAATTCTTTGGTCACAAGATCATTTTCGTTCACAAGCTTCTTTAGTGACTTCCTGACCAGATGTCCAGGTTTTTTCTGGACCAGATCTCCCTGGGAGGGACCAGATAGCCCACATTTCATGACCAAATGTCTTCTGACGGCCAAAAATGATCTTAGGTCATGAGGTCACGGCCAATTCTCGAAACCAAGTCATTTTTAAAGGTAGTAAAACTTTAAAATTAAATATCTCTGAAACAGTTTGGTCTTTTTACTTGAAATTTGGAGGGTGTTGAGGGGATGTCCTAGAGATGTAACTGATGCTATTTAGGTCTTGGAAAATTAATTCATTGTGGAGATATTGAGTGACATACTTAATATTTTGCCCATAGGCTTATGTATGGTCCTATTGGCCTGAAATTTATAGGGTAAGTAGCCCTAGTGCCACAGAGGTGCATTTCAGTGGTTTGGTAATATCACACATCACTATATATAATAGATTTGCTGGAGAATTTATGCCACAAAAGCAATTTAGAGCCTATCTTTGTTCCTTTGTAACAGGACGTTATTATACTACTGTCAAACATTTCAAATCTATAGTTAGGATTATTCTATATTGCAGATTTTGTGTAATATTCAAATATTCTTTCAAACTGTGTTCTTTAGTGTAACCCCCTTGTTCCCAGGGATTACTAGAATCCCAGTTAGAATCAGTGGCAGGCAGGGAAGGCAGCTTGTGAAATGCCAGGTAAATGGGTTTTACACTGTCACACTCTGGTTTCAGCTTCAGTTGAGCTGGAGTGACAATGTAACCTTAGAACTCTTGCAGCGGCATAAGCCACGCTCTGGCAAGCAGTTGTCAGCTAGAGTAGAATGTTCAGTAGTTTGTGAGTAAGTCTTCCAGGAGGAGGCTGCAGCTTGCTGTGCAGCTCCTCATTTAGCTCTGACAGGGAGCTACCTCTTTAGTTTTGGGTAGTTTGCTCTCACCGTAGAAGAAGAACATAGAAGACAGTGTCTGAAGTGGTGGAGACCTTGCTAAGTGGGTTTTCCTTTGCCCCATCCCAGGAGGGATGGGGGCAATCTTCAGGTTTCTGGGGCAATCCCCTCAATCCATTCTGTCTGGTGAAGCTGCCTTGGACATCTTCATTTGTTGTGAGTACAACTTTTCTTCTGAGTAAGCCCAGGAGGGGCACCTGCAATACGTAGGGGTGAGTTGCTCTGACAAAAGGACTCTGTCACCTAGACTTTCTGTGTTTTAAAAGTGTCTGCCTACGTTGGAGTCCAGTATGTGACGGTCCAAGTACAGAACTTTTAACTTCTGACACCTCAGAGGGGGGTGTGTGTGTGTGTAGTATGTTAAGTGTGATATACATTTCAAGACAGCATCTACAGTTTTTTACAGTTGTGTGGTGTTTTTAATTAGATGAATCACCGAGTATAAACTTGGAAGCAAATGGTGGGAGCCCTCCCCCACTGTCTGGAGTGACCCTGTTTACCTCTCCGGGTTCAGTTTGGGCACCAGTACTTTTTCATTTAGTGCATCTGGCCAATGCCTAATGTAAGTAGTTACCCCTGTATGTGGGTTTTTTTCTTTCAGTTCACCCCAGTATGGTGGGTTCTGAAAGTTCCTGAGCCTGGATGTGCTCATTTGTGGTCATGTGTACCACCTTCATTCCTCATGAAATATGAGAAAGTGTCCTAGTACTGGCCATGTGTGCCTAGTCAATGGGAAATGTACCAGTTCTGACCATGTGTGCCAATCTCCATTTCAGAACCATGGTGTTTATTGTTTTGTGTTACTTCAGCCTATGCTAAATGGGAATATTAGGAATTTCTGTACCCTGGAGAATCTGCAATACCAGTATGTGTAGCCCTATGGGGGTCCATCTTCACTTTGCGTTTATTCCTACTTTGTTACATGAATAAAAGCCACACTCTAGAATCCCAACCTTGTTTGGACAGTATTGTTATTGTTTCCTTGTCTGGAGTTACTTGGGTGCCCCTGTCCAGAAGTGCAAACCTACAGTAGCATAATTGTGAGCAAATGTTTTCTCTCAAGGACCTGGGTTGCTAGCCATGGTAATTGGTCCTCCCCGGTGTGTGCCATGTAGCCACACTTGGGTTTGACAGTTCTAGTGTAACAGTCGGGTCACCTAGCCTAATGGTAGCCATTTCTCTGTTTTTCAAATCTGTAGTCACTTATGTAAACCCCCACCCCTCTCGTTTGCCCCTAGATGTCTGTGCTGAAAGGAGCAGCCCTGCTAGTTAAACAAGGGGGGATGGTGGGGGGGGGTTTACATTAGTATTTCCCACCAACCAGTCTGATACTTTTAGTAAATGACTTTTAGTAAGATCTTTTGCTATTATAGTAACCTGTTTTACCATAAATTTTGAGTAGGAACTGTGCAATGTCCTTGATATCAGTTATGTTATTTAACCCATCGACAGTCAGGATTTCATTAATATTAGTTCAGCCACAACTTATAGTTTCTCATTTGGTTTAACATTCTTTCTTTTTCAACCATACAATTTGATAATATGAGATTTTCTGTTATTTTAACGCTGTGATATATATTTAACTACTTCAGCTCTCACCAAGGCAAGTACAGTGTGGGTTTGTAATGGTTATTTAAAGTGGCATCTAAGGATCTAAATTCCCTATTCCCCCAAATGTCTGCACCTTATAGGCTCTGTACTAGGAACATTACATTGGTAGGCTCTAAAAATTGGGAGACTCACTGAGCCGCCATAGATTCTTGAATCTTAGTAATGCTTTAGTTGTCATTTCTATTTTGTTCTTAACATACTTTATGTGTTTATTCCAATTTAAATTATTTCTGAATTTGATTCCCAAATATGTAAAGTCTTCGACACATTCCAATGGTTTATCTGATAAGAGCATTTTTCTAGATGTTTTTCAAAATCCAAAGATCATAACTTTTGGTTTTTTCATGTTTGATACTAATTTTATTTTTTTTTCATAAATGACCAAGTGATTTCATTTAAATATAGGTTGAACAGGGTGAGTGCCAAACCACATCCCTGACGCACCCCAATATACATTTCAACCTGTCTTGCCAGGTCACCCTGGGTATTATATTTGATTTTCAACCATGTATTTGAATACAGGCCTCTCATTAAGCCTAGCAGATTGTTATCAGTCCCTAAGGAAAGAAGTTTTGAACATAGAACAGAGTGAAAAATTTAATCAATGGTGGCAGTGAAATCTACAAATGCAGTATATACTGTTTTCTCATTTTGCAATACTTTTCAATTATATGTCTTAAAAGAAAGCACTTCATTATAGGCCCCAGACCAGATATGAAACCTGCTTGTAAAGGTGAAATATTTTTGGAGTTTTCAATCCACTTTAATAGATGCAGTAGAAGAATTGTAGCAAACATTTTAGCCATGTTATCAATTAACTAACTGGTCTATAATTACTAGGTTAACTTCCTCCCCCTTCCATATAAATCTGTATATGACTACCTTTCCATGAAATAGGGATAAAACCAAACATGATGCATTTTTAAACAAATTAGCCAAAATATGAAACCACAAGGAGACATCAGGAGCACAGTATTCAGAAACAGGCAAAGTGGAGCACAAACGTTTGCATTGCACATTGCCCATGCCCAGGAGTTGGAGGTTGCTATATTCAGTCGGAAGGTGCACCAGCACAATCCAACTGAATATTGGGCCATGCAGGAGCAGTTTTAAGTCAACTAGCGTTGCCTCGACAAGGATTTCTGCTGTGCAGGAAATAGGATCACCAGAGTGGATAGCACCAGAGTGCTAGTAGCAACTTTTAGAGGGACCCATGCAAATGAGCACATTGAGCATGCAAGATGCTAAGGGGACATTTGCATGCACATTATGGGCTCATTTGCATGGGTAGTGGTGACAGGTTTGTGTGGCACCACCCCCACCCTGATGCCCCAATCCCATAGATAAAAGGAAGCCCCTGGCACCCAGTGGTCTCCTTTGCCAATCAATCACAGTTCTGCACATAGAAAATAATATCCCTGGTGCCCAGTGGTCCCCCCTCCCTCCAACCAGTGGCCTGACAGGTGTCACAAACTTCTCTGGTGTTCCTTGGTCATCCAACCCTCAGATTGCTGTCCCATTAAGAGAAGACATGTCCCTGGAGTCCAGTGGACCCTTCCAGTCACCAAGCCCCTGCTGCAGAATGTAAAACAAATGCTCTGACATCCAGTGGACCCTCACCTCTGTCTCAGTCCCTGTTCCTGTAGCAAATATGGTAGTCTGTCTTGTGCAGAAAATCTGTGATGCAGGAACTGAACTTTGCACTGTAAAACATCACTCCACACTGTTCCCTATTGGCACCCCCCACCTTCTGAATACTGTTCCCCCACCACATCTGTAATCCCTGGCATCTAGTGGCCCCCTGTAGTACTGACCACCCACCCTGACACCTCTCTTACCTGCATCATTGGTGCAGTGGGACCCCATACGGTGACTGGCACAGCCCTCTTCACACCTCCTCAGCTGGCTGCCATGTGTACATCCAGAAAGCATGCATCCCCTGTTTTGTACAGGGTGCACATCCTCTGTACTGTACAGAGGACACACATCCTGTACATAACATGGGACGCATGCACTCTGGATGTACATATGGTGGCCGGCCAAGGAGGTGTGAGGATGGCTGTGCCAATCGCAATATGAGGTCCTGCAGCACCAATGATGCAAGTAAGAGGGGTGTCAGAGTGGGTGGCTGGTGCCATGGGGGGCTGCTAAATCCCAGGTATTACAGATGTGCAGGGGGAAGGGCATTCAGAGGGTAGGGGATGTCACTGGACAGCAGGGAATAGTGTGGAGTGATGTTGTACAATGCAAGTTTGATTCATGCACCATGGATTTTCTGCATAAAACAGACTACAGTATTTGCTATAGGACAGGCTTTTGGGACCGAGGGAAGGGGGATTACTAACTGCCAGGGCATCTGAGTTTCATGGCATCTGGATGGGGATCAGGACCAGTTGGGTTTACAGTAGACACAAAGAAGTTTGTTTTACATTCCATGGTGGGGGCTTGGTGACTGGGAGGGTCCACTGCATGCTAGGGACATCTCTTCCCTTAACAAGATGGCAATCGGAGGGTTGGGGGACCATGAGACACCTGCTAAATCTGTGACACCTGTTGGGCCAGAAGTCGAAGGGAGGGTGGACCACTGGGCACCAGGGATACTATTTGCTATGGGTGAAACAGCAATCTGATGGAGGGGGACCGCTTGGCACCAAGGACATCTCTGGATGGCTGGGCTGGGGTGGGTGGCTGCAGTACCTTTGGCTCCCACCAGGGCCATGTGCCTCATTAAGAGAAGGTTTACATGGTGGTAATCTGAGCCCATTTGGGTGGGAGTTACCACTGGTGCATACCTCTGAATATACAGTTGTGCCCATATGCTGGGAGGGCCCCCTTTCTTTGTATAGGTGCAGCAGTACCTTAGTGCTCAGGTGCTAATGGGGTTTGCTGGTGCTATGGGGGTGTCTGAACATAGGCCCCCAAACACACACCAGATGCAAAACTCTTGAGTGAGCAAATACCCATTTGCGCCTACACAAACTTTTGAATATTGGGCCCCAGATTTATATACAGTAGGTCAGATAGAATTTAATCTGAGCCAGGTGCTTTGCCAGATTTTAAAGAACTGACCACATCATATATTTCTTTTTCAGTTATCCAAGCAAATGGTTAAGTACTTTCCAAACAGATCATACTCAGTAACTTCATTTGAACTACAGGAGACGGAGATATAGTAGGATATCCAGGTGTTGGGCTGAATGCTCACATTCAGCTGATTTGTATAAGTATTTGTTCCAGATGCAACCAGTCTGCAGAAACCTTCTGAGTCATTATCCAAAATTACTTTTAACATTTCATCCCAAAGTTCTTGTTGGTGAATTTTCTTTTGCATTTTTTACATACCCTCTATACTTCCTTCTTTGTTTATTTAACTCTTGTGATATTGACTGTTGTAGGATTTTTCTTTGTTTATCTTAATAATCTGGTTATTTTCCTTTTTTCCTGTTCCCATATTTTGTTAAACCAGCCTTTACATTTATAGTTTTTTATGTTTGTACTTTGACAAATTTTCTTGAATCAGGATGAATGCCTTTATTAGAAATCTTTACTCTTCACAAGGGTCCATCAAATCAGTTCCATGTCATAACGGCGGTCACTAAATAGCAATCACCGTTATAGCGAGTGTACATCACTGAAAAACCAAAATGGTGATGTATATGCCTAATTAAGAAAGGCAGGTGAAAACGAATGTTTTTCTATGTGGGGGGCTCTGCCCCCCGCAGCCCCCTTACTAAAGATTCTCAACTCCGGGGAGGGGGGTGCATGTCCAGAGGGGAAGAAATTTGTAAAAAAAGTACTCCCACCCACAAAACACAAAATGCTCTGCACCTCCCCAGCCTTGAACCCTACACCCTCCCCACTGTAGCCAGCCACCTTCACCACCACACCACACAGCCAGCTTGGTAGCCTCTTGCTGCACTACCTCCCACATACCTTCCATCCTGTTCCATTTCTCCTCCTGTTCTTCCAGTTGCCTTGTTGTTCACCCCTCGCTACCCTATCAGGGTAGCTCACATGACGAGCATTGAAACTGAGGTCACTCTTATTCGAGTTGTTCAATTTCAGTTGCCATTTTGATGGGTTACCCATCAATCAAATCAGTAATGTTTTGAGTTACAAATGATTTATACAGGTTAGTCAAAGTTATTTTTGTTCTTCTGGAATAACATTCCAATGTTATTTTTTTTTCAATTTCTGTAAACTCTTTGTCATTTCATTTTGATTTGAAATTGAATTATCTATAAATGATTACTGAAAAATGATCAGTGTGTGTTAGTTCACTGGAAAATTATCACTGTGTGTTAGTTCACTGGAAGACGATCACTGTGTGTTGTTAGTTCAATTACTTTGAGATCAGTATAGTTTTTATAATAATATGCAGATCCTATTATATCATCAATAGTGGAAACACCCCTCTGATTAAGACAGGTGATTTTTCCAACTTGATCAGATTTACATCTGCCAATATAGATTATCATAGCCACTTTTACTTATAAGTTAAGTAGGAAGAACCTGGTACAGTACTTTTTTGTCTGGATTAGTTCTATTTGGAATAGCTAAGCTTTGAAGCCTAGTCACTCCCTCCATATCAAGATATTCAGTATGACCAGTTCTCAAATTTGTGTTACCTGCTGCAAGAATTTCTTCATCAGGGTATTGAAAATTAATTTCTATGACTAGATATTTTATTTTTTCCCCAAATTGAACTATCAGATAATTTTGAGTGATCTGGTGACATATATATGTGTGTGTGTGTGTGTGTGTGTGTGTGTGTGTGGTGTGCGGTAGTGCCACTATAGTTAGGGTTGATGGGCCACTTCTATGTTAAACCACAAAGTTTGCACTTTTAGAACTTTGCAACCATTTGTCCGATGTGCCTGACACTGTGCATGCACGGTGTCCAACCATAGCTCTCTGGATCTGGAAAGTTTCGTTTCAGTCGGATGAGCGATTGCGGAACTGCACAGTGTCAAAAATGTGAAAAATGCACAACTTTTGTGCATTTTTTCATAAGGCTTAACAAACTGAAAGATGCATCTATTTGGATTCAAATGTGTCAAAGTGGTGCCTTTTGAAGATTTGGTGAAAAAATATTAATCCATTAAAAAGTTATGAAAGTTTTTCATGTCCCATTTTAGCCTACAGGAAAATTTATATGTGCACTGCGAAAACCTTCACAAAAACATTTGCAGAAACATTTTTTTGTGCATGAAAAGATGTCATTATAAGGTATGGGGTGTCACGAAAACATTTTTGTTTTCATGAAAACAATGTTCGAAAACATTGTCCCATGTGTTGTTCTCTTTGTCACTTCGTTGTGCCAAGGTGGAATGTGCTTTTGGGCTGAAATATGCAGGATGGCAAGCCCTGGTCCCATAGATGTGCCTTTTGGTGGTTTGGTCCAAAAACTTTAAACAGGCAGATAATTACTGTGTTTCAAAGCTGATAAATTTCCCATAGGATAACACTGCGGTGCCTGCGGTGCCTTTCAGTGCCTGTATCTCGAAAACTATTTGAGATACAGATTTTAAGCTACCCACAGCTTAGCCCACCTGTGGACTAAGCGTGCAAGAAGGTTTTGAAGTCATGATTACAACTGCATTGGAATTGTTTCCATAGTTGCTACAGTTACTGAGATATTGCCAAATAAGTGTTACGAGGGTTCCTTTTCAGTACTATGAGGCTTCTGTTTGGCTCCGTACTTATGTGTACATGGCAGCGCAGGGACCAGAGGGCCCAGGCTCCCACAGACACATACCATTACACAAAAAATGGGCAACGTGAAGGGAATGCAGGGCCCAGAGGGACCACTCCCACAAACACATGCCAGTTACCAGTTACATTACACTTTCTCAAAAAGAAGGGAAATTCATTGCAAAAAACTTCATTAATGCATCAGTTAGGGTTGCTAGCATAGTGACAAAAGTATGGAATGTGATGTTTGGGTTACCCCCCTACTACCCCAACCCCACCCTCCATACACCAACCAATGTCGGGGTGTGCCATGAGGTCATCAGACCTAACTGTCATCCCATTCTCCTATACTATAGCATGTCAGCTTGCTTACACATGGAATGGGGTGAGAGCTGGGTCTGACGACCCCATGGCACACCCGGATGTCAGGGTGTGTGGGGGAGAATGGGGTGGGGTGGTAGGAGGTAACCCTAACATCACATTTCCATAAATTTGTCACTGTGCTATCAACCCTAACTGATGCATTAACAAAGGTTTTTGCAATGAATATATATATATATATATATATATACACACACACACACACACACACACACATATATATACATATTTTACCTCTGTAATTGCCCTACTTATATTGTGCAATTGTGACTGTATCACTATTGTAATTGTTTATGATATTTTTCTCTTTGTACCCACTTCCCTGATTTCTATGGGTCGCACCTGGAAATGAGCCTCAGCTCAGTGTGCCTTTCATAGTTACCAAATGTTTAAATAAAATAAAAAATATATATGTATGTGTAGATATATATATATATTGCAAAAAACTTTGTTAATGCATCAGTTAGGGTTGATGTCACAGCGACAAAGTTTGGAAATTTGATGTTAGGATTACCACCTACACCCACCCCACCCACCCTACCTTACAGGTACCAACAGGCACTGGGGCATGCCATGGGGTCATCAGACCTAACTCTCACCCCATTCATGTGTAAACAATGACATTCTACAGTACAGGAGAATAGGGAGAGTTGAGGTCACAGCAACAGGTCCCAGCACCGCCAGCAGTTACCAGAAGTCGAGCCATACAGCAGCCCCATAGTACTGAAAAGGAACCCTTATAACACTTATTTGGCAATATCTCAGTAACCGTAGCAACTATAGAAAAAATGCCACTGCAGTTGTAATCATGACTTTGAAACCTCCACGCGTGCTTAGTCCATCTAGAGGTGGACTAAGCTGCGGGTAGTGAAAAATCCATATCTTGAATAGTTTTCGAGATACGGGTGCCGCAAGGCACTGCAGGCACCACAATGTCAACCTATGGGAAATTTCTCAACTTCAGAACATTGTAACTATGGACCTGTTGAATTGTTTTGGGACCAAATCACCAAAAGGCACATCTGTGGGATGAGGGCTTGCCAACCTGCAAATTTCAGCCCAAAAGCACAATTCACCTTGGCACAATGAAGTGATAAAGAAAACAACACACGGGACAATGTTTTCGAGCATTGTTTTTGCGGCAACAAAAATGCTTTCACAACAACAAAAATGTTTTCGTGACATCCCTATACCTTATCATGAAATGTTTTCATGCACAAAAACATTTTTTTCCGAACGTCTTCACAGTGCACATATAAATTTTCCCGTAGGCTAAAATGGGACATGAAAAACTTGCATAACTTTTGAACGGATTAAGATTTTTTCACCAAATCTTCAAAAGGCACCAGTTTAACCCTGGTCACATATAGACATGCAAATCTGAATCCACTCAGACACATTCTTCAGTCCTTTAAGCCCAACCAAAAAAATGCACAAAGGTTAAGGATTTTTCACTTTTTTGACACTCTATAGTTACGCAACCGCATATCCAACTGGAACAAAACTTTCCACATCCAGAGATCTATGTTTGGATGCTGTGCATGCAAACTGTCAGGCAAATCAGACAAATAGTTGCAAAGTTATTAAAGTGCAAACTTTGGGGTTTAACATTAAAGTGGCCCCCCAACCCTAACTATACCTGCCACTACCGTGCAGGTATAATATTATATATATGTAATAGATAACCCACTCTTAGGTGTGCAGTCATGCTCTGATATACGCACACCTTGGTGTGTGTTGTATGTATGAGGTCGCAAGCCGAGTGCGTCAACCACCCAAGGCGTGCGTGTATCAGCAGCGACCACTGCACGCTGTAGGAGTGGTTTATCTATCTTATAAAATGGCAAAATTGTTTTTTAGGGGGAAAAGTGCATGTGTGCAGTCATGCTCTGATATACACACAGCCATATGATGTGTTTTATACAATCAGAAGTTTGGGTTTGTTACCGATGATTTACCCATTTTATATATATATATATATATATATATATATATATATATATATATATATATATTCATTGCAAAAACTTCATTAATGCATCAGTTAGGGTTGCTTACACAGCGACAAAAGTGAGGAAATTCGATGTTAGGATTTTCAACCCTAACTCCGATTCCCTCCCCACACACACATACACAACACACATACAAGCAGGGGACAGTACAATGCAACATAACCAATCAGAAACAGATACCATAAGGTAGCAAAAAGAACATACAGCTCTGTAAACATACCACAAGAGGCATCCATCATCATCTTTCAGTAACTGTATCACTTCTGCTGCCATTCCAGTGTCTTGGGGGCATACACCCACATGCTGTGCAACCACATAAGATGGCCAGTGTATGAACTTTATATCTCCATGCAGATAGTACAACAGTACCCATAAGTCATGGTAGGACCACATGGTGAGTTGGGCCAGTTTCTTCCATTCTTCCATTGAGATAGAGAGACACTCTACATATGTAACAGAGGGACCACAGGGTGCTATGTACCCTGCCCTACCATCCCTACATTAGCATAGTACTACACTATCTATGTGTCACTGTGTTCATATGTCATAGAATCACCTGATAGTTGTTCAGATACTGCACTCCCATCACTTCATCAAGATATAAGTACAATACAATCTATATTTCACACTATCCATGTTACACTGAGCGTACAGGGTGCTTTGCATACTGCTGTCCAATTTCTGCATCATCATATAACGACACAGTGCATATGTCACACTGCCTATATGTCACACTGACAAAAATGCAACATATGGATGTTGTTACACATGGATTGTTTTGTACTATTTCAATAACAGGTATGGTAGTGCACAGTCCAAACTACCCTGTGTTCTCACTGTGACATATGTACAATGTGACATATGGATAGTGTTGCACTATCTTGATGTAGGACTACGAGGGCAGTGTGCCACAGTGACATATGAACAGTGTATTCTATGGATTCTGACATACTATGTCAATGTACGGATGAGAGTACTTGGTCCAAAAGACAGTGCACTCCCAGCCCCACGCTGACATAATAGAACAGTGTCTTTATGAAATGCTGGGAACACTATTGGTCCATGTAGGTACTGCAACAGTAGGCATAGATCAGGTGTGGAGTGTGGAGTTATTCACAGTACAGTCACATACCTACATGCCGATAGTAGAAGAGTGTACATAGCTAACAGCAGAACCACATGATACTATACATCCTACGCTTCCATACCACCACCCACACAAAAGAACAGTATTTATAGGTCACAGTCACACAGTAGGTTGGTTCACACCCTGCATTCCTATCCCTACACAGGTGGACATACACTGTGTATCCATCTGTGGAAAAATAAGAGAGTATGGCCCATATACTTCAATGAATCAAGTTATGAGCAGGTAACTGTGTATCCACGTACACTGTGGATACACAGTGTATGTCCACCTGTGTAGGGATAGGAGTGCAGGGTGTGAACCAACCTACTGTGTGACTGTGACCTATAAATACTGTTCTTTTGTGTGGGTGGTGGTATGGAAGTGTAGGATGCATAGTATCATGTATCAAAGTAGTAGATCAGGGAAGGGCTGTGGACATGGCCTACCTAGACTTTAGCAAGGCATTTTATTTATTTATTTATTAAGCATCAGTTTACAACCTTTGAGCCAGAGGCTCATTTACAAAGATACCTCATCACAGAGAGGACAATACAGTGATAACAACTTGGTACAGAGAAACAGTGTACAGTTTTTTTGAGGATACAGGAGGACAAATGAGATCAACAATTTACCACATACAGGACTGGTGAAGTTAACATTGTTCAGGGAAATAACTAGAAATAACTAGAAGTGGGTCCCAAGATGACAGCCTGGGTAAAGAATTGGCTGGAGAATAGGACACAGAGAGTAATAGTAAATGGAGTCCACTCTGAAGAAAGGAGAGTTACTAGTGGGGTACCGCAGGATTCAGTATTAGGACCGGTCCTCTTCAATGTCTTTATAAGCGACATTGCAGAGGGACTGGAAGGAAAAGTATGTCTCTTTGCAGATGACACAAAGATCTGCAACAGAGTTGATGCACAAGGTGGGGGGTGGAAAGGATGAGAAGGGACTTGGCAAGGTTAGAGGAATGGTCAAATGTATGGCAGCTTAGATTCAATGCTAAGAAGTGCAAGGTAATGCACCTGGGAAACAAAAACCCAGGGGAAGAGTACACAATGGGGTGAGATACTAACAACAACAAAAATGGAAAGGGACCTGGGGGTAGTCATATCAGATGACCTAAAGGTGAGCAAGCAATGTGAGAGGGCAGCAAGGAGGGCTGGGGGATACTGGGATGCATAGGGAGAGGCATCACCAGTAGAAAACACGGTTATTATCCCTCTGTACAGACAGCTGGTGAGACCCCATCTGAGTACTGCATGCAGTTCTGGAGACCCAATCTCCACAAAGACATAGACAGGATGGAAGCTGTCCAGAGGAGGGCAACTAAAATGGTGCAGGGTCTGCACGGAAGACATATGAAGAGAGACTAAAGGAGCTTAATATGTATAGCCTCGAGAAGGGAGGGGGGGACATGATAGAAACTTTCAAGTACCTCAAGGGAATCAACAAAGTCCAAGAGGGTAGCATCTTTCAAAAAAAGAGGTGTGCAAGAACAAGGGGGCACAATTTGAAGATGAGGGGGCGGCTCAGAGGTAATTTAAGGAAGTATTTTTTCACAGAGAGGGTTGTGGATGCATGGAATGGCCTTCCGGAGGAGGTTGTGGAGTCAAAAACAGTGGTGGAATTCAAGCATGCATGGGACAGTCATAAGGCAATTCTAGGGGGGTGGGGGTAGGAAGAAGTAGGCTGCTGATTAACTAGGATCTGCAGCTTATCCATTAGGTAGGGAAATGGGCAGACTGGGTGGGCCAAGCGGTCCCTATCTGCCATCAAATTCTATGTTTCTATGTAGGTGTAGCAAAATAGTATGAAACAGTCATAACCATCTCATATTAAAGAGAACGTTCATGAAAAAGGTTCTACATAGCCTTCTTAACATGTACCCACATCTTTGCACAGCATGTGGGTATATGCCCCCAAGACACTGGAATGGCAGCAGAAGTGATACAGTTGCTGAAAGATGATGATGGATGCCTCTTGTGGTATGTTTACAGAGTTGTATGTTCTTTCTGTTACCTTATGGTGTCTGTTTCTGATTGGTTGTGTTGCATTGTACTGTCCCTGCTTGTATGTGTGTTGTGTATGTGTGTGTGGAGGGATTCAGAGTTAGGGTTGAAAACCCTAACATCGAATTTCCTCGCTTTTGTCGCTGTGTAAGCAACTGATGCAGTAACAAAGTTTTTTGCAATGAATTTCCTTACTTTTTGAAAAAGTGTAAAATAACATGTATTGGTGGGAGCACGTGGCACGTTCCCACCAAGTTGCCCATTTCTGCATAACAATATGCATCTATGGGAGCATGGCCTGTGCTCCCACTTATGCATAGCTACAGAGTGATACAGCAGCCCTATGTTGCAAAGAACCCTTGTAACACTAATTTGCCAGTATATCAGGAACCATAGCAGGTGGAAAACAAAATTCAAGCGTCATTATAATCATGACAGTGAATACTTCCAAGACATCAAATGACTGAACCCATATCTCACATTGTTTATGAGATACAGGCACTGAAAACACTGGACAGGCACTCTTTGAACCCTTGTGACACTATTTTGACAATATCTCATTGACCGTGCAACCCACGACAAAAATTCCATTGCAGATGTAGTCTGTGGTTTCCAGTCTTGTTCCAGTGGGTCTAAGCCACCAGTAGTGGAAAGTCTGTATCTGACTTCATTTCTGAGATATGGGCACCGAAAAGCGCAATGGGCGCCACAATATTATCCTATGGGGAAAATCTCAAATTTGTGATGGCATATCTATGGAACCGCTTAGTTCCCCAACACCTAAGCAGCATAATTCACACCTGTAGGTCATCCCCTCAATACCCTGAAAATTTCAAATAAAAAGACCAAACCGTTCATTAGCAATGCAATGGTAAAGTTCTAAAATCCTAGTCTGTGTGGTAGCAAAATCCTTGACCGCAAGCTCACGGACTAGGATTTTGACAGCTCATGGACTAGGACTGTTAGCGAGTCAAGGACAAAGAATTTTTTTTAATTTTAAAAAGCTATTTTTGGACCAAAATGAGCAAAACCAAAGGCATGGCTTTGTAGAAGGTGTCACCCTGAATAAAACCCATGCCTCATTTGGCCCAAAAGTCACCCGTGGAGAAAGCTACATTTGGTTTTGGGAAAAAACTGAAAAACAAGAAGGTGGCTCATGGACAAGGAATTTTCCAGGGGACCAGGATCCTAGTCCATGAGCTACAAAATCCTTGACTGTGAGCCCAGTCTTTGTATGAAAAATAACCATATAAATCTTGGAGTGAACTGAGCATGCTCAGAACTGGAAAATTAAAAATGTAATAAGTTTGGAACTGATCAATGTTTTGCTACCATACCAGTGCTAGATTGTTCCCTGACCCACACGCTTTCCACATTCCAAATTTCACACCACAAGACCACATGGTGTGGTCACAGCGCCATGGGCAAAAAATGTGTCAAAACTGGTGAAAAATGTGTTTTTTAGCATTTTACTGCACAGAAACTGTAGGTCCGACTGAAATGCAACTTGGCAGATCAAGAGACCTACCATACCAGGTTGCACTTTCCAAATTTCATGCAAATTCATTGAATGGTTGCAAAGTTATTAATGCGCAAGATCACGAACAAGGAATTTTTCTGATGGACTAGGATTTTCTTTTGCGAGGTAGGAAAATCCTTGACCGTGAGACAATTCTTAGGTCGAAAAATATACATATAAATCTTTGAGTTAACTGAGCCTCCTCAGAACTCAAAAATTTAAAATGTAATAACTTTTGATCAGATTAATATTTTTTTTACCAAACTAATGCCAGATTGTTCCTTGACCCAAATTCTTTCAACATTCCAAATTTCAGACAAAAAGACAATACGGTGTGATCACAGTGCCATGGGCCAAAAAAAATGTCAAAACTGGCAAAAAGTGCATTTTTTGGTGTTTCACTGTGCAGAAACTGTATGTCTGACTGAAACACAACTTGGGAAATCAAGAGATCTACCATACCAGACCACACATTCCAAATTTTGTGCAAATCCATTGAAAGGTTGCAAAGTTATTAACATGCAAAATTTGAAGTTTAACATTAAAGTGCCTACTCAACCCTAACTAAAGGGTGTGACAATATACATATATATATATATATATATATATATATATATATATATATATATATATATATAATATATATATATATATATATATTCATAAAAAAAACTCTGTTTAATGCATCAGTTAGGGTTGTTCCACAGTGACAAAAGCAAGGAAATTCGGTGTTAGGGTTGAAAACCCTAACTCTGAATTCACCCCCCAGCTCCACACACACACAGACACATATGCAAGTAGGGGGGAGGACCAAGGCAACATGACCAATGACAGACAACCAGTAGCAGGTGACAGAAATAAAAACAATTGTCTAAATGTACTACAAGACATCCCCACCCACCTAACCAGGTACTGCATGCTCAGTGGAGATCAACAGCAAAACTGAGGCCATGTACACCAAATATACACATCCCTGATTGAAGGTGCACACAATGTACCACACTTAGTAGTTGCATGGCCTTACCTAGTGATGCCCCACACCCCACCACACCTGGTAGTCCACTTCAGTGATACAGCACATCAAACGTAAGTAGTTGTACAGGTATAATGTGTGTGCTTGATTTCATGTATAAACAATGTTCCACTGGTAGGCATTGGAGGAGCTTAGCAAGGCAGTGCCCCACCCACTCAGACCACGTACTGTGTACTTAATGGACAACTCCACGTAAAATCAACCCATGAAGATCAACACTGTAACTCACTGATTGTAGCCTTCCAAAGGTTAGTACAATTGTAACTCACAGAGTCTGTGATAGAAAATGTCCCCTTCTGTCCTACAACACTTATCCCATTGTGACTAAAAGCTATAGTAACAAAAATTCTGTTTATATCTATGGTTAATCTACTTTATTCCTGTTGTACTACAATTAACATAGTTATCACTTTTATGGCATAAGTGACAGAATAGTCTGTCAAACCCAAGGACTATGTATTACAACAGGAGTGTACAACAACTAAAAAAAAGTGAGGCTGTGGGCATAAGTGGTATAGATCGCTCATTGCAACAATACAAAATTTACCACTATTTCAATAAGTGAGGCATCAGAGAGCCAATGCCATTGTCTTTACCAGGTAGTATATTCTCAGTAAACAGCTACAGTGTAATTGAGCCTAAAGACAGCCATGATACACCTACGACATTGTAGCAACAGTTATGTTTGGATATTTAGAATTTGCTTTACTTAGCAAGGTAATTAAACTTTTTGTTAGACAGAACAGTTACTGCATTTGTAATATACAGACACAGTGAAGTTGCATATATGTACAACAGAAGTAGACATATCAGTTGAACTGTATACATGATTCTGACATTAGGACTTGCACATCCTTGTACAGGGACTAGTTTTCCCATGCCTCAAGAGCAACCTCTGCATCTTGAGTGTACAGCTGCACTAAATTTAGTACAACATAAATTGCATTCTTACATGCAACAGTTCTTGTATCTTGACCATGGATGCATCTTGTAGTAAATGGATGTTATTGTCGTGATTTCTGTTTACTCATAAGTGTTAAAACCTTTGTGCAGCTGCAATCAGAGACTTGCATCATTGATGTGTAGTAATGGTGCAGTACCAGGTGTGGTTGGGTGTGTGGCATCACTAGGTAAGGCCATGCAACTACTAAGTGTGGTATGTTGTGTGCACCTGCAATCAGGGATGTGTACGTTTGGTGTACATGGCCTCAGTTTTGCTGTTGATCTCCACTGAGCATGCAGTACCTGGTCAGGTGGGTGGGGATGTCTTGTAGTACATTTAGACAATTTTTTTTATTTCTGTCACCTGCTACTGGTTGTCTGTCATTGGTCGTGTTGCCTTGATCCTCCCCCTACTTGCATATGTGTGTGTGTGTGTGTGTGTGTGTGTGTGTGTGGTGCTGGGGGGGTCAGTTAAGGTTTTCAACCTAACACCAAATTTCCTCACTTTTGTCGCTGCGGAAGAACCCTAACTGATGCATTAAACTGAGTTTTTTTGATATGAATTTCCCTTCTTTTTGAGAATGGAAAGTATAAGTAGTAAAAATAGACATGTCACTGCAGTCACAGAATTCCAACAAATTATTCACTGTATGAATGCAGACGTGGTACCACGGGCCCTTTTGCTCCTACGTTCTCATAATATTATTTGGTGTATGTACATGTATACTGTTCTGGCAGTATAGGTCCTACAGGCCATACAGTGATAGTATTTGATTTGTCATATACATGCAGTGGTACAGGGACAGGTCCTTCAAGATATATACTATCACCACATGATCACCTGCATGGCTGCAGTGCTGCTACTGCCTACCCTTCTGCCCTCACACTCCCACCACATAATCTGGTGTATAAATAGAGTAGTCATACATAAATACTTTGCAGCCCACACTACCAGTTAATTATTTACATTATTCATTTGTAGTGGGAGTGCACACCTTTGGGTTGCTGTTAATCAACCACAGTATTTCATGTATGAAAGATCAAAGGTAAGTGTTAAAAAAATCCTGAACCAACATTTCCACCCACAGTAATGAAAAGTTAGACACATCAATACTTGCATGGTCTTATGAGCACATAGCATTTTGTGTTGGGAATCTATCTAGTGATGCATTTCTATTACTGGTTTTCATTTCCATCTACTTAGCAGTGTAATACTACAGACAAAAAATGTTTTGCTGCTCTTTCACATTCTTTGATTTTACAGGAACTGTTAGTATTTAATACAACACAGCATATGGCAACATGTTTGTGTCAAACTTTGTTACAGATCTCTATATTTCCTCATGTTGTACCTCTCTAACTTGACTTGAAAGATATTGTTCAGAAAACTGTATTCATGTTAACATATTTTTCTGAAGAAAGTGATAAGAAATTGTATGTGTTTCACAATCTAAGTATGTTGAACTCTGCTGTGTCTCTAATCTTATACTGCATAACAAATGTCACTGTTTCTTAATCAGACAATAATGGTTTCTCCACAATTATGTTCACACTATCCTTATGACCTTGCAGCATTGTATTGTACCACAACATCTGCCGAAGTGTGAAATCTAGTTACATAGTGATGAACTCACCATGATCATAATCTGTCATATTCCTTCATTGTAATAATACTATATATATGTTCTAAAACAATGGAAAATATTGAACAGCGTATTGCTAAGCTCTACAGGTATCTGAAATAAGAGATTAGCATAAGGCTGTTTAAAATGTTGCACTGTTTTAGAGAATATTACCAGTTACACCCTTGTAATAAAATCAGTATAGGAAATACTTTGTAATGAAACATTTTTTGGCAGATGCTACCCATAAAGGAAAAGTGAAACAAAAGCCATGTTTTTTTCAAGAAAATATAATATTATTTATCTTTCATTATAAAACAGATAAAATATCACATGTGCTATAAAGTATTAAATCTGTGTATCATACAAAAAATAAATAATGCTTATTAAAGTAAAATAAGAAATGCAAAAATTTGACTTTAACAAAAAAACTTTTAAAAATAAATATGTTGAAAAAATAGTCATTTTGTAAACATTTAAAAGGAACATAATTATTATTCATAAAAGTATTAAACTATGTACAAAGAACACACTGTACATCAGACAGAGAGGTGTGGTGCTGCTCGAGACAGCCCAGTCCGGAAGTTGGACAGTATGTGTAGGCGCAACAGAAGTGGAAGCTGTTGCGGCATGGCAGAGGGGGGAGACACACATGAAGCTGTGGAGGCTGCTTAGTCCATTTCTGTGTGACTTGTTGTTGGTGTTGCAGGCGAAGTAGTGCTACTCGAGATACTGACACCTGCTGCTGTGTCCACAGGCTCGAGCATCAATTTTATGGTTGCCTGCTGCGCTGCAAAGAGGGACAACAATTTATCTTACCCCTTCCGCAGCGCAGCAGTTTCTTCCTTAATTGAATCAATTTTCTGCTCAAGCCTGCGGACACAGCAGCAGTGTACAGTTCATCTCTCCTCGCGATCTTCATCTGTAAAGATACAAATAAAATAGCCATTAATATATACTTACACATATTCAGTTTTTTTTCTTTTATTGCATCTAATCATGATATTATCTTTTCCTTTTATGTATCATAAGCAGACATCCATCTGTGCTACTAGGAATATACATTGAAGTAGTGATTCTTAAAAGTTACTGATCTTACTGAATATATAATATCAGTCACATATGATGAACTGTTAGTCAATTAGTGCTTTAAATGTTTAGAAATTGTACATGTGCTATATTAATATTATATATAACCTTATGCATCAGATTTTTGATTCATACAATGGTTGCTAACTATGTATATCACAGTAAGCTATAGAGCAAACTAAATTCATTTATCCTCTAAAGTCTGTGCAACTACCACAATGTACATGTACTGTTTTTGTTAACTAGTTCTTATTTGTACATGGCTGTTGTGCAACCTGACACTGTAACTTCAGGTAGTACATATTAGTCAATGTTAATTACAATAATTTCTGTTACATAGCAACGAGTTAAAACCACTGTTCTACTGTGGCTGTTTACAACAAATATTTAAGAACCATCTTCTACTGATGTTAAACATAGTATCTCACAATAAATGGTAAGCATTTCAATATCAGACCTGTCAGTTCTTTCACCAACTCTTTCAATAACACATTATGTTACAACATATCAAACTACACAATATTTAAACAATAAATACAATAAAAACATTGACTTTTTTATTGCCACATCATAACATAGTGGAATATAAAGCAACAGTAAATGTCGTAAGTACTACTTAGAATTATGTACAGACTCTATCTCTCAAAATTTAACTTTTTTTTTCTATCAACAATCCATCGTTCACAGTTTGAAAATGGAAAATCATTATATGGAGTTACAACTTAGTGGTACACATCACAGACCAGATACTTGTCTCTAACCCTTAAATGATATTTACCATAAACAGTGTTCAAAACAGTTATAATGATTCTGCATTCAGTTACCATATAGTTAAGCAATATTACACGAAATGGTATTGGTGATGACATCATTTGCCCATGTACCTGGGTGTTGTTTGGCAACGAGGCACAGCCAAGTGTACGAAACACACCATGCGTGGGGAATCCTGTCACTACCAACATCCTCAAGTGGCACATTGGAATTATACACTAGCCTTTTTTTGGGGTGAGATAGAAAGTAGTAAATCAAGGTTAATTTCCACTATGGTTATGCAATGTTACTGTGGTACTTCTTGCACTGGGAAAAATACCCCCTGATTGCTACACTGCCCTGCTACTGAGGATATGTACTTTTGTTTCATTATTCTTGATTGTACTGTATTTTCAGGGTATGCTTTGTGAGCAAGCAGCCAGTTGAGATGCCAAAGATGGCATTGGACAGCACGTTGCAGATGTAAATGTCTTGTGCTTGATTTTTGGTACTCTGCTCTTTGTAGGCTTCTGTCTGTTAACGTGAATGAGGTACCCATTTGCTTTTGTTTTAACAACCACTGTCTTTTATTTAGTGAAACGGGTGTGTATGAAAGTGACAAGGATGTTGTCCTGTGTGAACCGAGATGGGTGTCATAGTTATTTATGCAGTTATCAGTCAAGAGGCTGGCTGTCATCTTAGTTTGTGTAGCAGTACAATTATTAAACTAAAGTGTGTTTACATTTTTTACTGAACTGTAGCAGACAGCAGCTTAGCAGTGTTCAATATGGTAGTTTTGTCTACCAATTTCAGCGGTCACAAGGGTTTTAGAGATGCAGCTGTTTGCCACCTCTTGTCATGTGGTGATTGCAGTTTTTACAATGGAAGAGCTGTGTCAGACAGACAATGAGATCAGAGAAGTCATACTTCATTTTTATGCCCATTATATAATAGGAAATAACTTGTAATAAAAATGTACTTATCATAACATATTAACTATATACTTCTGATTTTATACTTACGTTCGACAGTAGCACTCTCCTCCTCCTTCAACTGCACCACTGGTGTCACCAGACCTTTCGTAGGCACTATAAAAAATATCACAATCATATGTAATTATAATTGAAATATTTTGATATCTAACACAACTCTTATTGTATTACATACAGATCACATACTGCACTACTGTCATCCAACCATATGTGAAAATTCTAAATAGCAAAGAGTAGAGCATCGTAAAAATAGTACTATGAAAACTGCAATACAAAGAAGGGCTACAGTATTCGTACTGCATCAGAAAGTGGTACAATCTTTGTTTTAACAGTACTGGGGTGTTTAAAAAAGTTTACCACAGCAAAATGCAACAGTGCTGCAACATGTTCAGTACAATAAAAATGTGCACTTTCACCACCTGCATCATGCATTGCACAGTGGCACTGTGCCACTGGAAGTCGACAGACAATAGTACATCGACAACACAGCACCAGTGCTGTTTTACTACATACATCAACCACAATATTCAGCAATGGACACCCACATGTTAACATATTACATGGAAACTACAAATGTTAACATTTCTGTGTCAGTGTGGGCCAGTTAGTACACAAGCAAGCCAATTAACAGTTACTTGTGTGTGGCATGCTGCCACACAGCGACCACTTAATGCTGATGTCCATGCCCTTTAACTTCAATGCACCCCATAGCCAAATTACATCCTCACAACATAAAAAGTGTCCTTTGCAGACCACTGCAGGCAACCCTGTCACCTGATCAGAGTCTTACTATAAGAAAATATCCCTGTTAGTAAAGTACAACCAACTACTCACCCAATCACACAGTTACTGTGTGGAAATATCCATACTGATGCAGTGAACCTAAACCTATCACCCACTCATGGTCTTTACATGATATATATATAACTGCGATGTCCATCTGGCGCCCACCCCATGGGCAAATGAGACTTACCATGCTATATTTAAAGCTAGAGGTGCACTGGAACCTTATCACAACCTCATTGTTACATGAATTGATAAATCATTATGCTTGTTGGCCCAGTGGCTGCATCCAGGCCAATTACAGCAAATACAATTAACCAGTACACTGGTTGATGAGTATACCCCTACCAACTCTACCACTAGTGTCATGACAACCTGCTCACTCCCTCAGTCAGCAGGACACAGCAGCTCACCACCTGGCAAACAGGTACACACCCAACAACTGATGGCATTGAGTGTGGCTGTACTACAATTGCTACACAACATGAACACTGACGGTACACACTGTAGTGTACTGCACAGTCCTAATATGTGAATCTGTGGTTTAATTAACATGTTGGAACAGTCTACTACACTATTTTCAACATGCCTATTGACCACACTGTGTGCCAATGCATACACAGTGATACTTTATGTTGTCAGACTATGCTCAGCCAGATGGGTTGGAGGTAGGTAGCTGCTGACCAACATTACAGGGAGGTGGAGTAGGGCAGCAACTGTGACTGTCTGGGTAGTTAGACAAGTACCGTTATGCATCATTCCACAGTCTCAGCATATTACCCACAATCATGCTGGGCACAACCGCTGCACCACTAGGACTGAGATAAATCCATGAACCACGTGTTTTGTTTCTGTCAAGGATATAGTGCACGAGCTATGTTATATATGTATGTCATTGAAAACCAGAATTTTGCAAGATGACTGTGCACTAGTCCCGAGGAATATATTTACAGCAGCAGAGGCAACATTGGCTCAGTACAGCAACATTTCCAATCAGGGATTGTAAAGCTATGCATAGTCTAGCATTAGCATGTGTGGGGGGTATCATAGCAACACACAATAGTGCCAGAGATCAGATTGTATTCAGAGGGACCAGCTCCTCTCTTGCACTGTGTAATACAGCACTTTACCTCAGTTTGGGCAGCCATTGTTTTTTTGTTTGTGTTTTAACTTTACTGTGTGTGACAGTATTAATGTAAACTAAGTTATCACAAGCACTACAATGTTCTTTCCCATGACCTATTCAATGTCAATATACCATTGTTTCTGCTGCAACACTATTTTGTCAGTTTGACAGTACTCATCATACAATGGCAAGAAAAAATCCTGGTCTCTGATTGGTCAGTCTTGGGCTGGACCCGTGATCTTAATCAGTACAACATCACGGGTCTAATCTCACCCTCACTGTGAACCTGTAGATGAACTTTTGCTTGATGCTGTGCTTGATGATGAGCTTGATTGTTTAATCTTCTTTTAAAAAAACAGAAATTTTTTTCCACACAAACATCTTTAAAATTATTTATTTTATATTCTGTATGACAATGAGCCATTGTATAATAGCAATAATGCCCTCCAGGGTGTCTGTCGTTTGAGATAATGTCATGCCTCAGCTGTTGGACGCGCTCAGCCTGCGGCCTCGTGCCCAAGCACCTGAGGCATGACATTATCCCAGCACGACACACACCCTGTTGGGCATTATTGCTTAATTATAGCCCCAGGAAAAACCTGTTAACTCTCTGTTCCTCACTTATCAAGAAGGCTTACTTATATCATACCCAACAACTACTCATAGGCGATAGTCAACAGTATGAAAACAGGTGCATTCTTACCATCTGACTCTACAAAAATCACACTTTCAGAGTCAGACTCCACAGCCTCCACAGCTTCTGTATGTGCTGGTACTACCTCAGCAACAGGTGGGGAGCGCCTCTGACGATCTGTGAAATTAATATAAAAAGGATATTTAGTAACTGTATTATTTTAATCATCAGTTATTTAGAAGCACTTTCTATAAATAATTGACATATTTCTGTTACTTAACATGTTCCTTTATCAAGTATTTTCCAGTCATGATACAGACATGTTAAATGGCACATGTGTTATTATGAATATTGCAACTAAACAAGTAATTGACATTATTCAAATTGTTATCAGTTCAACAGTGTAAGTTATATGATAACCATTGTTGTTGAATTGAATAGTACTCTATATTCAGTATACACTTCCATATAACAGCAGTTTAAGAGATATACGCTAATACCTGTTGTACAGCTGATAACCATTGTAAAATCACCTCAAGTGGTTACTCCAGTGTCACTTAACCTTGATAGCACAGCCCAAGACAGTAACAGTTACCCTAGCAACCATAAGAGATGATGACACTATGGTTGTCACCTGTACATCAGGTATTGTCATTTCTAGTGTATGCGAGTTGACATGAGAAGTGACCTCCCCCTGCAACACAAGTAATTAAATCTTACATTATTAATAACTCTGCACTGGAGCCACATGTATAACTATGATAACTATCTATTAGCATACACAGACTTAATGACATCGGTCAAAATAACACCATAGCTCAAATCCCTATCAGACATAAAGATTCCCAGAATTAGTAACACTAAACTAAGCGAACTAGGATGTAATTTGAAAAACAACAGAACGGACAAGGCTTCAAAGGATCAGAGCAAAGAGTGATAATAACAGACACACTTTAGGGACTGTAGACTCAGAATGCTGATACGATAAGGAGATTAGTGTTAAGAAGCACCTTCAGGCACAGCAGCATCTTGTTACGGTAAATTATCAGATGGATGTGTAAGAGTAATCCCCATTGTTGTGGCACTGAAACACATATTCTGTTATGTACACATGAACATCTACATCCTTAATCAGGGCCCAAGCTGAATAGTAGTGACAGTCATTAAGTATGACTGCATACAACCCAAACACCTATATGTCTGCCTGATACAAACAAGTCACCCCAGCAGTGTAGTGTACCTGCCACTCCAAAGCATGACTCCTGTTTACCCATTCTACCATATTACATTCTTTTTTTTCTAGTAGTATAGTGCCTTTACTCCCCCACTCCCCAAGTGCAATCCCCGAACCTCATACCCACATTTTTGTAAGGATTGCCTCACTGTTGTACTAGTGTCCCACCCCAATCATAATTTCTAACCCATGTAGGCACATTAATGAATGGATATCCCTCAGTTGTACTGGTACCCCACCTAAGCCGATCCTGACCCTCGTTGTCATGCTAACATCAGAATATACCTGCTGTTCTAGTGGAACACCCACCCCCCCAGCTGCAATTTCAAACCTGTCGCCATGAGAAAGTAATGTTTTACTGGTGAACTAGTACTCCACCCAGCCCCCAAACCACATTCCATGACTTAAAACACTCAGATATAACAGCAATAGCTAGTGGTTTACTGCCCCCAAACTTGAAGTGCGCTGTCCGTCCTCCAATACACAGAATAGGAACGGGTCTGACGAGCAGGTCAGTTCTCCTCTCACCATCACAACTGGCTAGAGACTGTGGTAGCGGTCATGCATACCACAGTCATCAGACAGCTATGGTGGTCAGAAGAGTCCTGAGCTGTTTGGCACCGATCTGTCAATTCTGTGTACAGAAAGATGGGCAGCACAGTTCTGGGCAGGGGCAGGCACCACTACAATAGCAGATATTCCTGTCATTGTGCGACTACTGACAGTTTTCAATCATGCCTCAGGTGGGTGTGCACATCACTAAAACACCAAGAAAATAATTTGAGTAAGTGGCTACAGGGATCGCACATTGCACTTAGTGGGTGGGCGAACCACTACAACAGCAAACACATGTTATCATTAGCACAACTACTTTGGGTGGTATAGTGCTTGCAGAATGTGGCATACACTACAACACAACACAACTAGTATGATAATGAAAAAATTGTTACTTTACTTACGGTGCATAACACGCTCCTCAGCTCATGGCTTTCCAGCCGCCTCCCAAACCTCATAGCCAAGGTAGTACCAGCACGTGTCTTGATCAGGTATCTTCTCCCTCTGCTTCAGTTGGTAGAAACACTGCCACAACAGCTTCCACTTCCTTTTGCACTGCAGTGGTGTCTTGTTCCAAATTTTCAGTATAACATGTAAATAACTTCCGGTTCGTGCTATGCATAAGAATGCATGCACTCCCCCATGCCTGGACTGTCTCGAGCAACGTGCACACCTCTCTCAGGCTCCAGATTCTCATTTTTCTGCAAAAAAAACCCACAAATAATACTATTTTACTGCCATGTTCTCTGAAATATGTGACCTTCTGTTCTATTAAGTTTCACAGGTTAAATGTTAACAGCTGTATCTTATTAATTTTGATACCATTATTAAAAATATTTACATGCATACACAGAAAATACTGTCAAAATATAATATATCCAATGAGTAGTCACAACTGTTGTACCACATAACATTTGAGCATTCTTTTTACTACAAAGTTTGTATTATAGTATAGTCACACTTGTGTACACACTTAACACATCCTGATATTGATGCCGTGATAACACTAACATCAGCAAACACAATTGGTACTTGTACTGTACACTGTTCAGCCGCCCTAAATAAACATTACTGACAACCCAGTGGAGCTGCAGCATTGTACAGAACAAGATGACAGCAACCACATATGGGTGGTACCCAAGCCCCAGCACAACTGTATGTTGGCATAACCCTCCCTCACCAACTGTGGCTTTGCTAAGTCAAATATTACATCATACAACACTTCACCCAAATCCTGTCACCAAATTGTCTGTTTTCTGTATAAAAATAACCGTTCTGTTGTAGTGCAGTTGTCACTCCACCCAATTAGTTGAACAAGTACAGTGATCAGGAACACAACGGCTAAACTGTTAATACTTGAGCCATTATAAGGTGAAGCGTTATACTCCACTGTACTGGCAGTGGTATTTTTTAAGATGAGAAAACAACTGTTACTTTAAAAGAAATAACCACCAACCTACAAGGGGGGGGCATCACTACACAACAAGTGCTGAGTTTCACAATGCCAGGAACAAGTAACTGATAAACAGGACACCTACATAACAATGACAGCATGATAAAATAAAAAAACGTATTTTGGCGCCTTGCATACATTCTGTCTCAATTTCCATGCATACCACTAAACAGTGTAATCTTCAAATCTACCACCACAGCACTTCAGTGTTCTAGTCCCCCTACTGCTCTCTACCCAGTTACACGAGCACTGCCAGAGTAACATGTACAATGCAGGGTAACTGTTAAATATATTTCACAATGCTAAGCATGGCACATCACTGTTAAATATTGCCCTGACTACAGCCTGCTGCATCCCTGCTGCACTTTGTCCAGTGTTGTTCCACAGCCTTGAATGGTCTGAATAATACCAACCCATCTGTTACATCTGTGTGAGTGATGTTTACACTTGTTCTATTTTTGACCAACATTTCTTGGTTCTGAAAAGAACCTTTGTTTGCACTTGTTATTTGTTCAAGCAGTCTGACATTCTTAGAGGACTTTGAGGTTGCATCTCGAAGGTCTCCCAGGAAATGGCAATTGCCAGCATGCGAGAAGTGTACACCATCAGGTAGGTATAGCCAATCATAACAATACTTAATTTCAGGGTGACGTATGGTGTACGTTCCATACATGCGTAGAAATGCAGATATTTGTATGTTGACTTTTCTTCAAGCTCTGTCAATCAGATACATATGGTGTTCTGCTTGCCAGACCCTACACTCTGTAGTATCTGAAAATATGATTATACAGGCAGGCAACATACTCATAATAGAAGCAAGGTCCAATTTTGCTTCTGTTACTAAATCTACCCAGCGTTTTGTGCCCAAATCATTGCCCCCAAGATGTATCAGCAGTATGTCAGGATGAGGCTGAGTACTCAAAAGTCTGTGCATGGTTGGCATGAGATGCTCCCACCTCATTCCACCCCTACCAAACCACTTTACAGAGCAATTTGAGAGCTGCAGATTTCTCCCATAATCACTATTTTTAGCATACTCAGACAACTCGTCTCACGATACTGCTTCCAACTATCCACAAAGTCCTTTTGCTATTTTCTGCCATTCTCAGGTTTTAAACTCAGAAGTGGACAGAGAGCTACCAAAAAAGTCAGTGTTCACCCTGCAGTAGCTAGGCAGTAGTGAAAGTAAAACTGATATTTTCCCTCTTTACTTCAAGCCAGCTTCACTGTGCTGATTAATAACACACAAATGAAAAAATCATTGGCTATTGCTGTGGCTTCTTTAACCAATGTAGGCCATGCACTGACTATTGCTAGACCTCTGCTACTGCTAACATTTGCAAACATTGAGACGTGGGAAAAATGCATCCTTTTCATAGGCAGTTTTAAACAATTACAACTACAGAAGCATGTCTGATTGGTTCCCTCTTCTGTTATGGGTACACATGCACCTTCCTATCTCCCTCTATTTGCAGCTGCATCTGTACAAGTTAGTACTAAACTGCTGTCTGACTTTAAAAAGTTTTATCTAAATAATAGAGCATCTTAGATTATCACAAGTAACATTATCAAATACAGCACTAAAAAAGTTTTGATTAATAGTGTTAACATGTTAATACCACTTCTTTAATAGTAGAAAACTGTGTTATAAAATATACTGTACTTACAGTTTTGGAAAATGCTATCTCTCAGTTTGCATTAAGATGGCTGCTGTTGCCTTCTTCTTCAGTGTTGTCCGTCTCTGATTGGTTGTCTCACATGGCCTGACAAATCTTGCATTACATTGGTAGAAGAAGCTGTCACTCAAATACAATCAGATCTGATTCGATAATGAATCCATTTCACACTCCCAAGTTTAAAATTTGCGACACTTTCAAACGTGCGACAGTAACTTGCGACAGTGTCGAATGTGTACAAGTACTTTTTGTGACACTTTCGAATGCATGAAAGTAAATTTTGCGACACTTTCACAGTGCAACATTATTTTTGGCCATACTGTCGAACGTACGAAAGTACCATTTGCGACACTATCGAATGCACGACA
Organism: Neoceratodus forsteri; assembly: GCA_016271365.2. Lineage (NCBI taxonomy): Eukaryota > Metazoa > Chordata > Ceratodontiformes > Ceratodontidae > Neoceratodus > Neoceratodus forsteri. Next base: position 806,502,005 of record CM028132.1, on the reverse strand, counting down.
CCACTATTTGTGACACTTTCGTGCGTTCGACAGTATTTTTTCCAAATTGTCTATTTTTACAGCAATTTGATGCTTATTGACAACAGTAACCAAATTTTTGAATGCCGAACATTGCTTCACTGCATTGGCACTGTCACGAGTGGAAATGCATGGTATTGTAACTTTGTAAATACACCCACAAAAAATGTGAATTTCTTCAGTGACAATTTAACAGCGCAAGTAACTTGCAGTTATGCATTGTTTGACAGCTGTTAAGCATGTCACAAAGCAGTCATTTTTTAATGCAGCATTGACAACTACTTTCCAACAATGTCATCTTAGGATGTAAATGCAATGTTACCAAACTGACATGGAAATACTGCAACTACACTAACTTACAAATGTGTGTAGTGAAGTCCATACGCAAACTCACATAAACAGTCATATTACAGACTATGATTGCCAAATTTTAAACGTACTCATTTCACACCTCTTCTGATGAATAGTGTGACTGTCATTGTCACTGCACACTCTGAACAGTGGCTTCACACAACACCTGCAACAGTAGTAACTGTAACAACATAAAAACCATCTCACAAGGATCTGACAAATGACAGCTGTGTAACTGCAAAACAGTTGTGTTAAAATACCAACCTTAACATTCTCACATGTAAATATTCATAATGCACTAACAACGACTAAGTGGGCAAAGTATACTTATTAATGTGTCACTAATTAACAGAAAGATCATTTAAAAAGTTATTGTGTAACCAGCAGTGTGGCAACAACAGCTATATAAACATTTCTGAAAAATACTAATTGTAAATAACTTAACAGTGAAAATCATTTGAAAGAACATCTAGATGCTATAGTGATAATGATATGCAAGACAATATTACAGAAATAAATAACAACTGTTACAATGTTAATAACTCATGCAATTAAAAGCTTGAAAATAGTATCTTTTTAAAATTTATGCAATACTTAAATCAGATGTCTTAATGAACAATGTTAGAAGGCATGAACAGAGTCATATAGTAACATTGTCTTTTTCTCTGTCTTTTACACAGGTGCCTGATACATATGTAAGATTGCTTCTGCCACTGTGGGCTATCATATGAAAAATGGCAACTAAATACAGATGTAGATGCATAAGTAAACGTGACAGGTATCATAGTACTTCACTGTTGCTTAAGGCTGGCAAAGAAAACACAAATGTTACACCAGAATATGAACAGAAACAGACCTTCATTGCAACAGTGAACCCAACTATAACTCATTGCGTATCAAAAGCATATACTGCCTCAAGAGCAAGTAAAAAATGCTTACCTCTGCAACAGTTGTGTAGATCTCTCAGAAGAAACACAACCATTGTAACTGCAACCATAAACAGAACTCCAAAACAACGACGTAAAATCACACCTGGTGATTATCATCTGAGAAAGCAAAAGTACTTTCGTTCACTAGCAAGTAAAGCTAAGATCGACAGACTTATTGCTACTGTGATGAGACATGAGCAGAAAAAGACAAAGAGCCACCTGTCTTTGATGAAATTGTGTCTCAAAGTGCGTACCTTTGTTAACAGAGCAGTGTTTGTTCTGCAACGGTTGTGGCGTAAGCTGTCTCATGTGCTTGAACAATTCAGAAAAGTTGTATATGACATCAAAAAAAGGCTACAACAGTATTCTTCTTTGACTGTTAACAACTTCTGTGATGTTTTCACAGGTCACTGGATGCACACACAGCACTCAGAGGCATATTTCTGGGAAGAATCTTATTATTCCCAGAAAAAGGAACTCAATTTCACCATTGATGAATCTGGTAAAGTGGTCAATGTCCTCAGTGTCTGTGATGACAGTGAAATGGACACAAATGATGATTGTGATGCAACCAGCATGTCCAATAAATGACACTGTCTGTCATGGGCATGTGATGACACCTGCAACCGTAGGCAATCATCATTTGAAAAAAGTAGAACAGTTTGTCAACCTGTTTGTAATTACAGATCACAAAGAAAGATATAAACTGTTCGGCAAAATTGACCATTGTGAAATTCGCCCACATACTGGACTAATGGGTCACTCACTTGCATACCTCGATAGTGGTGTTTGTGATAGTCTTTTTCACAACATGCGGATGCTTGGAGTGCATCAAACAGGCATGCGAAACTTTGTATACAGAGTATATGAAGTATGATGAGTTCTAAATCAGTACACTTGTTTAAATAACTTATTGCAGTCAGGTGACATGCAGGGTGCCATGGCGTTTCTAAAACAACTGCAACATGTCGCTTCTGTATCTGATACACAAATTTCTCAGTTTAACACTTCTGTTGAAACATCAGTCTCAGTCTTAGAAAGTGACATACTGAGACAGTACAGCAAAGAAATAGCAAAATTTGAGCTGGCAAAGTCTCAGAAGTTTGACTCTGTATGTGTGTCATGTGACCGTTTGTGCTACAGTAAGCAAACAGTTACAGTGAACCTGGAAACCTTGTCACCATACAATGACATGTGGTTCCATCTGTCAGCATATTTTGCTGATGAAATCTGACTTTCAGTTAGAGAATACCATTTTGCTGTGCAAACACTGTTTCTCCAAACTAAAAAGTAACATTTTGCCACCAAGGTCACTGCTGAATAATATGGAGGCTCATGTTACGCCAAGTGAGATTTCAACATTGAATATGTTTGAACGCATTCTAATTCAGACAATGAAACCATTCCAAACCATTCTACGTCTGAACACAAAGACATGGAACATTCCACAGAAAGAACTTGTTAGATCCCTAAAGGGTTCCATGATGTATTTACCACTTCCTCTACAGGAAAATGTGGAAGCAATCTCAACTGAAAATAGTTTGGTTATTCTCGTAAATGGTGTTCCAACAAAGTCCAAGGTCATCTGGCAAGATGTTGTCAATGTACAAGAGGTGAAGCTTGCTCTTAGTTATCTAAAGAGTAATAATCCCTTTTATGCAGACCTTGACATAGATCAGATGACTAGTCTCTCTGTCCAACATGATCAATTAGAAAAACGTCAACCAATCATTGAGAAGGTCAGTGGACAGACAAGTGACAATGTGTATGACCAGTACACAATCCACTCACTACATGGTAGAGACCCAGTGGGAGACAACATTGATCTCTATCAAATGAAACAGGTGGAAGGTGAGCCTGTCAGCATCCGGGAGGCAACACTAGAAGCACGTTGTTTACCAGACTTATTCCCAAAAGGGTCAGGTGGACTCCTAGATGAAAGAGAAGTGCATGTGCAGGGTGCTGAGTACCGCACTAGCCGTGTCCTCAGTAAAGACGACAAATTCAGATGTAACATACAGTACCTGTTTCATCTCCTCTGGGAGAGTGAACTAAGCATTCTGTCTGCGTCCATTGCACGTACTATTCATCTCACAAGTCCACTAGATGGAATAACAGCTGCTCAATTCCTAGAGAAATTAAAGCAGAAAGATGAAAATGTGCAAGTGAATCTGTCTTCCATTCTTTCAAGTCTTCGAGGCACCAAAGAATATTGGTATTGCAGACACTCTGAAGTTATGACAGTGCTGTGAGAGTATGGCACAGCCACATGGTTTGTCACACTTAGTTGTGCTGAATATTCCTGGGACGAGCTCATTGAACTGTTGAAGTGGGCAAATTCTAATGTCGACGGCATCTCATCAATGACTGTTGGAGAAATGTGCTCACTTGATCCTGTGTCTGTCACAAGACATTTTCACAAGCAGTTCCATGATATTCTGGCTTTCATATTGTCAAAGGACAATCCACCTCTTGGTATTGTGGAGCATTACTTTTGGAGGACGGAGTATGAAGCACGGGGTGTCCCTCACATCCATATGTTGTTGTGGATCAAGGATGCACCACACATAGGTGAACATGAAGCTGCACAAGTGTTAGCATTCATCAAGAAATATATCACTTGTCATATTCCAGACAAGTATGATAGTCCCATACCATGGAAGTTGGTTTAAAAGTTCCAGTGACATATTTGTGCAAAATACTGCCAGCGAGTAGTAAAGAACAAATCTAATTGGTACACATGATGTCGCTTTAGATTCCCTAGAAGAGTTTGTCAGGATGGTGCCATGAATGACCTTTTCTCAGCAATGCTACACCACTTGAAGGCAAAATAAACCAAGAGGGTATATGAGTTACCCAGAGATGAGAAAGAGGTGTACATAAATTACTACAACCCAACTCTTCCCCTAATGTGGCAAGCAAAATATAGATGTTCAGTTTGTGGCTGATAACTCATTGGCCCTGGTGCGGTACGTCACTTCATACATAACCAAACAACAGCAGACTAGCTTGCAAGATCTTTGGGAAGATATTGCCAATTCAAGCAGAAGCCTGACATCTCAGCTCTGGTCATTGGGCTTGAAGACTCTTTCACACAGAGAATGTGGAGCTTATGAAGCCAGTGACCATTTAATGGGTACACATTTGTACGGGAAGTCTGACACTGTCCGGTTTCTCAGTGTTAACTACAAAGAGAAACGCAAATGTGTACTAATTCCTCATGCCAAAATTGAGGAGCTCGCTGCCAGTAGACCTTCTTCAAAACATATCTTGAAGAATAACCTGATAGACATACTATCCCAGTAGACACAACGACATGGATGATATGTGTCTCTTTCAGGTGGCTAAGTGATATGACTACAAGGCAGATATATCGCCTGACTCAACACGCCAGATTTACAAAGTGAACGGAGTGGATGGCTGTCTCGTAAAGAGACACAAGTCATGGCTCATAGACCACTGTAAATTGCATCTAGGCACATCGGAGAGTAGAGAACACTACTACTTTGCTCTCCTATTCCTATTTAGACCCTGGAGGAGTGAGTCTGAATTAAAAGGTGACTGTGATACATTCGAGGAAGAATTCAATCGCAGTTACGAGACTTTCAAAGTGAATACTCAGACACATACATACAGAGACTAGAGGCTGAGAAAGAACAGCTTGAGAAGGCAGAGAAGCAGCTAGGAAGACACCCCTGTTAGTTCACAAGAAAACCTTGATCCAGAAGGACAAGCTGTTCTAGGTGAACCTCTGCCCATAAATACCCCAAGTGTTAATGTCAGAATTGAGACAGCCATGGAACAAGGACACACTCCACTGTCAACCCAGCTGACTTGAGAGAAAGACTAAATCAGCAGCAGCATACAGTTCACTCTCAAGTAGTTGACGCTGTCCAACATGGGCTACAACATGAAACAAAGAAATGTGACTGTTGTGACTATAAACCACTACTGATCTTTGTTAGTGGTTCAGCTGGCACAGGAAAGAGTTTCCTTGTTGAAGCCATCACTGCTGAAATACGGAGCCTGACAGGGTCATCAATGGCTGTTGCTGTTACTGCTCCCACAGGTCTAGCCGCATACAACATTGGTGGAGTTACATTACACTGTCTCTTTATGCTGCCAGTGGAACATGGCAGAACTGGAGAGTATCGTAAACTGTCATTTGAGGTTGCAGCTCAGCTCTATTCCATGTTCACAAAGATGAAGTTACTCATCATTGATGAAATCAGCATGGTTTCCAATGTCATGCTTGCCTGTATTCATCTACATCTACAGGATATCTTAGGTACTGACGATGGAGTACCATTTGGTGATAAAAGTATAGTTGTTTTGGGAAACCTTTTACAGCTTGCACCAGTCAATGCAGACCATGTGTTTACAACTGTAACTGCCAAGCAAGCTAAGAATATTCTCGGCTGCATTGCAGGCTATAACATTTGGGAATTATTTACCTACGTTGAGTTGTCTGAGAACATGCACCAAAGTGGTGATCTGCCTTACAAATCACTTTTAGATGAAGCTCACACAGGTTCTCTATCACCAGAACATGTTTGCATGTTAAACAATTGGAGAATCACAGTAGATACTGCATCCATAGAAACAGCATGTAATGTTTTCAGTGATGTATACTCTACAGGGACACACATAGTGTGCCTTATGCCACGACTAAAGAAATGCACTGAGTTCAACAATCTAATGCTGCAGAGAGAAAAACAAGAAATTCTAACTCTGCATGCTGTTGATACAGTTGATGGTGTCATTCTTAGTCGCAACCTAGTAGCAAAGATTACTGAACGACTCAGTGAACTCAAGTCAGATGTTTCACACACAGCTGGCCTAGAAGCTGTTCTCACACTTTGTAAGAATGCACGTATCATGCTGCGATGTAATCTAGATGTTGAACGAGGCATGGTAACTGGTGCCATGGAAAACATAACTGACTTTGTCTACAATGTCCAGAAGACATATATCGAGACACTTGTAGTCCACTTTCACAACATGGAACAGCCTGTACACATAGAGCAGACCTGCATAAAATTCCAGGTATTTAAGGATATCTATGTTACAGGAAACAATTCTCATTATGTGTTGCATATGCTGTGTCCATTCACAAATCTCAGGGCTTGAGTTTGGATTCAGCAATGCTGGACATAGGTACAGACATTTTCAAGGATGGCATGAGCTACGTGGCACTTTCACGTGTTCGCAGTCTTTGTGGGTTGCACATTATAACTCTAGCACCTCAGAAAATACAAGCTGACAAACAATGTATTCTTGAGTACAACAGGTTACATACTCTACATCAGCCACAAATGTCTTTAATACCACTGCCTACATATCTGGCTGTCTCACATCATACAGTGAAATCTACAGGTGTCAACAAACAGACACAAGCTTCCAGAAGTGATTCAGCTCAAAACAGTTCAATAAAGGTCACAACTTCAAGTAAACATTCACAGTCAGCAATTCATCAGAAATCAGTTGGTGTAGCCGCTGTGTCAGTGTTTGACAACAGCACTAGAGTGAACTGCTATGCTAACTCAGCTATGCAAGTTTTTCTACACATGCCACACTGTGCAGCCAATATCTGCTTCACAAGACAATGCCCTATCAAAGACATTGAAGCAGATAATCAACATGACTTCTGACCAGTCTCACAATGTGCAGTCACTAACACCACTTCGACAGCTGTTAGGTACATATGACGGATGTAGTACATTTGCTGCTGACATGCAGCAAGACACTAATGAGTTTATGATGGCTGTCATAAACAACTTGGATGAAAACGACACTAATCGCCACTACTTACACAGTGTCATATGTTACCAAATATGTATGTATTTCATGTGGCCATTCACAGTGGAAACCACAGAAGACATGCTGTGGATTACTCTTTTTGTCCTCAAGCCAAAAGTGTCAAATTCCAACAGCTATTCACCAATGCTCAATGTGGTCACTCCTGCAAAATATTGGAGCAGATGCACTCAGTCCATACATCTCAGGAGTTCATCTCAATATCTGTTACTTATGTTGCACAGGTTTGACTCAGCGAGGCTCAGAGTTGACACTCTATCACAGATTACACAGCTGGTAGAATAGTCTTTAACCAATCAGTGTTTGACACTCACAGTATAATCTATCACCATGGCCAATCCATGCATTCTGGTCATTACACCTGTTTATTAAGGTACAGAAGTGGATGGGTAGAGTGTGATGACTCTACAATCAGTTTCAAAAAGAGACTGCCACGACAATTAAGAAATGCATATCTTCTAATATTGAAGAATTATGATGACCTTCATATTTCAGAAGAATAGGACAGAACATGTTGCATTTTTTAAATGACTACTTTGTAACAGAAACAGTCGTAGTTTACTACAATTGTTTCCAGTCTACCACTATCAACAAACCATAGCATTGCAACAAAATGCTATACTGGCAGATACATTTCATGCACTATGACATCTAAGATCTTGTGTGGATCAGTGACAACATGGAAATTGTTGTAGTGGCTTCAATCGGTGCCAACAGTATTCACAGTTACTAGAGAAACCATGCTTACATGTCTATCAAAGATTGTACATCTTGAAACAGAGGCCTTCCTGCATCTCCTCTTCTGTACATATCTTTTCTTGTTACTGTATCATACCCATATATAACAAGAAGTTGCTGCCAGTTTTTAACTATTATTCTCTGCAGATAAAGAAAAGTTCTCAGTTATCATCATAAACAACTGAGCAACATGTCTCATTCACCAAACGATGAACTCTGTCACAAGTTGTCTATCACCACTTGTAGTTGTCTATTAGCTGTTGCCATGTAGACAACAACATCATTCGTTCACCATGCAACAGTGTTGAACTATGCCTGCTTTATTTGTTTTACTGATACTGTACATATGTAAAAATAATCTTTATTCATTATACAACAAGTTGAATGAAGTAAGTGTAAATACTGAACAATTGCATCTTACCATTAACTGAATTTGCCATGGCTTTGCAATTACTTGTAAATAATATTTGCATTCTTATTCCACCTTGTCATTGTTGCTAACTACTTTTTATTGTTCTACTAAATGTATTAGTATAGGAGTAAAGTACAAATGAATGTTTTACATATAATACAGTACTATTCTGTTTAAGTTCAATGCACCATGTCTTTGATAAAGACAGCATACCATGCAAATTTTTTTCTTACTAGTCCAGAAGTAACATATAAACCAATGTAACAATTGAAAATAATGTTTTTTGTTCCTGTAACAATATGACTTTTTTTTGTACAGTACTTCTCATACAAGTTATTCTATCCTATGTAAACAATGTTGACAATTGTAAATCAGACACTGTTACTGATCACAGCATACTTCATACCTGTTCCTGACAATATTTATGATTGTCTCTATTGCGGGATCAGGTGGGAATTTTCCATATGCGCCTAATCAGTGACATATCATTCAATATTTAACTAAACACGCCAGTAATCTAATGTCACTGAAATCAGAATTTTTAAATATTCTATTACTTAATCACTTAGCATATGGTTTTTCGCCCACCCCAGGAACATCCACATTATCAGTCACACAATAACAACTACACATTTCTGTTTCATGTGTGTAATCACTGCTTAGAAGATCCTGACATACCTTTATTAACATTGGACACAAGTAATGGATGTCAGATAACTAGAATATTCAACTACTTTAAAAACAGATAACATTCTTACACAAAGTGTCTTCAAGATCAGTAGCAAATATACAATGAAGAGCCACAGGTAAAGCTTGAGTGTCACAACTACAGTAGGAATGTCAGAAAGCACTTCCTCCCACAAACAGTAGTGAACACTTAAATGTCACTGTAAATACAGAAAACCTGATTAAAGACAGTGACCAGCAATTAAAGAACCAGGTATATCCATAGAAGGTAGATAACAACCCCACCAACAAAAGATAGCAGAGCACTGCAGGAACAGCAAACACTGAACCTCAACATGTGTGCCCTGCTACACAATTGCAATAAATTGTACCGATTTCAAAAACATAGAAACATAGAATTTGACGGCAGATAAGGACCGCTTGGCCCACCCATTCTGCCCATTTCCCTACCTAATGGATAAGCTGCAGATCCTAGTTAACCAGCAGCCTACTTCTTATGCTACCTTCTTTCTATACTGTATTACAATATCACATACTTGCTCAAATGCCTATAATCTACTCACTATAAATGTGACACGTACATATATTCCAATCAATGATTACACATACACAACGATTGTATTGTGAGACTGATTTTGTAAAGTAAAAACAGTCTTAATTGAACCTTTTCTGTTTCACCAATTGGCAATAAATTGTTTTTAAAACATAACCACCTGTGTTGAGTCTTTACTGACAATAGCGTTACGGCATAGAACAGAACTGTTCTTTCTATTAACACGCAAATCAACTGCAACAAATAGTGCCACAACTCTGTGTCCAAGATTTTTTTGGGCTGCTATGCTGTCCACTCAGCATCCACTACATAGGCAACGATGTGGCACATTGCATGTCACACTTCCCATAACTCCTAAGAGTGTAAAAAAGTCTGCAATGCACTTACTTTTCCTGTGCCTCTACATTCAGCATGTAGTAATTACTGCAGCAAGGTGCCGCACATCACCACCTAACACTATGCAGCTGTGGCGATACACTTAGGATGCAGTCACTGGTATGTCTACTGTGATTCCCTGGCTAAGCTTCTGCAATTCCTAACTGTGGCAACTTCACTGAACAAGTCATAATGCACCACTAATTGTCAGAGGCGCAGCAGCTCTTGCTGCACAAATCCATGCTAATCCTAAGTAAGGTAACTTCAGTTGTATTGCAAGCAGTGATGTGTTCCATTCACGTACAAACCCTCACCTGAGTTCTGTATATCCAGTAACATGTGCATTCCCTGACTTGTGTTCTCTATCTACACTTACAATGCAGCACCCACTGTCACATTTGCATACACATTTCCTGCCTGAATACATTCAAGTTCCAACTGTGCTTACTTGACTATTCCTGTAATCAGAGATCTACACAACTGATTTACATTGCCTGTCTTTGCCTGTAGCTGTTTACTTAGGATGCAGCAAGTGATGTGGAAGTGCAGTTCCCCCTATTGCACTGTTAACATCCATGTTTTTTTCTGTTCTGCACTGTCAACAAAGTGTGGTATATGTGGGCTAGGTGTTCATACATTCAGTTACAGATACCCTGTAACTCCTAAGTAAGCGAACTAACATGTCCCGGACTTACATCTACAGTCACTCAACAGTCAGAGTGCAGTACTTGTTCTACAGAGCTGTGTGACATCCTACATAAGGACATGCAGTTGTGAATGGACAGTCAGAATCAGTAACTGGTACGCGTCTGGGAATTGCCTGTCTGAACCCATAGAAACCCTAACTGTGCTAAGTTATGTGTATCAACAATTACAGAGCTGTTCCATTTATGTTACTTGCCTCATTTTTGCTGCATATCGGTACTTATAATGCTGTACAAACTTTGAGGGAGGGGGTATTACCTATCTCAGCCAACACAAACACTAACTGTTCTAACTTGAGTGTCCCTGGAAATCACAGATGTCTACCATTGATGTCCACACCCTCAGCTGTGCTGTGGGTTTCTACTAAGGACCCAGTACCTGGTGTCGTAGTTTGAAGACACATTGCCTGACTGAAAACATTCAAGCGACAACAATGCTAACTACACTTTACCTGTAATCAGAAAGTTGTACAACTAATCTGCATCACCATTCTTTCCCTGTGGTTCTTCACTTAACATGCAGCAAGTCTTATAGTATTCCTGTTACCATAGGTCTCCCCCCTACTTCCATGTGTGCCTGTCTCTCTATGTAACACTGTTGTTCAGGATGAATAGGTGTCACATGATATCCTCACACACAGTAGCACAGTGTCACCAAACAGAAATGTCAATACACATGGTAGCACAAAGCAAAGCACAAAGATAAACAATTATGAAAAACATGAAGGGCCCCACGCTCCCACCACACAAAACACAAACATATACAGTTCTGAAACATACTACATATAATACAGCAGCAGAAGCACATAATGTGGCAGCAGAAGCACGCCCCACGCTCCCGTCACATACAATGGCGCCAGGAGTACAGGGCCTTTCGGGTCCCGCAGCCCTGTCACATAATGTTTTCTCACATAGTAACATTGTGCCAGCAAACACAAATCATTATGCAAATGATGAGACAAAACGAAACAAAATAGAAACAGTGATGTACACAAATAGTGAATGTAATGTGTTGGTGTCAGTGCGGAGCCCTTCGGGACCCATGCTACCACCACATAATTTGGCAGCAGGAGCATGGGGCCCTTCAGGCCCCATGCTCCTGCCACATAATGTGGCAGCAAAATACGGCAGCGGGAGCACGGGGCCCCTCAGGGTCGGTGCTCCCACCACGTAATGCAGCAGCACAAGCACGCCCTGCACTACTGCCACATACTGCCCTAACTGATGCAGTAAATGGACTTGATTGCCTCTAAGTTCCCCTCTTTTTTGAGAATGATTATGAGAAATAGTGAATGTAATGCGCTGGTGCCACATAATGCGGCCGTGGGAGCATGGAGACCTTCAGGTCCCATGCTCCCACCATGTAATGTGGCAGCAGAAGCACGCCACATGCTCCCACCACATACTGCCCTAACTGATGCAGTAAATGGAGTTGATTGCCTCTAAGTTCCCCTCTTTTTTGAGAATGATTATGGGAAATAGTGAATGTAATGCACTGGCAGCAGCGCGGGGCCCTTCAGGAACCACGCTGCCACCACATAATGCGGCATTGGGAGCACAGGGCCCTCAGGCCCCGCATTCCTGCCACGTTATGCAGCAGCACAATATGGCAGCGAGAGCGTTGGGACCTTTGGGCCCCGCGCTCCCGCCACATGATGTCTTGTGACATAGTAACAGGAACAGCAACACAAACAGCAGTGCTAACAGTGGCACACCATGGTAATGCAATCGTGAATGAGAACAGAAAGCGTAACTCACACGGCGGCTTAGACGGTAACGGTCTGCAATGTGATGTCTTCACATAGTAACATGGTGCCCGCAAATGCAAATGGCAATGGGCATGGTGATGCAAAGCAAAACAGAAAGAGAAACAGTACTGTAGACACAAATGAGAAAAAATAACAAAAATGCAAGCGAAAATGAAAACGCAAAGGATAACGCACATGGTGTCGTGCACGTGAACGATAAGTGAAATGGGTACTGAACTGCAAGCAGAAAGGGCAATGGTAACAGTAATGTAAGCACACAGGCTGGCTTTCTCCAAAAGCTGCATAGAGAAAAACAGTAAGTACAAAGAACGTATGCATAATAATGGGTCTCAGAGCAGAAAATGAGAAGTTGGAATACTAAATTGCTTACATCTCAGGAACCGTACGACGTAGAAAAAAAATGTAAAAGTCATATGACTTACAACTTTCCTGGCTAGTTTTTTGCTTAGCCCCCAAAGTGTTTTTCCAATGAAAAGTCCGTATCTCGCACCGTTTCCGAGATATGGGCCCTGAAAGGCGCGGCAAACGCCGTAATGTTATCCTATGGGAAAAAAAGAGAAGTTCAAAGATCCATAAGTTTGGCTCCCTGGAATATTTATTCACCAAACCAGTAAAAGGCACATCTGTGGGATGTTGGCTGTCTTACCTCCAAATTTCAGCCCAAAAGACCAAACCGTTATTTTGCAGCAGGGCGCCAAAGGATTGCTGCAATGCGTCGGACACCATAATGTTATCCTATGGGAAAAAGCATCAATTTTGGAGTGCCGTAACTTTGCCGTCATGTAATATTTTTTCAACAAAATACTGAAAGGCACATCTGTGAGATGTCCGCTGCGTTCCTTCCAAATTTCAGGCCAAAGCACCAAACCGTTCTTTTGCAGCAGGGTGCCAAAGAATTGCTGTCATTTTCCCATAGCCTAGAAAAGTACTGTCGCACTTCATGGCAGCTTTGTAAATTCATTCGACAGTGTCGTATGTGACAGTACTTTGCGAAAGTACTTTTTCCAGAAATTTGAAAAACATATTTCTGGAGTGTTTTACCCCAAAATAAAGACATGCCTAGCATCCTCAGGGCCCGACTAGGTGAATACAAAAAGAATTAGGTTGCTACAGGGTCCCAATTTTAAACGGGAAGCATTTTTCTGATCACTAACTGAAAACAAAATGGTGGATTTGCAACAGTAAAAGGGCCATTTGTGACACTAAAAAGTGCATTTGCGACGCTGTCAAACTTTTTGTTAACTTTTCCCATTAACTTATAATGGGAACTTGTTTTTTGAATAACTTTTGAACCGTTTAATATTTTTTCACAAAATCTTCAAAAGGCACATCAGGGATCCTGGCCGCATGTTCCCTGAAGATTTTGGACCATTCACGCAAACCGTGCGACCTCTAGGCATGACTGTAGAATTCCAGAAAAAGTGTAAACGCATGCGCAGATCACGCTTAATAACTCCGTAGCAGTGTATCTGACTGGTACAAAACTTAGCAGATCCCAAGGCGTATGGGTCTTGATCATGTATTCCAAATTTCAGGCAAATCCGACAAACTGTTGCAAAGTTATTAAGGTACAAAATTTGGGGTTTAACATGTAAATGGCTCCTCAACCCCTAACTATGGTAGCACTACCATGCTACCATAATATATAATATATATATATATATATATATATATATATATATACATATGTGACTCCATGAAAAGGAGTTACCAAAGTGTGACATAAAAGTACATTTTTAAAAACCAAAGTGGATGAATTTTGTTATGTGTTTTATAATGCTATCCGCTTTCACTTATAAAGTGAATATATTTTGAGATAACTGCCTGATCGGTAAACGAGAAAATGGGTCTTGAAAGCTGCACACCTAACAAGGGACACCAAAGAAATGTGACATGAGTGTGTGCTTCTGTAACTCAAAATATTAAACATTTGTTAGTCATTGTAACATGTGTGCCCTACCACTGAATATGGGATGTGGTCATTAGGTAACTCCCTCATATGGACATGATGTTAATGCATACTTAAGTCTGCACACGTAACATGGACACCAAACATAATATGGGGGTTACATGGTGATTTTGGCATCTTGTTTGCCACAGAAAACAAGGATTTCATGCTGTTTCACACATAAAGCATAAGCCATTCAAATTAAACCCACACCCTCCCACCTCATAGGATATTGCAGGATTCAAAAATGATTGGCACCAACGTACTCAAATGCCCTACCCTGTGTGTGCATGTCTAGGCCTAAATCCCCTCTGAATTCTCCTAAAATGGCCCACAGGATAAGTGGTGGTGGTGTGAAACCGCATGAAATAACACTACCTGATGCAGAAAGATGGCAAACTCCACAGGCAATCCCCACATTTGAAAAACACTGCTCAAGGTGGGGGGGGGGATAGTACACTGCCTGACGTAAAAACATTGACTTAATGTAACAAACATCACACAAACTCTGAACAAAATTCATATTACAGAAAAAAAACAGAAAAAAGCTTAATCCAGCCCAAAATGAACTGCAAGCTGTTATATGGGGCCTAACGTAACCAAGACCACAATCTCTGAACAAAATGCACATTACTGAGAAAAATAAAAATATAAAAAAAGCTTAATCGAGCCCAAAATAAATTGCAAGCTGCAATACATGTGCCACAGTCAAGTTTACTTTAAGGCTGCTTTTCTTTCCAAAAAAGTACTTTATTGGTGACTAACATAGTGGAGACTATGAGCACATGGGGCCTAACGTCACAAAGACCACAATATCTGAACAAAATTCACATTACAGAGAAAAATTAAAATAGAAAAAAAACTTAATCAAGACCAAAACAAACTGCAAGCTGCAAGGCCACATTACAGAACAAAACTAGTGCTTCATCAAGACCAAAATAAACTGGTTTAAAAAGCAAAGGACTAGAAAACAGGGCACTAGCAAACAATGGGGGAATGTATGGTGCCACACTTATGTCTAATTGGGAAAAACATGCTTGATGGCTTACTAATCATCATAAATCAACTATGCACAAATAACACAATTCACATCTACATGCATAAATAACTTGTTTTGTTTCTTAAGACTGATTTTGTTCAGAACCAACAGGGCCACAGGTAGTTCAAACAGGGACCGCATGGTGGAGGGGGTCTCTATCTAATAATGTGCCAGTAATACCCCTTCAAGACCAAAATGATTATCAGACTCACATTTATTTTCAACAGTAACACTTTTCTGGATTTTTGGTAAGGCTGCTTTTGGAATACACCTATGCCAGGCCACAGGTTAAGCAAACAAACACTGCACGGTGGTGGTGGTGGGGGGGACTCCATTAAAACTGTGTCCATAATCCCCATCCTAAACCAACATGATGTGTAGAATCACATTTAAATGTACACCATAAAGTAAGTTTTTTTTGTGTCCACATCAAAGGCAGTTTGAATGATTTCATTCACATATTTGTGAATTACTATTACAGTATGCACTGCAAGCCCATTGTTTCACAATGTGGTCCAATGGGCCTGCAGCTGCAACTGTAAGCCGTCATTCAGCGGGCAGCTGTGGAGGTATGTAGGTAGGTTTGCTGCTGCCTGCTGATGACAGGGGGGAGATGGGTGGGCAGGGGGTCCTGTGTGGGTGGGGGGTTGGGTGTGCCACTGGACCACCATGGAATTGTTTACATTGATTATATGGGCGATCAGGGATATGGGTGGGGGGACCACTAGACTACCAGGGACATGTTGGGTGCTTGTACACAGTGTACTGGGGGGGGTGGCCACCCACGACCGGGAGACCGCTGTGTTGTGCCTTGCATTACAGCAGCTCACCTGTGGGTTGCCACCATTTGAGCCTTATTTTTCAGGCTCAACTTTGTGCATCGGTATGTGGTGCATCCCAGGGTTGTGCAGGCATATGCACCGCACATTCCAAGCTGGATATCGGGATGTGCCACATATGCATGGGCACACCCCCTTGAGATGCGCCGCATACATTATCTTTGAGCCCCGATGCATTGGGACTTGCGCTGTGCAAATCCTTCTTTTGAATATTGCCCCAGGGTGCATTTCTGGGGTTGCGCTGGTGCAACTCAGTTGTGCCAGGTGCAACCCCTTTGAATATCTAGGCCCTAGTAGACACATCATCAGCCGTTTATCTTAACAGTAAACACGTCATCAACCTCCTTCCCAGCTGACACTTGTTGCATTTTCTGAGTGCAGTCTGCTTCAAATGAGACCACCCACAAACAAGAACCCCTCATACAACTTTGACAGATGCAGCATTTGGTTTTGATTTACTGCAGCCTGTGTGTGTGTGTGTGTGTGTGCGTATTTCTTTTTCTTTTTAAAACTAGACTCCGTATTCGAGCCTACCCCCCCATACACTGTCCGGCCATCCATCAAGAACACAAGCAGATGAGAGCTTCCATTACTCAGCACTGAAACAAAGTAAAATGTTGCTGTCAGCATTTGTTTTAACTTTTCCTCTATTTCCTTTTTCTACAGTAACCTCTGCTCCACTTGTACTCTCCAGCTACGAAAGAAATGTTACCCAAAACAGCACTTAACTTTTTGTCAGCCCGCTGACTCGACAACAACCTCACTTGCTCCTCTGCATGTGGCAGCTTTCTGAAACCCCGATTTCTTTTTAACCAAATCTAGTTAGCTAGCCCACAAACAGACATCACTGTCCTTTCTTTTTTGTACAGCACAAACAGCTTGCATGTTTGGTACCTTTATAAACATGATCTAGAACCGCTGACAGTTCTCTCCTATTTGAAGTTTGAAGTTTATTGTTCTAGGAATTAATACCTTTGAGCCAAGGCTCTTTTACAAAGGTTCCACATCATATTTCCTGCACACCAGCACCGCTCGTTGTTTGTGGATGGTCCCTTGGCTCTTCTATACTGTCCAGTCTGTCCAGTTTAAATAACAACATTAAAAAAAACATTCCCCAGCAGCCCAGACAACTCAACTGCTGATAGAGGGAAGCTCACAGTGTCTCCCTATCCCTGACAAACAACTTCACTTGCAAACTGTGCCGCCATTTTCTTTTAAAATTTTTGACATGCCTGGTTCCCCACCAATCCAAACAGACATTGCCCTGTCAGTGCTTGCATCACGACATGGCATCCTTGATGATGGGCATAACAGCAGCACATCTCCAAGGTGTAGAAGCACTACTTCAACATGCATACCCACAAAGCATATTTAATTATAAAAAAATAAACAAGACTATGAAAACAAAAACATAACCACAAGGTCCCTGCCTATTGCATAAATGAAATATACAACAGGGACCTTGAGGAATACTTAATTTATTTTCACTCGTGCTGTTTGATCTTGGGCACATCTTGTGGCTTATGCCACTCATGAGGTTACCCAAGGTCAAACAGCACTAGTAAAATAAATCAAGTATATATATCTATATATATATATAGATATATATATATATGTTAATTACTGTGAGGATAGTACTAGCAATTTTTAAATAAATACTCGTAGGAAGAGCATTTACTTACTAACATTTACCACTTGCAAATGTTCAGCAACTGTAACATAAGTTATTAATTCCCCACCACAGTGACTCGTCCTGTTCAACTTTAATCCTGCGATATGAAACAGTTGAAATTCATTTATGTTTAGTTTGTCTAAAAACTGATCTTCATGCCAAGTTTCCGGGAGATTTATTACATCTAAGTTTTTGATAAAATTCAGATACTGATGGTCATTCATTTTCTTAAGATGCCCAGGCATATTCCATGATAATATTCCTATATTCTTATTGGTATTCCAATAAAGTTTCTATGATCATTATGCAGATCACCCTTCATAGAACATTCAGGCGAAGGCATTAGTCAACCATAAGTTTCACTTAGTACTGCAAAATGATTTAAAGTGGGTATATAACCAAAAGCAGACCTTACATCATATAGAATGGGTTGTACATTTATAGCCATGCCTTTATTACCCCCACTATCTCCCATTCATCAAGATTAATAATTAATATGCCAAGAGAGCTAATTGAGTAGCTTTCTCTGTAATAATTTGTTACAAATTAGTATTTTTTTTATCATTATCTAAATTTGATCTCTCTCCATGGGACCAGGGAACATCCTGATGACATCAGCTATGTCATCTTCTGTAAACTTTACTCCCACAATATTCCAATAGTCACGGAAATTATGTTTTTTCAATAGTCACAGAAATTATGTTTTTAAGATCTGCTTTTGTTTCGTATCCTTTTTTTAATACCAAAGCTAGACAATGTGGTGATATCTGAGCATTATTTCTCTCTAAGTTGGAATGTCCCCAAATCTGAAAAACGTGCCACTTCCTTTATTAGCAGTGATTTAGTTTGCGTTATAGTCTTATTTGCTCTTTTTTTCTTTTGTTATGGGTAGATCAAGACAGGATAATCTAAATAAAATCCCATTTGTTCTCCAGTGTCTCTGCATTATGCCAAATATAATGTGATTACTCTTGAGTGTGCCGTGAACATCAACAGGCTGCCACACTTCAGTGTATAATTATAGTGAATAACTTGGACAATATCATCATATATGACATTCAAGCACAGTTCTTTAGTGTATATCATGTATATCAAATCTTTCAAGACCTCAGGGTTTTCATCTTGAGATCTAGGAACACCCCAAGTCATAGAAATGTCTTAACCCCCTGCACTCTATCTTCCAAATCCTCATGTCTTTGATTTTGTTACTGTTTGTTATCATAATTATGTCCATTAGTAAGAGTGACTTTAGTGCTCGCTTCACTAACTTCACCTGGAGGTGAGATATGTTGTACATTGTTTATTTGGTTTGCATTTGAGAAGTCTGGGTCTCCTCAGATTTTTCTTCAGCATGTTCTAATATTGGTACTTCAGGTTTTGTTGTTAATGATTTATCTTTCCTTTTCCTGCTCCTTTTGTTGGTCTTTTTTTCTTCTTTTCAACCTATTTTGACCCTGAAGCTTCATCAGGTATTTCAATTATAGAGAATTCCAAATGTGTACCTACAGGAATCGGTTACCTGTGGTTTCTATCACTTATTTATTTATTTAGCTTTTGTTTACCGGGTAAGTACACTAGACAAGTATTATGCCTATTTTCAGGAACGATCCGGGAGAGTACAACATGAGGAACAACAGTCAAGGAGACATGGCAAAGAGAGTACAGTTTTTTGTCACAGTAAACAAACGTGGGAAATACATCATTTGGCCTTCAGAAACATACAGTAATAAGCACATTTCAGATTATACACTCTAGACTAGCTAGTTCAACTGACAGATACATACAGGTCATCATACATAGGAGTGGAGCATAGCTCAAGGACTGGATTGGTCATAATATAACTTATAACATTGTCGTATACACCCCCTAGGCTAGTTGGATCACGGACAGGTATATACAGCTCATCACATTTTTCTAAATATGCACATGTTAGACAGAAACAGAAACACTTGGTAGTACAAGTGACCAAGGTACAATATGTCATGGTTAGCCTATGACCGTGGAGCAATAATGGGTGTAAAAATGCCCAAGGCTTTTTAGGCAGGAGTAGTCAGAAGTCATTGATACAGTGAGGAAAATATCTCCAGGAATTCAATGGAGACACCCTGGGGAGGTTCAGACAAAACAATTTGACACTTTACTCTAGGGAGGTTTGGGGCAGTCACACTCTGATGCTAGTTTTAGGAAACCCCACAGGGAATTTTGAAAACTCAGATAGGATGGGGCAGCTCGGATATCCACAGGCAGCGAATTCCAGAGTCTGGGCGCACTTATGGCAAAGTCCCGATCCCCATGAGGGTCCAGGTAGGAGGGACTTTGAGCATCCCTGATGTGAGAGACCTAAGTTGGTAGGGGTGGGATTCAGCTTAGGCAGAAGCGGGCCAGCCCTGGGGTGCTAGTTCTGATCACTTTCCCAGAGGGCATCCCAAACCAAAATCAAGGTATCTAGCTGGTGAGAGCCAGCAGAGTTTCTCATATAGCGCACAACAGTGGGTGAGTCGGGGGCAGCCAAGGCAAAATGACAAATGTTATTGTAAGCAGTGTACCACCGGGTGAGATGTGTCTTTGGAGAAGCGGCAAATAGGTGCAGCCCATAGCTGAGGGAGGAAGGAGCACACCCTTCTCTAGGGCAAGCCTGGCTGCAGTGTAAGGTTATACTTGGCCCCTATAGGCCAGACCCAGTTTGCAGTTTGCCGCCCTGCAGATGTTAAGGATATGATTACCCATGTCAAGTTGGGGGTCAAGTGTTACCCTCAGATATTTGATGGAGCTCACTATGGGTAGTGAGGATCCATCTGCGCTGGTGACATGTAAGCAGGCCGATGAGGCTTTGATTTTAGCCATTGAGCCAAAGAGCATAGCCTGTGTCTTTTTCAGGTTCAGGACCAGCTTGTGACTAGTAACCCATGACAATACCCTGTTAAAGTCATCGGTCAGGTTCTGGTTTAGGATAGTGGCATTCTTGGAGTGAGCCAGGGTTACCAGATCATCTGCATACATGGTGGCGCTACAGCTGGTAGTAACCATGGGTAGTTCATTGATGAAGAGGGAGAAGAGGAGCGGACCCAGTACTGAGCCTTGAGGCACTCTGGAGGTCACCGGTAGGGGCTCGGAGAGGACTTTATTGAAGCAGGTACGCTGCTTTCTGCCATGTAGATAACCCATTAGCCATTTCATGGCATGGGGGGAGAGGCCAAGTGACCAAAACTGTGCACCAAGCAGTTTGTGGTCAACAAGGTCAAAGGCTTTGGACAGGTCAATAAACATTGCACCAGAGAGTTTGCCCTGGTCCATGGCTGTCCGGATGCTTGATGTAACCGAGATTAAGGCTGTGGTGGTGCTGTGTCCCTTACGAAAGCCGTGCTGGGCTGGGGACAAAAGTTCATGAGAGTGGATATATTCCGAAAGCTGCTCAGCCACTACCTTTTCAAGGAGCTTACTAAGGGTTGGGAGAATGGCAATCGGTCGATAATTGTCAGGTAGTTTGGGATTTCCTTGCTTCAGTACAGGGACAATCCTCACCTCTTTCCAGATGTCTGGGATGGTCCCCAGACCAAGGGATAGTTTGAAGATAAAGGCTTCTGGTGAGGCAATGTGTGCAGCACCAAGCTTAAGGAGTTTAGGCTCCAGGTTGTCTAGGCCAGGACTGGAGTACTGGGAGAGGCCAGCTAAGCATTTCTGCAAGTCCTGAACTGATACAGCCCTGAGGTGGAACATTTGATGAGGAGGGTGACCCTCCAGCAGAGTGGAGAGAAGGGGGTGGGACAGAGCCTTATCAGGTGAGAAGAGGATTGTGAAGGCAGAGAGGTCAGAGAAGTGATTATTTAGGGAGTTAGCAATAGTATGGGGATTATTGCAGGAGACTCCATTTATGACCATGTCCGTAACCCCCGGATGGGAGGATCCACTGACAAGGGATTTAATATCTCTCCAGAACCTCCTGGGATTACTGGCAGAGCTTAGTAGGGCGGACTTGCAGAAGTCACTCTTTGCTGCCCTGCTGGCCTTTTTGCACTTGTTCCTGAGGTGTCTGTACCTTTGAATAATCATGGGATCACTGGTACCTTTGGAATGAGCCCAACACTTATCTCTCTCCCGCATCTGGGCTAGGAGATTACCATTTAACTAGAGGGTAGCAGACCCCCTCACCCTACGGGTGGCCTTGGGAGCATGCTTGTCTTGCAAGGCCAAAAAGGTGGAGAGGAAGTAAGAGGTTGCTGCCGAGGGGTCAGTGGCACCATACACCCCAGACCAGTCAGTAACTCTTAGGTCTTCCAGGAACTCCTCAGTATCGAATCTAGAGTAGTTTCTGACATGCATAATTTTGTGTGGAATTTTGGGGGTGGGAATTTTCCATACACAGAAAACCGGTGAGTGGTCAGAGATGGAGTCAGATAATGTACCCACTGATGAGAACCTGTCAGGATGGTTAGACATGATCCAGTCCAGTAAGGTGCTGGAAGATCCATTTGCTGTCCGCCTAGTTGGTTCCTGGATAAGCTGGGTCAGGGCAAGGTTAGCAAGCAGAGGCTCAAACTGCTTAACATTACCACTATCCCAGTTAAGGTTTACATCCCCCAGGATTATGAGTTCGTTATCCCCAACTCTGGGACCAAGTTTGTCCATGAGGTGAGTTAATCCAGGTAGCCCACCTCTTGGAGGATTATAGGTGCACACCAGGTGCAGTTTCTTTGCGTCCCCAAGTAGCAGTAGCACATGTAGCAACTCACAGGGGGACACGTTTGAATCCTGGTGGGCAATTTGGGAGATTTTTAAGTGGCTCTTATGGTAGATTAATATGCCACCCCCCCTTGCCCCCAGCTCTGTCCAGTCGGGTGAATTCATACCCAGTGAGTTCACAGGCAGAGTCAGGGACAGAGGGTTTCAGCCAGGTCTCCGTCCTCCCTAGGATGTCGGGTTTGTAGAGTGCAACCCATGCCAACAGCTCATCACAATTAGGTAGCAGGCTCTAATGTTAAGATGAGCTATTTTAGCCCATACCCATGCCTCATACGGAAGGGATTTTTGTGGTCAGATTTAATGGGCCAGGGTTGGTTTCAATATCACTGGCCAGTAGTGAGTGCAAGTAGGAGAAGCCAGGAAGATACACCTCCCTATGCACTTGACAAGCCTGGAGTTTTTCGCCTTGCAGTGCGCTTTACCCTGCTTGTATACATAAGGCACTGAAGATCTAGGCAGCAAGTAACACTGCAGTGTGCTCTGGAGATCACAAGGATATTGGAGAAGGTGTAGTTGGGGACCTCGTAGGTGGATGACCATCCCTAGTTGTCACCCAGTGTTATTGGTGGGGAGGTGACCAGATGCAACAAGGAGAGTCCCACTATAAGACCTACAAGGCCTATATCCCTGTGGATGACAGCCAGCACCCTCTCTACCTTTAATATTTGAGTATCCCTATCCTC
Source organism: Neoceratodus forsteri (assembly GCA_016271365.2). Classification (NCBI taxonomy): domain Eukaryota; kingdom Metazoa; phylum Chordata; order Ceratodontiformes; family Ceratodontidae; genus Neoceratodus; species Neoceratodus forsteri. The sequence continues at coordinate 806,478,731 of CM028132.1, read as the reverse complement.
ACTAGATGTATGGGAGGGGAACCACGTCCACATCTTGGCTGGAGGCATAGCACTAGCCTGTGAGATAATTATCAGTCAGCTAACAAGAACTGCTGTGAAGGAAGGAGAGATGGATGTACTAAGGCTGGAAGAAAGTTAGTGAGATTTGTTATTGGTATGTGCCAAGTAAATAAAATAAGGCCTGCACAGTGCAATTCAAGGCTACCAGCTATGGACGCAGGGGCTGGAGTTTATTTCTGGGAAGGAGTTCCTGCCCTCGCCCTTTGTAAGCACACTTACCACTTGTCAACAGTTATACGAGGACAGGGTTTAGACAGCCAACAACCAAGCAGTGCAAGTGGGGTTAGGATTGGTACAGTGATTTGTGTAGAAAGACCAATAATCCCCCTAGTGGCAGGTCTGTATAACCTGCTAATGGAAAACTAGCCACTTAAATAAAAAAAATAAAAAATTCCATTACACAGTTGAAATGTCCTCAGTTCTATCGAAAATCTACTTGTTAAAAGTGCCAGATGTCTGAAGCAGGGAAAAAGTCCTGGCCAATCAGAGGCGGGTTTGCTGGAAGCACCCATTAACTGATGGCTCACTTTGTCCATTTCTTCAAGGAGCTTCAGGCGAGGCCTGGTCTCAGTCGGTGGCTGGCTGGGTGCCGGCCAACCATGGGGAGCTGAAGCAGCCCTGTTCAAGGGCAGACAGCTTCCAAGGAGCTGCAGATGGGCATCCTGGTCTCGGTCGGTGGCTGGCTGGGTGCCGGCCTACCATGGAGGAGCTGAAGCAGCCCTGTTCAAGGGCAGACTTGATCTAGCAGAATCAAAGTTCTACTACTATTTTGAAGTTTTACTTCTGAAAGTCCAATAACTCATTGAGCCTTGCCCTGTTAACTGTATCTTCCCTTAATGAGGCAATTTCATTTTTAATAATTACTAGTTGCTCCAACAAAGAAATATTTGCAATGTGCGGAATTTTTTAGGACTTCAACTAAGTAATCATCCAGACAAGGTGATTACTGTATCTGTCTCTCCAGTTTCATTTTATCTTTTTTGGAAATAATGATTTTTTTTTAATTTATTTGAGACCAATAATTGTTTCTTGTAACTACCTTATTCCCTTATTATTTCTGACATATTGCTTTGTTTTTTATAAAATATGTCTGTTTGTAAAGAAACTCCATAGTTTCCTGAATTCACAGATCTCAATGGAAGTATTTGAAAGCTATCAGTGAAGTAATTGAAATCAATTACCTCCCTCTCTTCAGTTACTTTATTTTGATTATTTTCAATATATTACAGAATAGTTTTGCATAAAGATACTACTCCACAGGGTAAGATTTGATTAGGATTTTTTTTAGAAAAAGTGATATTCAGAGTTCTTTCCAAGACTTTTGGTGCTGAGCCTGATTTATCCACCTCAGTAGCAAACTCCTGTGTGCTTGCAATTATAGGATTAATTGCCATGATACCTTTAGGAGTACATTGTAGAAAATTATGCTCAAAATGATAATCAAAAAGAATGCTGAGGCTGGCCCACCAGTGCAGTGGTTGTGTAACCGCTCATGAAGCTGGCGACCCAGGTTCGGAAGCAGACTCGGGCTGTTGGAGGGCTGGCTGGGGGGCAGGAAGATGAGCATCCAAGGGACTGCTCTTCTCCTTTGGGGGGTAGGGTTACAGTGCTTGGTGAACATCTGGCCTCTAGCAGTGAGCTGGGGAAGGGTTCACTAGAACCTGTCATGGTCTGGTCGGAGGGGCGAGCAGATGCCAACATCTCCCTTGGGGTGCACGGGGCAGCATCATGGTGCCTTCAGGGGAACCTAGCTGCAAGAAATCACACATCCCATGCCTTAGGACCTCCTGGCTTGGCCACCAGCCCAGGGTATAGCCACCATGGGGGTATCCTGGGCATTTCCGTCCCCTGGGATGGCTGAGGGGGTAAACTTGTGGGGTTGGAAATCTTGCAGTGGAGTGTATTCCAGTGTCAGGGGTGAGCCAGAGCTAAAGCAAACTGCCAGGGAGCATAAACTATAAATATAAAAAATTAAAAAAATGCCAGAAACTTTACTATATAGGAATTGTGATTTGTGTGGCTTGTATACTATTTTGAAAAAGTAGTGCCAGCAAAATTACTCTTAGCCTGGAAATCCATTTCTTTGCACAAAGAGAACAGGCATCATAGTGTCAGTTGAAAACTGAGACTTTTAAGCTCCCGTTATTTGCAGGGCATGCTTGGAGTGTTAATAGCTTAGAATTAGTAATCTTCTCCTTGCTTTCTATATATCAAGGAGATGAAAGCAGCCATCCACAGTCTTTTTATGTTGATTGCATGCAGCACAAGACACATATTGCGGCAGCTTGCTCAGAAGCAGGTTGTGGAGGCATGGCACTGTTGTGGCCAATGCCCCTACAGCCTGGAAAGACTTGTCCTGCCTCCCCCAATGTCATTACAGGCTGCTGGTGACAGCAGTTTGGAACATTGCCACCAACTTCAGACAAATCAGCCGCTGCAATCAGGGGCCACCTCGTCATTGCAGCGTCAGTCATCCGCTGCAATGAGGGAGCGACCCGTCATTGAATGGCGGGATGTAAAACCCCTGATATTGTTTGTGAACATGGCGGCAGCTTGCCGCCATGTTCATAAACAATATAACCCCCCCACCATGTTTACTTGCCAATGGGAGCCCTAATCCCCTTCAGCCTTGGTGCCCCCATGTTTCTGTTGTTGCCGACGGGGAAGCCCACTCCCCATCGCATTCTGTAACCCCCCGCTTTGTTGGTAACGATATCTATAAATGATTGTGTTACGAGCGCAGCGCAGCAGTTTGCACGCAAGTCAGAATTCGCGAATTCATACATATTTTCACCAGATTTCCAACATTGCCATTTCCCCACACCTACTTATGAACAGTACAGCTGTCATTTTTCCCATCCTGACCAAAATGTGTTTTCACAGTTCCAGCGCAGAATAACGTGGTCACTGTGGGAAATCACTGTTCGCGACAGAGTAAGAAAATGACAGTGGCACTGTTCATGAGCATAGGTCCTAAAATGCCTATGTTGAAAATTTGGTGATGAAACTCCATAACATGACTCTGTTACAAGCGTGCGTTGAACTGTTTCCACGCACCCTTATAACTTCACAATTTTGTAATATTTTCATGCCACATTTTCAACAGTGGCATTTTTCCACACCTCCTTATGAACAGTACAGCTGCCATTTTTCACATCCTGGTTAAAATATGTTTTTGCACTCCTGCCGCAGAATAGCATGGTTGCTGTGGGAAATCACTGTTTGAGACACATTAAGATCGAACGAGTGAGAGGGAGGAGTGACCAAGCTCAACTGAGCTCTGTCGGGACTGCTGCAGATTTGTTTGTGGGCAGAGAAAGGGCCCAACACAAGAGCCCAGTACAAAAGGGCAGCCTGCAGCAGTGGGAGAAACAGAACGAGAGATTGAGTGACGGAGGGGGAGTGAGCAAACTCTCTGGAGCACTGTGAGGACTGCTGCAGATTTCTTTGTGGGTAGAAAAGGCATCAATGCAGGCAGGGGCCCAGTACAAAAGGCCAGCCTGCAGCGGTGGGAGAAACAGTATGAGCGAGTGAGACGGGGGACTGAGTGAGCTCAACAGAACTCTATCAGGACTGCTGCAGATTTCTTTGTGGGCAGAAAAAGACGCCAATGCAGGCAGGAGTCCCGTACTAAAGGGCAACTTGCAGAGCCAGGACAAACAGAATGAGTGTGTGAGAGAGGGAGACTAAGCGACCTCAACGGAGCTGTGTCGGGACAGCTGCGGAGTTGTTTGTGGACAGACAAAGGTGCCAATGCAGCCAGAAGCCCCGTACACAAGCGCAGCCTGCAGCACCAAGAGAAACAGAATGCGTGAGTGACAGAGCGTTAGTGAGCGAGCTCAACAGAGCTCTATTGTGACTGCTGCGGTTTCTGTGTGGGCAGAAAATGTGGCAGCGCAGGCAGGAGCCCAATACAACAGGCCAGCTTGTGGCGTGGGCGAAGCGGAATGATTGAGTGAGAGAGCTCAATGGAGCTGTGTCAGGACTGCTTCAGATTTCTTTCTGGCCAGAATAAGCCGCCAATGCAAGCAGGAGCCCAGTACAAAAGGGCAGCCTACAGCGGAAGGAGACACAGACCGAGTGAGTGAGGGAGGGGGATTGAGTGAGCTCAATGGAGCTCTGCTGGGACTGCTGCAGGTTTGTTTGTGGGCATAAAAAGTCAGCAATGCACGCAGGGGCCCAGTACAAAAGGACAGCCTGCAGTGGTGGGGAAACCAGAATGAGCGAGTGACAGAGGTGGACTGAGCGAGCTCAATGGAGCTCTATTGTAACTGTGGCAAATTTCTTTGTGGGCAGAAGAAGGCGGCACGCAGGCAGGAGCCCAATAGAAAAGGGCAGCCTGCAGCTCCGGCAGAAATGGACTGAGGGAGTGACAGAAGGGGAGTAAGTGAGCTCAACGGAGCTTTGTCAGGACTGCTGCAGATTTCTTTGTGGGCAGAAAAAGGCACCAACAGAGGCAGGAGCCTAGTACAAAAGGGCAGCCTGCAGCGTCACGAGAAACAGAATGAGTGAGCGACACAGGGGGAGTGAGCAACCTCAACGAAGCTCTGTCAGGACAGCTGTGGATTTCTTTCAGAGCAGAAAAAGGTGCAAATGCAGGCAGGAGCCCAGTACAAAAGGGCAGCCTGCAGCACTGGGAGAAACACAACAAGCGAGTGAGAGAGAGAGAGAGAGGGTGTGAGCGAGCTCAATGGAACTCTTTTGGGACTGCTGCTGATTTCTTTGTTGGCAGAAAAAGGTGGCAATGCAGGCAGGAGCCCAGTACAAAAGGCCAGCCTGCAGCACGGCAGAAACGGAATGAGTCAGTGAGAGAGGGGGTCAGCAGGCTTAACAGACCTGTGTTGGGACTGCTGCAGATTTATTTGTGGGCAGAAAAAGCCACCAACAGAGGCAGGAACCCAGTACAAAAGGGGACAGCCTACAGCACCAGGAGAAACAGAATAAGTGAGTGAGAGAGGGGGAGTTAGCCACCTCAACGGAGCTCTGTCGGGACAGCTGCGGATTTCTTAGAGGCCAGAACAAGGTGCCAACACAGGCAGCAGCCCAGTACAAAAGAGCAGCCTGCAGCACTAGGAGAAACAGACTGAACAAGTGACACAGAGCCAGTGAGCGAGCTCAACAGACCAACGCAATCGACATTGATAAATGCTTGTTTTGCCTTAAAATGATACTTACAGAGTCTTAAAGCAAGCATAACAACAGCTCTGACTAGTTAGCTCTATGAGCTCCATAAAACAGCTACACTCTCACTGCAGCAGCTTCTTGCTTTGTGACTGCCTCCACCTGTTGCAATTGCACACTCAAGGCTTATTTTTGTAGTCTGCTTGTGCCACATTAGTAATCACTACAGAAATCAGGAACTTCACAGCTAGATTTTACCTTATATGGAGAGCGCCAATCTCCATGGCACACGAAATTCAAACAAGCTATTAAAGTATTCGCTATCCCTTTAAAAGTGAATTTTATAGTAAGTTTTTTTCCATCAGTACTTTGTACTCCTATGCTTCTAGCCAGCCCCCTTCTGAATGGACCCCACTCCCAGCATCATGCCACCCATTCTTGGCTTACCCTTGTGTCTTCATGGCAGGATGTTCTCGATCAGTGTAGGGCTGGGAGTCCCATCGTCATCCTGTGGCCAAAGGGGCTTTCCTCCATTTTCTTCCCCTGTTGCCCCGTCGCTGTCCACTTGTAGTGGTGTAACAGGTGAGTTTTACCTCCACAGAGACATCCTCAAACAATTGTGTTAGCTGGCTATGTGTGCCTTAAGCTGTACTACCAACTGGACACCTCCAGGTGGCAGGTAAGCAGCGGGTCACACAACCCCCCTCCCCGAGGTAGGAGAGCAGTTCAATGGGATGCTCAATCCTCCCTCCCTCCCCAGCCAGCCCTCAAATGACCCAACTCTGTTCCCGAACTCAGGCTGCTGGTGTGGCAGGAGGTAAGGTGCCTAGTGCCTCAGCCCTCCACACCACTGGGCCAGCTTTTTATAGTAAGTTTTATAGTAAATTCAAAAGAATAAGACATTTGAGCTTGGTTATGATTTTTATAAGCTTTATTTTAAGCTTATAAACTTATTAACTCTATTTGATCTCTCTAATTCACCAAAGAAAAGAAATGTTTGGCTACACAAATAGTCAAAGTGTCTCTCTCTCTCTCTCTTAGCAAGCCAATTGCTACATATATATTTACAAAGTTAACAGCATTTTTATGAAATACACTGGCAGGGATAAATAAAATATAAAGAAGCAAACTCTCCTCAGACCACTTGCCAAAAATCCTGGACCATGGACCAGTATGCCACCACCCAGGGAAAATGGGAGCAGAGTGCAAGAACTGTATAATCCCAGGTATACCCAGCATTTGCACAGCAAGACACTTGTAGCTCAGCAACATGACAAACCAAAACCATCCACCCAAAAACACTCGATCACTCTGTGCAGTAAGCACTAGAAACTATGTTCACTTTCCTAGAGCCAAGTACATAATGAAAAAATAATAGCTTAAAAAAATGAATATTGCAGCAAAGAAATATGGTTAATATAGTAAAATACAAGATAACATTTACATTTTGAAATACAAGACCAGGCTGATGATTGAAACCTTTCAGTTAGAAGTCTTCTCTCCCTTGGACCTAGCCAGGATCCAGGTAGTTGAGCAGTAAGTATGTGAACAGGATCCAATTACTTGAGCAGTAGGTAGGTGAGTAAGATACAGGTAGCTGAACAGTAGATAGGTGAGAAGGCTTCAGGTACTTGAGTAGTAGGTACAGTAGGTGAGCAGGTTCCTGGTAGTTGAACAGCAAGTAGATGAGGAGGTTCCAAGCAGTTGATCAGTAGGTAGGGGAGCAGGATCCAGATGGTTGAGCAGTAGGTGAGCAGGATCAGGTACTGAGGTTGAGCAGTAGGTAGGTGAGAAGGATCCAGGTGGTTGAGCAGTAGGTAGGTAAGCCGGATCCTTGTAGCTGAACAGTTAGGTAGGTAAGTAGGATCCTTGTAGCTGAACAGTAGGTAGGTAAGTAGGATCCTGGTAGTTGAACAGCAAGTAGGTGAAGAGGTTCCAAGCAGTTGATCAGCAGGTAGGTGAGCGGGATCCAGATGGTTGAGAAGTAGGTGAGCATGATCAGGTACTGTAGTTGAGCAGTAGGTAGGTGAGAAGGATCCAGTTGGTTGAGCAGTAGGTAGGTAAGCAGGATCCTTGTAACTGAACAGTAGGCAGGTAAGTAGGATCCTGGTAGCTGAACAGTAGGTAGATGGATAGGATACAGGTATGTGAACAGTAGGTACTGTAGGTGAGCAGTATACACATGGCTGAGCAGCAGTTAGGTGAGCAGGATCCAGGTAGTTGAGCTGTGTGTAGGTGAACAGGATCCATTTACTTGAGCAGTAGAAAGGTGAGCAGGATTGAAGTGGCTGACTAGTACAGTAGGTACTGTAGGTGAGCAAGATCCAGGTATGTGAGCAGTAGGTAGGAGAGCAGGATCCTGGTAACTGAGCAGTAGGTAGGTGAGTAGGATCCATGGTAGTTGACCAGTAGTTAGGTAAGCAGTATCCAGGTAGTTGAAATGCATGTAGGTGAACAGGAGCCAGTTACCCAAGCAGTGGGTAGATGAACAGGATCCAGTTACCTGAGCTGTAGGTAGGAGAGCAGGATCCAGCTAGCTGAGCAGTAGATAGGTGTGCAGGATCCAGGTACATTAGTTGAGTAGTAGGTACAGTAGATGATCAGGATCCTGGTAGTGCAACAGCAGATAGGTGAGTAGGATCGAGGCAGCTAAGTAGTAAGTAGGTGAACAGGATCTAGGAAGTTGAGCAGTAGGTAGGTAGGTAAGCAGGATCCAGGTAGCTGAGCAGTAGATGTGTGAGCAGGATCCAGTTACTTGAGCAGTATGTTGGTCAGCAAGATCCAGGTGGTTAAGCAGCAGTTAGGTGAGCAGGACCCAGTGACTTGAACATTACGTATGTGAACAAGATTCAGTTATCTGAGCAGCAGGTAGTTAAACAGGATCCAGTTACTTGAGCTGTAGGTAGATAAGCAGGATTCAAGTAGTTGAGCGGTAGGAAGGTGTGCAGGATTCAGGTACTGTAGTTGAGAAGTACTGTAGGTAGACAACAGGTAAAATCTTACATATATCTTGGGATGTGGCTAGACAATATATTGAAATGGGACATACATATAGATAAAATAACAACTAATATTAGTAGACGACTGGGCTTGATGTGTCTACTAAAGTCCAGTATGTCAAGGGAGACCCATAGTTATATAGTTAATGCAGTGATCCTCCCAGTCATGGACTGTGGGGACATTCTATGTACTGGGGGTATCGGGGTGGGAGCTGGCAAAATTGGATGTGATTTGCAACACACTTGCCTGCTTCTACCTTGATGCCACCCACAAAATACATCACTGCCAGTGTTACACAGAGGTGAGTTGGTTAAGGTTTGAAGAATACAGAAATTTACACTTACTGACCTTTATGTATAGGTGTCAAAAGGGTAAATTTCTGGGTTATATACCAGAAAATATTAATGAAAGAGTGATGAAGGAAGAGTTAAAGATCTGCTAAGGGGGCTGAAGTTCATTTTATTGAGTTGTAACCTGGAAATGGGAAGGTCCTCCATTTATTATTTTGGAGTAAAATTATGGAACTTAATCCCCTGTACTTTGAGATCGGCACACAGGAAAATCTGCCTGGAAAAAATTTAAAAATGGTTAGCTCAAGAGGCATCAAAGCCTTTACCTTGCTGTCAGGGTATAGTTCGGTATTGTGTTTTTTACAGAAGGGATCAATTGGATTATTGCACAAATTTAATTTTTGTCTCAATGTAATGTAATCCTAAAATGGTGTATTAATACAACTTGCAATGAATCTGATGTTGAAGCAATGGGGATTATTTGCATGGAATAATTAAATATTCTGGTGTGCATACATGTATGTATTGAGGGGTATTTATATAATGTAATTTCTTTACGTACAAGTGGAATTTGTATGTCATGTTAAATATATATCAGTTGTTATAACTTTTAATGTAAATTTGCAGCTTCACAAGGCATCACTGATAATGTGCCATGGCGCAACTGGGTTATGTTCATTTGACAGGAAAAAAAAATGTACTGCTACTTTTCTATTACTAGGTAGGAGAGCAGAATCCTGCTAGCTGAACAGGGCTGTATGATGCCGGTTCGACAAATATTTTGTCAACCGATGTTACAGCGACAGAGTTATGTTGCCCACAATTGCGGTTGGCATAAATCCATCTGAGAACACTATGTTTTCTTCTGGAGGCTTTGCACTCTGAACCCCCATGCAGGGGGGCGGCTCCCCTGCACCCTCCATACTTAATATAATCAAGTCTGAGTCAGAGATGATTTGGGGAGGGGGTGCAAGACCCCAAGAAAGCAGTACCAGGGTCCCATGGTGACAGTACAGCGACCTGTCGCTGTACTGTCATTCGTGGTACTGGTGTCGATGTTCGATTGGCATACAGTTGAACAGTAGGTACATTTACAGCAATTGACATGGTCAGATATTTCCTGAAATTTCTGTGATGCTCTAAGGAAATTCCCTGCTTGCCTGCAGTACAGCTGAAGGGCCACCAGAGGAAATCTCTTTAGAAATATGACATTTCTGGAAATACCTGACTATGTCAGTTGCTGCAACTATACAGTAGATGAGCAGGATCCAGGTAGTTGAACAGCAGGTAGGATCCAGTTACTTGAGCAGTAGGTAGATGAGTAGAATCCAGGTAGGTGAGCAGTAGGCAGGTGAACAGGATCCAGGTAGGTGAGCAACAGATAGGTGAGCAGGATCAAGGTAGTTGAGCAGTAGTTTGGCGAACAGGATTCAGGTAGTTGAGCTGCATGTATATGAACAGGATCCAGTTACCTAAGCAGTAGATAGGTGAACAGGATCCATTTTCTTGAGCTGTAGGTAGGTAAGCAGGATTCAGGTAGTTAAGCAGTAGGTAAGTGTGCAGGAGAAAGATCGTAAGATGAGCCAAGAGGTGTGAGGTGAACAATTTCACCTCCAATGATCCTCGCCAAGAATGTAAAAGGAGGAACACGTCCCTCTTGAGAAAGAATTCAGTGGAGTCCACCAGATAATGGGAGTTCCAGTCTGCAACCATATTGGAGAGGTCTGGGATATTTTGGGTCTGGATCTGCAACCAGTGGTTCAGACAGTAATTATAGAACCTCTTGGCCACTGCACTGAGCTGGAGGGACATGGCCCGTCCAACTTGTTTATGTAGCGCACTGCTGCTACACTGTGCATCTTCAAGAGAATTTCCAGGTCCTTCCTGCACTAGGTAAAACTCAGAATTGCAAACAGCACTGTCAGGAGTTTGAGCACATTGATATGGAGGGAGGACTCTGCCTCCAACCACCTGACACCCGTGGAGGTGCCTTGATACCAGGCTTTCCCAGCCATACAGATTGGCATTGTGAGTTATGGATAAGTCCGGAAAATGGCTCTCCCATTCCACATGTCCATCTGGCAAATTCACCAGAGAATATCATTGCGGGCTGCTTGGGAGAGACACTGGGGAGTCGAAGAAACCCGAGAACCTTAAGACACTAATCTTGCACTGCTGGTAGGAGCAGTAATGGAGGAGAGCAGGGAAAATGGCTTGATTGATGAGGAGAGGAGACTGATAACTCTGGCTAGGTAGAAGTCCAGAGTGTGTGGGTTCTCTCCTTTGATACAATAGTTTGTAAAGTTCGGGAGCTGGTGGGCAAAGTCACAAAGTCAAAGAGTAGAAAGAAGCCAGCCACTCAATGAAAGTTCAGTATTTTCTTGTTTATTTTTCTTTTTTCCTTATTGCGAATAGATCCTCATACACCAATATTTCGCCAGATATGGCTTCTTCAGGGTGGGGATCTAATATTAAACATAATTATAAAGTATTTTTATATTCATTTTTCATATTATATTCATATTTTAACGTTAATGAAATATTAAACATTCTGTAATTTTTATTCATACCACTAGGTGGAGGGTGTCATCTAGCATGTTTTAAATACTATTTCATACTCTTAATACAGTGATTCTCATATTTAAAATTCTGACTTTATGCAACATTGTTCATGGACAACATGATGCCTAGGCAGATACGCAATGTTAAATAACACCCTGAGTCGTACCTGACATTCAGCTATGTATTTAGTTCATATACATCTTTGTATCTTATTCTTAACACTTTTTAGCGTCAGTTGATTTATTTTCTATTACTTCCTTCATATATACTTCTAGGCAGTATTAAAATGTTATCATGTTAATCAAATAAGGCTCTATGTGAAATGTTTGTTAAGCTAAATATGGTACAGTCTAATTACATCATTCCACTCTGTGGGACAATTCAGGTTTTATCATTCTAGTTTGTGCATATATCTATATTCTTTATTCATACACAAGGTTGTTTCACATACCTCTATCTAAGACTGCAATACAATGATACTCTTCTGATAAATTCTAGCTGCTTTGTAATGCTGGATTACTATCTATGTAGACAAAGAGAGATTATTGGTGTGACCTTTCTGTCAATTAGCTAGTTCTTAGGTAGCCCAGTATGCTTAATTAGGTAGTAAGGAATCCTGACCTGTTTAAGAATTAATCAGTCTTATTTTCTCCTTTTAAAATAGGTACAGCCTCTTTTACGTTAGTGCTGCAACAAGTGGATATAACACCATGTTGGTTTCCTTATGTTTTATACACTTTAATATCAGATTATACAATAGTCACCACAAAAGCTGGCTCCTGATTGGTTACCTAGCAGGATTTACAATGTGTAAATCCTGCTAGTACCCAATGGGAAAAAGTGCCAGCTGCACCCCTAGCCCTATACCCTATCAGAATCCCTCTGACACACAACATCAAAGCCCTCTGCCGCCATCGTGCATACCGTCACTACCAACCACGGTAAATTTAAAAAGCAAAAAAAATGGAATGTTCCTTCGAAGTAATAGAGGAGACTGAGCTTGACGATATCTTTTCTAACATTCCGAAAACCTTTCTAGCAAAAACAATGTCTCGCAACTCTCCTCAGCACTTACCTGACACCACAGTTCAAGCATTTGAGCAGCTGGCCTCTGCGAGTGCTTCAGAACTGGCACCAATGGCAGCTACTGCCCATCCTCCACCATCATCAACCCCGCCTACAGAAAACGCCCTCTGCCCTGCTCCTCCAGTCACAACAGGCCTCTCACTTCCTGAAACGAAGAAAAAAACAAGACATATTACTGTAAGTGAACAACAACTACAAAACCTAGAAAAAGAAAAAAATGAAGCTACTACAAGAAAACAAAGTGGACAGTTAAAGTGTTTTTTGACCGGTGTGCACAAAAAGACATCACTGTAGATTTCAAAACTATTCCTATAGCAGAACTCAACACCATACTAAGAAGTTTCTATGCTTCAGTCAGAAACACAGATGGTGAGCAATACGTTTCAGCCAGTTACATTGGTTTTAGATCAGGACTCAACCATTATATAAATGAACCACACATAACAAGAATAGTAAATCTTATGAATGACACAGACTTCACATCCTCCAACAATGTTTTTAAAGGAGTAATCAAACAGTACCGAAACATAGGAAAAGATAAACAGATTCATCATCCCCCACTAACACAAGAAGAGCTAAAATTACTTCATAACTCACCAACTTTGTCTCCAAACACACCTAAAACCCTTGTGCAAAAAGCTTGGCTCGATATTCAGCTCAACTTTGCCAGAAGAGGAAACGAGGGTGTACAAAACCTCACTGTCAATTCTTTTGAATTAAAGTACACTCCAGACGGCAGAAGATATGTCACCAAATCCTTTAACGAGGAAACCAAAAACCGCAAACTAATTCATGACCCCACACATCAACTAGCCAGAGGTTGCATGCTGGAAATTCCAGAAGACCCACTTTGTCCAGTAAAAAGCTTCTTGCAATATATCTGCATACTTCCCCCTGACCCTCCAGCTTTCTTTTGTCACCCAAAAAAAATACAGGAGTAAATCTTACACACCCAAGACATCTGGTACACGTGTGAACCTATGGGTGTTAATTATTTAGGTAAAATGCTTCCAATGCTATGTCAACAAGCAGGACTAGACACTCACTACACAAAACATTCTCTCTGAGCCATGGCTGTTACTCTCTTATCTGATGCAGGCATGGAAGCCAGAGAAATCATGAACATCACCAGACACAAAAACGAAGCCTCATTGCACAGTTATTGGAGACCAGACCTATCAAACTATGACACATGGTCCTCCATAATATCTGGCAAAAATCCAGAATCCATCAAAAAAGCAGAAAAGAAAAGAAAACAAACCAAAATGAAAAGCAGTTTTTTCCCACGATACACAAATGCTCCACCCACCAGCAAACAGTACTATACAGAAACATCAACCTCTAAAACACTCTCTCCTGAAAATGACCCACTACATCCAAAATACTTCACCCAAAAGGAATGCATCCAAACACAGCAATCTACAGCATAATTTCTTCAGGCTGTGCCTCAGGACTGAACCACACACCAGCCGTGGGTAAATCCTGGCATCACCCGCACCCTCTTGTGGTATATTGCTTAATAATGCTGGCTGGAGTTTATTCAATTCACACTTTGCTTAAAGGACTTACAGCTGAGTTAATCAGTCTTATTTTCTTCTTTTAAAGTAGGTGTAATTTTTTTTCTACTAAAAAGCTGAAACAAGTGGATATAACAGAGCATTTGTTTCCTTTTGTTTAATATGCTTTACTATCATACAATGTTAGCTGGTGTTTACTCACTTAGCACTTAGTTTAAACAACTTGAGATTTCAGTGGTTTGTTTATCACGAGAAGAGTGTTCACTAGGTGATAAAATACAAAAGGTTTTTTAGTTTTCAGACTGCATAGTAAAGTTTGTTACATCACAATGTGTGTCTACAGTTTAAACAGTTAGAAATGCCATACTGAGTGTGAAAAGAACTGACACATACATATTTTTCACTAACTGCATCGTATCTGTGTTGCAGTGGTCAGTGTTAAGCCCCAAGTCTGGAAAGCTGTATGGTAGACAATACTAAGTTTTAAAATAGCTGGTTACAGTGTTTCATCATAAACAAGTAACAAATAGCTGGCGGTGTGGCCTGCCTCCAGGGAGTTCTGTCTACGTGTGCTTAAGAGAGCAAGGACTGCGCTGCACGTGAGGCTTGTATCACTTTTATATCAGGAGGGCCCAAGTGGCGGAGTTGCTCAGACCAGGAAGTACTGCAGGATTTCGGCACTCACCTGGTGAGAGTACTGTTGCTAGGCAACAGTACACACCTCACCAAACCCAAAGGTCCAGTGGGTGCTTTCTGCCCCGTGGCTGCCTCAGTGTATTTGATGAATGCATGGACCATGCATGATGGCAGTATCTGGTCAGGTCCCTACCATATGTTTTATACAGATAATATTTAACTCAATTTTAAGTAGTGACTAATTAGTCATTTACTGCTTTTAAACTATCCTGTATTACATCAGGGTTTGTATTACAAGACCTGGTATTTTTGTAATAACATTGGCATCTATGCACATATCAAGGTTAGATGAAACTTGGTGATGTGTTTCTGAGTTCTAAGTGTACATCACACTTTTTTATGCTGAATTCAGTATCATTTGTTGTACCATTCAGTTATGTGAGAGACCAGGACTGCCACTAGGCAAGGTCACAAACAACGTAAGATAAGTTAAGACTAACAATGTGCAGATGCACATTTCTATGTTCTGTGTCATGGCAAGTTGATATTCCTAAGGGTTATTGCTAGGTACTTTTTTGACAAAAATCAAATAAAATTTAAAAATGAACTCAGAGGTCACAGGTGCTCAGGAGGTCATCTAGAGAAACAGCAAAACATCCAGGAGAATAAGTTCATTTGTTAGTACTCGATATGTCAGACATATATGTAGTATACAGCTAAGGGGGGGGCAAACAGGGCATGGAGAGCCCGGGGGGGCAGTATTGGGATAGTGCTTTCTATGCTGAAGTTACCAACTGGCACTCCAATTCTCATCTTCATTTAATCCATATCTGTCACTGGTGGTGTTGAGAGTGTATATCCAATACATCTCTCTGTGCTCCAGTGCCAGTGTCCAGTTTCCACCCCATGGGGTTGGTCAACACGTTTGATGCCCCACAATTTGAGGAACAAGAGGTTATGTCCTGCCTCACTGACATGAACTGCTACTGGGAAGCATCATTCCGTGATCTAATGTTACTTTTGTGTTCAGTAATCCTAAGCTTCAGTGGTCTTGTTGTCATTCCAACATAGTGTTTAGAGCAGGGGCAGGTGAGAATGTAAACAACATGATCTGTGTCACATGTAATGTTGGTCCTAATATGATATTTCTGGTTCCTATCTGGATGTAAGAATTCTGATTTTTTAGATGTGTTATTACAATGGCAGCATCTGCCACATGGTTTCATTTCTGATGTTAGGGGTCCAAGTAGCAATTGTCCTTGCCTGGCACTGTTGCTCCTGTGTTCTGAGTGGACAAGTCTGTCCCTGAGGGTGTGGACTCGTTTAGAGGCAATTATCAGTTTAGTATGAAAGTCTGGTATCCCAGTAGGCCTGAGTGTTGTGTCCCAGTGTTTATACACACTTTTTTTGATATGTTCAGCAAATCCTGAATATATTAATGGATTACCATTCTTTTGCCTGTGTCCAGAGTTTCTGATTTTGTTTTATTATTTTGTTCAAGTATTATGTGTTGGGGAGACTTAGCGACGGTCAGGCATTACTGCCCCACCAGGCTCAGGGAATTATATCCCTTTGATTGTCCCCCATTAACATCCGACACCTATTTTAGGTGTCATGCCTTGGGGATATCTAGAAAGCATATAAGAAGGGGGAGAACTGGGCCTGGTGGGGGAGGGGAAAGGGGGGGTGGATAGGAGTTGTGGGGTCCAAGAGGCACCCTGGGGTGAAATGGAGTCAGGACTGAGGTCTTCCCTGTCTTGTCCCTATACCCAAGGGCTTCGCTGTCAGCGAGCAGGTGCTGAGGTCTTCCCTGACAACTCGTCCTAGTCGGGTGGTGTTATGCAATGCCAGATCTATTAAGAACAAGATGGCTATTATAGCTGATTTTGTTGGAACCACCGATCTGGCTTGCAACACCGAGACCTGGTTGAATGAAAATGCAGGCCCTGTTTTGTCCTCTGCAGTCCCGGCTGGGTTCTCGGTGATACACCGCCCAAGGTTGGATTGTAGGGACGGGGGTGTGGCCATTATATTTAAATCTGACCTGGGCCTTGTGGATGTACCATTGGGAAGTACCAGATCCTTTGAGTATATCCTGGGAGAAGGTGTAGGTTGTAGGATACTCCTCATCTATTGTCCACCAGGAGATGATGGAGCATTCCTGCAGGAGACAGCAGACTTCATCATCGACATGGTGTTGAGGTCCCCCAGATGGATAGTTCTGGGGAACTTCAGTGCCTGGGTCGACGATGAACTCTTGAAGTTTGGTCAAAATCTATTCCGGGTGATGACAATGCTGGGCCTTACACAGGCAGTTACCTCCTCAACCCATGTATGGGGTCACTCGTTGGATCTGATCTTTCTTATGGGTGTGGAGATAACTGACTTGCGGGTGGAACCAGTCAGTTGGTCTGACCATCACACCATAAGGTTCAGTCTCAGGGTCCCCCCAATAGGTCTGCCTCTATGGAGATGGTTCAGTACCGCCCTTTAAGGGGAGTTACCCCCAGTGGCCTATCGGTGGTACTGGACCTATCGGGTTTGTTGGGTGAATGCATGAGTACAGGTGATCTCGTATAGGCCTATAATAAGGCTGTGAGAGATGCCCTGGACAAGATTGCTCCTGTTCATGTTCGGCCCCTCACCCTTCGCCCAAGGAACCCCTTGGTTTGATGGTTCCTTGAAGGAGTTGAGGCGAGTTGGTCGAAGGATGGAGAGAGCCTGGCTAAAGTACAGCCTTAATACTGACAGGCTTAGGCTGATGGCACATTATGATGGCTATCAGTCAGAAATCACCCATAAGAAGATAGAATTCCTGTTCAGGGAGATTTCTGCTGCGCAGAATCGACCATCTCAGCTTTTCCGGACTGTTGACAGATTGTGCAATCCAGTCTGTCTCCACCCCAGAGAAGCTTTTTCTCAGCTAAAATGCAAGGAGTTTGCTCAATTTTTCACAGATAAGGTTGCCAGCATCAGGTCTGGCATTGGCCCGGCCTCTCCTATGAGGGATTGTGGTGATCGGCAGGAAGCAGCGTGAACTCGGTCTATCTGGTCAGATTTCCTCCAGTCAGAACTCATAGACATTGTGAAGATCATCCAGACGCTGCGCCCAACCAGTTGTAATTTGGATTCGGGCCCTTTACCCCTTTTTAGTAGGATGTGTCGATGTTATCTGCCCAATCCTTGCTGAAATTGTCTGGAGGTCCTTGGAGATGGGGGTCTTTCCAGATCCCCTAAAGGAGGCAGTCATTCGACCACTTCTTAAGAAACCCTCCTTGGACCCAGACTGTCTAGCTAACTACCCACCTGTCTCTAACCTGCCATTTGTTGGTAAGGTTATTGAAAAGGTGGTTGCGCTGCAACTGGATGATCACCTTTCAATTCACAAGGTCTATGATACTCTCCGGTCCGGATTTAGGAAGAAGCATGGCACGGAGACTGCACTCGTCCGAGTATTGAACGACCTTCTAATGGCTAGAGATCAAAAGGCACGTACCATTCTGGTCCTTCTTGATCTCTCTGCAGCATTTGACACTGTAGACCATGGTGTGCTGCTGGAGCACCTGCGGCTTCTTTGTGGGCTATCTGGTACAGTCCTCAAATGGTTTCACTCATTCCTCGTGGACAGGTTTCAGAGAGTTGCCACCAGAATTTATTCCTCTGACACTCACCCCCTGCCCTGTGGGGTGATACAGGGCTCCATTTTGGCCCCCATGTTGTTTGCAGTGTATATGCTGCCATTGGAAGAAATCATCAGGTGATACAGTTTGAGTTTTCTCTGCTATGCAGATGATACTCAGCTGTATATGTCCTTTCTCCCCGGACAGAATGACGCACTCTCTGTGCTAAATAACTGCCTTACCGAGATCAGACCCTGGATGAGTACTAGCTGGCTGAGACTGAATCCAGACAAGACTGAAGTGTTGGTATTGGACCCTGGTCATCCGGGGGTGGGTTTGGGGGCTGGATAGGCATCAGGTCTTTCGATCGATGGCATATGGCTCACTACCTCAGGCTGAGTGTGTAACCTTGGCATTATTTTTGATGATGGTCTGACACTGAAATCTCAGGTGTCGGCTGTCATCAAATCCCCTTTTTACCATCTGAGGAATATTGCCCAGGTGAAACATTTGGTTCCTCCTGATGATCTTCCAACATTGGTTTATGTCTTCATCACTACCCGCCTTGATTACTGCAATTCCCTCTACCTAGGGCTTCCAGGGATTGATATCTGCCACTTGCAGCTAGTGCAAAACATGGTAGCAAGGCTTTTGACTGGGAATTCTAGGTCCAGCCATATTACCCCTGTGCTCCGTGAACTGCACTGGTTACCTATTCAGTTTTGGATCACCTTTAAGGTTGGCTTGCTAACCTTCAAAGCCCTACATGATCAGGGACCCGGTTACCTGAAAGACCTCTTGGTACCTTACCGCCCCCTCTGTCCCCTCCGATCTGCCGATGAGGGATTGCTAGAGATTCTCAGGGTGCGACTTACAACATCTGGTGCCCATGCTCTTTCTTTTTCAGCTCCAACCCTGTGGAACTCACTGCCTTGTCGGTTAAGAGAATGCCAGACCATCGATAGGTTTAAAATTGAGTTAAAAATGTACTTATTTAATTTGGCATTCCCTAATTTTGGTTAATCTGTTATTCTCTTGTTTTAAAGTTATATTTATATTTGATTTTATGTGTAGCGCCTTGGTTTTGAAAGGCGCTATAAAAATAAAGTTTGATTTGATTTGATTTGATTATTGTGTTCCCTTCTTGTCTCAAGTGTCTCAGGCGCTATGGTTTGGTGCACAGCTTGGTCCACAGTTCTCCTGCTGTAACCCCTGTTTAGGAATCTGTTAGACATTTCAGTGTAGCCCTGTTCTCTGGTTTCTGTCTCACTGCAGTTACATTTTACTCATAACATCAGTGAGTACGATATGCTCCATATTGTGTGTGGAGGGTGGTAGCTGGTGGCATTGAGGAGAGTGTTTCTGTCTGTTTCCTTCCTATATAGTCAGTGCTCTATTGTGTTTGTACCTTTATAGATAAGGAGATCTAAGAAGGGGATTTCTGTGTTGTTAGCTGCCATGCTGAACTACAGGTTTTCACCAACAGAGTTGAGATGCCTATGGAAGGCCTCCAACTTCTCCATCGTACCATTCCAGACAAAAAACAAATCATCTATATATCTCTTATAGCTGAAAATGTATTTGTAGAATGGATTATACATAGGATTTGTGATGTATTGGATCTCAAAATGTTCCATGTATAGGTTGCGTACTTGGGGGTCATAGTGCTGCCCGTGGCAGTTCCATTCGTCTGTCAATAGTATATCCCTTTGAACCTAAAATAGTTCTCATGCAGGACTAATCATGCCAATTCAATGAGTGTACTGGTGGGGGGGTTGTACATCCCTGATTTTGTTAATTCTGATTTCTAGTGTATGTAGCCCATCCTCGTGGTGGAATGCATGTGTACAGATCCTTGACATCTATAGTACATAGTATCAGTTGTGATAAGGTCTGTGTAGTCAGTGATTCATTCAATTTTTTGATGGTTTTAATAACATCATTGGTGTCACATAGGTAACTGTCATCAAAGGAACAGCTACGTTTGTGTAGTGATCTACGAAGTTGGAAGGTCCTTCCAAAATCGATTCATTATCAGAAACTATAGGGTGTGCTGGGGGGTTGTCAGGATTTTTGTGAATTTTGAGTAGTCCATAGAAAACAGGGGTTTTTGGGTAGTTGTTTTTTAGCAGTTTCACCTGCCACTCTTGTAAATTACCCAATTCTTGTTCAGTTTGAAGAATAGCATCAAGGCTTGCCACTATTCTTTAAATGGGATCTCCCTGTAGTCTCTCATAGTTAGTGGGCACATTTAAAAGGGTTTTGCACATAACTTCATATTTGTGTTTATCCATTGCAACCACTTCACCCCCCCTTGTCCTCTGGCTTGATGACTACAGTGTCATCTTTTTCCAGATCTTTCAGTGCTTATGCTTCAGTTTTGCTTAGGTTGTATTAGGTGCCGGGTTTGGAGTATCTCTTAAGATGGTTTCCACATCTGGAAGCACTTGATTTATATAGGCCTCAACATTTGGATTTCATCCTTTTTGTGGATTATAGGTGGATTTATAGTTCATGTCTATTCTAAGATTCTTAATGGCCAGTTCTTGTGGGGGTTGGTGTTGAAACTGCTCTTTTAAATGGATTTGCCAGAAAACTCTATGCAGGTCACTCATAATCCTAAATCTGTCTTGTGGTGTGAAGGGGGAGACAGAGAGTGTCCTCTACTTTATGATTATGTTAAATATTAGATCCCCATCCTGAAGAAGCCAATCTGGTGAAGCGTTGGTGTATGAGGGTCTATTCACAATAAAGAAAAAAGCAAAATAAATTTAAGAAAATACTGAACTTTCATGGAGTGGCTGGCCTCCTTCCACTCTTTAACTCTGGCTAGGTCCTAAATCGTGACTTGCTCCCTCTTGAAGAGCTTGAGTAACTCCTTAAAGCTCTTGACCTTGGCTAAAGGCAGTTTGAGGCAGGTTTCTACAGAGTCCACCTCCAACCCCAAGAAAGAGATCATTTGGTGGGGGACAGGATTTGTCCTGCCTGATGACAAAGCCAAAACATTCCAGCAGGGAGATGGTTAGGTGAAGGTGTTTCACTAGGGACGGAGTGTCTTGATCCATTATCTACATGTCATCCAGGTAAATAATCAGTCTGACACCCCCTGCCCTGAGCTAGGCCACCACTAGGCACAGAAGGTTTGTAAAGCACCATGTGGCTGAGGACACACCGAAAGGAAGGCACGTGAACTGTCATGTCACCCCTTCCCATGAGAACCTGAGCCACATCTGGTTGTTCGAATGGATGGGAACTGTTAAGTTAGCATCCTTGCGGTCCAGATGAACAGCTAATCTCCTTTGTGGAGGATGTATTGGAGAAAATGGATACCCTTCCATCTTGAAATGTCTGTAGACAACATGACATCTGAGGTCTTGCAGGTTGATGACCAGTCAATGACCTCAGTCTTTCTTGGGAACAAGGAAAATGGAACTGCTCCAGCCTTGGAGCCCCAGTGGGGCTCGAACCCTGGCACCTTTGAAATAAAAGGAGTCCAGCTGCTGACAAATCAGATTCATTTCTGCTTTGGAGAAAGAAGGGGAATAGCTTGAAGAGGGGGCAATGGATTTGGATTCAAACTCAATCCAGCAGCCCCACACAATGTTCAGAACCCAAGCATCCTGTGTGATGAGTTCCCAGTTGTGAGAGAAAGCATGCAGTCTGCTCACCAGCTGAAGCAGGTCATGGGCAAAAAGGAGTTGATTGAGAGAGAGGTTGGGGGGTGTCCCCTGAGGGTGACCCACCTGATTGGAGGGAGGGGTTTGGTGTGACTCAGCCTCTACTCCCAAAGAAGCGTTGACAGCTTCTAAATCCCCAGTCTCCTCTTGACCTGGATCCATAACCAAAGAAGCTGTCGAACACAGAGCCCTGCCAAAATATTTGTGTCAGATCTTTCTTCTTTCAGGGGGAAAGGGCCACATTTGTGTTGCCCAAAAAACAAACTGCATGTTGGACTACATCCTGTAGGTAATCTGGATCAATGGGGTTGTGATTCATACATGCCTCTTGGGCCACATCATTGAGTAGAGCCAGGGGTCACATAAGGTTGAGCAGTTTGTCTTGGACCACTTTAAAGCTTTTATCCAAGCCTTTCTTGGGATCTTTGCCTCTCTTGCCAAGATAGATGGAGAATCTTTTATCAAACTCTTGTCCCATTGCAACCTTGAAAGGGATGCAGGTTTTCACTTCTGTGAGACCTTTTTGGCCTGAGGGTGTCCGAGGACTGAGGCTGCCCCTCCAGCATTCTGAGCCCAGTTTTGGTTAACCTACTGGGTGCAGGGTCAATATCACCCCCGATGATGTTGGTGGGTCTAGTGCTCCTTACAGCCCCAGCAATCTTATTCAGGCTACTGATCACAGATCCATCCTGAGAGAGAGGAGGTCCTTCCCTCAATGGGTAGCAGCCAAGGAAGAAGCCCTTCTGGGAAGCTCTAGGCAGAACCAATAAGGGGCCACCTGCTCCTTCGGTTCTCAGAAGCCACCTCTTCCATGGGGGGGGCACCTTTAACCTGGGGGGAAGGCAGAGATCATGACCATCCCCCATAGGATGGCATTAAAACAGGAGATGTTTGTCTCACATGGAAGCTGTGCATCTAGCTATATGTCACCAGGGCCTCCTCCTTTTCAGCTACCAGGCAGTCGTCACCCTACATGTGCCCTTATGCCAGGACCTCTTAATGATCCATGAAGTAATGGTCATCATTGCGATCGTGCTTCTCCTTGAACCATCGAAAAACTGCTTCGTAAATTAATGCCCCTAAATGTCTGGCAACAATAGCGGGCCCTCATCGGCCATGGCAAGAAGAGGAACAGTGTGTGCCATCATACATCCCACACTCTCAGCATTAAAATTAATTGCACTGACCTTCTTTTGGAGGATGGGGGAAGTGGAAAAAGGGTACCTGGCCAGAATTCAATCTAGTATATACACTAACCAGAGGTGGGAGCTCATAAAGCTGGGGATAGTGGAGGCAACCAAAACCTGCTGCAAAGCCCAGAGCAAGAAGGCTAGGGCTAAGAAACTGATCTGGTTGAGCAAGGAGGTCATGGAAAAGGTAAGGAGGAAAAGAGCTGGCTTTAGGAGGCACAAGAAAACAGGGAGGGGGAGGACAGGAGGAGTACTGACAGAATCGAAGGAGGTGACAAGGGCAGTAAGGGAGCCAAAGCATCTATGGAACTCAGGGTGGCACAAGGCATTAAGAAGGGAGAAGGACTTCTTTAAGTACATCAGGGAGAAAAGGAGCTGTAAGGATCACATAGTAAGGATTAGGAAGGAGGGGGGTTGGGTGGAAGCAGGGTGCGATAAGGCGGAAGCACTAAATGAGTACTTCTGCTCAGTATTTACTAAAGAGAAGAGGGGGTGACACCCAAGGTGGGAGAAATGGCAGAAGCAGGGTGGGAAGTGGTGACAGATGGGGAAATCATGGAGAGCAGAGTTCGAGAGGGTTTGAAGGCACTGAGGATGGACAAGGCGCCAGGCTCAGATGGCATCCACCCCAGGGTACTGAAGGAGCTGGCAGAGGTCCTTGCAGGACCTTTGGCAGACCTATTTAATGCCTCACTACATTCGGGGTGTGTACCTCAGGACTGGAGGATGGCTTATGTGGTGCCCCTCCACAAGAGTGGCCCTGCTGGGATGAACCGAAACTACAAACCAGTGAGCCTCACATCCATCGTGGGTAAGCTAATGGAAACTATCCTGAAGGAGAGGCCGGTGGCCCTCCTAGAGGTCAAAGGACTACAGAACAGCAGACAGCATGGCTTCATACGTGGCAGATCCTGCCAAACCAACCTGGCCAAGTTCTATGACTGGGTAACTAGGCAACTGGACAGGGGCCATGCAGTGGATGTCCTGTATCTGGACTTCAGTAAGGCATTCGACTCGGTGCCACATGGAACTGGGAAGGAAGTTAGTAGGCACAGGGGCGGTGCAAAGCTGGTGAGATGGGTAGGAAACTGGCTGCAGGGAAGGCAACAGAGGGTGGTGGTGGTGGAGCACTCACACCCAGGGCAGTGACGAGCAGTGTTCCACAGGGCTCGGTGTTGGGACCAGTGTTGTTTGGGATATTCATTGCAGACATATCATGGGACATCAAGAGCAAGATCAGTCTGTTTGCTGATGATACCAAGGTAGGCGTGGTGGTGGATGACCTAGGGGATGGCAAGGGTTGCAGGATGATCTGGCAAAGCTTGAAACCTGGTCAGACACCTGGCAACTGATTTAATGCCAAAATGTGCAAGGTGCTGCATTTTGGGATGAAGAACAAGGAGGAGTTACCAGCTAGGGGAGGCGGCTAGCCCAGACAGAGGAGGAGGAGAAGGATCTGGGTGTGCCTATTACAGGGTCACGAACAACCTGCACAATGTAGGAAGGCAGCCAAAGTCCAACAAAATTGCTGGGTTGTATTGTAAGGGGTATATCCTCGAGGAGGAGGAGGTGATTCTGCCACTGTATAGGTCATTAGTTAGACCACACTGAGTACTGTGTGCAGTACTGGCGCCATATCTGAAGAGGGAATTAATGTTACTGGAGGGAGGCAGCACAGAGCGACAAAGATGATCAAGGGGCTGGGGACTTATCATCACGAGAGGAGGTTGAAGGAGTTGAACATGTACTCACTGGAGGAGAGGAGAGACAGGGTGACTTGATTGAAACCTTTAAATACATGAAAGAATAAACAAGATGGGTACAGAGGGCTGTTCAAAGTAAGGGAGGGAGGGACACAAGGGCCATGATATGAGACTGGAGCTAGGAAGGTTCAGGAGGGAGATGAGGAGACACTTTTTACAGAAAGGGTGGTGGCTGGGTGGAATCGTTACCTGCTGAAGTGGTATGCAGTAGAACAGTGGACTGCTTCAAATGAGGATGGGACAGGACAAGGGGGAGGGTTAATGAAGGGGAAGGGTGGAAGGGAGGGGCAGCTGCAGAATAAGGGGTGCTAGCTGCACATTCGAGCAGACTCGATAGACCTCTAGGCCTTTATCTGCTGGCAAATTTCGTATGTTCGTATGTTCAAAATTCAAAGCAAATGGCCAGAATATGTAGCATTTTCTGATTTTAAAGAATAATACACAAATAATGTGTATGTTCAGAAATACCGGTACCATTATTAAGAACATCAGTAAACCTTTGCCAAGCAAGGGTAAATTGATGTGTAAAAATCATAATACTATGCAAAATTCATAGCAGTTGAGAGGTATGTGTGCCATCAAGATTAGGTCCAACCGCAAACACAAGAGAAACAGCAGCAGCTTGATCAGTAGCAAAGAAGATGATGTCGGTTTGGTGTCTTCGCCTTTTATAGGCACCTGGAGGACTGTGGGAAGAACAGAGGACTCTGGGGGTTAAGAAACATAGAAAGGTGATGGCAGAAGGAGACCAAAGGTCCATCAAGTCTGCTCTCGAGATCCCAAGATCCTAGGTGATTCTGGGTCCTAGCTGGTAGATTCCCTTAAGGATTTGATTCTAGCGTGCTCTTCATCCCAACCCCTTTTGAATGCTGATACAGTCCTAGTTCCTACCACCTCTCTAAGTAGTTTGTTCCATGGCTCCACAATCCTTTCTGAGAAATAGTGCTTCCTAAGATCCCTCCTGAAACTCCCACCCCCTCAGTTTCCAGCTATGCCCCCCCCCCCCATATTTTTATTGGGAGCCTTGGTGAATAGTTTAGCGTAGAGTACAGAATTTAAACCCTCATGTACTTAAAGGTTTCTATCATATCCCCAATGTCTCCTAGATTCAAGTGAGTACACGTTTAATGCCACCAGCCGCCCCTGAGCTGAGTGACTCTAGGGGCTGTGGGCAGTATACATGTTAGTAAGGGCTGTGTGGCCATGACTTGGTGTTTCGCTCTGTATTTGTTCTTTGCTGCTGATCAGCAGTAAAGAGCAGTGCTTGCCTGTAATACAAGCCTCTGTGTGTTGACATAAAATCTAACTCCTCTCATTTGTTTTTATTTCAGAACCAATGGCAAACTACTATTGTATAAGAGAAGCTTTGAAGTAAGGGTGAAATAAATCACTGCTGTCTTAGTGCAGTTTCCAAGTATGGTTCCTGCATATATTTTTGAGTTATGGTCTGTGTTAAAATTATTTATAAGAAGTATAAATATTGATTTTTTTTTTATTGTTGTAGTCACATAGTTACACTACATGTACACTTTATAAGTGGCCTGTGAACAAAGTAAGCCTTCCTCCCCACCTTAGATTTTGAGCAGTTCTGGTCAACAAATTAGGTAATACTCCAGGCAGTTTAGATTATGTTACCATTTATTTGATTTATTTGTATACCTGGGTGAGCTGGGCTGGGCTCGAGCCAAGCTCAAGCTGAAGACATGGCTCGGCTTCACTCACAAGTTCTGCAAAACCAGGAGCCGACCGCGAGCCGAGCCACAGTGTGAAAAAAATCTTCTACCATGCACAACATGATCAACACTGTAAAGGGGATGGCATTAGGAGTAGCAGAGTTCCTGACACCTATTCTCAAGGCATAGCCACTATTGCTGGGGTGTGTGGGGGCTGTGGTGGGGACTGCTGCCAGACCCAAAGTTATTTCACTTTCTTTTCTACAGCGACTGAATTCAGCAGCCAGCATGTCTTGCAGTGCAAAACTAAATGGCCAGACAGCATGAGAGCCCTATATGCACTCCTAATCTGTCTGTACATTTTTGTGACAAGCAAAATATCCTATTTCAGTACATGGCTACCGGCGGGATGGGTACAATAGGTTGGGCTGAACATCATTCCCTTGCTGCCCGATTGAGATATTATTGCGCCATTTAACTTTAATGACTCTGTATCAGCTTTTAAAACCCATGTTAAATCCTTCTTATATCAATATTTAAATAGCACATGTAAATTGGAGTTACTGTAAATTGGAGAGTAGCATTTAACACTTGCGACGTGTTTGCCGTTTGAAGCTTTGGCAGCACGGTTCATGAAAGAAGCCTTTCTAAATATATTTGCAGCATCTGGAGGTTCACATGGCTCTGTATTCAACAAGCTATGTTATCAGTACAGAATAAGCAGGTGCATATTTAAATCTAAAAGTTAATTTTTGGGGTAGAACTTGAAATACGTTGATTGAATCAGCGAAAAAATATTTGCATCCTATATTTGGAGCTTTGGCAGTGCCCATAGTAATGGTAAACCATTAATGGAAGAACCATTGTAACAAAGCCTTGTGCTCACAATAAAGAGCATGGATGGTACTTGCGATAACCACCAACCATTAATGTCAGAAACATTTTAATAGGGCCCTGTGCTCTGTCTGTGTCCATAGTGAGTTGAAACTTGCAAGGTACTGTGCACAGCGTGTGAAGCTGGAAATACAGAGAAAAGCTTATAAGAAGATATATGAGAATCATGTACAGAGCTTTAAATTTGAAACAAGTCTTTAAACACTATGATGCAACCATGCTTCATGTCGAATTAAAGGTGTCTTTTTATTCCATATGAAAGATCTATTCCATTCTATTCAGTGGCTATGATTGGAGCCAAGATTGTTTCTGTTTCTCTGGGCAGCCAGCATTGACTTTGGGTTGTCCATTGAGGAGTCAGGTTCTTTCTGCCTGAAGAAGTAAGCAAGTAGTGAAGCAGAAAAAGCTGCTAGTGGCAGATGACAGTGGGGTGCCCACGTGACAGTGACGGGATCTACAAATGCGAACAAGTGCAATTTTCTTTTCTTTTTTTAAAGCGCCTTTTTTTTTTAAACCACAGGCAGATATCCCATTCGCAGTTTTCACTCTGCTTCTTTTTCAGGTCTGCGTCATTATCCCTTTCTGTGCAGTAGACACCCAATTGCAGTCACAACCACCTCCCCCCTCGCAATGAATTAAAGTATATCAAGTCTAGCCATGGTCAGAGCCGGATGCCTGGTGAAAGAGATATCAATTAGAGATGATTGATCAGCCGTTGTGGTGCTGCTGCACTGGACCTCTGACTAGGAGAGGTATGTGAATGAATGCTGGCATCATCAAATATAGTAACACCTAATTGGTCAATGGTGTTACTATTGATGATGTCAGCATTCATTCACATACCCCTCAAAGTCAGAAGATTGGTACAGCAGCTCCACTGGGGGATTGTATCAGACAGTGTGTAACTCATCTCTCACTCGACAAGACTTGGTATATTGTAATTGCTCAGGTGAGGGGAGTAGGGGAAGACAGTGGGTGCTTGCTATTTGGTGTATTGGTCAGCAGCCCCGAAAGAAACTTGGTGAATGCGGAGAGGTGAACAGGAAGCCATGTACCATGTTCTAGTCCCACTTCCATACTGTCGCATGTGTGCATGTGCATGAAAAATGACAGGTTTGCTCTCAAGTTCACTCCCCCCCCCAAAAAAAAAACACAAAACACATACACTAGCAATAATCCCAAATAATTAGCAGAATTGTGTTGGTGATGCATAAGAAAATTAATAATATACATGACAAATTTGAAGTGAAAAAAAAAGCACACTCCTGCAAATATATTGCATCTCCATCCCCCATGTTTCCTCCGAGTTGCTGTCAGCAGCAAACATTTCAAGTAATATCAGTAGACCAAGTCCAGTCATGGTCATCTATCACTGTGCTGTGACCGGGCTTTGGTGACAAGGATAGTGGGTAAGGAGGTGGGTGCCATTGTGTTTATTGGCCAATGAGATGTATGGGGTTTCAAATGTTGGTTATGAAATGGCATTACAGCAACTCGGGGGACACATGGAGACGCAATATAATTGCAGGAGGGTTTTCCTTTTTGTTAATTAGCATGTACTGTATATTATTTAATCCTCCATGCAGCAATTACATGTCTGTTAACTATTTCATTTCCATGGGAGAGAGACAATGGCGGTTATTCTAGAAGGTGTGTTGTGTGTGAGCATTGGGAGGGAATAATCATGAGCAGAAACAGCATTTTTCATGCAAACACTGGATAATATGGGATGGGGCTAGAATATGCTATGAGGCTTCTCCTTCCTCTTTCTGTATTCTCTGTATTCACCAATTTTGCTGCTCGGCAGTTGTCCAACATTGCCCCCTTGGCATCAAACTAACTGTAACCCCTAGGTGGCGCTATCCTATGGGCTACTACCCCTGCCTGTGTGACTATTCACAGGTTGAGGGGCCTGAGTTCGGTGAATGCGTGCCTCAACCTGGAGGAATGGTATTGAGGTAGTGTAGCTGCATTGGTATAGCCCTCCAGGATGCTATAACCACCCACCAACCCTTCTAGTGGCCTAAACAGTTTAGCAATAATACATTCACCTTTACCAAATGACAGTAATGATATGCTCACACTCCTTGCACTTAACACCAGGGCTGGATCATTCGCAACTGCCCTGGAGACCCCCTGGAAAATAAGACCAGTGGTACAACAATACAGTAATAAAGCTGTGACCCAACCAATAAGGTACACACTAGCCAAGTTAAACGTGAAAACCAATGACCTGGTTTATTTAGGGGAAGTGAACAGGGGTGGGGGTGTGAATCTAGAAAATGATTGGCATTTTTGATTTGATTCAGATTGATTCAGCATGCACTGTAAATCCCTCTGACACAGTCCCACAACCCTGGGAACCCAGTATGTTAAGCAGGCTAGCCTAAAGCATTGCCCAGGGTAGGCCGGCATTGCAGCTGTTGTTGGGGCCCTTAGAAAGGAAAACAGTTAACATGCACACAAACCCTAATATCTGTAATCTGGAGCTGGATGGTGCAATCTGTTGCAATAAACCCAAAACAAGATAATCAGATGGCACACTATGATTGCAGCTATTGTTGTAGGGTGCTACCCTGTTTTGTACTCACGCTACCTAGACCAGGATGCAGGACAGGTGAGATGAAGGCCTCGTGGTGTTGCACTGGATTGCCAGGGGAAGCAGGGTCTACACTACTCACCTCCTGGTGGTCGCTACCTGTTCGATGGTGTTGAATATGGGGCCGAATCCCCAAGCGGGTCTTTTGCTGCGAATGTCTCTGAATCGGGAGCAGCAGCCTAGGCCAAAATGTCAGGGCCAAGGCAGAAAGAACAGTTTGGATAGTGTCCGTGGTGAGGTGCTGGAAAAAGCCTCTAGCTGGCATAACAGAACTTGCTGTGGGGAACCAAATCGCAACCTACGAAACACATTCAGCACATCTACAACACTTAGTTTACTTAGCCACAGTTTGGATAAAATCTGTGTGCCAATCACAGCTTCACTGCACAAACCTTTCGATCTGAGGCTCACTTCTTGCATTCAGCGGGCCGATCACTTCTGGAGTAAGTCTTCTGTCCACTCACAAGTAACAATGACACACTTGTCTCTCTCCTTATGCAGGTCTCAATCAGTAATCAGAAAAGTCTGACTTTCACACACAAGGTGATACTCCAGGCTGGAGAACGTGACAAGTAGGCCAGCAGAGCCTTCCTGCCAATTCTCCTATGCTCCTACCAGGAGCAGCTGCTCGATGGCTCAAGCTGTTCACTTTCCAAACTCCAACTCTCAACTCCTTTTGCTTCAGGCAGTTCTGTGTATATCCTCTAAGATATAAAGGGTTTGGTTGGCGGAGGGAACTGTCTGTCACAGCAAGAGCTCCCCCTCCAGGTCCATTTAGGCGCCAAACCCTTAAAACTACAATTACTACAGAATTTCCTTCCCACAAGACCTCCGGGGACAGTCTCCATTTTAGGTCCCCTGAGGTTTGATTGGTCCAACACTGGCAGTCCAGAACCAAAATGATGGCTCCTATTCAAAAGCTCAAGCTGCAGTTTAAGGCAGGTTAGACAAACCCCTCTATCATTATTATTATAGCAGATAAACAGTAAATAATCATTTTCCCTAACAGGGCTTCCTCTGCGCAAGTAGCGACTGCAGAATGGAGCAGAATAATGGACTGTCTGGTGGATCACGAGCCTTAATTACTCAGACCCAGCCCAGACTAATTTTCTCACACAGCATAGGTGCTCTCTTAAAGAGACAGGCACTGAGGCTCACTAGAGCACTCTCATGCAGACAGAACTAATGCAGACAGGACACCATCCTGACAGTGGGCATTTTAGGAGCCCAGGAAGACATTATAGGAAACCCCCATTGGTAGGGTGGTTACACAGAAACATAGAAACATAGAAATTGGTGGTAGATAAGGATCACAAGGCCCATCCAATCTGCCTATTTTTTCTACCGTATGAATGTGCCATTGGCCTTTACTCTGTCTATGGCCTATCTATTCATACTCATCTGTTTTGCTCCCTTATGCCTATACCATGCCTGTTTGAAGCCCTGTACTGTATTCATATGCAGCACTTCCTGAGGTAGGTTATTCCATGCATCCACCACCCTTTCTGTGAAAAAGAACTTCCTCACATTACCCCTTAATCGGCCTCCCTCTAATCTCATGCTGTGTCCTCTTGTCCTGCTATTTTTCTTATATTGAAACATGTTAGACTCTTTCACCTTGTTAATGGCATTAAGATGTTTGAATGTTTCGATCATATCACCTCTCTCCCTCTTTTGTTCTAGGGTATACATGTTGAGCTCCGTTAATCTGTCCTCATATGTTTTCTGATGCAGTTCCTGCATTATTTTGGTTGCCCTTCTCTGGACTGACTCCATTTTGTTAATGTCCTTGTGCAGGTGTGATCTCCAGTACTGCTTGCATTATTCCAAATGGGGCCTAACTAGTGTCTTGAAAAGAGGAATTATTACCTCCCTCTTATGACTTGTGATACCCCTACTAATACACTTCAACATCCCTCTATCTAGCCTTACCTACTGCTTTAGTGGTCTGCTTGGATGATTTCAGGTCATCTGAGATGAAGGTGCCCAAGTCTCTTTCTTCCTTTCTGATTGCCAGCAACTCCCCTCCCAACCTATAGGCAACTTCAGGGTTTCTCTTCCCTATGTGCATTATCTTGCACTTCTTTGCGTTAAACCCCAGTTGCCACTCTTCTGACCATTTTGCCTTTTTATCCAGAGCTGTTCTCATTCTGCCCACCCCATCTGGATCATCTACTCTGTTGCAGACCTTGGTGTCATCTGCAAACAGACAAACCTGGTATCCTGTGAGCTGGGCACGTCGCGAAGTAAGCGCCCGAGCGGTGACCCACTTGATTGCCTCAAGGCGAGGGGTAGTGAGGGTGACTGGATGGGATAGGGTTTTGAATGGCAACGTGATGTTGCCATATATATACGCGTGGGGGGAGCATCCTGAGCGAGGGGTGAGAGGGTTTGTGAGGGGTGGTACCACGGTCAGCCGCTGAGCTCGCTCCGTGGTGTGGTGGGGTGGATGCTGGCCTGGGGTGGCTGGGATGCAGGGTTTGGGTCCGGGCACAGGTATGTTTTGTTGTGCCAGCCTGAGTAGGTGAATTTTTTTTTTCTACTGTTGCACCCCCCTCAACACGCACCCCCCCCCCGGAGTTGAGAATCTAAAAGTAGGGGGGTGCGGGGGGCATAAAAGTAAAAATCACAATTTCTTGCACCTTTTTCTCTGTCTCTGGGGTTGTACATCACTGAAATTTAATGTCAGTGATGTACACTCGCCATAAAAATGATCGCCTTTCGGTGATCGCCCTTATGACACAGAACCAGCAAACCCTACCCTCTAGTCTATCTGCAATGTCACCGATGAAGATATTGAAGATGACTTGCCCCAGGAGTGATCCCTGAGGTACCCCACTTATGACTTGCATCTCGTCTAACTGTATACCATTTACCACCACTCTCTGTTTTCTGCCCCCCAACCAGTTTGCCACCCAGTTGACCAATCTCTGACCCACCCTGAGCCTACCTAGCTTATTAATCAATCTTCTATGAGGAACAGTATCGAAAGCTTTACTGAAGTCAAGGTAGATGACATCAACTGCACCCCCTTGGTCCACCACTCTGGTTACCCAGTCAAAGAAATCTATGAGATTAGTTTGACAGGCCTTTCCTGTTGTAAACCCTTGCTGTCTTGGATCCGTGCTCCTATGGATTCCAGGTGTTGCACTATCCTTTCCTTAAGGAGTGCCTCCATAATCTTGCCCACTACTGAGGTAAGACTGACTGGTCTGTAGGTCCCTGCCTCCTCCCTGCTGCCACTCTTGTGGAACGGGATCACATGAGCCCTTCTCCAGTCTTCTGGGACCTCTCCTCTGCTCAAAGACTCACTAAACAGTTCTGATAATGGCTCTGCTAGTTCCACCCTTAGCTCCTTTAGTACCCTGGGATGTATGCCATCAGGTCCTATTGCCTTGTCCATCTTGAGCTTAGTGAGCTCTTGTAGGACCCTTTCTTTTGTGAAGGGACTAGTGCACACCTCCCTCCCCCCCGTGTCCATAGTACTGAGCTGTGGACCCTGCCCTATCTTCTCCTCAGTAAATACTGAACAGAAGTATCTGTTTAGGTTAGATGCTTTTCCTTGGTCTTCCTCCACATACTCCCCCTTATCCCCTTTGAACTTAGCAATCCCCCATCTGGAC
Organism: Neoceratodus forsteri; assembly: GCA_016271365.2. Taxonomy (NCBI): domain Eukaryota; kingdom Metazoa; phylum Chordata; order Ceratodontiformes; family Ceratodontidae; genus Neoceratodus; species Neoceratodus forsteri. The sequence goes on along the minus strand of CM028132.1, from coordinate 806,445,420 downwards.
TTTCTCCTTTCACTAATGTATCTATAGAAAGTCTTGTCCCCTTCATTTACTATTTGTGCTAGTGTTTCCTCAGTCTGGGCCTTTGCCTGCCTTCCGGCCTTCCCTGCTTCCCCTAGGGAAGTTTGGTATGCTCCCCTATCTTCGTCCCGCTGCATTCCCTTATATTTCCTGAAGGCCAGCCTTTTGGCTCTGATAATTTCTGCTACTATTTTTGAGAACCAAAGTGGTTTCCTCCTTCTTTTGCTCTTGTTTTTCTCTCTAACACAATGGGATGTTGCTTCAAGTGTTGCATCCTTAAATCTTGCCCACTTTGCCTGTACCTCCTCACCTGTATTCCTTTTTTCCAGGGCTAGCTTAACTCTGTTGGCCATCTTATCAAAGTCAGCTCCTCTGAAGTCCAATATTTTTGCCTTGGAATTGGATGATTTAGTTCTAGTGGCCAAATTGAATCATACCATGTGATGGTCACTGGCCCCCAGGCGACCTTCTACCTGGAGGTCTAGGAGCCTTTCCCCGTTAGTCAGTACTAGATCCAGGCTAGCCCTGTCTCTTGTGGGTTGCTGTACTAGTTGTTTGAGGCCCTCCCTCTGCAGGGAATCCACTATGTGTCTAGTTCTGGTGGATGTTCCTGCTGGTATAGATGAATCTGTATCTGGCATCTTGAAGTCTCCCATTATCAGAACCTCCCCTTTAGCTGTCATGTTTTGTACAATATATCTTCTAACAGTAATGTGTCTATTTTCTCCCCCTGATCTGGAGGCCTGTAGACAACCCTAGTTCATATGGCTGTCCCATTTCCTGTTTCCAGGGTGACCCACAGTTCTTCTGACTCCTTTTGTGTATTCTGAATTTCTGTAGCTTTGATATTTCCATTGACATAAAGGGCCCCCGGCCCTTGTACCTTTTTCTCTTCTGAACAGTACATAGTCGGGTACTGAAGTCTCCCAAGTGTGGTTACTGGTGAACTGTGTCTCACTAATGGCTACTATGTCCAGTTTAGCCTCTGTCATTGTTGCCTCGAGGTCTGGGATCTTGTTTCCCAGACTGCGAGCATCGGTGTACATGATTTTCCATTGGCCAGATTTCGGTGCATTAGTTGTTGGGTGAGGTCCGGCATTTCCCCTGCATGTTGTATGGGGGCCAGCTCTTTTTCCTTTCCTGGTGATGCAAATGAACTACAAACATGCTGTACTCCTGTTTGATCACTAGCTGAGGGGGGAAAGGTGTTCTTCCCATTTGATGTTTCAGGTGCTGATCCCCTCTCCCCATTTACTAATTTAAATATTCTGCAAAGACATCAAACTTCTGCCCTAATGCACTGACTCCCTTCTTAGTCAGATGAAATCCATCGAATTTAAAGAACTTTCGCTCCCAAAATTGTTGCCAGTTACCTACAAATTTGTGTCCTTTTTCCTGGCACCAGCCCTTGAGCCACATGTTTTGCTCACCTACCTCCCCTTCTCTGACCTTCCATCCATCTGCTCCCCCCCCAGACTGGTGGGATCTCAGAGAAGGAGATGCCAGATGAAATGGGTGACAGTTTGTCTCCCAGCCTGGTCAGGTGCTCCTTGGTCTCCACAACTGACCGGCTGGCGAGATCACTAGTCCCTATGTGTACCAGGATGTCAATGTTTTCTCCTGCTTCCTGCACACTTTTAGCAATGCAGTCAGTGTCTCTCCATGCCTATGTACCTGGGAGACATCTGACCATTACCCCCCAGCTGGAGGTAGGTATCAACTCCCCGAATCATGGAGTCACCTATAATCAGAAGTGATTTGGATTTCCTTTTTTGATTTTTTTGTTTTGGTCCCTGTTTTGGGTGAGTTTTGTAGCACTAGCTCCTGTGCTACAGTGTCCTGCTCTGCAGTGTCCTCTGCCCCTTTGTTTGATTTCAGAGATAGTGGCAGATACCTGTTTGTCATTTTTATATGGTTTGTGGAGGTGCTACGTTGGTGAGCATTGAGTGTTGGGGCACCCAATTTGCCCCTCCTAACCATCTACCAACCTCCCAGACCAGCTACCCTCTGCGGTCAAGGTGCTTCAGTTGGATGTTGGGGAAATGGAGGGTGGTTCTTGTAATATTTTTCCTCCTGAATATGCGATTTGAGGCACGCAGTCTCTGCCCATGCTGCCCGGAGCTGAGCCCTTAGATCTCCGATGGTCCGGCATGTGGGACAGCATCCTAAATCCCGTATAACTGCCCTTTGAAAAGTGTCCCACAGTTCCTGCAGTTAATAATATCCATTCCAGTTGAGTTGTCGAGTTTATAACCTGGTCCGAGTAATTTGAAGGAAAATGAAAGCAAAAGATTTGGGGCTGTTTGTAATTTTTTGTTTGTTTGTTTTTGTATAACTTTTTATAAAAAGTTCAATTAATTGTGCCCCTGTAAGTGAGGTCACTGTGTGGATACCCCTCTGATCCTCCCCCTTCCTGCTTTGCTACAGGAAATATCATGACTGTGCTACTCTATAAAAGGAGTGCAGCATGGGGTGGTTGGGGATGGGAGTAGGTGATAGGGCCCTTCCCCAACAGAAAAAGAAGAACCACAGACAAAAGAAACAAGGAGGTAAGAGCAGTAACAATCAACCAACAACAAATGCAGTAGCCCTGAATGCTTAGCCTAATGATAGATAAAACTGTAAAACCTGTAAGCACCACCTGTAAAAATGTCACAGAAGATATACCCTGCAAAAAACAATTTGCTACAGAGAAAAATAAAGCATTAACAGAAGATATACCTTGCAAAAAACAATTTGAATCAGAGAACATTACAGCAGTAATCTGTAAGCACAAAACAGTAACAAACCTGTAGGCACACCCTGTAACAATGCAGCAGAAAGTATACACTGCAACAGCAATTTGAATCAAAGAACAATAAAGCAGTAAAATGTAAGCAAAAAACAGTAACAAAACCTGTGAGCACAAAAGACAATAGTAACACGTAGTAAATCTGCCTAACCAAAAGAAGCCTTAATCTTTTTCCTTGCTCTGATAATGCTGTTCCTTGCTCTGTCCTTACAAGCAAACCTAGAAGAAAAGAGCTCAGTGATGCTAGGTGCCTTTGCCAGCAAACCTAATCTTCCACTACTTCACTTTTACAATACACTCAGTTGGGTCACGGTCGGATGAAGGTTGCAAGTTGACGAGACCACTTATTATACAATGGCAAGAAAAAATCCTGGACTCTGATTGGTCAGTCTTGGACTGGACCCGTGATGTTATCCCAGTACAACATCACGGGTCTAGTCTCAGCCTCACTGTGAACCTGCAGATGAACTTCTGGATGATGAGCTGGATGAGCATATGGCAGATGAGCTTTTTTTTTTTTTTTTGCATCTCCTCTTAAGAAACAAAAATATTTTTCCACACTAATAAAAACATTATTTAAAATTATTTTTTTACTTTATATATAACAATGAGCCATTGTATAATAGCAATAATACTCCTCAGGTGTGTGTCATTTGGATAATCGCGCCTCAGTTGTTGGACTTGACTCAGCCCTGCGGCCTTGTGCCCCAACCATCTGAGGCGTGACGTTATCCCAGCATCACACACACCCTGTCGGGCATTATTGCTTAAATGAATCTCCAGGCATCATATTTATCATACAATCCATGTAATTTTGTCAGAGAGTAATTTGACAGGATAATATTCATATTTGCCTTACCCTTTGGCTCGGCTCATGATTTAGCTCCATGAGCCAAGCCAGATCCTTGGCTCAGCTCTTCCTCAAAGAATCAAGACTTACCCAGCTCTCTTTATATGTTTGCTAGATGCCTTTAAGTGTGAGGAAACGCTATCTGCTGATCCAGCTTGCAATTGCCCATGCTCCCCCCATAGAAAACGTGCACACATTACTTCAGTGCCAACTACTCCAACACCCATGTAAAAGATGTATCTTAAGTAATGTATTTTAATGAATATAATATTAATAGAATAGAATATAATGACCTTAGCTGCATCAGATCCTCCATCTTTTTCAGCAAGCGTCTGAGTGACACCAAGTTGAAAGCCTTGCTGAAGTTGAAGTACAGCAAATCCAGAGCATGGCCCATATTCAATTCCCTCATCACCCAGTCAAAGAAAACTACACAGTTAGTCTGACAAGACCTTCCTGCAACAAATCCATGCTGTCCACTATCCTAGAGCCAGTTGCTTTCCAAGTAGTCCACAAGGTCCTCTTTTGATCAGCTTCCCCACAACAGAGGTAAGACTGACAGGTCTGTAGTTCACTGCTTGTTCTTTGTCCCCCTCCCCATGGAGTGGAACTGTGTCCACCACCCCCCAGTTCTTTGGAACCACCCACATCCCACCCCATCCCCAGTAAGCTATTGCATAGACCTACCAGGGGTTTGGCCAGTTCTGCTGCCAGTTCTCTGAAGAACCTCAGATGCAACCCCTCTGGTACTGCAACCTTATTTATTTTTAGGGCTGACATCCTTTTCTGGGCCCTTTCACTTGCAAATGTTGTCTGCCTCATCAGCTGGACCCCCTTAGTGGCTGCCTTGATGCAAGGGCCCACCATCCTCCCTAGTGGAAAGTGAGCAAAACTAGTAATTGAGGACAGCAGCTTTTTGCCCCTCATCCTCTATCACTCTACACCCCCCCCCACAGCTAACCTTATGTTTCCTTCTTTCTTCTTCCTTTCTCCCTAATATGTTGGAAAACTGTTTTTCTCCACTCTTGGCTCCCTCCGCAATATGCATCTCTGTGTCTGCGTTTCCTTCCCTAACTGCCTTTCTTGCATACCTGTTTTTCAGTTAATGTTTTCCCAATTCTTCCTCCCTCTGCTTTTCTTTATACTTGTAGAATGTCTTTATCTTGGCCCTCACCACTTCCCTGACCTTTGTTGAGAAGCACAGCAGTCTCTTGAACCTGTTCTTTTTTGTTACAATTCTGATGAATAAGTTAGATGCCTTGAGAATGGCCCCCTTAATTGACCCCATCTCTATTCTACCCCACCTATGTTGTCCACCCTGACTAACTTTTCCCTGTCCAGCTCTCTCAATCTATTGAAGTTCACCCTTCTAAAATCAAGGACTTCAGCTCTTGATTGGATTTTCCAGACTCAGGAGACACTTTGAACCAAATGGAGTTATGGTTGTTCCCCAGTGGCTCCTCTAGTCTCACAGCTCCTACCACCTTCAAGTTGGTGAGCACCACATCGAGAATTTCAGTCTGCCTTGTGGGTTCCTTAACTAGCTGTACCAGTAGACAGTCCTGGAAGGCATTCAGCAAAGCCTGATTTCTGGTGCTCCTGGCAACTGGAACATCCTAATCAATGTCTGGCAGGTTTATATCACCCACCACCACTACCTCCCCCTTTGCCACCCTTCTTGCAAGTTCTTCCCTGAGCTGCAGTTCAAACTGACTGCTCACAGAGAATGTGGTGCTTCTATAAACAAAATGAAAGCATGCAGTACATAAAGTTTAGAGCACTCACCACCCCAAAAGGGGACATGGAAACTGAAGGTTTTCTCAACAAAATAAATTTATTGCAAAATCTCACAGACACATGTCTTTGCCTGACATGATTCAGACTATCCCGTCCTTTATCAAAGGCTAAAAAAGGCTTTTTAGCCTTTGATAAAGGACAGAAGAGTCTGAAACATGTCAGGCAAAGACATGTGCCTGTGAGATACTGCAATAACTTTATTTTGTTGAAAAAATCTTCCGTCTCTGGGTCCCTCTTATGGGGTGGTGAGTGTTTCTTCCCTGAGCTCTCTGTCCCTCTCTTGCCCTTGCCCTTGCCCAGAAGTTCTATAGATCACCCCCAAGTACAGCTTCTTGCCCGAGGCTGCTGTGAGTTGCACCCACAGTGACCTTCTCTCCCCCTTTGTATCCCTGATGCACCATCCTCTGACCCTTCGATGCCATCCTTGACAAAAAGGCTACATCTCCCCCTCTACCTGTTCCTCTATTCCTCCTGAACAATGAGTACCCAGGGACCATCAGTTCCCAGTCATTTATTTTCTGAAGTCTGTGCTTCTGTGATGGTCACAAGGTCCACCTCAGAGTCTGCCATCAGCGCCTGATGCTTGCTGATTTTATGTTACCTAGGCTTCTGGTGTTAAGGCATACCCCTTCCATCTGACCCCCAATCCTACTTTGCTACTATCCTTGTGCTTTCCTTGCCCTTTCTTCCTCATGTTTTTCCTGGTGACTGCACACTTTGCATTCCCTCTCTCTAATGTCCCCTCACCTAGTTCATTTTGGGCCATAGTTCTCCTTGTACCCACTACTGAAACAGACAAACATAATAACATATATTACTGATTTGTGAAATCAGAGAGTGTGGCAAACTAGCGTAACTCTGTTTGGGTACACTAGTTCTTTAAATGCTGACATGTCATAACTTGCTGTGGGTAGCATTCATCAGCAACTTTGAATACAAACCCAAAAATGGCAGCAGAGATACACTGACTGATTTTACTGCTCCCGTCTCGATGTTACCAATATTTTATTTAGTGCTCTTGACTAAAAAAAAAAAGGGTCTACAATGGCAACCTCAATTGAAAATTAAAAAAAAAATTTTAAAAACGGCCATGTTTTTGCAAGAAAACTCATTTGACCAATAGAAAAAAATGGCCTTTACGCTAAGAAAAGGACTTTAGAGAGAAGGGATGAACTGTTTTTCCCTTTAGATAGACTCCATATAGAAAACATTTAGCAGCAACATAACATTTGGGGGAAAAGGAGATTGTTGTAATTTGACTTCACAAAAGTTTTGTCTTTCTGTATTCATATTCGTAGTCCTTTCCAGTTTATGCAGCTGTGTGTCCTGTCACAACTCTGTAGTACATCTAGCAAATGTGAAGGATGTACAAGTGTGACAGGAAATTAGGAGGTGTGCTCTGTCACTTATAACTTTTACACGTACATTTTGTGATGAAAGTAAGCACTCTTTTGGAAACCAGTGACAGAATGCCACTAAGAACACCACGGTAAATTTTTAAGTATCAAGAATAGACTCAAAAGCAACAGCAAAGTGAATACTTCTAGTATATTCATACATCCTTTCACTGGGGGACAGTGTTACTGTAGTTCGGCATTCAAAACACAGAGTTGCACAAATTAGAAAGCCTTTAGTGGTGCCAAGACATGGCCTGAATGGGCACTTACCCTGGTCAAAATATGCTGTGCCTTGCTGTGCCCAGGTTTGGTGTGTCATGTGTTCTGTTTTTTCACTTTCTTAACCAAACTTTCACTTTCTGCTTACTTACCTTTGGCTACAGTCAGATAATGTGTGTGTGTGGGGGGGGTGTCAATGTAATTTTCTGCTGCTGTGGGGACAGGTGGCTCCCACTGTCAATGCGCAGTTAGCAAGCAGGAACATGCCTATACCAAGGTGTTTTTGGTCATGATGTGTAACATGTGCACCAGCCCATTTTATAGACAGAAGTTGCCGCTAAATGATCGCCAATGCCATGCTGCTGCAGTGCATTTGTTTCACTGCCATTTCAGCCACGGTTATTTGCAGCTCGCAAGAAGCAACGTTGATGACTGTAGAAGAGCCAAAAGGGAACTTAGGGAAGTAGACTGCAGAAAAGTTATGACTATGACTGAGTTTGTGGATGGAGGCTCGTGGCCAGGACCCAGGAGTTGGGACACATATCTGAGCCTCAAGGTAAGGGTTGGGTGTGTTTTTTGGGGTTTTTTTTTTTGCCCAAAGGGCCTGGTGGTAGTCACAGTGAGGTCACTAGATCACCTGTAACTGACTGCTGAATATCCTTGTGCAAAGCAAACTCAAGTCCAGACCTCAAGTCTTGGTGATTCCCTCCAGCTGGGCTACTTAACTAAATTTCAATAAGCATACACAACTTAATGAGGAGCTATGCTTGTGCAACATTGTTTAGAGTCTGAAGGTAGTTGAATGAATGTGTTGCTTGACTGTTATATGTAGATACTTTGACTGTTCACTCTCTCTGCTCCACGGGGGACTACCACCCTGCTAGGGTACCAAAAGACAAAATAACCTTCTCGAGGAGGGTTCCAACTCCTATGTAAAGGGCAAAACAGTTCATGCCTTTCTTCTAAAGTCCTTGTCTTGCAAAAACATGCCTGGTTTTGTACAACTTTTTTTTTTTTATTTGCAATTGAGGCTACCACTGCAGACTCTTTCTAGTCAAGAGAATTAAATAATATTGGGAACATCAAGACTACAGCAGTAAAATCAGTCAGTGTATCTCTGCTGCCATTTTTAGGTTCATGATTCAAATTTGCTTGTGAATGCTGCCAGCAGCAAGGTATGGCAGTCTCGTGTCAGCATTTTTGAAAAGAAACATAAAAGCCACTGAGTAACCTGTCCATTTTACCTAAGAACAGATCCAGAAACAAATGGTCTGATATCTTTTATTGGACCAACATAGATGTAACAAAAGAAAACAGTGCTTAAGCTTTCTGTATCTGGTTGAGTACATAGTTGATAAATTGTCCCAAGATAGGTTTAACAGTTTATGAATGTGTTAAACAGGTTGTTCACTTTAGGGAAACTTCTTTTTATACCCTCCTATTGACATACATAGACTATTTCTGTTTTATAGTTTTTAACTTGGAATACTATATTTTTAACATGTACTTAAGTATTATATCTAAAGGTTTTGACCAGGATATTCAAAGGGGTTGAGCCTGGCGCAACAGAGTTATGCCTGTGCAACCCTGCATTGCAACCCAGCGGGATATTGAAAAGGCTGCCCGGCGCAGCACAACTCCCGATGCACCACAGTGCAATGTAATGGTATGCAGCGCCGATGCAGGGGGCATGCCCATGCATATGCAGCACATTCCGATATTCAGCCTGGGATGTGCGGCGCATATGCTGGTGCAACCCTGCATTGTGCCGCATATGGGGGCTCAAAGTTGAGCCCTTGCAGAGTAGGAACAACACCCAACCAAACAAAGGCAGGCTGCAGTATTGCAGGGCGTAACACAGCAGCCCAGCCATGAGTGGACACCTGCCCACCCAGAACACCATCCACAAGCACACACTGAACCCAGAACTCCCCCCCACCTGTAGCCACTATCACATGGTATATGTTTAAAAAGAAATCCCTAGTAGTCTAGTGGCCCCCTGAGTCCCCAATACCCCAATAGATATAATACATGACCATCCCCGTGGTCTAGTGGTCCCCTCCCACCTGAGTCCCCGATTCCCCAATATATATAAATACGACTGCCCCTGGTGGTCTAGTGAACCCCCCACCCACCCATTGCCATGATCGTGGTAAATGTAAATTAAAACATTCCTTGGTAGTCTGGCGGACCCCCCCCACCCGAGTCCCCGATCACAGTGGAAGTATTATAATCCATTCCCTGGTAGTCTAGTGGCACCCCCCTCCTTCCCGATGCCCTGATGGATGTATAAAATACAGTCCCTGGTGGTCTAGTGGACTCCCCTTCCTCCCGAGTCCCCAATCGGGGTAGATCACCCACAAGTAATTCCCTGGTGATCCAGTGGTACCCCTCCCACCCACACAGGACCCCTTGCCCACTCCGCTCCCCCGCATCATCGGCAGGTGGCTGCATCCCACCCACATACCGCCCAGCCACCCGCTGAATGACAAGTGCAGTATAGGCTGTAAGCCCATTGGTCCCCTGTGTGGACCAATGGGCTTGCAAGGCATACTGTACTAGACAGTCCCAAATATGTGAATGAATCATTCAGTATGTGTGCTGACCCTGCTATTTTCAACAGTGCTGCACCGTGGCACATCCCTGTTGAATATCACCTGGACCTGGCCCCAGCGCATCACAGTTGCGCTGCGCCCAGGCTTGCGCCACTGCCTGGAGCAGTCTGAATATCCAGGCCCTTGTGTTTAATTAAGGGTGTATTCACATAACACAATCACTCATTCATGATGTCACTTAATGAAACTGCCTGACCACTGGAAGTATTCCTCTTGTCTACTTCTGTTGACATTTGACCTTGGAGTGCTTCATAGTTGCCAGTTGACTAAAACTGGTTTCTTGCATATAAGCCTCAGTTATTATTTTTTTAAAAAGGCATTTTAAACCAATGAGAATTCCTTCTGTTTTTTTATGTATGATCTGGGTGTTAATAGTATGTAATTTGCCAGACAACTGCCATAAGCTTCTGAGGAAGGACTTGGCCGGTCCGGATGTTTAAGCACAGTTTTCTTTTGTTACATCTATGTTGGTCAAATAAGAGATATCAAACCATTTGTTTCTGGATCTGTTCTTACAAGGACCAATACGGCAACTATTTCTGTGTGTCATTTTACTTAAGGGGATAAAAACAGTACAACTTTCATTCGCAGTTTGTAGTTTATTGAGCCAGGCTCAAGGATAACACCCGTTTTGATTTGACTGATGCAGATGCTGAAACAATTCCCACTCTACAGCTGATCCCAACTAGACGACAGCTCAGTAAAAGCACATGCTCACAATCAAGTTGTTAGCACCTGAAGGAAAAAAATGCCAGTTATGTCATAGCCCTTACTGTATATCATGACCTCTATGACATGGCTGCTCCACTTGGCCATGGACTCACTGGCTGAAGATTCGCTCAAACACTAGAAAGCATGAGGTCAGAAACTGTTATAAATAAATATTAATCAAAAGAATAGAGTCAAAATGTACACACATTTTTGTATGCTGTGCTCTAAGATAGGTAACATCAGAGAAGAACTATTTGCCACTGGCCTTTAATCATTGCCTGCCACAATTCTGCCTGCCAGTAAAGATTGTACAAGGCTGGGGAGGGGAGTGAATGACGAGCTAAGGCATCCTGTTTTCACACATGTGGGAGCTGGGGAGAGAGAGTGACAAATGGCAATTTGCACTGGTTTAAATGTTTATTTTTTGCCTTTCCACACACAGTGGGCAGGGGGATGGGGGTAGACAGGGCATCGCAAATAATATGTTGAGACACCAAGTTCCCAATATGGGTCTGTCTGTCTGTCTGTCTGCCAAATGATGTAGGACATTTTTGGTCATTCAGTGGTGGTGGTGCTAGGGTAGGAGGGAAGTTCCAAAAAACACAATCTGTCATGGCAGCAAGCACCAATGGTGGGTGGGTATGGAGTTATAACAGCCAAGTACTGTTGTTTTCTGAAACAAAGGCAAACTCAGGCACAGAGAGAGCTTACTGTAGGCCATGGTGGTCCCCTGGAAAGTTTATCGATGAAATGTTTGCACATTGAAGCACTCCTCTGATAAACTCTCTGGGATTTATGAGTATTGCGGATTCAGTTGCGAATCTGTTGGCAGTGATCTGAAGAGAGGAGGGCAGTGCCTGTCCCTGTCAACAGGTGAATTTGAAATGTGGGGGAGGGGACTCTGATAGTGAAAATCTTTTTGCAGCAATAATAGATCATCCAATTATTATCAAAAAATTCCAGCTGTGTTACTGAGCACTGTTTTCCATCTGAAAAGATGGTTGAGATTAAACACTGAAAGGATAAAACTTTTAAATTTAGTCAAATCATAGCACCGAGACCACTCTGGTTCAGGTGCTCAGTGATCTTCTGATGGCAAGAGACCAGAAGCGCTGCTCCATCTTGGTGCTTCTTGATCTGTCTTCAGCATTTGACACCATGGACCATGGGGTGCTGCTTGAGCGCCTGAGGGTTATCTGCTGCCTGGCTGGGCCAGTTCTCAGATGGTTTCAATCTTTCCTCTCCAGCAGATCTCAGAGGGTGATGTCGCGGGTCTTTTCCTCTAGCCCATTCTCTCTGCCATGTGGGGTCCCTCAGGGCTTGGTGCTGTCTCCCATGTTGTTCACAGTGTACATGCTGCCCCTCAGAGACATTGTAAGATGATATGGGCTGAGGTTTCACTGCTATGCAGGTGATGCCCAGCTCTATCTGTCTTTTGCACCTGACCAGGATAGTGCGGTCTCAGTCTTTAACAGCCGTCTAGCGGAAATCCTTGACTGGATGAAATCCAGTTGGCTGAAACTGAACTCTGAGAAGACTGAGTTGCTGGTGGTGGATCCAGGTCACTGGATAGAGAGGTCGGTAGTGGGGTCTCCTTCAGGTCTTTGGCTTGGGGGTGCCAAGCTGCCTTCCTCTGAACAGGTGAGTGACCTGGGGGTGGTTCTTGATGATGGGCTAATACTGTGTTCGCAGGTGTCAGCAGTCGCCAAGTCTTCCTTTTACCATCTTAAGAACATCACCAGGATTAAGCACCTTGTTCCATCTGGTGACCTGCCTACATTGATCCATGCCTTTGTGACTTTGTGCTTAGACTACTGCAACTCCCTTTATCTGGGGCTGCCAGAGGTTGCTATCTGTCGCTTGCAGCTGGTGCAGAATGCTGCGACGTGGTTGTTGATGGGGACTCCTCGTTCAAGTCACATCACTCCTGTGCTGTGCGAACTGCATTGGCTGTCTGTATAGTGGTGGATCATCTTCAAGGTCGGACTTCTGACCTATAAGCCCCTGCATGGACCGGGTCCAAACTATCTGCAATAACTCCTGACTCCCTACAGCCCTGGCCACCCTCTCCATTCAACTGATGAGAGGTTGTTAGAGGTTTCAAGGGTTCATCTGAAAACATCTGGAGCCCAGGCTTTTATGCATGGTGCCCCCACCTTGTGGAACTCTCTACCTCGGCAGATTCAAGAGTGCAGGATCGTGGAGAGCTTTAAGGCAGCCCTGAAAACCCACTTATTTCAGCAAGCATTCAGTGATTATTTTATTTCATCTATTTGCACTCTGTATCATTAGTATCTTATGGATTGTCTACTTTGTTATTTATATGTATTTTAACTATGTAAAGCACTTTGGTTTTAGAATTGCGCTATAAAAATTAAGTTTATTATTATTATTATTATAAGCTTAGCTGGAGACTTCGTAAAATTAATAACTATTTTAGGACGTACAGAAATGGGGGAGGAGAGTAGCATGAGTGCTATGAGGGCAACAGAGGGAAAGGATTTTTGTTTATAAAGCATTAATGATTTTTAAAATCAAAGTAAAACAATACTCAGAAGTGCATAATTGTGATGCACCACAAACCTACAGGCCGTTTTGGGAGGGCTTAGCCCGAGGTTCAATGTGGAGAATAGCTCCTCCCACAACCTCTACTTAAACCCTCCACTAACACACCTCCCTTGCTTAGGGAGCATTTTCTTCCCTGGACTCCCTGCGTGGTTCGTGTGGCTATGCTTCTTTGTGCTTTTGCTGCCTCTGTTTGTTTCCCTTGCTGTGCTTTCCCCTCTCCCCTCCCGTCTTGGTTCCCATGTTTGTGCCTACCTGTTGTTCCTGTTCTCTCCTTCTCCTCGGCGGCTCCTGCTGGCCCTCTGCTCCTATCCTCACTTCCCTCCTTCCCTGTAGTCCTGGGTTCTCCCCTTTTTTCTTTTTTTTTGGGCTTCTTCTACTCCCAACCACTGGCGCTCCCAACTCCCAACCGCCAGTGCTCCCAAGCACCTCCACTCCTCCCCACACATCCTGTCCTTCCTTTCCTTCCCCAATTCATTCCCTCTTTCAGTCCACCCTGCATTCATCCCCTTCGCCTACTCACCACAACCGTTCCTCCTCCTCAGCACCAGGGTCAGTCTTGCACAGGCCTTGCTTCTCCCTCTCCTTGCTGCTTCCTCCTCTCCTTGGTCGAAGGGACTCCAGCTCGATTCTGCACGCTGCTTTTCACCACAAGTATCTCTTCATGCCTAAGTCAGTGATACCCATACCTCATTTGCTTCCATTTGCACCTCACTCGTATGCTTCACACAGCAGCTACTTCCTGAAGCTATTTCTCTAACTAGCGGATTTAGAGACATGTCTACCACAATTGCTATCCTACCATGGTACAGGAGATTATACCATCTTGCATTCTGTCCTATGCTGACATTCCATACTCTATTGTAGGCTCGCTTACACCCCTGTGTCCGAATTGCATCTCCTGCTGTGAAGATTCCACTCTAGCATATTGGTAAGGCAATCTGTTGCTATTATTGCTCTAATGCAGGTGGCATTATTCCCCATGTCGTATGTGCTACACCAATTCTCCTAACCATCTATGCCAGTGCCCTATTTTGCCCTTTAAACTGTGTCCATACACCTAAGGAGTCAAGTCAAAGTATTTCAATAAAACATTTTTTACTTATAGGTAGTCCATAAATCTGGACCATCCATTCCGGCCTTAACCTCAAATATTTTGTCATTTATGGGGTTGGGGGCATACTATGCTCCACTACCTACTCTCCCACTTACTTCCCCTGCATCTTACATCCTCCATGTCACCATTACCAGCTCCCTTGTTCCCATATTTTGTTCTGCAAGTTTCTTTCCTCCATCTACGCCCCTAGACACTTCCCTTTTATGTCATCTCTACTTGCATGTACCATACCTACCATATTATGTATATCTCAATGCCAACTACTCATTCATCATCCTATCCCTGTTTCCATGTCCTAATTCTACTCTCTCTCTCTCTCTCTCTCTCTCTCCCTCTCCTCTCTCTCTCTCTCTCTCTCTCTACAGCAGCGTTTGTGCTTTAGCCAGCCCATACCAGCAATACTCCGGTCTCTGTCCCTAACTCGCGCCTTTTGAGGTGCTGAGTGAAGGTAGGCTTCCCCTTTCTACCGGGGAAGGGATTCCGTTACATTCAGTACCTCCTACTACATACCAATCTGACATCTGCTGGACGGTACTGAGTGAAGGTTAGCTCACCCAACTACCAGAGGTGGGAGCCCTGTCTACAATTTACTGTGACATACTATGCTTTATCTACCTCATACCAGTTGCCGCTTCCCTTCAGGAATGAAACTTCTTTGCCCCATGTGCTCTCTCCATCCTACCTATGCCTAACTGCTTCAATACATGATCAGCCCATCTTAGCCATCACTGATGGATGTCCGAGTCTATAGTCCAATGCTTCAACTTATGCTTCTCAGCTGGATACCTGGATGCAACTTCTCTTCAGGATCAAGACTTGACCAACTTGCCTTCTCCATCCTACCTGGTCTGCATAATGGAACTTCTTCACTCGTTATGTCCTCATCATTCTACCTATGCCTAGCTACCTCACGTCATGAACATCCCGCCTCAGCCATCACTGACAGGTGTCTGTGTCACCATTCTGCTGCTTCAATTTATGCATTCTCAGCCTGATGCACCACTGTTGCTTCCCTTTGGGAACTTGACTTTGCCCAACTTTTCTTCTCCATACTACCTAGTCTGCAGCCTCGATTCACAGTCCTATCCCACTGACTTCCATGGCTGGGAGCCTGAATCAGTATTTGATTGTTTCCATCATCTGTATCTCACTCCTGATGTAGGTTGCCACTTCCCTTTGAGAACTAAACTTCTTCTGTTATAAACTCTTATCAACCTGCCTCTCCTCGTTGCATCCAGTACAGATCATCTTGCCTCGATCATCACAAATAGATGTCTGAGTTTACATTCTACTGCTTCTCACATATCCATTTACGACCTGCTATAGGATGTAGCAACCCTTCTGGAACTGGACCTTGTCCTGTTCGCATTCATTATTACTTGCCTGCTGCCTCCCCTCAGGTCTCATCCCACTGACTTCCCTGGTCGGGAGCCTGAGCTTGCATCGCTGTTTCCACTTTCTGCATCCTCTACCTGATACAGATCACTGCTTCTCTCTGGGAAAGGGACCATCACCCTCCATCTACCTTCCACTTCTCGGTTCTGCTTGTTGACATTGAAAGAAAGTCATCGATGACAGGGTGTGATAGCCCATTTATGGATCCGATTGGCCACTGTTTCCTCTGTCTCATGCCCAGTTGCCAATTCCAATCTGACACAGAACCTCCTTAACTTGTTTGCCTCCATCCTCCTACCTCAGCTGAGTGGTTTCAGATACTAGTTCTCGCTCCTCGATTACCAAGCCCGGCAGCTAGTTTTACAATCACCCACTTTGCTGTCCACCACACTAACGATTGCTGCTCCCTCCTGGACCTGAGCCATGTACCAATATTGTGCCTTCACCCTCAGCCATTATCTGGAGCGTCATGACCTAGGTAATCTCACCTCATCTACCTCTCTTAGGAGCCTGCATCTGCACCTGCAGATTCCTCCTTATGCATTTTCCATATCCTACCCGATATCCACTTCCCTCCAGACTCAGGACCCCTTTACTCAGACAAACCTGCATCCTTCCTCACCACTCACCATCCTGCTCTTCCATGCATCATCATACTTGACCCCCTGGCCTCTTTTCCCCTCATGATTTGGATCTTACCAGCTGGTTCGGTGTCTATCTCAGTCCAGTTTGTTTGCCTCCAGGACTTCCTTGCTACAGGTCATCCCTTCCAGTTGCCGTATGATGCTGTTTTCCCTTTCAGATGTGAGAACTTCATCCTTCTTCGCTCCAGCACCTTCCATCTTTTCTTCTCGTCATTTGAAGACTTCATTAGCTGTAGGACTTACATACCTCAACCCAGTTGCTCTTGGTGCTTGACTTTGCTCGTTAGCATTCCATGGATCATCTTCTAGTGATGTGCTACAGCCTTCCCGTTTTCCACTGCCGTTCGCCGAGGAGCTGACCCGGCCTTGTTCCTTCATGCATTGTATGTCATCCGGTTTTGCATAGTCCGGCACCTTCCTGGATTAGTCCTTCAGTCCATCAGGATCTACTGTGGACTTTCCTTCCATCTTCAGATAGCGGAATTTCATCTCCACCTTGCAGGCTCGGGGCTTCGTCCTGTTAGCCATGGCTCTCTTGGGCATACTACCATATCTCTTGCCAGTATCCTTACTTAGTTAACTACTCCTCCCATTTATCCACCTCATACTCCTACTCTGGCCATTCTAACAGCTCCCATCTACTACTCGATGGATCACTGTTCATTTCACCTGATGAAACTACTTCCAGCACACGCCCCTGGATAACATGCCTCAAAAACTCTTCCGTTTTCATGGAGTTTTCTAAACTTCCCAATCAGATACCCTCAATCATTATTGGAATCTCATTCGACTGGACACTAGAAAGATTCCCATCCCTCTCCACTGGATACTCTTTATGAATCTTGTTTATTAAGTCTCTGTGTACTTCCCTGTCTACCATGCTTCACAGGCTATCCTCATACATGGAAAGGGCTTCAATTCTTCTATCATGCTCTGATCTAATCTCCATTATCACTGCTTCGGATACCAGAACTCACAAAATGCTTCACACCACCTCAGAAATTATCCAGTCGCCTTCTGCAGCCTCTCCTACTATCACCAACTTTGTTGGCCATGTTGCTCAACTTCTACTTCCTCAATAGACATTACTTGTCCTACGACCTTCCAGCTGCCTCCATGAACACTCATCATTGAATCTCCAGTACCTAGCCACTTACTAACATCAAGCTCTCTGAACCACCATTTTCTGGCTCCTGGACATCACCATCCTTCAAACAATCATCCTTATTTCCTCATCTGTTACCTCCAGTCAAGTTTGCCACCCTTCCAGCAGATCCTCCAGCTATCCTTCATGAATTCTGTCCATTAATCTCTCCAGTAAAGACTATCACCGAGAACAGGCCTCTCCAAATTCCTATCCGGAAATACAGAATAGTTGAGGTACATTCACTATCCCAGTCTTGCCTCCCAACTGGTCTCAATCAGCTGTAACACTAAGACCTCTGGCACCCACACTACTCCACTTCACAACTAATCCAGATTACAGTCTCTTCCATATAGCCGCCTCTAAGATGCTCTCAAATATCTGTGCATCGGATTACCAGTAAACCTAGCCAACTATCAACCATCACAGCACATCTCATGGACAATCATGCCACAGAGAGACCCATATTTACTTCAGCCAGCATACCAGCAAAGAAGATTCAAGTATAATTACAGTATCATGCCCAAATAAGCCATCCAAGTCCTGATACTGAACTTCCAGTCATTCTCTCCATATATTAGGTTGCTACCTAGCCTGCATATGCAAATCTTCCTCCAATCACTTACTAATCATTTATGACTGTGACAGGGCTATTTCCTGTCATGCACTTATGTACCATTTCTTTGTAGTCAAGGTTGCAACCATCTTTTTCTCTCTTCTGGAGCTGTCCCTGTATTTCTCGATAAGGAGGCAGGCCACCTCCTTATCAGAAAATGTAACCCCCCATCTTTACTGTATTCTTTCCCTTCTTTTATTTTCCTTCTTTCAAAATGGTACACTTGTACTCAAAAAAAAACCCTTCTGGAGTAGTCAGAAGTTACTCTCTGGAAGAAAGAGAGATTTATATTGAAATAATGCATAATTGCCCAGTAAAAGGAAGTAATCCTTCTTAGAAAAACAAGAAAACAGTAGCAACCAACTCCTGTTATATTTAGAATAATTTCCTTTGTTGTGACTTCTAGGGTAAATAAGAAAAAGACTCCTGTTTGCATTTAGCCCCTGCGAGAAGCCTTATCTCCTGTTTGTTGCTGCTCGAATACTCGCTAAAGCTGCGCGAACGTGCGCACGTTCGTGATGCTTTAATAATAACTCAAAGATACGAATATTTCGATTGCGGCTCATTCCATTTGTCCAAAGAGATGGTTTCTGCCTAAATTTGAATACTACAGCCCATTGGAAGACAGCAGGTAGCTCTTTGGTGTTTGCTGCAGTCATTTAGAGAAACGCTAAGCTGACGGCTTGGAAAACAACAGCCGACGGCTTAGTCAGTCGGATTAAAGCTGCGTTGTGTCTACCCTTTCATTTTTCTTGAGGCTTTGCTGTTTTTGTGCCTGAAACTAAACACCAAGGGGTTTCAGTGGTTCAGGAAGGACTTTTTAGTTACGCAGTTAAAATAAGTCTAGTCCTGTAGTAGGATAATGGCTCTGGAAATAAAGCTGCATATAAGGCTATTAAACTCCTTTTTTTTCATGAAGTCCTTTCACCAAAAGCCACACTAATTCTTTGCCTTTTCAAAAATAATTAAAATATTGTGTCAGACCATACCTTAAGCTTAAAAAATGGCGCTAAGCTCAGTATTTGTCCTGAGGTTTAGTTGGTGAGGAGAGTTTTCAGCTTTCAATGTCTGGACTACAGTGAACTGGCAGCCCCTTGTGGACTCCTTTTATAATGTCCAAACCTAAGGAATGGTCATGAAAGAAAACAAACTAAGGATTTAAATGTTTATTTTTAAGTGATGATGTTAAAGAAGTTATTATCCCTGTGGTATGATTTGTTATGTCTATTTTTGTGTTTTATTCTGTTTCTAAAGAATTTTATGTTTGTAAAATCTGGAACTGAATCACATGATCAGGTGGGAGGGTATAAAAACCCTTACCTAAGCTAGCCTAAAGGGAGAGGTCAGTAAATTCTGATCAGTGGTGGAGGAAGGTTCCATGTGTTGTGCTCAGACTATTTTATTTTTCTTTTCTGGAAATATTGTGTTCTTGCTTACAAGCTGGTTCAAAATGAAGTGAATACTGAAAAAGGTGCCAGACTTGAGAAAGTGTTATATTTTAATAAAAATTCCACTTATCAAGGTGGGTTGCACCTTATAAATTGGCGTTTTCTGTCCATCTTTAAGATCCCACACCATTACAATGACATTACTCCCATCAGGCACTCAAATACCCCCTTCTACTCATGTTCTACTTCATGGATGCTCACTTAGCAACTCATCGCTCACTACTAAATTCCTTGCCTCCAGACTTACCTTGAAAGTCAAACCTTGCACAAGTTAGATCATTCACCGATGACTTCTCATATCATAGTGTGTCCATCATTCACTGTCTAGTAATTTATCAATTAATTCATGCTTTCTCTGCTCATTACACCCATGCAATCCCTTCGGACAAGCATCCTTCATCACCTTGGATACCTGGACTTCATTTGCCCATCTTCACCTGGATCTGCTTCACACATAGGATTCTTCCGCTCCTTCAGAAGAGACCCACTCTTCAACTTCAGGATCATCATTCAATCTGCATCATCCATAGATCGAGAATGGCCACCAGCTCTCCAAGAAGTGTACCTTCATCAACTTAGCTATGGTTACTAGAACCTAGATCCTTCTTCTCTTAGTATGCTCAGAGGACAGGCAGACCTATAGCCATGGGTCTTCAGAGGTTTCCTCCACCGGGGGGGTTTCATCTCCTGAGTGCCAGAAGTCATACTCTCCATGAGTTGGAGGAGGTACCTTTTTGGGCCTTCTATTCCCTACAAATTCTTACCAACATACCTACTACTCAAGGGTGGGAATAACTTTAAGCCACAAAAGAACTACAAGTTACACAAGCACTATATACCCCATTGCTATTCCACAAACATTGAATGGGAGGGCTTAGCCCAAGGTTCAGTGTGGAGAATAGTTCCTCCCACAACCTCTACTTAAACCCTCCACTAATGCACCTCCCTTGCTTAGAGAGTGTTTTTGTCCACCACCACCTTCTCCTCCTTCTCCGGCGCTCTTCTCACCCTTGTTCATGGGTCTTCTATTCCCTACAAATTACTACCTAGATACCTACTACTCAAGAGTGGGAATAGAGAAAAGCCACACAAAGAACTACAAGTTACACAAGCACTATATACCCCATTGCTATTCCACAAGCATTGAAACATAGCCTAATCCGAAGCGGTGCAGCTCATCGGCACTACTCACACTGATGCAGATCAGGCCATGTAAATGTGCCTACAGTGCTGATTCAGTGTTGTTTTCTTTTGTGCTCTGGTACCCACCCCCATCACACACAGTCACCACACAATACACATAGAGCATTGTGTATGAGCAGTCATACACAATAGGATATTCTTGTATCGAGAGGTTTCCTTGTAACAGATGACCTCGAGAGCGCAGCTCAATAGGTACTCTGGTACCAAGGGAACCTCAAGATACAAGAATGTCCTTGTTTGTGTATGACTGCTCAAACACAATCTTTTATAGTGTATGGGTATTCACAGCATAGAAAATCACACAAAACCAGCTGGAGAAGACAAAGAATAGACATTTTAACATTTTCTTATTTTTTTAACTGACACAGTATGCTGCAGATGTTTCTGCAAGTTCAAGTTTAAAAAAATGCAACTTCCAGCTTAACTGGATTGAGAAAAGGAACTATGTGGCAGCATTCCAAGTTGTTATGCTGCAGTAGTGATATAGCTAGTGCAGCATAACAGCTGTGATGACATAGCTACTGCAGCATAACAACTCCATTCTAGTTATGGATTTCTATCCATAACAACATTCTACCATACACCATAAAACACACTTCCACATCCCAGTGAGCACCTCATTCCATCCTACTCCCCAAGAGCAACGTAAATAAATATATTCTGAAGTCTAATTTTAAGTGTTTGAGCTTTAAGCATAACACATAACCTATAAATGCCTATAATCAAAAACCCCTTCCATCTCCTATGCTCATAACAAGACTTCCCTCCATCTCCTGCCACTGTACAGAGTAAATGCTTATTCATTTAATTATTATGTTAAAGTCATTGGCCATTTCCTAGCCTTCTCTATTTTTAATCTTAAAAATGTATTCAAAGAAAAAATTGCTCAGTAGCACGGCATGTATTTATAATAATATGCAGGTCTATAATTGCTGCGACTTTCACCATCAGAGTCTCCACTTCCCTACATTTCAATGCTAAAAATAAAAAAGATAATCCAGAGGCAGTCAGTTTGTAATATGCTTGCATTTTAATTCCTATGCATTTATATGAAGTTGTACTGCAGAGTAAGTCAAAAAGATTTACCACTGATCAGTTACAGGTGCACAGTCCATGAATTCTGTATTCTCTTCTAGCTTTTTATTTTAAAGAAGTGTCTGCCTAAAGTATACTGTTAAGACTTTCACAATATTGTAGCAAGCTACTTTACAATATCAGGTAGACTTGCGCAACTATAGAAAAGAGATGAGGTGTTAGAACTGAAAACAATAGGCAGAAAAAGGAACCCTCTAATAAATCCAAATTAAGTTCTTAAAAAAACACTGCTGTCTTAAATAAGGAGAATGATTGTTGCAACACAAAATATCAAATCAATTGCTCTCATATGACTGCAAAAAGAAAAGTTATTTATTCTGTTTGAGCCTTAATCCCATTTTTGTAAAGAGTATATTGTATATTTCCGGTGCAATGTAGTTCCCATTGTAAGTCAGGACTGTAATTTTTATTACTCTGCTAGACACTGTGATATGTTTATGCAGCTAATGATAATATGATATGCAGGATTTTAATTTTCAAGTTTTGTTACAGAGTTTCTTATAACAAACTGGGGCATCTTAATTTTATGTTTCATGATAATTAAAAGGCAGCCTACAGTAGAAACTTGAAACATAGGTTTTACGTTAGGTTCAGAGTTGATAGCTACAGTTTTGAATAACATTACATTAAAAAATAATGCATAGGCAACGATGCACAACATGTAGAATAACGTACGGGATGTTGAACATTATGGCCCTGATATTCAAAGAGGTTGCGCCTGGAGCAACTGAGCTGCACAAGTGCAACCCCAGAAATGCACCCTGGTGCAATATTCAAAAGAGGAACTTGCGCAGCGCAAGTCCTGATGTGCTGGGGTGGAATGATAATTGTATACAGTGCATCTCCAGAAGGCGTGCCCATGCATATGCAATGCATCCTGATATTCAGCTGGGATGTGCGGCGTATATGCTGGCACAACCCTGAGATGCATCGCATACTGCTGGGCATAGTTGAGCCAGATAAAAAGGTTCAAATGGTGGCCACCCACAGATGAGCTGCTGTACTGCAAGGCACAACACAGCAGCTGCCAACTGTGGGTGGAAAACACCCCCCCCAACACTGTGCAAAAGCACCCGCATACAGTATGTCCCTGGTAGTCTAGTGATATCCCCCTACCACCCCGTAGCAGCAAGCCCCATACAGAAATGTAAATAATATCCCTGGTAGTCTAGTGGAACCCCCCCACCCGAGCCATGATCCCCATAAGGAAATGTAAATAATATCCCTGGTAATCTAGTGGACCCCACCCCCTGCAGCCATGATCACAAAACATAACTGTAATATTATCCCTGGCAGTCTAGTGGAACATCCCATCCCGCCTGTAGCCCCAGTTGCTGGGCAACCCCACACCGAACAACATCCCTGGTGGTCCAGTGGCACCCCCATCCACACAGGACCCCCTGCCCACCCCATCATCAGTGGACAGCACAAACCCACCCACATACCACCTGGCTGCCTGCTGAATGACAGCTTACAATAGCAACAGTAAGCCTATTGGTCCACACCGTGGACCAATGGGCTTGCAGTGCATACTGTAATAGTCATTCACAAAACCGTGAATGTAGTCATTCATTCATGGATTTGTGAATGACTATTACAGTATGCACTGCAAGCCAATTGGTCCACAGTGAGAACCAATGGACTTACAGCAGCTACTGTAAGCTGTCATTCAGCGGGCAGCCAGGCAGTATGTGGTTAGGTTTGTGCTGCCCACCGATGACGGGGAAGGGAGCTGGGTGGGCAGTGGGTCCAGTGTGGGTGGGGGGTGGGGGTGCCACTGGATCACCAGGGATGTTGTTCGGTAGGGTTGTCTGGTGATCAGGAATATGGGCAGGGTAGGGGATTCCACTATACTACCAGGGATCTTATTTACAGTTATATTCGACAATTGCAGCTACAGAGTGGGGGGGGTTCCACTAGACTACTAGGGATATATTTATATTTTATTTTCAGCAATAGCAGCTAGGGGGAGGGATGGGGGTACCTTTAGACTCCCTCTGGCAGCACCACATGCTGTGCAGGGTGCCATGCACATTTCACTAGCCTGCCCTGCACAGCTCATGGAAATGGGACCATAATGACATGCAAATGGCCCCATTTGTGCCTTGCATACATTATAGCCCCATTTCCATACTGCCAGCTGAATATCAGGAACTTGCGCACAGCGCAGCACTGTTGCGCTGGTGCAGTTCCCATTCCTGGTATTCAGCCCTGTGGTGGGGGATGCGCCAGCACATTGTATTTGCACAGTGTGCATTACCTGATATATTCGGAGGAGATGCACCATTGCTCATCTCCTTTGAATATATCCCTGTACTTCACCAGTGTAACACTGTTGCGCTGCGCCACGACATGCACTATTGCCAGGCGCAATTCTAAATATCAGAGCCTATGAGTTTTTTTACACACCCAAGGTGTGTTATACCACATAAACCATGACTGTGAAGCATGAGTGGTTTGTGATGGTATCAAGCACAGAGGGTGTGTAACAATGAACAATGCCATCACCCCTTGGTTTATTTTTATAAGTGCTGTTTGTTTCTTCTTTTTTTAATCAGAAACAAAAAAGTAGCTGTAAAATGATAGCACCCTATAAGGGTGAGTATTATTGAGCAGCTCAAAATGAACGACTCAATAATACCGCGATTGTTTAGGGCGACCATCACGAGAGAGCTAATGATCCTGTATAGTGAGTGTAGCAAAGAACTACACTCGCTATAACAGGACATGGGAAGGTGTGTGGCTAAATTTCATCAAGCTGGCCATTTGGCATAGTGGCTAGAGCCATTGCCTATGGAACCAGAAGACCTAGGTTCAAGTCCTACAGCAGGATACTCTATTTTTTTTTTTAAGTCCGCCCCCCCCCCCCGGAGTTGATTATATTAATTTTGGAGGTGCGGGGGACTTGCCTCCCACAAAGGGGGTGCAGGGGGCTTGCCCCAAGCAAGAAAGAAGTAATTGTATTGCCTTTCTTTTGACAGAGCTGAGGACCATCACTGCTTATGGCAGTCAGTGTTTTACCCTGTCATCCTTTTGCTGCGGGCAATATTTGCATCGCAGTTTGTGTGGCGTGCGATAAGGGAATCACCCTCATTACATAAAACCCTGTAAAAGCATTGCTATAGTTTGAAGAATTTATATGCTTTGCCATTTACTGCCTTTAATGATGAACATGTTGCATTAACACAAACATTTACACATTGGGCCTGATATTCAGACGTGCACCTGGCAATGGTGCAAGTGGTTGCGCAGCGCAACTGAGTTGCGCTGGAGCAACAAAGGGATATTTTCAAAAGAGATGTGCTATGGTACATTCCTTCTGAAGATATCAAAGAATGCGCATGGCACAAATACAATGCACCGGCACATCCCTCAGACAGGCCTGCATACCTGGCATGGGAATTCACCAGTGCAACTGGAGCTGTGCCGGGTGCAATTTCCAGATATTCAGACCTGGATATGCAAATGGAGCCATTATGCATGCAAGGCACAAATGGGTCCATTTGCATGTCATTATGGCACCATTTGCATGTGTTGTGCAGGGCTGGCCAGTGAAATGCTCATGGCGCCCATCACAGCATGCAGTCCCTGTACCAGGGACAGCAGTAGTATCCCCTCCACATCCCGTACCACCAATCGCTGACTTAATACATATTTAAGTTCCCTGGTGGTCCAGTGGTTCCCCCCTCCCCATCCTGTATCATCAGTTGCCGAAATAATATTTATGTAAGATCCCTGGTTTTCCAGTGGTACCCCTCCCATACCTCCAATCACCCATTCTGAATTATTGACACTGCCCTTGTAGTCCAGTGGTTCCCTCTCCCCATCCCGTACCACTAATCACCATAATAATACTTTTGTAGTATCCCTGGTAGTCTAGTGGAACTCCCCCCCCCCCATAACACCGATCCTCAGAAACATGACCAAAGCTGGTCCCTGGTAATCTAGTGGTTCCCCACCCACACACTACCCCCAGCACAGCCAGCTCCCCCCCCCCGGTCATCAGCGGGCAGCATACCCACCTGCATACCTCCATGACTGCCCACCGAATGACAACAGACAGTATGTGCTGCATAAGTGGGAGCAGGGCAGAGGCAGGAAACTACAGCCCAGATAGTTTGACCTCAGTGGTAGGGAAAATGATGGAATCACTTCTGTAGAAAAGAATTGTTGAGTACCTAGAGGCCAGTGGGGTACATGACCCAAAGCAGCATGGATTCAGAGCGGGACGGTCATGTCAGATGAATCTAATAGATTTCTTTGACTGGGTGACCAAAGCAGTAGACAAGGGAGGGGTTGTGGACATGGTCTACCTAGGTTTTAGCAAGGCATTTGATACAGTCCCACACAAAAGATTAATATACAAATTAGCCAACCTTGGAGTGGGTCCCAAGGTGGTAGACTGGATAAAAAATTGTCTGAACAACAGGATGTAAAGGGTAGTAGTAAACGGAGTCCACAGTGAAGAAAGGAGGGTTACTAGTGGGGTGCCACAGGGTTCAATACTGGGACCAGTCCTTTTTAAGGTCTTTATAAGTGACATTGCAGAGGAACTGGAAGGGAAAGTAGGTGTCTTGGCAGATGACACAAAGATCTGCAACAGGGTTGATACACAAGATGGAGTGGAAAGGATGAGAAGGGACTTGGCAAGGTTGGAAGAATGGTCAGACATATGGCAGCTTTCAATGCAAAGAAGTGCAAGGTACTGCACCTCTGAAACAAAAACCCAGGAGAAGAGTACACACTGCGGGGTGAGATACTGACAACAACAAAAATGGAAAGGGACCTGGGGTAATTATATCAGATGACCTAAAGGTGGGCAAGCAATGTGAGAAGGCAGTAAGGAAGGCTGGGGGGGTACTGGGATGCACAAGGAGAGGCATCAACAGTAGAAAACAGGAAGTTGTTATCCCTCTGTACAGACAGTTGGTGACACCCCACCTGGAGTACTGTGTGCAGTTCTGGAGACCCATCTCCACAAAGACGTAGACAGAGTGGAGACTGTCCAGAGGAGGGCAACCAAAATGGTGCAGGGTCTGCACAAAAAGATATACAAAGAGAGACTAAAGGAGCTTAATATGTATACCCTTGAGGAAAGAAGGGAGAGGGGGCCATGATAGAAACTTTCAAGTATCTCAAGGGAATCAACAATGTCCAAGAGGGGTAGTATCTTTCAGAAAAAGAGATGTGCAAGAACAATGGGGCACAATTTGTAGATAGAGGGGGAACAGCTCAGAGGTAATTTGAGGAAGTATTTTTTCAGGGAGAGGGTTGTGGATGCATGGAACAGCCTACCTGAGGAGGTCATGGAGTCAAGAACATTTGGAGAATTCAAGAATGCATGGGACAGACATTAGGCAGTCCTAGTGGGGGGGGTAGGAGGAAGTAGGCTGTTGGTTAACTAGGATCTGCAGCTTATCCATCAGACTAGGTGGGCCAAGCAGTCCTTATCTGCCATCAAGTTCCAAGTTTCTTTGTTTCTCATTGGTCCACACTGTGGATCAATGGGCTTGCAGTCCATACTGTAAGAGTCATTCACAACTTCGTGAATGAGGTCATTTGGCAGGCAGCCGTGGTAGTATGCGAGTGGGTATGCTGCCTGCCAATGACCTGGGGAGCTGGGTGGGCTGGTGGTCTGGCTGTAAGGGGTGGGGGTGGGAGGACCACGAGACAACAAGGGACTGGTTTTGGACATGTTCTCGCTCTCAATGGTTCTCTATTATCACACACCTTGGGTGTGTAAAAAAACTGCATATCAACCTCCTACATATGCATTATTCTATATTTAGACTAACTGAGCTTTCTCATAGTCATGACAATTGAGAGAAACTGCCAATCATCTAGCCGAACCTGAAAACAAATTTTATGAAATAAATCAAGGATGAAGATTGTGAAATATTAATAGTGTGAAGAAAAATATACACAATCCTTCAAGGGAATGAGAAATCCAGTTTGGAAATGTATTTTCACAACCCAGAAAACTTCATAGAGCAGGATCTGCCAAACATAGCTCATAGTGCAACAGCCTAACAACTACCCCTACTGGCTCACTGCACGTATGCACACAGACTGCTAGTACAGTATATCAAGTGATTTTAGTGCCAAACTGACTGTTGCTAAACCAGTTGCATCAGCGGGTGTGATGCTGCTTGGAAACCCCAAAAGATCTGGCCAGGTACATAGCAAGTATTTGCAAAATATTTATTAACATAGTGCCAACAGGTATCCAAAGTCAGTTTAGCATGTTATGATAACATAGCCTCAAAGTCAAAATACTATGTGATAACTATGTGGGCTGGCAGTATAGCCTAGAGGTTAGAGGAACGAGGTGTAAACGAGCTTGATACATCCAGCAGACCAAACCTGAATTTGATTCTTACAACCTCCACTTGCATATTGTGTGACTTTGAGCAAGTCACTTAACCAACCAGTGCTCCCAGGTTGCCCCTGAAAATAGGCACTTGTGCCTAGTGGGCCTTACCTGGTTACCAAAGACTTAAAAAAAACTACAACTGAAATTATTATGGTCCTTTCAAAGACTGGAACTCAGCGGTTAAGTTCATCTGTTTTTTAATTTTATTTAAGAAGAATCGGGTTTACAACCTTTGAGTCAAGGACTCATTTACAAAGGCACCTCATCGCAGGGAGGGCAGACAAGAAAACAGTGTGAGGTACAACAGTGGTAACATACAGGTGCAATACATGTAACAGTAAAAACACATTTACCACAATGGGTAACAGTCAAAGTTGCACACAGTAAGTTACAATTGAAATAGAGTAGCAGTCCAACGGACATTGTCAGGTAATTGTATAGAATTAGCAGTCCAACAGACATTGTCAGGATAGGAATGTGGCGCGAGGTATCATGCCATCAAAATAAAATTAGGGGCAGTTACAGCTTCGGGCTTCAAATAGGAGGTTATGGAGGGCAACTTTGAAGGGGCCAATTTTGGTGAGATTCATGACGGAGAGTGGGAGGGAGTTGAACCATGTGGGAGCGCTGTAGTGGAAGGACCTTTGGGCTAACGAGGTCTTGGAAGGTGGACTTGACTGCACTTCGAGTGGTAACAGCTGGGGATGCACACCGCAGGGGGTGATAGGCCTAGCAGGGATTTTTTGGCAAGTAGGCATGTTTGGTAGCACAGGTGCTTGTCAAAGGTGAGCAGGTTGGCAGTAGAATAAAGCAGGCAGGTATGAGTGTGGTGGGATGGGCCAGTCAGGAGCCTGCAGACCTTATTTATCGATGTCTGAATTTTGATGAGGGCGGAGTTGTCAGCCGCAGCATAAATAAGTAGGCCATAGTCTACTAAGGACAAGACAGAGGAGTTGATGGCCAGGCGGAAGGCGGTTTAAGAGAGGCAATCTTTATGATGATAGAGAAGGCCAATCTGAGAGTTTATAGCTGAGGATAAGGTATTGATGTGGGTGTGGAAGGTAAGAGCTGAGTCAAAGGTGATGCCCAGGTATTTAGATGACAAACAAAGCAAAAAGACTAGTGCACACCCTCCCTACATAGCATAACATTTAATTTTCAATGTTAAAATGGTTATATTTATTTTCAAATCTCCATGTGAGAGAGGGTCTTCAGATCAATTTCCACTGAGTGCTAGTCATTAATGCCACAGGGCCTCGATTAATTTTCCATCGCCTTAATGGCTACTAGTTAATTTATGAGTATTGTGCTCCCAGCAGGGATTTTGCACATGTCTATGTTATATCCTTCTGGGAGCATGCAGTATAAAGTGAGAAGTTAAATCACTCAGTAAAAATTGCTGGGAGCACAGTATAAAAGCAGTTAGCTAGTAGCCATTGAGGCATTGAAGGTTAGGGACTAAATTGAAGGGCCCCACCTTGACGTTGGTGATTTAGTTCACTCAAATTGGAATTCCAGTCTGAAACTAAAAGGACCCTCTCCTCATATGGAGTTTGAAAGTAAATATAGCCATTTTTGGCATTTGAAAGTTTAAATGTTATGCTATGGGGGTGTGCGCTAGTCTTTTTGCTTTGTTTGTTATTTGTCACCATCTAGCAGCACCCCTTATAAGAAATGTGAATTCCAGTGTGTAGTAATTTAAAGGTTTGAGCAGCTATTTCTGGTTTTATGGTTTTACTTGAGTTTGGGGAGTTTATGGTGCTCCTCTATAGCATGCTCCCTTTAAAATGTCTGTGTTATATCCCTTCTGGGAGCACAATATAAAGTGAGAAGTTAAATCACCTGTGCAAAATCCCTGCTGGAAGCACAGTATAAAAGCAGTTAGCTAGTATGAAACTAAGAGGACCCTCTCCTCACATGGAGTTTGAAAGTAAATATAGCCATTTTTGGCATTTGAAAGTTTAAATGTTATGCTATGTGGGGGGGGGGAGGGTGTGCGCTAGTCTTTTTGCTTTGTTTGTTATTTGTCACCATCTAGCAGCACCCCTTATAAGAAATGTGAATTCCAGTGTGTAGTAATTTAAAGGTTTGAGCAGCTATTTTTGGTTTTATGGATTTGTAGGATGACACCTGTTCGAGGGGGTGTGGATTTCTGGAGAGAATGTGGAGCGGGGTGTTTTTGGCCTTGTTTTGGTGCTGTGTAAAGAGCATGGATTTGGTTTTTTTGAGGTTAATGACCAGCCAGTGGTCAAAGAACCACTTTTTGGCTTGGCTAAAAGTATGTAGTAGGGATTCCTGTAGTGATGCAGGGTCAGGGTGGGAGGCAAAGAGGACAGCGCCATCAACATAGAGGAATAGATTGCCTGAGCAGGAGTTGGGTTGAGTGTTAAGAAAGAGGCTGACTAGAACAGCACCCAGGATGGAGCCCTGGGGGACCCCAGAGCGAACGGGCCGGGAGTTGGATAGAGTACCCCATCCATGTTTGAAAGCTGTGCCATAGCTGAGATACCAGGGCAGTGAGTACAGTAGTTCATGCAATCTGTTCTGTAACTTGAATTGCATGTAACTGTTGTCCTGACTGTTCAGTAACTGCAAACTGCATTGTTTGGCACCATTCAGTACCTTTGATAATTTGATTGTAATTGCTTTTCTAGCCTGCAATCATTTCATTTTGTTATTCTCATACGGTCTCTTATTTCTTTGTTCCTTCTTTGTTTGTTAGCATTTATTTTTAACACTTTTTTCTGCCTTTGGTCTGGAAGGCATCTTTGGTTACTCTCCAGTATTATACTTTCCCTTACTGCACGCTGAGCTTGTTACAACTTGAAACATTTGATTAGGTTTTTCAGGGGATTAATCGATTTCTGGATTGATATCTCATGTTCTGCTGACAGTGCCACCAGAGTATTTTCTGCATTAGTTAGTAAATTAATTAGTTTCATGTTGTTTTGCTAGATATGTCTCCTATCTGTTTTTGTTTGTGTCTTCTCCACTCAGCCTCCCCTCACCCCACCATTTATCCCTATACCTTATCGCCCTTCTTCCCCTACCCTTCACCTCCACCGCATTAGATACCTCTCTCTCGTACCTCCTTTCTTCACCCCACTGCCAGCTATCCCCGTCCCTCTGAACTACTGACAAGGCACTCTGTGGCTGCTTATTCCCCCCCCCGCCCCATAAAGTGTTTTTCTTGTTATTTTAACTTGTACCTATCTTTTAAGTTATTCTGTAAGTTCTCAATCCAAGCTGAATCGTTCATTGTAATGTACCTTTGCTTTCTCCTATTGTTCTTTGTTTTGCCATCTATGACGTGGAACCTTTGTAAAAGAGCTTTCGCTCAAAGGTCTTTTCTGAATCACTAAATAAATAAATAAATAAAATAAATACATTTTTCTGTAGTTTTACTTTTTTTTTACCAGTCTTAATTTAAGTATGTTGTGAAACATTTATAAATTTTTTATAATCACGTTTTGAAAGACTATAGAAATATATGGCTTTGGTGTGGGTTAAAATACTTAATTTCTCATACTTTATGCATGTTCCTTTAAATGCCCAGTATTTAAGTAACATGAGATGCCCTATCTCCAGCCCCCCCCTGAGGAAGAACTCACAGGAGTTCAAAGCACTGTGGTATCTGTCTCTGTTCATTGCCATTTTTTTTTTTTTTGCCACATTAAATTGTATTTATCTTGCCATTTGTCTCTTGCCTTCATTCATTTCTGTGCACCTTTTTTGCATTCCATTTAATTGAGCAGTAGGTAGGTAAGCAGCATCTAGAGAGAGGAGGGATATGATAAAGACTTTTAAATACCTCAAGGGTTTTAATAGGGTCCAGGAGAGGAGCCTCTTTCAGAAAAGAGAATGCTCAAAAATAAGGGGTCATGATTTGAGGCTGGAGGGAGGTAGACTCAGGGGAATGTGAGGAAGTTCTTCTTCACGGATAGGGTGGTGGATGCATGGAACAGCCTCCCCACAGAAGTGGTAAGGGTGCAAACAGAGAATGCATTCAAAAATGCATGGAAACTGCATAAGGAAACTCTTGCAATGATGAGGAAAGGATAAACAAGGGACACGTGGATATATGGGCAGATTAGATGGGCCAGACAGTCCTCATCTGGGGTAACATTCTGTGTATCTATGTAGTTTTTTTTTTTTTTTTAGTATTTATTTATCCCTCCTTTGGCTGCCTGAGCTGCTTCCCCTGTGGGGACATCTACCCACTGCCTGCCTCTGCCGCGGACACCCAGAGTCTGTGGCTCCCCCCCCCCCCGTAGCAGGGCCGCAGGGAAACCGGCTCATAACTCCCTGCAGAGCATAGATCAAGGTGGGTACCATGGCAAAACTGTGGACGGCCATCAAGCCACTCACTTCAGGCACCATTTTTCCTGGTTTTCTTGTCCCGCCAGTGCATGCTCAGACAGTGCCCCCAGTCTCCACTGGGGGACACTGCTGAGCGATGTGTTCCCAGATCCCACCCCCAGAGAGGAGAGCAGTCCTCCAGACACTCAATCCTCTCTGCCCCTGCTGACCCCTGGTGCCCAGACTCTGTTCCCAAGCCTGGATCGCCAGTGTGGGTCGAGGTAAGGCACCAGCGCCTCAGCCCCTCTACGCCACTGGGCCGGCATATCTGTGTAAAGTTGACCAGTCAGTACAGTAGGTGAGCAGGATGCTGGTAACTGAACAGTAGATAAATGAGCAGGATCCATGAAAATCAATCACCTTGGCCAGTCCGGTGGCATGGAGGGCTGAGGTATTGGAAATTTTACTATCTGCCATGCCAGTGACCCAGGTTTGGGAATGGACCAGGGTCATTCGGAGGCCAGCTTGGGGAATGGGGATTGCTATCCTCCTTTGGGGAGGGCTTTTGGCATCTCACTGCAAAACCACCACCTAGAAGAGGCTGGGTGGTGTGACAGGCAAACGTTGTGGGAAGAGGGGCCTACACAGATGCCTGTAAGGTGCACTTGCATCAGCATGTGCACACATGTCACTGCATGTGACTAGGGGAAACAGAAAAATGGAAATACTCACAGTAGCCTCAGGATGATCTCCAAGTAACTGCAGCCCCCGTACCACCCACAGGGCCTGGGGGATCTGGATTTTGCTTCAGGGTAAGAAGTATTGCCCTCTCTCCTCTGGCCTTGCCATGGGTGGGTACATCTATAGGTGACCTCCCCACAGGTAAGTCACTGGAAGTGTGGGTAATGGGGTTTGGTAATGAGGGAGGAAGGAGGTGGTTCAGATCTCAAGCAGTTCAGACCACTACCTCCCTTGCAGAAGGGCAGCAAAAGCTACAGAGTGCCCCCTCAGAACTTGTTCAGCACTCCATGAGACCCATGATCTGTGTTGCACTGGCCTTTCACACACAATTCCACTTCTCTCTTGCAGCTATAATTGCAGCTGAGATGGAGCAGGTACAGGGCAGGGGTGTGAAGCACTCAACACACACATTTTTCTGCCATTTGGAGGCAATGACACTGCGCAATGGACACCCCTGCTGTAGCATCTGTGTGCCCTCCTAACACAGCCTCCCTGATGATTTGTTGGGCTCAAATGGTGCCCCCATCCCACCAGTTTGCTCCAGAATATCATGATGGCATGAAGGGCTACAGGGCATATCTTTACATTTTATTCATTTTTCCTTTATTTACAGTGCCATACAGGGATGCCTCAGTCTTTAAATGACTACTGTATCCCACAAGTTCATGTTCCACATGAAGCAGGGGGATCCACTTGGATGCCAACCCTGACAATCAATCGGATGCTTGGTGCCTGTCCATGCTCCATCCCCAGTAACACCTCTGGCCACTGTGTGGTCCTCTGCACATGTATATTAAGAGGATCATGGCTGTATATCTGTTATTGTGCCTTATCAATCTGGGGGTGCAGAGATTCCAACTGGAATACACATAATAGTGTTGTATCCTGACCTTTTATGGGGATCAGGTCCTTATCCTCTACTACAAACACCAGAATCAAAAACAAAATACCAGTCCCCCGAAAAGACATGGCACATATTAGTATTTAAACAATTTAATAACCTATTGGCTTTGCTTACTTTAAACTCCATGCAAAAAAGGGGGTCCTCTTAGTTTTCAGATTGGAATTCCAAAGTGAGCAAGCTATACCACCACTTCACAGTGGGACCCTTTCAGTATACTCCCTACACTAGCTTCTCAGCTCTGAAATGCATGTAGTGGCTACTCATGAATATAGAGTGCAGCCTGGATTGGCCCAAAATACTTTGCCTAATTGGCTTCTTTAAATAAGGTACTTCCACCCAGGAACATGCACAGGTGGTGGAAGGGAGTATGCTGAAAGGGGTGCCACACCTCTCCAATCAGCATGCTCCACTCTGCATTGCTCACAAAAGTAATTCAGATTTATTTCTGCTAGGGGGTGTTACTGGTGGAGTTTAAAGTAAGAAAAGCCAATAGGCAGTTAAATTGTTTAATTTTGAATATGTACCACATTTTTTTTGGGGGGGGGGCACTGGATGCAACACACCAGTAGCACCCTTCACCAGAAATGTGAATGGCATGTTGAGCAATGCAAAGGTTTTGAGCATGTTTTTTGGTTGTCTTCAGAATTTTAGGAGTTGTGGTACTCCTTTTAGCATGCTCCCTGTCACCACTTGTGTAAATTCCTGGGTGGAATTCCCTTATTTAAAGAAGCCAATTGGGCAATGCAATTTAAGCCAATTTAGGCAGCACTCTATATTTATGAGTAGCCACTACAGGCATTTCAGAGCTGAGAAGCTAGTGTAGGGACTATATAAAAAGGGTCCCACCGTGGAGTGGTGGTATAGCTTGCTCACATTGGAATTCCAATCTGAAAACTAAGAAGACCCCCTTTTTCATGGAGTTTAAAGTAAGAAAAGCCAATAGGCAATTAAATTGTTTAATTTTGAATATGTACCATGTTTTGGGGGGGTGCACTGGATGCCACACACCAGTAGCACCCTTCGCCAGAAATGAGAATTGCATTTTGAGCAATGCAAAGGTTTTGAGCGTGTTTTTTGGTTGTCTACAAACACCAGAAGACTGTTTTCGGTATCAGTAACTTTGTGTGAAGAGTGTCTTCTTTTTCCCCATTAAAGTACCCCTTTGATTTGTTTGCTGTGCTCCTATTAGTGCTTTCTTATTCTTATAGTATTACATTCAGGCTATCCATTAATTTACTGTTCTTTACTATTTTCATACAACTAGATTAAATGGTCACACTTTATTTTAAGTGTCAGTTTCAGTGTAACTGTAGGGTAGGTAATCATTTATTACATACAACATGGGTAATTACACTGTAGTTGCATGTTTGTTGCATGTAACTACATTGCAGTTGCAATGCAGTTATAGTACAGTTACACTGTAACTACAGTGTAGTTAAGGAAACTTGAAGTGTTACCATTTAAATTTTCTCAGATTCTTTGTTTCTTCATGCTAAACAACTGGAGTTCATGTTGTAGCCAGTGCCATTGGATATTCTGTTTTGTTTTGCACTTGTCACTTTATTTGCTATTGTACTTTGGGCTTGTCATTTTTTTTATTGTAGTTCTTACCACCATGACCCCACCCCAACCCCACCCGATCACACATGGAAATGAGCTTCAGCTTAGTGTGCTTTCCTGGCCAACACATTTTAAATGAATAAAATAAATGCTGTTGCAACTCATAACTGTTATATTTTTGACCTCACACCTGATCTGTTGCCCTCCTTTGCACCCTCTCTTCAGTTTTAACATCCTTTTCAAGTTAGAAATTCAGAAAACAAATCAGGGGCCCTGATATTCAAATTCACAAAAAGCGGAGCGGAAAAATTTGCACTGCAGCTTGCAATTGCCTGGGTGCCCAAAGATGCTATATTCAGTCGAATAGCACACCAGCAATATTCAACTGAATAAAGGGCCATGTCTGCCCAGTGGTAAGCCACTCAGCGTTGCCACGACAGGACTCCCAAAGTACACTGCCAGAATGGATAGCGTCAGAGTGCTATTTACAATATTCAAATGGACCCATGCAAATGAGCCCATTGGGCATGCAAGGCATTAAGTGGCCATTTGCATGCCCATTATGGGCTCATTTGCATGAATAGTAAGGCTGGTTGGCGCAATGCTACCCTCCCAATTGCCTGATCCCAGATGTGTAGATATCCCTTTGGTAGTGGTCCCCCCTCCCTCTGATTACCATCCTGTACTATATGTAACTATATCCCTGGTTCTAGTGGTTCCCCTCCCTCTGATCACTGGCCTGTACTATATATAAATATATCAGTGGTGCTAGTAGTTCCCCACACCAATCACTGGCCCATACTGTATAAATATATCCCTGATGCTAGTGACCCCCCCGCTGATTACCAGCCCACACTGTATAAAAATATCCCTGGTGCTAGTGCCCCCGCTGATCGCTGGCCTCTACTGTGATAACACATGAAATCCCTGGTGTGTATAGTGCCCCTCCCACAGTGACCATGAAAACCCCACACTCCCTCAACTTTCCCAGTCTCCTCGGTGCCATGGGTGCATATGGCAACCGGAGCAGCCCTCCACACACCTCCTCAGCCGGCCACCGTATGTCCATGCAAGGAGCATGCCTCTTAGTTAAGGGACAGGGTGATATGCCCTGTCCTATAAATATGGGATGCGCCCCATATCTGGATATATGATGGGTGCCTGAGGAGGTGTGAGAAGGGCAGTGTTGGTCGCTGTATGCACCTGCAGCACTGAGGGGACTGGGAAGGTGATTGGAAGGGTTTCAGTGCCACAGTGTGGGGGGGCACTAGACACTAGGGATTTTTTTATGTTATCACAGTGCAGGCCAGCAATTGGCAGGGGGGACCACTAGCACCGGTGATATATTTTTACTCAGTATGGGCCAGAATCAGTGAGTCTGGGAATCCACTAGCACCAGGGATATATTCATATACAGTACAGACCAGTGATCAGAGGGGGGACCACTAGCACCAGAAATATTTTATATACAGTACAGGCCAGTGATCAGAAGGAGGGGGGAACTACTAGCACCAGGGATATATTTATATACAGTAAGGGTCAGCTTTCGGGGGGGAAACTTCTACCAGGGATATGTTTGGGTTTTGTTTACAGTAGGGCTGGCGATTGGTGGGGGGGGTGACCACTAGCACCAGGGATGTATTTGTATACAGTACAGGGGGACCACTAGCACCAAGCATATAGTTATAGACAGTACAGGCTGGCGATCGGAGGGGGAGATCACTACCACCAGGTTATTTTATTTTTTACAGTAGAGTCAGCATTCGATGGGGGGTGACTAGCACCAGGGAGTTTAAGTTGTACGTTAGGGGCTGGCAATTGATGGGGGTTACAGGGACCACAAGGGTCATTTGTGCTCTCCTAATAGCCAACCAACTAGGTGGCTGCATTACCTCCAGCAGCCACTAGGGTTGCCCAGAGTTAAGTCGGGGTTTTGTGTGATGGTATTTGCACTGTGCAAAATGCCCATACTAAACTCTTTTGTGCAGTGCAAAGCTGGTGAATGAGGGGTAGTGCAGCTATTTGTGGCCATGCCCTGCACCTTGCCCGCATGCATACATTATGTTTTGCATGAGCACTAACCTTCACTGCCCCCACAACAGCCCCTTTTGAATATGGGGATCCAGTGCAAACCCCTGTTTGTATGGGCAAAGACCCATTAGCGCCCACATAAACCATTGAATAGTGGGCCCCTGGTGTATTGCATGGAATACCAGATTATGAATTTTGGCATTTCATATGAGAATCTGGTATACAAACCCATTTTTTGTATACCATTTTTTCACTTTTGTATTCTGAGAAACATATAATACTAATGTGTTTAATGGTATAACTGAATAAAAATAATTAAAAGTATATAATGTCTGTATAATTACTGGCTTCCATTTTTTTTCATAGAGAAAGCCGGTTATAATTTGCCATTATAACCAGCTCAGCTGGTTATAACGGCAAACACACGCCGGATTTCCCTGTCACCACACACACGCCAGTCACTGGTCTTTCTTAACTGTAGAGCTCCATAGTACCTCAGTGTCCCTCGCTGTCAGCGGCAACTTAATTTTCTTTTTTATTGAAAAAAAAAAAAAGAATAGCCAGGATCGAAAACGAAAGGGAAACATTACCACCATAGGAGTTCCCCTGTCCGCATACATGCGCTGCCGCCAGCAGATCTCCAAACTCTTTCAACCCGAAGGCTGCCCAGAAGCCGCCAGTAGTAAGTTAAATCAAAAAATAAAACTACAACAAATACAACAAAATATTTTTTTCCTCGACCGAGTGAGACACTGTTAAGGTGGCAGACTACAGGAATGCAAAATCCTGACTGGTCCATGGCTGCCTGAAAACAGTCTATTTGCTTATTTTCTATAATTGCTGAAGCGAAAAAATGCAAGCCAGCAATTATAAAATAAGAATATAGTGGTGGGAGAATTGATTTTACATTACCTTTGTGGGATGTTTTTAAACCCCCGGCTTCACCCTTGGGGTTTATGTAGCATCCCACAACTCGCGTGTGTGTAAAATCTCGTTAAACACACCACCCCATATATTATTCTCTATGTATCATTTATAAATATTTTACTTAAACTTTTCATTTTTATTAAAGTGCACACATTAGCTTTTGCCAAGCATAGCTGATATTTTTTAAAAGACCAGTTGAAACATCGTTCTTTTTATTGGTGTCCCTTTCACACAGCCAATACAACATTTCTCACTGGAGTTCATTTTGGTTGTGTTGCAGTGTTTGTTTGTTTTTAGGCATCAAACAAATTTACTGGTTTTGTTTTCCAAACATTGTCATTGAAAATGTTATTGTTCGGCATATGCCATTACATATTCAAACAAGAATAAAATACAACAAATATTATTACAAACAGAAGGGAAAAGAAAAGGGAAAAAAATACATTAAAACATGTACAAAATGTAGTGTTCCCTTTCGCAGAGCATACATAAAGAACATTGATATCATGCTCTGCAAGTCTTCAATAATGCATTTCTTCAATTGAATTCTATTTGAACAATAACTTATACAATGAAGATATACAATTGGTTAATATATACAGTACATAAGGAAAGATGGTCCCCTAAGAACATGCAAACTGCACTTCCTACCATAGTAATCGCAAATCCTAGTGCATAGAGAGTCACTTGGACAAAAATGGTGAGAGTCTGGGTGTCATAATAAGTAATAGTGAAATCCAGAATCAGCACATTAGCAAATGCAAATAATTGCATGCAATCTGAACTAGCCAGACGTCACTATGAACAAAAAAGTACAATATATGACTCAAATCTAGACATATACAAATATTTCAGATAGAAATATTCAGGCTTCTCATATAGAGGCAGAGCTTTGTGGTATAATGTCATTCAGGAACTCAACTGGCTTTGTATTTTCCCAATGCATTTAATTGTATAAAAATAGCTAGCTAGTTGATTAAGTATAAAAATATTCTGTACTGTCACTAGAAAAGTTACAGGGTCATCCAGTAAGCAAGAGAGCACAGCTAAGAGTGGGTTAATCCTAATCTGCCTCATTCTATTATACCATGGGCAAAATAGCAGAACATGCCGCAGATCCTCTGCACCCCCATTAGAACAGGAAGAATATTTATTTTATTTAGTTTTTGCTAACCGGGTAGGTGCACTAGCCATAAAATAACTATTTTCAGGCACAATCCAGGAGAGTACAACAAAAAGAGAACAGTTGAACAACAGCAACATGGGTACAATAATACAAATAGAGGAACAGTACAGCAGTGCTACAAAAATACAATGGGTAGAAACAACAAAAAATAATGGCAAGCATTATACAGATAATGGCAGTAAGATACATAATAAGTGCAGAAACCATGGACCCGACCTGTGGAGTGAAAGGGTTAATAAGATAGTACGGTTATATAGAGAGAAATGTGAGGAATGTTCAAACATAACAAGAAAGACTGACATAAGGAAGGTCAGGGGTGGTAATTGGCAAAACAACAGTGGATGGTCAGCAACAAGGTTCGAGAAGGAAGAGAGCTAGTAGTCAGGAAGTTATTTACAAAGAGAAGGAAAAATAGGGGGAAGGGAAGAGGAGACAGTTTTGGAGCTGGATTAGAGCAGGGGTGACATTACTGGTAAGTCTCAGGAGCTTCAGGTTGGGTCAAAGCATGTACAAGCATCAGCTAAGGATAGATAATGACGATATTCACTTTTAAATCCAAAGAGAGACTGAGACAGCCGGAGGTTGAGTGGAAGAGCATTCCATAGCCTGGGAGCAGAGAATTGGAAGACCCCTGTGCCTTTAGTCGTCTGACATCTCGGAACATAGAGCAAGGATTTGTCAGCTGATCACAGGCCATGGGAGGATGGCTGAGGGACCAGCAACGCCACCAGCTGGGATGTTTTTTTTTCCCAGATGATCGAGTCCATTAGTGATCCAAGGTAGTATTGTCTACTGGCAGAGGGTGACAGCCAGTTCAGATCCTTATAAAGAAGGCAGTGATGTTTGAGTTGAGGCGAGGAAGAGGCAAATCGGCATATATTGTTATAAGTTACGTCCCATTTTAGTAGGGAGGTTTTACGGGCAGAGGTAAGAATAGAGGCACCATAAGTAAGGGTTGGGAGCAGAATACCTCGGGCAATTGCTAATTTGACTGAGGGTGTAAGCATGTAGCTCGTTTTGTAAGCTACTCCTAGTTTCAAGTTTACAGCTTTGCATGAGGACTGAATGTGAAGATTAAAATCCAGGGACTGGTCCAGGAGGATCCCAAGGTACTTGAAGGAAGTAACATTTTCAAGTGGAAATCCTCCTGGGTGAAGAACCTCCAGCAAACTAGAACAGGTCTTAATCTTCGGTGCAGAACCTAGGAGCGTGGCTTTCATTTTCTTTTCATTTAGTACAAGCTTACGGTCTAGTAGCCAGTCTAAGACCTAATTGAAGTCTGAAGTAAGTGATGTGTTTATGCAGGCAATGCTAGAAGAACTAGTGTAGGTGATCAGGTCATCAGCGTAGAGAATAGCTGAGCAGGATTCCAGGACCTCAGCTGCATTGTTGATAAAAATTGAGAACAGAAGGGGCCCAAGGATAGAGCCCTGGGGGATCCCAAGGTTGATAGTAGACGTGTTGGACAGGGAGGAGTTGAATTTGACAGCTTGCGACCTGTTTGACAGGTAGTTACAGAACCAGTCCACAACAGGGGTAGAGAAATGGAATTTATGGAGAGTGGAGAGAAGCAGGGGATGGTCTACAAGGTCGAAAGCCTTAGTGAGGTCAATGAAGATGGCACCTGTGAGTTTTCCAGAGTGCATGTTGGACAGAATATCAGTAGTTGGTTGAAGAAGAGCCGTGGTGGTGCTATGACCTTTTCTGAAACCATGCTGAGTGTCTGAGAGGAGATTGTAGCGTGTAAGGTAGTCAATGGTCTGTGATGCAACTATTTTCTCTAGGATCTTGTTAAGGACAGAGAAAATTGCTATAGGTCTGTAATTGGCCATGTCCTTTGGGTCACCTTTTTTAAAGACAGGCGTTACTCTTGCAGATTTCCATAGGTCTGGCACAGTGCTATGGAAAAGGGATAAAGTGTAGATTCTGACAATCGGAGAGGCAATGAGTGGAGCAGCCAGCTTAAAAAGACGAGGTTCCAGTGAGTCAGAACCAGAGCTGGTATTGGCAGATATGGATCTCAGTAATTTCAGAACTTCTGCTCTTGACATAGCATTGAAATAGAATGGTGGCGCTGGAGAAGCATCATACGATAGGGCAATATGATGTCTGATGGGCATCAGAAACGTATGCAACCCTGACATATAGGACACTGCTTGGAAACCATTAAAATTTATAACAAATGAAAGCATATCAGACATCATTTGAAACGTACCAGGGAGAAAACTGTAAATGCTGATCAATAAGTCGGATCTTATTCTTGACGCACTTCTTATACTTCAAACTAATCATAGTTCCCCTTTTAACATAATTATCTAAATAAAAGAGCTCATAGTCTTTCAAAATAGTCATAATATATACTAGTCAAAATAATCATTGCATATACCAACCAGGGAGATTTAATATTGTACTGTTCTAACCATCTCTCCTTCTCCGTAAGTCATTGTCTAAGAAGACTGCCCTTGGGAAGTCTTGTGATTATTAGCCAATACCCCAAAATTAGGGCATCTGCTGGAGTTTCAAAGCTGGCCAGCCCTAATTCAGCCATAATGAAGATGCAGGAATAGAATTATTTAGTCCAAAGAGGATTTAACAAAACGGAGTGATTTTTTTTCTAATTCTAGGACCTTTTAGGGTGCCCATATGTCAGTTCCATTAAGAGTCTGTGAATTACATGTTGCTAAAATAACCTTAATAAATAGTCTGATGCTATCCCCACTGTATTTAGCATTAAATCTCTTCAGACCAAGAAGTGTTTTTTAGTTTTTGAAAGTGTATGTACGAAATGTGCATTCTAAGAACCATTGGATGCAAAATGTATACCCAAGTATGGCTAACTAAACACAGCAGAGGCAGTCTTATTACCTACCCTCCAGTTGTAAGTCTTAGTACTACAAAAAACACAGTCTGAGTTTTTTAATACTGACTGGGAGATCTAACTTCTCTGATTCACAGAACAAATTGTTCCGTTTTTTTTCTTTTTTTTTTTTTTGAATCTAATTGTGCTAAGGAAAAAAGACCAAGTCATCAGCATAGGCCAGAAGAGGCACTTCCACTAAGCCAGTCCCTAGTGAGTCAGAAATGACAGGCATAAGTACCCTCAGGAAACAATCTATATACTATTAAATAATGTTGGGGCCAAGCCACAACCCCAGTGCACACCTTTATTTGTTGAAAACCTCTGTGAAACATTGCCACCTATGCCTACCCTGACTCTTGCCCAAGTGTAGTTATATAAAGCAGAAATTATAGCGATGAGACCTCGGTCAATACCTATATCACACATTAATTGCCAAAGTTTAGACCAAGAGATGGAATCAAATGCAGATGAATAATTTACAAATGTCACATACAACTTCTGTTCACAGATCAAGATATTTCTCCCATAAATGTCTAAAGTAAAACAGTTACACAAGGTAGAACACCGTTCCATAAAGCCAAACTGCAAAAAAGATAGTCCCTCATTATAGAAATTTGCTCATGCAACCATGAAAAATTATTTTACAAAATATTTTGGAGGAAATATCTAATAAGCTACTTGGCCAATACATACATGGATCTGATTTACTGCCTTTTTAAAGATGGGAACGATCTCTGCCCTGCACCATGAGTCTGGAAAAAAACTTCTTTAATACATTTATTAAACAATAGCAATACAAAATCAGACTACAAAAGGAGAGATATTAAGTAAACCTCAGTAGGAATAAGATTAGGACCAGGGGGCCTTCTTAGTTTTCAAAGTAGTGTCAGTGGCTCAGTAGGTAGCACACTCGCCTCTGAGGCCGGGAGATCAGAGGGCTGTGGGTTCAGTTCCCACATCTGGCACTTGGGTTAATATCCCAGTACTGACACTGTAATGCAGCATGAGAGGGGTGCTGCATTTCTGAGGTGCTGTCTTTCGGATGAGACGTTAAACCGAGGTCCCATCTGCCTGGATTGGCTGTAGTTCAGGTGGATGTTAAAGATCCCATGGCACTTATCGAAAAGAGTAGGGGAATTTCCCCGGTGTCCTGGCCAAATTTCCCTCATTCACTAAAAATACCACCAACAGCTTAATCTGGTTCAAGGTCAGTTGGCATTCATCTGTATCCCCCTCCCCCGGGTCGTGCCTGAAAATAGGCAGGATTTGTCTAGTGCACTTACCCGGTCAACAAAAGCTAAATAAAATAAAAAAGAACTAGCTGCACTCGAAACTTCCAGAATGTTAACAGGCCAGATAGCGTCAGTGGACACTAGGTCAAGTGAATAATTTTGCAAAATCTGATTGAAAAAGAGTGAAGAAAAATGTTCTATCCATACAACAGAGGAAATATAAGTATCAACACAGGCGCCAGGTTGTATGGGCCCTTGGGGCATTGGCCCCAGCAATGTTTATTGGCCTGGGCTGAGCCCCAGCAATATTTTGCCAGATGCTGCCTTTTTCCACCCTGGATTCTCTGTGCATACACCCTGATTGCTGCTGTGACCTCGGTGGTGCCGCGCCTGGGCTGTTTAATTGGCTGGTGCCAAGGCGCTGGTATTATTTAAAATTGAAACCTTTTGCTTTGCCTGCTTGGTTTGGCAATCCCCCCCAAAAAATAATTGTGATTGGTTGGCAAGAAGTGGTATTTACTGCACTGTGATTGGCCGGGGGGTCTTATAGGCGTGATATGCATGCGTGACAGTCTGGGCAATTCTGTGAGTGAGGAGGCGGCGAGGCATTCAGGCGAGGGCCATGTTTCCAGTTCATTTCATTTCCATTGTATCTGCATTATTCATGCAGTGAGCCAGCCTAGAAATAAGTAGTAGTCGTAGCCTCGTAGAAGAGGTGGTGGTCCAGGTGCCGGAGAGGGAGAGCAAGTGCCAAAGACTGCTGCGGTGGTGGTGTGGCAGAAGTCGGCTCAGCAGTCAGCTGAGAGTCAGGAGAGAGACAGTCCAGGACCGGGAGTCGGCCAGTTCGGAGTCCAGGATGGTCACAGGACACACACAACACCCACAACTCCAGGCAGCAAGTTGCAAGGAAGGCCAGCAGACTAAGCTGAGAAGCAGCAGA
This sequence comes from Neoceratodus forsteri, assembly GCA_016271365.2. Classification (NCBI taxonomy): domain Eukaryota; kingdom Metazoa; phylum Chordata; order Ceratodontiformes; family Ceratodontidae; genus Neoceratodus; species Neoceratodus forsteri. The sequence goes on along the minus strand of CM028132.1, from coordinate 806,400,742 downwards.
CTAGCAGTGTGTGCAGTGCTGCAGCAGAGAAGGGGCTGGGGAGTAGAATGAGTGGGTCGGGTGACTCGAGCATGCCAGGTGGCTAAGGGTTGGGCTCAAGAGTCTGATTTAGACAGGTGGCAGGCCTACAACAAGTAGGTGGGTGTCGGTCACCAGGTGGTGGGGTTGCCTTGGTGAGGAGGGTTGGGGTCCTTCTTCAGTCCAGGCAGCCGGTGGCAGCACAGCACCAGCAGAGCAGCCAGCAGCAGGTCAGTTAGAGCCTCGGAGGACCAAGGTGAACAGTAGGAGGTCAGAGGAGAGCACAGTGGTTGTGCCGCATCATCCCCAACAAAGGTAGGCAGCTGCCAGAAGGCTAGGAGGACAGGCATTGTTTCTTTTCTTTATCTTTGCAATTGCATTTGGCCATTAAACCAGGAGGAACTCTACTACTGTACTGTAATGTCATTATGTGCAATTTAAATAAATACCATCCTACAGTTTAAGACGGAAGGCTGGACTGCACTGCATGCCATTTTCACAGTTGCATGGCCTTTTTGGGTTGGGGCCTTGAGAGTTATCAGAGCATCTGAGCAGATGCCCAGCATTTAATTTAAAATGTAAATTTGCCAGCCATCCCATGGCAACATCAATGGGGTCAGCACTGATTCAACAAACTGAGTACACAGTCTGGGATTTTAATAAGGGAGCTCCCTAGATTGGTTAAAAGGGAAATATTGGTATGCAGAAGATGGCAGCAGCCTTCAGTCCAGAAGGTTACCAACTTTAAGCTGCACAGGGCATTGTGGTTGTGGTGTGATGGCAAGCTGAGTGTGAGGGCTGCACCTGTGGGGACCTTTTTTAGTGGCAGTGCAGGCAGCCCCAGTAAAGTTTATTTGGCTGCTCATAGCATGCAATAATAACTACATGTGGTTACGATGATGAAGTCTGCATAAGGCACCAGACGACCAGTCTGTTGGCTATGCATTACCTCATTTGCATTAACTCTAAATGAAACAGTGTTTTTGTTGAAGCCATTTCTCATTCTTGTCTCTGAAGAGTATCAGTGCATGCTAATTGTTGGAGTAGTGACCACAGTGGGAAGGGGAGGTGGGCAGGTACAATGTCCTGGGGGGTTGTGCTGACCAGTCATTAATCTCTTTCTGGGCAGAGGCACGATACAATTCCTGCTATTTGGATGGGATATGCCTTCCACCCCAACTAGTAACGAAGAAAAAGAACCCAGGAGCCACCAAAACATTGATGGCATCCCTGTGGTGGAGAAAGGTAGTGGCATCCCCTACCCTTAAGTCAATTGGTAGGAGGCACACCCTACAGGGGCTCTACATTTACATGGTATTGACAGGTGGATTGAAGTTCTCAAGGTATAAATCCAAAGGCACAGTATATCATGGACACTTGCACTTTCTGTCCTTTACTAGGAGCTGTGAGCGTTGATCTTGTCAGATACATAGATACTGTACATAGATACAGAGACACTGTCGGCAGATAAGGGCCTATGGGCCACCCAGTCTTCCCATTTGAACTTGTTAGTTCCCGCTATGTTTTTCTAAAAGTCTGTTGCTCCTTGCCCCTGGTCTCCAGAATTCTCTTATATCTATTCAATGCATTCTTAAATCCTGTGATTCTTTCAGCCCTCAGCAGCAGCAGAACGAACTGCTAATGTAATATTCTGAGACTATCTGTTATCTTGTCTGTTTTAACTTATTTTTTGCCAAAGCCAAATAAAACATTAACACCTATTTTTAGACAGTATGGAGCTAAGCATTCTAGGGACATGCTACTGGGAACAGCATGGTGGTCACTGGTCAATGCCACCTGGCACATGCCGTTAATCTAATGTCAGCCTAGGGGCACGCTGTATATACTGCTGTGCCATGCAAAAGAGGAATTCTCCCTACATACAGGGTACAGCTCTATATACAGTGGTTCTGAAAGTGCTAAATGGCCAAAACTGCATTACCTTTACCATAGTGATACTGCATAGCAGTGCAGCATGTTGCCTCCCAGTTTCTGATCATCAATCCAATCCCCGAATGCCTTGTCTTTCTTGTGCAGATCCATGGCATCTACTGGTCCCACACCCCTAAATTGCCATTCTGATCCCTCATGAACATGTTATTCAATGTCCCCTGGCATCTTGTGGACCCCGGGCACCACATCCTCAAGTCACTGGTCTGAACCCAAATAACCCTTTATCTCAATAATCCCTTGTGTCTAGTCACCCCCCCTTAATTGCCAGTCCAAACTCAAATAACCCTTTATGTCAAAGATCTCTGGCATCTAGCAGTCACCTCACCCCACTCTGACCATTGGTTTGAGCCCAAATATCCCTGCCATCTGCTTCCCGCCCCTCAATCATCAGTCTGAACCACCCTCCCCTTCCTTCTCACACAGGTCCCTCCAGCCCCCTTCCCTGGGTGTTCCTCCCCTTACCCAAGCTGGCAGCTTCCATTGCGTAACTGTGGCTGGCACAGCCCCTCCTCTCTTTACCTCTGCCTTCTGCTGTGCTGTGCTGTCTGAGAGATGGGGAGTGAGCTTGCCTCTGCTGTGGAAGCCGCTGTTCTACAGTAGGTGAGCACTTTCTCCCTCCCTATTACTCAGACTGTGGCTGGCCAAGAGGGTGAGTGGAGGGGCTGTGCCAGTCACCTCACCACCACTGGGAGGGGGCTGCCAACTGGGGTAAGAGGGGACACAGGGGAAGGGGCAGAGAAACCTGAGTGAGTAGGATGGGGAAGGGGATATGAACTAGCAATCAGTGGCTTTATTGACAAAAGGGTTATTTGGGCTTGGACTTACAAATCTGGAGTGGAAGGACCACTAGATGCCAGGGATCATTGAGCTTAAGGCTCTTTTGAGTTTGAAAAAGCAGTGATTGGGGGTGGGGTGGATCCCTACACACCAGAGATGAGGGATCTATGAAAGTAAGATTATTTTGATTCAGGCAGCTGATCTGGGGGGTAGGGGGCAAGCACAGATCCACACAATGCCTTCATGCAATCATGCACGGTACACTGTGTGTGGAGCTGCTAATAAGCAGATAATGGCATGAAAATCGCTCCTTAGTTGACGCATGGCATGGCATATGTGTGTATTAGCATGCTGGTTGCTGAATATGGCTCATATATGCAAGGGCAAAATTCAATTTGGGATCTCCTGGGGCCAGGGTCTTAACACGCAGACACCCACATTGTGATACAAAGTGCTCTGCTCCGAATTACCCCTGGTGGTGGTGGTGGTGGGTTGACCTCAGACCCCCAGAACCCTGATGGTTCACCTCTAATCCCTGGGCCAGGGGGTGGGGCCTTGACCCCTGACCCCTGGGCCCCACCAAAAATTTTACAAACCCTGCTCCTATGAACACAATCCAAAAAATTCGAAGTTCACTTGGCAGCAAGTTGCCAAAAGGCTCTTGTATCATTTCTAGAGGCATCATTTAATATGTTGCTCCACTGTCTGTAGTAATAAATCTGTTTTTTGCTTTGCAGAAAATGTTTACACAGCTTACGATCAGCATTCAAATCTCTACAATTAGCTTTAGTGGGATTTCTTCAGGTTTGTCTAATCTTTATTATTAGGCTTTTCTTTTTCTTTTCTACATTGTAAATCAAACCAACCACTGTTCTTCTTTCCTTTTCTTCCAGAAACTATATACAGAATTGAGTAAATCTTGGTATAAAAAAATCCAATTGATCACACAATTCAGCTGCAGATAACAAAGAAAAGTACTGAAGAAGACATTTTTCTAAATGAGGAATGAGAGTCTGTTCCAATTTTAGGGAGAGGTCATTATTCCAGTGTACTCTTTTCCTGTTTCTAATCACAGTATTCAAAGGGGTAGTTCTTATTAAGTCTACCTGCTTCTCTTTGCTGCAATCAGCTTCCAATAAAGCTCACTTAACAGAAACTGGAAAATGATCACTCTCATCCCTACATATGATCCTAAAGATCTTCCATGTTTCAGCTGGCCCATCCCAGAGAGCAAAATCTAAACTGATACGCCTAAAGAGGAAATGTAGGTCCATTCACCATGTTTATCTCCAGGAAGGTTACCATTTAACAACTAGAAATTATAAACCTGCATGAACTGAATAAGGCTTGTCCCAAGTGTTTAGTTTTGTAACACGAGAATTTCTTGGTAGCAAAGAGGTGCTACAACATAGCACACCTAAGGCTGTGTTATCCAGAAGTCCATCAAAGCCACCAATCCTGGTACTCAAATCACCTAAAACAAGAATGGGTAGATTGGAATATTTCACATATAGGTCTTTAAAAAGATATCCCAATATTGCCCAAGTATCAGACAGAGAATATTTTGAAGTATAGAGAGGAACGTTTATATTGAAAATAATAAATCCAAAATTAAAAATCATAATACAAAGAACAATACAAAATTCAGTAGATATAATAAGAGACAAAGAAATATTGTTGTCAGTTCTAATAAAGCAGACCAGGCCACCAGAGGTCCTAACCATTTGTTTAGCTTTTCTTGTCAGAATTTTATATAACAAAAAATGATTTATCATAATATCCTGGCCCTTAATGTATCATGTTTCTTGCAAGCATATTATACTGAAGACAGACAAAAAATCAAATTATTCTCTGTGCCCCATTTAGAACCGAGGCTAGCAATATTCCAAGAAATTATGTGATCAAAAAGGAACTTGAGACTTTTCATTTTTTTGCTCTGCAAAAGTATTAGTAACTAACTCTATCCAAAAGATAGGCAATGATATCCAGCTGATAAATGGGATCTGTTCATAATAGGGGCATTGTAAATGGTCAACTCAGTCAAAGGTGGAGAAATACCATGAGACAAAGTATTAACTTTGCAACAATTATTTGGTATTTAACCGGCCCGGTGGCGCTGAGGGTTGAGGCGCTGGACACCACACCTCATGCTACCCCGGTGACCCGGGTTCAGGAATGAGCACAGTCCACCGGGGGTCGACAGGGGAGAGAGAGGATCAAGCGTCCATAGGGCTGCTGTTCTCTCTTGGGGAGGGATCCAGGGGCTGCCCGGTGTGGCAGCGGCCCCCCCTGTGGAGACCGGCAACACTGCTATGCACATGGGCTTGCTATCAAGTGAAGGGGTAGATGTCAGGTGGCTGTCTTCCGGACGTGGGTGGGAGCACCCACGTCTCGGGCTAGGACGGCACTGCACGTCCCACATTGGGGGGCATAAACACTACAGAAAACCCCTCTGGTCCAGACAAGCGATGGCCCTCCCTGAATCACGCTGCCACATGCCCAACACTGGAGCCCTTCCATTGCCCCTTTGATCTCCTTGGGCCCTATGTCCCCGCGGGGGGCTCGAGGAGAAACAGTATTGTCCTTGAGGATGGCAGGGCTCACAGTGGGTAGTAGAGTGGTACTGGCCAGTGGTGAGGCCTGACAGAGTTCTGGCTCTGGGGGCGATAAAGAGAGTTACAAAACAAAAACATACAAAAAAAAAAATGATTTGGTACAGCATAGATACACAATCTACAGTACCTAATAAACTACTTTTAGCCAGCACCCTTTATGCAATTTCATTGGTTGTGGATGTCATGTCAGCTTGTGCACCATCCAGGTCCCCCCCATCTCATTACTTTGATTGTCCCTTTACAACCTAATGGAATTTGAGGATAAATTGTAAAAAAACAGAACAAAGTAATCTAGTTTAGCTATCATTAATTTCATCACGAAGTCTCCTCAGTACAAAAATACGCACATTGAGAAGAGTTATAAAAAAGGATTATTGTTAAAGGCTGTCTTCTGCCTATTTAAGTATGTCAAAATAAGATTGTGTCTCTCTAGCAAGTGCCATTATTCCAAAAACAATTAGCAACCCTATGGGCAATACACGTGATTTGCAAACAGTCCTGGTCATATTCATCTCTAATCACAGTAACATCTTGAATATCACCTTCATTTATCTGCATATCCATTTTACTTTGAAACAACTGTATAACAGAGTCCTGGGGTGTAGTGTCTGCAGAAATGATTTTCCTATTAAACCCATATGATCCAAGAAGACCACAATTCTTTGCTCCTGGAGTAAGCCCCAGGGCACTAGCAGTTTGTGACGAGACAACATAATCGGAAGGTAAGGAAGCTACCTCTTTCAAAGTATTAATATCCTTTTTGCCATTTTCTTAATTATTTTCAGCCAGCTATAGCTTCTGAGAATAAGTATTCAGATCTAGCTAATCAGGGGCCAGATATTCAAAACTCTGCCAGGCACAAACCGATAGCAGTGCGTTTACAATGGATTTGCACCAGGCTGCCAAATTCAAAAGACCAAATAGTGCCGATAAAAGGTTAGCGCTGGTGCTAAAAGATAATATATGCACAATGCAAAGTGAGGGGTAGGGTCATGCATACAGGTGCAATGGTATATTCAAAATTATAGCGCTGTGCTGCGCTATGGCCACTAGCATCACATGCAGCACAGTGCTAGTTACTACCTATAAAAAGGATGTCTAAACTCAGGGCAAACTACAGAGGGGACTGTGGACAGAGCAGGAAGCAGTCAGCAACAACTCTTGGATCATCCATCTCATGGGACCCATGCTGGAGGAGGAAGAGACCAAGGACACCCTGGGCCACTCCGGAGGCCTAGGAGACAATATGCTGCACACAGGATGTACCAGCCCAGATGTCATTCGAGACACTGACAGATGACCACCTTGTGGGCTGGAACAGACTAAACAGCAGCATGCTGAGGCAGCTTTGTGAGCTTCTGCATGAGCAGCTTCAGCCTACCACCCAATGCAGTCATGCCATGTCAGTTGAGCAGAAAGTAACAGCTGCGATGTGCTGTCTGTCCACCGGCACCTTCCAGACCCCAGTTGGAGATACCATCGGCATGTCACAGTCTGTAACATCGTGCCTCCTGGCCCAGTTCCTGGATGTCCTGCTGCCACATTCTGGTGAATTCATCATATTCCCCAACACAGCAGCTGAGCACAGAAAAAACATGCAGCAATTCTATTAGGTTGTGCAACTACCAGCTATACTCGGTGCCATTGACTGCACCCATGTTGCCATCCATGCACCATCTGGTGAGGTGGGGAACACCCTCCTCAACAAGAAGGGGTACCACTCCAAAAATTGCCAGGTGGTGTGTGAAGCAGCTGGGTGCACCATCAATGTCCTTGCATGGTTCACTGGCAGTGCCAACAACACCTTCATCTGACACCAGTCACAGCTGTGCCAGGTCTTTGAGGAAGGCAGAATACACAGTGGATGCCTTGTTGGTGGGTACCATCAGCAGGCATAGCCACAGTTCCCACCCCAATGGTGGGACAGTGCCAGAAGATAGCACAAAAAAAGAGGTAATGAGGGGTTGAGAGATGAGGGTGCACAGGTGTACAGAAAGACCGGAACAGCAGTGAACCGGGTGTGTGACACAATATACACAAGCTAACCACTGTGAATGATTCCACAGGCAACAGTGCCTATCCCCTGAGACCCTGGCTCCTAACCCCAGTCATCCAGCCTGCTAACGTGGCCGAGGAAAGATATAATGAGGCACACATCACAACCAGGAATATCAAAGAGTGGGTCTTTTGCATGTTAAAAATGTGGTGGCCAGCCAGGTGGCTCTGAGGGTTGAAGCGCTGGATGCCACACTACACGCCACGCTGGCAACCTGGGTTTGGGAACTAGCCCGGGTCGTTGAGGGTTGGCAGGGATGGGGAACGATTGAGCATCCCACAGACTGCTCTCCTTCCCCAGGGAAAGGGGATTTCACCATCCGATGCACTGGTGACCTCTAGCAGAGGCTGGAGGCACCACAGTGCATGGCCGCAGAATGCAGGGGACTAAAGCTGCAGTAGACATCTGTCAGGTGTGCACGGAAGCGTGCACATGCCGAGCGGGATGTCATTGCACATCCGAGCTTCAGTGAGTAAACTAAGTAAAATCTCCCTATTGGCAAGTGAAGTGACAGCGACCATCAGTAACCCAAGGCCACACGTCCAATGTCGGTCGTTCCTTCGTACCTCCCCCTGGGGATCCCAGGGCCTCTCTGAGGGGGTCTGGAGAGAACAGGGGTCCTGAAAGCAATGTAGATAGTGGAGGATGGTTCAGGCGGGTGGTGGAGCTGCTGAGCTGGGCATGGAAAACTGAGAGATGCCCTGAAGGTAGGGCATAAAAATAGAGTCCACAAAAAAAAAAATGTGGTTCTGATGCCTGAACAGATCTGGTGGTGCCCTACAATATGACCCTCAGAAGGTATGCCACATTTTCCTTGCCTGTTGCATGTTGCGCAACATGGCATTAAATTGTGGAACACACCTACCAGAACCTGAGGAACATGCAGATAGTGATAACAAGCCAGAGGTCCAGAGGATAGTGAAGCAACTCAATAGGTGGGACCCACGGATGGCCAGGAGGGCCCAAGAACACAGGGCCAACATCATCAGGACACTGACGGATAGGCAGGTGACTGAAAACAACATAGATAACAGACATGTTTAAATGTGTATTTACAGTATAAACAGTAGAATGAGAGATACAGCATGGTGACAGAAAAACAAAGCCGATGTGATATAATTCTGATGCCAAAAGTGCCAGTAACTGTATGTGCAGTATGTCCATAACCAGTCAAGCAATGTAGTGCAATATATATATATATATATATATATATATATATATATATAAGGATACTCAGGACTGTCTGGTGAACATGATGTAAATATCATCAATGCATGTAAATCCCGGCCATAAACAATATCATGTTACAATAACCCAAATGGTAACATTCCAAAACAAAATGGATGGCACACAGGTAATACAGGGAATGTGGTGGTATGTGGCCATGTACATAAAGGGGCAGGGTGCTGGTGTGTGAAGGTTGCAAGAAGGTGTGGCACACACATGGCATCATTACCGTCTCCCAACAGGGACCCTCACAGACTCCCTACTGTGGTAGCGAGGGGGGGGACTGCAGGTCAAGCAGCCAATAGACAACGACTGCAGGGACAGGAAGACCCTGGGATGATCACAGCCATGGTGTGTGCCATGTGTGGCCTGTGAACACCACCAGCCAGTGCTCCATGGACTGCCCAGGGATGATAGTGTGGCAGCGGTGCTGGCAGACCCTGACCTGCCACTCTGTGTTGTGGAGCCACGCGGGAGGACACTCCCGCCAGGACTACACCATGTGATGGAGGTGCACAGCTGGTCAGCCATCCCAACATCTCTCACCACGGCTGAGAGCTCCCTCACAGCTCCAGTGAGGTCACCATACTGTATACCTGATGGAGGGAACCGAGGTACTGTGCACCCTCTCCCAGTCACATAAGGTCGGCATGCACAGCCTCCCTGAAGTGGGCAAGTTCATGCCGTACCTCTCTACAGAGGTCTTGCAGCTCCCACTGTGCAGCAGTCTGTGAGTCCACTACAGAGCATAGTAGCTGCTGGGCCCTAGATCCATCTTGTCCCTGGACAGTGGGTGGAGGTGGGTGGGGGTGATCAGAGGGGTGTGAGTGTCCCACACACTGTGTGGGTGTCTACCATACCACCTCACTGTCCGCTGAGGCCTGCATGTTGTGTGTGTGGGCTGCTGGGCCAACAACATGGATCCCACAGGTGGGTGACTCATAAGCTGCATGGTGTATGTGTGGCTGCAGACATGTTAGCCTCACCTATGGCTGTGGTTGTGAAGGTGGTGATGCAGGTTGTGGCAGTAGTGATACTGAGGGTATACACTACAGGGTACCCTGGCAGCACCAAAGGTGCTGGTTGTCTGGTGGGTGATAGTGCAGAGGCTGCTGTAAGGCCACTGCTGTCAGCCCCTGACATGTCCCCCAAGGCTAGTCCTATGTCTGACAGTGAAGACCCCCTTCCCAGCTGGCACAGCCATCAAAGTAATCTTGGGTGGAGATGTAGATTGAGTCATCATAATCATCAGCATCATCAGACAGACTCCCGAAAATGTTGCTCACAGTCACACCCTCCTCAGCTGTATGGTGCAGTGACCCCTGCACACCGGATGTTGATGGCCGTACCTCTCTCTCCTCAAACTGTTCTGCTGCTGTGAGACTATCACCCTGTGCTGTGGACAGAGAAGAGCACTGTAAGTGTGATGCACAAAACACAGTGGTCACATACCTTTGGCGCCACATGCAGACCACACCAGTACTGCTGATGACACACAATGAAAGTCCAAAACAGGGACCACAACCCATGAACCCACACAGGCAACATGCATGCGCAACCACGGTCAGACTGTGGACCCCACAGCCTTGCACATGACTGGCACCAAGTAGACGCAACACACCTTACACATGCAGACCACCACCAAATGGGTGGTAATAGGTGCAGCACACAGTGACACTCGTGCCAGCATGCATCATGGCATGGTGAAAGCATTCCCCACTGCCAATGCACACACTATGTGCTGGAGCACTGGGACAGTGTCTGCAGGGTACACCATGACTGTGTCATCATGGCACATGCTGTAGGTCCAGCACTGCATAGGGGACACCACCAAACAGTGCCATACTGTACCCAGGCCATCACAGTGCGCACATGTGTGCACAGGCCAGGGGAGATGTGTGCTACAACACAGGCAGTGCAACCCAGAAACACATGGAGTGCCATGCATACCATGGTGGTGAACTGCCCTGTACTCACATGCCTGATGTAGCCCCAGCAGTGTTTCACAACCACCACCCTCCCTACTTGACACCATGGCCACAGACTAGATAGTTGATGCCACCACCTCCATAATAGGGTATGTAGTTGCAAGCTCCGCCAGCCAAAGACCTCCCCCTGTGCCTTGCAGTGAACAGTGGCATGCTGCCTCCTCCTCTCTTTCCCTCTGCTGCAGGTCATGCCACCACTTGTGAACTGCATCCATTGTGCAGCAAAGTCACCCACTGCATTCACCTCTGCGGTTATGAGGTCCCACATCACCGCGGTATCCATTGTTTTGTAATGCCGCTTTTCAGGCTCCCTTGACTTGTACCCATCAACCAAGGCCTTCAGCTCCTCCCTGGAGAACTTATGGGACTAAAGACTCACCCTTTCATCAGGGACACCTGTGTGAGAACATAAGGTGAGTGTGATTAGTGCCTGTCCTGTATAGTGTGTGTGGTGTGTGTCTGTCTGTCTGTCTGTATGCCTGCCTGTGTCTGTCTGTGTGTGTGCAGCAAAGGGCCACTACACATGCCTGCATGGGCACAGCATGGCATTGGCAATGTGCAGGCAGCACAGGGATGTAGGGACACTGCCCACACCACATGATGAACATGGCCAACAATGTCCACCACATGTCAGTATGGTGGTGTCTGCCACATGACGGTGTGTCTGTGCAACAGGGATACATGCATCACCCTGCAGTGTGAGGACAGCACCAGGATCCATGTCAAGGCAGCACACCAACAAGTGTCTGATGTGTGGCTGCCACACAGACCAGTGGAGATGGCAGAGTGTACAATGTGACCTGGGTGTAGCACATCCTAGCATGGGGTACACATACACAAGATGGTGGGACATGTGAGTTTTCATATCCAACAACCTACAGATGTCTCAGCAATGTACAGAGGCAGCAGGGACGGCCAATGGCAGTCTAGGGTGCATAGGCAGAGGTATCACTAGCAGAAGGCTGGTGTTACAAATGCCATTGTCTGACACTCCAGTGGTACCTCAACTAGAGCACTGTGTGCAGTAATGGAAGACTTATCTCCGTAAGGGCATTGGCAGGGTGGAGGCGGTCCACAGGGAAGTGTCTATGATGGTACCGGGCTTGCACTGTAAAACATTTGCTTACAGACTGCAGAATCTCAGTATGTACTAGCTGGAGGAGAGATGGGGTGGGGAGACATGATAGCAGGATTCAAGTACCTAAAGGGTATTAACATTGCGTATGTGGGACAGATCTGCCAATAGTAGTGTAGTGCAAGATGGGGGGGGGCATGTGATGAACATGGAAGGAGGCAGATTCAGGGGAATGTGAGGAAGTCATTCCTCATAGGAAGGGCGTTGTTCACATGGAACATACTGAGCGAGCACAGTAGAGGGTTTTACACATGGCTGGGAAAGGCACAGGGGTACCATAGATGTGGAAAGAGGTGTGTCAAGCCATGGTACAGGTATGGTCAAGGGCCACAAAACTGCATGGATTTTGGAAAGACTGCATGGGCACGGAAGTCCCAATCAGCTGACATTTTCCATGTGTCTGTGTCTCTGTGTACAGTATGTCTGTGTTGTGTTCCCCCAACCCCCCCCCCCCCGGGACAGTACTGCATACCTGTGAATGCACATGTGCAGCTGTATGTGTGTCACAATGTACGCATCCATAGTCACTGTCCCAGTGTACGTGTGTTGTACAATAGAGGAACACTGCAGCACTCTGAATGTACACACCTGCATGCAGGGCCTGCTGCATCTGTGTGTGCAATGTACCACAGTACCTGAAACATGACATCCCAACGATATTCCCACACATGAACTGTGGCCCCACGACAGTGTAGCATAACTACAACATTGTTGCAGATCAATATATCAAGGTTATGTCATAGGGATACCTACCTGTACCTGTGGATGTCATGTCCTGAGACCTTGTGAGGCCTAGTGTTGTCAGCAATGTTTTTGTTCTACTGCCTGCAGTTCCAGTAAGCTCAGTAGGTGGGGCTGAGTCTCACCTTAAATAGCCTGGCTGGGCAATCCCCACATGGTAATGCATGCAAATGAGGCTGTAGTGAGCTGCTAATGTGGTGGATTGCACTCCGATGGCCTAATGAGACTCATTTACATATAACCTTTGAATACTGCAAGATTTTGCACTGGGCTAACGCGATAGTGCCGGGCTAATGAATAGCATTGTGGCATAGCACTATCCGGTGAGTACCAGGCTAAATCATTTTGCACCACTTACAGGGTGCATGCGTGATAATGTCATCACGGTGGAGGTCACACAAGGATCACACATGCTCAGTGATGGTCCTTGCAATTGTGCTGTGCTAGACCATGTAGCACCACACCATACTTACATAGCGCAGTGCTAGTGTATGCGCAGTTCATTTTGTGGCCTACACAGCCAGGAGAGGCAGGAGCGACAGGGTATTGCCACTGGACAGCATTTATGTGACAATGCCATCAAGCAGATGTTTGAGGGCAGTGGTCCAGAGGGACACAGGTGGGGTGAGGCAGAAATGGCCAACTTAGTCTAATTGGTCATGGAGAAGGAGTGCCAGCTGTTTGGTGAGGTCTGGGGGGTGGGGCAGGCCAAGAAGGCAGGAGTGGGCATCGATTGTGCATCACCTGTCCCAACAGACAGGGATAGACAGTAACAGTGAGCAATGCAGGCATCGCTGCATGGCACTGCAGCACCATGAGAGGCAATGGCTGGAGTGCTTCAAGCATATGGTGCGCAATGGCACTGTGCCTGCAACAGTTAAGCGGGCATCATTATCACAGCTGAGCATTTTGCAAATCAGTGGGTGTGGCCATCCATGTACATGCCACACATGTGTGTACAGCTCTGTAGGGAGGGTCACTGCATGCATGCTATGGGGTATGTCCCATACAGTGGTATGTGTGCTACACAGTAGGTACAGTGTTGCCCCTGTGTGGGTCCACTGTGCCTGTGTTTGTGGTCATACACATGTCATGCAGTGATGGCTTCAATTGACAGGTATCACTGTTTACCATCACTGATTGTGTAGCACAAGTACAGTGCACTTACAGGGCACATGTGTCCCATGCGACATATGCTTCTTTGGGGGCAGGGAACAGTACAGTGGTTGACTGTTCTGCTGTGCTTCCGTGGCACAGTCGGGGGTGGCTTTAATGATGCCCATGCTGACTCTGTCACTGGTGTATTCCCTTCACTCTGCAGACCACAACACCAGGGGCTAGCAAGGGTGCAGGCAGAGGGGCCAGGACCACACCCAGTGGGGAACAGAGAGCAGTGGCGGGCAGTGAGATGCCACACGTGAGTATGCTACTATGTTGTCTACATATGTTGCAATCATTGCTGGTTGGCCATCATTGTTACCCTCTATGGCACTGGGCCGCACACATATGTGTGTAATGTCACTGGTCCTGAGTGCATGTGACCATGGGTTGGCCATGGTGCAATGCTGCTGGTATGTGCATCTTGCACATGTGCTGCTGGCTGTGGTACATTGCAACTATCCAACACCTAGCCTGCCCATACTGACTGTGGAGCTGTGTTGTGGCAGCACATGTCTCCTCACAGCCCTGCACTGTTGCAGCATGTTGTGTCCCGCATGCACGCACCATGCAGGCTTGTGCTTTGCACTTGCAGTAGCCTACACAGGCAGACACACACCCATGGTGCTGCTGTTCTGCTGTGCCATGTCTGTACCATGTGTGTAGCATGCATGCTGTTCAGTGGACCTGTGTCACATCTGCATCTGTGTCATGGTGGCATGCCCATGTCAGCCTCCTTGCACCATGTGCATCGGACTGTGCGTGGTGACCTACAGTACAATGTGGGTGCATCAGTCACCAACGTTGTGCTGTGTAGGGTGTGCTGTGCTCAGACTATGTTCTCCACCAAGGGTGTTGGCAGGCATACTCACTGTACACATATGTGTATGCTTTATTGAGTGCATGTCCCACACATATCCTTCATTTGCTCCCATACTCATTGGCATGTGTGTATTTGGATTACCATAAGCCTATCTAGGAGATTGCTGTGTAGTGCCTGTTTAGGGTGTCAAGGTGTTGTGTGACATACATCTGCTCTGCTTGTCCTAGGTGTAGCATTTCGAGATGCTGTGTACGATTTCCTTACAGGGGGGCGGCGTTTGTACAGTGTGTTCATACTGGTAATATCTGACTACACCCCTGTTCTCCATGTGTGATGTGCATGATGTATCCACTAGCATTTCATGGTTGTAGTGTACCATTGCATGTGGCCAGCTCTATCTTTGTACTGGGCTACAGGACACCCATACATGTACCGTGACCATATTTGCACAGTGTACATTGTGTGGCAACCATCTGGTGTGTGGTGCCCAGGTCTGTGCGGTGCTGGGTGTGTATATTGTCAGGTTCCTGTGTTTGTGTGGCTGCCCACAGCATGCATACACTGCATGGCGTGCCTCTGGCCTAGACATTGTCCCCTGAGGACATTGAGTTCTCACCGTGGTGTGGGCATGTATGCCCCATCTGCACCACACATGCATGATGGTCGCATTACACTGTGCTAATACAGTGTGCCACCATGTCAGGTCTCTGATGCACACTGTGGCCACAGTCCCATTCAATGGTATGCCAATAGAAGGGCAAAACCCCATCGATGAAATCCCCCACAACGACAATTTTGACAAGTTTCTAAAATGTCACTGTGGGGGACTCACCGGCGAAATTTTGCCCTTTCACCAAGTTTCACCCCCCCCCAGAGGTAACTCCAACTCAGAGTTAACAATCTATAGAAGTTCGGGGGCACAGCCCCCCGATAGAAACACAGGCCGATGTCTGACAGGCGAAATTTCGCCTGTCGACATTGGGGACGTCTCTATGCCGAACGTTGACAACAATGTCGTCACGTCGGCATAAGTAAACCCCGTTCAACTACCAGGGTGTTGCTACTGTTCTATGATTGAATGTTGCACCATTGACCCGGGATTTGTGTCCATTGCATGTCCACATGGCACACTTGCATTATGGATGGTGTCTGTGGCTGTGCAGGGGTGTGTGTGGGCACCCGCACACAGTCTGAGACACAGCACTGTGGAGTGCCTCGACAGCAGGCAGCGGCCTGTTGATATGTGGACACTGGTTCTGTGCTTTCTGTGTGTGATGTATCATTTCCCTTGGTGCTACCTATGTTCCATTGGGCAGCATGTCCTAATAATTCAGTTGCTGCTGTATATGTGTTGCTGCTATGGGGTAGACTGTGGTCTACCTCAGGGGGTCAGTGTAGGTGTACTGTGATGGGGCCTACATTAAGTGTGCATGGGTCTCTGTCCCATCTGTGGTGCTGTTGGCAATGGCCTTATGGTCCTTCACATCTGCATGGATTGGGCATGTGTATATCATGTGGTTTGGGCTTCCCCATACAGGCACATGTCATGTGGCATGCACACTGTTTCCATTGTTGGGTACATGGCCATGTTGGTTGGAACATGCTGTCCTTCACTGTTGCCACATCCTGGGTTCTGCACTGCTAAACAGTGTCAATACATCATTCTTACATGGGCATCATTCCCCCTGTAGGTCATTCTCAGATCTCATTGTGGGCAAGACAGCCAGAGGACAGTAAGGAACTGGATGACCTCCTCAGATGAATTATCCAGTAGCAGAGAACCATCATCGAGCAGCAGGCCATACTAATCGGGGAGGCTTGCAGTATAAGGGAAATCTTTGCTCAGAGACTTTCAGCCCATCAGCAGGCTGCAGCACCTTGATTCCACCACTTCCCTTGTTTGGAAACCTCCCCCCACCAAGTTTGTTTGATGTTGATTTGCCTTTTTGCACTGTAAATAGTTTTGCCATTGTTTTTCTTGTTATAGTATAATTTTCTTGTTCTAGTCCTGTGTTCTGTGTCCTGTATCTTTCTTGGGTTACTGTGGTTATTGTCACTGCTGGGCTATGTCACGCCCACTGCCCACGTAGTTCACCATGGTGGCTGTCATCCTGGCCTCTCCTGTGGCATTGGTGTCATGGCAGTTCTCCCTGCGCTATCTGTGTCTGCTCATCTGACAGTAGTTTTGCTACAGGCGTATTGGGTTTCTCCTCCAGTTGGCTGATACAGCCCACTCTCCATGTGTACCCTGCATGGGCTGTGTGTGTGGCAGGCAACATGTGTCCTGTGTCTGCCCATGGACACGTTCTGTTCACTGTTCCTTGGATGCACCCCTACGGCGTTGTCTGGCATGTTGGGGTGGAGTCTTGGCCTACAGGCCTTTGTGTGGCTTGGTACATATGGCCATGGCTGACATCCATCCCCCAGTGCATTATGTTGTGTATCCTGTGGTGTGCCTTCCTAGGTTCTGTGTCAGGACTCCTTGTCCCCTTCCCTGTGCACGCTGGGCACTGGTTGGGGCAGCACTTCTACACAGACTTGGTTGGTCCTTTGTGTGGGTCAATTCACCACTGTCCCATCTGTGCACCTTTTCCACATTTCACATCCATACAGTTTTGCACCATTTTGTGGTTTCCATTAGTTTTCCTGTTCTTTTGGTTTTGGGTTTGTATTTTTATTTTTCATGGCATTGCCTTTGGTTGTTCTTTTGCTGTTGTTTCTGTTGGACACTGCTGTATGCACTAGGTCTCACATTATTGGAGGAACTTCTTTGCATGTGCCCCCATTGGACACTTGTTTCTCCTTTGCACTGTGTAGCTGTTGCTGTTTGCACTGCCCTGTTGCTATATTTAGTGCACTGTTGTCCTCACTGCTATTTTCAGAACCCTCTTATTTGCCGGGCTATTTCTGTACCGCACTCTCAGCCCAGTTTGCACACCTTCGTTTGCATGCTATATTCAACTGATTTAGCCTCTGGGCTATTCCCTTGAATATAGTGTGCAAATGGTTCCAGGCTAATTTTACATGCCGAGCAGTGCTAATTTTGCCCAGGGGCTAAGTTCTGAATATTGGGCCCCAGGTGTTTTAAGACCTAACTTACTCAACATTAAATTGCAGTCTTCCTTAATAATCATCAAATTTGCAAGTGTAGCCTGCAATTTGGAAAGCAGAGACCTTCCTTCCATTATATTTGTTGATTTTGAGACAGTGTTCTGAGAATTATCTCCCAAACTTCCATATTATTCTTATGTAAATTTACCGTCTCCAAATTACCCTTTATTTTTAATTTTCTCTTTTCCCCCTCTTGTATATAAACCTTTTCAGGAAAAACTATTGAACTAAAATTAGGCCTGTAACCAGATATGGGCTGTTCTGGTTCAAAGGCCTTGATCAACAAGGATTCTTAAAAGATGAATTTCATTACATTTTCTCAAAATGTCACCCATTCTAGCACTATCAATCGCAATATCTTCTCTAATGGTGTCCAGCTCATTCCTCATGCTGACCAACTGTTCCATCGGCATAAGATTTGCTGCATATTGATTGTCCATCATATTAATAATATCAGTACTGAGGTATGAGGGGAAATATCTGACTGGTTCATTTATAGTTAATAGCTTGGAATATCTTAGGGGGCACTTAACTGTTTGGTGACATTTTGACTTTTGTAGGAGAAACATTCATCTTCAAACAGTTATTATTTGCTGGTAACTTTTTACAATTAATTGAGCCCTCCATATTTTTTAGACCAATAATTTTGGTTTAGACAGAATCTCAGCCATAAAATCAGAGACCTCAGTTCCATGGCCTTTTGCAAGAAACTCTCTTCCATCTTGGGAGGGAATCTCAGCATTTGCTGTAATACCCTTATTATACCAATCTAGTATATCCAGATCCCCATGTGAAAGAGAATGACCAGGAAGTTGCAAACAGCTATGTGATAGCAAAACAGTGTCTGCTTTGTCATTGTTCAGAGGATCTTTATTTAGATCCATCTCATCTTCAGCTAATTTAGACCCTTCAAAATCTAACACAGGTTTTTTTTCTCAAGAGAGTTCAGCCTATTATCTGAGACTGTTTTTTAAGTTATTGATGATTCAGGACAGACAAGACCTATGTTTCTGTGAGTGAGTAGAAATCAGTTGTTCCTGAACAGAGCTACTGGCTATATCAATTATGTTAAGCTTAATTTTTACATGCTCAGTAATTTTTGGTTGTTTATTGAATTCAATTTTGCCATTTTTCCTACTTTTCTGCTTAAAGAGCTAGTGAAATCAAAACAGACAGACAGGAAAATGATACAGATTGTAAGAAGTAGTCAGTTGTAACTTTTTATTTCTGAAGTATTTTTTATTTTTCATTTTGCACATTAAAAGTTGAGGTTTTTTTGTGATAATATTGTGTTGGATGTATGGAATAGCTCTCATTCTGGCAGCTGGCATACCTGCCTCTAGTCCCCCAACTACATCATCAACATTGTGATCTCATTGACAGTGACATCACAGGTGACTGATCTGGCAGCTGCTGAATGGCTGTTCCTAGCAGCAGTGATGTCATAGTCAGTGAGGTCACAATACTGATGATGTAATGGGTGGAACAGAGCTAGATATGTCAGCTGCCAGGTGAGTGCTATTCCACACACCACACCTACTAACAGCAAGTAAAGTAAACAATCTTTGAATTAACCAAAGGGAAAAGGAAAAGTATGTCAGATATACAAGGTAATGGCTGACTGCTGTTAAAAACTAATACAAGTTTTAGGCAGTGCACTTGCTCTTTCATGTCATTCTTTCTGACCTTCATCAGTGATACATTTATAGAGTCAGTGACCTGAGTAGAGCTATCCTTTTTGTATTTGCTGATCCTTTTTTCCCACTTTAATCTTATGGATATCAGTGATTGATTTATCCATAATCTAGATTACAAGAGTAATAGAATGTTTCTGTTCGCAAGTTTGTACTATGCTTATAGAAATAATGGAACCACTGTAAAATCACAATATTAAAATGAGCTTGTTATATATGTCAATAAAATAAATCAGTAAACTATTAAATATAAATCACTGGTCCTTAATAGATTATATCTTATTCTATCTCTAAAACTATAATATATATATATATATATATATATATATATAGATGTATGACACACACAATTTAGTTTTAAAATAAGTCACAAGATTAAAATAGTTCCTGTGTAAGTCCGTACATAATACTTTATTTTAAATATATATGACCAATCTTCTCTTGTTCATCAGGGTAAAGGCTTAAGCTGATACACTTTCTTGATTTCTTTTTACTTCTGTGGTGTTTCTGCTACTGAACTTCTTCCACAAAGTCACAGGTGCCATGTAGAATTCAAGCAGTCCTTTTAAGTTTTGGATGACAACATTTTCCTTGATTAATCGGCCTATTAGTGCAGGAACCAGTTTGCCAGTCAACTATTTTGACCACATCCATGTCCACTTAAACTGAAAAAAGAAAAGAAAAAAACAAATAAATATATTAAGTCCTTTAGTAAATGTTTTATCGTTTCCAACTCTTCTCAGTTTTCCTTTTAAAATTACTAGCTGGTAAGTTACCCAAAGTACTTAAATTTATAATGCATTTATTATTAATTTAATTCTATTCCTGCCCCCAGCTGTGTTTTTAGGAGGGAGTGGTATCCATCAACACGCAATGTGTATGAGCTCAGGTTTTACTTTCATAGTTCATTAGCTGCATATGGTATTAAGGTAATTTGATCACAGATGCCTTCCTTTTTCCAAAAAAGTACAATATAGTTTGTTATTTAGAATTAAAAAGAGGAATCCTTGCCAAATACATGTCACTATATTTTCTGTGAGTAAGCTGCTAATAGATTTATTTTACAATGAATATTCCTTATCTTGGTTCAGTACTGTAGTGCATATAGCATGCACACTACGTGCACGTATACTCACACACGCACACAGGAGGTTTGGAATCTGTAGTTGTTTAATGTGCCATCACCAGATGCATTTTAAGTGTTAACTCTAACTATTGTGGTTTTATATGATTAATCTGATTTTGGTATTACTGTTTCTTCTAGCATTTTGCTCTTTTCAAATTTGCTCTATTTATTAAATCATGCTGTAAAACACTCTGCAATATATGCTGTAGAAAAATTAAATTAAAAAGCAATAAACAAACAATAGCCATTAATTTAGAACCGTCCTACTACACAAAAATATTTAACACACTATTGAGATGACTTGATAATTTTAATACAGTGTTTTAATATCAATGCAATAAAAGGTAACAATTATTTGCACATGACTATGGAAAATAACCTCCATGAACAAACAAGTAGTGGATTCCCACACCCACGTACCTATTATCTCATTTTCTAAAAGTGTAGGTAATTCATCATGGTTAGTACAAATGTGCTCACAAGTATATTACTACTTCTAAATCTGTGATGCTTCAGTACAAGATACAGGTCAAATCCGTTTGCACTATCTAGTGTCATTTGCTGCCTCATTTCCATGCAAACCATTATTTTTTTCTTCTAGTACAATATGGTATTGAAATTACATGTTTGTGGTTTCTCCTCAGACAAATGGTTATTAAGAAATTTACATAACATACACAAATTCTACCCAGGTATATCCTCAGTAGTGTGTTTCTAGTCTGGGGACAATGCAGAACATCAACTTTACAGAACATTTAGGTTGTAACTTGTAGTATGGGGGGGGGCGCTCTACTGTAGGTTCCAAAGCACATATCAGAATGTCAAGCTGCCTGACTTCAACTCATATTATTTTTATTGCAAAATAAAAGTTCATACATATTACGTCAGGTAATTTAGCTGCTTATTACATAAGCCATTTTAGTACTTTCCACTGCATATTTGCTGTGGTACCATTTTGTGAACCACCACTACAGCTTTTCCAAGCCACCTAGAATGATACATGGCAAACACAAAGAAACCACACACTCAACATCGTAAGGCGTGTTATACATGTTTTATCCCAAAAGTAAACACCACAAAGCAGGGTAGATTCCCTCTTAGCATTCTACTGAAACTTAAATGACAGGGCATAAATACTTTTTTTGCCAACTGTATAAAATTGGGGTGCTTCTGAGAATGCACATTGTGGTCACTGTTTCAGTGACTGTGGTAGGATTTAAACCCAATAACCCTAATATACATCCAGTAACCTTTAAAAACATAGGAATTCAAGTAGTAATCCTGAAATGCTAGACAGATAAATAGATAGATAGATAATCATGCCATGTCCTTTTTGGATTTCAAATATTTTTGATAACAGTTCATTGCAATTAAAGGGAATAATTTAACTTCCTATCAACATTGACTCTGTTACTAGTCCAACTTCTCTGTCCCTCCGTCCCAGTGCTGTTCATTTTTAACTGGCTGTTATATGGTGCATGTTCCATCCTGAAAATAAAGACAACAAAGTGGTTGAAAGTGGTAGTGGTGGTGGTGCTGGGGGGATAGCCTGATAACACGGGGCTAGCAAAGTAAAAGTAATAAATGCATCCACATATAGTACATGACAATGTATTTAATGCTTTTAAATTGCAAAATCATGGTGTTATTAGATCCAGAACAGTAGAGAACATAGAAGAAAACCTTCATGATGAGCAGTAGCAGCCATGATGAAACTACATGTGTTATTCTAAAAAGATGAAATGTCAGTGAAAAAACAGAAACACCTTTGACATATAATTTTTTTTATTACACAGGCAGTACCTAGAAAAAAAAATTTGCAGACCTGTCAAACATAATTCTTTATGCAGCACAGGTACTGCAGACTGTTCATTACTGATAATGCATAATTGGAACAGTAGATTATCATCAATTGGCCTATTTCCCACATCGAGCGATGCAGAGCAGCTGGAACATTACCTTTGTTGTTGTCTGCAAATGAACCCCACCTCATCAGAGGAGAGTGTTCACTGACCTGACATTGCCTGTTTTATCTTGCTTGCCATTGCATTTCAGCATTTTGTGCTGCTCAGATAGGTTGTTTAATCCTATCACAGCACCCACATCAATTCGATGATAGCCTCTCGCGAGAGCCTCCTTGGTTTCCTAGGCTACACTTCTCCATACTCAGTCCGTGTCTTGTATGTGACATATAATACCCAAGTTCAGCTAAAGATATAATCAAAAACTGGAAAGAAAGCTGAACTTGGGAAACTAGTTACTTTTCATAACTGGGAGCTGAAAAGAACTTTAAAAGAGTTGTGAAAGTGGAGCCGTGATATTGGGCATGCACTTATGCATATTCATATTCCAAGAGACCTTCCTCATCCCCTTTCTTCTCTTGGCCACCTGGTTCTCCTATTACTCTGGTTTCTAACCCATGTCTTGATCTATTTTCCTACCCCCTCCCCTGTAGTTGCAACTTTATTACTACTGTCCTAATGAAAGATGGACCACAAGAATTTAAGTGCAGTAGTCCTCATATCTATTATTTGCTCCCTCTCTGCAATAACTTTATCTACTTTTCCGTTTGTTCTTTTCTCTTGACATTTGTGTACAGTAGTTAGAGAATGTGTTATTTCTCTTAGCTTTTGGCACAATTTTCTGTTCTGTTGTTCTTTTCTCTTTTCTGATACTTTTTTGCATTCTTTCAATTTCAACTTACTGTATATTCCTTCCACATTTCTTTGCAGTGCAGCTCACTTAACACCTGCATGTATTTTCCTTGCATTTTCTTTATTTTTCTTTAAACGTTAAATTAGCTAAGCCGGTAATTTCCTTCTTTCTTTCTCCCTCTTTCTTTCTTTCTTTCCTTCTTTCTGCTCCCCAGGCACCTCACTCCTTCAGGCATACAGTATCTATGGAGAGGCCCAGACATCTGACAGCATGTTGCTAGAGGTGATGCACCTGAAACACTAATGAGAGCCAGTGTATATTCATTCAAAGTCACCATTAAACCTATTTGGTATAATTACTTTTTTTTTTGCTTGGCCAGAGCTACAGACTAATAAAGTCCTATGGTTAGCCTCTAACATTTGGTGTGTGAGAATCTTATTATTAGCAATGCACTTTAAATGGTCAAAGGTGTTTGCAATTGCAACTGAAATGTGGGTACTAATACTAGTGTGTTTCAGTGTAGTGTATAGAAATTGTTGGGCAGGTGGGTTGTTACTGCATCCCAGGGGGCACTATTCTTCTGGTAAGCAAGCCCTCTATTGTCTTCTCTGGGTGGAGGCACCATGCTATCCCTCTTATTTCCCATCTAAACCTAACCCCCGTATGTGCACATGTGATGAGTTTAACAAGCCCAGCCCCCTCAACCTAGTTTGCCCCCATGGGTGCTTCTTTTTTGCTCCCTGCTCCCCAGGCACCTCACTCCTTCAGGCATATCTATGCAGAGGCCAGGACATCTGACAGCATGTTGCTAGAGGTGACGCACCTGAAACACTAATAAGAATCAGCGTGTATTCATTCAAAGTCACCATTAAGCCTATTTGGTATAATTACCATTTCTTTTGCTGGGCCAGAGCTACAGAATAATAAAGTCCTGTGGTTAGCCTCTAATATTGGTGTGTGAGAATATTATTATTAGCAACGTACTTTAAATGGTCAAAGGTGTTTGCAATTGCAACTGAAGAGTGAGTACTAATACTAGTGTGTTTCAGTGTAGTGTATGAAAATTATCAGGCAGGTGGATTGTAACTGCATCCCAGGGGACACTATTCTACTAGTAAGCTCACGGGGGCCATTTTTATTGACCTCACTAAGGCTTTTGATCTTGTGAATCACCCCCTTCTACTCTCTAACCTGTCCATTCTGGTTTTTTCCCAGTTTGCCATCTCCTGGTTTGATAGCTACCTCACTGGGAGGAGGCAATGTGTTCAGATTGTTACTGCTGTCTCTGACCCCTCCCCAACCTCTGCTGGAGTTCCCCAGGGATCTATACTTGGCCCTCTCATTTTCTCTCTCTTTATTAACAACCTGCCCTCACTTCCCTGTGTCTCCTTGCTGATCCTTTATGCCGATAACATGATGCTTCTCGCTAATGGTAAAGACCCCACATCAGTAAAGGTGAATCTTCAAGCTGACTTTGACTGCTTACAAGTCTGGCTTCTACAAAACAAACTCATACTTAATGCTAAGAAAACTGTGGCTATGCTTTTTGGCTCCCCTCTAGAATCAAACCCTGTGCTCTGGATCTTTCAGTACTATGTCTTGATGGCTCCCCGTTGGTACCTGTTAACTCCTTTAGGTACCTAGGAGTCACACTTGACCCGTCTCTGGATTTTAACCTCCACCTCATGGCTACTTGCAATGTGGTTAACTCCAAACTGGGTATTGCCTATAGAATTAGATCCTCCCTGAATGATGCTGTCTGGCTTGCTATTGCACAAGGTTTCCTCCTTCCCTCCCTTACATACTACTCACATGTATACCTTAATGCTAACTAAGGATCCCTCCATAAATGGAGTACATGTTATAACAGCATAAGCCGATTTGCCCTCTCTGCACACAGACTGACTCATTGCTGTGAACTCTTCTCCAAACTAAATTGGCTCTCCCCGACTCCACACAGACTCTACTCTACTGGATGCTTGATTGACAATATCATCAGAATGGGGACATCTGAGTATCTCTCAAGGCTGCTATCTCTTTCCTCCCAAGAATATCTCTTTGGCTCATCCATACAAACCCAACTTGAAATTCCCAGATACCTCACAAAAAGGGGGAACTATCCTTTGCTATATCGGCTCCCAGCATCTGGAACTCCCTCCCCCTTACATTAAACTCTCTAAATCCCACCTAGCCTTTAAACTGGGTCTCCGCACCCACCTGACTGACTCTGATGGCTGCTCCTGTTCTGTAACTTGAGACTGACTCCCAGTAGCATTCCTTACCTACTTGGCACTTACTGTTTCCCTCCAATGTATAAAATCTGCATGTTCCCACTCCCTCCACAAAATCGTTAGTTAAAACTGTTATTTATTCTTTAGTGGTTGTTGTATGTCCTTAATTATTATTGTTGTTTCATCCAGTGCAAGTAGCTAATGTAAGGGTATTTGTTTACTCTTAGTTTCCACAGAAATATGTCTTGCTTTTGTCAGCAATCTGCATATTTGTTTTGTTCCCACTTCATGCATTGCCATGAACAATTGTCACTAATGTTTGTTCCTTCTTTGTACCTTGCGCTCTCCTGATTGTACTCTCCTGGGTCGTGCCTGAATATAGGTAATACTCTTGTCTATTGTACCTACCCAGTAAACAAAACAACAAATAAATAAATAAGCAAGCCCTCTATTTCCTTCTCTGGGTGGAGGCACCATGCTACCCCTTTTATGTCCCATCTAAATCTAACCCTCCATGTGCCCATGTGATGAGCTTAACAAGCCCAGCCCCTCAACCTAGTTTGCTCCATGGGTAGGGGTCGTAAACCAAATGTCTGAAAACATTTTGGAAAATTTGGAAAATGTTGGAACATTTTTGGTAACTTCAAAAAGTTCACAATGGCCTTTAAAGTAGATAGGAAATTATTTTACATAGTTAATTGCCCTTCCATCTTCCTTTCCATGCCAGTTATGCATTCTGATAGGCTTTGATGATTCTTTTTTTTTCAGTTCAATTCATTTATTGGAGAGCAAACTGAGAGTAAAATCTGTTTTAAAATTGCATCCAACATTCAACATTAAAAAAGCGTAAATACAAAAATATAGGTTGTAACAAGAAAACAACAATAATTATATGTACAAGTCATTAATAACATTTACGTTCATGTGTCATTAGGCTAGAGATACAATACTTAAAATGAGAAATAGGTATCAATGACATCAGTTTAAATTTCTTCTGCATGGTAGTCCATGTAAAAGGCACAGCAACAGCTAACCTATGATTACCATACTTAGTCTTAAGTCTAGGCATGGTAAACTGAGGGAGATCAGAAGATCTTAATGTATGCTTATTCTGTTGTTTAGGAAGCAGTAATGTTAGCAAATATGATGGGAGAATTTTTAATACAAATTTATAAACATAAGTTAACCAGTGTGTTTTTCTCTGGTCAGCCAAGGATTGCCATCCAACCACAGAATATAAGTTACAGTGGCGGATTCTCCACGGCAGGCCAAAACAAATCTCAAAGCACTATGGTACAGTGGATCAAGCAATTTCAAAACAGTATCTCTTGTATTTATGTAAATACAGTACCCAAAATCAATATGGGACAAAATAAGAAATTTATGAACTGTTTACGAGTAGTAAAACTAAAACAGGCCCTATTTCAAGAAAAAAAATAATGTTTTAAGTTGTTAGACAGCATTTGAATATGTAGATCAGATTTCAAGGATTCATCTAGTAAGATACCTAAATACTTACATGAGGATGTCTTACTTAATTCTGTCCCATCCAAAGCCTTTATACTAAAGTTAAGATTATGGTTCTCCTCCTTCGCCCTTCCAGAAAACAGAACCCACTGGGTTTTTCCAACATTTAATAATAAACGTAAGTTAACTAACGTGTGCTGAATATTATCAAAATCTTTCTGTAGAGTATTTATGGCTACTTTAAGGTCCATATTTTGAGTATATAAAATGGTGTCATCAGCATAAAGAAAAATATTTGTGTTTACTGAGATACTGTTACGCAAATCTTTGACATAAATAAGGAACAAAAGGGGTCCCAGGACTGATCCCTTGGGAACTCCTTTGTTTACTATTACAAAGTCAGACCAGTGCTCACCTACTTTAACACACGGCAATCTGGAGGACAAATAGGAGGAGAACCAAAACAAGGCACCCAGCCCCAAACCTGAAATGTTTAGTCTAGTTAACAATATATTGTGATCAACTGAATCAAACGCTTTCGAGAGATACAAAAATATAGCAGGAACTAAATTACCCTGGTCAAAAACATAAAAAAATATCATCAGTGGCCCTAGAAGTAACAAAGGTAGTGTTGTGGCCTTTTCAAAATCCAGCTTGATAATCCATCAGGACTTTATATTTCTCAAAATAATATGATAGTTGCACATTTATGTATTTATTTATTTAAGAATTTTACCAGGCAGGCATACTGAGCGGAGTACCACTCGATTCCAGATGCGGCCTGGGGGAGTGGAGAGAGGAGACATACAATAGAAAGTACATTGAATATACAAGTAGCACTCATACAATAGGATAAGAAATTTCAGTGGTATTTACAACAGCATTTGCCCTGCTAGAATAACAAACAAGATACAGCATAAACCTATGAATCAGTTTCTCAAACAGTTTAGAAATGGGTGAAAGAATAGAAACAGGGCAGTAGCACCCAGGATTGGTCTCATTACCACATTTATAAATTGGTATAATACAGGCAATTTTCCAGTCAGCAGGTGTTTCAGAGGTGTTTAATGAGAAATTAAATAAATATGTTAGGTATTTCACTAATACAGGGGCACCACAAAATAGGGTCTATCTTGTCATGCCCAGCTCCCTTTTTCACATCTAGTTTAACTAACTCGGTTAGTACATCCCACTCACACATTTCCCTAAAAGTGAACAAAGGCCTGTTAACAAGATAGTCAAAATTTAAGTCCAAAAGTGCTGACTGGCTGATTAGGGAATCTTTTTTCAAATATAGTCCCTGCTTCCAAAAAGTGTTCATTAAAAGCGTTAACTTGTTCTAAAGGCTTGCAGATAAGCACATCCTTATAGTTTAATATTTTAGGTAAATATGGTGTATGAGTCCTACCCTGCATTTTTCTTATTCCGTCCCAGACTTTTCTATTATTGCTTCATGCATTTTGAAAATGTTGATTACAAAAATTACTCTTGGCTAATTTAATTTCACGAGTACACGTATTTCTAAATATAGAAACATAGACTTTGACGGCAGACAAGGACCGCTTGGTCCATCTAGTCTGCCCATTTCCCTTCCAACAGGATAGGCCGCAGATCCTAGTTAACCAACAGCCTATTTCTTCCTACCCCCCACAAGAATTGCCTTATGTCTGTCCCATGCATTCTTGAATTCTCCCACAGTTTTAGACCTCACAACCTCCTCAGGAAGGCTGTTCCATGCATCCACTACCCTCTCTGTGAAATAATACTTCCTCACATTGCCCCTAGACACCCCCTTCTATCTTTAAATTGTGTCCCCTTGTTCTTGCACATCTCTTTTCTGAAAGATGCTACCCTCTTGGACTTTGTTGATTCCACTGGGTGCTTAAAAGTTTCTATCATGTCCCTCCTCTCCTTCTTTCCTCAAGGGTATACATATTAAGCACCTTTAGTCTCTCCTCATACGGCTTCTCTTGCAGACCCTGCACCATTTTAGTTGCACTCCTCTGGACTGCCTCTATCCTGTCTATGTCCATGCGGAGATGGGGTCTCCAGAACTGGATGCAGTACTCCAGATGGGGTTTCACCAACTGTACAGAGGGATAACAACTTCCTGTTTTCTGCTGCTGATGCCTCTCCCTATGCATCCCAGTATACCCCCAGCCCTCCCTACTGCCTTCTCACATTGCTTGCTCATATTAAGGTCATCTGATATGATTACCCTCAGGTCCCTTTCCTTTTTTGTTGTTGTTACTACCTTCCCCCATTGTGTATTCTTCCCCTGGGTTCTTGTTTCCCAGGTGCATTATTTTGCACTTCTTTGCATTGAATCCTAGCTGCCATACTTCTGACCATTCCTCCAACCTTGCCAAGTCCTTCTCATCCTTTCCATGCCTCCTTGTGTATCAACCCTGTTGCAGATCTTTGTGTCATCTGCAAAAGGCATACTTTTCCTTCTAGTCCCTCTGCAATGTCACTGATGAAGACATTAAAAAGGACTGGACCCAATACTGAACCCTGTGGTACTCCACTAGTAACTCTTCTTTCTTCAGAGTGGACTCCATTTACAATTACCTTCTGTGTCCTGTTGTGCAGCCAATGTTTACCAGGCTACCACCCTGGGACCACTCCCAGGCTGGTTAATTTGACTATTAATCTTTTGTGTGGGACTGTGTCAAATGCCTTGCTAAAGTCTAGGTAGGCCATGTCCACAGCCCCTCCTGGTCTACTACTTTGGTCACCCTGTCAAAGAAATCTATTAGATTTGTCTGACATGACCTTCCACTGTGAACCCATGCTGCCTTGGGTCCTGCCCACTGGCCTCTAGGTACTCAACTATTCTTTCCTTCAAGTGACTCCATCACTTTCCCTACCACAGAGGTCAGACTGACAGGTCTGTAGTTTCCTGCCTCTGTCTTGCTCCCACTTTTGTGAAGGGGAATCACATCCACCTTCCTCCAGTCCTCGGGTACCACACCATCCTCCCATAAATTATTAAAAAGAGTAGCCAGTGGTTTCACTAGTTCCTCCCTTAATTCTTTTAGAATTCTGGGGTGAATTCCATCAGGACCCATTGCTTTGTCCATCTTCAGTTTTAGGAGTTCTTGCAGAACCCTTTCTTCTGTGAAAGGACTGGGATCGACCCCCCTATCAAGAGTGCTTCTGTTAATTGGATTAGGCACTCTCCCCTCCTCTTTTGTGAATACTGAGCAGAAATATTCGTTCAGTATCCCTGCTTTTCACTGTCCCTCTCTGCCCACCCACCATTCATTCTATTCAGCCTCACTATCCCTCCCTTTGTCTTTCTACGCTCGCTGATGTACCTATAAAAGGTTTTATCCCCCTTCTTAACTGAGTTGGCTATGTTTTCCTCAGTTTGGGCCTTTGCTAATCTGACTTCCCGCCCTGCTTCCTTCTGCCTTAACTGGTACAGCTCTGTCCTGCTCCTTCTGTGTTTCCTTATACTTCCGGAATGCTATCTTTTTCTTCCTGACTTTCACAGCCACCTCTTTTGAGAACCATAGTGGCTTTTTCTTTCATTTTGATTTGTTTATTTGCTTCACACAAAGGCTTGTTGCCTCTGTGATGGCAGTTTTGATGATTTCCCATTGTTGCTCCACACCTCCTTCTAGCCTGTTTGCTAGTGCTTTTCTGAGGCACACTCCCATTTTGCCAAAGTCAGCCCTCCTAAAGTCCAGTACTCTCACTTTTGTATGGCGTGACTCTGTAGCTGAGTTTAATGTGAACCACACTGTTTGATGGTCACTTGTTCCCAGATGGCAACCCACTTCTAGATCTGATATCATCTCACTGCCCCCGTTTGAGAGTATGAGGTCTAAGATTGCTCCCTCATGAGTGGGTTCCAAAACTAACTGTCTGAGGCCTGCCACCTGTAGGGCATCAAGAATGGCCCTGCTCTTGGATGTGACTGCAGCAAATGTGCTCCAGTTAATATCTGGCATATTCAGGTCTCCCATCAACAGTATCTCCCCTTTCTCTGCCATTCTAAGAATGCCTTCTACCATATCCTTGTCCATTCCCTCCCCTGACATGGGGTCTGTACACAACCCTGTGCGGATTGTGGTACCTTTTCAGTCTCCACGGTGACCACAGTGCCTCCTCTCCTCCTGTTTACTCTTTTGTTCAGTTGCTTTTTATCCCTTCCTTTACATAGAGAGCTATTCCTCCCCTCTTCTCCTGCCTGTCTCTCCTGTAGGTTATGTGCCCTTGTATGTTAACATCCTAGTCATGGTTCTCTGTGTACCATTTTTCTGTGA
Source organism: Neoceratodus forsteri (assembly GCA_016271365.2). NCBI lineage: Eukaryota > Metazoa > Chordata > Ceratodontiformes > Ceratodontidae > Neoceratodus > Neoceratodus forsteri. The sequence continues at coordinate 806,369,693 of CM028132.1, read as the reverse complement.
CTGCTATGATATCCAGGCATCCCTCTTCCATCAAGGCCACCAGCTCAGGGCTTGTTGCCCAGACTATGGGCATTGGTACTCATTACCCTCCATTTTCTGATGGCCTTACTCCTTTTGCCCCATCCCTGTCCTTCTTGCCTTTGTCACTTTCTCCATTTACCCTGCCCTTCTCCCTATCGACACCTCTATGTTGGTGTTTGCCGCACTTACTACCATGATTTTTGGGGGCTAGGATTTCCCTGCTCCTTTCCAGTGCCTCCCCCCTTGGCTAGTTTAAATGCTTGCCAATGAAGCATTTAAACCTATCACCTAGGATCCTGGTTCCCCTCCTGGACAGATGCAGCCCATCCTGCTAGTATAGGCTTGCATCACTCCAGGTGGACCCCTAGTCCCCAATGAAGCCAAATCCCTGAGCTCCACACCAGTTTTTCAACCACTGATTGAATCCCATGGTGCAGAACACCCTAGCCTCTCCTATGCCATAGATGGGCAGCACTCAGAGAAGGTTACCGTGCATGCTACTTGTCTAAGGCCCCTCCCCAATTCCACAAACTCTTCCTGCACTTCTCTAAACCCTTTTTAGCCAGGTCATTTGTCCCTAGGTGAACAATGACATCTAGCTCCCCCTGTGCAGCTGCTTCAGCAATCCTGAGGATTCGCTCCTGTCCCCTCAAGCCACTTAGCACCAGGCAGGCACCTTACCTCCTCTCCCCTTCCTCCCCCAGTTCTACTTTCCTAACAATGGAGTCCCCCACCAGGAGTTGTTTCCTTCCCCTGCGGGGTCCCCTGCCACCCTCCTGTGGGTCTCCTTTGTGGAGGTTCCCAGCATCCTCCTTGGTCTCCACTGTGGGTGCCTCCAAAGAGGAACCACACTTTGCCAGAATGTTCTATAAATCTACATATCTTTGATAAATAATCTAGTGTCAGGGTGCCTTTAGATCAACATAGAGTCCCTCTCTCCTCACCAGCTACTGCTCTTGATTTTCGCTTTTCTAAGACATTCTATGACATCAATAACTCTTATTCAATGCTATTTATCCTAATGACCTTTGCTTCACTCTCGAGGTCTCTGTGATGTCATCATCTCCCTCGATGGAAACACAGCCTTGTTGTGGATGTTCCTCCATCTACTATTCTATATATTGATGTCATAGAATGTTCAGGCAGTATGAAAAGAGAGAGCAGCAACTGCTGAGGAGAGAGGGATTCAGGGTAGTTACAAAGGCAACAGAATTAGATTATTAATTTAACAAAAAAGGTCAACAACATATCAGAATACTGGGTAGCCAATAAAAGAAAAACTGTAGGGCATCTAGAGATGTAAAAACTGTTTCCTATTACCTTTAAGGATGTCTAAAAATGATGTTTGCAACAAGGTTTGGAGCCAAAGAACATGTTGTTAGTAATATTTCCAAGGGAAGGGACACTTCTGAAATGTTGTCTGTGTTGGAAAATGAGTTAATAGACCTGGGCAAAATAAAATTACAGCCTGTGAAGAAGATTTCATTGTTCAATTGCATGCATCCCAGATGCCCATGGAAAATGAGGTTTTGCAGTTTTACAGCAAGGGGACCACCACAGTTAGTTTGCCAGGATCTCCCTCCTCAGGGAATTGGGGGGAAGGGAAGAGTGAGGAAATATCTAGAACAAGAAGGCAGATTGGAGCAAGACTTGAAAGAATGGTTGAATGTGGCTGGGAAGGAAAGCACTCAAGCAGTTGATCTGTTGGATGCTGTAGGGAGATCAATGGAAATGCTGTGACAGCCCACACAAGAGTACAAAGGGTATAGGAGACTTTGACCATTTTCTGGTGCAAAACCGATTCCCATTGGGGAGGATAACTTTTATTATGTGAATTAAACAAACAACACAAATGGTGTGAGACCTGAGTGTTCAGATGCGGTATGCCATCAATACAGCAAAACCCCTACATCAACAGCAATGTAGGTGCTGCAACCCGATCGACAGTCATTCCATCGATCATGATTTGTAGCATCTGCCATCTTGATGCCCCAGAGGTGTTGTGCTGTTTCCTCCTACACCTTTGATTTGGAGGTGTTGGTATAATTTTTTTGGGGGTGCTAGAGGCAAAGTCCCCCATGGTGGGGGGATGCAGGGAGTGAAGCCCTCTGCAAACAGCTGGGATGTGCCCCAGTGCTTTACCGAGATCGAGGTCGGGCAGCACGATTCCTGGGCGGCATGGTCACCATCAGCATTTTGTTGTCAGTGTAATGTTGGTTGACAATATTGTTGTCGAACCGACATGGTGGAACCTTCAGATGCTGAGAAAAGAGCACAAATGGGAGAGTGTCTCTGTGGTCCTGCTTTAGATGCAGTTGCAGCCCTCAAAGCTACCAGTTCAAATGTGACTGCTCAAAGTTATTTAACCACGTTGGAAAGGATGTTTGGGCATGTAGAGGAAGCCTGGCACCCTCTTTACCATGTTATCATTGACCAAGTTCTGGGGAGGCTGGGAGGATAGGTGCTACCTTGGTTATAGATGTACCACCAAGTGGCAGAGATTTGGAAAAATCTACCCTTGCTAGCACCCCCCCTCAGCTGATACCCCAGTGTGGTTCACTCTAGAGCAGGATCCAGTCCCACACCCACCAAGGGCACCAATTACTAGGAGGCACACTGAAGACCTTCAAGTGAACTTTCACCGGTCATGGTGTTTACAAAACAGACTTCAGCTACCTTGCTTAGGCACCACAAATGGGGGAAATACAACCTGGGTAAATGGGAACCACTATGGCATAATCCTCACATTTCTATAGAGGGCAAAACTATCTGGAGGAGCTCCTGAGCATCTAAAGGACTCTCAGTAAAAGAGGATCTTAACCAGCCATCACTGAAACCTTGAATTCTTTCCAAAATCTGATGTTGTGCTACAGCCTACCCCACAATGACTTTTGGAGATATCTCCAACTGCGATATGCCATTGGTAGGCACTAAGCACCCATGGCAATCCCTGGTTCTGATAACCACGTGCAACATATTGGCTGCTGGATGAAAAACCCCAATATAGCGCAAGGCAGAAACCACATGGACAAGCCGCCCCTTTATATGATGAGCTTATGGGAGAAGTGTGAGAGCAAGAAGTGAGATTGTTGCTTGTGATGAAAGCCATGACTCCCAAACATGAGCTTAGGACTGCCCCGTGACCACCCTAACAGGGCCCAGTAATGAAGAACTGCTAGAACATATTGACAAGCTAACACTGCTGGTGATGGAGACCTAATAACCTGCATGAGTAACTGCCGACAGTGGCTGTGTGCTGTGTGAATTAAACATATACTCCTTGGAGCAGCTGAGGGAGAGGGGAGACGTGATCGAGACTTTCAAATTCCTAAAAGGAATAAATAAGGTGCAGGTTCAGGACCTATTCCATATCAAAAATCACTCAAGAACCAGAGGGCACAACATGAAGCTGGGGGGGCAGATTCAGAGGCAACACACGCAAGTTCTTCTTTACCAAGAGAGTGTTTGATCCATGGAACTGCCTTCCACAGGAGGCAGTGGAGGCAAAAGTGGTGGGGACTTTCAAGAAAGTGTGGAAAAGATACAAGGGCAGCATAACACTGAAAAGTAGTTAAGGGAAGGTGTAGGCTTATGGGCAAACTAGATGGGCTGCATGGCCCCCTTCTGCTGTCACTTTCAATGTTTCTATGATTCCACTAGGGTGGCCAATTCTGCTGGAGCCATGCAGCCAGCTGGTATGAATTGTCAAAGAGAGTTTGGGCCCAGAGAGTATCCGTGGACATCAAGGTGGCAAGTAGTTATCTTCTGCTTCAGATGTGGTGAGGAGGGACATTTGTGGAGAGAGTGTGTCACTATCCAGAAGATCTGAGAGGTGTAAATGAACTGCTGATCAAAATACGACAAGAGCAGAGAAGCTCCAACAGGGTCTGGTAAGGGAGCACACTGGAGCCCTGGATGCAAGATATTCTCATTCTAACCCTCTGACTCACTGTCACAGTTCATCATGGTTCCGTGTTGAGCTGCAGCAAGAAAGTTGGGCTGAGATTAGAGCACGGGTGGAGGAGGCCAGGCACAGCTGCCAATAAACTTGTCCTGGTGTCACATTTAGCTACTGTATACTAGTAGGCAATGATGGCTGGGTGAAAAAAAATACTCTGGCACATTGCAGTTGGACTCAATAAGGCATGACCAGAAGTTAGATTAACAGTCTATTAATCCCTCCCTAGGGAGTGCCTTATAGTTATCAATAAAAAAATAATTTTAAAAAGTGTTAAAGTGTACCTTTTGAATGTTTTCTCCATTAAGAGGTATAGTTTATTTAGTGTTGCTCAGATAGTATCCTAGAAACTTGGATACCAACAGATACCTCCCATTTGGCTAGATAGTTGCTGTGGTAGGATAGCAGTGCTATCTGACCATGAATTCTACCCTCTAGGATCCAGTGCATGGATCCTACAAATGCTGTGGATCCTGTGGATCCTAGCAACAAACAGTGTGGATCCTGTGGATCCTAGCAATAGATCTAGCTTGGATCTGAGCTATCTGACCTAGGATCTCTGGATCTGACCTAGGATCCATCACTGTCTGATCCCAGATCCTAACTATCTGACCCAGGATCTCTGGATCCTAACTATCTGACCTAGGTTCCCTGGATCTGACCTTGGATCCCTGGATCCTAACTAGGATCCATTACTATCTGACCCTGGATCCCACATCTGTCTTTGGTAGGATTTCTGGTAGGGTCCTAGGTAGGATACTGGCACTATCTGACAGATAGTGGAAGATCCACAAAAGCATTATCTGAGCAACACTAATTTTGATAAAGTTGTCTATCCACCACCTGCAAAAGATGTTAGAATGCATCTTTTTTTTTTTTTTGTTTACTCCATTTCTCTCTCTCTGGGCTCTGGGCTTCCTTTGGGAGTACCCACTCAGCTGTGCCTCTCACTCCCTGCCTGAACCCCCACTGTTCCCCAGGTTCTCCCCCAAATGACTTGGCAGGTTCAGACCCCTGGATCACCCTCTGGGCAGGGCCCGCCCTACCTCAGCAGCACTTTCTATAATTAGAGGGACCTACCTCATTGTTGGGTCAGCCATGGGGAGCTCTGGGTGTGTTGGGCCAGTGTTGGGATGTGGGTGCACCACTGGGGTTTCTGAAATCTCACCAGTGCACCAGAGAGTTTTCAGTGCTTAGTCCCCAAGGAGCTTGGATGTGCAGTGATGGTTGGGCACTGCATGCTACCGTCCACCAAGTGCCTCCCCTGTTGTGCATAGCACTGCAGAATTTGTGCTGCATCTGACTGTCACCTGGTGCCACTACAGAGCAGTGCAGCCCCAAAACCCACCCCAGGGAAGGGAAAGCTGTCCTCTGGATGCTAGATTCCTTCCCTCCCCCGGCAACTCCAGGTGACCCCGGCTTATTCCTGAACCTGGGTTGCCGGTATGACATCCAGCACCTCAACCCTTAGCACCACCGGGCCAGCTAGAATGCATCTTTACAGTTATTCAGTAGTGTCAGTGGATAGAATGCTGCTATTTTTTCAAAGATTTCACATGCCGTTGTGACAATAAGGCTCTACATGACAGTTTGTCAGAGATTAGTGTTTCAGAATGCAGACAACCAATGAGATTGCAGCATTTCTGAGAGACTTTTTATATGTTTAATCCAGATTGTCTTGGACCATGGCAGAACCAGACTCAGCGATCAGGTGTGAGCCATTTTCTGATTTCTTCTCGGCCAAGACTATGGCATTCATAGATGGTATCTCCTCCCCTGGTGTAAGTCACAGTTGGAATGGTCCAGGAGTTGAGGTGATCAGATCTCAGCCCTATGGATTGATTTTCCACTGACTACAGGAATCTTCCAGGTGCCATTCCACTTGCTCCCTGGACCCTGTCCCTTCTCATGTGGTGAGTTTTTTTCTAAATCTGCCTACTCATTTTATGGCTCCTGGTGATCACCATGCCAGAATCCTTTATTAACTTGTTTTTCTACAAAACCTGCTGTCCTATATAATCATGATGCATTGGAGACCATTTATTCAGTTGACAATGATTTTCTGTTCTGCAGCAGCACTGTGCTGTTAAGAACTTGTTCTGACCTCAAATAATTAAGCCTTTCTAATTCAGTCTTTTTTATAGGTGTATGCCTAGGTCTAGCCAGCAGGAGTGAATGTTTTCTTTTGAAAGCTTTTCTTTCATCACACCAGACACAGCCATAAAAAGCACATAATTCACCCCAGGTCATCAATACTATAATTAATAAAGACTTAGCCCGTTCATTTATCCTTCAGGTGCTTGCCAAACTGTGAACGTAGCCTTTCTTAGTGCTCATTGGTTAAGGAGAGGCATTTTAAAGAACAGATTAAGTGAGAATTAATTAAATCAATTGTCATTGATGCATCACTGTCACATGGAACAGGAGGCACAGTGCGAAAAGGAAATGCAATGTGAGATACAATTACAGAGATCACCATGGACCCTAAAAAAGTAGATAAATTCAGAGGAAAAAAATCCTAATAGCAAAAAAAGGAAAGGATGCAGTAGCACCATACACACAAATTAAAACACTTTGTACACAGGCTCCATGGCATGTTGGTGACCTGGGTTCAAGCCCCAAACCTGGGACATCAGGAGCAGAGGGCAGTAGGGAGGGTGATAGAGCATCCGGTGGACACTCTCATCCTGGGGAGGGTGCTGCAGAGTACCACTTGGAGAGTGACACCTGGTGGTGTGTGGAGCCTTGCCAGCATGGGTGACCACATGTTGGCTGGCTGGCTCCACCTCCAAGGCATCACTACAGTGTGCACCACTGGGGTGTACTGTGGGGCCCAGAAAAATTGAAAAAGCACCCATCTTACCTGCTGGATGATGGCTGCCTAGTACCCCCACACCAGAGTCCCTCTAACTTACCAGTCCTTCCCCTCCAGTCCTGCACACCTCAGAGGATCCCCCAGTAATGCTACTCCCCTCCCTTTCCCCCCAAGGAGGGGGAACCCTGGCAGGGATGAGTCAGACTCTCTGAGACATAGGGATAGCCTGGGGAGCCAGGTGGCAGGGAATAGTGAGTGAAGTGTGAGAATGGTGAGCAGAATGGGATGATAAGCAGCCAGAAGGAGTATCAGGTCTGGGGGTGCAAGGGAGAAGCAAAAATAAAAAAAAACACTCTGTACGACATATCTTTATGTAAATGTTGACTGTAGATCCCCTTGAAGTGAGTGTATGATAGCAGCACATATGGTAAACAGCAGTACACAAACCAGTATAAGGTGTTACATGTGACTGCTGTCTGGGGAGAATGGCAGGTCCAACAAAGTGGAGAGACAAGCTTATTAACCAATGTGTAGAGATTTATCCCAAGCCAGTGTTAAGGCATGATGTTAATGATCCCCCCAGAATAAGATATCCTCCAGTTTCAAGTTCAGTTGTTAATTATTCACTGCTTAGAAAATGAGGCTAGAAAATCCTTGAAAGTGTTTGGCTGATGGCATTCTAAGCTATATATTTATTTGCCAACACTGCCCTGCTAAGCTAAAGTCCTGGTGCCATCCTGCCTTTGTACATTTCCGATCCATGTGCACTGATTCCGAGTCTTATATTATGAATGAGTTGACATATTTTTGCCTCTGCTGTGAGCCAGGTAAAGGACCATACAGAGAGAGTGCAAGTGAGCCATTCAGCCAGGTAAAAGGAGGGGGGGGCATGGCCAGCAGAGCACCAAGTCAGATGTGCTTTTGACAGCTCCATCCTTTGCCAGCTGCAAAATGTTAAATTATACTTTATAAACTCAGCAAAACCTACAAAATTACTCCATCAGATGATAGAAGCAAGAAGGAAGTTACAATGGACATAAAATCTCAAAAGGCTACTAGAAAAAACCTTTTCAAGCATAAAACACAGACCAGCATGAGTCGACAGACCATGAAAAATCCAGTGCAACAGGTGGGAGCAAGGGGCAGACTTCAAAGGCCACACTAGCAGCAGTCAGTCACAATGTAAAAATGCTATGTAAAATAGTGGCAGAATTGGATAAAAGAATGGATGCCTTCAACAGTCCAGTGGGAGAGCCACATGGAATCAGGCATGTAGGAGGCAGAATGGCCAAAAGGGGCCAGGATTCTGAAGCAGGCCCAGCATGCGAGAGAACACTGTGCTGACGTTGAAGCTAGAGCACCTTGAAAATTGGGCCAGAGAGTCACATATTCAACTAAAGGGACTACCAGGAGGCATGGAAGGCTTGGACCCGGGTGCCTTCTCAAAAACATAGCTTGCATCAAAGTTGGGAGGTCCACAATGGAGGATAACATTCATATTTTAAAACCTACCGAATCAACCCTTGGCATTCACCAGATGTAGACCCCCCCCCAGCATCACGAATGGTACTTCTGATTCTGGGCTCATTGATGGAAAGAGATGCAGTATTGGCAGTAACTGAATGGCATGGGGCACTATAAGAAAACAGATCTCTGGTACAGCTCTTCCTGGATTTGTGCTATGCCACACATCAGCAAAAATGCTCTTTTAATGCAGGGCAAAAGAAGTTGCCAGTGCTGAAAGAAGTGCAGCACTCTTTTGCATTCCCAGCCAAGCTCAGAGTGAATTACGGAGGCATACAATACTTTTACACAACTCCAGAGGACATTAACAAACTCATCAATAAGATTAACGCAGCCTGGGTGGCAGCTAGATTGGAGCCAGAATTGGACCAGGTGGATGATGGGTGGATGAAGGAAGAAAAGTATTCCGCTCATTGGAATTTGTACTTGTTCTGTAACAGACATTCCTATATGTTAATAGAGACTGAGCCCAATCTTTAATATTTCATTTTTAAATGTTAAAAGATGTTACTGTTTATACTGGGACTCCTACAATATGGACTCTTGACATCCTGAGATGTCGGTGTGCTGGGACACGCTTCACCACAGGGGGAGAGTGGTGTCTTCATGGGGTATGTCTGAATATTTGAAAATATAAAGATTGCTCTGCCTGACTGGTTTATCTACGATCTGGCTACATGGACTTGCACTGTGGACTCCAATGATGGTATTTTTTAGAATAGCTTTGCACTATAGTTAATCTTATCAGTTGTGGTGACATAGTTGTACGGGCATGTGAGATGGCACCTGCACTGTGTTGAGCATCTTTTGGTGTAAAAGGCTGCCCCAAGGGCTGTCATAGTGCTGCCATGGGTGCGGCACCATCAGGGGCACTAGCACACAGAAAAGAAAACTTTCTACAAACAAAAATGTAGGGATAAAGATATTTTAATGTTTATTGCTTGCTGTAGTTAGTAAACTATGTTGTTTTTGCTGTTTCAGTCGTTTATAGTAGGGTTATCAGATCTCCATGTGTGGCCATTGGCCCAGGTTATTAGATGACTAAGGGGTGGGAGGGGGACTTTAGAAGCTCTGAAATATACTCTTACAACTAAAATGTATCTTCAATAGCCTGGCATCATGCAGCCATACTGCTGCTTCAAGTTTGCTGCATTTCATATATCTGGGCTTAGCCAGACAAGCCTGTGCTCATTATTGGCCCAGGACATTATACCAGCGAATGAACAAACATTAATAGCTGTACCCCTCTGAGATAGAAACTCATGTGGGGTGTTGTGATACATTTAGATGTCAATAAACTGTTTTAGCGGTATCCAGTGAGCAAGGCAACTGAAATTGGGTGCCTACAAAAAAGGGTGACTCAGTTATGGCGCCTGTTTTCAGGGCTACCTAGCAGGGGGGATGACCAGATACTGGGGTGGGCGAAATACTGCAATGGGACTTAGTGGGTATATGCATACGCATGTGCAGGGGGAGAGGCAGGGGAGGGATGGTATGTGGGAGGGGGTGTGGTAGGCAGCTGCCAAGCTGGTCCTCTAGCATGGTGGGGAGGGTGGTTTGCTGGGAAGTGCAGGGTGCAGGGTTTGGGTCCAGTGCGGTGCAGGTTTTTTATTTGGTGGCTAGGCGGCTTTACATTTATTTAAATTTTTTCACACACACACACACACACACACACACACACACCCCCGATGTGCACCCCCCCCCCAGAATTGAGAAACCATAAGTGGGGGGGTGCATGGGGGCACAGCCCCCCATATTAAAAATAAGACCTGTAGGTCTTTGGCGCTGTTTTTGTCCATGCTGCAAGTGTACATTGCCAAAATAAATTTTCGGCGATGTACACTCACCGTAACAGCGATCGCTATTCCCGCAATCATCATTATGACATGGAACCATTTTAGCAGATCTTAAATGGTATCAATCGATGTCCAAATTAATGTATGTTATTTTGTATGTTTATGTGAAAGACATAAAATAGTAAAAAACATAAAAAAAAGAGTAGGAAGAGCGATATGGAGAGGAGGGCAGATGTGATTCCCCTTCACAAAAGTGGGAGCAAGGCAGAAGCAGGAAACTACAGACCTGTAAGTTTGACCTCAGTGGTAGGGAAAATGATGGAATCACTTCTGAAAGAAAGAATTGTTGAGTACCTAGAGGCCAGCGGGGCACAGGACCCAAAGCAACATGGATTTACAGCAGGAAGGTCATGTCAGATGACTCTAATTGATTTCTTTGACTGGGTGACCAAAGTAATAGACCAGGGAGGGGCTGTGGATATGGCCTACCTAGACTTTAGCAAGGCATTTGACACAGTCCCGGACAAAAGATTAATAATCAAGTTAGCCAGCCTGGGAGTGGGTCCCAGGGTGGTAGCCTGGGTAGCAAACTGGCTACATAACAGGACACAGAAGGTAATAGTGAATGGAACACATTCCGAAGAAAGGGGAGTTACTAGTGGAGTGCCTCAGGGCTCAGTACTGGGTCCAGTCCTCTTTAACATCTTTATAGGTGACATTGCAGAGGGTCTGGACGGAAAGGTATACCTCTTTGCAGATGACACAAAGATCTATAACAGAGCTGATACACAAGAGGGGGTAGAAAAGACAAGAAGGGACTTCGCAAGGTTGGAGGAATGGCCAGACATATGGCAACTTAGATTCAATGCAAAGAAGTGCAAAGTAATGCACCTGGGAAACAAAAACCCAGGAGAAGAGTACACAATAGCAGGGGAGGTACTAACAACAACAAAAATGGAAAGGGACCTGGGGGTAGTCATATCAGATGACCTAAAGGTGGGTAAGCAATGTGAAAAGTCAGTAAGGAGAGCCAGGGGGATACTGGGATGCATAGGAAGGGCATCACAAGTAGAAAAAGGGAAGTGGTTATCCCTCTATACAGACAGTTGGTGAGACCCCATCTGGAGTACTGTATGCAGTTTTGGAGACCTCATCTATGCAAGGACATAGCCAGGATGGAAGCAGTCTAGAGGAGGGCAACTAAAATGGTGCAGGGTCTGCAGCAGAAACCATATGAAGAAAGACTGAGAGAGCTTAATATGTATACTCTTGATGAAAGTAGGGACGGGGGGACATGATAGAAACTTTCAAGTACCACAAGAGAATCAACAAAGTCCAGGAGGGTAGCATCTTTCAGAAAAAGAGATGTGTAAGAACAAGGGGGCACAATTTAAAGATGGGGGGGATGGCTCAGGGGTAATGTGAGGGCATTTTTTTTCATGAACAGAATGGTGGATACATGGAACCACCTTCCTGAAGAGGTCATTAGGTCTAAAACAGTGGGGGGATTCAAACATGCATGGGACAGACATAAGGCAATTATAGTGGGGGTTGCAGGAAGTAGGCTGTGTGGTTAACTAGAATCTGCAGCTTATCCAGTAGGTAGGGAAATGGGCAGACTGGGTGGGCCAAGTGGTCCTTATCTGCCATCAAAGTCTATGTTTCTATGTTTCTATGACAGAGAAAAGCAGGTGATCTGATGGGATGGTGGGGCAGGAATGGACAAAACATGGGTGGCAGTGCATATACATGAAGGTATACACTCCCAGACATCCCGCCCCTCACGCCCAACTTGTGAGAGTTACAAAATAACTATTTTCATCAAACCAACCAATATTTGTTGAATATTAAAAAAATGAAACTTTCTTTTGCCCCATTTTCTAAGCATAAAAAAACACTCCAGGGTGGCAACATTGGACTATACCCACACTTCGCCTGGAGTATGAGGCCTCACAATGCCTCTGTGTATTCTGTTATAGCTCAAAATCACCCACTCTATTGTGTCTTATTGTTTATATGTCTTTTAGTTCATACCTATGTCTAACCTGGCCAGTGCCAGCTGTTTCAGTGTTTACCTATTAGATTGCTCATTTTTGATACCAACCTGTGTAGCACCTGTTCTCAATTACATGTACCCTGTAACCTAAATGTATTTGTCTGACCCCAGTGTGACGTGGCGCCTCTGCTGAACGCCTATTGTTTTGCAAACCTATGCTATGTAACCAAAAACACTATGTATGTCTTTAATGTGACGAAGTACCTTTGGAAACGAGCCTCTGGCTCAAAGGTTGTAAACTGATTTTACAAATAAATAAATAAAATACCTCTAGTGCTAATATTAATGTTGATCCCAGGAAATCAGCTCTATTTTTTTGTAATTTGTATTTTATTTGTTTTTTTGTCCATTTTCTCCCCTGGTTCTGGGGACCCAGCAAATGGGTAATGTCCATGCATGGAGGCGGATGCACACCCCATGATGCCAGCTCAGCCCCTTCTGCGCCTCTCCATGGCTAACGCCAGAGCTCCCTAGGTCAGCACCACCATCCGTCCTCTAACAAGCAGGCATAGTGTATGATGATGGTGCACATGATACAGGGTACGCTACCTATAAGTCAGTGTACAGAAACTGGTGAAGAGTATGCAACTACAGATCTCAGAGGTGCAGCCCAACAACACAACCAGCTGGCTTCAAGGTACAGAGAACAAGAAGCTGAGAGGCACACAAAGGCGGAAATGAGGTACATCAAAAGTTATTCAGTGCAAATACAGTAGTGCAAAACACACAAGTTGACTGCAGCAAAAAATGGACAGACCTACCATCACCTTGCTCTGAGGCTTCAACTGGGGTTATGGGTGGTTGCCAGATACTGTACACCATCTGAATACAGTTTGATGGAAGGCAGACTGCCAATAAATTAATTAAACATTGCAGTGCAAACAGGTAGGCAATCTGCTACAATCCGTTAACATTGATTACATTAAATTACAGCCAAGCAACATCTTAAGTGGTTTGCCAGCCAGCAGTTCAAAGCATGAGAAGCATAATAAAAAAGTGAAAATTATACAATAGTGAAATCTCATCAACTGGTGAGTGCAAAATGTATGATTCATTACAACAATCAATAACATTTAAGGGGACTGTGTTATAGTAATAGAACAGCTTGTTATTTTAATTTAAAATTGATCTTCCAAAAAGCAATTAGACAAATTGAATATTTACAAAAATATTTGTCGAGAACATACCAATAATATCTCCAAGAAGAGTGATAGGTAGCAGAGATGCCAGAAGTAGAGTAACAGGGATCTTTTCAAAACAAAACAAGGTGTTTTCTAATAATGAACGCCCTAAGAAACAAAACAGAATTAAAAATACAATATAACTGTAACAACTTCCAAGGTATTTTTACTGTGTGCACTGTTATTTTTTTTTGTTTGTTTCATTATCCGCTAGCCTCTATAGGTATTTAAGCTGAGGTCATAGGTCTGTGACTTGTAAATTACACTCCAGTATTCTCACAGAGGTTGGGTTGGGGCAGCTACTGTTTCTGTCCTGTAAGCAGTTCTTTTAGTCTACTTAAACATCAAGAGCTGGCCCCCTTTTCAGCTAAAACGTGTCTATTTGGGGGGCAAACTTCAATGGGCTTAATTTCTCTCATAACCAAAGGCTGTTTTGAGTGTAAACAAGTCCAGGGAGAGGAGACAGAATCTCACAGAGTGAGTCAGGCAGGGAACAAAAGATAGTAGGCTGCAATCCACAAAACACGTTTGGACCTATTCTGAAAAAGGGTAATCTGCAGAGTTCAAAGGACTGGTCTAGGATGGGATGTCAGAGAGGCAGGTATAATAATGCAGGTGTACTGGGAACAACATCACAGTTTCGAGTCTGTCGTAACTCACTAGTTGGGGTAAGTTACTTCTACGCTGCTTAAAATTTACTTAGTTTTGAGTTAGGTTATTCTCTGTGATCTCTATCTTTTCCAAAAGTGTTTGTTTTTATCACTGTAAAAATAGTGTGTTCCCCATAGTCTTTAGTGTGCATTATTCTGCAACATACGTAAATATCTTGGAATATTAAATGTTATTGTTATTTACCTCATGCTTTCTGTAACTGAGTAATTTCATGTATAGATAACCAGGAGAAATCTGGCAAGTCTGTGATCTGTTGCCAAAGAGGCAGCCTACAGTTATCACATCTAAGGCAAAGGTTCTCAGCTGTAACAAAGGAATAGGTCATTTGCACTTTGGTAAGGAGCACTGTACTGTGTGTGTGCAGTGGCTCTGGCTGGATTTAGACCTAGAGATACCCCAAGTGAAGTTGCAGTGAATGGTGGTAAAATGCCATGGTAACCCTTTAAGACATCTGAAGAGTTGTGAAACTGGTAACAGCCACAGACTGAGTTCCAGGAGAGAGCCAGTCTGTGACAATAACATACATATTAAACCAATGGAATAATTTATCATTAAATAATGATGTTAGAAATAAATGTCAATGTATATTGTACAATGCACAAACAAACCAGGGACACTCTCAGGAACTACAGTATATGGTACCATCATCAACATAGTCAATCCCAAAAAAACCAAAAAAAATAAGGCACTCACCCAACCTCTTATGGCAACACACACAGCTGTTGCTGTAATGTCTCCAAGTTTTAATGAAACAATTTTATAAAAGGTTGGGTGAGTGCCTTATTTTTTCATTCGGGACGTATTGCAGTGTGTTATAATATAAATTACAAGAAAGGCAAAAATCTAACATTTTGTTCAGTTTGCAGTGGTAGGGTTTTGAGTAATTGTATCCACTTTGTCTCTCTTTGAATTAGTATTCTGAGACTATACCCAGCAGGGTCCTTTGTCTAGTACCCTATGTTCAATGCCACAGAATTTGAAACCACTGGGATCACTTATGTGACTTTCAAGGAAGTGAGATCCTTAGGCATTTTCTGTGGTGTAACTCCAAATAGCCCACGGATGTTTTTGGATCCTAACATTTAGTTTACAGATGGTTGGACCTACATAAAGTTGTGGACAAGGGCATCGTGCCACATACACAATGTACAAGGTACAGATTGTTTTATTGTTCGGCAGAGTGTCTTTCCAATATATTCATTTCATTAGCAAGTTTAAAATTCTTACACAATGGGTATAATATAGTTTCAATAAAATAGGATACTTTCAGTTAAATCAATCCTTCATGTCAACCTATAAAACTTCCAGCCATCTCAATTAAAATACAACCGGTGAATTATCTATCTAATTGACATTTAAAAAATTAACATTTCACTATTCCTAATACACACTCTAGTTCTATAAGTTTGCTTTTTAAATATTTAATCAACCGCTCTAGGATTACTTTATCACCAGGTGTAAAAATCTCTATTACAATTTTGTCTGAAGGCAATTTATAATTTACTAACAAGGGACCCAACCAGTATTTCCTTCTCCCATCAAAAGGTGAACAGCGTAATATTATATGTTCTAAGTCATCTTCTTCATATAAACCACAGTCACAATATGAAGTTGATACACCTTTCTGCTTCTGACTATGATATATGTAGCTAGCTTCCATACAGAATCTTGTAACCAATCTATGATCTTCCGGTTGGACTAATTTTATTAAATATGGCTCCAATTTGTGATTCACCTTAAAGTTCTTGAACCATCTAAAAAGGTTTTAAACTACTTATTCTCAGATTGTCATTCATAAATGCAGTGTCTCATATTCTTGTCTTAATTGTTTTAGTTATTTCAAAAAAAGGTTTTTGATAAATTTCATAGAAAAGATTACATAGTCTCATTAGATGTACATGGTCCCTTATTTCTTTAATACATGAGAACATAAAACCCCTTCAGTTGTATTCTATGACTTTTTCCAAAAAAATTATAGGTAGTCTGTATTCTAGTAGTAAAAATAATTTCAGCAAATGTTTGATTCATCTCTCCAATGCAATAGTTGCTAGTGAGCATTGACCTAACTCCTTCGAACCACTTCAGCTGGAACATAGTTTGATATTCTTGAAGTATATCTATACATTTTATTCAGTGCAATTTCCAAAGGTTTAATTTGGTCATTTGCCCATATTTCGACCCCATATAATATACTTGTCTCCAGTTTAGCATTAATAACGTTTAGTAATCCTAATATGCTCCTGTTCCCTACTCTACCACCAAACCTTTTAAAAGCATTAAAGGGTGTATTTATTTTTTGACTTAAGCTGTAGTATATGCTTATTCCAAGTAGTATTTTCAGCATACCTAATTCTCAGATAGTTAAAATATTTGACAATTTGAATTTTTGTTTTGTTAATATATAATGAAAGACCTGATAGTTTCCTGTTACCAAATATCACAAGATTAGTTTTATTATTATTAATAACCAACTTATTCATCTCACATTACATTGTTTGGTAAAGTGATTTAACTTTCTCTGCAAACCTATAAATGAGGCTGACATTAGCACCAGGTCATCTGCATACAATACACTAAACAAGGGATCTTCAGATGGCTAATCACTGGGGGAGTTGAATTCTGAATGTTCCATATTTTCTATCATTGAGTTAATGTAAAGATTAAAGAGTACTGGAGCCAAAATACAGCCTTGTTTGACCCCCTGGTTTGTTGCTATTTTGGAAGAAAGTCCCCCTAATTGATTGTATTGGACTTGGGGCCATGTTTCTTGATGGAGTCGTATTCATATATCTAGTAGATTTGAGTCCATACCATATTCTGATAGTTTTTGCCATAACAGGGTCTATTAACTGTGTCAAATGCTGTTATCAAGTCTATGAAATAGCAATTAAGTTTATACTTTTTAATCTTTACATACTTCCAGATAAGATGGGACAATACAAAACAGTGTTGAATTGTGGATCTGTTAGTTCTAACACCATTTTGCATTCCACTCATGATATTTACTTAATCTAACCATTTTTTGTATTCTCTTCAGTATAATTCTTGTGAATAACTTCTGTGAAGACTCCAGTAGACTTACTGGCCTATATCTCATCGTGCCATTAATATTACCCTTTTTAAAAATTGGACATTTATTACTGCCAAGCCAGGATTCTGAAAAGTGTTCCCTTTGTACATATTTATTAAAAAGAACATGAAAAATTGGCAGCCACCAACTGGGAAATGCTTTATAAATATCTGAGATTATATTATCTGGATGGAACTTTATTTGAGGTCATATCTCCTAAGGCAGCCCAGATTTCCTGTTCCTCTATATAAATTGATCTCTGACTATTGTTTGTGGATGAACTAATGTACATTGTATTTCATCGTTTTGTGTATAATAAAGGGAAGTAAAATGTACCTCCTATTGTTTTGGTGTTATGAATGCTTCTATTTGTCTGTAATACTGTGAAAATCCATAACTTACTAAAGTCCAGCATTTTTTAATGTTTTTGTGTATAATGGTATTTTTTAACTTAATCCACATTTTATATAGAAATTTCTGCTTTTCTAAATTCAACACTTCTTTATATTGCTTCCTGTTCTTGTTTAATTCTTTCAAGTTCATCTTATTGGGATGTTTCTTATATTCTTTTATCAAACAATTTAGTTCTGTTTTTGCTTGACTACATCTAAACTTATACCATATTTTATTTGTGTTTTGAATGATAGTGTTATTTGTAAGAAATGACCTTATATACCAATTTATAGCTTCCCATTTCTATTTATATTTATACTATCACTTCCCTTCATTATTTCCATTCTGAGGTTTACTAAGTAATCTGAATTTAGAACTTCAGTGGATGATCGTATTAATTGAGGTTGCCACCTAATTATTTTATGATTTAGAACTGATTTTGTGGACCTAAATATTTATTTGTATTGGTTACTAATGAATTCTTAAATGATATACTTAATGATAAGGGAAAATGTGTTGATTCTGGTCTATCTAAAACTGTCATATCATTTATCAAAACAATTGCCTCCTGGTTTACACATATCACATTGATACTAGATGAGCCTTTAGGTCCTATAAAAGTGTAATTGCCCTCTGTATCACCATAAATTCTCCTATTTATCAAGCAAAAATCCTGGTTTCTCATAAGTTTTCCTTGAGTATTTGTAACTTTGTCTTTTGATATACGTATTATATTTATTTTATTATTCATAAGGTTGATTCCTTTAATTAATTCATCCTGTAATGAATATAATTTTATTTCTTCAGGTAGTGTACTCTTGCATTAAAGTCCCCTGTAAGTAGGCTAGGAATCGGCCCATATTTGTTATTCAATATCTTCAAGTAATGTTCAAATAAATCCCAGCAAAATGATGATGTACTTTTGATGTTTATTGGTGGCACATACATATTCATTCATATACTATGTAGCTGGCATTACATGTGATATGGTATATGAAATGGCAGTTCCCTGTCAGGGATTTCCATGTTTGTTCCTGTTGGAGCAAATTGGCATGTACTGCAAGTGTAACACTTAAAAAGGCAATTGGGCTTAGTCTGCAATCAATTTGTTACTGGATTCTCTTGATAGTAGCTATGGCCCAACATATTGTTGAGATTTTTACCTCTTTGAACACTAATTCTAGGTCACTAAAAAGAAGATGCCAATTTTTCTGAATTATGTTTCATGCTGCTGTATTTTATTGTAATAACTGGTCAGCAATTTCTCTCAATGTACTGACCAGGCTGATATTTTCCATAACAACCAGCTGGTTGTTATGACATTCATGAGCCATGCCAGTCAAACTATGCTGCTGCCTCATTGGCCAACATTCTGTATGAGGGTGGGGCCAAAGAGTCTCACAAACTGCTGGAGAAAAATTGCTGGTCTGTTATTATAAAAAATAAAAGATGGGGAGGGTGTTTCATATGAGAATTTAATGCACGCCCTCATTGTGGGATGCTTTGACAAACCCCTCGGGCTTCACCCTCGGGGGGTTTATGTAGCATCCCACAACTCGGGTGTGCATTAAATTCTCATATCAAGCCCTTCCCATCCATTATTCTGTATTTATTTTATTTTATTTTTTTGTATACAACATATAATAAAGGTGACCCTATTGTTATTATGAATTTGCCTTTTTTTTACCAATGCATTTTACTGGGTATTCTCTTTTCTTTTTGATAAGCCCTGCTGATGAATGATGCTGAGTACCCATATTCATGAAACCTTTGATTTAACAAATTTGCTTGTATCTCACAATTATTTAAATCAGAACAATTGTGTTGCCTTATAGTAAATTGGCCAAAAGGTATGTTGTCTAAAAGGTGATGTGAGTGTATGCTAACAACCTTCAGTAGGGTGTTGCCAGCTGTGGGCTTTCAATAAAAATGTCACTTTTCATTTTCTGAGTTTCATTAAGGAACAGACACATTTCTAAAATTTCTATTGCATAATTCCTCATCATGTTTGTGAAGGATAGATTCAAATCATTTGTGTTTAACCAAACAATAAAATTAATCTGCTCCCTTTGGGCTACCCTGCCATGCACATAAAATATCATAAATATACTGATGTCATCTGACCATTCCAGTATAAAAATGATTTAAAATTATTTCTATCAGTAGTACTGTCATAATCAGTTGATTACATCACAGCTTCTAGTATGGCCTGCAATTGTACCATGTTATATTTAATGCCTGCTTCTGCTAATTTATTACCTATGTTATATTGAATTTTTAACTCTGTTTTTGTCTCTTCTGGGTGCCCATTGCTAGGAGACACATTGTTTTGAAAAGATGCCTGTGACTCTACTTCTGACACCTCTGTCACCTGTCACTTCTCTTGACAGTCTTATTGATAGGATCTAAACAAATATTTTTGTAAATATTCAGATTGTCTAATTTTCTTTTGGTACATCAGTTTTAAATTACTGTAAATTGCTAACTCTTCTACTGCACCACCATTTCCTTAAATGCTGTTGATTATTGCAATGAATCCTTTTGTATTTTGCACTCACCAGGTGATGAGGTTTCACTATTATTTAATTTCACTTTTTTATTATGCTTTGCTTGCTTTGCACTACTGACTGGCAGGCCACTTAAGATGTTCCTTGACTGTAATTAAATGTAATCAGTGTTTATGGATTGTGGCATACTGCCTACCAGTTTGCACTGCAATGTTAATTATGACCGGTGTTTAAATGATATGCCTGCCAACAGTACATAACTCCTTGAAAGCATCGAGAGTGAGAGAAAATATATGAGTGGTATATATATTGCTGCAATCATTTTTTGATTTGTGCATTATTTGTGAACTGAATATTTTTTTATGCAGCATATTTGTGCCTTTGTGTGTGTCTTAGCTTTTTGCACTTTACACATAAACCAGCTGTTGGTTATGATAACAGTGTGTAAATCAAACAGGCAGCATAACAAAATGATATGGATTTGGAAATACAGGATGGACAGAGTAAGGGCAAGACTAGGTGTTCACATGGCAAAAGGAATGTTAGCTTGTTGTTATGATGGCCAAAAGAGGCAGCAGGAAATTAGGGGAAGAAGAGTTTTGGTAACTTCAGTAGTAGTTTTGGATGGGAAATCGTGAGTAATGTTAAATGACATTCATCATTCATTAATCATTCTGATACCAGCTTTTGCAAATGAAAGAGCAATATGTTGGTAGAGGGAGGGAATGAATACACAATATGGAAAACTTTACAAAGGCAGAAGAGGGGTAGGAGAGAGGAGGGTGCTGGGGGTCAGAGGAGGGATGCATTTTTAAAGAATCTGGGAGGTGGAAGGAGTGGGAGCTTAATGTACAGTGGGTAGGAGTTTAGGCTTTTTAGTGTTTTTTTTATTTTAAATAAGCAAAATGGGCTAGCGAAGTCGGTGTGGCCATCAGAAAAATTGTGAATCTTCACAAAGCATGAAGTTCCTGAATTCATACAAAATGTCACCATTAAATTTAAAGTTTGCTTCATCTCTAGTCAGGCATGGGAAATTAAGTTCTTGATCTGATGTTGAGTAGTGGGGTTGACAATGGTAAAATAAATACAAGTTGGAGAGGCACTTACATTCAGTTTGCACAATGGGGGAATTAAGCTACATCACAAAAAAACAAACAAGATGCTAAACTTGAGGTGATCTGATTCTGATACGCTGAGGGAGATGGTTGTGGGTAGGTAAATGAATGGGATGCTGTAAAGAGACATACTGTACAGTATAATGGAGGCAGTGTCTACATGCATCCCCATGACAGCTTGTGATTTGTGAACTAAAAATGAGATACCAAGTTTTCTAAATTTTGTTTCTCACTGCTGTATTTTTTGGCATATACTTCTTGACAAAGGTAGCCCCATTGTTATTCAAGGGCATAAGAGCAAGGCAGAAGCCTACATGTTTGCCCAAGGAACTGCAGGAAAAGTTCAAGAAAAAGAGGGTGTATGATAAGTGGAAGGATTTTAGAGGCAGAGTGAGAGAAGAAGAAAAGGGCATTACACAAGGACTGAAAGGCCATGATTGTGCAAAACAAGGCAGGTATGGAAGACAGGTAAGCACATTGGATAAAGATGAATAATAAACCTTTTTTTTTCAATTACAGGGAACAGATGGAGAGTCAGGGATAAGATGGGGCATGATCATTGGGAGGGGACATTGAGTGAGGTACAAGGAATAGCAGATATACTGAAGAACTACTTGGTGTCAGACTTGGTGTCAGTATTTATAGAAGCATAGAGAGGTATAAGGAGATAAAGGCTCTGAGTTCATCCAGTCTGCTCTGCCATCCATTCTGCTCAGCAAGGAAGTCAGGAGGCATGGCCAGCTAGGGGACAGTTATGGGAGAGGTGTGGGCTGAACAGGATGCAGTGATGATCATGTAAAAAGTTGTAGGTAGGTGTCTAGTGGGTATGAATCTGGGAAAATCCCAGGACCCAGATGGTATGCACCAGAGGGAAACAGTGGAGTAAAAAAAGAGGATTCTGGCAGGACCCCTGGTTAATATCTTTCAAGACAGGGATAGTCTCAGAAGATTGGAAAACCCTTTTCTAGAACAAGCCACAGTTGGACCTAGGTAACTAAAGATATGTGAGCCTTACCTCAGTGCTTAGAGAAGAATGTTTGAGTTAACTATAGAAGCTGTGGTGGTTAAGTGCAATGTGTGGAAGAGAATGAGCTCTTCTCTAGCACACAGCATAGTTTTACAGATGGGACATCAAACTAATTGGCTTTTTCAAGGAGGTAATAAGGGAGGTAGATAGCCCCCACAGTAGATGTGGTCTATCTGGATTTCAGCATGGCCTACTGTAAGAGAAGAGAGTAATCTATACTGAAAACATATGGAGAAAAAGAGAAAAAAGAACACTATACAGTCCAGAAAGTAAAAGAAAAAGTGGAGCAAATTAATAACAGGAAAGAAGTAGAGAGTAGTGGTGGACGGTCACCATTCACAGCATAGGGATGTTCTGAGTGGAGTACCCCAAGGGTCAGTGCTGAAGTTTTTTGATGACCTGGTGAACCACTTGATGGGAATCCGTACACATCATGGTTGTCTCTTAGGGAGCTGATAGGGGGCAATATCTCTCACATTATTATGTATTAAAGGACTATGGGACCACATACAGTCAACCATTAGTATAGGCTTTAGAATCTAACTGGTATTAAGTCTTTCTTATAATGTCAGACAGTTCTGTCTGTTATGGTTTTATAGTATATGGTTAGGGCTTATTATGAATAGAAAGCCATGTTTTCAAAATCTTGTTGTAGGGCAGTTCAAAGGTCAAAAAAGTTGTACTATCATTTTGACGTCACATCGATAGTACAACTTTTTTTGCATTGTCCTGCCACTTGATTGGCTCACTCAACAGTGCTCTGATGAGTAAAAATTTTGCAACATGGCAGCGGATTAAGCGAATGCCAGTCAGGGGACCCTCCTTGTCTCGACACAGAGAGCCTCACAGGGCTCCATTTCACAAAAGTGAATCACTGTTATTTCTTTTTATTTAATTTTTAAACTAAATGGTGCCAAGCTGGAGGTACAGGGTGAAGCTGAACCAAGTCAGAGTGGGGATAAGTAGGAGCGAGCTGGAGCAGGAGCAGCACAACATAACCAAGGTAACCATCAACTGGAAAAAACAAAATAAAAGAATGACACAAGCCAGGAATCATATACTATATAAAATAGTGGATCGTTAACCATCCACAAATAAGGCTGTGTTTTCATCAAGGTTGTTGCTTCGCTCTCAAGGTCTCCTTGATGTCATCAGCAACCTCGATGGAAATACAGCCTTGTTGTGGATGGTCACCCACCTACTATTCTATATATTCAGGCTAACTTGTGCATATTATTATGTTATCTTCATGTTATGCATCCCAGTTATGAAAAGATCTGGACAGTTATGCTTCAATTCCTAATGTAATGGATGCTGTGAGTAATTCATTTTTATAACTGTTGTGAATTATGCTTATAAGATCTACCTGTAAAACTAATAAAAATAAAATTATAAGGAGCACTGACCAACACCAACCATGTTATCTTTCTGTATTCTCTGTGTAGTTGTTGGGCAGCAGTTACATATGCAGTCTGAATGTGTGCTATGATAATAGAATGTGGTGCTTACAGGTACCTTTAACAGTGTCTCTTATTTTAATTTCTCAGATGAAATGATGCTGAAATGTGCATCTAATGTTACTGATGTGTATTATTGTGCTTTTAAACTAAATTGCTAAAACAGGAAAAGTGGCACCCCTTTTTGGAGGGGGGGCTGTATTTTCTATTCACACTGTTCACATTGGGGCACAGCCAGTGTGGCTGTTAAAGACTACATGTTTGCTTGCTGTATCTAGGCTGTGTTTTGCCTTATTTATTAGTTTGTTGTTAGTTTTCAATTAAAATGTGATTTTACTTGGCCCAAACTCATTATCCATTAGCTCATCTGAAGTTCTGCCCGGCCAATACCTCTGCACATTCCTGAGGACAACAGAACAAACATCTGACAAAGGTGGCCCCAAACTGATATGAACATGTGCATATGCGTTATGTATATTTTAAGCACTCTGAGATAAATATATGGCCTGAAAGTAGACTTTGTCTTGAACATGGCAATATGTTTTATACTGAAAAATGAGAATGGTAATACTGAAAACTGTTGCTTTGAAAATCAGAACTGTGACTTAGGGCATGCACATCAGTATCAGGGCTGATGGGTATGCCCACATCACAGTTCAAATTTTAAAAGTAATAGTTTTAAGTGTATGTATGTCACACTCCTCTCACCTATAAGCCCCTTTACAATGCTACAACACAGGCAAGATAGGTTTTGATGGGGCTGGGGAGGATTTGTACCAAACCCCTCTTGCTTTAATGTTGGCCCTTTAAGACCTCACTGCACTGCATGCTCTACAGTATGTGATAGCTATCCCTTAGGGTGATGGTTAACTAGTAACACCTCTACAGTACAGTCCACATTAAAAAAGTGTTACTTGAAGTGTGAGTTTCTGTAGGGAAATAACAGGACAAACAATACGGAGCTAGAGAATATATTGTTGTCACTCCTCCGGGAAAGAAAATTGGAAAAATATTACAGAGCAGGTTGTCATATAGTACTGTTTTTCTGATCTGTTGCAGGAGTTCAATAGGAATTTTTAATCTGTAAAACAAAGGATAACTTTGTTGGGATTTTTTGTATTTATTGTTTTAACTTCATTTAAAGTATGGGGATTATTTTTTTTATCTGTAAAATGGCTTTCTTTATCTAAATTTGTAACATTGCTAGGTATAGGATTTATGACATGCTTAATAATTATTTATGTTTTATTGGTCTGGATGCACTAGTACACAGATTGTTGTTACATGGTAAGCAGGGGACTTATAGTCTGGTGGAGCATTTCCCAATTAGTAATAAGAAAAGCTTACATTTAAATGGTTTAATTGGATTTGGTCTATTGAAGGGTGAGACTAGGCTTAGTTTGGCATTTTATGTTAGAAACATTAAGATCACTAGCCTTCCACATTTTTTAGTGTTATATGATATTCTACTAGCTAGTGATGTGGAACCAAATCCAGGATCCAACATTATTAAGGAAGATGTTGAGTGCAAATTACAAAATTGGTACAGGTTAAGTGGTTTAAGAATAGTACATTTAAATGTGTGTAGTATTTTATCAAAGAAATCTGAACTTGAGGCATGGATGAAGTTATATACCCCAGATATATTAACGATCAGTGAATTCTGATTGGCACATAAGATTGATGAAGATTTAGTACATATTGTGGGGTATAACTCTTTTAGAAAAGATAGAACTAATAAAAGAGGTGGTGGGTTGATAATTTATGTGAGAGGGTGTATAAAAGCAGGAATTTTAGATGTCAGTACACTGTCGTCTGGTTGTAAAAGTTTATTCCAGGAAGTAGTTTTAGGTACTCCAAAAAACTGATTATTGGCTATGTTTATAATCCTCCAAAAGTTAAGGTATCAGGTCTTGAGGAGCTAGTACAAGTCTTAAGTAATATCAGGAATCAAGAAATAGTTATTCTGGGTGATGTAAGTTTAAATTGGATTGGACAGAGGTAATAAAATTAAAAAATATTTAACAAAGAGCTAATTTAGTTCAGTTCATGACTTCACGAGATTAAACCACCATACTGGGGAAGGGTCTTTGATCAACTGGGTTTTGGTAAATAACAAAATGAATATAAGGTATGTTAGTAATATGCCTGACTCTATAAGTGACCACCAACCGATATACAGTATATGGAGCAATAAAAGACTAAAGGGACAGGGAAAAGCTATTTTACAAGGTTGGTAAATGAGGTTATTTCAACTAAAATTAAATCTGACCACGTGAATGTTAATTGGAACATACTGGATGACCAGGTTGATGTGAATGTCTCTTTAGAGTGCTTATTAAAAATATTTAGGAAAACCTTAGCAAAACATGCCCATTTAATGGAAAAAAGTATATGGAATGTACAAAATGGTTGATTTACAGGAGAGCTAATGGAAATCATTAAGCAGAGGGAGGTTTCCTGAGTAAAATACAAAAGGACAAATGATAAAACAGATTGGATCTATTATAGAGAATGGAGAGATAATAGTAAGAGGTTAACAAAAAAGGTTAAGGTAGATTATTACAAATGAGAGCAGGAAAGTAATTTTAGTGATAAGAGAAATTTTTAGAGGGTATTAAATAGACTGTTAAACCCCAAAAAGAGGGAGGAGGTTGATTGTCTTCAAAATGGGGATTTCATTTTAAAAGAAAAAAAGGACATAGCAAAGTATATGAATTAATTCTTTATAGATTTAACTTGGTACACAGAGAGTTTTTCTGATTTAAATGTTCCCAAGATGGAGTTGGTTTTAGATAGAGCAAATTTTTATTTTAAAGGAATTATCAGGAGCGATATTTTCAAAAAGTAAAAAAAAAAACGGGATGTAACCAAATGCTCAGGACTTGACATGGTAGAAGGTAAATTTATGAGGGCCGCTGCACACGATTATTGCTTCCTTTGCAAAAACTGTTTAATAAATCTGTGTGTATGCAAAGGGTACCAGCTCTTTAAGTCTGTGTTGTACCTCTATAAAAAGGTGGCTCAAAAACATGAAGTCTCTAAGTATAGACCAATATCTATTCTGTCCCTCATGAGGAAATTACAGAAAATATTGTTCTATGTACAATTGATGGATTATCTAGAGAATTATAATGTGATCACTAATGTTAAGCATGGCTTCAGGAGAGGGATTATCGTGGTGACTGTCTTGGTCAAGTCCACAAATGGCCTATATATGAATATAAATGGGGGGTTGTTTACAAGGGCAGTGTTTGGGGACCTGACCAAGGCATTCGACCTGGTGGATCACCCCCTTCTGAAGCTAAAACTTTGTAGGTTGGGAATGAGTAAGCCTGTAGTCAACTAGTTTGCAAGTTATTTAATAGAGAAAAAGTAGTTAGAGTGAATGGGGTTTTACCAGATATGCAAACATTGTCTCATGATGTACCACCAAGGTCCATTCTTGGACCCCTATTGTTGTCCTTTTTCATCAATGACCTGCCTCAGCAATTTACCCGGTCTAATATTATTTTGTACACAGATGATGTGGTTTTGCATTTGGCAGATAATGATTTTAAAGCTTTGAATGCTAAATTGGAAAATGAGTTTCATGTTTTGACTAGATGGTTTTTACAAAACAGAGTGCCGATGAACAAAAAGAAAACAAAGATAATGATGTTTTGTATGGCATAAAAGGCTAGTAGAATAAAAGATAAACTAACTTTAAAATTTGAGTATGGCCATCTCCGTGGCACCAAGCGATGGGTGTTCGCTCGGCACACTGGGTTTGTGCCCTGAGCCTGGAAGTCAGGAGCAGAGTCCAGCAGGGAAGGAGTCACAAGCATCCTTTGGACACTTCCCCCCCCCCGAGGGGGTGGGATGGTCTCAGACCTCTTGTTAAGTGGCTCGTGTTTGTGGCGGCATGAAGCCTCGACATGTCACTGAACAACAGGATTCGACATGGGAAGAGGGATGGGTTGGTGTGGAAAATGGGGAAAATACAGCTGCTCGGCTGACCCGATGAAGGCTGCCGGTCCCCACTTGCCATGAAGCCCAGAAGTGTCTGTAGCAACCCTCATCGTGTATCTGGCATAGAAGATAGCCTTTGGGAAAGTCTCTTCTCCTGGTTTCCTGGCCTCGGGAGGGCCCCTCCCCCAGCAAAGGGATACATCAGGTGAACCGGGCTGTAGCAGTACTGAGGGTAGAGGGTGGTGGGATGGTGACAGGGACTGGCAGCAGGGCCCTAGGCCACCCAAGAGCTTGGGGGAGCATAAAGAAATAATACAAAACAATAGAAAAAAATTTGAGGATGGCAGTTATTTGGAGGAAGTCAGTAATTGTCAATACTTTGGCATAACATTGAATTGCCAGTTAAAATTTGATGCACGTTTTGATCAAACCTGTAACATATTACATAAAAAATTGAGTGCCCTGTATAGGTCCCAGGGATTGCTCACAGACAGTACAAAAAGTTTTATCTGAAGCCTGTCTTCTTCCTCATTAGATTATGGAAATGTGGTATGGGGTGGGGTGTCAGATAGGGTTTTTTCAAAAAGAGCATCAGTGTATAATGCGATCAGTAGATTTGCTCTACGTAGAAAGAATACAGAGCATCATTGCACTCTATGAAGATTTAAATTGGTTACCCCTTGATAGTAGAGATTGTTTCTGTATGAATTGTATGATCTACAAAGTTTTGACAAAGGGGAATATGGGACCACTGACAGGCATTATTATCCCCAAAAACAAGCAGGCATGCGTGCGTTCAGATGACACTTTAACTTTAACTATCCCACGTCTTAAAACCTCAACAGGTCAGAGCTCTGTTGCTTATGTTGCCACAAAAAACTGGACTTCATTACATCTGGTAATCCAGAATGCAAATAGTTTTTTATTATTTTAAAACTTTGTATAAGGCACATTTAATGTCTGATTTTTATTGTAAATGTTATCAATAATTGTTATATATTGTATTGTATGTTTTGTATTTTGTTATCTTGTTGTATGTTCCGGGTCATGCCTGTAAAAGTGCCATGTGGCCCCAGTGTTCTTACCTGGGTAACATAATTAAAATAAATAAAAGTAACTAATAATACAGTATGTACATACTGTGGAAAGCACAGAGTGATAACTGCATTAATGATACAGCACATCAATGTACCCAAGAGGGGTAATAGAAGCAATAGCAATTAGAACAACTGGTGTGGGTGGGGTGTGTGAGAGGTAGATATGCAACACACAGACCGTACCTGATCCACATCAGTCTCCACTAAAAAAAAAGTCTCCTGTCCACCAAAACCTGGGTGATACATGCCCACCAGCCCCCCCCCCGGCAGGCCGGTAGAATCCCCTTTGATTGCAGGACTAAAATTCCAACTTGCCCACACCCAGAAGTGCCCCTCCTGGCCCCCTCACAGTGGAGACAAAGGAACAAGGGCTGGTGTACCAAACCTGATGTATAAATCCAACAATTCCAACTGCCAAGGAGCACTAATGCGCTTCCACCCTTCACCCTATACAGTGCTGACTGGGAGATCCACCACTGCTGAGGGCAGGACTTAACCAATCCAAGCTCGCCCACCCCTGAGAGGATCCCCCTGGACCCAGCGAGGCAGGAGATTAGGGGATAAAGTCCAGTTCACCATCCCCTAAACACAAAATCCATCTGTTCCAAAAATCAAACAACTCTAAGTACCTATCTTTCAACTGCATGGTGAGTTTTTTCCATTTGATATATTGAGTTTACTGGCTCCTGCCTGTATGAGATCATGGGGACTCTAGTAGTCAGCCACAGCCATGTGATTCCTTTCTTCATGTTTCATGCTAACAGCAAAATATCTTTTCTTCATGCAACATGATAAAAGCAGAATATTCAAAAGGTGCAATGTCCATCCATGAAGACACAAACAGCTTGGGGGACCAACAACAGGACCATGGATTCTGTTAGTAAATCATGTTCAACAAAAATGTGGTAGAGTTTCCTACCTAGCTTCTGCCAAAAGGGCTACACAACTGGGCAGCTACAAAGCACATGATGGTAGTCTGCTCGAGGGCATCCACACCCCCTCTATCACCTCCCCCATCTCCTCCCCCATATATTGCATCTGCATGACCAGTGTTTTAAAGTATCTACTACGGCACTTCCATAAGTAATCTCTCTATTGCTTGGAAGATGTAACCTTCACAGCAGAGAGTGCAAAATAGCCCCATACCTTAGGTTCAATCGAGGTATGAAGTACCTGATTCCCTTTCACCAGTATAGTGACAGCAGCAAATCTACTGCAAGATTACAGACCCCTGTAAAAGTGTCCCATCAGATAACCAGGAATCCCCCTTCGAAATAATAATCAAAAGACTAATCAAATGGGGCATAGTCTGAAGAAAGCAGGAGATGCCCATACCCAGCAGATAAAAGCAGACCTACAGAAAAAAATTATCCAATGGAAATCTAATAGCAATCCGCCAAATGCTGCAAGGGGACCACCCCCAATTAATCCAGAAACTGAAAAACATAAAGTAATCCTTGATGGTCCCAAGCTACC
Organism: Neoceratodus forsteri; assembly: GCA_016271365.2. Taxonomy (NCBI): domain Eukaryota; kingdom Metazoa; phylum Chordata; order Ceratodontiformes; family Ceratodontidae; genus Neoceratodus; species Neoceratodus forsteri. Next base: position 806,339,577 of record CM028132.1, on the reverse strand, counting down.
AGACCTTGATCTATCCTGTTTGGTGGAAATGCAGAATCATAGCAAAGGGCTCTACATTATACCCAAAAATCTGATAAGGTTGATACTTTGAACAGTGCTCACCAGACCTTCAGAAGTTCGACAGTGTATGTAGTAAATATCCACATAGAACTGCATCCCAAGAGGTTAGTAAATAAGTATATGGCTAAATCATACAGGTCATTAAGTGCAAATTCAATCTGCTTCCAATACAAGTGGTAACTAGGCATTAGCCAGTAAGCCACTACTAACAGCTGTGTAGCCTGGGCATACAGGTGTAAGTTCAACAGACACACCTTGCCTCTTTCCTTTGGTCGATGAAGAATCCCATATCTGATTCTGGGACGGCAATCCCCCAAATAAATTTCAGAATCATCTTTCCCATGAAGACCAGTATGCAGAGTTCAGGACAGCCGTTAGTATCTGGAGAAAATACAAAGTATGCAGCAGCACATTCATTCATGTTATCTTCACTCACGAAAATAAACTAAAGGGTAGAGCAGACCACTTTCGTAAATCACTTGTGATCTGTTGAGTCAAGGGTTCATAATTCAATAACTGTAAATGGACAAGGACCCTAGGAATACAAAATAAAAATAGGACACAAATTCTGTTTTATGAGCATTAAGCCAGAACCCCACCACAGCTTCAAATTCAATTAATGCCCCATCAGTACCTCTATAGACAGCTCTGGGGATGTCAACAGGAGTAGATCTTCTGCATATAAATCTATCTTGTATTCCTGTCTACCTATAGGGAATATTTCAGTCTCCTGGTTAGCACTCACCATCACAGCCAGAGATTCAACATATGATGCAAAACGTGAGAGAGACAACTGCCCTGTCAAGTAAATGGTTTGTAGAGTGTTCCATTTTGTCACAAATAAGCTTGCAGGGAGTCGTATAAGCCCCTAAAAAGTTCCATAAAGTCAGGATGGAATCCAAAGCATGACAGGGTGCCCCAGAGGAAACTCCAGGGCACCTTGACAAACACCTATTTTAGCATCAAAACTAAGGAGAACCAATGGCAAGTGATGCTGCCTAACATACTCCAAAAGATGGAGGGTGCACATTATCCTGAGTTTGATGCTGACGCACAAATCCCAACTGGTCATATCTACATGAAAGAGGAAAAACTGTCTAACCTGTGTGCCAACACTGCCATAAAAATCTTTGCACTATATTTAGTATGGATTTCAGATGGTAAGACGTAAGACATTGTGAGCTCTTCCCCGCTTCAGAATCATGGATATAGTCACAAGTCAGAGAAGGGGGAAGACCCCTCCTGCACCATACAATGGTATGACAGAAGTTTACCCAATGTACCCAAACATTAAAGGCAGGAACACCAACCAGGCACATCTGTGGCTGTAACATATTATAAACAGTATCACAAGAAAACTGTAAGGTACTAAATGGGAGCCCTATAAAATAACAAACATTAACAGACAATGAATGCAGTAACTTCCAAGGATGGGAGCACAGATTTTCATATTACTCATATAAGGTTCTCAGCAGCGCCTGAGAGAACCCCCAGGTGGTAAGCCGGGAAACCTCTGGCCCCTGCACAGGGACACCCGCTAGATAAGGGAATACGTCACTATCAACCCTAAAAACATTGGTATAATCCTCCACTCTGTACAGCCATTATAAAATGTAAAAACACAATGATTTAAACATCAGAAGAATAATTTTATAGTGCAAATCAGTACATAAAATTCTAGTTTATAATTGTGGGAAATCGTATTAACGCCCCCAAGAAGAGTCCATCAAGAAAGAGTCTCAAAATCAATGAAACAATGTAGCAGCCACCAGCAGGTCATGCCACTCTGTGTCTCTGTAGGGAGTAACAGTGCCATCTTGCAGTCTCAGGGGAGGATGTTTAAACAAAAAGAAAAGGCACCCTGAAGGATGTTGCAGTGGGTCTCTCTAGGGGTGGCAATGCCACCCTCCACCCCCTGTGGTTCAAAGTGGAAGATTGTTTGCCAGATCCACTTTTCACAAGTCGGCCCAGCCTAGGGCTACAATATAGATAATGACATCACAGTCAGCCTAAGCTAAGAGGGGTGATCCCCAACAGCCCCCCCATGCATCCTGGGTGACTTCTTCCACATATGACAGCCCCACCCTAGGAGCCATGGGACTCTCCAGAGACCATGCTCTCCCCATCTCAAGTTGAAAAGGCTAATGGATGAGGAGGGTGCACCTGCCACACCAAATCAGGGGCCCTAGCTATCCACAGCCCACTATCATAGCCCCTGGGTATGGTGGGGGCCTAACATAAGACCTTCTCTCTCCTCAATCCAAGCCCTGTGAAACAGTAAAATGAAAGTTTAATGCTGAACATAGCTCAGCCAGCCTGCAGGTCCTCATCAGGAGTACACTGTTCCTTCCTTTCCAGCAAAGCCCCCAAAAAAGGCATAATTCTGTGTCACAGAACTCCACTGTCAGCAGGTCAGTGGTCACACCAGCTGTCCCCAGAGACTCTAGAGCAATGGCCACCTCATGCCAGTGTTCCCCATGGCCGGTGTTATAGCCTGTTCTAGGTCAAGTAAAACACCAGTGCTATGGCCAGCAGACAGTTCATGCTGTCTTAGAGACCATCATCAACCACTCATAGGTCCAGGCTGGCTGTGCCACTTTGAGGCTCCAGTCCAGGGCTCCAGGCCTCATCTCACTGAGAAGTCAGGGGAAGGAGGAGTGAAGGTAACATTGTGAAAATAAAAAAAAATTAAACAAACCCACTTATCAGCAAGCTGAGTGTGTAAACTTCAGTGAATATCACCCAGCATGTAAACTACTGAGCTGTATAAGTTCCAGCATATTTCGTTCTTTCCTATTTGTGTACTGTTTTTTTGTTCTAGTTACCCTTATGAATGAACAGGGTAGTAGCCCAGTCCAAAAGAGCAACCTGTTGTTGATCACTGAGCCTGCACAAACAACAGCATTTTTCAGTACTTGGTAGTCTGTAGCTAAAATAAAATAAACCGAGTGAAGACCAACTGACTCCCATTTGGAGACCTCTAGGTGATTATTTAACCTGTTGCTGGAACTGTTGCAACAGTTCCTTGATGATTTCATGATGGGGTGGATTGCATTCTTGCAGCCACTGCTGCTGGAGAGATCTGATCAAGGAACAGTGCTACCAAATCCCACTGCAGTGATCCTTCTCTAGAATCCCTTAGGTCACTTCAATGAATTGGATGCCACTGATGCTGGGGAACAAGGATCTCACGCCACTCCAGATCAGCCTTCACCTCTTGGGCTGAATGATATATCATCATGTCATCTGAGAAGAGCACACTTAGCTTTGTGGGAAAGGAGGTCAGGAACTTAATGCCGGCCTGACAGCGGGCTCAGAGATAGGGTGAGTAGGCCATCCTTTTAGCTTGTAACACCAGAGTAGTTGTGATCTAGGTACAGTCTATGTTGACCCCAGTGCACCTCATTCATCCTCCAAACCATGGAATGTACTTGCTATTTAATTTTATAACTCCAGAACTTGAAAGACAATAGAGCAGGGTGTTCCCCTAGTCCTGGTTTAGGACCCAGAGCTCAATGGATTCTCTTGATGTGGAGCTGCATATATGCATACATTTTTCAGATGAAACTGTCCCTGTAAATCTGAGCACTTCTGCACAAGCTAGATCTGACTCCGATAGATAAGCAGGAGAATGTTACTAAGATTATTGAACCATTCAGAGAGCTGAGTGACAAAGGGGACACTGTGTAACAGTAAACATGGTGGCTACGTCTGAATAATGCTCTGTACTGTGCAATCTATAGAAGATTGTTTTTCACATTATCCAATTCCTAAACTTACTTCTATTTAGATCCACTGGACATGCAAAACACTGGAGAGGAGCAATGGGTCCAAAACGGGACCAAAAACAAGCTAAACATGGATTGGAAGACTTTCTAGCATCAGCATCCTCCTTGAAAGGACAAGGGCCTATTAAACCTGATGGAGCTAGCTGTGCAGATCTCCCAACTACCCAGATCGTGGCCATGTTACAAAGATCCAGGCTATGGGAGAAGAAATAAAAAAGCGCCTGGCAACAGTGGTGTGAAGTTCACAGAGTAAGACACCAGAATAAAAGACAATTCTACCTGTGCTAAAGAACTTTCAGAGGAATCATAGAGACAGAGGAATCAGAATGCTGTGTTTGTAAAAAGACTTGTAATTTCTACAAGCAAAAGTGGAAGTGCTTAAGAATCCTCACTGACCAGCCAATATTCGGATATCGGGCTTGCCTACCTGATTTGCTGTTGAGGCTGAAATTATCACTGCTACTGAAAAATTGATCTTTACAGACCTTGGCTTACTGCCTGCAGATTCAGGGATCAAAGTTACTAGAGTATTCGCTATCCCACAAAGAGCCCGACCACGTGGAGAAAATCGGCAGAGGACCCTAATGTGTCACATTGGTTTGTGGAGATTAGTATCCCTCTTCCCCAGGTGATCAGGAATTAAGAGGACATTGTCTGGGAGGATAGTAAACTGTCTTTCTTTCTGGACATTTCCTCCCAGACACTCTCTAGAAAAAAAGAACATACAAATGATTAAAAAGTCTCCTTTGGATTTCAGGGTAGCTGCTCAGTTGTTGCTCCCTGCTTGACTTCAGGTACTCCATAATATTAAAACATAATGTACAGTTGCAGCCAAAGACGCGGACAAATATTTTCTGAAATTTCTGTGTTATCTCTAGAGAATCTGCCTGCAGTACCACTGTGAGCCACCAGAGAGAATCTCTTTAGATATCTTGTGACATATCTGGAAATATTTGAAAGTATCTATGGCTATAACTGTATATCAACACATACCCAGAATCCACCTCTGCCTTTGCAAATAAAATAGTGGTACAAACTATTAATGAAGACATTGAGCACAGTTAGGATGGATGAAACTGGACTTGGCTAAGCTAATTGCCAGTGGTTAAGCACACATTGGTAATTTGCTAAATGGTCATAAAAAGCACTTAGCTGCTGTGCTCTGAGTATCTGGCATGACAAATTGTAATGTTGAAATCATTCCTCCACTCTGCCATGTTTTATATGCTCATTGAAATCAGTCAAAATGTTTTAAATCCTTATGAGTTCCAGTGGGTTAGGTAGCTATATACTTTGGTGTGCAGCTACACACCACTCAGTTTGTGAACTGTACAACTGTTAACTGTTTTTTTTTTTTTTATTGTCTCCCTACGTGGTGAGATTAGCTGCCACAGATAGTAGGGTAAAATGCAACTTAATTGAGCTCAGGACTTCAGTTCTAATATGCACCCATCCACTGGGATCCTCAGCCATCCACACAGACTTGTATTCCCTGCGAGAGACAAAGAATACTGGCACATAGTTATGAATGCCCATGATTCGGTAAGAGTGTTAAGCCCTATAATGTTATCTTGCCGGACTTTACGCCTTTATTTTTCTGTGTCTAACCTTGATGCGTGAATGGACCTGAGGGATTTTTAGTCACCGATCTTGAGATACACCTTTCTGTACACTCACTATTGGAGTCTGTGTAGCCAGTTTTGATTATGCTACATGGTGTTTGCTGTATGTCATAAAATATATAAATAAAATCTGAAAAAAAAGAGAGCTGGGTGACAGAGCCTTTTAATTCTACACAGTCTGACTTGACCTTTTCTAACGCTATCCCTTGTGTTTGCAGCTGGTCTTGAATTTATGATCTAAAGGACTGGAGCTCCACCAAAAGACGAGCATTTGTTATTCACATTATTTAAAATTTCTTGAGCCTCTGGAAAGGCACAATGCCATGCTGCAGACCAGGGTGGAACTCCCAGAACTAGAATCTACTGGAAAGCCTGACTCCATAACTGATCTCAGTGGATTATTTTTATGCTTTGATCCACCCATGCTATAATAACATCGCTAAGTTACTGATAACTATGCTTTTTGATAAAACGCTAGTTGTTGAGAGGCTTTTGATCTGCTATAGCAGCAGAGCTTCAGACAATTACTCCATCACTGCCAGTGACATCACCAGAAGCCCCCCACATTAAACTTTAATTGTAGTGAGTTCATAACTCATTGTTTAATGAGTTGTTTGGCTGTTTTATTTAAAATTATGCATTTCTAAGGACTGGATTTTCAGATAAATGTAATGCATAAAACTTAAGATATGTAAAGTTTGAACAAAAGAATGACATGCAAAATACAGAATAGTGACTAGGCAACCATGTGCAACCAGCCTGTGCTGCCATCAAGAGGTTCAGATTACAGCAGACATCAAGAGTGAAGCATGTGAGGTGCATTATAATCTGAACCTCAAGGTGGCAGCACAGGCTGGTTAGGCGTGGTTTTGCCCAACCAGCATTTTTATAGTATATGGAGATCAAAAATAAAGTTTTGGTTTTTTTTAAGTGTTTAAACTATTTAGTCTCATTCTCGTTCTCAGTCTTTCTCCCGCTGTCAACTGCAAGTGACAGCTAATGCAGACAAACAGATGATTTAAAAAAAATAAGATTAAGTAAATTAACATCCCTATAAAAGTTTCATTTTACAAAATTTTGTTGAAAACAGAGCAGGCTACTAAAGGTCCACATTGAGTTCCATTTTGCGGTATCCATTGGGAGCATAGTGTTTTTCAGCTCTGCTTTCAGTACAGCTGGTCGCATGGACATTGTGTTCAGCTGTGTAGAATGCACTTGTAACACAGAAGGGCACAACTGTGTTCCATGACCTTTGCACTGTGGTACAACAGCATTCTGCTTAGGATGAAAATCCATGCAGAACAAGCTTCCTCTATACACTATATAAGCGATAATACATTGTCAACTACTAAGCTGTGAAATCATTGGACTTTATGCTTGAAGCTCATTGCTAGTTAGTTTAGACACCTGGGGCCTGATATTGAAAGCTGGGCAAAGTAGAAGGCAAAACTTTGCACTGCCCACTTCAGTTGCCCAGGTGTCCAAAACTCATATATTCAGTGGAATAGTGCATCGGCACTATTCCACTGAATATAAGGCCAGCGAAACCCAGTGCTAAGCCACCTAGCACCGGGCATACATAGCCCCCATATGAGGGCGGCACAATGGCTTGCGCACAGGCAAAAATCCCCATATTCAAAGGGACCTATGCAAATGAGCCCATTGGGCATGCAAGGTTCTAAGGGGCCATTTGCATGCCCATTATGGGCTCATTTGCATAAAGAGCGAGGCTGTGCTGTGCAGCCCCGCCCCCCCCATTGCCTGTTTCTCTAGATCTATCCTTGGTGCTAGTGGCACTCCCCCCAATCCCCATCCCATTAATAAAAGTAGATCTCCCTGGTAGTCTCGTGATCCTCTCCCCGATCGCCGATCACCATCCTTTAAAGAAAACTAAATAATTCCCTGGTAGTCTAGTGGTCCCTCCCCCGATGTCTGATCGCCATCTACTTATAATAGAAATAATATTCCTTGGTAGTCCAGTGGTCCCTCCCCCTTCCCTGATGTCCAATGGCAGTCCCCATATGAAAAAATAATTTCCCTGGTAGTCCAGTGTTCCTTCCCCCTCACCGATCGCTGATCGCTATCCCCATAAGGAAAACTCAATTCCCTGGTAGTCCAGTGGTCCCTCCTCCCCTCCCCAATTGCCAATTGATCTTGATTATGAGGGCAGACTACAAGGGCTTAATCTGTATACACTGGAATATAGACGGCTCAGGGGGAATTTATGTCTTGAATACAGAGCATTCACTAGTGATGACCTCTGAGAGAGCCTAGGACTGGAATATAATCATAATCACTACTCGACAAGATCACATGATCCTCAAGTTAGGAGTAATGGCTGTAAGACAAGGAAAAGAGCAAGTTTCTTCAGTCAAAGGGTTGTAGATGTATGGAACAGAAGGCCAATAGAGGTTGTTGGCAGTAATACAATGGACACATTTAAGAAACAACTTGATACATGCTGTCAGTCATATGCTAGAGGAGGTTACACCCTTTGAGTAGAGGGTGAGTTGTATAAGGGCTAATGCCTGCCTAGGCTTGTACTAGACTATGATTCCTATGATCTATCTATGAATCACCGTCCCGTTAAAATACAATAAATTCCCTGGTAGTCCAGTGGTCCATCCCCATTCCCAATTGCCATCCTGTGAATTACTAATGAACATATCCCTAGTGGTCTAGTGGACCCCCCTAACCCCCACCCCAGCAGGTGGTGCCCACCACCCCATCCTGAAGCTGAGACAGAGATTGGCACAGCCCTCCTCTCACCACCACAGCGAGCCGCCAACTTAGCTGTCCTGGAACGCGTACTGTATACAGTACGTGCCCATTGATTGACAATGAACTATCAGTCGATGGGTGTGTACTGTACACAGTATGTACTCCAGGACAGCTCAGTCGGTATCTGGCTGTGGTGGTGAGGGAAGGACTGTGCCAGTCACTGGCTCAGTTTTGAGATGGGGGAGTGGGGTGGTGGGGCACTACCTGCTGGGGTGGGGGGCTAGGGGATCCAGTAGACCACCAGGTATAAGTTCACTAGTAATTCACAGGATGGCAATCAGGGATGGGGAGGGACCACTGGACTACCAGAGAATTTAGTGTTCTTTATGGGGATGGAGATCGGGGAAGGGGGAGGGACCAGTAGACTTCCAGGGAATTTATTGTTCTTTACCAGGACAGTGATCGGTGAGGGGGAAGGGACCACTGGACTTCCAGGGAATATTATTTTTATTATAAGGGGATGGTGATTGGACATCATGGGAAGGGGAAGGACCACTGGACTACCAGGGAAATTATTTTTTCATACAGGGACAGCGATCGAACATCGGAGGAGGGGTGACCACTAGACTACCAAGGCATAATTTGTTTCTCTTTATGGGGATGGCAATCAGCGAGGGAAGGGGGAACACTACACCACTAGGGACCATTGTGTTGGAGGGCTGCCATACTTTGTCTGCCAACCGCTAGGGTTGCACGGGAGTAAGTCGGGCTTTTAATCAGCAGTATGTGCACCACACAAGGGGGCCATGCCAAATAGCCTGGCTTGGCGCACGTACTCTGAATGTTGGACTGCACCAATATTCTGGTCCCCACCCCTTCATTTATATTGCAACCCCCGCCCTTTAACTGGCTTTTCAATATTGCACTCTGCGCAAAGCCTGGTTTGCACAGGCAAACTTGGTTTTGCACCCAGGCAATGTTTTGAATGTTGGGCCCCTGGCTGTCAACTAAATTGTAATGAAATTGCTTTAAAGTTTAATGCTGACTGTATTGTACTTGTTGGCTATCCCTTTGAGGGAGGGTTAACAAGTAACACCTGAGCCCAATAAAGGGGGAGGGGTGAACAAGGGGGAAAATGAGGTATCATTTTCTATTATGGGGAGACAGAACTGGGACTTGGGGCATGTTCATTAGTGATGGAATTAATGCACATGCCCAGAGTCACAGTTCCGATTCTCAAAGCAATAGCTTTAAGTGTTCTCACTCTCATGTTTCAACAAAAAGCATGTTGCCATGTGCAGGACAAAGCCTACTTTCAGGCCATGTGTTTATCTCAGAGTACTTAAAATATGCATAGCTCATGCATGCATGAGTTCACATCACTTACATAGATACATAGATACATTGATACATAGACAGTGTCAGCAGATAAGGGCCTACGGCACACCCAGTCTGCCCATTTGAGTTTGTAAGTTCACTTTATGTTTTTCTAGAAGTCTGTTGCCCCTTAACCCTGACATCCAGAATTCCTTTATGTCTATCCCATGCATTCTTAAATCCTGTGATTATTTCAGCCCCCACCACTTCCTCTGGCAGGGTGTTCCACTTGTCCACCACCCTTTCTGTGAAGAAATTCTTCCTCACGTTTCCTCTGACTCGTCCTCCCTCCAACTTCATCCCATGCCCTCTAGTCCTGGAACATCTTTTTCGCTTAAAAATAGTGTATTCTTGCACCCTGTTCCTCCCTGTAAGATACTTGTATGTCTCTATCATATCCCCTCTCTCCCTCCTCTCCTCTAGGGAGTATATATTCACTTCCTTCAACCTGTCCCCATAGGACTTGTGATGCAATCCATGTACCATCTTTGTTGCCCTCCTCTGAACCTTCTCTACCCTGTCTATGTCCTTATGTAAGTAAGGTCTCCAGAACTGCACACTGTACTCCAGGTAGGGCCTCACTAGTGTCATGTATAGTGGAATTATGACCTCCCTTTTCCAGCTGGTGATGCCCCTGCCTATGCATCCCAGCATCCTATTTGCTTTACCTGCTGCCTTGTCACACTGTTTCCCTACCTTGAGGTCATCAGAGATGATAACCCCAAGATCCCTTTCCTGCCTGGTGCATGCTGTATCCTCAACCCCAACTGATATATTGTGCCGGGGCTTTTGTGCCCCATATGCATTATCTTGCACTTCTTTGCATTGAATTTCAACTGCCAAACCCCTGACCATTCTTCAAGTTTCTGCAGGTCTCTTCTCATTCTGTCTACACCCTCTGGTGTGTCTACTGTGTTACAGAGCTTTGTGTCATCAGCAAACAGGGAAATCCTGCCTTCTAGGTCCTGCGCAATGTCACTGATGAAGATGTTGAATAGGACCTGACCCAGCACTGATCCCTGTGGTACCCCACTGGTCACTCTTCCCTCTGTGGAGTGACAGACATTTACCACTACCCTCTGTGTCCTGCCGCCCAGCCAGTTACCTACCCACTGCACTACTGTCCTGCCCACACCCATATTCCCAAGTTTGTGTAATACTCTTCTATTTGGCACCATGTCAAAGGCCTTGCTGAAGTCCAAATAGGCCATGTCCACTGCCCTCCCCGATCCACCTCCCTAGTCACCCAGTCAAAAAATTCAATGAGGTTGGTCTCACATGACCTCCCCTGGTGAAACCATGCTGCCTTGGGTCCTGTAGTCCATTGACAACCAGATGTTCCACCAATCTCTACTTCAGTAGTGCTTCCATGATCTTCCCCACTACCGAAGTGAGGCTGACTGGTCTGTAGTTCCCCACTTCCTCTTTGTTCCCCTTTTTGTATAAGGGGACTACATCTGCTGTCCTCCAGTCTTTGGGTACCTCCCCTGTTTCCAGTGATTGGCTAAATAGGACTGCCAGAGGTTCATCCACTACCTACCTTAGTTCTTTAAGGACCCTGGGATGCACCCCATCTGGCCCCACTGCTTTATCAACTCTTATTACTTCCAGTTCCTTCAGGACCCTTTCTCATGTAAAGGGACTTGTTTCCATTTCTGCACCATTCCCACCCCTTGTACTCCCTTCAGACCCATTACCCTCCTCTTCCTCAGTAAAGACTGAGCAGAAATACCTGTTCAATATGTCAGCTTTATTGTTGTCATCCTCGACGTGGCCCCCATCCTCCCCCTTCAGTCCCACTATCCCTCCCTTTGCCTTTCTTTTTTCACCTATGTACCTATAAAAGATTTTGTCCCCTCTACCCACTGATTGTGCAATGTGCTCTTCTGTCTGAGCTTTGGCTTCCCTTACTGACCTCCCTGCCTCCCTTTGCTTCTCCTGGTACGTCTCCATATCCCCTTCTGCCTGTGACTTTTTGTATTGCCTGAATGCAATCTTTTTGACTTTCGCTTTCTCCGCTACCTCCTTGGAAAACCATAATGGCCTCCTCTTCCTTTTCCCCTTGCTAACCTACTTAATGCATAATTCTTCAGGGCCATGTTGTTCAGACGTGACTTCTGTTGTCCTCAGGAAGGCGTAGAGGCATCGGGAGGGCAAAACATTTGGGAAGCTGCAACGTAAGAAACTCAGGCTGAGTAAAATCATATTTTAACTCAAAAATAACAATAAATCAATTAATAAGAAAAAATGGGCAGCCTAGATATGCAGCAAGCATGTAGTTTTTGACAGGCACATTGATCCCATAGGACCAAAAATGAATATTAAAGGCTGACAGTGCCTGTGAAGGAGTGTATGTCCATCCTGCTCCTTTCGCCAATAAACCCCCGCACAACCTTCCAACACAGGCAACACAGGTTTGGACAGGGGCTGTGGGGGGATTTGTATCAAACCCCGCTTGCTGTAAAGTTGGCCCTTTAAGACCTCACTGCACTGCATTCTCTACGGTACTTGATAGCTATCCCTCAGGGGGATGGTTAACTAGTAACACCTAAGCCCAATAAAGGGGGAGGATGAACAAGTGGGAAAAGGAAGTTTCATTTTTTGATATGGGGAGACATCCAGACACCGAACTGCAAGAACCTTCTTTGTAAAGTTGAATACAAACTGTCTGTTTTTTGTATGTTACCAAAAGCAAAGCAGTTTTCATTTAATTTAAACTAGTGTCCCGAGTGTCTTCTTTCTGAGTGTTCCCCAAGAAGCTGCCTGGTTACTACCCTGTGATAGTGCCCCAGTGTAAAAGTAGGGCAACGGAACCAAAGGCATGAGACAGGTTTCAAGCATAGGGATTAGGAGTTACAGAAGAAAACTTTACAGCCTGAATTTTCCAAACTTGCGATTGGTCAAGGTCTTTAAAGACAAAAGGAGGAACAAGAAAGAGAGTGGGCAGAATTAAGAAGCAGAGCTGGTATTCTGAAGCAGTAATAAGTGGAGAAGCGCATGCTTCTAAAAGCCGTCTTACAGCTTAGACCAATACCAGTATGTTTGCATGCTTTGCAAGTGAACATAAAAAGGGTTGTGGGCCAAGAACTGATGACTTAAATTTAATGTTAGTGTAAGGTACTATAAGTAGAGGCAAGGAATCTGGTTTGCATACACACCTCATGTGGTGGAACAGTGGACAGTACAACCAAGGAGAGGGGCACCTGTGAACTATAAGCTAAAGCTTGGAAGGCAATGTGCTGCTGAAGTCAAGAAAACAAATGCAGGGTAAGGACGTACTGGAGGCGGGGTATGGAGTAGGACAAAGGATGTGATTCTCCCCCCCATACAAGGCCTTGGTTAGACAGTACCTGTGATACTGCATCAGGTTCTGGTCATTGCAGTACAGAAAGGACATTGAAAAGATTGTGAGGGTCCAGCACAGGACTTCCAAGTTGACTAGCAGTTTAGTGGCCAAGATACTCAAATCATTTAGCTTAGACAAAAGGGTATACTAACGTTATCCCTAGGCTAGGTTGCCCGATAAGCAGTACCCCGATCAGCTCTGCCCGACAGATGTGGTAACCCGATACTACTACACCCGATGCAATAGCTTCCAATGGGGTAAGGTAACGGATGTGACGGAATGCTACCCTACCCCATCTGATGCTGAGGAATGGACATTTGGATGGGGTCGCTGGCCGAGCTGCCCCAGTGGTGTGGAGGGGAATACCACTGGTAGCTCAGTCAGCGTGCTGTGCATGACCCTGGTTCTGGTCCGGGTCATGTCCTTTTATACACTGCATCCCCTGTAACTAATATTAACATACTCCAGGGTCCATTCCCCTTGGAGTTAGATATTTTAGTTACAGGGGGTGTGCGGGAGACAAAGCCCCCTGCATGTAACACTTAGTCCCTGTAACATGCCCGAAATTTGTTTCTCGGGCATGAGAGTGATTCGGGACTATAGCTGTCAGGACAATTGACTCGCTATGCCGAGCGTCGGCATACCGAGTTTAGGGATAACATAGTATATCCAAGCAAAGAAAGCTAAGAGGGGACAGGATCCTGATGTTCTGGATACTAATGGGGATAGACAGTGTGAAACATACATGAATGGTTGAGCTGGTCAGTATAAAGAGAAATAGAGGGCATACAATCAAACTGCGGGGGGGGCAGGTTAAGGAGAAACTTTAAATGTATGACAGAGTTAGCATATCTGGAACAAGTTGCGTTTAGGTGCAGAAACAACCTCAACAAGTTCCAGAAAACATGGTAAAAATTATTTGACATGTATGACATACCATTCAGACCAGTAATAGACCAGAGGTAGATTATGACCCTGTAAAAACAGAGAAAGGGAGGTAACTAACTACGTAACCGATACAGGTGGAAAGACATTGAAGAATAAGAGGATGTAGATGTAGTAGTTCAAACAAATTGCGATCAATGGGCTGGATATTCAAACTGCGCCATTCATAGGCGCAGGCCCTTGAGCTGCGCAAAATAGTTGCGCAGGGGTGTGTCCTGGGTGATATTCAAAGGAGTTGCGCTATTGAGCAACTCCTTTGAATATCACCCCCCAGCCACCACTGTGCATGGCGCAGTGGAACTTGCGCCACCGCAAGTTGACAGAGTGGAGCATTCAACTTGCGGTGGCGCAAGTACCATTACGCCATGCGCAAAATCACGATATTCAAAAGGTGACATGCAAATGGGGCTATAATTCATGCAAGGCGCAGGGGGGGCCATTTGCATGTGATTATGTCCCCATTTGCATGCCATTATCATGTAGGGGCGCCGATCCCCGAGGACTTGAGCCTGGCGCCCTGCCAGGTAGCAGCCGTCGGGGACTGACGCCCCCTGCAGCCCAATCGCAGGCATAGTGTACCCCCCCACCAGCCCAATCGCGGCAGCAATGTGGCTCCCCCTCCTCCTGTACATATCCCTGGTGGTCCAGTGGACCGAAATGCCCGATCATGGGCGGTATGTTGTTAAAACCACCACCCCGAACATAGCCCTGGTGGCTAGTGTCCTCCACCACACCACCCACGAAGCTTCACGCCCCACTCCCCGGCAGCGGCGAAGCGCGTGGCATCCCCGCCTGCCGCCCGCCGCCCGCCAACTGACTGCTTAGTAGGGCTGCACGCCCATTGGTGCAGAGCAAGAGCCAATGGGCGTGCAGCCCATACCGTACATGACAGTCCAGACCTGTGGGTGGCCCTCAACTTAAGCCTTTTTTTTTTGGCTCAAAGTCCTGCAGGCACAGGTTGGGGGTTGCTCCTGCACAACTCTGCACAGCCCGGCTGAATATCGGGCTGTGCAGTTTATGCATGGTTCCTCCCCCTCCAGTTCAGCATGCATTCATTTGCATTGCGCTGTTGCTCAGCATGTTTTCTGTGGCGCAACTGCCTCCTGCTGAATATCGCAGAATGGAGCAAGTTTGGACTTGCGCAGGCGCAACTCTATTGCGCATGGCGCAACCCTTTTGAATATCTGGCCCAGTATGTATATTTGTGTAATCAAATACCTTTATACCAAACCTTGTAAATCATTATTATTATCTAACACATTCTATAGGGTTGTGTAACGGATATAAAAGGATGTACACTAAGTATGTTCAATTGTTGAACTTTACCTTAATGGATTTTGATGTTTTTAGCTGCTTACCTATGAAAATGCCTTAAATAAAAATAATGGAAAAAGGCATTAATTTTCACAAAGGGGGTTGTGAGATAGCCTTCTCAGTGAGAGTGTATTAACTAGTGTAGTTCAGGCTTTCAAAGTCTGGCTAGACAGATTTGGGAGGGAGATCAGAATTTAAATCTATACAGCATGAGTAAGGGAAGCATGCCTACTGTGAGTCCATACTTAAATTGGGTATAGTCACTTCCATGTGACAGAAGGAGCAAACAAGATGATCCCCCAAGTCTCTTCCTTCACCATAGTACCAGTATGTCACTGTGTTATGTTATTTTTTTCTTGGTAGGGCTGCCTGACTCGAATTGTAAATTTTCCACGTACATGTAAATGCTAAAAAAAATGTTTAAAAAAGCTAACATTCAATTAAAAACACCATTAACAGCTTAATCTGGTTCAATGTCAGTTGGCATTCCTCTGTATCCCCCTTCCCGGGAAGAGGCTGAAAATAGGTAGAATAGCCTAGTCCTCCTTTCCTGGTCAACAAAAACTAAATAAAATAAATAAATAAATAATGTTGTTTAGTCATAGACAGGCTCATTGTGTAGCCCATGTAAAGCTGCTGCATCATGAAAGTCTTTCAGACAGAACTCCCTCTGACAGAAAAGCTTTCCTAACTTTCTCTGTAAAATAAAAGTTGAAGGTAAAGTCTATATCATGATACAGAAATGCTGCCTAAATCACTGCAACAGTCCTGCTGTATTAATTACTCAACAACTGATTGGTATGTGCATGGGAGACAGCAGCAAATGAAACAAGTGATACCCATTTTCAGGTTTTCTGCATTTATTTACAAGTTTAGATGGTGTGAAATGTAAGGTTCTTAGAATATACTTGTACTTGATACATAAATCTGTCCCAGTTTTGAAGTAATCTAAAAATGAACAGATCTGTTATCACACTAAATGTTTTAGTGGCCAAGGGGGGATGAATGAGAATAACTTTGAGCTTGAAGTGCAAAATGAGTCTACAAGAATCAGTGATCTATAAATCCCTTTATATAAAGGAGACAGATCACCACCTATAGCATCTCTAAGAAACTTTACATTACAGTGGTCTTTCAGACCCATATATAGCTAACAAGGTAACAACCCCGAACTTCAAGCCTCAGCTTTTGAACCTTTCAGCCTGCAGGAATCTTGCTGATTTTTCTGATGTAGGATAAAAGTGATGATGAAAACCTACTGTCTTATTCTGTTACACTAGTTTGTCTTCACATAATATTATTACTTGACATCTGGTGTGCAGTCCCTATTAGCCTGCTTCATTCCTTCTTTATTGTAACTGTCTTTGTGTAGTCCTCCTTGCAAGTTATATGTTTACTCTCCACCTATAACCAGTATGTACTAACACAAAGAAGTTCTTACATACATGAACATACCTCACCCTATCAGTGGGCCCGATTGCAAAAGAGCCCTTAGATCACAGCAAGTTGCAGAGCTCTAGGGCTGTGGCACACTCCAGGTGTATCTGGGACCCTGTGCCTGATTCTGTAAAATTGAGAATCTCTGCGCCAAAAACCTGGGAGTCACTGCAGTCGCAGGGTAGCGCCAAACAATAAGCGCACCTGTGGAACATGCCACAGAGATCCGGCTCCCCCCATCTGGTGCAACACAAAAAGCAATAGCAGGAGGGGTCCAGGGACAGAAGGGGCATGGGGGATGCCATAGGGGGTGTTAGGCAGCAAGTGGGCATACCGGGAGGTGATTGGGCACCTGCCGGGGGTACCATTCACATAACTATTACGGTGATTGCACATGATCAGTTATAATAATGGCACCCCCGACGGCTGCCCGATCACCCCCACAGCATTACCACCTGCTCCCTAACACCTCTTTAGAACTCCCCTGTCCCTTCTGCCACTGGACCCCACATACATAGCCCCCCACCAGTTTCCCACCTTGTGGGGCAATGACACAATGGGTGTAGACCACCTCCTGGCTGGTCTAATTGGGTCCCTTGCTACAGCCATGATGGGGCTTTCAGAATCCCAATAAAGGGCATGTCACAGCCCTGCAATGGTGCAAGCCCCCTTGCAACCTGGTGTACCCTGATGTGGGTCGTAAGGGTGGTGCAGTGCCTGTTTTCCGCAGCAGCTTCCCATGCCGATGCAGACCGCATTTCAGAATAGGGATTGCCGTATTTTCTGGCACAATTTGCAAATTGTGTCATTGTTGTATGATGCAAATACCTTGCATCAGTCTAGATGCTTTTGGAATCGGGCCCAGTGTGGCTTGTAAACTGCATGATCACAGCTAGAAATGTTGTGAAGTTGTAATTCACCATCAGAAACTTCACTGTCATTAATCAATTCAAAAATCTTTGCCATTGAGTAGGAAATTCAACTTTTGCAGCTTCACTTGCCAACTTCACTTGTAACATTACCCTTGGGGTACATTTGGCAAAGTGTTGTCAAAATTGGGCTACTGGTAAACAAGTGTCTCAAGGTCACATGGAAGAACTTCTGCAGGTCACATGGTACATCTCTATACAGTTAGTCTGCTTCACTTTTGTTTTGCAGTGTTAGTCAATGAGAGAGATAGGAGCCTGGCCAGCTTTCTGAGCAGAAAACTTGCAGTAAACAATAAATGTCATTAATTTAACAGTTTGTTCTTCTTCATTATTTTATTCTTATTGAAATCTTTGTGTTCTTAGTAGTAATTTAGTTTTTATTTCTTCTATATTTTGCCTATTTTTATGACTGCATAGCAGAGCCATGCTGACATCTTGCTATTACAAAGACAGAGAAGGGGCTCTGGAAACATGTGACTGGATACCTAGACTATGTCCCTCCACAGCAGAGTTGAAGCACATGCAGTCCTCTGCATTGACTAGAGTGCTTTTCCCACCCCCACCCCCGCCTCTGGGTGCACGTTTTTCCTGCTCCACTCACACTTCCAGTTTACTTCTGGGTTTTGAGCTACCACTTGTTTTCAACGTGGTGGAAGACTCCATACCATCCCCATATTTATATGTTTCTTTGGTGTCTAGTCGCACCGACACCCTCCAATTGCCATCCCTGTTATACTGTATGTTTCTCTGGGGTCTAGTGGTACTTCACACCCTCCGATCACCAGCCCCATATTTACAGTATATAACATTTCCCTGGTGTCTAGTGGTGCTCCCACCTTCCAATCACCATCCCCCTATATATGTAATGTTTTCCTGGTGTCTAGTGGCACCCTCAACCTCTAATCATCATCCCCGTATTAATGTATTAATTTACAAATATCAGCTGTAATAAAGAAAACCGTCCTTCGATGTGTTGTTTTTTTTCTCGTCAAATCTGTAAAAAAGAAAACAATCCCTCGCTGATCTGATCACTGTCACCCCAACCTCCCACTCAGCAGTCACCACATCACACCCCTACTACACCAGCCACACACACTCACTCATCTGAACATGTCCCACAATGTAGATCTACTCCCTGATCAAAGACAAGTCTTGCTGAGGGAACAGGCAACTGCACTAAGGTACAGCAAGTGTGGTTCAATGTATTTCAATATGGTTTTGAACTATGAGGTATAACTTTGTCATTTTTACATATTTTTACCCCATAAATTTTCAAAATGGCCTTTTGGGGACCCCATCTCATGACCAATGGTGGTCAAATTATGCAAATCAGGCCCAAAAGGAAATTTCATAGTCACTTGGTGAAATCATCTTTTGAGCAGGATTTGAAACTTTTCACCACCATTGTTCATGAGGTGGGGTCATAAGAAGGCTATGTTGAAAACCTGGGGTCAAAATATGCAAAAATTACAACGTTACGAGCATACATTGAAATTTTTGGCTGTACGATGCCGGTTTAACAATCAAGTTGTCGACCACCATCACAGTGATGGATTTATGTCAAGCGCAACTTGCAGTCGCCATAAATCTGACTGGAGACCCCAGCTGTTTTTTCATTGGGGGTCTCTGCCCCACACCCTGATCTATAGGATTCTAACTCCGAGTCGGAGTTGGATTGGGGATGGGGCACTGGACCAGGAGACAGAGTGCCAGGGTCTCAGGCAGACTATTACAGCAAAAATGTTGATGTTGTCGGCATCAACGTTTTCACTGTAATAGTGTTGCTGTACAAGGGACATACCAAAATGTTTCTACCCTCGCTCATAACTTCAGTAATTTTAAATATTTTGACTCCAAATTTTCAACACAGGCTTTTTTCACACCACCTCATGAACATGACAACTGTCATTTTTCAAATCCTGGCCAAAATGTGTTTTCACACCTGTGGCATAGAATGATGTTTCAAACACACAGAATCACATTTCAGCAGGGGTTTAAAAACTTTTACCTACAGGGTTAATGAGGTGGAGAAATAAGAAGGCTACGCTGAAAATTTAGTGTACAAATATGGTAAAATGTCTAGGTTATGACTGAACGTTGCAGTATTTCAACATTCACTCATAAGTTTGCTAATTTTAAATATTTTCACTCCAAACTTTCAACATACCCATTTTTTCGCACTTCCTCATAAATGAGACAGATGATATTTTTTAAATCCTGGACAAGATGTCTTTTCATACATTTGATGCGAAATGACATGTCGCCCAATATACTATACAAGCTACATGTCATGTTTATAAAGGCAGTTGTGAAATGACTATCTTGAAAATTTGGGGTCAAAATAAAAAAAAAGAGTCAATGTGTCAAGAGTGAATGAATGAAGAGTGAACATGTGAAGAGTGACTGTATAAAGAATGAATGTGTAAAGAGTGAATGCCTAAAGAGTGAATGTTCCAGGCCTTGCACTTCTGTAGGAGGACAGAGTCTTCCCATAGTGCACAACCCACAAGGTGTTTGACATACATACCTTTACAAAATTCAATATTTACAATAACAATAATTAAAATTACATATAAAATATAAAACAATTCCTCCACCTTTAAGTAAACAATAAATGAGTACAATCAGGGCTACATGTGATCTAATTGGCTCCATAATAGTTTTTATAATTTCACTCTTTTTAAATAGTTTCCCAAACATTAAAGTACATTCATATCATTTGTGTTAAAAAAGTCTCTAATGATCTGTATTTTATTGTGTTGCATATTATAAAACTTCAAAATAGGGCCAAGCCAGTACTTCCTTTGCCTCTCATATAATGGGCAGTATAATAGCACATGTTCACAGTCATCTTCTGTTTTTGAGTCACATTTGTAATTCTGCCTCTTTTTTGTTTATAACATATATAATTAACCTTATATATTTCCAATTGGAATCTTATTACTAACTTTCTGTCAGCTGCTTGAGTTAGCTTTAATAAATATGGGTCAGTGCCATGCTGTAATTTAGTAATTTTGAACCAGCTTTAATTTTTTAAATGTTTTATTCTAAGCTCATCTTTCCTTAAGACGCAGTCACGGATCCTATTCCCAATAATCTCACTTATTTCTGATAATGGACATTGGTACATTCTATAAAGGAGGGTTCCCAACCCAGGAGGAAATATAAAATCTTTAATTTCTTTAATTTTAGGAAATATGAAACCCCTATGATTGTATTTGATGGCTTCGTTAGGGCGATTCTGTTAAGTGACAGTCAGGCATCAAAAGTAACTTCAATGTATGTTTAATTCTTTGTATTTGTGCCAAAGATACCAACGAATGTTATCCAAGTTCCCTTCTAACCACTTCTATGGGGACAGAATTGGGAACCCTCAAGGCGAAGCTATATAATTTGTTTAGTATTACTTAAAGTGGTTTAATATGATAATTCACCCATATTTCAGCCCCATACAATATATTCATTTTCAGTTTTTTAGCCTGGATCACCAAAACTACACAAGGTATCTATCTGGAGAAGTGCAGATCCTAGTTAGCCAGCAGCCTACTTCTTTCTACCCCCAACCCCTAGAATTGCCTTATGACTGTCCCATGCATGCTTGAATTCCACCACTGTTTTTGACTCCACAACCTCCTCCGGAAGGCCGTTCCTTGCATCCACAACCCTCTCTGTGAAAAAATACTTCCTTACATTACCTCTGAGCCGCCCCCCTCTATCTTCAATTTGTGCCCCCTTGTTCTTGCACATCTCTTTTTCTGAAAGATGCTACCCTCCTGGACTTTGTTGATTCGCTTGAGGTACTTGAAAGTTTCTATCATGTCCCCCCCCCCTTTCCTCAAGGCTATACATATTAAGCTCCTTGAGTCTGTCTTCATATGTCTTCCGGTGCAGACCCTGCACCATTTTAGTTGCCCTCTTCTGGACTGCCTCCATCCTGTTTATGTCTTTGTGAAGACTGGGTCTCCAGAACTGCACTCAGTACTCCAGATGGGGTCTCACCAGCTGTCTGTACAGAGGGATAACAATTTCTTGTTTTCTACTGGTGATGCCTCTCCCTATGCATCCCAGTATCCCCCCAACCCTCCTTACTGCCCTCTTGCATTGCTTGCCCACTTTTAGGTCATCTGATATGACTACATCCAGGTCCCTTTCCATTTTTGTTGTTGTTAGTATCTCACCCCCCATTGTGTATTCTTCCCCTAGGTTTTTGTTTCCCAGGTGCATTACCTTGCACTTCTTAGCATTGAATCTAAGCTGCCATACATTTGACCATTCCTCCAACCTTGTCAAGTCCCTTCTCATCCTTTCCACCCCACCTTGTGTATCAACTCTGTTGCAGATCTTTGTGTCGTCTGCAAAGAGACATACTTTTCCTTCTAGTCCCTCTGCAATGTCGCTTATAAAGACATTGAAGAGGACCGGTCCTAGTACTGAACCCTGCGGTACCCCACTAGTAACCCTCCTTTCTTCAGAGTGGACTCCATTTACTATTACCCTCTGTGTCCTGTTCTCCAGCCAATTCTTTACCCAGGCTGTCATCTTGGGACCCACTCCCAGGCTGGCTAATTTGTATATTAATCTTTTGCGTATGACTGTGTCAAATGCCTTGCTAAAGTCTAGGTAGGCCATGTCCACAGCCCCTCCCTGATCTACTACTTTGGTCACCCAGTCAAAGAAATTGATTAGATTCGTCTGACATGACCTTCCCGCTGTGAACCCATGCTGCCTTGGGTCCTGTGCCCCTTTGGCCTCTAGGTACTCGACAGTTCTTTCCTTCAGAAGTGATTCCATCATTTGCCCTACCACTGAGGTTAAACTAACAGGTCTGTAGTTGCCTGCTTCTGCCAGACTTGTTCTTGTTGTTGTGAACGATGCATATCTTCTCTACGGTACGGCGACTTGCCCGCCTCGACTTTGGTGCTTTTAGTGATACAGAATGCTCGTCGGCCACGCTGTCTCAAGTCCTGAAAAAAGAAATAAAAATTATTTATTTTGCTTTTCCAGAATTATTTTCTACTAAAACAATCATTTCAATATTCATTGTTGCAATAATAATTTCATAGAAAATATCTTTATATATCCCCATCTACAGTCTATCTGATTTCCAAAACTGTTGCGTTAAAATTGTGACTTTATGATTACATTACTATTGACTTCATGAACCTCTAGATTATATTCATATGATAAAAAAATTAAAAACATTTTTATTGATACCCAGTTTGCCATTATTTTTAGTCATATACTTAGATTTACTACATGAAAAGCTATCCCTACCCCTTCGTCATTGCCCTTCAGTTCCTATCAAACTAAGGAAAAATATGACCCTGTACCAAACAGAAGATACCATCAGCAAATTGGTAAACAAGTAAATTCTAAATTGCTTTGATACAAACTTTTCAAAAATTATAGTCTTAAAAATTCCCTAGAGAGGGGGAGGGTTTCACTATCTAGCCAACGGACTATATAATCTGATGACAGAATAGGACCACTTGGCCCATCTAGTCTGCCCAGATGTACTCTGCCTGGCTATCTCCAGCTGAGGAAGAAAGAAAAGGCATACAGCTCTAGTGTACCACAGCTGCTGAGACCAGAGACAAAATAGTGAGAGCAAGCAAGCCTCCATGGATCCTGCCCACCTTACCCTGTTTTGTGGCAGCAGCACACCATAGAGCTCAATCTGTTCATTTTGGAACTTTGAAAGGTAAGTGGCAGTCACAAAGGTCCTGATCATACAAGCTAAAGAACTGATAAGGAAGCTACTAATTAATCAATAGTCTCTGCAGCCCTGGGTGGGGGTAGGGGGTGTTAAATTGAGGGTACTCATTCAGCACTGGGCCTATACTTGCATACCAGTGTCTCACATCCAACGATGGAAGAAAAACATTTGGGCAGAATTGCAGAGGTGATACCAGATACCAAATTTACAATGTTTCATAACCAGCAAATGGGAGAAAAATGCTTTGGGTAGCATTCAGCTCAAATCTGGATATACTGAAGTGCATTTTGTGTCTGAGCCTGTAAGTTGCCTTTATATAACAAAAAAGTGAAGAAAATGTGGAAACAAATATGCACATGCTCTCCTGCATATTTGACCCAGTACAGGATTACTAATGGGGGTGGGGGGCTTTTCTTGCTTGTTCTTCTGAGTGGTATGACATGGTATGGCAAGGGCCTCAGTGTGGGTTGGGCACAGGCTGAGACCTGTGATGAATTGGACAGGAAATTGTGAAAACTGCCAGCAGAATAGCAGTGTGGACACTGGAAGCTCCACAGTGAGGTTCATGCTGTTCTGTTTTCTTGTCTCAGTCTGGGTGTGTTTATAGCTCAGCACTTTATTAGGTTTGTTAGCAGTGCCAGTAGAGAAAGGATCATGAGGATATTTACATTACAGTGTGGGTGACAATGATATGAGGGAATGAGAATATGGGCTGATTTGTCTGTTTCCATTCCTCTCCTGCTGTAACCCCCTACCACATACTTAAGTCTGAGAAGCCATTTCTCAAAAATCTCCAACCTACCACTTTGCTTCCCATCACAGCAAAATGCTGTCAGTCCACATGCAAGAAATATTTGAGGCAAAATCAGGGAGAGTTGAGAGGTATGTTCTAGTCATTTTTATGTCTGCTTGCACGCATGTGCATGAAACATAGTGCCATCATCCGAGATTTCGGAAGTGTGTCACCTCCTCCTCCAATTCAGTCAGTGTGTTGGCAGGCGCGGCCCCTGTAAGCCAGTGCATGCTGGAGCTGTCTATGACAAGCTCCAAAATGCAGTGGCATACAGTTGAAAGGTGGAGCTACGCTTCAGTGAGCAGCGATCAGATATCGTCTGCTCATGCGCAGCTCCCCATACACACACACACACACACACACACACACACACACACACACGCGTACGCATACTGCGTGCTGCCCCCCCACGCACACACTCTATAGCCGACAGGGGTGCCCAATCCCCCATCAGCTGTGCTGTGCTCCCCCAAAAGCCTCCTAATGCCACGCTGGTGCCCACCCAGCGTGGCAACTCGATGATAGCAGGCCAACGGGTGCCAATCCCCCCATCGGCTTCACTGTCTCTCCCTCCCCCATGCTATCGCGCTTCCTCCCCCAGTACAGGTGCCACGCTGGGAGCCCACCACAGCATAGCAAGTGATGCTTTGGCCGGCCAGGTGCCCAATCCCCTTTCAGCTGACGCCCCCCATCCGTCCCTTGTGCCACGCTGGGAGCCCACCCCAGCATGGCAAACGTCCCGCGTCGTTATTGAAAAAAAAAATAAACCTGTAAAGAAAAAAACGGTCCCATATAGTCTCCCTGGCCCCCCTCTCACAACCCGCACCCATCCACTGCGCACCCTGCCTCCTCACACTCCCCCTCACCCCATACTTACCTCCGGAGCTTGGCACGACGATCTTCGGTGGACTGGGAACATGTCTGCACTCTTCAAAGCTGACCGCGAACTGAGGAAATGCCGATAAGCTGTATAATGGGCTAGAGGGTTTTCAACTTTGCATATCTCAGGCATTTTTGGAATTTTTGCACCAAATTTTAACATGGGGTTTTGGGACCCTTCTCATGAATGATGTCACTGTCATGGCGTTAGCCGGGCCGAAGGGTGATTTATGATCACTGCCGCGAAATCCCGCAGACTAATCTTTATACATGATGGCTGTTTATCATTCATGAAAGGTCTCAAAAACTCATGTTAATTGGTTCTCAAACTGACTGTTCTCGGCGTGCGTTGCGCGGTTCCTACACAGGCTTGTAAGTTCACGAATTTTCAATATTTTCACTCCAGATTTTCAACATTGCCATTTTACCACACCTTCTTATGAGTAGTACAGCTGTCATTTTTCACATCTCACCCAAAATGTGTTTCCGCCCATGTAGCGCACAATGGCGCAGTCGGTGTGTGAAATCAATGTACAGGACAAATTAAGAAAAATCACAGTGACACTGTTCATGAGCAGAGGTCTTAAAATGGCTATGTTGAAAATTTGGTGAAGAAATTCCTTAAAATGACTGTTTTACGAGCGTGCGTTGCGCAGTTCCTATGCATGCTCATAAGTTTGTGAATTTAATATTTTCATTCCAGATTTTCAACATTGCCATTTTATTACACTTCCTTATGAACAGTACAGCTGCAATTTTTCATATGTCGCCCAAAATGTGTTTTTGCACATGTAGCACACAATGGTGCTGTCTGTGTCCGAAAGCAATGTTTAGGACAGATTAAGAAAATCACAGTTACACTGTTCATGAGCAGAGGTCTTAAAATGGCTATGTTGAAAATTTGGTGACAAAAGTCCATAAAATGACTGTGTTGCCAGTGAGCATTGCACAGTTTCCATGCACCCTCGTAAGTTCATGACTTTGTAATATTTTCAGTCCAGATTTTCACCAGTGGCATTTTCCACACTTCCTTATGAACAGTACAGCTGTCATTTTCACAACATAGCTGAAGTGTGTTTCACACTTTCAGCAGAGATGCGTGGTCGCTGTGGGAAATCATTGTTCAGCACAGATAAAGAAAATCACAGTGACACTGTTCATGATCGGAGGCACCAAAATGCCTGAGTTGACAATCTGCTGTAAAAAACCCCAACCTAATTATATTCCGGGTGTGCATTGCACAGTTTCTATGAACGCTCGTGACTTCACCATTTTTTTAAATATTTTTACTGCAGATTTGCAACATTGCCATTTTTTACACCTCCCCATGAACAGTACAGCTGTCATTTTTTACATCATGTTCGGAATGTTTTTGCACCTGTGGTGCTAAATGCCGTGGTCACTGTGCATAAGCAGCTTTCGGCTAACAAACTGATATTCCCCCTGTTCATGAGGTGGCATCACAAAAAAACATGTTGAAAATTTGGAGTGAAAATACCAACGAATGCCTGAGGTATTAGGGTTTCCAACCATAACTTCCAACCCTGTAGAGAATGACCGGCATCAGGGGTGTGACTTGGGATTCTTGCCTGTGATGCTCATACCATTCCACACCCTGCAGCTAGTGAGAGGCATTGAGGTATGCCTTGGACTCTTTGGCCCCAAAGTTCACCCCATTCTCCTATATCGCACCCATCTCACCATATTTCCTAATGAAAAGGGGTGCGCATAAGGGCCTAAGACCCCAAGGAACACCGTGACACTTGTCAGTGTCTGCAGGGTGGAGTGTGGTGAAATGGCGTGGCCGTTATGCCTGACGACCCAAACGCACACCCCAATGCCTGTCACTCTCTGCAGGGTGGTGGTGGGGTTGGCTTCAGTTCAATACTTCACTGCCATTACTATTACGCAGCTCTGTAACTTCTACACTACCACTGCCAATGCCAGCAAGCAAACATTCGGCATTGACAAATGCTTGTTACAGCTGATACTGGTAACATAGGACTGCAGAAGTGGATAGAATGTGGATTTACATAGTGCCTGGGTTTGTACAGTGTCTTTCTTGTACACAGTATCCCATCTGCACCCTTTTTGCATTTACTTAATAACTGTTATTTCTTATGGCATGTGTTTGTTTAAATTAAAATATTTTTGTTCAAAGATGTTCATAGTACAAGCACAGTAATGGCATGCTTAATTTGCTACCAGTATCTAACTCAGTTTGTTTTTTTTGGTTATGTTTGGGTGGATTGAAGCTCTGAGGCTACTTGCTAGTGTGTTGCACACAGTATGTGGCTCTAGACTGGAGGATTAGAACTGGAGTCTTATGGTTGTCAGCATATGCTAATCTAGCCACTACCATACTGCTCTCCTCCATTGCTGGGGTTAGGAAATCAAACTGGTGATTTGGTTTGTGGGGCCACACCTGACAAAAAGTCCATTGGCTCCAGGGGGTACATTAAACAGAGCAGCATCTATCGGCCTCTATTAATCCCTGCAGCAGCATGAGAGGAGTAGGTGGTGGAGTGGTAGATGGAGGGGAGTTGATACAGACAGTGCTTCCAAGGAAGACATAAGTGCTGCTTTTTTGGGGGGGCACTGTGGAACAGAGGGTCAGGGAGCTGTGAACTCTTGGCTATGGGGAGGGTGGTTCGGGCAACATACTGGACTGTAGGAACTCTGGGGAGAGGGCGAGGGTGCAACTTACTGAGAATAATGACATAAGGGCCACACAGATCCAGGAGGAACAAAATGGGGGAGAGATACTGTGGGTTAAGCTGGAAAGGAAAATGGGGCCAGCCATCCGCACAGGTGTGGTCTATAGACCACCAGCCCAGGAGGAAGAAACAGATAGGGAGCTGATGCTAGCCATCCAAAGGATGGCAGACAAGGGTGAGGTAGTACTGGTTGGAGACTTCAATATACCAGACGTGGACTGAGCATCCCAGCAGCAGCATCAACTAGGAGCAGATTTATCCTGGACTCCCTTCAGGGTGCCTTCCTCAAGCAACTGGTCATGGAACCAACTCAGCAGAAGGCAATACTGGACCTTGTGCTCACAAACAGGGACAGTGTGATGGGGGTAACAGTGGGGAGCACCTGGGTAACAGTGACCACCAGTCATTGTGGTTTGAAATCACAGAAAGAGCAGAACCAAACCACACAAAACATGTATCCTGGATTTTAGGGGCAGACTTTGGGAAAATGGGGAGATACTTGAAAGAGGCATTAAGGGGAATGGGACAGGAATCAGGGGTTGAGGAACAGTGGGCAGTATTTAAAATGGGATTATAAGAACAACAGAATATGCATTAAGCAGGTTGCAAGAGGAAAAGGAAGAGGAGACCATTATGGTTTTCCAAAGAGGTAGCAAAGAAAGTGAAAGCCAAAAGATTGCATTCAGGCAATACAAAAGACACAGGCAGAAGGGGATAGGAGAAGTACCAGGAGAAACAAAGGAGGCAGGGAAGTCAGTAAGGAAGCCAAAGCTCAGACAGAAGAACACATTGCAAAATCAGTGGGTAAAGGGACAAAACCTTTACAGGTACATAAGTGAAAAAAGAAAGACAAAGGGAGGGATAGTGAGACTGAAGGGGAGGATGGGAGCAGCGTGGAGGATGACAACAATAAAGCTGACATATTGAACAGGTATTTCTGCTCAGTCTTTACTGAGGAAGAGGGGTAATGGGTCTGAAGGAGTACAAGGGGTGAGAATGGTGCAGAAATGGACACAAGTCCCTTTACGAGAAAGGGTCCTGAAGGAACTGGAAGTAATAAGAGCTGATAAAGCAATGGGGCCAGATGGGGTGCACCCAGGGTCCTTAAAGAACTAAGAGAGTGGTGGCTGAACCTCTGGCTATCCTGTTCAGCCAATCACTGGAAACAGGAGGTACCCAAAGAACTGGAGGACAGCAGATGTAGTCCCCTTATACAAAGTGGGAACAAAGAGGAAGCAGGGAACTACAGACCAGTCAGCCTCACCTCGGTAGTGGGAAAGATCATGGAAGCACTACTGAAGGAGAGATTGGTGGAACATCTGGTTGTCAATGGACTACAGGACCCAAGGCAGCATGGTTTCACCAGGGAGGTCATGTCAGACCAACCTCACTGAATTTTTGACTGGGTGACTAGGGAGGTGGATCAGGGAGGGCAGTGGACATGGCCTATCTGGACTTCAAGCAAGGCCTTTGACACCATGCCACATAGAAGACTATTACACAAACTGGGAATATGGGTGTGGGCAGGACAGTAGTGTGGTGGGTAGGTAACTGGCTGGGTGGTAGGACACAGAGGGTGGTGGTAAATGGCTGTCACTCCACAGAGGGAAGAGTAACCAGTGGGGTACCACAGGGATCAGTGCTGGACCGGTCCTATTCAACATCTTCATCAGTGACATTGCCAGGATCTAGAAGGCAGAATTTCACTGTTCGCTGATGACACAAAGCTCTGTAACAGAGTAGACACACCAGAGGTGTAGACAAAATGAAAAGGGACCTGCAGAAACTTGAAGAATGGTCAAGGGTTTGGCAGTTGAAATTCAATGCAAAGAAGTGCAAGATAATGCATATAGGGCACAAAAACCTGGCACAATATATCAGTTGGGGGGTGAGGATATAGCATGCACCAAGCAGGAAAGGGATCTTGGGGTTGTCATCTCTGATGACCTCAAGGTAGGAAACAGTGTGACAAGGCATCAGGTAAAGCAAATGGATGCTGGGATGTATAGGCAGGGGCATCACCAGCAGGAAAAGGGAGGTCATAATTCCGCTATACAAGACACTAGTGAGGCCCCACCTGGAGTACAGTGTACAGTTCTGGAGACCATACCTACGTAAGGACATAGACAGGGTAGAGAAGGTTCAGAGGAGGGCAACAAAGATGGTGCATGGGTTGCATCATAAGTCCTATGAAGACAGGTTGAAGGAACTGAACATGTACTCCCTGGAGGAGAGGAGGGAGAGAGGATATGATAGAGACATACAAGTATCTTACAGGGAGGAACAGGGTGCAGGAAAACACTATTTTTAAGCGAAAAAGATGTTTCAGGACTAGAGGGCATGGGATGAAGTTGGAGGGAGGACGATTCAGAGGAAACATGAGAAAGATTTCTTCACAGAACGGGTGGTGGACAAGTGGAACACCCTGCCAGAGGAAGTGGTGGGGGCTGAAACAATCACGGGATTTAAGAATGCATGGGATAGACATAAAGGAATTCTAGAGGGCAGGGGTAAGGGGAAACAGACTTCTAGGAAAACAAACTGAACTTACAAGCTCAAATGGGCAGACTAGGTGGGCCATAGGCCCTTATCTGCCGACACTGTCTATGTATCTATGTAATAGGGAGGGAGTAACAGGGTAGCAAATTTCTGTTTCAAATGACCCCAAAATGCACCAGAATGCACCAAATAAAAAAAAAAGTTTCTTGGGGCTGCCTCCAATCAGTAGTTCACATTTTCAGTGCTTCTATAGATGACCTTGCAAGCTCTATGGTTTTGGAAAAATGACGCCCCTGATCAACACCATCATTCTGCAGCTGTTTTGGCTCTAGCCAGAATTTGTTTTTTTAGGTATAACCATTAGGGATCCATGATGCCACATCGACAATTTCATGTCGACGCAATGTTACCCCAACACCACTACATCGACCGCTATTGCAGTCAGGATGGTGCTGGTGTGAATAATCTTACTGTTTTGAGGGGGACTGTGCCTCCTGTGCCCCCTGTGTCCCCTGCACCCCCCTTTCTTTAGGATTCTCAACTCCGAGATGGAGCTGAGTCAGGGATGGGGTGCAGGACCTTGGGGAAGGGTGCCAGGGTCCCAGGCAGACTTTACAGTGACATGATGATGTTGTCAGTATCGACCACTGTCGCTGTAAAGTTGTCACTGTAGCAACGGTATACCAACCTTTAGTTAGAATGCTGTTTTCCCTTTTTCATTTTTTTTCCATCTGACTTTTCTATTCAGTCTCTCTCTTGTTAATGTTGGAGATGTTGGAGTTTACACAAGGTCATGTTATACGCCTGCACCAGACGGTGTCCAGTCCGGGTGCAGAAGGCTGGGACAGAGGTGATCTATCAGCCCCACTACAGCACCACAGCAGCCCCCTGTGCAGCAGCAGCAATGCTTAGCCCCAGTGCAGCAGCAGTCCCAGATTCCCCAGCTCCATAGCAGCAGCCCCCAACTCTGCAGCAACTTTAACCCCCTGTGCCCCCATGTTACCACCACCGCACTGGCTGTTCGCCCTGAGAAGCCATATCCCAGCTTGTCATCTTCTGGCCCCTCAGTGCCATGTGCAAAGAAGTAGCCCACATTTTACTATGTTTGGAAATGTTTCGCCCTTTACCCCAACAATGACAATGCTGTCAAATGCAACTTGTGTGACACACTGATCAGTCATGGGAAGAAGGGCAGCCATCTAGGCACAGGTGGACAACATGTCCATATGAAAAGTCACCACCTGAGCAAGTGGGAGGCCAGACAATGGGAGGTGGCAAGTGATGATGGTGGTGGCAGTAGCCCTTCTGTGCTACTGAGGGGCAGTACAGAGTTTGTCAACAACAGTCACACTGTAGTGAGGGGCTGGGGCATGAGACAGCACCAGCACTGCCAACAACCACCATAGGGGAACTGGCACAACTGTGTGCTGAGATGGGGGACTGCTGCCAAAGAATTTCTTCTATGGAAGAAATTCTCAAGAGGTTACTTGAGAACCAGCAAGTGTTGATAGAGGGGATGAACATGCTCTGTCACAGTGGTGCGGGTGCTCATCCATCTGGGCATTGATAACGTGTACTCCATCCTGCCTTTTTCAGTCCTTTCATCATAGATACATAGGTACACAGAAGGTGACAGCAGATAAGGACCGTGAGGCCCAACTAGTCTGTCCCTTTTCCCTACCTAATGCAATACTGCAGACCCTAGTTGATCTGAGGCTTACACTCTTTTCCCTATTGTGAGAGTACTCTTATGTCTATCCCATGCATTCTTGCATTCCTACCATTTTTGCTCCCATCACCTCCACAGTGAGGCTGTTCCAAGAATCCACTACTCTTTGTGTGAAAAAGTACTTCCTGACATTGCCCCTGAGCCTACTCCATAGCCTCATATCATGCCCCTTGTTCTTATACACCTTCTTTTCTGAAAGAAGCTACCCTCTTGTACCTTGTTTATACCCCTGATGTACTTGAATGTGTCTGTCATACCCCCTCTCTCTCTCTCCTCTCCTCCAGGGAATATATATTAAGGTCCTATTTATTTATTTATTAGAATATCGGAATTACAATCATTTGAGTCATAGACTCATTTCCAAAGACTCATCAGATGACATAAATACAGATATGACAGTAATACAGCAAAGACAACATTACATAACTAGTTGGACGATAAATGTACAAACATTATTAGGCATTATAATACATAGATGAGTACCTATACAGAGTATTAGCTAAGAAGTTACATACATCCTTTGCAGTGCAGAAGTGCAGGCATTACAGTACGTTGGTGTGAAGCTATACAGAGCATTATCTTATTGGTTATATACATCCTTTGCAGTGCAGTGATGTAGGCTTATACAGTGATGGCTAAGCAGAATAACAAGAGAGCAGAGACAGGATAGTGGGCACTGGTGAGGTTTGGTGCAGCAGTCTTGGGTTAGACTTTGTCTTGGTGTGGGCCCAGTTTAGAAGCAACTGGGCTGTAGTTTCAAATGGCAGCAGCACTAGCACGGACAGGTACATGTGGCATAGAAGTGATTCTTGAGTGCCACTTTGAAAGGCCAGAGGTTGGTGTGAGTAGTGACCGAGGATGGTAGGGCATTAAATCAGGCAGGGGCCATGACTAGGAACAATCTCTGAGCAAGCGTTGTCCTGACCCTGGGGATGGCCAGTGCTATTATGTCTGTTCTGCATGTATGAACTTTGGGGGTGGCTAGGGGCAAGGAGGCCGACACTCCTGGGGGTGTCTGTCCAAGGAGGGATATTTTTGGCCATGAGGCATGCTTGGAACTGGAGCCTTTCATCAAGGTTGAGGATCTTGGCATGGTCATAGAGGGTGCAGGTGTGGGTCATGCGATCAGCCCCTGACAGGAGCCTGCAGGCTTTGTTGATGGTTACTTTAATCTTGTTGAGAACAGTGGTGTCAGTGGTGGCGTAGACCAGTAGGCTATAGTCAACCAGTAACATAACGGATGAGGTGATGGCTAGATGCAGGGCTTCAGGGGGTAGACAGTCCTTGTGTTGGTAGAGGAGGCCAATTTGCACATTAGTCGTGGATGCCAGTGTGCTGAAGTGAGAGCAGGGTCAAACATGATCCCTAGATATTTATAAGATGAGACCTGCTCTAAGGGGTGATGTGAGCTGGACAAGATTTTCAGTTGGACATTTTTTAGTTTGCTTTGGCGGTGCGCAAACAGCATGGTTTTAGTTTTTTTCTGGTTTAGTACTAGCTTGTGCTTGGCAAACCATTGCTCAGCTTGGCTGAATGAGTGTTGCAGCAAGGCCTGTAGGTTGGCGGGGTTTGCATGGGAGGCACAGAGGACGGTGTCATCTGCATATAGAAGTATCTTGCCAGAGCATGAGGTGGGAAACATATTCAGAAACAGGCTAAAAAGTAATGGCCCTAGGATGGAGCCCTGTAGGACTCCAGAGCAGGTGGGGCAGGTGCTGGATACAGTATAATTTATCCTGACGCACTGCGTCCTGGAGGTCAAATAGCTTGCAAACCAATTTAGGGGACCTTGAGAGAGACCTGTGTGCATCAGGGGGTGGTTAACCATGTCAAAGGCCTTGGACAGGTCAATGAACACGGCGCCTGCCAGCAGCCCCTTGTCTAGGGCAGAGTGAATGTAGTTCAAGAATTCAATGAGAGCTGTTGTAGTGCTGTGTCCAGCTCATAACCCATGCTTCTCCACATACAGAAGGTTGTGGGTTTCTAGGTAATTGGTCAATTGGTCTGCCACTACCTTTTCCAGGGCCTTGGACAGTGGGGGGAGAATGGAGATCGGGCAGTAGTTCCCTGGGTATAGTGGATGCCCACCTTTGTGGATTGGTGTTACAACTGCATTTTTCCATTTGCTGGGGAACTGTCCAAGGTGGAGAGAGCAATTTAGTAGGGCAGTTAGTGGGAGAAGCAGTGTTTCCAGGACCAGACAGAGGAGTTTGATGTCTAGAGGGTCATTAACTCATTCACACCACAAGAACTCTTTGAGACTTCCACCACTTGTGCCCTATAAACTCTTAGCACTGCATCCTGGGCCTTTCTAAGCAAAATCAAGCCATAATCAGCGTGCCACAAACAAATGTGACTACCTCTTGAACTGTAAGTGCTGCACACAAAGTATGAGTGGCAAAATCGTTCAGCCCCCTTGACTCATTCAGGCCTAGATTACCTTTCCAGTGGTGCTATATAATTAATTGTAATCAATTTGGTTTTTATTTTATACTATCTGAAATACCAAACAGTTGTGGTTTTTTTCAGTTTTTTTTCAAGGTGCTTAGGTGAAGCTTGAGAGACAAATGTCAGCCATGCACAGCATACCTTAAACAAATGTGAATAACTCCTAAAGCATACATGGTAGACACAAAGTATCCCTGACAAAATTGTTCAGCACAAAATTACCTTTCTAACGGTGCTATGCAATCAATTGTAATCCATTTAGTTTTTATTTTATGCTAGCTGAAATACCAAACAATTGTGTTGGGGTTTTTTTTTCAGATTTATTCAAGGTACTTAGATGAGGCTTGAGAGACAGATGTGAGCCATGCACACCATACCTTAAACAAATGTGAATAACTCCTAAAGTATACATGATAGACACGAAGTATCAGCAGCAAAATTGTTCAGCATGACATTACCTTTCTAACAGTGCTATGCAATCAAGTCTAAGCAATTTGGTTTGTTTAATATTTAGGTAAAAACTACTGACTTCCTCAGATGTTTCCAGGCCTGAGTGTAAGTCAGCGGAGTACATCTACAGGCATTATTAGCCTGAGTGGCTATGCTTTCAGATGCCACCTATAGGTGTATCTAGGCCTGAATGAGTTAAAGGGGCTGGTGCCATTTAGGGTCTTGACTAGGTAGGGTTTGGCTTCCCGGGGGAAGATGGCCTGGAGATAGAAAAGGGGGCATGAGTGACTATGCTTTCAGATGCCACCTACAGGTGTATCTAGGCCTGAATGAGTTAAGAGGGCTGGTGCCATTTAGGGTCTTGACTAGGTAGGGTTTGGCTTCCCGGGGGAAGATGGTCTGGAGATAGAAAGGGGAGCATGGGAGGAGGGGGGTCTTGGATGGGTGTAGGGTTGAAGAAATTGGGAGGGAGCACAGAACTTAGGTCCGTAAAGTTAGAGTTGAGAGTAGTGGCAATTTGTTTCGGGTCAGTGGTGACCGAGCCATTTGCGGAGATTTGGGAGGGAGGAGGGCACCGCAACTTCCCATTTAGCATTTTTATATTATCCCAAAATTTGCGTGACGAGCCCCAGGTGGCAGTCAAGTTGGCTCTGTAATGCTCAGCTTTCACTTTGCAGATGGCCCAAGTGCATTTGTTTTATTTTGCACAGTAGGCTTGCTTGTCTGCGGGTTTGCCCGATTCATTTGCCTTATACCAAAGGTTGTCATGGTTCTTGAGCTGCTGTAGGAGGGATGGGATAGTCCAGGGGGCATTTTGCCACTTGAGGTGGGTCTTTTTTAAGGGGAGCAAAGGTGTCACAGGCTAGAGTGAAAGTGTTGTTGAAATATTCTAGTGCTGCTTCCACAGAGATGGTCTGGTATATAGGTGACCAGTCGCAGTGAGCTAGGTGATGCTTGAGGTTCGTAAGACTACCAGGGTGGAGGCAGCAACGAAGCATGGTGATGGGGGGCAGGTTGCTTGGCCAATCATGTAAAGATTACTGGGGAGTGGTCACTGAGGGAGTTAGGGAGGACTACAATATCCTCGATTTTATGCAGGCGGTTAGTTAGTACAATGTCCAGCAAGGTTTGTGTCCCGGTAGCTGAGTTGTACCTTGTGGGTTGGGTCACCATCTGGTGGAGATCAAGGGCTGAGAAGGCATCTTTGGAGCTGGTTGTGGATACAACCAGCCAGTTTAGGTTCAGGTCACCCAGAAGGATGTGTTCTGACTTGTGGTGGAGGCTTGTAATGTATTCCGTCAGGGAGAGAAGAGCGTGGGTTTGCTTGTGGGGTGGTATGTAGGCCACAGTGATTATGATGGGGGCCTTGGAGGGGTCTGGTGAGACCTTTACAGACATGGCTTGGGCACCATGATCTAGTGTAGGTGGGGGGATGGCTTGTGCTAGTAGGGAGTCCCGCAAGTATATTGCACATCCTCTGCTCCTCTTGCCCACTCTGTCCAGTCTGAAGAGTGAGTAGCCTGGAAGGGAGACGAGGGAGTTGGGTGTTTTCTTTGAGAGCAATGGTACAATAATTGTGAGGATGTCAGGTTGGTGCCTGGTGACCCAGCATTGCAGTGCGGCCAATTTGTTTGGTATGCTGCATATGTTCATGGATCCTATGCTGAGGCCTGTGGTTGGCTGCAGGCACATCGGCATGCGAGAGCCTGGGCCAGGGTTGGGGTGGATGTTTCCAGATAGTAAAAAGAGGAAGGAAATAATTCTGAGTGGAGGCAGTCACTTATTCGTGTGGCAGTGCATTAGGCTTTTAGTGCCACGCATGGAGGTGATGTATGGAATAGCGATCGAGCAGATGGTGGGGATCGCGGGGGAGATTGGTGGCCATGGTGAGCAGGGGTAAGACTGCTGGAGGGGTGTGTGCATTGCTGGGGGGGTGGCATGGGTGGGCAGTGTAAGGGAGCAGGGGTGGCACTGAGTGGTAGGGAGAAGTTGTGGCACTGAGTGGTAGGGAGAGGTTGTGGCCATGCTGAAGTGACATTAGTATGAGGAGTGTCAGTCTGATAGGCACCTACAGCATTGTAGTGGTGGTCATGGACCGAGGTATAAGAGGTCCCTAGTGACATACTGAAATGTGGCAACCACTTTGGAATAGTGGCAGTGTCCCAGACTCTGGTGCAAAGAATGCAAAGTTCAAGCCCCAGGTCTGGAAACTTGGTGGGGGCCAATGCATGTAGGGTGTGCAAGGTGGAAATGTGCATCCAAAATATGTGGCAAGGGGTGGTTAGAGTAAGGGCCAGCAGTGACTTCTAGGAGGCACTTTGGGTACTGCAAACAGGGCTATGGAATTTGGGCTTGTAGAATGGGGAGGATGAGAGTGGAGGAGGGGTTGAGATAGTCAGCAGTAGAAAAGGCTACAGAGTCAGGAAGTTGTGGGAGGTGACTCAGCTCAGCCACCTGGTGGCAGGAAAGTATAACCTGCTAATGGGAAACAGGAAGTCATGTGACTAGGGTGGTCCTTAAATTGAGGGCTGGCCTTGGGTGGGAGGGTGCCTGGGGCAGTCGATGCATAGCATCGACGGGGTAACACCCCTCACAGAGTTCAGCTGCGGGAGGAGACTAGTTACCTTTAGGGCTCTGGGTAGGCCTCTAATCTTTCCTCATATGACTTTTGGTGCAGTCTTTGCACCATTTTTGTTGCCCTTTTCTGGATTGCCTCTATTTTGTCTATGTCCTTCTTGATATGTGGCTCCAGAAGTGGACACAATATTCCAGATGAGGTTTCACTAGTGATCTGTGCAGTGGCATAACCACTTCCTTTTTACTGCTGGTGATACCTCTCCCTATGCACCCTAGCAGCACTGGCTCCCCCCACAGCCTTCTCACAGTGTTTTGTTACTTTTAGATCATCAGATATAATTACCTCCAGATCCCTTTCTTGATTGGTAGCTGTCAGTAACACTCCCCCCATCTTGTTCTCCTCCCTTGGATTTCTGCACCCCAAATACATGATTTTGCGCTTCTTTGCATTAAATCTTAGCTGCCACACTCTCTACCACTCCTCAAGCATGTTTAGGTCCTTTCTCATTTTTCCACAACCCCGGAGTGTCAACCCTGTTACAGATCTTATAGTCATCTGCAAAGAGGCATACTTTCCCCTCCAGCCCTTCTGCAATGTCACTTATGAAGACTTTAAAGAGGACTGGCCCTAGCACAGATTGCTGTGGCACCCTGCTGGTCACCCCTGCTCCTCAGATTGAATGCCATTCACCACCATCCTCTGTTTCCTGTTACTCAACCAGTTTTTGACCCAGTTTACCACCTTGGGCCCACTCCCAGGCTGCCCAACTTATTTATCAACCTCCTAAGTGGGGCAGTGTTGAAGTTCTTGCCGGAAAATAGGTAGGCCACATCCACTGCCCCTCCATCTACCTCCCTGGTCAACCAGTCAAAGAAATCTATCAGATTTGTTTGACAAGACTTTCCGACTGTGAAACCATGCTGCCTTTTATCCTGTGCTCTGCTGGATTCAAGAAATATCATAACTCTTTCCTTTAGCAGTGACTCCATTAATTTGCCCACCATTGAGGACAGGCTGATGGGCCTACAGTTGCCAGCCTCGTCCCTGTTCCCACTTTTGTGGAGAGGGACTACATTCACCCTCCTCCAGACTCCTGGAACCACGCCTGTCTCTATTGATTTGTTGAAAATGGCTGTTAATGGTGCTGCCAGCACCTAAGTTCTTTTAATATTCTGGGATGTATCCCATACAGCCCCATAGCCGTGTCCCTTTTCAGATTCTCAAGTTCCTTTAGGACTCTTTCCACTGCAAATAGGCTGGTGTCCACTTCTCTCCCACTGATGCTCCTCTCGCCCAATAGTGGCCCTTCTCGTTCCCCTTTGCCTTCTTCTGTGAATACTGAACAAAAATATTTGTTCAGGATTGTTGCTTTTTCTAGGTCCCCCTCCACACTTCCACCCCTCCCTCCCTTTTTAACCTCACAAACCCTCCACTGACCTTCTTTCTTCTACTAATGCACCTGAAAAAGGTATTGTCTCCTTTGTTAATTGCCTAGGCTATTGTTTCCTCCATTTGAGCCTTTGCGCTCCTGACTGCTTTTCCCGCCTCCCTCTGCTTTTCCAGATACACTTCCATGTTTTCCCCCTTCTGTGTTTCCTTGTACCCCCTGAAAGCTAGCATTTTCTCTCTTTTTCCGTCCCAGCCACATCCTTTGAGAACCAGTGTTTTTTTCTGTCTTTCTATTTGTTTTGCTTAGTTGCCTAACACAAAGGCTTGTTTTCCCTGCTATGGCTCCCTTAAGGTTAGCCCATTGTTTCTCATTCCCCCTTCTTCTCCCCTGCCAGGGCTTCCTTGAGACATTCCTCCATGTTTGCAAAGTCAACCCATCTGAAAACCAGGGCCCTAGCTTTCATGTGGTTTGACTCCTCCACTGTTCTCACATTGAACCACACCATACGATGATCACTAGACCCCAGGTGGCTACCCACCATTACGTCGGTAACTCTGTCCCCATTCATGAGTACCAGGTCCAATATTGCTCCTTCTCTGATGGGTTCTGCCACAAAGTGCTCGAGATCCAGGATGCCTCTGCTCCTAGCTGTGGCTGCAGCCTGGGTGCTCCAATCCACATCAGGCAAACCGAAGTCTCCCACCAGCAGCACTTCACCTTTGGCTGTCATTTTGTGGATGGCTTCCACTAGTACCCCATCCATCTTATCCTCTCGTGCTGGAGTGCGGTAGATTACACACTTGCAAATGGTGGTGCCATTTCCTGCCTCCAGGGTGACCCATAGTGATTCTGCTTCCTCTTGCATTCCCTGAACTTCAGGTGCTTTAATTTCCTCCCTGACATAGATAGCCACCCCTCCACCCTTTTTTCCCCACCCTGTCTTTTCTAAATTGAGTTGGTATGGCTATATCCCATACATGGTTCCCCTGTACCATGTCTCAGTATCGGTGACAATGTCCAGGTCTGCCTCTGCCATCAAGACCACTAAATCTAAGATTTTATTTCCCAGGCTGCAGGCATTCATACACATGGTCTTCCAAGTTTTGCAACCTCCCCTTCTAGTAGCTCCCCTCTTATCCCCATGTCTTCCCTCCCTTCCTCTCCTGTTTTTACTCCCATTCTTCCATATCTCTGCAATTCTGTCTATCTTGGTTTCAGGTTTTAGTGTCGATTTCCTTACCTTAGGGTCCTCCCAACTAACTGCTTCATCCTGTTGGGGGGGCAGTTAGCTTCTTCCTGCCTACTTTGCCTCCCCCTTGGCTAGTTTAAATGCTTGCCAATGAAGCATTTAAACTTTTCACTGAGGATCTTGGTTCCCCACCTAATAGATGCGGTCCAACTCACTTGTACAGGCCTTCACCCCCGAGGTGGGACCCCAGTCCCCAATGAAGCCGAAGCCCTCTGCTCTGCACCAGTCCTTCAACCATGCATTGAATCTCATGGTGAGGAGTGCCCTGCCCTGTCCTCCCCCTTGTCATTCCTTGTCATCTCCATTTCTTCTCACTGATCCTCCCTCTTTTACCCATGCCCTTTTCTTTGTCAGATAATCCTTTCTGTCTCCTCACAGTCTTTCTTCTCACCTTTTCATTTTTATGGAAAAATATATATTTATTAAAGTTTTTAAAACTCACAAAAATTAACTAAAAAAATTTTGATACTCTTGCTGTCTTTCTCTATTACTGTTTGACTCCATTCTTTCTCAGCTTGATTTCTGTCTCTGTTCCCTCTACTTTAAAAAATCTGTTTTCTATCTAAATCTTCTTTAATGGCACAGTTTATGCACCATATCATTCTCATCTCTCTCACTACTGTTTTTGTTGTAAAGCACTGTTGTTTACATATCTAGTGCATTTGAAAAGCACCATATATATACTTGTCTGGTCCCTGAATATTTTTTTTTGCCTAACAGTTGATGCACTATACCAGTCACCCAGTCACCCTGTGGGACTCTTTCTCTCCCTCCACACAGCCAGCTGTTCTTAGTTCCTGAAATTTTCTCCCAAACAAGAAATTATTAAACAGTGATAGTTAATGCTGTGCTGTTTAGGTTACCCTCTCAGATAGTATTTGTCAAGCACATTAGGTGACACAAGTGCTCGAGCACAATATATAAATTTCTCACTTCTTGAAATGTTCTTCTGAACAAGAAATTATTAAATGTTGGTAATGTACTACAGCTACTGCTACTATACATGGTACTGCACTGTGTGTCAGCCCCCATGCCCCCGCTACATTTCTTGTAACACACTTTAGGGAAATTGTGTGAAAAGCATAATATACATAAATTCTGTGTTTCCTAAATTTTACTCAACTACCAGAATAAACACATCGGGTTCAAGGTGTTGTGTTGTGTGTCAGTTCCCCTGCCACATTTCTTGTAAACTACTTTAGGGGAAATAGTGCAAAAAGCACAATTTACCTAAATTCTGTGCTCCCAGAAATTTTCTCAACTACCAGAAACTGTATGTCAGGTTGCTGCACACTGCTACATGGTGCTATGTTGTGCGTCTGTCCCAACACCACAGTTCTTGTAACACACAGTAAGGGAAATGTTGTGAAAACAACAATATACATATATATTATGTACAGTAGGGGGTGGCAGGGGTTGCAGGATGATCTGGCAAAGCTTGAAACCTGGTCAGACACCTGGCAACTGGGGTTGAATGCCAAAAAGTGCAAGGTGCTGCATTTTGGGATGAAGAACCCAAGGAGGAGTTACCAGCTGGGGGGAGTGCAGCTAGCCCAGACAGAGGAGGAGAAGAAGAATCTGGGGGTGCTCATTACAGGGTCAATGAACAACTCGGCACAGTGTAGGAAGGCAGCTGCAAAGGCCAACAAAATGCTGGGTTGTATTGTAAGGGATATATCCTCGAGGAGGGAGGAGGTGATTCTGCCACTGTATAGGTCATTAGTTAGACTGCACCTGGAGTATTGCGTGCAGTACTGGTGCCCATATCTGAAGAGGGACATTAAGTTACTGGAGGGGGTGCAGTGCAGGGCAACAAAGATGATCAAGGGGCTGGAGAACTTATCATACAAGAGGAGGCTGAGAGAGTTGAACATGTACTCACTGGAGGAGAGGAGGGACGGGGGAACATAATTGAAACCTTTAAGTACATGAAAGGAATAAACAAGACAGGTACAGAGGAGCTGTTCAAAGTAAGGGAGGGGAGGAGGGAGCCATGATATGAGACTGGAGGGAGGAATGTTCAGGAGGGAGAGGAGGAGACACTTTTTTACAGAGAGGGTGGTGGCTGGGTGGAATGCATTACCTGCAGAAGTGGTATCCAGTAGAACAGTGGACTGCTTCAAAAGGGGATGGGACAGGACAAGGGGGAGGGTTAATGAAGGGGAAGGGTGGAAGGGAGGGGCAGCTGCAGAATAAGGGGTGCTAGCTGCACATTCGAGCAGACTTGATAGACCTCTAGGCCTTTATCTGCTGGCAAATTTCGTATGTTTGTATATGTATTCTGTGCTCCTGGAATTTTTCTGAATTACCACAATAAATGTGTAAGGCTGCTACATGCTGCTACATGGTGCCATGCTGTATGTCAGTCCCACCAAGATAGTTCTTGTAATGTGCTTTAGGGCAAATAGTGTGGAAAGTAAAATATACATAAACTGTGTGCTCCCAGAATTTTTCTCAACTACCAGAATAAAATGCCAGGCTGTTAGGCTGCATGCTGCTGCTGCAAAATGCTGCACTGTGTATCAGTTCCCCCCCCCCCACAATATTTCTTGTAATGCACTTTAGGGGAAACCATGTAAAAAGTACAATTTACATACATTCTTTGCTTCCAGAATTTTTCTCAACTACCAGCATAAATACATCAGATTGCTGCATGCTGCTACATGGTGTAACACTGTATGTCTGTCCAACCTCCATAGTTCTTGTAATTCACTTTAGAAGAAATAGCACAAAAAGCACCATATACTGTAGATCAAGTCAATGCTGCCAGAATTGTTCTCAGCTACCAGAAAAAAATATGTCGGGCTGCTGCATGCTGCTACAAGGTGCTGTGCTGTGTGTCAGTCCCCACCACCACAGTTCTTGTAATGCACAGTAGGGGAAATGATGCAATCATCACAATATACCAAAAATCCATCCTCCAAAATTTTTTCTAAACAACAAGGAAAAGAAGGCTGACTGCTACATGCTGCTATATGGTGCCACTCTGTGTGTCAGTCCCACCAACACAGTTCTTGTAATGCGCATCAGAAAAAATGGTACAAAAAGCACAATATGCATAAACTGTCTGCTCTCACAATTTTTCTCAACAAGTAGAATAAATACGTCAGGCTGCTGCATACTGCTACAATGTGCTGCACTGTGTGTCAGCCCCCTGCCACAGTTCTTGTAATATACTTTAGGGGAAATGATGTAAAAAGCACTGTATACATAAATTCTTTGCTCCTAGAAGTTTTCTGAACTACCAGAATAAATATATCAGGTTGCTGCATGCAGCTACATGGTGCTATGCTATGTCCCACCTCCACAGTTCTTGTAATGCACTCTGGGACAAATGGTACAAAAAAGCACTATATGCATACATTCTGTGCTCACAGAATTTTTCTCAAGTACCAGAAAAAATATATCAAGTTGCTGCATGCTGCTACATGGTGCTATGATATGTCCCACCTCCACAGTTCTTGCAATGTACTTTAGGATGAATGGTACAAAGAGCACTATATACATAAATTCTGTGCTCACAGAATTTTTCTCAAGTACCAGAAAAAATATATCAGGTTGCTGCATGCTGCTACAAGGTGCTGCATTGTGTGTCAATCCCCCCCCCCCCACAGCTCTTGTAACGCACTTTAATTTCATTTTCATTTTTATTTATTATACTGGATAGCAAGATTAGTTAGCTAGCCTATTTTCATAAGTGACCAGTTTAAAACAAGGAAAAAAGTAAAACCATAAGCCAGGAGTCAGGACACCGGCGTCTGCAAGTTACAATAGAACAAGAAAGCATATCAATTTACAACAGTACAATGAAGTATCACATTGTGCTAGTAGAAGGAAAGTTATGCAGTAGTACAATCTCATGCAGCATGGGTGTCAGAGCTGAGTCAAGAACAGTTGCATTGCATTTTGTCTAACAAGAACTAATGAAGTTTAGTGCTGAAGGTAGGGATATTCATCCCTAGGGTAAGAGGAGCAGGTAGGAGGTTGTAGGATTCAATTGCCCTGAAAAAAAGGGCCCTGCATCCAGCAGCAGTGCATCTGAAGGGGAGTGGGAAAGGGAATTTGGCCTGAGAGTGAGTCCCCAGCTTGTTGGTATAGTGGGGGAAGAGTGGAATACAAGGGGAAACTATGCCAAGTGCCACCTTATGTAGGAACACTGCCTACCTATGGGTAAGGCAATCATCCAGAGAACAGCAAGCTAAAGATTTAT
Organism: Neoceratodus forsteri; assembly: GCA_016271365.2. Taxonomy (NCBI): domain Eukaryota; kingdom Metazoa; phylum Chordata; order Ceratodontiformes; family Ceratodontidae; genus Neoceratodus; species Neoceratodus forsteri. The sequence goes on along the minus strand of CM028132.1, from coordinate 806,295,380 downwards.
AGAGTTGGCAATAGTTGAGTGCAGTATGGTAGGCTGGTCATGAAGCAATAGATGCTGTTCTACACAGTGTGCACTTTAGCAAGGGCCCTGGATGGAGTAGGAGCATACACAGGGGAACCATAGTCAACTATTGGTAGCAGCAGGCTGTGGGCAAGTTGCCTCTTAGTCTCAAAGGTCAAGAATATTTTGACTCTGTGTAGGACACTAAGCCTCTGGTGCACAATCTTTCCTAGGCTATTGATGTGGGTGTCAAAGGACAGTGTGCTGTCTAGGAGGATGCCCGGGTACTCTCATTTAATTTTTAATTCATTCTTTCGGGAACCAGGTAAGGCTTACTAGGCAAAGGTGTCTATTTTCAGTGGCGAGACTGGAGCACTGGAGAGGCTAACTGACTTGTTCAGAGTCACACAGTATGCAAGTAGAGGTTGTGGGAATCAAACTGAGGTCTGCTGGGTGCAACAAGCTCACTCACAGCTCATTACTCTAACCTCTAGGCTATACTGCCAGCCCCACTTGAAATGAGACATTAGCTCCACCACAGAGTAGGAACATCCTGGACTCCCTACCGTGGGTATTCCTCAGGCAACTAATTATGGAACCTACTTGAGATGACGTGTTACTGGACCTGGTGCTGTTAAACAGGGACAGTGTCATGAACGTCACAGTGGGGGACCACCTGGGGAACAGTGATCACCGTTCAGTGTGGTTTGATCTAAAAGCTGGATCAGAATCAAATTACACAAGGACAAGGGTCCTAGACTTCAGGAGGGCTGATTTCAGGAAATGGGGGAATGCCTGAGGGACAACCTAACAGGGTTAGGGTTCAAGGTTCAAGTTTGGTTTATTGATTGGCTTTATGTCTTTACAATATATTAAAAACAATACAGTTTAAACATATGGTATAAGTTCTAAAATATACTCAAACAGTTTGCATAAGGTTATACAAGTTAATTTTCAAGAGAATGGATATTCAACCTGCACTTTCCAGTATTTCTAGTATTAAATATTGATCATAAAGATCCTTTTAATAAATAACTTAAGTAATCAAAATCGCAGATAGGAATTAAAAATATAATACATTTATCACAATCGAATCACTATCCCCAGGAGCAGGTCAAATCCTGGTACTGGGTAAACAAGGGCACATGTGGTCTTTAGGTAGGGGCAGTTTGACAAAGTAGCTGTCCAGTAAATTTGGGCTCTAAGGCCAAGTAAGGGAATTACATTTCACTGAGAAGGCCAACTTGCAATGGGCCCTAAAATACAATCAAATTTACCCAAACAGACCTTCTTGAGCCTGAATGCTCCCTGCCACATAGCTCATTATCTCCTCCCTATATCCATTACCTCTCAGACACCCATCCAAAACTTATGAGACCAGCTCCTCTTAGAAAAGAGACCATATATGTGAACTTAATTTCCATCTGCAGTCCTACTGGATATGAAATAGGTAAGTGCTAGGATACCCATATCCTAAAATAAATACACACATTTTATCCCCTACTTGATAAATTTATAACACATTATCTAGGACCTAAAGCTTACACATTAATTATGGATTCTTAGTACAATAGACCACGAAATTACTAAAAGATTCAGTTCCAGCTTCTACTGAAAATAATTAATAAAATGCATGCACTTTTCAAAATGCAATTATTGCAGATATATCAAATAAGTTACTATTTATTTATCTAAACAAATCTTAAAGAATAAAACAGCAAAGAATAGCAGTGCCACTTTAATACAAAAGAGTCCAGCTGTTAGAAGCGCAGAAGAGCGCACAATAAAATATCCTCTTAGCACAGCAAAGTGGTGTAGTAGTGTACAGTTAGATCACTAAGACAATGGCTTTCCTTGATGGATAATTTTACTATTTAAGCTTTTAAATGGAAAATGGAATGATCGTTGTAATGCACCCAGTCCAGCCGGCTAGGACCAACATCACATATGAACAGAAGCAAACTGTAAGTAGAGGTGCAGCGAATTTAAAATCCACCGGCGAAGTGAATGTGAAGTGGTCACTTCACATTGGTGCTTCGCTACATGGAGTGCCCCATAGGAAAGGCTCACATCACCTTGTTATTGTTACTTTGCATTGTCATTTCACCTTAAACGTGAAGTAAGGTGGAGAGACAACTATACTGGCAACATCCCACCCTCACAGTCACCAGAATGAATGTGCATCCCCAAAGTGCTACTGTCTTGTGCCCAGAAAACTCCCCAGTGCTGATGAAGTGAAATGAGAGTGTAATAAGAAATGCAAAGTCTCCCAGAATTAATGGCACACTCAGTCATGCATGCAGTGATCAGGTCACACACAGTCACCAGAATTAATGTGCATCCCCAAAATGCTACTGTCTTGTGTCCAGAAAATTTCCCAGTGTTGACGAAGTGAAATGAGAGCGTAACAAGAAATGCAGTCTCCCAGAATTAATGGTGTCATGCAAATGCACAGATTAAGATTGAGCTGCACACTCAAGGGATGCATATGAAAAGGCACAATAACACCTAACCAGTGCTCACAAGTCACAAATCCAAATCTGGAAAGGAATACATTTTGCCAGTTGTGGGATTAGTGCATGGCAGTAACAATCCACTACCAGTAAAGATACCACAAAGCAGTATAAATAATTCATGCAGGTGCAGTGGATAGCAGGTTCACACTAGAGATGCAGCGAATTTAAATTCCACCGGCTGCGTTGCCACTCCAATGCAAAGTGCTCACTCCACCTTGTCATTACCACTTCGTGTTATGGTGGAATGACAATGCGAAGTGAGGTGAAGTTGTTGTTTTCAACAGACTTTGCCCTGCTCTTTTGCCATAGCCAGGCAGGAAAAGAAAGGAAGTGAGTCAAACAAGCAGACACTTTGACTTTCTCCTGTGCAGATGGAGAGGGGGGGGGAGTGTGTTGTTTTGTCACTGCTGAGGAGACTTGGAGATCAGAGCGAGGAGGAGATTTAAACTTTGATTTATAGACCCAACAGCTTTTTGATAACTAAGCTACATTTTTTTGTCTTTTCTTTACACTTTTCTTACTTATTGTGTTCTTTCTGCAAATTTATTTTTCTCACCTTTCTAAGTAGTTAGTTGTTTGTCTGTGTGACTGTGCGTGTGTTGTGTGACAGTGTGAATAGTCATTGCTCAGAATGATTGAGCGCAGTAGGAGAGATGGACCAGGGTGAGGGTCTGAGGGAATGTCTGGGGCGGGGGCAGCTCTGGGACAGTGTGGTACTGGTGGTAGGTGTCGTACCATGTGGATGCGTGATGAGCATGGCTGCCGATTCCTGTTGGACCGATCGAAAATTCTGAGTGCCCCCAGAAGCAGGACCAGCACCACCTCCTGATTCTGAGGCAGTTGAACCACCACCACCACGTCCAGCACCAGCTCCAGCATCAGGTCCTCTGGAGCAGGATGTGTATGTGCTCCTGGGCCCAGGTATGGATCCCAACCATGCTGAGCACCATGACCAGTCAGCTGCCAGTTCATCTGGCCCTCCCCTGCCTGTGCCTGGTCCTCCCCACACCTCCATTGTTTGGCAGTTTTTTGACTGTGTCGGGGAGGACAGCAGTGTGGTCAGGTGCCACCTATGTGAGGTGGAGGTGCACCGTGGCCCCTGGGGGACTCACCTGGGGACTGGAGGCCATTGCACCCCGACCTATATGCTCAGTCACCACCAGTTGGAATGGCAGGCTGCCACAGAACGGGCTATGCCTGCACCTGCTGGTCCTTCTGTGGCAGAGGGTGCAGCTGTGCATGGTGGCAGCCCTAAGAAGAGGAGGGCAAGAGCAGCAGCTGCTGCTCCACCAGCTCCCAAACCACCACCACCACCAGCAGGTCAGCCTGTAGAATGTGTGGACCCCAAAGAACTGCGTGTAACGCAGGCTGACTTAGCAGTTCTCTGGAGTGCTGTTGAGGAGAAAAATGAGAGGGTGAGTGCTGTCGAGCAGCAGTTGGATCGCATAGAGGAACATCAGTTGCAAATTATATCCATGCTGGAACTGCTGCTGGATCACCATAGGATCCCACATTAGTTTTTTATCCTCACACCATGATGTGCCCCCTCCACACCTTCCTTGCTGTGTTATAAAATGTATTCCTCCGCCATCCCCGACCATTGTATGTAATTATACCCTTTTTTTGTTGTCTTCCATATGCGTGACACTTTGTATTCTAAGCATTGCAAGTATACTGAGTGCTAAACTGCATGTGTGCAGTCAGTCTTCTTTCCAGTCTGTGTATGTACTGCAGACACTGTCCAACTCCCTGACTTAAAAACATTTATTAATGAGTACAATAGTGAGGTGGTGAAGCCTGGAGAGATACTACAAAACAGGCTTACAATACATCCAAGTAACCAGTAAAAAAAAAATAATGTTGTGATTCATGACGTGATCGTAAATCGTGATTTGTGACTGCATTTGTAACTGTGATGATGAAGAAATGTGAATGCCTATGGCTGTACTTCCCCGGACCCCAATGAGGTGTGGCACAAAGCTCCCCAACTTGAAAACATTCATTAATGAGTACAATGGTGGGGTGGTGAAGCAGAGAGAGATGCTATAAAACAGGCTTACAAAAGTTACAATACATCCAAGTAACCAGTAAAAAAAAAATAATGTTGTGATTTGTGGTGTGATCGTAAATCATGATTTGTGACTGCATTTGTAACCGTGACAATGAAGAAACACGAATGCCTATGACTGTACTTCCCTGGGCCCCAATGAGGTGTGACACAAAACTCTCCAACTTGAAAACACTCATTAATGAGTACAATGGTGGGGTGGTGAAGCATAGAGAGATACTACAAAACAGGCTTACAAAAGTTACAATACATCCAAGTAACCAGTGAAAAAATAATGTTGTGATTCGTGATGTGATCGTAGATCATGAATTGTGACTGCATTTGTGACCGTGATGATGAAGAATGTGATTTGTATCATTCACGAGTGACTCATGAACGTGGTGATGGTCCTGACTTAAAAATGCATATTAATGAGTGCAATGTTTATGCAGAATTATGCTCCACACCAGTCCAGTACTCTGAAGGGAAGCCAAAGAAACAACTGTGATTTAAGTTACAGATGGAGATTGGGCCCTAAAGAGATGCAAATGCACAGACAGATTAAGATTGCGTTGCACACTGAAGCGATGCAGATGCAAAGGCACAACACCTAACCAGTTCTCACCATCAGAAATTCAAATCTGGAAAAGAATACCTTTGCCGGTTGGGGCGAGCCGCGGGGAGGGGAGGCAGTCTACTGCACTGCTACAGTAACAGTCACTAGTACTAGTACCAGTACCAGTAAAGATACCACAAAGAAGTATAAAAATCACACAGCTGCAGTGGATAGCTGGTTCACATTGCTAAAATTACTATGTGGCACAATAAAAGGTGCCTGATTTGATGACTCGCATCACTCATACTCACAAACACACCAAGTAATGTGCAGCAAATTGAAAACTTCAATAATATAACCATGTATTTTAAACAAACTAAAATTATGCAGTGCTGCTCCACAACAATCAGCAAAAAAATGGCAAGAATTATTGAAAATATTACTGTGTGTACATTAACACAGTTATTATACAAGAAAAATATCACCAAAACAGAAAGAACTGTCTTTCTCTCCAAGTTAATCTATCTACACTACAGCCACAGTCAGATACACCCCTCCCTCAAAGCACACTTTCACTGTCTCCTGCTACACAGACCCAATGCTGTACATTAACATTCAAAATCCACACACAAACAATAAACACTCAATGATATGCGCACAGGAGGGTTTCCTACAATTGATGAACTAAGTCTGAGCAAAAAAAAAATACTCAAAAAGGCTTTTTGAACAGCTTCTAGAAGGTTTGAATCACAGAGATCTCTCAGCACACTGTCTCCTACAGCTTCCTACACACACTACCTTGAACTGAGGCTGTGCAGAACAATATAGAGCTCATGTGACCTGAAATCCCATGAATCACTGCAAAATTCACCTTCGGAGCTTAAAAACAAGGTGAAGTAAGGCAAAGTACATTGCTTTCAATGCTTTCAAGGTACTTCACCTTAAGATTTGGTGGAGTAGTGGTTTGGGAAGGCGGATTAACGTGAAGTCATTGTTCTCAATGGACTTCGCGTTGCCCATCATAACGTGAAGTACTCTGCTTTGCGTTGTGGGGGCACTCCGTGGATCCACTTTTGCTTCACGATTCACTTCGCAAAGCGAATTGGGGCCACTTCGACCATCTCTAACTGTAAGCCTGACTTTAAAAGGAACCAAACAAGGGTTAAGAGGCTCCATTACAATTAGGAATCCATCTATTTTGCACAGAAATTTAAAAGCTCCATTTACACTCAGGAGTTCATGAGTTTGTATATGAAGACCAAGAGGCTCTGTTCACACTTTGGAGTCCACTATCTTGTATATTTATTTATTTATTTATTTGAAAAGGTTTCACCAGGAAAGACAACATGAGCTGTAAACAGCTCATTTCCAGAAGCGTCCTGGGTGGAGTGGTTACATAAGTGGAGAGAGCAAGAAAAACATAACCAGGCTAGTATACATAAAGTGCAACACAAAGTACAATTCATTACAACCCATGACAGTGAAAAGAACTGAGACAGACAGTATCATATAGATATAACATGCAGGGTAACAATATAATGAGCACAAGAGTATTAACAGGTAACTAGGTAAGGTATAGACCAGAAGGATTACACTTTAAAAGTGCTAGAAGTGGCAGGCTGAGTACAGGGGTTACTAAGTGCTAAGTTTGCCTATTAGAATGGCAATAAAAACAGGGGGAGTGGTAAGAAGAAGAATCAGCATTTATATAGCGCTTTTCATACATCCAAAGCGCTTTACAAGCAATGCTAGACTGGTAGTGAAGTGACTGAATGTGTGGTGGCGGCCATATCGCACATCATCACCCACACACAGCCTGGATAATTGCATGAACCGGTTTATGGGAAGGGGAATATTGGCCAGGACACCGGGAATGTTCCCTACTCTTTTTGCGAAAGAGTGCCCTGGGTTCTTTACTTCCACCTGGACACACCAGGACAGGCAGAAGGGACCTCGGTTTAAAGTCTCATCCGAGGGACGGCACACCCCAGCAGTACAGCACCCCCAATACTGCACCTCGGATGCCAGCGATTTTTAGGTGCAAGTCCAATCCCAGTGTGGACGAGAACCCACAACCTTCTGGTCCAGAGGTGGATGCTACCAACTGAGCCACGCTGACACCTAAGGTAAGGTAGGAAGGAGAGGGCAGGGGAAGGGGAGGGAGGGAGGGAGGGAAGAGAGGCATGCCGAGAACTGCATCCCTTCAGGATGCTGAGAACCCTGCAAGGGGACAAGGACCCGGCAAAGATGGTGGTGAGGGAGACAGGGGTGAAAAGGGAGAATTAGGCGGTAGGATGGGGAGGAAGGGTGAGGGGGTAGCAGAGGCTGTTGCCAAAGGTAACCTAGAAGTTAGAGGGGAAGTAGAGAGGGGATGCTACAAGTAGGGAATTTGGTAGGCAGAGAAGGGGTTAGGTGCAGTTGCAATAGTGAACAGTGTGTTTCCGGAGGAGGAGTGATAGAGAATGGTGGGACTGAGCAGAGTGAATTTCTAGCGGGAGGGAATTCCAGATATTAGGGAACTTGTATGAGAAGGCGGTGAAACCAGATGAAGTGCACCATGGGGGGAGGGCAAGAGTTTTGTGTGTGGAAGTTCCGAGGGTATAACAGGAGGAAGGGATTGATAAGAGGGAGGATAAGTATGGCGGTAGAGATCCGAGCCAGAATTTCCCAATTCAATTTGTGCTGTGGGAGTAGGCATCTGGCATTGAGGGAGGAAAAGGAGAGCGAGATATAAAGATCACATTTGTAAACAAATGATAAGATACTCTATTCATAATTGTAATATTAAGTGTTAAGTTCGATTAAAACAGGTAATCTGGAACAGTTCTCAAACATTATAACCTCTCACTTGCCTTAGTGGGGGGGGGGGGGAATGTTTTGGAGCTCTATATACCTCTACAGGGAGATTCATCCCAAAGACAGAGTCCAATATTCTCCTGAATAACGTCTTTGTGAAAGGGGATACTAAAATCACCTCGGTAAGACACCCGGGTATTAACATTTTAGAGGTACTGAATTGTATTCAGGAGTTCAGACTCCATAATTAGAATTCCAGCTCCACAAGAATCATTTAGAACAACATCGGGGCTAATAAACCCAGGATTCTTAATTCATTATTTAAACTGGTTATTATCACTGACTGAAAATAAAAACAAAAACAATACCTCTTAGACGGATTTACCCCACATAAGGTTTCTGTAGGTTAGCAAGGGGGAACCACAAGTCCCACATGCTCAGAAGTTTATCCTCTTTCCCCACAAATAATGAATGGAAAGCTCCAGATAGGGTCCAATTTCCACAAAACTAAATGATGATGAAAATTAATCCTACTGACCAGAGCGTCTTCATGGCCTGAACACTTTAGGCTTCGAGAACTACTTCCAACTGGTCCCCACTGCTGCTCTTTGATTTCCCCTCACCTGTGGTGTGGGTCTGCTTCAAATACTTGCTGCTTAGGAGTCCCTGTATCACTCCACTGAGCATAGTATTTTGGGCAAGTTCAGCAAAAGATAAATTGCCCACTTTTCCCCCAGTCAAGGGTGGCATACCTGTAATTATATAATGTTGAGCCTGTCAGCACTTACAGTGCTTACCTCTTTCTCCTCTGTACCGGTGGTCCCATTTTTTCAAGGCGCTGTTTATCCATCTTTAGATGGGGTAGGATAAGCCCATCAATATCAATAGAGTATCTGCTCTGTCTTTTTTCCCCTCAGATCCTCTCAGCTCATGACTCTCAGTTTTCCTCTCACTGTGACACAAGCCCATCTCAATACAGCAGGCTCTGGTCCAGAACGTTAAATTCCCTCCTCAAAATCAGCAGCCGGTCAAGCAAAAAGTTCACGAATACCCAGCTTAAAAGAATAGCCTGCTTGTTTCAAAACACTTTAGCTGCCATGTCATAGAGGGGCTGGCAACAAAACCTGCTAAGCTCAGCGTGTAACAACCAGCAATTTGCCACCCACAGAGACAACAAACTCCCATTGGCAAACCTTTCAAAAGTTAAATACTGCTAGCCAAAAATTAAAATAACCCATGTTTCATTCAGCAGGTATTCGACCACAGAACTGAGTCGTGCCCCATAGCATGCCATTCTGGTTAAAAGTACTAAACAAGGCTAGCAGCATGTCCATCAAAATACTTCTCTCTGAAAAACAAAACAGTTACTGAGCTCTGTACTAGAGATCCAGTGGCATAATAATGTTAGTTTAATTCATAAAACCGCCAAGAGGAGCTTGAAAAAAGGATTAAATCTTAAAACGTTCATTTAGCATGGCATGTTGTGAAGTGGAGCAGCAGCATGGCCATCTTGCTGCTCTGCCCCCAGATTAGGGGAAATGGGGGGAGTAGAGGAGCAGTGGGCAAAAATAAAAGATGGCATTGAAAAGGCTACAAAGCTCTGTGTCAGGCAGGTTCGCAAGGACAAAAGGAAGAGGAGACTGTTATGGTTCCCAAAGGACGTAGCAGAGAAAGTAAAAGCAAAAACAAATTGGCATTTACAGTCATGGCCAAAAATATTGGTGCCCTTGCAGTTTTTTCTAATAATGCACCATTCCTTCCAGAAAATTGTTGAATTTAAAACATATTTTGGTATCCACATATGCATGTCTTTGGTTTGCAGTGGAATAAAACACAAAATGCAGAAAAATGTAGTAAGTCTTAGTTTATTCCACACAGAAATCCTTACATGGCCTGGACAAAATTATTGGCACCTTTTAGAAGTAGTTAGAAATAATTAGATTTCAAGCAGGTGATTCTCCTTCACTTTGGAATTGAACTCACCTATGGTGAGTTGCAAGTGCCTGCAATATAAAAATCACTCATTCAACCAGTTTGAATAGAGAAAAGGACTCATTCTCCTGTTTTGTGTCACTGTGTGTATTGCAATGAGCATGGAGAAAAGAAAGAAAGCCAGAGAATTGCCTGAGGAGGTCAAACAGAAGATTGTAGCCGAGCATGGACAATCTCAAGGCTACAAATCAATCTCCAGAGACCTTGATGTTCCTGTTTCCACCGTACGTAATGTTATCAGGAAGTTTAAGGCCCATGGCACTGTAGCCAACCTCCCTGGATGTGGCCGCAAGAGAAAACTTGATTGAAGATTGCAGCGCGGGATTGTTCGAATGGTGAAGAAAGCACCTCGATCAACTGCCAAACAGATTCAAGCTGACCTTCCAGACACAAGACGACAGTTTCAACTCCCCACTCATCGGTCGCCAACCCAATGAAAGGCTATATGGTAGGAGGCCCAGAGGACCCCACTGCTGGGAGAGAGAGATAAGAAAGCCCGACTGGAGTTTGCCAAAACACACCTGAACAAGCCAAAATCCTTCTGGGAGAATGTCCTGTGGACAGATGAGACCAAATTAGAGCTTTTTGGTAAAGCACATCATCTTTATGTTTACAGAAAACAAAATGAAGCCTTTAAAGAAAAGAACACCTTCCCTACAGTCAAACATGGAGGAGGTTCAGTGATGTTTTGGGGTTGCTGTGCTGCCTCTGGCACTGGGTGCCTTGAACGTGTGCATGGCATCATGAAATCTGGAGATTACCAGGCCATTTTGGAGCACAATGTTGAACCCAGTGTCAGAAAGCTGGGTCTCCGTCGAAGGTCATAGATCTTCCAGCAGGACAATGACCCCAAACACACTTCAAAAAGCACCCATTAATGGTTCAAGACAAGACGCTGGACTGTTCTGAAGTGGTCAGCAATGAGTCCAGATCTAAATCCCATTGAAAACCTGTGAAGAGATCTGAAAACAGCAGTTGGGAGAAGGCACCCTTCAAATATGGGAGAAATGGAGCAGTTTGCACAAGAAGAGTGGGCCAAACTGCCAGTAGAGAGGTGCAGGAAGCTCATCCATGGCTATAGGAAGCAGTTGATTGCAGTTATTTTGACCAAAGGCTGTGCTACCAAATATTAAGTCTAGGGTGTCAATAATTTTGTCAATGCCATTTCTTTTCATTTTCTGATTTAAAAGGATATATTAAATTCTGAATCAGAAACAAAGGTTCTGTAATATTAACAGAGAAATAAAGAATAGTGGAGACCAAATACTGTTGTTAATTTCAACTTATGTTTAGAGGAAATTGTGAGTTATTTGAAAAAAGTGCAAGGGCGCTAATACTTTTGGCCATGACTTGTAGAAGATACAAACTGACACAGAGGGAGGTGGACAGCGAAAGTTACCAGGAGAAGCAAAGTGAGGCAAGGAAGGCAGTTAGAAGAGCAAAGGCTCAAATGGAGGAAAAGATTGCCAAATCAGTGAAAAGGGGGTTAAAAACATTTTTTTAGATATGTAAGTGAAAAAAGAAAGAACAAGGGAGGGATAATAAGGTTGAAGGAAGAAGGAGTGGGTAGTGTAGAGGAGCACCACTAAAAGGTGAACGTATTGAACATGTACTTCTGTTCAGTCTTTACAGATGAAGGGGTAGGGGAAGGGCCAAGGATAAAGGGCATAAGGGGCAGGGAGGTGAACACGAATCCCTTTACAGTGGAAAGGGTCCTTAGGGAACTAACGATGCTATAGGTGGACAAGGCAATGAGGCCAGATGGGCTGCACCCCAGGATACTGAAGGAACTCAGAGAGCAATGGGCATCACCTCTGACATCCCTGTTCAAACTATCATTAGAAATGGGGGTACCAGGTCAATATGTTGTGGATGAAACCACGCAAGAATTACCGTGTGGTATAAAGCACATAATGGAATACAGCAAAAGAGGTATCATAGCAGTAGTACACTACCACTACCCCTGTCACTGACTAGGAACTGGAGGAAGGGCTGAAGACACCACAGGTGCTGTGCCTGGTTGAGCCGCTCCCATGGTGGAGTGGTTAAGGCACCATTAACTGGTGCAGTGGAGACCTGGGGATCGGGGTTTGATTCCCCATCTCACAACATGTTTGTTTTTTTCCCCAAAATAAATAAAGTTCCCCCACTCCGAGTTTCCCCTTTTCCCTCAGTCCACCCCCCCACAGAGTTAGTTAATTTAGTTAATTTAGTTGGGGGTGGGGACCCTCACAAAAACAAAGATTTTGTTATGTGTCCCACGGCTGTGCACTTTTGTGTTGCAGCTCCATGCTTTTCTGACGACTTTTATTTTGTCAAGAGCACACCCCAATGTCTGCAGCATTGTTGTTTTGTGTGGTTTCATCCATGACATAATGACCCCATGCCAGAAATGGGGTGGTGCCGGGGAACTGGAGGAGGGCAGATGTGGTCTCTCTATACAAAATGGTAATAGGGAGGAGGCAGGAAACTACAGCCCTGTCAGCTTGACATCAGTGAGTAAGGTAATGGAATCACTGTTGAGAGAAAGGATTAGTGAATACCTTGCTGCCAGTAGGCTTCAAGATCCAAGGCAACATGACTTCACAGGGGAGAGGTTGAGCCAGATTAACCTGATTAAGTTCTTTGACTGGGAAGTGTATAAGGGAGGGGCAGTGGACATGGCCTACCTTGATTTCAGCAAGGCCTTTGATGCCATTCCACACAGAAGATTAATAAACAGGCTGGGGAGACTAGGAGTAGGTACTGAGGTTGTTAAATAGGTAGAAGGTTGGCTGAGCAATAGAACTCAGAGGGTGGTGGTGAATGGAACCCACTCCAGAGTAGGCAAAGTAACCAGTGGGGTGCACACAGGGATCAGTAGCAGGACCAGTCCTCTTCAATGTCCTTATTAGCGACATTACCAAAGGACTGGAAGCAAAGGTATGCCTCTTTGCGGATGACACAAAACTCTGTAACAGACTGGATATGCCAGAAAGGGTCAATAGAATGAGAAGGGATCTAAAATAGCTAGAAAAATGGTCAAGGAATTGGCAGCTGGAATTTAACACTAAAAAATGCAAAATAATGCATATGGGGCACAAAAACCTAAGGGCAACATACAAACTGGGGTGGGGGACTGACAGACACGGATTAGGAAAGAGACCTGGGGGGGAATTATTACAGAGAACCTAAAGGTTGCAAAACAGTGTGACAAGGCAGTGGGGAAAGCTAGCCGGATGCTGGGATGTATGGGCAGGGACATCCCCAGCAAGAGGGAGGTGATAATACCCCTGTACAGATCACTAGTAAGACCACACTTTGTATACAGTGTCCAGTTCTGAAGGCCCTATCTTCAAAAGAACATAGTTAAGGTGGAGGCAGTTCAGAGAAAGGCAACCAAAATGGTACAGGGCATGCATCTGAAAACCTACGAGGAAAGGCTTAAGGAACTGAACATGTACTCCCTGGAGGATAGTAAGAGTAGTTGCGATATGACAGAAACATGCAAATACCTCACAGTGAGAAACAAGGTGCAGGAAGGTAACATTTTTCAAAGGAAAAGATGCTCAAGAACGAGGGGCCACGCTATGAAATTGGGGGGAAGGAGGTTCAGAGGAAATGCAAGGAAGCACATAGAAACATAGAAACATAGACTTTGACGGCAGATAAGGACCGCTTGGCCCATTTAGTCTGCCCATTTCCCTACCTACAGGATAGGCCGTAGATCCTAGTTAACCAACAGCCTATTTCTTCCTAACCCCCACAAGAATTGCCTTATGTCTGTCCCATGCATTCTTGAATTCTCCCACAGTTTTAGACCCCACAACCTCCTCAGGAAGGCTGTTCCATGCATCCACTACCCTCTCTGTGAAATAATACTTCCTCACATTGCCCCTGAACCGCCCTCCTATCTTTAAATTGTGTCCCCCTCGTTCTTGTAAGTCTCTTTTTCTGAAAGATGCTACCCTCTTGGACTTTGTTGATTCCACTGAGGTACTTAAAAGTTTCTATCATGTCCCCCCTTTCCCTTCTTTCCTCAAGGGTATACATATTAAGCTCCTTTAGTCTCTCCTCATACGGCTTCTCTTGCAGACCCTGCACCATTTTAGTTGCCCTCCTCTGGACTACCTCTATCCTGTCTATGTCCTTGTGGAGATGGGGTCTCCAGAACTGGACACAGTACTCCAGATGGGGTCTCACCAACTGTCTGTACAGAGGGATAACAACTTCCTGTTTTCTGCTGCTGATGCCTCTCCCTATACATCCCAGTATACCCCCAGCCCTCCCTACTGCCTTCTCACATTGCTTGCTAACCTTAAGGTCATCTGATATGATTACCCCCAGGTCCCTTTCCTTTTTTGTTGCTGTTACTACCTCCCCACCCATTGTGTATTCTTCCCCTGGGTTCTTGTTTCCCAGGTGCATTAATTTTGCACTTCTTTGCATTGAATCCTAGCTGCCATACTTCTGACCATTCCTCCAACCTTGCCAAGTCCCTTTTCATCCTTTCCACGCCTCCTTGTGTATCAACCCTGTTGCAGATCTTTGTGTCATCTGCAAAAAGGCATACTTTTCCTTCCAGTCCCTCTGCAATGTCACTGATGAAGACATTAAAAGGACTGGAGCTAATACTGAACCTCATGGGTACTCCCACTAGTAACCCCTCTTTCTTCAGAGTGGACTCCATTTACAATTACCTTCTGTGTCCTGTTGTGCAGCCAGTGTTTTACCCAGGCTACCACCCTAGGACCCACTCCCAGGCTGGTTAATTTGACTATTAATCTTTTGTGTGGGACTGTGTCAAATGCCTTGCTAAAGTCTAGGTAGGCCATGTCCACAGCCCCTCCCTGGTCTACTACTTTGGTCACCCAGCACTTCTTCACTGAAAGAGTGGTAGATGTGTCACAGTGGGTGTGTAGGAGAAAAGCACAGACAACAAAAAGTACGTGCAAAATACACCAATGTGTGTATTTATTTACAAGAAATAAAAATAAAAAAAAACTTTCAGAAAATAAGTTAAACAAGCATTACACAGCTAGGACATGGCATTTGTCCCACCCTCTGTGTTTCCGCAATCTCTCCCAAGGCTGAACTGATCTCCCTAGATTTGAAGTCCATTGGGGGTTTCCCTGCACAGGTAATGGGGTGGGGCACACAGTGCTACCACACACCATCCTGCCCAAAAGGAAACATGGGGTAAAGCTTACTGGTTTCCTAAGGAAGGACTAAGAATCCCCCTAGAACAACCCATTGGGTGTTGTTGGGACTTCCACCCACCCTCTCTAGTAGTCCCACCCCGGGCACCCTTATACAAATGGTGTTATTACACCAATACCATTCATGGTTACACAACCATGACATACTAGTTATGATCAGCAAAACACTTGCCCTGGGATGTGTAGTTTGTATAAAGGTAAAGACTACCTTTTTGGCTATCTATAGAAGTATCCTAAGTCCTACAGTATACCCTCACACCATACACCCAAAAATGAGAAGAAAATAAATCCGATAATCTATCTTTCTATTTCTATTTACAAATCTACATATTTACAGGGACAGTATGGCTCAGATCATCAGGTTCTGTTTCTAGGCCTGCAGCATAGCGGGACATAAAATCTGCATTCTTATGCTGGGAGCCAGGTCTATGCTTTACACTAAACCTGTAAGGTTGCAGTGCTAGGTACCAACGGAGAATCCTGGCATTTTTATATTTCATCTGGTTCATTCAGACTAAGGGGTTGTGATCAGTAACTAACATAAATTCAGTACCCCAAAGATAAAAACAAAGTGCCTCAATTGCCCATTTTGTAGCCAGACACTTTTTTTGATGGTGGAGTAGCGCCGCTCTCTATCATGCAGCTTTCTAGAAATGTACCAGCTGAGATGTTCTTCTCCATCTATGATTTGACTCAAAACAGCATCTATTCCAACATTTGCAGCATTGGTGTGAACTTCAAACTGTCTGTTAACGTCAGGGCACCGTAGAACTGGGGAAGAAAATAGTGCTACTTTGATGGCTTGGAATGCCTGTTCACATTCCAGTGTCCACTTTATAGTGTTGCCATACCGCTTCTTAGTGAGATCAGACAGTGGGGCTGCTACGGAGGCAAAGTTGGGTATAAACCTCCTGTAATAACCAGCAAGTCCTAGGAATGATCTCACCTGCGTTTTGGTCTGTGGTACAGGACAGTTTGCCACTGCTTCCACTTTTTGGATCTCTGATTTCACCTGCCCATTACCTAAAATAAAACCTAGGTATTTGGTTTCACTCATGGCTACTGCACACTTTTCAGGGTTAATGATCAGCCCAGCCTCACTGATGGTTTGTAAAACAGCAGTAAGATGTTGCATGTGTGTCTGCCAATTTGGACTAAAATTACAACATCGTCCAAATAGGCAGCAGCATAAGCAGAATGGGAAGTCAAAAGCTGGTCCATGAACCTCTGAAACATCGCCGGTGCCCCATGCAGACCAAAGGGTATGGTGATGAACTGGAACAAACCCATGGGGGTACTAAAAGCTGTTTTCTTCCATGATGACTGACCAAGAGGGATTTGCCAATAACCTTTGGTTAGTCAAGGGTAATGATGTATCTGGCATAACCTATGTGGTCAATCAGGTCGTCTATCCAGGGTATAGGGTAACTATCAAACTAGGATACCTGATTGAGCTTTCTGAAGTCTAAGCACAACCAGATACCACCCTCTTTCTTAGGGACCACCACAATTGGGGATGCCCAAGGACTCTTGGAGGGTTCAATAATGCCCAGTTGTCTTAACTCTTGTTGTACCTCTGATCTTACCCTCTCAGAAAGCCTGTGAGGTTTCTGTCTAATTGGAGGGGATGAGGTATGGATGTGGTGTTCGAGCCCGATTGCCTTCCCAGGTACCTTAGTGATGGCAGTTGAGAACTGACTAAGGACCTGCATCAGTTCTTCTTTTTTCTGGTGTCTAGGGTTGGGTTTATTGTAAGCTCATTTATCCCAGCCTCTTCCTCTAGACAGCTATATGCCACATCCACATCTGTTTCCCCCGTTTCAGGCATAATCAACAGACTGATTGAGGGCTCAGATTTCTTCTGCCATTTTTTAAGAAGATTGGTATGGTAAATCTTCTTGCCCGGCCTCTTGTCTGGTGTTTCCACCTTATAGGTTACCCTACCAACTGTTCTCAGAACTTTGTAGGGGCCCCTGCCACTTTATAAGAATTTTGTTTTCTGTGGTTGGCAGTAAAAGTAACACTCTAACTCTTTCCTGAAATTCTTTTTCAGAAACCTTTTGGTCATAATATTCTTTCTGAGTAGTTTGGGCTTGGCTGGCATTTTTGTGGGCAATCTCTGTATACGTCACCAGACGCTCTTTAAGTTGTATCATGTAATCAGCAATACTGGTGGTCCCCACATCTTGCCCTTCCTCCCAATACTCCTTCACCACATCAAGAGGTCCTCGATGATTTCTCCCATATAATAGTTCAAATGGGGAATACCCAGTTGAAGCCCGGGGAACCTCTCTATAGGCAAAGAGTAGGAGGGGGAGATACTGGTCCCATTTTTTTCCTTCCTCAGTGACAAACCTTTGGAGCATACACTTGAGGGTTTGGTTAAATCGCTCCACCAGTTCATCTGTTTGGGGGTGGTCAGGTGATGTTCTGACTGCTACCACTCCCACAGGTGGTATAGCAACTTCAGCAAGGCTGAATTAAAGTTGCTACCTCATCCATTAGAACCTCCTTTGGTATTCCCAACCTATTAAATATCTTGAGCAGTTCTTCTGCTATTCTCTGAGTTTTAATGGAACATAAGGGGACAGCTTCTGGATATCTGGTGGTGTAATCGCACACCACCAGGATATACTTGTTCCCCTTTGAACTTTTTTCTATTGAGCCCACAATGTCCATTGCCATGCGTTCAAATGGCTTGGTTACCAGTGGTAAAGGTTCTAGTCGTACCATGTCCTTTTTTCCTATCTGGCCACCTTTTGACATTCAGCACAAGATTTACAGTACTGGGCAACCTGGTCTTGGATAGCAGACCAGTAAAAACATTGTAACAGATGGCCAAAGTCCTATCCCTTCCGGCATGTCCAGCACAAGGTAAATTGTGGGCCAGATAGAGCAATCTGTCTCTATATTTTTCTGGTACCATTAATTGTTCCACCATCTCTCCTGTCTTTGGGTTAGTACAACACCTATATAAGATATCATTCTTGATATCTGTTTCGGGGCACCTTTAGCAGACATCTTGCCCACCTGTTGGAAAGAAATGGTTAGAGATGGATCACCCTTCTAATCAGTTTTTATTACATTCTTAGAGACATTCAATGTTACAGTTTTTACATCAAGTCCTTTATTGTGCCACAGTGTTTTTAAAGTCTGTCTTTCTCTTTTGATATTTCTGTCCTTCCCAGGGATGCCCATGATATCATCATCAAAATGGAATGTCTCTCCCAACAGTTTTTCTTGCCGGCTTTGGGCCCTGGTGGTAACAGCAGCAGCATGTTGGTGGTTTGCAGCCAGAAGATGAACAAATCCCAGAAAGTCATGCCCAAGAATAACAGACACAGGCAAGTTGGGCACTAAACCTGCACACACAGTGTTCTTTTGTTCCTTTACAGTCAATTCGATGTTGGATGTTGGGTAACTGTGTGTGTCTCCATGTATACAGACACCGTCCACTGTTGCTTCAATCTTTGGTTTAGGTCTTAATAGTTCTGGTCTTATTAAGGTATATTTGCTGCTTGTGTCCAGAAGGCCCAACACATTTTTACCATTGATGGTCACCTCTGTAACTATGTAGCCAATAGTTAGTAAGGCCAGGTGTACTGGTGTGGATTTCTTCTTGGGGCAATACCTGGCAATGTGACCCTTTTCATTGCAACTGTGACAAATAATATTGGCATAGGAGATCTTCCCTCCTTTCCCAGATTTTATATCGAGTCTGCCAGAGCTCTGACCCACAGATGGAGAAGGAGAGGAGTAGTTTGGCTGTAGAGGTAGTAAACTCTCCTCTGGTATTTATTTTCTGTGAGCGTCTTGTGGACATAAAATCCTCAGCCAAGATAATGGCTACCTCTGCAGATTCTGAATTATGTTCCCTCACCCAGAGCTAAACGTCATTAGGGAAGATCTGAAGGAATTGTTCCACAACTAAGGTCTCTATGAGGGCATTAACAGATGTTTCTTCTGGTTGCAACCATTTTATGCACAATTCTCTCAGCCTAATAAAAGTCTCTCTTGGGGTATAAGATGGCTGATATCTTAGGGAACGAAACCTTAGCCAGTAGGTCTCGGCATCGATGTCATACCTTCTCAAGATCTCTTTTTTAACTAGTTCATAATTTTCAGCATGCCTAGGGTCCATATTTCTGTAGGCTAGCTGAGCCTTTCCAGTCAGGTATGGAGCAATTCTGACAACCCACTGGGTCTGGGGCCACCCACAGGCTCTGGCTACTATTTCAAAATAAGTTAAATACGCTTCTATTTCATCTGTGGGTGCCATTTGGGTTAATTTAATGCCTTTTGGGCTAGTATCCTGCCCCCTGTTACCTGTGCCAATCGCCTGGAGTGCTCTCAGAGTCTCTGCTTATCGCTGGTCCTGGCATCTTCTTTCCTGTTCTCTCTCTTGGAGGTCTCATTCTCTTTGTTTTTCCATCTCATGCTGGTGGACAGCCAGCCACCTCAGTAATTCAGAAATATCAGTTGGAGGGACATTAACTGAAGGGTCTTCTGGATCTTCATCACTAGGGTCAGAGAGGCTCGCCCTAGCTGCAGTCTCAGTCTTGGTCTTCGGACTGGCCCCTGGCCCCAAACCAGGTAAGAGCTGTTCCCCAGTTTGTGCCACCCTGTGACCGGTCATCACTCCAGTCACCTTTGTCTCCAACTCCAGCTTCTCAGTTTTCTCTTCTATGGTACCTCTTTTGTGCTTTCTCTGATATCTGGACAGATATCCTAGATTGGTGTCACCCTATGATCCTAGACCACTGACCTATCCCACTTCTGACACTACTGTCATAGTAGGTGTGTAGGAGAAAAGCACTGACAACAAAAAGTAGGTGCAAAACACACCAATGTGTGTATTTATTTACAAGAAATAAAAATAAAAAAATAAACTTTTAGAAAATAAATTACACAAGCATTACACAGCTAGGACATGGCATTTGTCCCCCTCTGTATTTCCTCAACAACCTCTCCCAAGGCTGAACTGATCTCCCTAGATCTGAAAACAGTACCTTATATACAGACTAGTCACATGATTGGTGAGGGTCCGCCTCCTAGTCTAGTACAAAACGTTTCTAGGCTACAAAAATAGAATTCAAATGCAATATCATAAAGAAAAACAACAACAATTCATAATGGAGGGCCTCACAACAGAAAAAAAAAACAGTTTTAGCATTTTTAGGAGCATTTTTCCACTGTAGCTCCACCCATCTGCTGTGAGTGACAGGTCAGTCTCTATATACACAGAAGCACAAAGGGGCGCTGGCCCCTACGAGAAGACCTGCTGAACAACACCCAGGTGAGCTACAATTGTTTGGGAGTACAGAACACAAGTAGTAAAAGAATTCAATTCTTTGTCAGGATGAAAAAATGATATCAGAATATGCACAACAGTAAGGGTTTGGTTTAGCTTAAAGCTTGACTGTTGTTTTCTTTAATACGGAGGGTTCTTGTTTTAAAGAGGGAAAACCAAACAAACAACAACAAAAAAACAATAAGAAAAGCAAGCAGAGTTCAGGAAGAAGTTCTCATGTAAAACAGCATTTTTTCTGAGTGAGAAACCTTAAATGACTCAGCTCTTACAGAAAGTTCATTTCTTAATTCTACTCTGTAGCCCTGTTAGTGTTTTTGGTGCAAAAGAAAACACTAATAGGAGATACAGAGACAGAATACATCCTAAGAAAGCTCCTGCTCCTGGTTTTAACACTTAGAACAGGGATACTGCTATTTTGAACCCCTCTTCTAGCTTTTTCAGGGGGGTTTTATCAGGATACAGCAGCAAGTGAAAGTCTCTGTAAAATACACATACTTTAGGTCAGAGCTTTCACTCGCAGAGCAGTGCTACAAGAAGAAGACATAGTTTTGATTTCTGCTTCTTTTTCTTTCTTTTAACAGGTTCTGTGGACTTTTACACTAAAGGCACAAAGCCTCTAACTCAATTGGGGAGAGAGGAGCAAGGGAACATAAAGCAGCTTCCTCTCTCATAACGGGGGGGAGGGGTAAACAAGAGTTTTAATAGCTGAACAAAGTCTGCAGCTCTGCCAAAGATGCTTTTATCTGTCCTTTTACAATACATGCTGGCACAACAGCCAGGCAGAGGCAGGCAAACCAGGCAATGGCCTGCTATGCTTTTGCCAAGGCAGAGAGAGAGAGAGAGAGAGAGAGAGAGAGAGAGAGAGAGACAGAAAAGGAAAAAGAGGAAAGAAGAAAGGCAGTGTAAGTGGCCAACCTACAAGATAGGAGAGGAGAGGATAGAAAAAGAGTGCTGTTGCACAACAGACTTTAAGCAGGAAAAGAAGAAGACAGTGCAGGATCTCTCTCTCAGATTTGTCTCCCAGGCCGGGGGGGGCACACAGCGCTACCACAAGATGAGTGGCACAGCCTACCAGCAGAGGTGGTGGGGTCGGAAACAGTTCCAGGATTCAAGAAAGCATGGGCTAGACATAGAGGGATCTTAGAAGGGGAGGAAGAGGGACCAGAGGCAGAACAGGGAGTACAGTGTCACAGTAGGATGAAGAAGAAAATAGGGCAACACTGGCGACCCAG
The DNA here is from genome assembly GCA_016271365.2 of Neoceratodus forsteri. NCBI lineage: Eukaryota > Metazoa > Chordata > Ceratodontiformes > Ceratodontidae > Neoceratodus > Neoceratodus forsteri. The sequence goes on along the minus strand of CM028132.1, from coordinate 806,273,732 downwards.
GTTCAGAAACTTGCCCAGGTTGTCAGGGGTCGGCAGGAGAGGGATAGGATTGAGCATCCAGAGGACTGCTCTCCTATCCCAGGGAGGGTTGAGGATTCACACTGCTCTGCAGCAGCCCCGGTGGTGGTCAGGGGCACTACCAGGCCTGGTGCTATTGGGGGTGAAGTGCGGCGGATGTCGGCACGTTGTGCCTCAGATGTCATTGCACGTCTGCACTACAGGGGTCTAAGGAGGAAAATGGCTGGGCGCGACTGTGCAGCTTGATGGCTGCACTCTGCAGTGCCCAGCGGACTGTCATGGAATCATGCTGGGGGGTCCAGGCCTGGTCTGGCTCGGAGTGGCATGGGGAGGCCCCCCGGCAGGTCAGTGTGCGGCTGCACCGGATCCACCATCATGTAAGTGAGCCTGATGCTGTCCGGGAAGGCAGAGCCAGCGGCTGGATGCCCCCGCCAGTTATGCCACAGTAGGGCATAAAATAGAAATAAGATAAAAAAAAAAGAAGAAAATAGGGCAGATTGGGTGGGCCATGAGGCCCTTATCTGCTGACATCTTCTATGTTTCTATGCCATCTAACCCCAGTCACTATTGGGAGATAACCCTGAGGTAGTAGATTGATACAAATACCTAGGTGTCTGGCTTGATAACAGATTGTCCTTCTATGCCCATATCGAGACTCTATGCAAAAAAAACTGTGGGCCACACTTGGCTTCTATTACAGGAAAAATTGCTGCTTCCCACCTGATGACAGGAAATGCTTGGTCCAAGTTACTTTTTTTCCTATTCTGGATTACACAGAATTAATTTACAGCCATTGTTCTGATATGTGTTTATCAAAATTGGGCATGCTCTACCACAGGGCACTTAGATTCATTACTGATTCAGCACCCAGGACCCATCACTGTGCACTGTATGCATCTGTTGGCTGGCACTCTTTAGCTATGGAGAAATCAATTAATCTGTAAACATGGGCCTACAATGTACAACTAAATGAACTCCCATGCTACATTTCTGAACTGTTCCACACATCCCATATCAGCTACTCCCTAAGAAAAAATAATAACATTCTTCTGGACACCCTGAGTTATGCCACACAATACAGAAAAATCAGCAATCAGCCGTGCTGTTCCTACAGTGTGGGACTCTCTTTAATCTTCCTTGGAACTTAACTCCTTGGCCAGTCTTAGAACTTTTAAAGCCCTCGTTGGAAATCTATGCACCGAAACTGCTCCTGTGGTTGAACTGTTTTTATTTTACTATTGTCCTTTGTGTATTTTGATCTCTGTTATATGGTGTTGCTCACACTATGAATATTAGCTAGCCAGTGATCTTTTTGCATATAATTTACTTTAAACTGTATTTTACTGTTATTTTACCATTGTTGTATTATGCTTTTCCCATTACTGTATTTTTGTATGCTAATGTTCTGCATTCATGTATTACTTTGCATCAATAACATTGTTCCCTGATTTATGTATGCTGTCCTAGCCAGGACCTCCTTGTAAATGAGCTTGCTCAATGAAGCCTTTTCCTGGTGAAACAAAAATAAATACAAAAAATATATAAATCATGGATAGTGAACTGAGAGCAGGCCCCTTTCTAGAGGAGGCCGAAGTCATACTGGATGATTTTATTTAAAGAGTACCATTTTAGGTGCCTTAATTATGCCCCATATTAAACTTTACCTATTCTGGACTGAAACAGTCCACTTTGCAGAGCTTTTAATTTCCAAAATGCTTCAGGGGAAAGGATCATAAATTCTCCTCAGCCATCTGACCCCTTCCCCTACCTGGTGCAGATCATAGACAGCTCCACCCCCATGCCACCACCATGCTCTCACATGTTACAATGCAGGAGTTTGTAGAGTGTAGGGGGCATGCTGCATTGATTAGAATGGAAGCAGAGTTTATAATATATTATTTAACATTTTAAAGGGCCACAGGGGTCAAAGTAAAGCCTCGGCTCAACTAATGAGGCTCTTGTTAGTCGAGCTGAGGCTTTGAAATGACCCCAGAGGTCCTCTAAAATGTTAAATAATATATTGTAAACTCTGCTCCCATTCTACTCTAATGCAACATGCCACTTACTCTATAAACTCCTTACATCATAAAACGTGAGAACACGGTGGTTAAGCTTACGTAATACTTAATTCAGGAAGGGAACGGATTGGATGGCCTAGGAGAATTTACAATCCCTTCCCTTAAAGTATTTTGGAAAATAAAAACTCTGTAAAGTGGACTGTTTCACCCAAAGTAGGTAAGGTTTACTGTAATATGGAGGGTTATGGGGTTGTTGAGTAATGAGCATGATTGTTGCTCTTTAAGATTGCCAGGTCTCTGTCTGAGCTGAAGATGACAGCATCATCAACGTGCAATAGTGAGCTGATAGATGGGCAGCTGCCAGGAAGTGAGTTTAGAAACAGGAAGAAGGGGACCAAGGGTGGATCCTTGGGAGACCCTGCAGTAAATGGAATTAAAGCCTGAAGTGACACTGTCTATTGTGGTCCTCTGCATCCTGCTGGACAGGTAATTTTTGAACCAGTGGGTTGTCTTAGAAGAGAAGCTGAGGGAGGAGAGGGCACGGATCAGCAAATCATGGTTCATGAGATCAAAGGCTGTGGTGAGGTACACAAATATAGCAGCACTTTATGTGAAACAGTGGAAAAAGCCCAACATACATAAATTCTGTGTTCCCAGAATTTGTCTGAACTAGGTTATTCCATCTAAATGCATGCAGCATACTAAGGAAGCTTGACTCCCTACAGACGTGGATCTGCCACACCTCACCAGACATTCTAGTAGTCTCTGAGACGTGGCTTAGGGCATCTACCCCAGACCATGAAATTAATATCCCGTCATACAATGTCTTTAGAGTCAACAGGCAGACTAGAGGAGGAGGGGTTGTGATCTATATTCACAACAAATTTTCTGCCTCTGTAGTTGATTCCACTTTTGAACTAAAGGAGTTTGAATGTCTGACACTAAAAGTACTATTTCCTCCTGCAACATTCCTCACTATTATGGGCTGCTACAGGCCCCCTCCAGCAGTGCTTAAGGTAATACAGCATCTGATATACATCATGGATAAGCTACCCTCAGAGGTCTTTTGCCTGGGAGACTTTAATCTTGATTGGTTCTCATCAAGTTCTACCCCATTAAAAGACCTCTGCAACACCCTCAGTCTAGCACAAATTGTCAAAGAATCCACCCATCCTAACAATAAAAATCCAGCTCATAGCACCCTACTAGATTTGATCTTAGTAAACAAACCCCATCTCATTACCCACTCTGGTGTATTCCTCAATGACCTGAGTGATCACTGTCCCATAGTCTACATGACGGACACCCCTAAGCAAACATCCACTTCCAGATATACAAAGAAGTCGCCATAACTTCGACCCTAATGCCTTCCTTTTCGACCTCCAAAACTCATATTGGCAAGACTTCTACTTGGGCACCTCTGTGGTTGAGGTACATGAGCTCTTCCAGGGTATAGTTCCTGGAGTCTTAGATCAACATGTTCCACTGGTTAAAATTCGCACCAGGAAAAAATCTTGCCCTTGGTTTACCGCTAGCTTGAAAACCATACTGAACCATAGGGATGCACTATGGAAAAAAGCACAGAAAACTAAACTCCCGGCAGACTGGTCTGCCTTTAGAACTATAAGGAACCAATGCACCAGACATACTCGTACTGTAAAATCTAGATACTTTGGAGATAAATTTGCTTCCTCCACTAATTGCTCTGCAAAATTTTGGTGGACCTTAAAGGAGGTGGAAGGACATCACCCGGCTAACTCTCTCCCTGTAAAAATCTCCACTTGTGACTCCTTCACCACCAATAAACAAACTATCCTAGACCTCGTCAGTAACCATTTTGCTACCGCCAGACTAGCATTTGACTCCTTCCCTGCCAATACCCTACACATGCAACTTGCTGCCCAGAATTCGCCCAATAGCTCCCTTGTCGCTTCTTCCTATGATGCTCCTTTTTCCTTTTGCACAGTCACAATAAAACAAGTGGAGGATCTTCTCCTGCATCTTGATACCAGGAAGAGTGCAGGCACTGACCTTATTGACCCCTATTATCTAAAAATAGGCTATCATGTGTTGTCCCCTCCCATCACACACCTTTTCAATTTGTCCCTTTTGCAGGGCCTTCTCCTACTGGTCTGGAAAACAGCTCATGTCATTCCTCTTTTCAAATCTGGTGATCCATGTGATTTAAACAACTACCAACCCATATCTCTCCTTCCCATATCATCCAAAATACTTGAAAAATTGTCAACTCTCAGCTTAGACAGCATCTAGAAACTTTCAGCCTTCTGAACCCAATGCAGTCCGGTTTCAGGCCATGTCATAGTACGGTGTCAGCCCTTGCCAAAGTCTCCAATGATTGGTTAAAAGTGCCAGATGACAAAAATCATGTCTGTGCCCTTTTCATGACCTTAACAAAACCATTGACACTGTGGATCATGGCCTGCTCCTGCTTTCATTGCAAAACATTGGTTTAGATGCCCATGCACTGAACTGGTTCTCTGATTACCTAACTGACCAACAACAGCAGATCAAAGCAGATGGAGACCTCTCTACATTAAAACCTCTTATGATGGGTGTGCCCCAAGGATCGATTTTAGGCCCTTCACTATTTGCGATCTACATCAACAACATCAATTTTAGTATAAAGTCTGCCAACATCCATCTTTTTGCAGATAACACTGTTCTTTACTTGGATAGGCCCACCCCTGACCTTGCTTATAGTGACTTACAACTAGACTTCAACCGTCTGCAACAAAATCTCCTTCATTTAAAGCTCTTGCAAAATGCCAAAAAGACCAAGGCAATGCTCCTTTCACCTCCAGCGAAAACATCCGATCACTGTCTTGGACCTCAAATCATTACCCTACTTGGGGAAAAACTTGGAGTTCGCAACTAAATTTAAGTAGCTGGGATTCTGGGTCAACCATAAATTGTCCTTCATTGTTCACATTGAGGAACCTGCTAAAAAATTGAAGCAAAGGCGTGGTCTGTTGTTCCACATCAGGCATCTACATGAAGCTAAAATCTGTCTGGTCCAATCCACCTTTCTTCCTCTCCTCAATTATGCAGATTTCATATATGGACATAGCCCTAGTACTGCTCTGGCTAAGCTCAACACTCTCTACCACCGTGCATTAAGATTCATTACTGATGCACCATTCTCCACTCTTCACTGCTCCTTATATTCAGATCTTGGATGGCTACACCTTAAACTTAGATGTCAGAAAAATGCAATCACTTCAACATATAGAGCAATGACACATAGTCTGCCTCAGTATATTCTGGACTGCCTGCCTGCCTGTACTGCAAGGAACTACCCTCATAGGAGCCTCTCATATATCACCTTAGTTGTCCCCAGGGTCAGAACACACCTTGGTGAAGCCTCCATAAGCCATGCCCTGCCTATTCTCTGGAACAGTGTCCAAAAGATGCTAAAAAATAGCACTCCCTGTCAAGCTGGCCACCTTTAAATCCTTGCTGGCATGATTCTTCTTTGAGACTTGCAACAGTTTTCAATGTTGACCTGTACCCCTTCTTCTGCTTGGGGCCTCTCCCCTATTATGTCTCATCTGATTACTCAGCTCTCCTCACTCAAGTTACCCTGTACTAGTGTGTATATAATAAACTCCAATGTATATATTTTTTTGTTTCCTTTAGCTGCACATTGTATACTAAGTATACTTTGTCCTACCTGATGCATTTATTTATTGTTTGTGCTACTTCCTGTATTATGTTATGAATTCCCTGTTTCCTTGTCATGTCTTGTAAACATACCCAGGTCCACCTTGTAAATGAGTTTTACTCAATGGTGCTTCACCTGGTAAAATAAAGATTGATTTATTGATTGATTGATTGAACTACCATAATAAATACATCAGACTATTGTATAGTGCTACAAAGTGCTGCACTGTATATCACTCCCCAAGCCACAGTTCTTATAATGCATTTTAGGCAAAAAGGTGCAAAAAGCATCACATGTGTTCCCAGAATTTTTCTCAACTACCGGAATAAATATGTCAGGCTGCTGCATGCTGCTACGTGGTGCTACGCAGTGTGTCAGTCCCACCTCCATAGTTCTTGTAATGCACTTTAAGAGAAATGGTGTTAAAACACCATATACATAAATTCTGTGCTCCCAGAATTCTTATTTATTTATTTATTTATTTATTGAAAGATTTCACCAGGAAAGCACACTAAGCAATCCCGATTACTCGTCTCCCAGTGTGTCCTGGGGGAAGCGGTACAAGAGAAGCAGAAACATAAAAAATAATTGTACATATGCCAAAGTAGGCCACAAATAGGAACATGATGCATTATACAATCAGCTTGTTGCATGCTGCTGCAAAGTGTTGCACTGTGTTAGTTCCCTCGCCACAGTTCTTGTAATGCAGTTTGTGTGAAATTGTGAGAACATCACAACACACATAAATTCCATGTTTACAAATTTTTTCTGAACTACCATAAATATGTCAGGCTACTGCATGGTGGTACAACATGCTGCACTGTGTGTCAGTCACCCTGACACCGTTCCTGTAATGCAGCTTAAGGGAAATGGTGCATAAAACACCAAATACAATTGTAGTCATTCAAAAGTTGATCAGTATTGAGGTAATGCTCGTGTACGCTGAGTTAGTTGCAAATTGCAGTACATAAATTCTGTGCTCCCAGGATTTTTCTGAGCTACCAGAATAAATGAGTCAGGCTGCTGTATGCTGCTACAATGTGCTGTGCTGTGTGTCAGCCCCCCCCCCAATAGAGTTATTTAATGCTCTTTAGGGGAAATGGTGTGCAAAGCACAATATATAGAAAATCTGTCCTTCGAGAATTTTTCTAAACAACAAGAAAAAAGGCACCCTGCTACATGCTGCTGCCTGCTACATGGTGTCACTCTGTGCATCAGTCCCACTAACACAGCTCTTCTAATGCGCTTTAGGGGAAATGGTATGAAAAGCACAATATATTGAAATTCTCTCCTCCAAAACGTTTTCTCAATAACATGAAAAAAAGGCAGGCTGCTGCATGCTGCTATATGGTGCCACACTGTGTGTCAGTCCCACCAACACAGTTCTTGTAATGCACTTTTAAGGGATGAACTTTAGTGCCTAGAATTTCTATGTCTATACATTTTTCTGTCTACAAATTTTCATACAAGGAAATAAAATGAGATGGGAACATTGAATTAATATGCTGCTTCTGCTCGTGGAAATCTCCCACCACAGCACCTTTCCTTATGAACTATAGTGACCAGAAATTCTGGATATTTTCTCATGGAATGATAATGCCTGTTTGGGGCACAAATTCAGATGATGATCTTTGAGTATCGCAGTGTGTCATACCAGCCAAAGTAATTAAAAAAAAAAAGATTTGGGCTGTGGGCGGGGGATGCAGAAACAATGTGTTTCTTTCTTTTTGGTTACTTGTTATTTGTTACACTTTTGTCAATTATTATAGACAGTATCAACATATAAATGTAGCTGTAGAAACAGGGCATTTCTAAACATTTTTTGTTCCTATTTCTCTCTTTTCACATATTAATCACTCATGTGATGAAATTCTGTTGCTGCCTGGGTCTGTCTTGGATCTATTTTTTATTTTTTTTTGTTTTAGCTGTGTTTCCTAATAGGGAAGGTAAGAACTGTTTTTTTATTTTTGTTTTTTAGATTTTTAAATTATATTCCTGTGTCACTCTCTGTTTTCTGCTCCTGTTTCGCTTGTTTCAGATATTTTTCAGCTCTGTGACAATGTAGAATCAGGCAGTAGCACCATGTTGATGACTGATATTCACATTGGATACGGAGGATGGGTCGACTTTAATAAGACCGCACACAGTGGTGGAGAAGCTAGAGGAGGAGAAGGAGGTCTGAGCACGAGTCTGCAATGTTGACCACATCAACCATCTGGTGGAGACGGTGGCAGCTTGCTTGCTAGAGGATGAAGTCTTTGTGACAGAATGGAAAGAAACCTGTGAAAACAAGACAGAAATTATTCAGTCATTAGTACACTCCCTATTTTGTTACACCTGTTAAAAAAAAAACAAAGAAAATTAAAGTTAAAAGCAAAACTAACTTTTGGAAAGGATATGTACCATCACATTGGTGATGGCCATGCCCTGAAATGGTATGAAGGTGTTCCAGACAGAGGAGGCAGTAGAGGAGAAGTTTTGCTTGCTGGATGAGAAAGTAGCAGTACAGCAGACCTGTGAAGAGAAGAGAAAATCATTTAGTTCTACTCAATTAGCCGCTGTGAGTATCTACACAGATGGTATATCCATTGTCCATGCCCGGTCTTACAATATCTGTCACCCGTGAAAAAAAAAAGAGAAATTATGAAGCCTGACTTATTTATTTATTTATTTATTTAGATTTTGATACCCGGGTAAGCTCACTGAGACCAGAGGTCCCTTTTTCAGGAGCGACCTGGATTAGTTACAGACAAGAATTACATATATTGGCAGGAATATACAGTAGTACATACATTGGTAGGAGTACACACTAGCTGGAGCATACATTGCATAGGATATAGAGTACATTACAGAGCATGTCAGTTACATACACATAATAACATAGCAAATAAATCAGACATATGACATCTTAACCAACAATGCTTTAGGGGAGAGGTGGTAACAGCAATATGCAGGATATATTGCCAGCCGGTAGGCTGACTGCCATGGGACAAGCAAGTTTCAGCCACCAAGACTGGGTTCCGGGCTAGCGGTTACAGCCACAGAGACTAAGCTCTAGCAGGTATACTTTCGGGTCAGACTTAAAACCCTGAATAGTACAACAAATAGCCAAGTCCACAGGGAGGAGGTTCCATAAATGTGAGGCAGCGTACCTAAAGGAGCACTTGCCATAGTTAGTTCAGACATGAGGGATATCTAGGGGATGGCCAGTAGAGGATCTCAGGCCCTGGACTCTGGGATTTAGCAGCCCATGCAGGTAAGGAGGAGGGCCAACAGTGGTAAATTTGAAGGTCAGGCTCAAAGAGGATTAGGCTAGTTTTTGTTGCATAGAAGGCCAGTGGAGATCAGCTTGTAGTAGTGCCTTCTTGGGGAGGAGTTGGTGGTGAAATGAACCACCCTGTGGTAGAGCATAGTAAGCTTTCTTTGTTCGCCCTCCCTTAGGGAATGCAGCAGAGGAGCCCCATAGAGGAGGGAGGGGAGTAGGGTGCAGTTAGATATGGCACAACGAGTCTCGATAGAAAGAGTCACCCAGCCTTTAGAGAAGTCCTCATTTCTGATGGGTGGACTCAACAACAGAGTCAATATGAGGCTAGAAGGTCATCACCTGATCAGGCAGGACTCTGAGGTACTTGATCTTGTCTGTAACCTCTATTCTCTTCCCTTGGGCAGTATGAAGCTGAAAGATACCATGACGGTCTGAGCCAAGGCATCTGGGCCCAAACAAGACTGCCTTCATTTTTTCTTCATTCATTACAAGTGAGTTTGAGGAGAACCAGGCTTCCAGTGCAGCAAGACTGGCCTGGAGGTTGGCACAGATTATGCTAAGAAGTGGATCACTGCAGTAGACGACAGTGTCATCTGCACAGAGGATAAGGTTGTTCCTCCCACCAACCCCCCTATATCATTGACAAAAAGAGTAAATAACTTGGGACCAAGGATCGAGCCCTGGGGTACCCCGGAGATTACCGGTTTAGCACTAGACTGGGTTCCTCTCCATAGGACTTTTTGGGTTTGGTTGAGCAGATAGCTCTCTCACCATGTAGCAGACAGCCCGTCCAGTCCAAGTAGGTGAAGTTTAGTGAGGAGAAATTTATGACTGACCAAGTCAAATGCCTTGGATAAATCAATGAATAGAGCCCCCATTGGGAAACCTTGATCCATTATGTCAAGGATGTCTGATGTGAGCCAGATAAGGGCTGTATCAGTGCCATGGCCTTACCTAAAGCCATGTTGAATGTCAGCTAGGAGTAGGTGCCTTTAGAGATAGTCCTGTATTTGATTGTAGTCCAATCTCTCTTGCACTTTCACTAGTCGGCAGAGAATGGAGATTGGCCTGTAGTTCCCCACATTGTCCCGGGGCCCTTTTCTGTGAATGGGGACAATGGTTACCATCTTCCATTTATCCAGGACCTTTCCTTCGAGGAAGGACCTGTCGATAAGCAGGGTAACTGGGCGGGGAGTTAGCCGGAGCTGCAGCCTGCAGGAGTTTAGGTTCAAGCAGGTCATGTCCCAGAGATGAATCCTGGTTTATACGTTGCAGAAGAGGAAGTACCTCGGCGGGCTTGACCAGCTTCAAGTGAAACTGGGGTCGGGAGTGTTCCCAGGTGGTGCCTCTGTTGCAGGGGGCACCTGAGAGTAGGTGGGGTTTGGTTCCTCCATGATTGGAGAAAACGGCACTAAACGCCTCTGCAATTAAGATGGTATCATTGGTTAGGGTATCACCGACCAGAAGCGCACCCTCTTGGGCACTGGGGGCACCCTTTATCAGCAGGTTAATTTGGCCCCAGAATTCTCTTGGGATCCCATAGGTGCCTAGACTGGAGATCTCAGAGGTATTTAGATTTTGCTGGCTTGGAGGATTTCTTGCACTGATTCATCAGTTCTCTATACTTCTCCCAGTCGGTTTTCTGGCCTGTGGATTTGTATTGACCCCAGGCCCAATCCCGAAGCAACATGCTCCGTTTGAGGCTAGGGTTAAGCCATTTGTGGCATTAACCCTGTACACTCAGTTTCTTGCAGGGGGATGAGCATATTGGCCACCAACATAAAAGTGTTGGTAAAGAAGTCAAGCGCCTCATCTGGGGTAGGGAGGGAGATAAGGGGATCCCAGTTTACAGCACATAGGTCAGAGCAGAGAGCCTCCGAAGAGAAACTGCTGTAGTTTCTGGCTTCGATTATTTTGGCAGGCAATTTGGGAGGCCTGTTGGACCAGATGCAAACAATTGGGGAATTGTCGCTCAACAAGTCTGCCATGACACCAGCAGCTTGTATGCAGTCCAGGCTGGATACTAGGGCCCAGTCAAGCAATGAGTGGTTACCAGTCCTAGCATTGTGCCTTGTGGGTTGGTGGATAACTTGGGTCAGATTGGTGTCGTGTATAGGGTTCTTGCTGGCAGAGGCCTCTAGTGAGAGTGGGAGGTAGGCACACCCTATGTACAGGGGTTCGGTGTCTCATAGGAGCACCTTCACAAAAATAATCTCATTCACAGAGTCGCAGAGGGGAGAATGGTCAATCTGCGTTGCAGTAAGACCACTCCGGGTGTAAATGAGAACCTCCCCACCTTTCTTCCCAACACGGTCCTTCCTGAAAGCATTAAAGCCAACTAGGTCCATTTCGTGAGGAAGGATGCAGGGTTTGAGCCAGGTCTCTGTCACTGCAAGTATATCAAGTTTGTAGAGCATTGTCTAGGCTTTGAGGGCATGGATTTTGTGCCTTAGGCTACCTATATTCATGTGCACCACTTTGAGTCCCTTGGCAGTGGTCCAGAGAGGGCAAGTGGGGTCACTGAGTATGGTATTTGAGGGGTAGGGACCAGGGTTTGATTCCACATTCCCCCCAAGGCAAGCTTTAGCTAGGCCAGGTAACTGATAATTCTGGTGGGAGAAGGGAGGAGCCTCTTTATGTCACTTAGAGAGAGGTGGTAAAATAGGTTATAGTAGTTACCATGTCATCTTCACTATAAGACATTTTCTTCTTAAAGCCTGCTCTCTGTTTCCCTGGCTTTGGTTTTACAGCTCTATTTGAATCCTTGTCTGAAGTATTCACCATATTTTAACTCCTGGTTTTTGAGGGCTTGGGATTAAAGTGTCTGAGCTGCACTTGCCATCCTTACTGATACTTTTTTCCCCTGTTCCGCTTACACTCGACCTGGTGTATCCCTTAACCTGGAGCTGCTGGATCTAATCTTTTATTCTGAACCTGCCCCTCCAGCTACACCTAGTCTAGGGTATTTCTTTACTACTGTGAGGGGAAGTTTTTCTTTTTCTCTTTCCACCCACCTACTGCCTAAACTCTACAATGAGGAATGAGGGCCTTATATCTGCTGCTACCTATATGGTGCTAATACTGGAGACTGACCTGCTCTACTCCTGGGGCTATAGTCTCATTGATCCAGAAGCCAATCCCAGTCACCACTCCCCAGTATCCATGGATATCCTGGAGGAAGGGAACAATGCTCTACTATTATCCATGCATGGCTTAACCACTTGGCCAGAGTGAAAAGAAAACTTAAAAAAGAAACAAATCATGTAATGATACTTATTGTCAGATTAGTGAGGGCCATGCTGTTTACTGACACAAGAGCACCACACAGAGGGGTGGTGGAGGAAGAGACAACTTAAGTCTGTACCTTGTGGGCTGTCTGGGTTTGCAGCTGGCTTGACAGTCATCCTTCTGAATGATCAAACCTGTAGTGAGAGGGAGATAAAAGGAAAGAAACATGTTTTGTAACTTCATGTTTATTAAGACAGCATATCATAACACAGCAGATGTACAATGGAGCAATGTGAAAACTCATAAGAAACCCATTCTGATGTCTTGTGAGGAGGGTGGAAGCCCCTTCTGTGTAAAAGACCCACCGCCAACAGTGAGGCTAGGGAGTGTGAACAACAGTTTATGTAACTCACCATCAAAGCAGACAAAGCTGGGCCTTGCTGGACCTCAGACCTTACTGCTGTGATGGGCTGGGTGGCTGTAGGCTCGGCTTGAAGGCTGCATGGCTGGCTGGCTGGAGGTCTGCCTAGCACTGGCATTTACACTAGTTTAAAAGTTTATGTTTCTCAGTCTGGATGCATGTGGTTTAGGTTTCGTTGGCCCGTATATTCGTGGATGTGGAGGACATAAGCAGGACAGAGGAAGAGGTGGTGTCTTTATTTCTTAGATGATGCATGGTCTGCATGGCTGGCAACAATGGCTGTTATGTAGGTTTAAGAGTCCAGGTTTTTCAATTTGGATGCATGTGGTGGAGATGGCAGGGCCCAATGTTATTGATGGCAAACTTGGCTTTTAATTATGTAGTGTTCACTGATTTTCTAGTTTGTCTCTAGGAATTACATATGAGAGGGCAGAGAAAGGTAATCAGAAGGATGGATGTATGGAACAGTAACACAACTTGGGGAAAATATGACAAGAAAAAAAACTGAATCATAAAGAAAAGGATTTAACTGATGATCAGGAAAGGATGGACTGAATATATTTCTTTTTGTGCTTCAGTTATTCTCATCAAGGAAGCAGCCCTCACAGTCTTCCAGAATGAAGTTGTCCCCACAAGGGAATTCTTTCTCTGTCCATGCTTCATCCACCTCGGTGAAAAGCAAATTGCTAGTGCCAATAACATCAGACGTTTCAGGTTCATCTTCACTACCACCACTTTCATGTGGGATGAAGCAGATGTGACTGTGTTGCATGGAATGTGCCCGGCATTCATTTTAATAAATTTTAGCATGCCAACATTGCTAGGGGACAGATTTGTATGCCTGTCCTGCACAATGGCCCCTGCTGAATTGAATACCTTCTCCACACTGACACTCATGGATAGACTGCTCAGGTGTTTGATGCTACAAAGTTCTGTTCTGGCCAATCAGTGACCTTACTACTCCAGTATGACAAGGGCTCTTTCATGATGGTAAAGTGCCTTGTATCTGTCAAATAAGCATCCACATGCACAGCACTGCCAGCAATCCTGCTGCCTCATCAGCCTTCTCCTCCTTTTCCTCCACATCTTTAATTCCCACCTGGCACAAAATATCCCAAGGTGGATTTGTGGTTATTTTTTCTGTTACCTTGCATGTCTTATCAGCCCATTTACCATCTGAGGTGGCAGCAACACCCATTCTCAGTAGCAACACTCTGCACACAATTAATTAGTACATACATCTGCGCTGGCAAAAGGTGCAAACTGCAGAGTGTCAGCGCACATGCATGGTTGTACAAATTAACTGTGTTGCTTGAGTAACTTATGAATAATAATGTGCCTTATACATTTAAAGCTGATATGTGCTCCCATCAAAGACACAGCCCCTGTGGAAGACACACGAGAGTCGAAGCGCCAGGATTTTTGGAGTAGCTGAAGCTCCAGCTCATTTTCTGGAGTAAGCCTTGTGTGATATTTTTTGCAATAAAGTATTGGAATCTGTGTTTTATGGCTTGGCATCCAGCTTCCTTTATAGTGTGCAACGATCCTTGCTGACTTTGGGACTAGGAACTGCCCTGGGAGTAGGGCCTGGCTGAGTGTCGCTAGCCATGCCCTATAGATGAAGGCAAATGTGTGATGATGCACTTAGGCACCAGAAATTAGAAACAAAACTATTTTCTAAATAGTGTGAGACTCAAAGAAATTAAAAATGAAAGAGATCTGGACATTATAGTTAGCAACAATCTCAAAAATAGTTTGCACTGCATATATTCCAAGTAAAAGAACCAGGCACCACTGGCTGACACAAAAAACCCTCCTCACCAGGAATATTAGTGCAAAAAGTGACTTACATTTTATTAAATACTTGAATAAACAAAAGTACTGAAAATGTGGTACAGACAGTACACATAAACAGAGACCCAACATTTGGTGCCTAGCACTTTTTCAAGAGTCAGAGGTAGGTGCAAAATGGCAGTTTTCAATTTATGCATACCAGTCAGTCTTGGTGGGTTCCATCATACCTGCACTTATATTCCTGGTAAGCAAGTTTTTTTTGTGTGTCAGCTTTGGTGGTACCTGGTTCTTTTGCTTGGAATGCTGGTACCAGAGCTGAATCTTCATTGAGCAGGTTTGTTTGTGTTGGACTGCAAACATATAGCAGACAAGGCTATTAGAATATTAAAGTATATTAACAAATCATTAGTTAACAAGACGGAACAGGTTACAATGCCACTATACAAAACACAGATTAGACCATTTAAGGATTATTTCTCTCCATTCTGAAACCCATATCTCAAACAGGATATTGATTGTATTGTAAAGATTCAACATATAACAACCAAAATTATCCCCAGGGTCAAGGACATGACATAGGCATGTTGACTACAGAAATTAAGCTTAGTCAGCTTGAATAAAAAGAGAAGGGGAAGGGACTTGCTCCAACTTCACAAAATAATATCTGATGAATCTCTAATGAGGGAATTAAATTTACCAGTATCTTGCAAACCTCAAAAGCACAATCTAAGGGGACATAAATTACAACTAGCAACCAAGCAATTTAAAAAGCACAGGAAATATGGCTACACTCAGAAGGGTGGTGGAGGTCTGGAACAATCTCTGTGCTGAATTGGTTACCACAGAAACACTGTTTACACGTAGGAGGGCTTATTAAATGGATACCACCGCTGAGAAGTGGGGGATGGGCTCGATGGGCAATAACCTTCTTCTATACTGTAACAGTGATGAATAAATTAGGTAAATAAATGATGTTATTTGGTACTAAATAATTATTTTCATTTAGAACACGTTATTTCACTCCAAGCACTTGTTATTTCATTTAGAACAAATGTTATTTCACTTAGAACATGTTATTTTCACTTAGACGCTGGAAATAGAACAAAGAGAGCAATGGATCAGACATAGAGTTTAACATGGATAAAAAGACAGTTCAAACTATGTAGACCCCTCCCCAGTCTAGGGGTTTCTGATGGCATCACTTTTGGGATGGGAAGTATTGTATAGCAGTTTGAATTTGTCCCGATATAGTTAGGGGATGCTCTGCTACCACACTTATTCACTCCCGCTACTATTCGCACTGCGGTCACTGGCAAATACTGTAATAAGTGTGGCGGAACTAAGTACAAAGTACATAGCAGGTAATTAAGATCTGGATCCCTAATGGATCCCTAATTGATCACAGCAGGCTTGTTCCCAACACTTTAAGCACTCCCCTAATACACCCTGTTCTGCATACTTGCTCTGTTGCTGCTCAGTTGCCAACATGTCATTTCTAAAATGGATTAGCTCCTCACAGCCCGTCAAGCAAAAGTATCCTATGGAGGCAAGAACTGTGTCCAGTTCTGATCTTGCCGCGAGATCTGGTGTTGAGCTCGGTATAGCAGCAGCAGTTGTGAAGGAGCTTGCAGCTGCTTCCCCACCTCCGACAAAGAAAAGTAGACCCTCTGCCTATGTGAATTACACACCTGAGACTAGATTTCAAGTGAGGAAGTATGCGGCTGAGCAAGGAGTGATGGCTGCTGTTCACCACTGCATGAGCACCACAGGCAGTAGGATTAATGAGAGTACAGTCCACAGTTTCAAGTCCCACTACCTGGCTAAGCTCCAGAAGACCCCTGATCCCACAACCATGTCTCCTCTCCTCCCTCACAAACCATGAGGATGACCAACAGATCTAAAGGAGCATCTTGAGGAGCAGTTGAAAAAAATTGTTAAATCCCTCCGTGCCGAGGGAGCAGTAGTAAATGTAGGGTCATACATGCAGTAGCAGTTGGCATAGTCAAAGCCAACTCTCCTCAGTTGCTAACTGAGAATGGGGGGCACTTAGATCTTTCAACCAAGAGGATGTGGGGTTACCTTCATAAAATTGGATTTAGTAAACGAAAAGGGACCAAAGCAGGGCGTAAAACGCCCAGTGACTTTCCCAACTTAAAATTTGCTTTTTTGACCAGAATTGCAAATGCTTGTGCGCAGGAGCTGGTCCGACCTCAACTGGTGATTAACATGAATGAAATAGGGGTCAATATGATCCCTGTATCAGAGTGAATGATGGAGGTCACAGGTGCAAGGCAAGTCCCTGTCACTAGACTGGAGGACAAAAGACAGATAACTGTGATGCTTGCCTGCACTCTAGAAGGCATAATGTTCCCCCCACAATTGATTTATAAGGACCGTAGCTCAGCATCACACCCTCTGCACCAGTTCCCCATTGAGTGGAACGTAAGCCACAGTGAGAATCACTGGGCAAATGTTGAAACCACCCTAGAATTTATTGAGAAAGTGCTGGTGCCACATGTAATGATTTAAAAAGAAAAACTGTCCCTACCTGATGAGCAAAAGGCTCTCCTAGTCCTTGATTTGTATAGAGCCCATACCACAAATGCAATCCTGAAGCAGCTGGAAGCTAATGGCATCATACCGGTATATGTACCGGCATCCTGCACCGATGCACTCCGGCACCTCGATGTTTCGGTCAACAAAACCTTTAAAGACTGCCTAAAGAAACAGTTCACAGCATGGTATGTGGGCTTAGTTTCTGACAGACTGGTTGCAGGCAATGGGGAAAATATGGCAGCAGACCTCCGGCTAACAAATCTAAAAGAGCACCATGCTCGCTGGCTTCAGAACAGCTTTGACCAACTTGCTGCTAGACACGACGACATCATCAGTGGATTTCAACAATCTGGTATTCAGCAAGTGAACAAGAACTGCCTTACTAAGGTAAGCTTACTGTATTTCATATTATTTTCAATAGAACAGGCACAGTGTAGTTAGTAATGCGTACCTCTTTCTTTTTAGGGTTTGCAGGCAGATGCGGCACAGAAGTAGAAGTACATGAAACAGTACGCTGATGCTGGATGCAGTCTCGATTGATGTCAGACTATCATTTTGTTTTTTTACACCTTTTTTGTTAGAACACTACCTTAACATTATAGTAATTTACTGTTATTCAATAAAGCGCTTCATTTTAAATGCATCAACGTTTTCAGTGCATAACTTAAGACTTGAAATATGAAACACATGGATGGTACCACAATAATTCGATTATAATCGCGTTCAGATTATTTTCGCTGATATTTTGATTAAGCTAATATAGTGAAAATATTAAGACTGCAAATATAATCTGCTATACAGTATGCAACCCTTGGCTTTCCAGGACAAGGGGTGATCTCCCAGGCTGTTGGACACTCGCAGGGTCAGTGCAAGAGATTGCAATGCCAGGGTGTTAGTAACAGAACATTTCCCAATAATAACTGAAGGTTCACATTCACAGAATTGTAAAGTATAACCACTGATCCATTTAATTCAGTGCTCCTGAGTATATTATTCATAACTGCATAGTTTTACGTAACCAGGGGAATTTCAGGTGCAAAATGTCCAATTCATAGTCATTTTGCTCCCTGGAGTGGAATTAAATGTCCAAAAGCTGTGGAGATTTTCTTTCAGAAGGTTTCAAAGTCCACAATTAATTTAGTGGCTGCAAGCAACCCAGAGGATACAAGACATATTATTCCGAATTTATTGTGGGGTCTCATAGCCAGTTACAGGGCTGTCATGGCCAAATACTGGGCTCTCCTAGCAAATTACATTTGTAGGACTGTCTTCACACTAAGGATTTACTTTTCACAATGGGACAGCAGGTCTTTTTTTTTCTCTTCAATCTGGCTAGGAACTAGGGCACCTGGCATGGGGGCCACTGAGGCATTTTGTCCATCAGATGACTGCCCTGAATACGTACAGTATGGTCACACAAACCTGTTACACAAGGGGCAGAACTGCCCATCATGGGAGTGTCCCACATGGGACCCGAAAAAGCCCCAGAGGGACTAGAAGTTTTACTAACCTTTACCCGACTTACAGCAGAAAACATTTTCCCACAGGGCTGCTACACATTCCCAGCAGGTCCCTAACCATTTCCCTCCTTAGGGGAACTTTTAACTTGCAGGTTTGACTTTTAGATGAGTTAGGAGGGGCAAGCACCATCTGTAGGAAACTGCAGTGTTGCAAGTCTTGCCACCTCACCCTCTCCCACACAGGACCCCACAGGGCTGAGGTTCCCAACCCAAATTAAACATACACATTCCCATTTTCTTCACCCTCCTGCTTTAACAGTCTCTAAAGCACAGATAAAGCACACTTCACCTCACAATTTACAGCAATCAGACTCTATAAATCGTTTCACCCTGGAACTCTTCCTCAGGAATGTTTTAGCTTGGGAGGGGATTCGCCACATGGGGGACACATCACATGACAGCGCAGTGATTAAATTGGAAATGTTTAGGCGGGATAATTCTCACATTTAGCTTTCTAGGTGTTGGAACGGTCATTTCAAGATGAGTGCACTCTCCTGTAGCACTAAGTGGAAAAAGATGACAGAGGCAGTGAAACTGTCATACAATTTTTTTAAGAGGTGGTGAAACTGAGTTCCTGTGGACTCCTGCCCAATTTAACCCCAGTGATGGCTTCTGTCATGATTACTGAGAAGTGACTTTAGTTAACATGTCTAGAAACAGGGACACTCAGAAGGAATGGCATGCCCTTTTTGCCTGGTAGGCAGCTTCCCTCCAACTTCCCAACTTCCAGCAGCTCTCTAGCTATCAGAAGCTGGACCTTCTCCTTTGAAATCATGAGGCAGATCAGCTGATCCAGTGCTCCAAGGGGCTACAGATGTTAACTCTTTCAGTCCAGTAGACCTATACGGAAGCCAGGGGCTACACTTAAAAAAAGTAACAGAGTAATGAAACATTAACAATAGTGTGGGTTACAGTGGACTAACACATTTATCACCACATAAGCGGGTAACATCTTCATGACTAACTTGTTGCAACTTGCTCTACCACTCATGAGTAATGAGTCTTACCACTCAATAGTGGAATTAAATGTGCCATTCTGCTGCAACCCAAGGTATAAATATTCCCTAAGCAATGTTAATTTAAAACACTTGGACATAACTTATTAGAGAGGCAGTGTATAGGGAAAGCAGTATATGGGATCTGTGAAAGGATGCTAGAAGAGAAGAAATATACAAATCGTTTGTTTATTGTGCATCACTCTGAGTGTTCTAAACTGACATTGCTGAGAGGTCTGACAAGGTGCCTGGTTGACATTATGACTGCAGTACACTGTGGAGTCCCAAGGAACACCAAACACCTGTCTTAACTTTGTCATTCTCGGCCTAAGCTGGATCAGATGTACACGCCTTTTTAAAAGGCAACTGTCTGTTGTGGTGAAGCCTTGTCCTCTGCCTTCTGGGAAAAATATTTGAAAGAATAGTCTACGATCAGCTGCAATGCTACCTGGAACAGCACCTACTCCTCTCTAAGGTCCAGCATGGTTTTCGGAAAGATCATGGCGTGGACACTGCCCTAGTCAGATTAACAACCAACATACTCAATGCCATGGACCAGGGCACCCCTACGGGAGCGCTATTCATCGACCTCTCCAAGGCCTTTGACATGGTCAGTCATACGCTGCTCCTCGCAAAGCTTCAAGGGCTTGGCTTGGATCAGCTCTCTCTCTCCTGGGCCACTAGCTACCTGACTAACAGAACTCAGACAGTATGCTGGCAAGGCGCCCACTCAAACCCCAGACCGGTGATCACTGGGGTATCCCAGGGCTCCATACTAGGACCCCTGCTGTTCTCCCTGTTTGTGAACGATATAGCTGAGGTGTGTGCACCCTGCAATCTACTGCTCTACGCTGATGATACTGTAATCTATCACAGTGACCCCCAATCCTCTGTTATTGCAACTGAACTTCAAGCCTGCCTGGCAAAACTCGAAACATGGTTAACTGCCAACCACCTCAAGCTAATTGAGGACAAGACAAAAGCTGTCCTCTTCGGGACCCGACAACTGGGTAAGGACCATAGTGGTCTTCTCCCTATAACATCAGCTCAAGGAATGCGTGTTGAGGTCACTGACCAATTTAAGTATCTTGGGGTTACCCTTGACCAGGAGCTAACCTTCAAACCCCACATAGATGTCCTAACTAAATCTATCCACCAGAGACTAGGCTTGCTATACCGCCTCAGGAACTCCTCTCTGGAGAGGCACGTAGAACCATTGCTAACTGCAACCTCCTCCCTCTTTGTTATGCAGGTTCTCCATTATTACAGTCCCTCAGAAAGACTAAGCTAACCAATCTCTCCACCCTCTACCACCGCATTGCTGGCTTGCAGCCCACTCCTCCCTAGGCGGCACCACTGCGAAGCTCTTAAGGACCTAAACTGGCCGACACTCAAGCTTAAACTATCCTTTTCCCCTGCCTGCCTTTCCTACAAACACCTCTCCACACACCATCCACCTCACCTTAGCGACCTGCTTACCCCTAAAGTCCGCGTCCACAACCTCCGGTCTACCTCAAGTCAACTCTTGAACATACCCCGCATCCGCACCAATCAAGGAAAACGCTCCTTCCAGTTCACCGCCCCTCATTTCTGGAACTCGCTCCCCTCTTCTCTGCTTGACAAGCCCTCCTTCTCCTCTTTCAAGGCCGGTCTCAAAGTCTACCTCCTGGAACTGAGCCACTGCTGCTGTAAGCGCTAGATAAAATCCCTACCCCTCATGACCTAATGTGGCTATCTACGAATCCTTGGCGCCCCGTGTACCAACTAACCTCTATTAACTGTATACTCTTTACAAACTGTGTTATGTTTTTCTTTTTGAATGACCCATGGACTTTTGTTTTTCCCCCTGGACAATGCAATTTTCTCTGAATGCTGTTACTTGCTACATGCTCTCTGTCTCTGCCTTACAGTTACACAACCTCCTGTACAAACTGTATATATATTTTTTTCTTGAAGCTGTATGCTGTACCTTATATACAAATTGTATATATATTTTCCAAGCTATATACTGTACCTAATGTAAAGTTGGTGGTGTATTCACCCCGGGTCGCCCCTGAAAAAGGGACCTTTGATCTCCGTGGGCTTACCTGGTAAACAAAATCTAAATAAATAAATAAATTTGCACACCATGATGCCTTGCTCTGGTAATGAGACTTGAGAGTATGTGTATGATTTGGAGAGATGCACAAAACCCACACCATTGTATATTCTCTAGTTATGCAGCATATTTTTTAGTCACTGAAACATTCTAAGTGTAGATAAATCATTAACCTCACTCTGGCCCTTTATCCTCACTTTAAACGAGTCATAAATTAACTCTTAACCAATAAGACAAAAGTTTCAGCAGTGCCTGATGGCATCATATTGGCCTTTGCTACACTCAAAACAGCAGTAAAATCAAAAAGAAACAATTAAAGCTTCATAAAACACTCTAATTTAAAATGTTAACAGTTTATAATGCATAGTATAAATTAGATGCACAATGGCCTAATTCAGAATAGATCATTTGTTGTCACTTGGAGGGGGGCAGGATTTACATAACTTACTCATGGCTTTGCCGCTGTGGGTTATTGTCCTACTCCCTCACATGTGAAGATAAATGGCATATTCTAATTCAGCCCAGTGTGTATTATATGCATATTCGCTCTAGAGCTTTAAAGACGCTGAGCAGTAGTTTAATAATAATGACCTATTTAAGGTGCTGCTATATACAGTATGTTCTTTTCTCCTCATTTATATATAAATAATGGAAAACAATTTTAACCCCCTCACCCCAATTTTGAGCACTGATATTAGACTTTATATTACTAATGTTGTTTTGTGTAGTGCTACATCAGAAATGCTACTGAAGGCTGATACTTATATTTTATTCATTGTTTTTTTTTAACAGAAATAGTGTACTCAATAAAATGTCAATATAAAAACAGAGACAAAATTTACATTTTTTCTTAATAAAACTACTTAAGATATGTAATGTGATGAATTCAGCAACTGTTCCCTTTCTTCTAGTTCTTTGTCTATAACAAAGAAATGTTCTTTTTAATAAAAAGAAATTTGAAAAAAAAAAACTACTTACTATCTGTTCTAGATGGGCACATTATTTTTTTCTGAAATAGGCATGAAGGAAATGGAAACTGAGTTATTGTAGAGCCACAGTGTATAACAGTACCTGATATGACATGCCAATAAAAAAAAATAGTGAGAAAAGCAAAAAATAAAACAAATTAAAATATAAAATTGTTTTAGTATGGACAGAATGTACTGTGAATATTATATCCTGGCAGGTTTTCTCCAGAAGAGGAGCACACTAAGGTTATGCCACTACCTCTCCAGGAGGTCGCAACGCGCCTCTATTAGTGGAGCGCTCTCATTCCCCCATAGAGGTGGCTAGTGGGGTCCCACAAAGATCCATGCTGCCTAATACTATACTCCCTATTTGTCAATAACCTACTACACATTAACCCTGGCTGTTTGAAAATCATGTATGCGGATGATCTAATCCTGCACCGTAGCGACCTCAGTCTTCACTCCCTGTCTCTCCCTTTCTCACGATTTCATAATAATGCATAATTGGTTTTCAGCAAACAGACTATTGGTTAACACAAAGAAAACCAAAACCATGCTATTTGGGTCTAGACAGAGGCTCTCCATAATACCTGCACCAATGGTCAACTCTCTCTCTCTCTCTCTCTCTCTCTCTCTCTGCCCCTGACGATACACTCCTCGAGCATGTCACGAGTTATAAATACTGGGAGTCACATTGGACCCTTCCCTCACTTTCAGTGAACACATAGGAACCATGATCAAGAGAGTTCACCAGCAGATAAGGGCTTGCTACCACCTGAAACACTTTCTTACTCCTGAGGCATGACTGCCAATTGGTCAAGGCATGATGCTGCCTCTCCTGGAGTACTGCTCTCCTGTCATCTCCCAGCTGTCAGCTAGGGAATTCACCCAACTAAACACCGCCTACAACTGCATCTGTTGTTTTATTCTCTCTGCCCCCCCCCAAAAAAAAACATTACTGCTCTCTGTATGCCTCCCTAACTTGGTTATCACCCCAGACTTGACACAACCTCAACTTGGGTACCCTTGTTCATAAAATCCCTTGTGGCTGGTGCTACCTCCCTCATAGGCAGGTTTCTCTGCATCAAGGAATGCACAAGGGTGGCACTATGTCTGAAGAGCGTTGTTAATAACAGTGCTGACTATAACAGCACTGTACTGACAGTACTCCCCAATACAGCAGCACTACTGAATGCCACCAGGAAACACAGTGTGAATGGTAGCAGACGGATGACCGCTACCATTCTGCAATAAATAGCAATCCATCTCTCTTTTCTTCTGGGGGGCTCCACCCCCCCCCACACAGCCCAATGTGGGGGGCTCAGCCCCTGCACCCCCACATACTTAGAGATCGGAGCTCCAAGGGAGAGCAGATCACAGGGAAAAGCTAAATTTGTGGGGCCATGGAATTACTGCTTCCATGGCACCTTGTAAAAAATAGAAGTGTTCCAGATGTGAAAAATGTTGAGGAGAGACCACGATTAGAACCCTAGTCTCCTAGCAAGTACATATTAAGCTGCTGCCTTAACCCACTCTGCCACAGGAGCAGCTCAGCCAGTGACTGCACTTTCCTCCTTCTTTTCCTCCTCCTCCTCCTCTAAGCGGGTGAATAGCGACAGGGGTCTTGTTAGTCACTGGATGCTATTCTACCCTTGTTGCTATTCCCAACATGCGCAGTTCCTGCAGAGTGGTTTATACCGTGCTGTTCAGGAAGTGCTCTTGTAACCTGGTAGGCACAAGGGCGATGAGGTCCTCATCTCAACAACTACTAATTGTCTCTCGCTCCAACACTAACATGGGCCAGAGGGCATTCTCTGTTGCAGATCCCAAGCTCTGGAATAGTCTTCCCTCCTCTTTCCTCACCATAGGCTCTACTCAGGCCTTAGAATTGAGCTTATTAAGAGCTCTGGTCAAAATCTGTCTGTAGCTATACTCTATAATTACTTTGGCACCTGCAATTGTACTCCAAAATTTCTCCAGTGCCTCTAACTGCATCTCCTACCCCTGGCAATAACACCATCTACCACCGCTTGCCTGCCCTTGGGTGCTATAATTAGCCCCAGTAACATAGAAACATACAAATTGTCAGCAGATAAAGACTGCCTGGCCCATCTAGTCTTCCCGTAAACCCTTGTACTGGGTTAGTGCTTCCGACCCACCTGCTGCTATACCTCTATAGTTTCCCTTATGCCTGTCCCAAGCATGTTTGAATCCATCCACAGTGCTCGCTCTCACCACCTCCTGAGGCAGACCATTCAATGTGTCCACCATCCTCTCTGTGAAGAAAAACTTCTTCACATTCCCTCCTAACCTCCCACCTTCCAATTTCATGTCATGCCCCTCGTTCTTGTGCTCCTCCTGTATTGGAAAATGTCTCCCCCCTGCACCTTGTTTATACCCTTGAGGTACTTAAATGTTTCTATCATGTCCCCTCTTTCCCTCCTCTCTTCCAGCGAGTACATATTGAGGTCCCTTAATCTCTCCTCATAAGTCTTGTGTTGCAAGCCCTGTATTGTGTTGCAGGTCCACAATAAACCACTCCTAAGAGGTGTACCGCAAGGCTCTATCCTGGGCCCCATCCTCTTTGCCATTTATATCAATAACATTGACTCCAACCTCTCTCAATCTAACATTCACCTTTTTGCAGATGATACTGTACTATATGTCAGTAATCCCTCACCATCAAAAGCCTGTGAACTTTTACAGTCAGAATTCTCCATCCTACAGCACAACCTGTTGGAAAAAAAATGACTTCTAAATGCCAAAAAAACAAAAGCCATGTTCTTTGCCACCAAGAGTTGCTCTTCCACTATCCCATCATTCACCACCCCACAATTATCCACCATCCTTGGAAAATCTGGAATTTGTGGACAAATTCAAATATCTTGAGTCTGGATTGACAACAAGCTTGACTACTCTGTCCACGTTGAAGAGCTCCTGAAAAAGCTGAGACAAAGACTTGGCTTATTCTACAGAATAAAACACTACCTTACCAGAGACTCCAAACAAAGATTAATCCTGGCATCATTCCTATCCCTCATTGACTATGCTGACTTCCTCTACGGCCACTGCTCCCTCTCCCTCTTAAATAAACTAGACACCCTGTATCATAGAGCCATTAGATTTATTACAGACCTTCCCTCCAGCACCCATCATTGCTCTCTTTACAATGCAGTCAATTGGATATCCCTACAGCACAGAAGAAAAAGAATGCTGCTATCTGGATCTTTAAAGCTTTGTCAGACAAACTCCCTCCCATCTCAGACTGTTTCACCGAATCACATCCAGAGCCATACACCTAAGGATCAATAAGCTCATTATGCTAAAGATTCCCAACACCTGCACCGGTTTGGGAGGGCTGCTATCAGCTATTCCTAGCATTTATCTGGAACTCACTCCAAAATCTATGAATCTGAATACCCTCTTACCCTTATTATCCTTCAAAGATTATACACCACCCTATTCCCAGAACTATGCAACTGCTTCCATAAGGCCTAGTCTCCCTCCTTCCCCCAACCCTTCCTTCTGTAATCCACTATGTTAGTTTCCATTCTTCTACCTTGTCAGTTATCCCACTTCGTACAAAAAAGCCTACAGAAGCCCTACTATCTGAACATTAATCCTCCTATATTGATTGTCCTCTTCATTTTTACAGGTTTTAAGTTATTGTTACTGTGCCTTGTATATCTGTAAATATTTGTATATATCTCTCACCTAAATGATTGTACTTGTGTTATTTTATTTTCATGTCTTTGTACAAAACTTGTATCCTTTCTTTGTATGACCACTCAGGTCCATCTTGTAAATGAGCTACACTCAATGATGCTCGCCTGAATAAATAAAGATTTTGATTTGATTTGATTTGAAGTCCAGTACCATCTTAGTTGCCCTTCTCTGGACTGTCTCCAGCCTGTTAATATCCTTACAAAGGTATGGCCTCCAGAACTGCACACAGTACTCCATGTGAGGCCTGACCATGGTTTCATATAATGGCATCACTACCTCCCTCCTTCTGCTGGTGATACCCCTGCCTATGCACTCAGTATGCCACTGGCCCGCCCAGCAGCCTTAGCACTCTGTTTTGACATTTTCAGGTCATCAGAAATAATAACCCCCAGGTCCCTTTCCTCCTTTGTGACTGTCAGCAACTCCTCACCCCATCTTGCATGTGCAATGGTTAACCTATCGCTGTTACTGTAAAAAAGCTCCAGGATATCTAGTGGAGTTTCTGGAGGAATGGAATGCTAAGGTAAGGTTTGAGATCTGAAGAGGAAGTAAAATTTAGGGTACCCCTTATGAGAACAGTGAAGGGCCAACATTGTTATCTATATGAAGGTCCAAAATTGTGGAATTTATTACCAGGCCATCAGAGGTCAACTTCAAATAAAATATCTTGGAATGAAATAAAATCATGGCTTGTAAAGGAAGCAATGTCTTTAAAGATCTGCTGCACTTGAGATGTTTACATATATGGTTTATTGTTGTAATTATTATCTGGTTTTTCTTTTTTTTTCTTTGTTTTCTTTGGTTGTATATGTACTATGTTTTTATGTATGTATAGTGTTTGTATCTGTATGTATTTAAAAATGAAACTGATATTTCTTCTGTACAGTAGGACCCCGTTGTAAATTAGCTGATGCTAAACTGGGTTTTATCCTATTTCTGATATCAGAAATAAACTTTTTACTACTACTACTACTACTACATCTTGTAGCCTTCCCCAGGGTTTCTGTGTCCCAGGTGCATAATTTTGCACTTTTTTGAATTAAAATTCAGTTGCCAGTCCTCAGACCATTTTTCAAGCTTCTCCAGGTCCCTCCTCATTTTCTCCACCCCCTCTGGGGTATCCACTCTGTTACAGATCTTGGAGTCATCTGCAAACAGGCAGACCTTTCCCTCCTGCCCTTCTGCAATGTCGCTAATGAAGACATTGAACAGGGCTGGCCCCGGGACCGATCCCTGAGGCACCCCACTGGTCATCCCCCTCTCCCCAGACTGCACCCCATTTATCACCATCCTCTGCCTCCTGTCTGTTAGCCAGTTTCTAACCTAGTTTACCACCCTGTCCCCCATGCCGAGCCTACCCAGCTTGTTTATCAGCCTCCTATGTGGGACGTTGTCAAAGGCTTTGCTGAAATCAAGGTAAGCGATGTCCACTGCCCCACCCTGATTTACTTCATTTGTCACCCAGTCAAAGAAATCAACCAGATTTGTCTGACATGACCTCCCCACTGTGAATCTGTGTTGCCTATGGTCCTGGGCTCTGATGACATCTAGATGCCTCACTATCCTTTCTTTAAGCAATGTCTCCATGACCTTCCCCACTACTGAGCTGAGGCTGACTGGCCTATAGTCCCCTGCCTCCTCCCTGCTGCCGGATTTGTGTAGAGGGATCACATGTGCCCACCTCCAAGCCTCTGGTACCACCTCTGTGTTGAATGACTTGGTGAACATGGCTGCCAGAGGTTCTGCTATCTCCCTTCGCAATTCTCTTAATATCCTTGGGTGTATGCCATCTGGTCCTATCGCTTTGTCCACCTTCAATTTAGTGAGCTCCTGCAGGACTCTTTCCCCTGTAAATGGACTATTGTCCACCTCTTCACCCCTTTAGCAACTGCTGTACTGCTGTGGCCCCTGCCCCTTCCCCAATTCTGTGAATACTAAACAGAAATATTTATTCAGTATTTCTGCCTTTTCCATGTCACCTTCTTTGCATTCCCCTCCCTCTCCCTTGAGCTTTGCAATCCCCCCTTTTTTTCCTCCTTTCACTGATGTACCTGAAGAATGCCTTGTCCCCTTTCTTAGCTGACTGAGCTTAACCTTCCTCAGTCCGTGCCTTTGCTCTCCTTGCTGCTTTTCCCAATTCCCTTAGATAATCTAGGTACTCCTCCCTGTCCTCCTTCTCCCTTTGGGTCTCCTTATATTTCCTGAACCCTTTCCTTTTTGTCCTGACCTTTACCGCCACCTCTCTCAAGAACCACAGTGACTTTCTCCACTTGCCTTTGGATACCAATCTGATGCATTAGTTTATTACTTCCAGTAAGGCTTCCTTTAGATGCTTCCACTGTTTTTCCACTTCCCCTCCTGCCCCCATTCTCTCCAGGACTCTTTTGATACCCCATTTCAGTGAAGTCAGCATTTTTGAAATCCAAAACCTTTGTCCTAATATACCCTTATGTGTGTGTATACATGTATGTGTGTGTGTGTATATATGTATGTGTGTGTATGTATATATATATATATCCCCTATGGTATGCGGTATGCTGACCACACAGCGGAACCTCAAGGGCGAAGACCATCACAGCGACAGGATTCAGGCAAATACCTCGGATCGCTGTGATGGTCTCTGCTGGCACTGGGACTGGATCGCCTGATGTTTCACCCCCTCCCCTGAGACAACTCCGACTCAGAGTTGTATCATTAGAGACCGGGGGGTTCAGGGTCATAGCCACCCGATAGAAACTCTGAGACATCCCGACAGTGCAATGTCGACACTTGGCATTGCGGCTGTGCTGCCGGGGATGTCAGTGAGGCAGATGTCGCCTCGCTATAGTAAAACCATGTCCTATATATGTCCTAGCAAACAGGCAAGAAGGAGGGATGGAGAAACAATGGGGAAATCTCAAAACTGCCATCACAGAGGCAACAAACCCTTGTGTGAAGCAAATAAACAAATCAAAATGAAAGAGAAAAACACTATGGTTCTCAAAAGAAGTGGCAGGAAAGGTTAGGGAGAAAAAGATAGCATGCAGGAAATATAAGGAAACACAGAAGGAGCAGAACAGAGAACTGTACCAGTTAAAGCGAATGGAAGTGGGGAAGGCAGTCAGAATAGCAAAGGCCCAAACCGAGGAAAAGATAGCCAACTCGGTTAAGAAGGGGGATAAAACCTTTTATGGCTACATTAGGGAGCGAAGAAAGACCAAGGGAGGGATAGTGAGGCTTAATAAAGGGGAGGGTGGGTAGGCAGAGAGTGACAGTGAAAAAGCAGGGATACTGAATTAATATTTCTACTCAGTATTCACAAAAGAAGAGGAGGGGGAGGTACTTAATCCAATCAATAGAAGCACTCTGGATAGGGATGTCGATACCAGTCCTTTCACAGAAGAAAGGGTTATGAAATAACTCCTAAAACTGAAGGTAGACAAAGCAATGGGTCCTGACGGGGATTCACCCCAGAATTTTAAAAGAACTAAGGGGAGAACTAGTGACACCACTAACTACCCTTTTTAACAAATCATGGGAGGATGGTGTGGTACCTAAGGACTGGAGGAGGGCAGATGTGATTCCCCTTCACAAAAGTGGGAGCAAAGTAGAGGCAGAAAACTACAGACCTGTTAGCTTGACCTCGGTGGTAGGGAAATGATGGAATCATTTCTGAAAGAAAGAATTGTTGAGTACCTAGAGGCCTAGAGGCCAGTAGGGCCCTGGACCCAAGGCAGCATGGATTCACAGTGGGAAGGTCACATCAGACAAATCTTTTTTTTATTTTTTTTTCCAAACTCTATTTATCGCCCACCACTACTGAACTGTCTCCAGTGGCCTCCCTGCTGCACTCTCTACCTCCTTGCGTTGCTCGGTATCCTCTCCGCTCTTCTCCAGCACTGGGCATCCCCCAGGTCTGCCCTCCAGGGAAGGGTCACCCCAGCCCAGGGCACTCTATCAATTAGTTTTGAGCCACTGGGCTGGAGAGGGGGAGGAAGCAGAGGGGACTGGGCCCGACCCCAGGAGTGTGGATGGCGTGGGGAGGCACCATTGCCTATCAGCGGTGGAGGGGGGGTTTCTTTGGTTTTCTCCCCTGTGTAGCCCGGCTGCCAAGGCAACACACGCTGTGACGCTCGTTCGGCTACCCCCCAGCCTCCGCCAGAGATTGCTAGTTGAGCATTCGCCACCCCAGTCCTCCCCAAGGAAGAGAGAGCAGTGCTCTGGATGCTCAGTCTCTTTCCCCCACTGCTGACCCCTGGCTGCCCGGGTCCGTTCCTGAACCCAGGTTGCTGGCGCGACACAAGGTGAGACATCCGGTGCCTCAACCCTCTGCGCCACCAGGCCGGTCTCAATGTCAGACAAATCTAATAGATTTCTTTGACTGGGTGACCAAAGTAGTAGACCAGGGAGAGGCTGTGGACATGGCCTACCTAGACTTTAGCAAGGCTTTTGACACAGTCCCACACAAAAGATTAACAAACAAATTAGCCAGCCTGGGAGTGGGTCCCAGGATGGTAGCCTGGGTAAAAAGTTGGCTGGACAACAGGACACAGAGGGCAATAGTAAACGGAGTCCATGCCAAAGAAAAGGGGGTTACTAGCAGGGTACCACAGGATTACGTACTGGGTCCAGCCCTTTTTAATGTCTGTATAAGTGACATTGCGGAGGGACTGGAAGGAAAAGTATGCCTCTTTGCAGATGACGCAAAGATCTGCAACAGGGTTGATACACAAGAGGGGTGAAAAGGATGAGGAGGGACTTGGCAAAGTTGGAGGAATGGTCAAAAGTATGGTGGCTTAGATTCAATGCAAAGAAGTGCAAAGTAATGCACCTGGGAAACAAAAACCCAGGGGAAGAGTATACAGTGCAGGGGGGGGTATTAACAACAACAAAAATGGAACGGGACCTGGGGGCAGTCATATCAGATTACCTAAAGATAAGCAAACAATATGAGAAGGCAGTAAGGAGGGCTGGGGGGGATACTGGGATGTATAGGGAGAGGCATCACCAGTAGAAAACAGGAAGTTGTTATCGTTCTGTACAGGCAGTTAGTGAGACCCCCATCTGGAGTACTGCATGTAGTTCTGGAGACCCCATCTCTGCAAAGACATAGATAGGATGGAGGCAGTCCTGAGGAGGGCAACTAAAATGGTGCAGAGTCTGCAACAGAAGCCATACAAAGAGAGACTAAAAGGAGCTTAATATGTATACCACTGAGGAAAGGAGGGAGAGGGGGGAGATGGTAGAAACTTTCAAGTACCTTAAGGGACTCAACAAAGTCCAAGAGGGTAGTATCTTTCAGAAAAAGATATGTACAAGAACAAGAGGACACAATTTGAAGATAGCAGGGGTACAGCTCATGGGCAATGTGAGGAAGTATTTTTTGACAGAGAGGGTGGTGGATGCATGGAACTGCCTTCCTGAGGAGGTTGTGGGATTAAAAACAGTGGGGGAATTCAAGAATGCATGGGACAGACATAAGGCAATTCTTGTGGGGGGGTAGGAAGAAGTAGGCTGTTGGTTAACTAGGATCTGCAGCTTATCCAATAGTTAGGTAAATGGGCAGACTAGGTGGGCCAAGCGGTCCTTATCTGCCGTCAAAGTCTATGTTTCTATGTTTAACATGACTTCAGTGAGTTTCTGTCCCTATGCTGAACCACACAATGTTGTGATCACTGGATCCCAGTTGCCCTTCTACCTGGACATCTGCGATTTGATCCCTGTTTGTCATTACTAGATCTAGAATTGCCCTGTCTCTGGTGGGATCAAGCACAAGCTGCCTGAGTCCAGCCTCCTGGAATGAATCAAGGATGCCTGTGCTTCTGGCTGAAGTAGCTACACTGGTATTCCAATCCACATCTGAAATATTGAAATCCCCTATCAGTAGAATTTCACCTTTCATTGCCATCTCATGTATTTCCTCCACTAGCTCCCTGTCCAGTTCCTCTCCCTGTCCTGGAAGCCTGTATATCACCGCTGTGTATATTGCTGTGCCATTTCCAGGTTGAAGGGTGACTCACAGTGCCTTGGCCTCCCCCTGCCTACCCTGTTCCTGTGTTGCCATTATACCCTCTCTGACATACAGGGCTACTCCCCCTCCCTTTTTGCCCTCCCTATCCCTCCTGAATAGAACATATCCTAGTACATTTGTTTCCCACTCATGATTAGCTGTGTACCAGGTTTCAGTTATTGCTACTATGTCCAGGTCTCCTTTAGTTATTAAGGCCTCCATGTCTGGGACTTTATTTCCCAGGCTGCGTGCATTTGTCAACATGACCTTTCAAGTTTTAATGCCTGACTTCTCTCTCTCTCTCTTTTCATGTTTTTGGTCCCCTGCATCTTCCCCCCTTTCCTGATATTTTTCTCTTGTGTTCCTGATTCCTTTCCTACTCCATTTCTGCCCGACTCCAATGACCTTGATATCAACTCCTCTTGCTGCTCAATTTTTCTGCTTTCTCTACCATGTGGGGGTGGGCTGCTTGAGTATCCCTGCTCCTGTTGCCCCCCCCCCCCGGCTAGTTTAAACGCTCATCAGCAAAGCATTTAAACCATCCGTTGAGGACTTCCTTCCCCTTGCTGGAGAGATGCAGTCTGTTCCCTCTGTATGGGGCTGCATCACTCCAGGTGGGTCCCCAGTGATGCCATACCCCTTCTCATTGCACCAGCCTTTCAACCATGTGTTGAAGTTACCAATGCAGAGATTCCTTCCCCCCCCCCCTGTCGTGGACTGGCAGCAACTCCGAAAGTGTCACAGAGCTTGCTACCTTCCCCAGGCACCCTCCCAACACTGTAAAGTCCTCCTTCACCTGCTCTAAGCTTGCCTTATCCTTGAATAGGTCATTTGTCCCCAAGTGAATACTTGACCTCCAGACCTCTCCTCCTTGCCACAGCTTCAGTGATTCTCTGGATGCGCTTCCCCTCCTTCCGAGCTGTGCCTTCTGGAAGGCACTTTACCTGCCTTTCCTCTCTACTATCTGTGCTCATATCCATTCCCCGGACAATTGAGTTCCCCAACAGCAGTAACTTCTTCTTCCTATGGGTTTCTGTTACTCCCACCACTGGGTCTCCCTGCTGGAGGACCCTCACCTCCTCCCTGGTCTCAGCCTCGGGTTCCTTTGCAGGGCTGTCTCGTTCATCCAACACTGTGTAGGGGTTCATGAGCTGGACTGGATGGGGGATATGTCTCTGCTCCCCTTCCCTAAATCTTCCTGAGCCCACCGTAATCCATCCTGCCATCTGCCTGGGTGGCCACTGTGGCATTGGCTGGGGAGCTGGTGTCCTCTGGGTGGGGGCGAAGGTCCCCAGTATTCCTGCCAGCTCGGCCCAGAGACTGGCTGCCTCTGCCCTCAGCCCAGAGAGGTGCCTGCAAATGGGGCAGCACCACAGTAACCAGAATGTTTTTCTGAAAACTGCTGCACCACAGCCAGAGCACTGCACCACTCCCTGCATCATCCTGTGCTTGCTGATATTCCTCCCCTCCTAACCCATTTTTTTTTCTTCTCCTTCTGTCCCTGCTTCTGTAAGAAACTTACAGCTTCTCTCTTCTCCTCTTGTATGTGCCCTTGTGGACCTAGTTGCTAGCTACACCATTTGTAATTCTGTCTATATAGCAGCTGGGCTATTACTTGTGCTGTTTTAATTTTTTTATCTATTTATTTATTTATTTGGTCTAGAATTACAATACCTTTGAGCCAGGGCTCTTTTACAAAGGTTCCATGTCAGGTTACAATTCAAATCATAAGACATGTAAGTCAGATTACAAATTCAATACATAGGACAAGGTAACAAAAGTGTAAGCTAAACAGAGTTACAAAGCATCTGAGAAACAAAACAGGTTTTGGAGGCTAGGTTACAAGGAGATAGTGGATGAGGTGCAGAGAGGACAGAGGACAACAAAGAGGAAGAGTAGAGGGGGTGGAGAACTATAGAGGAGGCCAGGCCACACCTACTTAAAGACACAGAAACAGTTAGGCAGCACACTTGTGCTGTGGTGCCTAACTGTTCCTGTGTCTTTAAGTAGGTGTGGCCTGACCTTCCACTATAAAGGCAGAGCACCCCGGGGGGGTTGAGGAACGGGGGTGGGTTGGGTGATTGTTTCTTTGGTACTTGGTGTCTACAAAAAACAATCAAATTAAAGTTACACTAAGTAAAGACAACCCCAAAAACAGAGAACCAAAACATTGACTTCTACTTACTATTTCAGGCACCTGAATTAAGAATTCAATTCAATGTACTCAGTAAATCACCTCCTTGCTGTAGAGTAGCTGGTAGCTGCTCTCTCTCTCTCAGCTTTTGCAGCAAACAGAATCCACAGACAACTACTGTTTGTAATCCACAGTCCCTCAAGCTTTCTTCAGCTCCTTCCCTTATCAGACACCTCTTTCACAGAGTTTCAGTAACAGGTCTAGTCACAAATGACAGCAAATAGTCTCCCAGCTAGATTATTTCCCTGGCAAATTAAAGTTACACTAAATAAAGACAACCCCAAAAACAGAGAACTGGGGAGCAGATTCCAAGACAGCTTAGGCCACGTAAACTGAGTTATGCCAAACCCCATGGTGTAACCCGCAACTTGCACCATGTGATACACAATGTGTGATTCCCAAAGGCGACCTGCACCATGCTGTATGTGGGTTGTGCCAACTGTGGGTTACGCCACCCACTATGCCGCAACCTGCAACGCCACGGTACAAGGGTGGGTTGCAGCATAAACTATGCCCTATTCCACAAGGGTGGCTGTAAATGCCTGCCATAACCCACCTATGCAATTTCAGGAGCCGTAATGGCACAGCAGAGTTAGGACATCTTGAAGATGCTCTAAGGGGCATCTGTCATGGGCATCAGTCATGCCCACTCCTCAGCACCGCAGCAAAGACCCTGCTGTGCTCCCCGTGCCCCCACAAACATGTCCATGCCCCCACCCCCCTGACCATCAGGGACTCCCGGGGGTCCATTGTCTAATGTGCCCCCCAGACTCCTGTGTCTCCTGTCCAGCCCCCCCATGCCCCCAATGCCTGCCGTGGTGTTCCAGGGTGGGGGCTGGGGATGTGCAGTGGCCATGACTTGCAGCATGCAGGGCTATTACGCCATGCCCGTGGTGGTAGCTGATGTATGCTGCAAGTCGCAGGTCATGAGTGCCGGGACCCTGCCACTCTCAGAATATGGCAGAGGGTCCCCAGCATAGCAGTGACTGTCGCAACTCGCATACGCCTGCGAGTTGTCACAGTTGTTCTGGATTCAGCAACACTGACTTCTATTTACTATTTCAGGCCCCTGAATTAAGAATTCAATCCAATGTACTCAATAAATCATCTCCTTGCTGTAGGGTAGCTGGTAGCTGCTCTCTCTCTCAACTCTTACAGCACTTTTCCCCATGGTACCTTACGATGACTTGTGGCTTATATTATTATACAGCTGTTACCTGATATTACATTCTATCATATTGTTGTATTTAACCTATTCAAGTCCTTGGTCATTTTTTGTGTATGCATTTAAAACTGTCATGTCCTAGTACTATTCACTTGATGTATATATGCCTTCTGAATCTTTGTATTGTGCCATCTTTATGGCCCTGGTCATGCCTAGAAACAGTCCATGGGACCAGTGTACCCACCTGGTTAACACATAAATAAATAAATAAGGGAAATTGTTTAACCAGGAAAGGCACGCTAAGCAGGAGCTTGTTTCCAGGTGCGACCTGGGAGCACAAGGAAGTTAAATGACTTGCTCAGGGTCACACAGTATGCAACTGGAAGCTGTGGGATTTAAACCCAGGTCTGGTCTGCTGGATGTCGCCAGATTTGTAGCTCAGAACCTTAGACCACTGCGCTATACTGTCTCCCTAAATAAATTATTTCTCTGAGGAAAAAATACTCGAAACAAAAGCAAGAGTTTTATTTAACAAACTGGGTACCAAGATTTTCAGCAAGGCCTTGATTTGTTGCTGTCCCAGCACCCCACCCCCAAAACCACAACCCTGATTAGGCTTTTAACTCCTAAAAATAATTTTTTAATTACCTCTCTGTGGTTGTGTTTTGGAGGGTGGGGCGCTGGGAGGACAGGTGTTGTCCCTTAAAGGAAAACATAAAAAAAAAACCTCTAAAGCCATCCACCCCCCATTAGGCTTTTAAGACTAAAATATTTTTTTGCAAACCTGCTTGCTCTAAAAATGCATGTGTGTATATGTGCCTGAATATAAACACAGAAGGTGCTTTGTGGTGTTAATTCCCATGTACAGCATTGCTCCACGCCATTAACTACGCTACATTTTACAAGTGAGTGGCATGGAGCCACGCTATGCGTAAGAAATGGCATTATACAGCACCACCCATGTTTATATTCAGGTGGAGGATCATCTTCAAGGTGGGCTTGCTCACCTAAAAGGCTTTATATGGCCTGGGCCCTGATTAACTATCTGACTTCCTAACTCCAGCCATCTCAGTACGCTCCCTCTGGTCCTCCACCAAGGGCCTCCTGGTGATTTTGAGGGCCAGGCTGAAAACCTCGGGGGATTGCTCCTTCGAGGTGGCCAGCCTGGAACTCTGAAATTCGCTGCCAAGATCTTTAAGGGAGGCCCCAATGGTGGAGGTAGTCAAAGGGGGGCCTGAAGACCTATTTTTTTAAGAAGGCATTTTATGATAATTATTGCTATTTATATATGGTTTTACAGTAATAAATTGAATATTGTTTTTGTACTGCCTAACCTTGTCCTAATTGTAATGGCACCCAGAGCCTCTGGGATTGGGTGCCAAAATACAAATAAATATTGCTTACTACTTACTTATTTATTTACTTATACAGATAGACAAATGCATTATTAGAACAAGCAGGTTAGCAAAAAATGATTCTGTAGTCTTAAAAGCCTAATGGGCAGATGCCTTTGGGGTGGGGGAGGGTTGCACAAATAAGTTTTTTCCTTTGTGTTAACTGACTGCAAGCTCAGAATGGAACTATACTTGCATGGGTAAGTGCTTCACTAGGAGGCCTGACTCTTTCTTGAAGTGTGTTAAAAGGGCCACTAGAGAGCAAGCTATGTAGAATCTAATCCTTAACATCAAGGATGATGTGGGCAGAGAAGTGGAATAGGGAAAAACACTAGGCAATGGTGAGTATAGCATCATCAGATTCATCATTGGAATGACCAGGGGAAAACCTAACGGACAGGCATAAGCCATGTTCTTGCACAAGGTAGATCGTAAAAAGATGAGGGACCTCACAGCATAGGTACCTTGGGAAAACAAGCTCACTGACATAAGCAGGCTGCCATAATGGAAACCTTTAAAAACATTTGAACTGCTGAAAGCAAGAATGTATCCCTCAGAGTCTAAAGTACAAACATAAAAAATGTAAACTAATGGGGGTGGTAAAGGAGGTATTAGATGCAATTAGGAAGGAAAAAAAAGGCATACTGGAGGAGAAAATTACATAACACCAAAAACAGACAAACCTGGAGTGCAAACACAGGATCAGAGGGGCAAAACAAGTGGCAGAGGAACATATGCCTCACAATCCAATAAGTAAAATATTCTTCAGATCTGTAAATGAGATGAGGAAAACACAATTGTTAGACACAGGGATGTAATTATAAGGGGGGACGGGGGCACAAGTCCTCCCCAACAATCTGGGTGATCACATTTGTCACCCTCAACATTCAGCCCCTTACCTTGCTGCTGCTGCCTGATGTGGGCTAGGAGGGACTCCGGAGCCTGCTGTGCTGGGGGCAGTTTGGGTTTCACTGGTGAGACTCGCAAGACAGTGACAAACAGAGGTGGGGTAGAATGACAGACAGAGTGGCAGGTGGGAGAGCCATCGTTTCACAAACTGGCCTGATCAGAACAGAGAGGAGAAGGACTGAGTTGCGGCAGGAAGGGAGAAAGTGACATACTGCAGTCACCACACCCAGAAGTAGCATAAACATGCACAGCCAACAACAGTGAGTGAGGAGTCAGGCCGAGCTGGCGTCAAGACCATGGTACTATCATATTTGGTGCAGCCCCCCCCATCTGCCTTATTATGTTTATTGGTGGTCTTCTCTGTTGTGTTGTGTTGGTCCTGTTTTCTGTCTGTAGTCAGTCAATGCTGTGCAGTCTAGCATCTCTCCTGTGTGCCACCTGACTCTGACTGAGCCGGTGTACCATTGTAACAGCAATGCTGTTACAACAAACCCCCCACAGTACACAACCTGTTCAATAGCCACAGTGTCAAACAGGTTGTCGCAATGAAGGTCCGAGACACTGACTGCCGGTGTTTGCCACTCTCCCCCAACATCCGCTCCCCCTGAAGTTAAGAATCTATAATTCCGGGGATGTGGGGGGCCCCCCGCAAACAGTAAATCCCATGTCATGCTGTTGGGGTCCTCGAACTTTGCCGCAGCAATGTGATCACTATCAGCAAAGTGTTGTCTCTGTCAAGTCCTTCTGTCACTGTCAAGACTTCATTGTCGAAGCAGCTTGGTACATCCGATTAAGCCTGATTATGTCTGCTTTGGTTGGGGCTGCTGTGCTGTGCTGGCTGGGTGAGTGTGGGGGAAGGGACTGGGCAGTTATATGGTTAGCCTAACATGCTGCTCCAGTGTTTTCGTTTGTGTTATGTTACCAGAGTTAAAGTAATTAAAAAAAAACCCTGCAGGTGGGTGGGTTGTAGATGAAGTGATGTGGACACTGTTAGGGGGCTTGAAAGGTGGGGGTATTTCATTTTTGTGTTGCGAAAAAAAGAAACCTGCCCAGTGTATGTGTAGCTGTCTCTACTTCCTGAATATGTTTAAAGCAGCAGTAACTGCAGCTTTAAACACAATAAGGAGGAGCAACCAGCCAGTGACAGCACTAGGGGGATTAAAACATAGGTTGAATTGGCAACCAACCCACCCTTACCTAAAGGGCGGGTGTGGCGGGAGACCATACGGCAACCAGCACAGTCCGCCTCTCACCACCTCGGTAGGCCACTGAATGGGATCACATGGCGCACACATCCAGTGTACATTCCTGTATTGCTCAGGGAGTGCAGCTGGATCGTGTACTGAACAGAGAGCGTGTGGCCTATGTACTGTACAGGGACCACGTACCCTGTGCAGTACACAGTCTGCCCTCCCTGTTCAAAGCAGGGGATGGACATGCAGCCTGTACTGTAGATTGGATGCATGCTCCATGTCTTTCCATTTGACAGCTGGCCAAGGAGGTGAGAGGTGGGCTGTGCCAGTCAACGTATGGGCACCTGCAGTGTCTTCAGTGTTTTCCCTGTAATATTAGCTTTCAAGGGTATGTTGATAGAAATAATGGTATTTTTCCATAAATTATTTACTTTTTGGTGGGTTCTACAATGCCGAGTCAACGACTAACTCGACAACCTGTATTGCAGTGCCAGGCTCCCTACCGACTGTGAATTGCGGTCGCCAGGGAACCGCGCACAACAGGGACTTTCTTTTTTTTCGGGGGTGACAAATTGAGCACTGCCCCCCACACTCTCCATACTTATGGATACCAACTCCAGGTCGGAGTTGGTTCAGGGAGGGGATGCAAGATGGGGTAGAGTGTTGCTGGGTCCTGAGTGCATCCCCTACAGTGACTTGATGCTGTTGTCGGCAGCGACATATGTCGCTGTAGGGGTTTTGCTGCAGGAAGTGTATATACATTTTGGTGGCTAGCACAGCAATCATGATCCAAGGCTGGTTGAGAGTGAGGTTGTCCCCACAACCTTGACACAAAAACTACTCCTCTGGTTAGACCAGGGAAGGATAAAGAGAACATTGACATAATTACAAAGACACAATGCCTGAATGAAATAATTTTGCATCTGTAGTCACAGGAAAGATATGGAATTACAAACCCCCTTCATGGGTACACTACCAGCATGCTTTGATACCCTAGAGAGCAATGAGCATGGCCCAGGGTTTCCCCATGTCTAGGGCAATTGGTGCAATACCGTATGCTTGTCTGGAGCCCCTTGCACTCAACAGTTATGGGCTTCATTTTTTCCAGCAGGAGATGCTGGATGTAGGTACCTTTTCTGGTTGAACAAAATACACTGATGACTGAGTTTTGAGCATTTGACTCTCTTTACCCAGGCATTTGTTAGAGTCATTGCTACAATGAACTGTTTCCTGCCCCAAGGACTACAGTCATTTAGCTGCTAGTCAGTTATGTATGGTACAGTGATTCCAAATCCTTGTCCATAGCAGCACTGGCATAGTGGATAGTATTCTAGCCCCACTTCCTGTGGTGTAATCTTCAAATGCCATTCCTAGACTATCCCTGTCCCTGTATGTGGTGGGCATCACCATGCCCGGGGATCTCTATCCCCACCTTCACTAACATTTCTGCCTTTTCATCCCTGACATACTTCACCACTGCCCTTTCCCATGAACTAAGTCCATGTGCATACATCACAAGTTCCAAAAAAGGTTTTACCGTTAACACTGTTGTAGTGTGGTGCAAATCAAGTGCTAGCCCGAAAATACTCCAACTCCTCCAAAGAAATTTTGCACTCAGAGAAAACATCATGCACATTGCACAAATTTACTATTCATTATTTGTGCTTTGTTGCAAATAAATTCAATACAATTGCAGTACAGACATGTTGAGGACCACAACTTGCCCCAGTGCTTCGAGTAAACTAACCTTTTGTAAGGCAGCTCACTGAATTTATTTGCAATAAAGCACAAATGGTGAATGGTAAATTTGTGCAATGTGCAAGGTGGGCATACATCACCACTCCACTGTCTAAGAAAAGTCCTACAAAAAGAGGGATGAGGTATACCAATATGAGCAGGTCTAGTGGAGTGTAAATGAGGACAAGCCAAAACACCAGTCATAAAAGGAAAGGATATTTGAGAACACTGAAACCTTTTAAATGCTAGTAAGCTGAAATAGGCAGCCCTTTGTTCAAAGGAAAACCATACCAGCCCACTGTACAAGGAACAATGATGAGTGAAATGAGAAATGGGACTAACAAATCTACAAACAGAATGGTAAAGTATTTTTACTCACCGAAGAGCAGTAGTAGTAGCAAACGAGTATATAGGAAAACCGTAGTCAATAACAGACAATAATGACTAAACCAGTATCTTCCTTGAGTGAGTTGGGTAACAGTTTCTTAGCTGATACAACTGCCCTAAACAAGAATGTACATTTTTGACAGCATGATCAGTTTGGCCTTGAAAGGTCAAATGTTGATCCAAAATAAATCCAAGATATCAAAAATGTTGTCACATATTCATTTTTAGCACCAGTCAAATCACCAAAAGATGGGAGCCACTCAGATTGTTTAAGCTTTTGTTGAGTACCAAAAAACAGAGACTTTAAGCAGGATTTTCAAAAGTCTTAGATCGTCGCAAGCCCCGGTTCACTGACGATACAGCGCATGGGGCTTGCGGCAA
Source organism: Neoceratodus forsteri (assembly GCA_016271365.2). Classification (NCBI taxonomy): domain Eukaryota; kingdom Metazoa; phylum Chordata; order Ceratodontiformes; family Ceratodontidae; genus Neoceratodus; species Neoceratodus forsteri. Next base: position 806,232,094 of record CM028132.1, on the reverse strand, counting down.
TGTAATGGGATTTTCTATCCCACATGGCAATTGTCGCCAGTTAGACCAACTTTTTCTGGTCTAACTTGGGAAAATCCTGGGGGGCCATTTTTACAGAGCATGCACCAGATATGTGGTGCAAGCTGCCGTAAATCATGGAAGCTGTTGCAACTGCACTCAAGATTGTAAAATGAGGTGCAGTTGTGGTGAAGGGTTTGGCACACTGCCAGAACCTAAGTGTGGTGGCACAGGGCTGGACACAAGCTCTATGCCACACTTTGCCTGCAAGCATTCTGTACCCTCATACTTCATCCTCATCTACCTGCAGTCTTGGAGCACTGTAATTACTCTTTCTGACTGTTGCCACCTGTCCTCAGTAAACAGAGTTTTTTTTTATGGGTGTCCCCTGCCTCATCAAATGCTTGTACTCTTTTCTACCCCCCTTTTCCCTACTGTGAATAATCTTCTATTTTCACACCTTATTAAGTTTCTCTCACTTATGACTACCAGCAAGCGCCATGTATATTTTGTATATATTGAATTTTAGGTATATGCCATTCTTATTCATTCTGTATATTGTACATTGTATATTGTTCATTGTCATGATTCCTAATTCTATCCTTGTGTTATAAACCTTTTGTGCATGTACCCCATTCTATGTACTGATTATGTATATTGTCCAGGCCCATCTCAAAAATGAGTTTTGCTCCATGGTGTTTCACCTGGTTAAATAAAGATTTTGATTGATTGATTGATTGATTGAAAATCCTGCCCTTTGTCTCAGCAGTATTCAACAGCATTCCATTTTCAAGCAACCATGTTTGTACTTTTTCCAAATCCCCCTGTAGATGAGTACCAATGTCAGTAGGGTTGTTACCAGGTCTGTATAATACAATATCATCTGCTTATATAGTTATACAAGTATTCATATCCTAAATAACAGAAGGCAATGTATTCAAAAAAATATTGAAAAGAATGGGGCCCAGGATGTATCCCTGAGGAACACCCATATTTATGTCAATCAAAGAATAACTTGTGGAACAAAGTGTGACAGATTGCTTTCTATCAGACAGATAATGTGAAAACCACTTTATTGTTGCCAACGAAAAAACATGCTTCTCAAGTCTTGTAAGCAGGCTACAGTTCTTAACAAGATCAAATGCCTTTAATAAATTAAGAGTTATTGCACCCACCAAGCCACTACTGTCCAAGGTCCTCTGGAGGACATCTGTAACCTCCAATGTGGCTGTCAGTGTACTATAAGTTTCCCTGAAGCCAAGCTGTCAAGTTGTCAACACATTCCTTGAATCTAGATATTCTCTCACTTGATCAAAGACAAGCCTCTCCAGAACCTTGGACAGAGGCATGAGTAGAGCGATAGGATGATAGTTTTTTGAGAATGCATGACCACCAGATGTAAAAATTGGAACAACTGTTCCCTGCTTCCAAGGCTGTGGAATCAGCATAATATAAGGAATGATTAAAGAAAATGTTCGATGGATAAGCCATTAAATCCAATAATAACGGCAAAAAGGCATAAATCAATCATCTCTGCTCCTGTACATGTTCCATAACCTTGAGGTATCCTAGAGTCTGATCAGGTGTCAACAGTTTAAACTCAAATTTAGGAAAACTAAAAACAGATTCTCATATCTGTTGCCCCTCAGCTACTGACCGGTTACCCGACTGAGTAATGGAAGTGAATGTTTTGTTCTGTTTTTCTTATAACCCTGTAAGTAATTCATTGGTGTAATTATTATATCTTAAGTCTTGTCTTTCTGACTTGTATTACTGCCTCCTTGTCTGTAACTCCCATTTTGATGCCGAGCATTTGCAAATAAGTCTCTGACTCAAAGGGCTGTAATTCCTAAACTTTAATAAATAAATACAAATAAAATATATTAGAGCTAAAAGACAAATGAGCCAATGGGGGAGCAAGTGTAGCAATTTCAGTGAACACTCTATTAAATTCAGTAACAACTGCCAATTACTAACATACTAATTGCCAGCAGATTAGGCCTTACGGTCTATCGAGTCTGCTCGAACCTCAGATCCCTAGTTGGGTGCCGAGGCCCTCCCCCCTTGTGTTCCAGAAACCCCTATCATCCATCCCCACCCCCCCTGGGCCAGGCTATTATCTGATACATCCACTTTCTGTGTTTGTCCCGCCCTCTCTTGAAGCCCTCCACTGTGGATCTCTGAACCAGCTCACCAGGCAGTGCATTCCAGGGGTCCACCACCCTCTTAGTGAAAAACCTCCACCTCTTTTCCCCCTCACCCTTCCACCTTCCAACTTCAAACCATGCCCTCTGGTGATATCTCCCTGCTTTAGTCTAAAGATCCCCTCCTTGTTTACCCTATTTATTCCCTTGAGGTACTTGAAGACCTCAATCATGTCCCCCCTGTCTCTCCTCTTCTCCAATGAAAACAGGCAGAGCTTCTCAAGTCTGTCCTCATACGTCAAATCCCCTAGTCCTATCATCTTAGTTGCCCTCCTCTGTACCCTCTCCAGGAGCTGTATGTCCCTCTTCAAGTGTGGTCTCCAGTACTGTACACAGTACTCAAGGTGTGGTCTAACCAGTCCATTGTACAGCAGCAGAATCATTTCCCTGCTCCTAGAGGTGATCCCCTTACGATGCATCCCAACATCCTGTTTGCCTTGCTGGCCACTCTCCTGCACTGCTCAGAGTTATTCATACATGCATCCACCATGAACCCTAGGTCTTTTTCCCCTATTGAGGCCTCCAGCACTGCCCCTCCTAGGGTGTAACTGTGTTTAGGGTTTCCCTGCCCAAGATGTAACACCTTGCACTTGGTGATATTGAAATTTAATTTCCATATGTGAGCCCAGCTTTCCAGGGTGTCCAGGTCCCCTTGCAGGGCCAACCTTCCCTCTTCCCCCTCAACTACTGCTCCCATCTTGGAGTCATCAGTGAAGAGACTCATTTCACACACTATACCCTCCCTGATGTCTGATATGTATGTAATAAACAGGATCAGACCCAGGACCGAGCCCTGCGGTACCCCACTACCGACCTCTCTAGGGTTCAAGAGCTCCCCACTGACCACTACTCTCTGGGTGCATCCAGCTAGCCAGTTTTCAATCCATCTGACCATCAAAGGGCCTACTCCCAACCCCATCAGTTTCTCCACCAGACCATTGTGGGGGACAGAGTCAAACACCTTGCTAAAGTCCAAGAATAATACATCCACAGGCTTTCCCCTGTCCAGTTCTGATGTTACCCATTCATAGAACTCCACAAGATTGGTTTGACATGATCTACCTGGCACAAACCCATGTTGCCGACTATCCAGACCTCCCACCTCCTCCAAGTACCCCCCCAATCGTTCCTTTAGTATACTCTCCATTAATTTTCCCACCACCGAGGTCAAACTGATGGGGCTATAGTTACCTGGTACTTTCCTCGACCCCCCTTTATGGATTGGCACCACATGTGCCTCTCGCCAATCCCTGGGTACCCTTCCTGTCTGAAGCAACCTGTTGAAGAACTCCACCAGGGGTGCAGCCAGTATGTCCGCCAATTCCCATAGTACTCTTGGATGAATGCCATCCAGCCCAGGAGATTTGTCTTTCTTTAGGGCCTTGAGGGCTATCCATACCCTTTCGGTGGAGATAGCATCATCCATCCCCTCCACTTTACTGGCCTTTTTATCCTTATCCTGATGTGACACCCCTGGGGTACCTCTCCCTCCCTCTTGCTCCATTTCTGTTGCTTCCCTGATCCCACTCACTGCTGCTTCTATCCCCGTCGTGCCTTGCTCCGTAGATATCCATCCCCCTCCCTAGTGAACACAGAGGCAAAGTACTCATTTAATACCTCTGCCTGATCCTCGCCTCTTCCACCCACCCTCCTTCTGATCTCAATCTGCTAAGATGGCCCTTAGTTTTTCTCTGCTCCCCAATGTACCAGAAGAACCCCTTTTCCCCTCCATGTATCCCCTGTGCCAGCCACTGCTCTTTACTGGACTTTGCCCACCTCACCATCCGGGTGACTTTTCTAGATGCAAGATGGTACATTTCCCTATCCCTATTCCCTCTTGTTGTTTTATATTTTTTGTAGGCTGCCTTCTTTTCTCTGACCGCTACCTGAACCTCACTGGACCACCAGCATGGTTTATGTGACCTTGCTCCCTTACGTTTCACCTTAACACAGGTCCTGACTGCCTCATGAAGTCCCCGGTTTATGACCTCCCATCTCTTTTCCACATTTGTCATTGATGTAATCCCCTTCAAGTGATCCTTGAGAATATTTCCCATGCCCACAAAGTCTGCCCCCCTGAAGTCCACTACCAGTGTCCTAGATCTCACCCCTCCCCATGCTTATTTGAAACCAGACAGTATTGTGGTCGCTCCCAGTCAGGGGATCCTCTACAACCAGGTCCCTTACCAGATCCCCATCTGCCAGAACCACATCCAGGATATGCCCCTCCTGTGGGCTCCATCACATGCTGTGTTAAGAACACATCCTGGAAGCTGTCCAGCAGCCTCTGCTCCTTGGCCAACTTAGAGACATGGTTCCCCAGTTTGTACCTGGCATATTAGGGTCCCCATCAACACCACTCTTCCCCTTTTGGTCCACACTGGGCAATGATGTTGTCCAGCAAACCATCCTCAGAACATCACCCATCCTGGGCCTATATACTACACCCAGCTTGACCTTACCTCCTGCTGGGGTTCGGCAGACCCATAAGACCCACGTTTCCCTCTGCCTCTTCTACCCTAGCAATTTCTATGTCATTTCTAATGAACATAGCCACTCCACCCCCTCTGCCCTCCTTTCTATACTTCCTAAGCATAGTGTACCCCCCGCATGTTTAGGTCCCAGTCATGGTTTTTGTTGGCCCGTGTCTCTGTGACCGCCGCCACATCTACCCCACCTCGAACAGCATGGCCTGAAACTCTGGCAACTTGTTTCCCAAGCTCCTGGCATTTACTAACACCACCCCCCACCCCTTATCCCTGATCCCCTTTGTCAAACTCCACCCAGGTTCCTTATACTTCCATCCTCACTCTGCTCCCTGAAACCTCCACCCCAGTCTGTTTCCCCTCCCCTTGGGTTTGAAGGCTACTCCCTCATCCGGAGGAGGGCTCTGTCAGCCCTCCTATCCCTCCCCCATTTAAAATACTGTCACTCATAGTGAGTAAAGGAACTTGAGTAGAATCTGACTTGCCTAGTAATTTATTTGAAATTGGCCAGTTCTCCTGCTGCTTATTAGAGCAGAAGAACTGATCCTGCAGAAAAAATTCAGATTTAGTTTGCCTCAGTAATCTTTTATACCAATTTCTTAATTGCTTATACTTAATCAAAGAAGCTAAAGAATGTGATTTCATATAAGCACGCCAAGCATCTTCTCTTTCCAGCATCTTCATTATTAATTCAGGTATAATCCATTCCTGGCAGTGATTTCTTACCCTAATCTTACATACTGGGGCAAATACATCATAAAATTAAGCATAAGGTCAGCACTTGGAATCGAATACAGGTAAGACCAATCAGTGGACACAACAACATTTTGAAATTCTATTAAATTTAAGTTTCTTAAACACTGTGATGTTATATAAATTGGAGACATCTTAGGCTTTCAGGAACTCAGAGAGCAAAAAAAATAGTACAATGATCACTAACAGCCAAAGGAAATGCCTGAAGTAGTCTATCTAACCAAGAGGTCAAAATCCAATCAATCAGAGTGTCAGAACCAGTTTTATGATTATACCTAGTCGATAAGTTAGTACCCTGGAGTAAATTCAGATTGACTATATGATCCCTTATTTTGACATTAGCCTTGTCAGACCAACTCACATTAGCATTCCCTAATAATATTATTTCCTTTGTTGTTGGTATGGAAGTATTATAATCTGAAATTAAAGCTAGCCCTTCCATTGAGTGGCTGGGTGAAAATAAAAAGTAGCTAAATATAATTGTTTAACTCCCCAAAATAAATTATTAATGGAAGAAAATCAACAGCTGAATGGGTGTTAATAAAATTGTCTCTAACTACAAAGAATCCATCTTTCTCCTATCTTGCTCCTGCATTCTCTGGTGGTACCTCTGTCTCCATCCTCATGGTGCTCAGATGGTCTCTGCATTCCCGGGGTCACCCCACCATCAGGGTGCCCACAATGTCTTTGGTGAAACCAGCATCGGGCTCAAAGTCCATCAGGAGATATCAAGCATAATATTATGGATATAGAAAGTATCTTAAAAATTGAAAATAAATTAAGATTAGTGACAAAGAATTCAAATATCAAACTAGAAAATACATGTTTAGAAACACAGACATTGACAGCAGAAAAAAAAAAGCATTGGTCCATCCAGTCTGCCCATAAAACCCTAACAAACCCAGGGCCTATTGTCTAGACAGGGTTCTAACCTACACTATCCACCCTCATGCTACCTGCCCTACCGCTATCATCCTGAGCAACTGCTAAGCCCTTCATTCTGTCCCAGCCATGTTTAAAACCATTGATAGTTTTAGTGCCCACCACATCAGCTGGCAGGTATGTTCCATGGCCCCACCACCCTTCCTATAAAATAATACATTCTTACTTCCTTCTTGAACCTCCCATTGGGTTCCACTCATGCCCCCATGTTCTTGTTCTGCTACTTATGCTAAACAGTTCCTCACAGTTTCCCTTGCTCATTCCTTTCAGAAATTTGAAGGTCTCTATCATATCTCACCTCTTTTGTCTGATCTCCAATGAGTACATGTTCACTGCCTTGAGTGAATCCTCATAAGCTCTACCCTGCTGGCCCTGCATCATTTTGGTCACCCTACATTGCATTGTCTCCAGCCTGTCCTTATCTTTCCTTAGGTGAGGACTCCAGAAGTGGACACAGTACTCTAGTTGGGCTTCACCAGTAATCTATAGAGAGGTAGTAATGCCACCTTCCTCCTGCTGTCAAAACCCCTTCCTGTTTAACCCAGTTTATATCTGATAAATTTTCTGGCATTTTTATTTTTATTGATAAATCATGAAAGTGCATATATGGCGATTACTGCATCATCAAATATGATTTTAGAATTACATTAGAGCCTCTTTTCTATCTGTATTACTGAAAAAACTCAGACTAGTTCGCCGAATAAGAATAGAAACATTGTTTTGGAATATTTCTATATGTATGTACAGTTAGTTAGTTAGTTTTTGTTAACCTAGTAGGGTGCACTAGACAGAAGCTTGCCTATTTTCAGGCATGACCCGGGAGAGTACAACATCAGGATAAAACAAGATGATACAAGGTCACAGAAACAACATTAGGATAATACAAGGTTACAGAAACAACGGCAGGGTATTATAGGTTACTTAAAGACAATGCAACTAGGTACATTTAGTAATAGGAAGAACATTAGTGTGATTTTTATGAAGTGCACAGCTGAGCATACAATTGGCAATTCATTAAGGGTTGTGAAAGAGCTTATATAGTTTTGTGGAGAGTGGTACATTCAAGTTAGTCATTTATAATGGTAATATAACAAGGAATACATATGGTAACGATTACTAACAGATAGTCCCTAGTCACTGTACTATGTAGTGAGTCTTTTAATAAGAACAGTTAAATGTGTCTATTTGCAGGGGCAATTTCAAGGTGAGTTGCCTGGGTGAGTAATTATGGGCAGGTACATAGGGAGCATTGCAGCACATGGGCTCGAAGGTGACTTCAGAAGGAGCTAACTCTATGCTCTATTTACACATTAGATGGTATTTTGTTCCAAAGCTTGGGGGCCATAGCGGAGAAAGATATCTCACCATACCTGGTGCATGCTCTGGGGATCTTTAGCAGGTCTGTGCCAGAAGATCTAAGGATGTAGCTACTGGTATTAGGTTCAAGGCGTGAGGCAAGGGAGATTGGGATTTGGCTGTGCAGCACTCTGTGGACAATTTTTCCTAGTATATGGTCCATGAGGGCTAAGGGTGAGGGCCAGCCTAGTTTACTATACAGCAGACAGTGATGTGTAAGGTGATTACATCCAAGAGCAAAGCAGCATATGTTATTGTATCCCACTGTCCGTTTCCATATGAGGGCAAGTGAGGGGTTAGGAAAAGACAGGTAGTCCATATATAAGTTTCAGAAGTAGTACAGAGCATGCAATAGTAATCCTAGCAGTAGAGGAGAGGTTATTGCAGGCTCTATAGGCCATTTCCAGATTTGAGTTTGCAGCCTTACATATGGTGGAGATGTGCTGGGTGAAGTCAAGGGAGGGGTCCAAAATGATTCCTAAGTATTTGAAAGTTGAGATGGCGTCAAGAAGAGAGCCCTTTGCATCAGACACTGAGAGAGGCACGCTTAAGCTACGTAGCCGAGGAGGTGTACCAAAATGTATCGCCTGGGTTTTGGTGATATTTAGTAGCAGCTTATTTTCATACAGCCAGGATTGTACTGTCTGGAGTTCGGATGACAGAACATTATTTATGTTGCTAACGTTGAAAGAGTGACAGATGAAGACCAGATCATCTGCATAAAGGAGAGGGGTACTGTTCTTGAAGTAATGATTGATTGAGTTAATGTGAAGGGAGAATAACAGAGGTCCTAGGATTGAGCCTTGGGGGATGCCTAGCATGGTGGGAAGAAAGTCTGAGTAGGATGAGTTGATCTTAACTCTTTGCTTTCTATTGGTGAGATAACTAGTAAACCAAGGTAGAGTGTATTCTGAGATCCCTAGAGTGCTTAATTTACTAAGCAGTCACTGATGATTTACCATATCAAAGACCTTTGTTAGGTTTATGAATACTGCCCCAGCATATTCCCCTCTGTCTAGGGAGGTGTAAATTGTGTTAGTTAGTGTGAGTAATGCAGTTGTGGTACTGTGGTCTTTTAGAAAACCATGCTGGGCAGAGTAAATTATATCTGTCAAGATATGAGGCTAGTTGGGTGGAGACAATTTTTTTGAATACTTTGCTTAGCACTGGAAGAATGGCGATGGGCCTGTAGTTGGTTTTGAGTTACACATTACCTTTCTTGAAGACAGGCACAATGTTTGCTTGTTTCCAAGCAGTGGAGGCAGTGAAAGTAGAGAGGGAGAGGTTGAAGAAGCTTGTTAGTGGTGAAGACATCTCTTGAGCTGCAATTTTTATTAACCTCGGTTCAAGGCCACCTGGTCCTACTGATTTTGTTTCTAGGATCTGTCTGAGTAGTTTTAGTACCTCCTTTGTAGAGACCATTTTGAAAAGGAAAGAGGGGTGATGTGGGATGAGGAGATGATGGAGGCGATGGAGGGAGAGGGCTCACCATTTGTTTATTGAACATGTCAAGGGTTGGGGAGAAATCAGTGAATAGTACATTGAAAGTGTTGGAGATAGTAAGAGGGTTATTGCAGTTACCTCTGTCAATTTCAAAGTCGGGCATGACAATAGGGTTGGAAAGTCCTAGGGAAGATTTAAGGTAGTTCCAGAATTGTCTAGGGTTTGTATGAGATGAGGCAAGATATGTTTTATAGAAGTCACTTTTGCACCTTCAAATTTCTTGCTTGGCTTTATTTCTAAGGGCTCTGTATGTGGCCCAAACAAACAAAGAGAAGGTGCGTAATCAAAGACTGTGGTTGATTGGTGCAACTTAGGTAGCAACCCAAAGTTGAACAATCAAATAAGGAAGTTGCACTTGCAGGAACAGACATCAAAAACAAAGTATGCTTCAAAAGATTTAATCCAGTTTTTAGGAGAATGTTGTAAACAGCTCCAGTGCTTCAACCACTAAATATCTTCCTCAGGGGGTGTATCACATTTGGGGGTAAGCCCAATTTATATACATCACAAGTCACATGTTGCATGTTGGGCCAATAAACAAACATATGGAGTAATATTGCAAAAAAATATATATACGGTACCAAATTAAAAAATCGAATTAGTACATATATACATAACATGTAATTTTTTATTGTCCTGGCCCTAGTCTCCAATCCCCCACTCCACCCACCACTCTGCCCATCTCCAGGCTTCCTCCCCGGATGGGGCCAACGGATGGGTGACCCCTCCATGGAAACTCAGGTCACAAAGCTCTGGCTTGCCCCTCAGGGTGGGGTCACAGGAGCAGGACCCCCCTCAGTGGACATTGGTCTGAGTGGGGAGCAGAGGTGGGGCCATCATTAGTGGCCAATGACATTTTTTTCAGAACTTTTCCCCTTGGTGGTGGGGATGAGTAAAGACACCAGCATCCACCCCACCCCCGTTGCGTGTGGTGCCGGCTGCACGGGACACCCAGCCTCTACCAGGGGTCCTCATTGCGCTGGACACTCTTCCCTCCTCCCCTGGAGAAGGGAAGCAATCCATAGAACACTCAATCCTTGTCCTTCCAGCCGGCCCTCCGACTCCCAGGTCTGTCCCCAAACCCGGGATGTTGGGCCGACAGACATAACATGTATTTTAAATGAATCACAATTAAATGGAACAGGTGAGCAAGCTTGCAAGGAACAACTATCTCAGCAAATATTATTGTCTCAACAGGACCCAAAAAAGGAACCATTAAACTTTTTAGTAATTTCCAAAGATCAAAAAATCATTTATATTTTGGTCTTACTATCAATAAACTTTATAAAATTCATTAATAGGTGGGTCCAGTAAGGGCAGTCACTAATCCCACTGTAAGCTGTTGGAAAATGTAAAAATACTTAGGAATGTTAGAGAATGGATCCCAGTTTCATTTTAACTTTAATTTGAGAAATTAAGTAGATTCTCAAAAAAGAGAAAAAAGAGGAAGCATGTGATTAGAATAATTAGTGAGACAGTTGAAAAGCATTATTATCATATCAATAAAGTTGCTCAAAAAGAAAATGTCCCATTATTTTAGTTATTCCACTCGTGAAACGAGTTTAACTCAGTCTCAGGAACCAAAAGGAATGAATGCTAAGAAAGAATAAAGTAGAATAGAAAAGAAATAAGAAAAGATGTAAAGGTAGAAGGACGGAAAAAGAGATAAGTAGGGGGGATGAAAAAGTGGAAGGGGGAGGGGGAAAGGCTATCGGGGAAGGGAAAGATATAGAGGGGGAAGAAAAAAGTGGTGAGAAAATGGAAAGTGGGTCAAAAGGGAGCGAAAAAGACGGAAGGGGGAAGGGGTTAGGGGACAAAGGAAGGACATGAAAGAGAAGTATTATAGGAAAGCCAGACAGATTATGCACATTAAATACAGATGGTAGAGGAATTAGAGCAATAAAGATGCTTCACTTTTCCAAGCTGATCATGGCTTCTCTGGCCCTGTGCCAAATGACAGCTAGAAGAGAAAAAGATAGAAAATATGAATGATGGATCAAATATGAGTCATTGTTTTCTCAGTGCAGTATATTCAAATAGCTTTCAGAAAAGGCCTAAAGTCTATCTCTTCATTCATGCCCTTTGGATTCAGAGCTCCTAAATTAAAAATTCATCTACACTTTTTCTTCTGTAGTAGACTGAGATGATCACCACCCCTGGGTAGATGTGGCACCTGTTCCAGTGCCATGAATTTAAGGCCCATTGGACTGGAATGGTGAGCCACAGCAAAGTGCGCCCCTATTGCATTGTCTTAATTTCTGTTGACTATGGTCCTCACATGCACCTGTATTCTTATCTTCAGCATGCCTGTAGTCATTCCTACATATTAAAAGTTCAGCAGTAAAACACAGCATTGCTCGGGATCTTAATCAAAGTCAGCTTTTAATGTTCAGAAATATGCATCAAAAAATGAGGGTGTGTTGGCGTTCTGCTCTGCTTTTTATGTTTGCCTGGCATTTTTTGATGCATATTTCTGAATATTAAAAGCTGACTTTGATTAAGATCCTGAGCAGTGCTGTTTTGCTCCTGAACGTTGGATTTAAATAGACTCATGCATGCTCCAAGTGTGACTGGAGCTGTTTTGCCACTAGTTCCTACATATTGTAGGCCACATGTACACCAGACAATATACACCACATACATTTGTTCTTTGAAAATGGCTGTTGGTAATAATATCACACAAATGTCTTCCCTTTCTAAATGTAACCCTCAGTTTATCCCCAAGAACTGTCTAGTGATTTGTCGCTCATTAGTAGGGGCCACAATCTATATATAAGACCACCTATATCTCCTGATATCGGGCTATATCCTATGCTGAAGGTACAGGGATGTGTTCTTTCTTTTAGACTTGCTGTTGCCCTGATGCTGTATGTCTCCAGTTGCCCCTGAATTGAGAGGATTCCCCCACCAGCAACTCGAATTTGCAGTGTGAGAGATTGTGTTTTCTGTAGTCTCATCTGCTTGTAGTAGAAACATAGAAACATAGACTTTGACAGCAGATAAGGACCGCTTGGCCCACCCAGTCTGTCCATTTCCCTACCTAGAGGACAAGCTGCATCCTATTTAACCAACAGCCTATTTCTTCCTACCCCCCACAAAAATTGCCTTATGTCTGTCCCATGCATTCTTGAATTCTCCCCAGTAGGCTCGGGGGGGAGCTGATTGCCATCAGCTGAAGAGGTGGGACTGTGGGGCTACATATTGCAGCGCCGCTCGCAAGCGGCTGGATGTGTTCTCTCTTTTAGACTTGCTGTTGCCCTGATGCTGTATGTACCCAGTTGCCCCTGAATTGAGAGGATTCCCCTACCAGCAACTTGAATTTGCAATGTGAGAGACTGTGTTTTCTGTAGTCTCATCTGCTTGTAGTAGGCTCGAGGGGGAGCTGATTGCTGCCAGCTGAAGAGGCGGGACTGTGGGGCTACATATTGCAGCGCCACTCGAAAGCGACTGGATGTGTTCTCTCTTTTAGACTTGCTGTTGCCCTGATGCTGTATGTACCCAGTTGCCCCTGAATTGAGAGGATTCCCCTACCAGCAACTCGAATTTGCAATGTGAGAGACCGTGTTTTCTGTAGTCTCATCTGCTGGTAGGAGGCTCGGGAGCTGATTGCCGTCAGCTGAAGAGGCGGGACTGTGGGGCTACATATTGCAGCACCACCCGCAAGTGTAGCGCGAGCGTGTTGAGTGGCACCACTCGGTGTAGGAAAAAGAAGTGGATGGTAAGCTACTGTTTAAAAACAGAGTAGGTAATGAAAGAGGCTCTGGAGTCTTATTTGTCTCAGTCTTCAGTACTTGAGCTTGTATTTCTGCCTGGGGGAAAGTTTAGCACTCAGTATAATTGCGAGGTAGTTTTATACATCAGGATAGCTTATATAACTGTATTTCTAAATGAGATCCATCTACTGTGTAAAATTGCCACATCCAGCTGCAGAGTATAGTATTATTTGGATGTGGTTAATTATGTTACATTTGTTTATATAATTAGGGTAGGTAGGTTTCTCAGACATATTTAAATTGTTTGTGAGTAGTGATGTAAATTGTTCTACCTAATTGGGGTACTATGCAGGGAGAGGAGATGGCTGGAGAGTGACATAGTTGTTTGTGAAATGGGAGTTAAACAGTTCTGCCACTGCAGGGGGGTCAGTGATGTTGAGACCGCCTACCTGCAGGGCAGGAGTGAGGGTCTGTGATGGAGGGCTGAGAAGAGATTTTACCACTTTCCAGAAGTTTGCTGGTGGTTTCAGTGGGGAATGGGGGTTTCAATGGTGTAACCCTGAAGAATGGCAGACACTGGCGGTTGGGGCCAAGGGTGGGAGGAATGCAATCTAAGCGCTTACAAGGCAGGGCTTCCTGGTTCATAAAGGGCACCAGTATGTTTACCTGAGTGAGGGCCAAGCTGCAGGTTAAGGTGTGTGGCTGAGTCTCACTTATTGCACCTATGTCCGAGAAGAGTTCTGAGTGTGTGGCTTAGATTCACTAAATAACACTCATGGGAGAAAAGGGATGTTCATGTGCGTGGCCCAGTGTCCACAACTGCATCTTTGGGAATTTAGGAAGAAGATGTTTTTGTTTTGTTCATGCATAGTACTGCATGCAAGGAGAGTTCTTGAATCTCTACCTGTCCAGCCTGGATCAACCCTTGGGGGTCCACTTCAGCTTTTTACTTGCCATCTGTTGAATAAAGCCATACTGCACAATCCGAGTCACTGTTATGGACATTCCAATTAGTGCATCTGGTTGTGTGGATTTACTGGGGCCCCCTCAACAGGTTAGATCAAGCATATGCCTAGCTGCTTCCACCCAGGACCTGGGCTGTGTTATTTACACAAGGTTCAAGTGTTTTGTTTGTGTACCCCCAACCCTGTCTTCCTTTAGAAAATGAGCCAGGTATACATCCTAACGCCAAGGGTGGTACCTACCTTTTAGCAAAGCAAATTGGTATACCAGTATATGGGCACCAGTGTTTCCAGATATTTAATGGGAGGTGTGCACACTAGTTCAAAGCGTGGACTGGGGGTTACACATGAATTTACAAGTGCCAGTGAATTTGCAGATTTTAGTCACTAGACCTGGACCGTGCAACCAGGTTCAACCTCACCACTGAAGATATCAGGACAATTGGGAATCAGAAAACAGGCTATCTCCAAGCACCAGTGATAAGGTGCAGTGATAAATTTTAACATAGCACACATGCTTGGAGGCTCCAATAATAGGCTTGCTCCCTTCTTTTATTATAGACATAGCAGCAAAGAAATAACAGTACAAACATGTACTAGCCCCAAGGGCTACCAAACCACAGTCCTCATAAGTCCTTGCCAAAGTCCATGGTGCACTCTGTTTCCATCATGTTCATGGTTCTTTAAGAGATCATTCCTGCCTCTGCTCCTCCTCTTCTTTGCTGCTAGAGCACAGTAGAAGTCAACAAGTAGAGCAATGGTGTTGAAGACAAATCTGAAAAAACATTCTTGTGTTCTCTGTTCTCGGTCACAGTATGGAGCTGCTTATTAGTACTGCGGACTGACCAATGCTTTCCGCCAACCAGTTGGCAGAATTTATTGATAGCATGCTCGATTGAAGGATCAAGGAGTGGGAAGCAGCTGCCACCTCAAGCAATGCAGCAAGAGGAACAGCCATGGTAGTAACAGGAGATCCGAGCCACACTAAGGTGAGAGATTTAATACAACTCAGAGGGGGGAATTGGTCAAGTGATTCTCCTACCTACTCTGAGTTAAAGTTCTGATTCTTCTGAGCAGGAATCATGCCCCATGAGAAAGACAGTTTCCTTCAAAAGGTCCCGAAGAAAGTAAATGATGCTTCCTCCCTTACCAGAGGGGGCATGGAGAAACATTGAGTGGCAGAAGGCTACAATCTACAGCTAACAAAGGGAAAGAACTACCTTTCCACCGAAAGGGATAGGTGCAGAAACCAGGCCCCTAGGAGGCATAATCTCTATGGAGTACACATTTTCAGCAGGAAAAGAGCTACCTGCAGCAGTCAGTCAGTCAGTCACAGAGCACATTCAGCTTCTCAGAAAGACATGCAGACAGACCAGGCCTCACCTAAAGACCTCCTACGCAGAGGTAAAAATAATTTGCGGCAGGGAAACCTGAGGGGGAAGGTGCAGTCAGAGTTCTTTCCCAGGGGCAGTAAGGCCTTTATGAAAATCTGGCTGAAACTGGACAGCCAACCTAGGGCCACATTTTCAATCCCTTGAAAATCCCACAGCTATGGGAAATACTTTGCACATGTGGGTTGCCACTTGCAGAGCAGCAGTTTTTCCCGCAGCTATCATATTCTCAAAAGTGGAGCCAGTTTACAACTGGCACTACGATTTATGATAGCTTGTGACTGTTTTTTCTCTGCAGCTGAGGAAAAATGTTATGGCCAGTGGAACCAGGACTAACATCTCCTGCAGTTGTGGGGATGGAAAATACAAATCTCCACAGTTGTGGAGATTTTGTTCCGTAGCTGGAGTTGCAGAGCAGAACTTAGTCCCAGTACGTTTTGAAAATCCAGCCCCTAATCCTAATCACCACCACCCCACCCCAGGTTCTGCACACCATTTGTTCAGGGATTTGGATCACTCCAGTGGGGAGAGATCAGAATCCTTTGCAGATTCAGATAGGTCCTTTCCCTGCCCATGCCAGGAACAGACATCATGGGAGTGCAAACATCCGCGTTTTGAAATGGAATTGGGGTGGGGGTCAGAGACTGGTTTCAGACACCTGCTAGACCCAGATGCCCTTACCCACTATGGCAGACTACTTCATCTCCTGATTGCCTCAGACCAGCCCTCCTCCACAAAATGGCCCTTGCCCCTGACTTTGATAAAAAGTTTTCAATTTATCTAGGTAAGATGGGCAGGGACCAAAGAAGGGCTTGAACAAAAACCTCTGAATGGTCCAGGATAAACTCCTGGACCTAGCTGGACCCATCAACCTCCTCAGTGACATAGTCCAAGAAGCGGTGGATGATGCCACCCCCATAGACCCTTCATACCTACAGGATACTATCCAGAGGGCGACACACTTCTTGGTTAAAACTAGTGTCACCTTGTCCTCAGAAAGGAGGAAGTCAGCTCTCATACGATTCCATCTAGAGTCCACCGATTTAGAGTACCACGACGCGGGAGTGGAGGCTAACAGATGTCTTTTTGGGCAGCCTCTCCTCAAGGAGTTTTGTAAGCTAGGAGAAGGCCATTCTTCCATCAAGAAAACACAGGTTTCTTTTAGGAACATGAGACCTTTTCTTCACAGGGGCAGAAGGAGTAGGGGCTGCTCTTTCGGCTAAACTCACCAACAGACGGGTTTCAAACAGGCCCCCAACTATGGCTACAACACCACCTCACATGGATATGAATCCTTTCAGAGCAGGACAAGAAGAGTTGCACAGGGCTGAGACAATGCAAGAGGCGGAAGTGGGACATACCAGACAAACCCCTCCAGTCACAGCTGGTAAGTAGGGCTCACATCCTTCCTGCACTTGTCTCAGTCCCAGGCCATCTTCATGAAACAACTGTCTGTGAAGTTGGTGACCCTACTGTGTTTGGCCTCCATAAAGCAGGTAACAGATTTCAGAGCCCTGGAGGTCTCCAGAATGACACAGAATGTGGAAGGCATTCACTGCAAACTGGCTAGCCATACTAAGACTTCCTCTCTGGGGGTCATGTATGCTAGCTAGGTTCAAGGAGGAACCCGAGCTGTGCATGGTCCAGTGAGTGAGTGGAACAATGAAGGAGTTGAACAGGTAACTGGCATCATAGGCATTGGTAGGCATCAGCAGAAAGAAGAAGAGACGTGGGGGCTCTGCCAGTCAACTAAGGAAAAGGCACTTGTTCACTGCTGTGTAACAGTCAATGCTAGGAAGGGTAGAAGGTCAAAGGTAGGCCAAAAGTGGGAAGAGGAGGAACACCAGTCTAGGGTAGGAGTATAAATACATTTAAGCAAGGCATGGGGAAACATAAATAGAAACAAAAGAAAAAAGGGGAAAAACTAGAAACACCCTATCAGAGGTAAAGGCACATAAGTATTTCCAGATAACACAGGGAGAATAAAAGTTAATAATGCTGGAGTGGTGCAGTACAGCGGCTGTGGGGTGGCAGTTTTCAGAGAGACCTTCTGGAGACAGTGCTGCTGCCCCATCTCTACACACATCTCTGGGTTGAGGGAGGGGTTTGCTAGACTCCAGGCTGAGTAGACTAGGATTTGGGAGACCTCACCACCCACCCAGTGGGCAGCAATTCTGCCACCGTTACCTCAGAGGATGCCAGAGAGGAGGAATGGCTGGAATATGGTGGGCTTTGGAAGGGTGGGGATGATGGAACAGAGGTGCATTCCTCAACTGGTACCACTATGAAATTTCTGTGCCACTCTGGAGGGGTGGGACTGCTGGGAAGAGACACCTGTGGTACTGACCAGGGAAGATTTGGGGCCCTCCATAATGGAGACCCCAAGGAGGGTGGTAGAGGACCCCAGAGGAGGAGGAGGAGGAGGAAGCAACTTCTGGTTGGGGACTCGATTGTGAGGAGGATAGGTTTGGGAATAGGAAAGGAGGATGAGAGGCAGGTTAGGTGCCTATCCGGTGCCATGGCCTGAAGGGGTGGGAAGCAGAGCCTGAGGATTGCAAGGGCAACAGAATGGGAGGGAGAGCTGGACATCATTGTCCACCTGCGGAGTAATGACCTGGCTAGAGACAGGTCTGGGATAGTGCAGGGGGAGTTTATGGAGCTATGGAGGAGTCTTAGATGCTAGGGAAGGGTCTTAGACAGGTAGTTCACTCAGTGGCTTTCATTGAGGTACTGCCAGTATACAACAGGGGACAGGGATCTCCACACCAGGAGCTTCAACTCATGGCTGAAGGAATGGTGCAGAGAGAAAGGCTGTGGCTACATTGGGGACTGGGGACCCAGCTGGGAGGATAAGGACCTATACAGAGGTGATGGCCTGCATCCATCCAGGAGGGGCACTACAGTCCTCAGTGAATAGTTTAAATGTTACATCAAAGAATATTTAAGCTAGCTGAGGGAGGTGGCAGAAGGAATCTGGGAGAAACTGCCCCCCCACAGGGTGAAGTAGAGAGTAAGGAGAACCTGAGGGGAGAGGAATCCTCCAGAGTGCTAATTAATAAAGAAAGCAGGGTAGTAGAGATGAAGGGGAAAGGGAATGGGAGCATTAAAAATGGAGGGGGGAGGGAGGGCAATAAAGGGGGGTAACAATCAGAGTGGAAACAAAATCTGGAAGGCCATGTGTCCCAAAGTTAGAAGTCTAGAAAATAAGATCCCAGACCTAAAAGCCATCATGGCAGAGGCCATCCTGGATATTGTGGCCATTACCAAGTCAAGGTACACTGAAAACCATGACTGGGACATGGCCACACCAGGCTATACTCTGTTCAGGAAGAACTGGGTGGGGAGTAAAGGAGAGGGTGTGGTGCTTTATGTGAGAGAAAGCATAAAAGCAACAGAAATACAGGGAATACAGGGGGAACAGCAGTACTGTGGGCACTCTGGGGAAGGGGGATGGAGCCACTGTTCGCACTGGAGTGATATAAAGACCTCCAGCACAGGGAGAAGAATTAGATAAGGTACTGGTGCTGGCCCACCGACACAGTGGTTAGATTTCTGCTTGTGACACCAATGACCCGGGTTTGGGAATAGACCCAGGGAGTCAGAGCGCCGGCCGGGGGAGAAGGATTGAGCATCCTCGGGACTGCTCTCTTTCTCCAAGGGAGGGAGGGGAAGAGCATCTGGCACTTGACGGACCCCTGCTGGAGGCTGGGGACACCGCAGTGACTGGCGTCATTATGTCAGGGAAGGGGCTGATGCTGGACATCATTGCACGTCCCCGCCCCCGGGAAGTAAGTAACAGAAAAATGCTGGCATGATGGCCCCGCTCCACCGTCCGCTGCCTCTGAAGCTCACTTGGGGGGGGTCCACACTCTTGTGGCCCCCACCTGGTGGGTAATCCAGGGCTTACCCATAATGTCCTTAGGGAGTGTGAAGCCCCTCAGTGGCCCTGCCCAAGGGGTTAGCCTGGGCATGGGGTAGCAGGTAGACAGGCAAGATGATAGAAAAGGGGAGTTTGCTGCTTGTGGTGAACTTCAACCTACCAGATGTCGACTGGAGCCTCCCAGCAGCAGCTTTAGCTAAGAAGTAGAGACATCCTGGACTCTCTGCAGAGGGGCATTCCTCAGGCAACTAGTCAGTGAACCCACTTGTGATGGGGCAATACTGGACCTGGTACTCACTGACAGGGACAGTATTGCAGATGACAAGGTGAGAGGCCACCTGGGGACCAGTGATTACCAGTTTGGTTCAGTATAAGGACGGCTGTGGAATCAAACCACACAAGGGTGAGGGTCTTGGGCTTCAGGAGGGTAGATTTTATAAAAATGGGAGAATGCCTCAGGGATGACCTGGCAGAGGGGGATGGCCTGAGTGAGGTGGAGGAATAGTGGGCAAAGCTAAAAGGGAGCATAGTAAAGGCAACAAATCTATGTGTCAAACAAGTGGGCATAAGCAAGAGGAAAAGGAGACCACTATGGCTCTCAAAAGAGGTGGCTGAAAAGACAAAGGCTGAAAGGGTAGCATTAAAAGGTATAAGGAGATGCAGAGGGAGGAGGATAGGGAGGTGCATCAGGGGAAGTAAAGGAAAGCAGGGAAAACAGTAAGGAGTGCAAAGGCACAAACTGAAGAGAGACTAGCCCAAGAGGTAACAAAAGGGGGACAAGTCATTTTTAGATATAGAAGTGAAAAGAGGAAGACCAGGGATGGGACTGTAAGATTAAAATGGGAAGGGGGGACTGTGCAGAGGGAGACCAGGAAAAGGCAGACATCCTGAACAAATACTTTTGTTCAGTGTTCATAGAGGAAGGAGACAGGGAGGTGCCACAGAAAAAGTAACAAGCTTTGGAGGGAGGGGAGGGAAGTGGACACTAGTCCTTTTTTGGAGGTGAGAGTCCTGAATGGACTTGCTAATCTGAAGGTGGACAAAGCAATGGGGTCAGAAAGGGTGCATCCAAGGGTATTGATGGAGCTCAGGAAAATACTGACTACACCTCTGTCAGTTTTATTTAACAGCTCACTGGAAACAGGAGTGGTTCCGGAGGACTGGAGGAGGGCAGATGTAGCCCCACTACACAAAAGTGGTGGCAGGGAGGAAGCTGACAATCATAGACCAGTCAGTCTGACATCTGCGATGGGAAAGTTAACGGAATCACTGCTGAAGGAAAGGATTGTGAAATACCATGAATCCAGTGGGTTACAAGACCCAAGGCAGCATTGTTTCACAGGGGGGAGGCCATGTCAAATGAATCTAACAGATTTCTTTGACTGGGGGGCAAAGAAATGAGATCAGGGTGGAGTGGTGGACGTGGCCTACTTAGATTTCAGTAAGGCTTTTGACATCATTCCACATAGGAGACTAGCCGAGTACCTTAGGAGTAGGTCCAAAGGTGGTAAACTGGATATGAAATCGGTTAGGGGATAGATGACAGAAGATGGTTGTAAACAGAGTTCACTCCGAGGAAGGGAGGGTGACCAGCGGGGTGCCTCAGTGATCAATGCTGGGACCGGTCCTCTTTAATGTCTTTTAAGTAACATTGCGGAGGAGCTGGAAGGGAATGTCTGCCTCTTTGTGGATAATACCAACATCTGCAACAGGGTAGACACTCCAGGGGGATGGAAAGGATGAGCAGAGACCTGAGAAAACTCAAGGAGTGATCAAGATTATGGCAGTTGGGTTTCAATGCAAAAAAGTGCAAAATAATGCACTGAGGGCACAGAAACCCAGGAGCGGAATGGTGGAGTGGTATTGATGACCACCAAGCAGGAAAGAGACCTGGTAGTAATCATATCGGGTGACCTAAAGAAAATCAGGCAATGTGACAAGGCAGTGAGGAGGGCTAGTGAGATGCTGGGTTGCATAGGGAGGGGTACCAGGACAGCAGACAGCATGGCTTCATATGTGGCAGATCCTGCCAAACCAACCTGATTGAGTTCTATGACTGGGTAACTAGGCAACTGGACAGGGGCCATGCAGTGGATGTCCTGTATCTGGACTTCAGTAAGACATTCGACTCAGTGCCACATGGAAGGCTGGGAAGGAAGTTAGTAGGCACAGGGCGGTGCAAAGCTGGTGAGATGGGTAGGAAACTGGCTGCAGGGAAGGCAACAGAGGGTGGTGGTGGTGGGAGCTCTACACCCAGCGCAGTGACTAGCGGTGTTCCACAGGGCTCAGTGTTGGGACCAGTGTTGTTTGGGATATTCTTTGCAGACATATCATGGGACATCAAGAGCAAGATCAGTCTGTTTGCTGATGATACCAAGGTAGGCGCGGTGGTGGATGACCTAGGGGATGGCAGGGTTTCAGGATGATCTGGCAAAGCTTGAAACCTGGTCAGACACCTGGCAACTGGGCTTTAATGCCAAAAGTGCAAGGTGCTGCATTTTGGGATGAAGAACCCAAGGAGGAGTTACCAGCTAGGGGGAGTGCAGCTAGCCCAGACAGAGGAGGAGAAGGATCTGGGTGTGCTCATTACAGGGTAAATGAGCAACTCAGTACAATGTAGGAAGGCAGCTGCAAACGCCAACAAAATGCTGGGTTGTATTGCAAGGGGTATATCCTTGAGGAGGGAGGAGGTGATTCTGCCACTGTATAGGTCATTAGTTAGACCACACCTGGAGTACTGCGTGCAGTACTGGCGTCCGTATCTGAAGAGGGACATTAAGTTACTGGAGGGGGTGCAGCACAGAGCGACAAAGATGATCAAGGGGCTGGGGGACTTATCATACGAGAGGAGGTTGAAGGAGTTGAACATGTACTCACTGGAGGAGAGGAGAGACAGGGGTGACATCATTGAAACCTTTAAATACATGAAAGGAACAAACAAGACGGGTACAGAGGGGCTGTTCAAAGTAAGGGAAGGGAGGGCCACCAGGGGCCATGATATGAGACTGGAGCGAGGAAGGTTCAGGAGGGAGATGAGGAGACACTTTTTTACAGAGAGGGTGGTGGCTGGGTGGAATGCGCACCTGCTGAAGTGGATGCAGAACAGTGGACTGCTTCAAACAAGGATGGGACAGGACAAGGGAGGGTTAATGAAGGGAAGGATGGAAGGGAGGGGCAGCTGCAGAATAAGGGTGCTAGCTGCACATTCAGGAAACGACTTGATAGACCTCTAGGCCTTTATCTGCTGGCAAATTTAAATTGTGTTAACACAGCACAAAGAGGGGAGGTGGTAAAGGCTCTGTATAGACTGCTTGTCAGACCTTACCTGGAGTACCGTATCCAGTTCTGGGGACCACATCTCCAGAAGGACATAGACAAAGTGGACGTGGGTCCAGAGGAGGGTAACTGGAATGGTGCAGGATCTGTATCAAAATCCCTATGAGGTTAGACTAAAGGACTTCAATATGTACACCTTGGAACAGAGTAGGGAGAAGGGGGTTATGCTAGAGACCTTTAAATACCTCACAGGGGTAAATAAGGTATAGGAGGGAAGCATTTTTCAGAAGAAAAGGTGCTCAAGAACAAGGAGACAAGCTATGAAGTTGGAGGTTCAGAAGAGACAAGAGCAAATACTTCTTCACAGAAAGAGTGGTGGATTCCTGGAAGAGCCTTCCAGCAGAGGTGGTGGGGGTGAAAACAGTGGTGGGGTTCAAGAATGTGTGGGATGAGTGCAAGGGAATCATAGTGGAAAGGAAGGGGGGGAAGGAGAAAGAGCTGTAGATTGAGTATAGCCTGCAGTAATCATCTAGGTAGGGAGGAATGGGCAGACTGGAGGGTCCAAATGGTCCCTATCTGCAGTCAGATTCTATGTTTCTATGTTTCAATGCCTCCAAGCTTGCTTGAAGAGGGCTAAGGTGTGGCACAACTATGGCCAGACCCAGTTTCTTACAGTACTATCAAAACCTTACAATCCAGTTTATGTCTTGCCCATCACCAGGTGAGTGCACTGGTCAATGGTGGAAGCAGGTACTGACCTGACTCAGTCTGGGGCTCACTCCACTAGGAGTGCCATGGCGAGCCAAGCCTTGCACTCTGGCATTCGCCTGGGAGAAATCGACAAAATGGCCAACTGGTCCAAAGGCATTACATTTGAATTGTTTTATCACATAAAAGTAGAACAAACTGTGGCTAATATGATGCTATACAGGGCTTTGAGCAAATCTATTATTGGAGCTTCTAGGTTCATGTGTTAAAATGGTAATTTTTGTAGAACAAGAGCTTGAAAGAAAATTATGATTTTAATAAGTCAGAGGTGGAGATAATAGCCCCCCACCCCCTCTCCGTCTTTTTTAAATCTGGTAGGAAATGCCCAGGGATCAAGAATAACCAGGAAGAGGGAGCCAGTTGGAGTTCAAGTGGTTCCAGTTACATTGCAGTTGTTCCTTTGTAGTCCAGTTCTGATGGACAGTTGAGAGTCCAGTTGCTACGGTTATGGCAAAGAAAAGGATGAGCAGATGTGGTAACAATCCTTTATAGGACCAGAAGAATGATGGGAATAGAGTGCACCATAAACTTTGCCAAGGACTTATAAGGGTGGTGTTTGGTACCCTTTGAGACTAATATTGAACATGTTTGTACTGTGATTTATTTGCTGCTATGCCTACATAAATGAAGGGAGCAAGCCTATTCTTTCCACCGCCAAGTTATTATCAAAATCATACTTTTCATTTAAGCTCTTGCTCTAAGAAATTTACCATTTTCTACAGCACCATCCACTAGCTTCGCTGCTCCTGAACAATGGTAGCAGGATTGCTAAAGACAGTGGAAGAAGAAGGACCTCACAACAAGACCTATGGAGAAATGGTCAGACCCCACCACCATCAGAGAAGAAGCTGTGATTCCCAGGTATCTCCATCAAGGTCTGGTTGATCTGGTGAGGAAGAATAGTCTGCCACCAGCCAAATGTGATGAAGCAGGAAAAAGCCTTAACCACAAGTGAAATACAGACCCAACAGACAATTGCAATTTCCTGTAGTTGCTAGGTCCAACTGGGCTGAGGTAGTTCAGCATGATGAGCAATCGCTTACAAAGAAGCCAAGACACCCAGCAGTCACAGCATCAACTGCATGACTGAAAAGAGCAATACCAGACTGGATATATATTAACTACTTACACCTGTACTAACCAGCATTTAATTAGCGGATCAGGCATTATGTGGAAGTATTAACTTTGTGAGAGTTTCACCAGGAAAAACATATTGAGCTAACAAATATGACCGGGGAAGAGATTGTGGAGGTGCAGTAATAGGTTACATCAGTAATGCTACAGTAATAAAACAATAATAAATTATAAGAAGTAAAAATTATGTAGTAGACAATTGAGAGGAAACACAAAGCAAGTAATGCAAAACACAGCATATCATTGTCAATAGTTCAGCAAAGTGCAACTGGCAGCAAAATGGGAGAGAAAAGGGAGGTTACAAGTACAAAAGGGGACTAGTCAGAGGGAGAAATGGACCAAAAAAAAACAGGGCAGTGGGGGAGGGAGTATATGGAAGGAAGAGTACTGGGATTAGCTTAGGATAAGCAGCAACTACAGGAACCAGTAGTGAAGTCACGGAGGAGGAATTTTAGGATAGGAAGAGGGAGCAGTGCAAATAACACCACAGGGGTTGATCCAAAGTTTGGGAACTGGAAGGAGAAAGCATACTGACCTGCAAAGGATTTTACAGGGGGAGAGAGAGAGTGAGAGAGCAGGTGTCAGAGCTGCAAAGAGAGTAGGAGGTGGATGGAGGGAAGGAGAGGAGGGAGGGAAGAAAGGTATGGGGAAATTGAGCTGGTACCACTTGCTCCACATTATCAGGGTTAGATAAAACTTGACACATACAGTACAGCACTGTTTGACCCAAGTTAGACACTTAATGGCATACTGCTAACTGCATATTCAATCCTGCTCCCTCCCGCTTGAAAATACTGCACAATGATATGTGCCTGACTGCACCTCACTTGGGGTGCCTAGCTATAGTCTCCTCTCTCTGGAGTGTAGGGGAGTCTATATTGCTGGGGGGACGCTGATGCTGGAACTGGGTGGCTAGTGTTGATGGGAAGGCAAAGGGGCACTTTGCATTTAGAGGGGCTGCATCAAACCTTCAAGACTGCTACATTTTGGTCTTTGGTCAGTTGAGACCTGGCTGCTCTTACTGTGTGATACCAAGACATCTCATTACAATCTCTGACTGATTACTTATAACTACATAGTGTATTTGTTCCTCATTTCAGAATCAGGAGAAGTGTTAAATGAAAGAGAACAGTATGGTGGGGCTCGATACTCTCGCCGGTAGGCTAAGGCAAGGCAGCATACCTATGAAGATAATTCCTCCAGCTGTGGCACACTTCTCTTACCTTTGCATAGTGTGGATTGAAATATCCATGTAATGTAAATAACATACTTCCAATAACTCTGTATGAAGTGTGAAGCATCCCTTGCTTAACCTAATACAAAATGACCGCCCAGGTGAAAATGAGTTAATGTTAGTTTTCATATGGTTTGTTACACTATAGAGGTCTCAGGTGAGGGAACAATGTAACATCTGCTCTTTGGGACATATTGGGGTATGGCTTGGTGCCAAAATGGTGGGGAGTGCACTGGCAAAGATGACAAAGAAACACAGAATGGTACAATAGAGAAAGGCCTACTAGCCCATCCAGTGTACCCAACCCTATCTATTGACACCCATCATTACAGCAAGGGAACGTGGATACTGCACAAAGAATATTGGGACAATAAAGTTAATTTCATGGAATGTAAACACCCCTATTAAACAGAAAATACATAAACAGAGAAATGTGCCGTATTTTCAGAAGACACATAATCTAGAGGAAGAGGCACAGAACATACAGAAGGATTGGGTCGGTACCATGCTCCACAGTGCAGTCACACAAAAAAGAGTGGACCAGCTAGCACATCAGAACAATGGTAATGCTATCACTCATGCCACCAGTAACCCATTGTCAGGAAGGAGCATGACTCATGAGTGGCCAGCCAGGGGAGGGTGGATTAAGCATCCCAGAGATAGCTGTCCTACAGTACCTCAGGGTGGAGGGATCCTGTGTCTCACCACCTGACTGCCATCTGGCAGAGGCCAGGTAGTTGCACTGGCGAGAGCAGCAGCAAAGGGGCAGGGCTGTTGGCAGATACTGACACATAGGAATGCCAACATGTGCATGTGTTTCATTGGACTCCAATGCCCTGGGGAGGAACACCTCAGGATAAAAACCCATTCCAACATCTCCAGCAGGTACCACATGACCAATGTGTAGGTCACCCACCTAAAACATCCTGTATAAGAGGTGGTTAACCACAGACAACCAAGGTGAGCAAATAGTAAGCTGCTTAAAGTTCCTTTCTGCCGCACCTCTCAAGGACAATGGTCTTTTGGGTATCAGGCACCCAACTGGCTAGACTCCCTCCATGATGACTTACTAGTAGAATCTAAACTTGGTCCCTTCAAATCAAAACTACACTCTCACCTTGCTACACTCAGTGGGTATGACCATAGCTCCTAACTCCTCTAGAGTTACACTGGCATTTCTCCACAACCTCAGCATTTACCCACTACCGGTAACCTCTGTCCCATATCCCCTCTCCTTGCCCCCTCACACTACATTCTTTCCAATTCTTTCCCACCCCCTCCCCTGACCCATTTGTCTCCCCTGCACCCTGTCTGCTAGCTACATCTATCCCTCCCAGGTACCCTGCCTCCATCCCACAAACCTTTGACAAGACCCTGCAGGCTGCTCCCGTGAATTCTCCCTATCTCCCCCATGTCCCCCTACCCACTGGTAGAGTTCTAACTGCCCTTGCCTCCTGTTGCCTCCCAGTCTCCTATCCTGTCAAAACTGCCTACCCCTTTGTTCTGCACTATATTCAGCCAATTTCTGTATCTTGTTTGTTATCCCATGAATGAAAGAGTGAATGTAATTACTGTATTTTTGCAACCATTGTTCTGATGTCTGTATTTGTTGCTGAACTATTGTTTACCTCACAACGTGGAGCCTCTGTAAACAAGCTGCTAGCTCAAAGGTGTTACACTCTGAGACAATTATAAATAAAAATAAATAAATAACAGTAAGTCCATGGGAAGGTCAGTGACGGGGCTGAGGGGTGCACCTCGGACCAGGGATGGCAGGAAGGAAACAAAGGATGGAGAAAAAAGAGAGGAGCAGTGGTTATATTTCAGAAATCACTGCAGCATATGACCCATTACGTGTGCAATAATATTGAGGGAAGGTGGATGCCAATGAAGGTAGTCATGTCAGATCAACCATATGCCTTTTTTGTAACACATGATCTGAGTCAATACACATTCCAGAATATTCTGGCTATTGCTCAGGAGATTCTGGATATTTGTCTATACACTGACTCTGTAGTGGTTTGGAGAGATTTCAGTGAAGTCTAGGATCCTTTTATAGACACAATATCAAGGGATTCCAAGGGTCCAATACAGGCATAGGATGCACTTCCTCAGGCTCAGGAGTGGGGGCTGGGGGATCCATGGGGCTCCCTGAATCTATCAAGGAAGGAGGTTACTTTCTACTCCTCCCTGCATGACTGCAATAGCCATGTAGACTACTTACTAATCCATGAGGTGACTTTATCCTCAGTTCAGAGGGTACACATGGGCCCCATTATTATACAGAATCACACCTGTGTGCACCTTGTCCTAGAACTTGGGGGGTACATGAATAAGGCATCCAGGTGGTGAATGGACTCTTCTCTTTTATCACATGATCATGTCAAAACCTAGCTTAAAGCTAAAAAATATTGTTTTTTTCGGACAAATAGTACTGTTCATGTAACAGGGACCTCTGTATGGGTAAGTTTACCAAGCTTACAGAAGAGGGTGAATTATTGAATATGCTGACCATAAGAAGCTTATCTGCCTGCTACAGTTGAATTTATTCAAACAGGAACTTAAACAAGCAAAATTGGACAATACTTACTCCCATACTCATCCCTAGGAGGAAGTATGGAAAATCCCACAATTTAAATATATAATTGTAACATAATACACCATAAGGCCCAGTACGCTATTCAAAGAACATGTCATAGGTATTGGGAATAAGGGAAAACAGCAGGCAAGCTCTAATTCTTTCAGCTAAGGACACAACAAGTGAATAAATGTACAGACTCTATAAAGTCAACTGAAGGAAAGTCTATATCATAAATCCTTTTACTCTGATTTATATAGAGCAAGGCTAGCAATCAGTCTCCCAAACTGAAAGAATTTACGAGTGGCATCCCAATCCCTAAGATCACACCAATGGAAGTCACTGAGTTGGATGACCCAATTACTCAGTCTGAGGACTGCATGGTTATTAAGAACTTAGCAAAAGCCAAGACTCCATCCGGGCTTTTTAATTTTATTTATTTATTTATTTAAAAGTTGGTAACCGGAAAAGTCACCTTGAACAGAAGCTCATTTCCAAGTGCAACCCAGGGAAAGGAGTACAGGGGAATAACGTAGAGCATTGATAAATACAACTTTGAAAGCAATGATGTTACAGGAGAAATTTCACATGATAAAAAGAATGCTTTATGCAATGAAGAAATATCTAATAAATACAAGGCAATATTTACATTATTTACAAAACAATATTTGCATTGTTATAAACAGTGGGATGCAGCAGGGAGGAGCAGGCAACTGTGGAACAGAGGTAAGTGAGTGCTGGGAGGGAGAGCAGGTACAGGAAGTAGTAGGGGCTGGTTTGAGTAGATCTTTTTTTTTTTTTCCCTGTAGGCATTTTTTTAATCCGCCTGGAGACCTGGCAAGCGGCTTCAGCCCTCCGAATGGAGGGACTCTCTCTCCAGCTCCACCACTCCCATGCTAGGCAACCCCCGAGGCCCCACTGTGGACTGCCTCTGTGGTGGGGCCGGAGGAGGTTGCTGGGCTTTCTTCCTCTCCCGGAGATCCACGGGAACCGCTCTCAAGAGCGGTGGGCCATCATTATGCCTGCCAGGCTCAGTTTTCCATTTTTGCCCATCCCCCCCTTCTGGCGTAAGGACGTTGGCTTCTAGCCTCCTGACCCATACTGCCCTCCAGCCACCTCCAGAGGGCAGTCGGTGAGTGGGATAACTAGTCTCCCTCCCCCTGAGAGAGGAGAGCAGTCCTCCAGATGCTCAATCCTCTCTCCCCCTGCTGATCCCCGGCAGCCCGAGCTCATTCCCTAACCCAGGTCGCCGGCATGGCATGAGGTGTAGTGACCAGTGCCTAAACCTGTAGCACCATCAAGCCAGTCCCATGAGTAGATGCTTGAGGGCAGGGAAAGAGGAAGAAAGATAGATTTGGAAGGGAACACTGTTCCAGAGGAAAGGAAGTCTATAGAAGAAGGAGAGTTTGCCAGCTGATGTGCGGACACATGGAAAAGAAAAGGTGCGGATGCAGTTTGACCACAAGTTGTAGGGTAATGGGTAAGCTGGGTTAAGGAGGGAGGTGAGGTAGGTCGGAAGGGTTGCAAACCAGTATTTAGCAATGAAGGAGCATCTCTGGGTGAGGGACTGGAGGGAAAGGGTGGAGTAAAGGTCACAATGGTGCGTTAAAGAGGGGGAGTTAGAGACGAATCTACAGAAGGCATGAAGAAGGACATCGAGTTTGGCAAGGGAGGTGGCAGAGGTGGCACTGTAAACTATGTCACCGTAGTCAAGAGCTGGAAGGATTCATTTAACCACGAGATCATGTCTTAGAGGGAGGGAGAGACTGGCTTTATGGTGGTAAAGTAGCCCAAGTTTAGGGTGTAGCTTGAAGAGAAGAGCTCTGAAGTGGGAAGAGACGTCAAGGGAAGGATCGAGCCAGACCCCTAGGTACTTGTAGGTGGGGATGTTGTCTAGTGGGGTGCTGCCAGTAGAAAAGAAGGCTGGGAGGGTGGGAAGCCTGGTGAGTTTTTGTTTGGATCCAAAGGTCATGGCTACGTTTTTTTTAGTGTTCAGTTTTAGGCAGTTGGCATGGAACCAGGTTGTGACTGCTCTGTAGTCACTTTGAAGGGGGGATTGGACGGCTTGGATGGATGGACCAGAGAGAAAAAGTATGGTATCATCCACATACATATGAGTATTGGCATGAGTGCATACTGAGGGGAAATCATTAATAAAGAGGGAGAAGAGAACTGACCCAAGGATGGACCCTTGGGACACACCTGCGAGGATGCGGAGGGAAGAAGATAGGGCATTGTTAAAAGAGACTGACTGGAAATGGCCAGTTAGATAGGAGCTGAACCAGGACACAGAAGCAGGGGGAAGGCCAATGAGAGATAGTTTATGTAGTAGAAGAGGGTGGGAAACAGAGTCAAAGGCCTTGGCCAGGTCAATAAACATAGCCGAGGTGCTCTGACCAAGGTCCATAGCTGAGTGAATGGCGTCAGTGAAGTGTAAAAGGGGGGAGGTGGTACAGTGAAATTTCCTAAAGCCTGATTGGTAAGGGAAGAGGGTGTCAGAAGCAAGAAGGAATTCATTGAGCCTTGAGAGAATTAGGGACTCTTGAACTTTGGTGAGGGAGGCGAGAAGGGAAACAGGGCAATAATTTCCAGGGACAATGGGATCACCACCTTTGAAGAGGGGGAGGACTGTGGTGGAATTCCATGCTGTAGGAATAGTAGCTGTGAAGAGCGAGAGATTAAAGATGAATGTTAAAGGGTTAATAATAGAGAAGGCTGAAATTTTGAGGAGCCGAGAATGCAGGCCATTGGGACTTGACTTAGAGGGGTTAAGCGAAGCAAGAGCTCTTAGCACTTCTGACGGCCAGATTAACGATAGGTGAAAACCTAATGTGTGTGAGGGGAGTTGGAGGGTGCACGATGGAGAAGCAGGGGGCTCCTGGGGAATGGCACAGGAAATGAAAAACTTATTGAGGGCCTCAGTAACAAGGGTGGGGAGTCAGAGATTAGTGTGTCAGCAACGCGTATGGAGGAAGGAGGGGATTCATTGGGTGGGTGCAGAAGTGAGCATAGATCCTGCCAGAAAGAGGAAGGGGTGCTATTAGAGTGGTGCAAGCATGCCTTAAAGAAGTCAGATTTGGCCTGGTGGATACTGTTAGTGCAACTGTTACAGAGGATATGAAAGGCTTGTAGGGAAGCCTGATTGCCTGGGGATTTAAAACTATGCCAAGCGAGATCATGCTCTCTGCACATGGCCAAAATATCAGGGGTGATCCAGGGATGGTGACTGCATTTGACTCATAAAGTTTTAACTGGGGCTTGGTCATCCCAGACTTTTAAGAAGATAGATGTGAAGTGAGCAAGGGCGACGTCGACTGAGGGGGAGGAAAAGATTGGGGACCAGTTTCACCAGTCAGGTCGTGTAATAGTTTGCTAATGTCAAGGGATTTGAGGGGGCAGTACTGTATACATTTTGAGGAAGGTGGGGGAGAGTGAGACTTTCTAATACAAAAGGTTGGGCAGTGGTTGCTGAGTGAGTTGGGTAAGATACCAGCAGAGCAAATATGGTTGGGGTGGGTCGAGAGCACCCAATCCAATAGGGACTAAGTATTGGCTCTGGGGTTAGGATGCGTGGGGTCTTTGATCAGTTGGGTGGAGTTTAGAGCTTTGATCCGGTGACATGAATTTAGAGACAGAGGGGAGAGCCAGTCGAGATTAAAATTGCCGAGGATACTGACCCAGTGGCACTGAGGGCTGAGGCGCTGGACACCACACCTCGCACCACGCCGGTGACCTGGGTTTGGGAGCAAGCACAGATCACCGGGGGCTGGCAGGGGAGGAGGGGGATTGAGCATCCGATGGACAGCTCTTCATCTCCGAGAGGGGGTCCACAACGGTCGGTCTCTGACTGCCCCCTGGTGGAGGCTGAGGGTCAGGGACGCATAGCGTACACCGGGGCAGTGTCGGGGGCAGACACCTGGATGAGGAAGCATGTGGACATGTGCATGCTCATGCCCGCTGGCATCATTGCATACCCGCCGACTCAGGGGAAAAACAGAACAGGGAAAATAGTGACACCCACCGTGGCTTGATGGCCGTCCGTAAGTGTTTGTCGGGCACTGGCACCCGAACTGGATCTGTTGTGGTGGGGAGTTAGGAGGCTGCCTGCTGCCACACTGCTGGGGGTAAACCGCAAGGGTTAATGGGTGCCAGCAGTCCTGGTCGAGACGGACGGCAGCCGGATCCTCCAACAGGAGATGAGAGTCTAAGGGGGGGAGCAGTTAGGGTGGCCACAGGAGGATAAATACCATAACAAAAAATAAACAAATAAAAACTGCTGAGGAGGATAAGTTCACCAGCAGATGCGAGGGTGGAGACTGTGGAGATGCAGAAGATAAGGGATGAGGGGGGAAGTTTCTGGGAGACATAAAGAGCCCCTACAAAAAGGAGTGAGGTCACTGGGAAAGCTAGATTTGCTAAGAGGAGTTTGTGGGAGCTAGGGATTGCTTCGTGGTGGGAGATAGTGCAATTTAAGGAGCTATGGGAGTAGATAGCCACCCCACCACCATGCTTTCTGTGGTCTTGCCGAGAAAGTGTGAAGTCAGGGAGGGCCAGGTGGGAGTCTGGGATGCCGGAGGACAGCCATGTTTCAGAAACACAAAGCATGTCAGGGGAGTGCTGAGTGACCCACA
This sequence comes from Neoceratodus forsteri, assembly GCA_016271365.2. Lineage (NCBI taxonomy): Eukaryota > Metazoa > Chordata > Ceratodontiformes > Ceratodontidae > Neoceratodus > Neoceratodus forsteri. The sequence continues at coordinate 806,199,286 of CM028132.1, read as the reverse complement.
TTTTTAGTTCATCCAATTTTGGGAGAAGGCTATGAGCATTTATGTGGAAAATCTACAGGCCATTAGGGAAAGCCTGTGGGGGGGGGAAGCAGTAGGGCCAGCCAGACCAGGATTAGGCTTTAGTAGAATTACTAAAAGGTGTTGGTTAGGGGCATGACTCTTGTACTTAGTTCGGTATTACTGGAGGGAGGCATGCAAGGGAGGTTAAGGGAGATGTAGTTGGCAAATAGCCACTAGGCATAAAAGAGCACAGCTCAAGAGCCCAGGGTGGATTAAGGCATGGAGATGTAGAGTAGGGGGAGGGTGAGGAAGGAGGTGGCTGTGGGAATAGATAAGTTCCAAGGTTGGCAGAGGGCAAAAGGGAAAGTGAGGGAGAAAGATGGGGTAGAGGGAGTAGAGGGGACCAAGGGAGGAAGGAAAAGGACTAGGAAGGGGAGGAGAAGAGCACAGAGGGAGCTCATAGATGAAATTGGGAGGAAGGGGTGGTGAGAAAGGGGCCCGAGAGGAGCTAGGGAAAAAGCACAGAATGAGGTGAGGCAGGGAGTCACCACAATGACACCAGAGAATCCAGGTGGAGGAAGAAAACCAAAGAGAAGGATGAGAGGCACAAAAGAGTACTAACAATTGGAGCTATTGCAATAGTACAGCGGTAGTGTTACTGCCTCCAATGCCAGAGGTTAAGGGTTCAAATAAAGGGGATGACAGGTGTGCAGCAAAAAAGGGGGGCTATAGTAGAGGAGGCAGAAAGGAGGGTATATGCAGGGGTAGGATGTGGAACAGAACTAGTATGGCGTTATGAGGAAGGGAGCTGAGTGGTGCACACTAGTGACTCCTGGCAGTGGCAAGCAAGCAATAATACCTGACAGGGTGAGTGGTATTGGGCAATACAAGACCGCCCAGGGGTGTAATGAGGCCTGACACCACAGGCAGAGGGCCTTGTAGCCCTTGGAAAGTCCGGTATTGCCCATACCACCCACCCTGGAGGGTACTATTGCACTTAGAAAATGGACATAAGTTCAAGGTTTTTTTTTTTAGTAGAAATTTTGGAATAGAATGAAAATAAAATCTGTCAAATATATTAAAAAGAAAGTTTTATGTAAAGTAATCCCTGCCTGTCAGTTGCATTTCCCTGTTTGTCAGAGCTGTCAGTAGAGGGCACTGCTATAGGAGGCCAGTGCTCCTGGAAATGTTGCCAGGAATGTCTGTATCTTCTGCGGTGATCGCAGGAGGGGGGCGCTTATGAGTTAAGAATGGCAGAGGGCGTAAGGAGCATGAAAGGTAACTGATTTAAAAAAAGTGTTTTTCTGTTTGTTTTCTCAGTATAGAAATGTAGTCAGGTGAAAGGCATGAAGCGGCGCAGGACTGTCACAGTAGCAGTAACGCAACATGCTAGCACTTGGCTAGTACTTCAGATTTAGGGAAAAATGTGTTTTGTGACAGAGTAGCACTTAGCCCCGAGGTTGTAGCACTAACATTTTAAAGTGGAAACCTCTTGCGTTTGTCAGAAAAAAATAGTTGGGGGGACCTCGGCCCTCACGCTTCACAAAGCAAGGGGCAAGAAATGGCGGCTACTTTCTTTGAACATTCGGGGTGCCCATGTATGCTCTCATTAATGGGGCACCTCGAATTCACACTTGTTTCCATGCGGGCATCTATTGAAACTTAATGTACCGCCCTGCTGTGGCTCTCAGCCAATCAAACAGCTCCTACAATCTAGCCCATTTTCTAAAGTATAAATAGCAAGTGGGAAAATAGGGAGATAAACTAGCAGGCAAAGTCATGTGACCTATCATGTGACAAAAAATTAACTATATATTTAGGGACAGACCAGGGTGAGAGGGCTGAGTGGCACAGTTAGAGGATGTATTTGTTCCAAATAAAACAAGCATTTGTCAATGTCGAATGTTGATTGCGTTGGTCTGTTGAGCTCACTCACTACCCCTCTGTCACTCGCTCAGTCTGTTTCTCCCAGTGCTGCAGGCTGCTGTTTTGTACTGGGCTCCTGCCTGCATTGGCAGCTTTTTCTGCCCGCTAAGAAATCCGCAGCTGTCCTGACAGAGCTTCATTGAGGTGGCTCACTCCCCCTCTCTCACTTGCTCATTCTGTTTCTCCTGGCACTGCAGGCTGCCCTTTTATACTGGGCTCCTGCCTCTGTTGGTGGCTTTTTCTGCCCACAAAGAAATCTGCAGCAGTCCCGACACAGGTCTGTTGAGCCTGCTCACTCCCCCTCTCTCACTTACTCATTTCGTTTCCGCTGGCGCTGCAGGCTGGCCTTTTGTACTGGGCTCCTGCCTGCATTGCCATCTTTTTCTGCCAACAAAGAAATCTGCAGCAGTCACAATAGAGCTCTGTTGAGCTCACTCACTCCCGCTATCTCACTCACTCATTGTGTTCCTCCCGGCGCTGCAGGCTGCCCTTTTGTACTGGGCTCCTGCCTGCATTGGCACCTTTTTCTGCCCACAAAGAAATCCGCAGCTGTCCCAACAGAGCTCCATGAGGTTGCTCACTCCCCCTGTTTCACTCACTCATTCTGTTTCTCCTGGCGCTGCAGGCTGCCCTTTTGTACTGGGCTCCTGCCTCTGTTGGCATCTTTTTCTTCCCACAAAGAAATCTGTAGCAATCCTGACAAAGTTCCATTGAGCTCGCTCACTCCCCTTCTCTCACTGGCTCATTCCATTTCTGCCAGCGCTGCAGGCTGCCCTTTTCTACTGGGCCCCTGCCTACATTGCTGCCTTCTTCTGCCCACAAAGAAATTTTCAGCAGTTACGATAGAGCTCCGTTGAGCTAGCTCACTCCCCCTCTCTCACTCACTAATTCTGGTTTTCCCACCACTGCAGGCTGCCCTTTTGTACTGGGCCCCTGCTTGCATTACTGACCTTTTCTGCCCACAAACAAATCTGCAGCAGTCCCAACAGAGCTCCATTGAGCTCACTCACTACCGCTCGGTCACTCACTCATTCTGTTTCTCTTGACGCTGCAGGCTGTGCTTTTGTACAGGGCTCCTGGCTGGTTGGCACCTTTGTCTGTCCACAAAGAAATCTGCAGCTGTCCCAACAGAGCTCCGTTGAGGTTGCTCAGTCTCCCTCTCTCATGTGCTCATTCTGTTTGTCCTGGCGCTGCAAGCTGCCCTTTTCTACAGGGCTCCTGCCTGCACTGGTGCCTTTTTCTGCCACAAAGAAATCCTCAGCAGTCCCGATAGAGCTCCATTGAGCTCACTCAGTCCCCCTGTCTCACTCGCTCGTACTGTTTCTCCCACCGCTGCATGCTGCCCTTTTGTACTGGGCCCCTGCCTGCATTGACGCCTTTTTCTGCCCACAAAGAAATCCGCAGCAGTCCTGACAGCGCTCCGGTGACTTCGCTCACTCCCTCTCCCTCACTCGCTCTCTCGTTCTGTTTCTCACAGTGCTGCAGGCTGCCCTTTTGCACTGGGCTCTTGCGTTGGGGCCTTTTTCTGCCCACGAACAAATTTGCAGCAGTCCCGACATAGCTCAGTTGAGCTCAGTCACTCCCTCCTCTCACTTGCTCACTCTTAATCTGTCCCAAACACTGATTTCCCACAGCGACCATGCTATTCTCCAGCAGGAGTGCAAAAACATATTTTAGCCAGGATGTGAAAAATGACAGCTGTACTGTTCATAAGGAGGTGTGAAAAAATGCCACTGTTGAAAATGTGGCGTGAAAATATTACAAATTTGCGAAGTTACAGGGGTGTGTGGAAACAGTTCAATGCACACTTGTAACACAGTCATGTTATGGAGTTTCATCACCAAATTTTCAACGTAGGGATTTTAGGACCTCTGTTCATGAACAGTACCACTGTAATTTTCTTAATCTGTCCCGAATACTGATTTCCCATAGCGACCGCATTATTCTGCACCAGAACTGTGAAAACTCATTTCAGTTAGGATGTGAAAAATGACAGCTGTTCTGCTCATAAGGAGGTGTGAAAAAATGCCAGTGTTGAAAATCTGGCGTGACAATATTACAAATCTGCGAAGTTACAAGTGTGCGTGGAAAGTGCGCAACGCACACTTGATCTGTCCTGAACACTGATTTCCCACAGTGACCGCGCTATTCTGTGCTGGAAGTGTGAAAACATATTTTGGCCAGGTTGTGAACAATGACAGCTGTACTGTTCACAAGAAGGTGTGAAAAGATGCCAATGTTGAAAATCTGGCATGAAAATATTGCAAATTCGAGAAGTTACCAGCGTGTGTGGCAACTGTGCAATGCACACTCATAAAACAGTCATTTTTGGGATTTTTCCACCAAATTTGCAACATAGGCTTTTTGAGAGCCCATCTCATGAACACAGGCACTGTCGTTTTGTTAATCGGCCCCAAAAGGTGATTCCGCGCAGTGACCGAGAAATCACCTTTCCGGGCCAATTAATGCCATGACAGTTGCAGAATTCATGAGGAGGGGTCCCAAAAACTCCATGTTGAAAATTTGGTGCCAAAATTCCAAAAAATTACTGAGATATGCATTAAAGTTTGAAAAAAAAATTTATTCCATTATACAGCTTACCGACATTTCCTCAGTTCGCGGTCGGTTTTGAAGAGTGCAGATGTGTTCCCAGTCCACCGAAGATCATCGTGCTGAGCTCCAGAGGTAAGTATGGGGTGTGGGGTGTGGGAGGCAGGGGGTGCAGTGGGAGGGCCTTGGGTTGCAGGAGGGGCAAGGAGACCGCCGAGGGCGGTTTCTTTACAGGTAAAAAAAGACATTGCAAGACCGTTTTTATTTTACAGGGCATGTGGCATGCTGGGGTGGGCTCCCAGCATGCCACCGGAGTCTTTCTTTGGGGGGCAAGCTGTAGCCGATGGGGATTGGGCACCCCCATTGGCACACAACAAAAAGGATGGGGGTGACATTATGCCGATGGGGATTGAGCACCCGTCGACGAACAATATAAATGGGGGGTTTACTAATGCTGACAGGGAGTGGGCTCCCCGTCAGCAACATACACATTGGGGCACTGGAAGCGATGGGGATTGGGGCCCCCATCAGCAAACTAAACACAGTGGGGGGTTAATATTGTTTGTGAACATGGTGGCAAACCACGCCATGTTCACAAACAATATCAGTGTATTAAGATCCCACCCTGCAATGACAGGTTGCTCCCTCATTGCAGCGAATGGCTTACGCTGCAATGACGAGGCAGCCCCTGATTGCAGCGGCTAAATTTTTACAAGTTGGTGGCACGCTGGCTGAACTAGTGTCAGCAGCAGTGTGCCACGGCGTTGGGGGATGCTGGACAAGCCTTTAAAGGCTGTGGGGGCATTGGCCACAACAGTGCCGTGCCTTCACAACCTGCTTGTGGAGAAAGCTGCTGCAATATGTTTCTTGCGCATGAGCGCAATCAACATAAAAATCTACACTAAGAGGGGGAAGAGACCGGGTTGGTGCACAAGTGAAGTACTTTAATAGTACAGAAGAAAAGGATGTACGAAAAAATGAAAAAAACTGGGTCAGTACTACATAAAAACAATTACAAAAGTGTGTTAAAAAGACTAAAAAGCACAATAAAATCAGAAAGAAGCAAGTTAGAGTTTAACATATCGCATAGAAATGACAGTGGTAAAAGTTTGTACGTATACATTAACAAAGTCGAAACAGTAATCAAATAGGCCCTATAGTAGAAAATGGAAAGGAAATAATAGTTCCAAAGGAAAAAGCAGAGAAGTTTAATAGCTATTTTAGTTCAGTGTTTGAAAGGATAGATCAGAATACAAATGGGAAAGAATCTATGAAATATCCAGACTTAGATTTAACTATAAGTGCTGATAACATCCTAGGCATGATAACAAAATTAAAATCTCACAAATCGGCTGGGCCGGATTCTCTGAGTCCTAGATTAATTGCAGAAATCAAAGATCAAATAGCGAAACCCCTAGAGAACTTGTTCAGTCTATCATTTAGCACAGGTGAAGTTCCTGAAGATTGGAAGCTGGCAACTGTCATTCCCCTCTACAAGAAAGGTGACAGAACTAAAACTTTGAACTATAGACCTGTAAGCCTGACGGCTATATTGTGTAAAACTGCGGAAAGACTCCTAAACATAAAAATAGAAGAAAATTTGAAACATATAGGTTATGAGGACAGGAGACAACGTGGATTCAAGAAAAATAGAGGTTGCACTACAAACCAGCTCTGTTTCTATGAATATATAAATAAAAAACTAAATAATAATAATACATCAATGGACATCTTATTTTTAGACTTTTCCAAGGCCTCTGATAAGGTTCCTCACAATAAATTGATTGAGAAAATGGAGGTAATAGGGATTGATAGCAGAATAATAAAATGGACAAGAAACTGGCTGAAGAATAGAAAACAAAAAGTACAAATTTCAGGAGAATATTCAGGAGGCATGGAGGTGCCAAGGGGAGTACCGCAGGGTTCCATGTTGGGACCGGTGCTGTTTGCACTCCATATAGGTGATCTACACCATAATATAAGCAATATGGTAGTAAAGTTTGCAGATTATACAAAACTGAGTAGACCTGTAGGAACTGAAGAACAACAACAAATGATGAAAGAAGATTTAGAGAAAATCGAACAATGGTTGGTTAGAAATAAGATGTCCTTCAGCGTGGAAAAGTGCACAGTAATGCATTTGGGTAGGCAGCCAGTAGCACAGACCTATAGGTTAAATGGAAATGTCTTAAAAGTAGTAACACAGGAGAAAGACTGTGGCATCATTATTGACAACAGACTGGTTTTTAATCAACAAGGAAGCCATGTAATTAGGAGAGCCAATTATATGATTAGAAACATAAGGAGAAGCTTTATTAACAAATCCATAGGCTGTTTAGTTCCACTTTACAAAACATACATAAGGCCACATATAGATTATGGGTCACCATTATGGAGCCCATATACAGTGCGAGAAAACAACAGAGTGGAAAGAATCCAGAGGAGGTATATGAAAATAATAGGGTCACTAAGACCATACAAATATGAGGAAAGACTGAGACTGTTTTCACTACAACAAAGAAGAGTGAGGGGCGACTTTCTAACTATGTATAAAATAATGAGAGAACCAGAATTAATCAAAAAACTTGGAATAGTTACACAGGGTAAACCTCTAGGTTTGAGAGGGCATAAGATGCAAATAAAAACAGAGACTGCAAGAAAAAATAGCAGACATTATGGCCCAGATATTCAGACAGCACGGGGCAGTGGCGCAAGAGGGGACGCAGCGCAACTGATATGCGCCAGGACCAGGACAGGGTGATATTCAAAGGAGATGTGCCAGGGAGCATCTAAGCCAAACATGGCACAGAATCGCTAACTTTTTATGTACAATGCGGTGCATTCCCACGACACAAGGAGGACCAAGAATACTCCAGCGCAAATGTAGTTGCACCATGCGCATCACCCGCGATATTCAGAAGTGGGCATGCAAATGGGGCCATAATGTATGCATGGCACAAATGGGGCCATTTGCATGTCATTATGGCCCCATTTGTATGCCTTGCGCAGGGCAGCTCAGCGAAATGTGCCCTGAGTAGCCGCTGTGAGTCCTGGTAGTCTAGTGCCCCTCCCTCCCATATGCCCAATCACAGGCATTTGTATATAATATAAAATCCTGGTGGTCTAGTGGTCCCTCTCCCTCCCTCCCATATGCCTGATCATGGGCATTGGTTGTGAAAACCAATACCTGGTGGTCCAGTGGTCCCTCCCCCCTAAGCCTGATCGCAGGCATCTGCGTCAAACACATACACCTGGTGGTCCAGTTGTACCCCCTTCACTCCCACCCACAGAGGACCCTGGCCACCCAGCTCCCCCCCACAGTCATCGGCAGGCAGCTGCACACCGCCCAGCCACCCGCTGAATGACAGCTTACAGTACGATCTGTAAGCCTATTGGTGCAGTGTGGACCAATGGGCTTGCAGACCATACTGTACTACACAGGCACAAATATGTGACTTCATTCACATATTTGTGCCTGTGTAGTACAGTATGGTCTGCAAGCCTGTCCACACTGCATCAATAGGCTTACAGATCATACTGTAAGCTGTCTTCGTGGGCGGCCAGGTGGTAGGCGGGCGGGGTGCAGCAGCCCGCCGATGATGGGGGGAGCTGGGTGGCCAGGGTCCTCTGTGGGTGGGAAGGGAGAGGGTACCACTGGACCACCAGGTGTATGTGTTTGACACAGATGCCCACTATCGGGCTTATGGGGGGCACCACTGCACAACCAGGTATTGGTTTTCATGACCAATGTCCATGATTGGGCATACGGGAGGGAAGGGGACCACTAGACCACCAGGATATTGTACAAATGCCCGCGATTGGGCATAAGGGAGGGGGAGAGGGCCTACTGGACAACTAGGGTGGGTGTGGGTGCTTGTGGATGGTGTCCCTGCTAGGCGGGTGGCCACCCATGGCTGGTGGGTGCTGTATTGTGCCCTGTAATATAGCAGCCTGTCTGTGGGTGGCCTGTCTGTGAGCCTTTTTTTTCTGGCTCAACTATGAGCCCCTGGTGCAGCAAGCTCAAGGGTTGTGCCAGCATATCGCCCGCACATCATGGGCTGAATTTCGGGATGTACTGCATAATAAGGAGCACGCCCCTGCATTTACCACATACATTAACTTTGCACTCCTGGGCGCATTCGGGACTTCTACCGCAGCAGTCCCCATTCAATATCGCACTGCTATTGCTGGGGTTGTGCCGGTGCAACTCGGTTGCACTAGGTGCAACCCCTTTGAATATCCTGCTCTATATGTTTTTGAGTAGAACAGGCAGGTTATGGAATGCACTGCCAATGGACTTAATGTGCAGTAATTCCCTAGTAAGCTTCAAGGGAGGAGTCGATATACAGTATGGTTAACAAAAAACAGGCATAAATGGTCCCACTAATGTGTGGAACAGTAATAATGGGCTGAAGAGGCCTTCTTCCATTCAAAACCTAGCATAAGCACCTAGTATAAGTATAAGTACACTAGACAGCAAGTTGTAGCTCCGAGGGCAGTGAGCTGGTCCAGGTCCATAGCTGTTTGGGGTTTCGGGCAGGCTCCTGCAGTGTTGGAAGTTGCTCCATCTGGGAGCGAGGAGCTAGCAGCCTGTAAATGAACAAGAGGGACGGGATTAATTCGAGGGGGGTTGTGTAGAGACACAAACAAAAGGCCACCGAAGCAGGAAAAATCAAGGAGACTGAAGACTACCGTGGAGGAGGGGCCGGCACTGCGAATCCGCGGGATCACAGGTACTGCAGACAGAGATTTAGATAGAGAAAGAATCCGAATTAAGGAGACACAGAAAAAGTCAAGAAACAAACACAGAGCTAAAGTACACAGCAGGTAAATTAAATTCTATCTGTAAAGCTCTGCGAGACAAAAACAAATACTTTTAAGGCTACAGTAGAAGTCATAGGCTGGAGATGGAAAACAACCAATGACATTACAAAAGTACACTAAGGTACACCAGTAGAAAATTAGTTTTACACTAAGTAGCAAGTTGTAGCTCCGATGGCAGTGAGCTGGTCCAAGTCCATACCTGTTTGGGGCTTCGGGCAGGCTCCTGCAGTGTTGGAAGTTGCTGCAGGTGGGAGTGAGGAGCTAGCAGCCTGTTTGGGGCTTTGGGCAGGCTCCTGCAGTGTTGGAAGTTGCTCCATCTGGGACCGAGGAGCTAGCAGCCTGTTTGAGGCTTTGAACAGGCTCCTGCAGTGTTGGAAGTTGCTCATTCTGGGAGTGAGGAGCTAGCAGCCTGTTTGGGGCTTCGGGCAGGCTCCTGCAGTGTTAGAAGTTGCTCCATCTGGGAGCGAGGAGCTAGCAGCCTGTTTGGGACTTTGAACAGGCTCCTGCAGTGTTGGAAGTTGCTCAGTCTGGGAGTGAGGAGCTAGCAGCCTGTTTGGGGCTTTGGGTTGGCTCCTGCAGTGTTAGAAGCTGCTCCAGGTGGGAGCAAGGAGCTAGCAACCTATTTGGGGCTTTGGACAGGCTCCTGCAGTGTTGGAAGTTGCTCCATCTTGGAGCAAGGAGCTAGCAACCTATGTGGGGCTTTGGGAAGGCTCCTGCAGTGTTGGAAGTTGCTCCATCTGGGAGCGAGGAGCTAGCAGCCTGTTTGGGGCTTTGAGAAGGCTTCTGCAGTGTTGGAAGTTGCTCCAGGTGGGAGTGAGGAGCTAGCAGCCTGTTTGGGGCTTTGGGCAGGCTCCAGCTGTGTTGGAAGTTGCTCCAAGTATTCCAGCTGAATTTTATCAAGCATTAGAATTAGAGTTAGTTCCTTGACGGCAAAAAGTATATTTAGCAGCACAGAACAGAACACTGGGCAACTACCCCAGACAATGAGCAAGGCATTTATGTTCCTGCCATAGCAGGGTAAGGTGTTTCTCAATACTGTTAAATTACAGACCTGTATTTACAAATTAAACTTGTGTACTGACTATAGTTGCAGTGGGGCTTCTATTTAACCAACAGCAAATTACATTCTCATGCATTTTGAATATATCATATTCATTCACATCTTCAATTAATTAATTTACAATCATGTCATAATATGAGCAAATGTATGTTCCTCCAGTTCCCAGATCTTTCAACCCTCCACAACAGAAAACAAAAATGAACCACTAACCTATTTGCCTATATTGGAGCTATCACTGTATCCTAGAGGTTAGAGTAATGAGCTGTGAGTGAGCTTGGCACATCCAGCAGACAGACCTGGGGTTGATTCCCTCATCCTCCACTTGCATACTGTGTGACTCTGAGCAAGTCACTTATCCTCCCCAGTGCTCCTGGGTCACCCCTGGAAACAGGCACCTGTGCCTAGTGGGCCTTATCCCGTTACCAAAGAATTGCATAAAAATTAAATAAAAATTAAATTTGCCCATTATATACAACTAATTTAATGCCCCAATAATAAATAAGAGGGAGGGGAAAGCAAATGAAGTTGTCAAGACCTGAGGGCTAGCTAAGGAGCTGAGACTGGAAAAGGAAAGGATATACTACATAACTGTTACAGGATCTACCTAACATATCCCTCTCAGTTACATCAAAGCAAAACAAATCAATTCTTCATTTAATCCATATTTGGATTAATTGTTTGCATTTGCTCAATCCATCTAGCTTCTTGTCTCAGAAGAAACTTCTCCCAATCTCCACCTCATGTTGGCATTTCCACTGGCATACTGTTATGTAGGCGGCACAATTAGGGTGCCACAATTAAGGCAATGGGATAAAGTCATAAGTAAGAGAGGCATGCTGGATTTTGCAGCACCTTGCACTCATGGTGTTTTCACCATTGGCACTGTTCTCCTCTGGTTCACTCACGCCTGGATCCAGAGGAGATTATATTTAGTGATGGGGGTGTGGGAGGTGAAGCCCTCCCACAGAAAGCAGCTCTTGCCCCTGCTGACTGTTGTTGCCGTAGCTGGGTTGCGGCGGAATGTGAAGCTGTGCTTACTGACATGTTTCTGGTGCCATAATTTATGGTGACAAGATTTATATCACAACGCAGTGGGTGAACCTTTTCACTACCTCTATATATAAAATACAATTGTGGTACTGTATGTGCCCTATCCAAAAAGTGCCTGGCTACTGGTGAATTAATATATCCTCTTCTTATGCAACTTTTGTGTTTTGATAGTCTCATTGTCAATTTTCTCATGGTCCATCCTACATAATGTAGATCACATGGACATTTTACGAAGTATACCACATGTGAAGTTTGGCAAGTGATGAAATCTTTTATTTCAATAACTTCATTTTTAGTCACAATTACTGAACTCTTGTTTTCCTTGTGTTGGAACACTGTTGGCAGTTTCCACATGGGAAATGACCCTTAATATTTAATTTCAACCAGTAACTGCCAGACTCTACATGTGGTATCCTGTGTTCTGACCTGCACAATCTATCTTTTAGATTTCTGACTCTCTTTGCAGCAACTATAGATTTAGCATCAAAACTGGCACCTTTTGAATGGGTCACTACTATGTCCCAATGCCTCCATAGGAGGACGAGAATTTTGTTTGGTACTCTGAGATTCCAGTTGCAAGAATTTTTCCTCTGGTTTCTCTTTTACACTCAAATAATATTTTCCTCTCCATTGACTTTACCTCTGCTTCTGCTGTCTATAATACCTCTTTTGCTGCCGGTAATACATGATGGTTAATTCTTCACAGGTAGATGGAGAAAAGTGGGGCTCTTGGCAGACCTGTTCAGTGCCTCATTGGATGTGGGGTGTGTACTCAGGATTGGAGGATGGCTCACATGGTACCCTTCCTTAACAGTGGCCCCAAGGATGAACCAGGGAACTATAGGCCTGTGAGCCTCGCATCTATTGTAGGGAAGCTGATGGAGACAATCCTGAAGGCGAGGCTGATGGCTCTACTGGAGGCCAGTGGGATGCAGGACAGCAGACAGCATGGCTTTGTCACTGGCAGATCCTGTCAGATCAGCCTGATAGAATACTATGACTGGGTAACTAGACAGTTGGACAGGAGCCAAGCAGTAGATGTCTTGTATCTGGACTTCAGCAAGGCATTCGACTCTGTGCCACATGGGAGGCTAGGAAGCAAGCTGGAAGGCACAGGGGTGGGTGCCAAGATGGTGGGATGGGTAAGGAACTGGCTAAGTGGAAGGCAACAGAGAGTGGTGGAGGGTTGGGAGCTCTCATCCCCAAGCGAGGTGACAAGTGGAGTTCTGCAGGACTTGGCATTGGGACCAGTGCTATTTGGGATATTCACTGCTGACATTTCAGTGGGTATCAAGAGCAAGATCAGTCTGTTTGCTGATGATACCAAGATGAGGATGGTGGTGGATGACCAAGAGGGATGGCAGGGGTTGCAGGAGGATCTGACAAAGCTGGAGACTTGGTCAGACACATGGCAACTGGTGTTCAATGCCAAAACGTGCAAGGTGATGCATTTTGGGGCTAAGAATCCAAAAAGGAACTACCAGCTGGGTGGGCTACAGCTTGCTGTGACTAAGGAAGAAAAGGATCTGGGCGTAATCATAACGGGTTCAATGAACAACTCAGCACAATGTAGGAAAGCAGCCCAAAGGCCAATAAGATGCTGGATTGTATTGCCAGGGGTATATCCTCAAGGAGGAGGGAGGTTATTCTGCCATTGTATAGATAACTGGTAAAACTGCACCTGGAATACTGAGTGCAGTACTGGCGACCATACCTGAAGAAAGACATTAAGTTGCTGGAGGGGGTGCAATGCAGGGCAACAAAAATTATCCAGGGACTGGGAGATTTACCATACCAGAGCACACTGAGGGAATTGAACATGTACTCGCAGGAGGAGAGGAGGGACAGGAGAGATATGATTGAAACCTTCAAATACATGACAGGCGTAAAAAGGACAGGGAAGGAGGGGCTTTTTAAAGTGAGGGAAGAGAGGAATACGCAAGGCCATGCTATGAGATTGGAGGGGGGGTAGGTTCAGGAAGGAGATGAGAAGACACTTTTTTACGGAGAGGGTGGTGGTCAAGTGGAACGTGTTGCCAGTGGAAGTGGTATGCTGCAGAACAGTGAGCTGCCTCAAAAGGGGCTAGGACAGGGTAAGGAGGAGGGGAGGGAGGGAGGAGGGCAGCTGCTGATTAGGGGGGCTAGCTGCAAAAATCGAGCAAACTTGATAGACCTTTGGGCCTTTATCTGCTGGCAAATTTTGTATGTTCGTATAATGCACAACTTGGGTAATTAAATTACCCTCAGGGCGTTTGCAAATGTCTCTAATGCCAACATGCCAAGCCATTTCCAGGTTGTACTCAGATAGCAATCTCTGCCTGAGGCCTAACATGAATGTGTGGTAGGCAGTAGGCCACTACTGGGTGACTGTGTCCCAATGGCACTTATAATTGGTCTTGGAAAACAGTCTGGCAAAGGAAAATGTATAATAGGCAACTTATGGCTTACACAGTACAGATCCACGATTTTAAATAACTTCAGCGTTACAGATCATAGGTTCTACAAAATGGGGCATTTTGACACCCCTACATGTCTAAGATGTGGAGAGCATGAAGGATCCCTCCTGCGTATATTATGAGAGTACCCAAAGGTGTGGTCAGTAATTCAAGCAAACTTAACCCCCTTGCTGGGACTGCAAGATGTGTTAACCCTTGAAATCCCTTGAAATTTATTTGCTGGGGAACTATGGAGACCTCCTGGTTCTTGGTATGCAAAAATACCATGTGGCTTTGGTAGCAACTGTAGGCAAGCAGAATTTGCAAGGCACTGGCTGGACTGAGTGGTCCCCTTGTACAGATAGTGGCACAATGAAATGCTGGATACACTGAAACTAGAAACAAATATTGTCAGTGTCAATAATAGGTACACAATATATTTTAAAAGATGGGGGAGGAGCCGGCCCGGTGGTGCTGAGGGCTGAGGCAGTGGTGCTACCCGCCACGCCGTGACCCGTGGTTCGGAGCAAGCACGGCCGTCGGGGTTGAGAGGAGGAGAAGGATTGGGCATCCGATGGACTGCTCTCCTTCTCCGGGGAAGGGGTTCTAGGTGGTCAGCGCTTGTTCACCCATGGCAGAGGCTGGAGGAAAGGACGCCACACCACAAGTAAGGGAGGAGTTGGGCCAGATGTCTGGAGGGAGCGCATGCGGACGCGTGTGCACTCCACTCCGCTGATGTCATGGCATGGTCCAGACTCCTGGGAGAACAGGAGAAAAGTTACTGCCATGCAGGATGGTGGAGGGCGCCTCACAGGCTCCGCCCCCCGGCTAGCCACGGTGTTAGCCACCTAATCCGGTCCTCGGTGGGGGAGTTCGTTTCCCCGCTGACCCCACCGTGGGGGTAAGCCCTGGGGCCAGGTCAGTGTCAGTTGGTGGACGCCGGGGCTGGGGACGCCCTCCTGATGCAAAAAGCCAGTGGTAGGAGGAGAGAAAAGTAATAACTGAAAAAAAAAAAAAGATGGGGGAGGTTGCATATGTTAATTTCAGTGGAATAATATAGTAGGGAACCGCCAATATTAGAAGGGAGATAAACTTCCACTTACTGTACTAAAATTATATGTAGAATAGTGCTTGGTCACCTTTTGGGCTTGGATGTTTTACATGATGGCTGCTTCCTGTGTATTTGAAACTAGAAGTAGCACTGTTGTTTTTCATGTATTATGCATGAATTAACTGCCTATAAATCTGCTATCACTGACCTATAATGCAATATTTCATTCTTATATTATATATGCTGTGCTGCTGGTTTGTTTATATGTTTAAAGGGACACTGTTAACCTGCTTTTCATCATATTATTTCTAGTTAAAAAACTGCATTTTATGATTGCTTACCTTCTCTACAATTCATTGATGTTGCTGTTTGTTTTGTCTGTCTCCTTGTTTAGTAAAACTGAGATGCATTCTAATGTATATTTATAAACAACCTTTTTTTTTGCCCTCATATTTTTTATTTGAAAATCTTTCCTTAATAACATACAGAAAAAATATCATAGATAAGTTGAAAGACAAAGGCACTTTACAACTTTTCAAATAACATCTGGCTACTCATCAAGATGTAAATTGATTATAGTGAAATATACATTGCGATGCATTATTAAACTACACCGCCATACCTTTCCACCTTCCGAGTTAACATTATATCTATGTTTGTATACATTTGTCTTAGCAGTGAAAACCCAAACAATATCATTAAAAAAAGACAGTTAAACTTCTTTTGTTTAGTTAATTCATTTACAGAGCTAGTTCTCATTAATGAGTTAATAGACGAAAAGGTCCCCAGATCTCCTCAAATTTCTCTCTTTTATCTAAAATGGAATAACTGATTTTATCATTGTTTAGTTTACAATCCTGGATCTGTTCTTCCTGCATACTTCCTGACCATTACAAATATGCCCAAACAGTGCAGTCACTCATGAGGTAGCAGCCTCCTAAACTCCCACTGCATCATGAGGGGCTAGACTGTGTTGTGAGCGTTCCCAAGTCCAGGAATGATACAGTTGGAGCTGATCAAGGAATGTAAGCAAACCTGTTTTTGTGTGGTAACACCAGTATGGTGGCCTGTCTGTTTTTCACTCTTTTAAAGAAAAAAAAAATAGTCAGAATCAAACTACTAGCTACATCAGCAATCTTTACAGAATGTTGGCAATCATAAAATATGTTTTTTAAACTAGGGAAACTGAGACCTAAGGGAGTTGACAGTGTCCCTTTAATGTTGCCCTATTCCCTCCAATCGGAAGGTACTGATGGTGTGTGTGGGGGAGGGGGCGCAACACTACGCTAGTATCTTATTTCACGAGAGGCCACAGGTAGCCTAGGTAGGCATAGGCTGCTGCTAGCTAGTAGCCTGCTGTGCATTGTTTGTTTTTTTCCTCCTAGCCTATGTCACTGTGTGGAGACTGGAGACAGCTGACTGTTTTTTTGGGGGGGTGGGGACCATGCGGGTTTGTTACTGAGCTGTTGCCATTTTAAATAATGTTTATCTTTATAGTTCCTGTTGTTCCTCAGCCCTACTCCCAGGCCAGCACTGACTTCAGTCTTTAATTTAAAATGGCACAGAGTGGCTGGCCCAGTGGCATGGAGGGCTGAGGCATCGCTGCCTTACCTCTTGCCACACCAGCAACCCATGTTCATGGTGCAAGTGGGTTGCTGGGAGTTGGCCGGGGAGGGAGAGGATGGAGCATCTGGAGGACAGCTCACCTCTCCCAGGTAGGGTGGGTTGGTTGGCAGTCCCACCGAATGACTGCCCCCAGGTGGAGGCCTGTGGGCAGAACAGGACAGGAATGCCAATAGAAGAGAGGGTGCTGCAGGAGTCCGTGACTCTGTAACGTGCGTGTGCCTCTAATGCATATGTAGAATTTTTGTGTCTGCCATTGTGAGGGGGCCCCTTGTCTTCACCTTCCCTCGTGGCCCTTACATGCCCAGTCTGACCCTGCATATGTACTACAGTAGATCTTTAGCAAGCTTAGCGTGTTCATACCCTTTCCAGACTATCCTGTGCCACAGTTCAGTTATTGCCTTGTTCTGCTTTGGTGTTTATCTCTTTTTGCAGCTACCTGGAGTCCACGGTGAAGGAGCCTGTGACTGGGAGAGGGGGACAACAGCAGCCTGCGGGGCTGTCCTGGGAGCAGAGCAGGCCAATATTCCACAAAGTAAGTTGCTGAATGCTGTTTACTAGTGGAGGCTGTCTCTGCTGATATGGGCATTTAACATTAAGGAGATCATATTTACAACAAGGTTAAACACAGCAGGGGAATATTATTGACCTTCTAAACACCCTTATTCTCTCTACTTCTCTGTTACGTTTGTCTTTTTACCTTTCCTTCTTGTGTTGTTTAATTTTAGAGCCATACGGACTGTATGAATACACTGTGGGGATTTTTTTCACACATTGGTTCAGATGGTATAGATATGTGCTTTTGTTAAAACATATAGATAGATATTTATGGTGCTGTTTTTTCTTTTGCATCATTTTTCCTTTTAATACTTAATTTTAAAATTTAGGCTATGTATGCTCATGTGTGCAGCGTGACATTTCCTATAAGACGCATGCCTGGTGTTCTGAGTTTCAGATTCGCCATCTTGCAGGAATGCTGAGGCCATGTGCTGACTCCAGAACACTGTCTGCAAGTCGCAGAAACTCACAAGCATAAGTATTTTATATTTTTATGCGAGCCATGCCTTGTTTTACCTTTTTAGTCTGTCTTCACCTGATCCGCTCGTATATTATTATTGCGAAGGGTGGAATCCAGTACTAGCAGTTTCTAAGTATTTAAGTGCACTTTCTTGCTTTGGGTTGGAGCATTACTGTTTACTGCATGTGCACACAAGGAGGCCTACTTTGAGTATTTTTCACTCTAGTTGTGAAGTGGAAGCCGAACCGAGACCACAGATGTTATGATGCTAAAATAAGAGTCTGATGATATTTATAATATTGGATGTTTTCTCTTTGGAAAGTTTTGGAAAGCACCACTCTTTTGTATCATTAACTGATGACTGCTTTAAATTAACTTGAACTAAACTTGACATATAACTCATACCTTAAGATTTATGGTGAACCTTGCCTACACATACAGTATTTCTGTATATTTTTATCATTTATAAGAAGTTAAGAGAAACTAAGGGGCTGTATAGACACAATTGAGTAAAATGCATTTCTTTTAATGAAACGATATAGAAGCCTGGATACTGATTTGTGTATTTTTGTTTAGAAATATCTGTAGAGAAGCTTGGGACCCTGGCAGGGAGAGAGGCCCTATGTGAAGAACTGTAAGGCCACTGCATCCTTTCTTCACTTCTTGCCCACAATTTACAGAACGGAGTAGATTCTACATTCAGGAGGGACTAAAAGGGATCAACAAGGAAAAAGGAAGTGAACTGAATTAAACTGATACTTGGAAATTGGTTTACATCTGAAGCAATGACTTGTCTGAATCATTAAGAACTGTGTACTCTGAACATTGTGAATTTTATTGGAAACGTGTGAATAAGTCATTGGACTGAGACATACACAACCATTTGTGGATTTGTGGATTTAATTACTACACGTTATCAGTTCATTAAGAGGTCAATTATCCTGCGCGTATATATTTTTTGTATTTGTGTACTTAGGTGTATATTGTGTATTCTCTGCTCATTTTCACACCCTTTTTCTATGCTTTTTACTCCCATTTTCTCTCGAAAATGGTTAGTACAAGAAATCAAAGAATATTAAATCCTGAGTCATCTCCGCTTACTGAGATCCCAAATTAGGGGAAAAGGAGGAAATCCCCACTTAGGCAAACACAGATCACAAAACATATAACTGAAGAGGTGGAGGGGGATACTATAACATGTACCCCTAGAATCATACCCATAGAGAAAGAGACTGGGGAAGATAGCAGGGCTATTTTTTCTAGTTCCTCTAGTTCTGTGTCTATTTCTATGGTTGCTGAAGTAATGACTAATAATCATGATAGACCAAAGACAAGTCTGATAATCAACCCCAGATTAATGAAAGAGGATGCAAAAATGGGCTCCACCCATCAGTGTCTAGATAGTTTCTTCCCAATAGAATTAGATTTGTCATCTAACTTATGGTCCTCACAATAGGAAGAGGAATAAGAACAAACTGAAGACAAAACTTGATCGGGGGTAATCTAAAAGAAATTATTTCAGCCACGCAATATACAATAGATGGGCTGAAGGATTGTGAAAAGAAGCTGAGTAAGTCATGTGACTGCACTGCTTATCATGGGAAACACACAATAATGGATCAAAATAGACCAGAGTACATCCCAGATCGCTTGGGAGGTGATGTTATCCATCTAATGAAAAAACAATATTGGTGAGAGTCACATATTGTTGGAACAATTGGTTATTAATAAAAACGTTCTCAAAGCCCTGGGAGAAGATGTAGCAAGAAATAGATTTAAAATTGATGGTCCTATTTGACATTTAACTCAACAAAATACTTTAAACATATCTGACTCACACAGTGAAGTAATTCGAGGAAGGGGGAGGATTGGCAAAAAAACTGAATTAAGACCAGATTTTAGTACCATCATTATCCCAGACAGTCTGAGTACCAATAATTACAAGAGTGTAGTAAAGAAAACACACACAAAAAAAGGAAGCATAGAGTGAAAAAGAAAGAGGAGAGAAGAAAAGGGAATGTTAAGAATTAGGCCCTACAGACTAGAGGTAATAAAGATTCTGAAGTGATTGAATTTAAGGGAAAAAGACATTGGTCAAGCTAAATTTGCTGATCACACTCCCTGTCAGACTGTTACAAATACTTTTAGTATGGTGGAAAATGGTTGTTCAGATAAAGGAAATACCATCAATCTCCACACAGCCATGTTTGCTGATCTGGGCAAATTAGAACAGGAAAGCAAGAGTTTGAATGATATGATCAGTGTCTCTGTAACTAGGGAAAAGGGTACAATGAAAAAAATTGATGCAAGGCAAGAGCAGTGTGGTAGCATAGAAAATAAGTCTCAAGCACAAAATCTAGAAACACCTATAATAATGGAACATAATCAGTTAGAACATCCTTTTGTAAGATTCCTTGGCCCTAAGGACTGGATTATATTGGACCGGGAGGATCAAGCAGCACAACTGGTAGACACACTACAGTTCCTACTTGATACAGAGATAAGTAGGCAAGCTATATTGGATATAAGGGTTACAAATATAGAACTGGCACTGTTAATTGATGTTATATTTATATCACCCAGAGTAGCAAATTACATATGGCTAAACAGCTTAACAATTCAAGTTAGATTTTAGTGTAACCTACCCTAATAGGTTGATGTTTAACAAAGAAGGACAGATGGAAAAGGAACAGTTGAGGAAACAAGTCAGACTGTGCATGTTTGGTCTTCAGCCCCTAAAGGGAGAAACTGGATCTAAACTGACGGGAATCATTTGCAACTTATTTGAAAATATTTTACAACTATCAGTAGGAGGAAAAGGGAATATAAGAGCAGACAGAGCTGGAACAGATACCCAGGTGAATCTGATTATTAGTAATGAAAATCTGGCCAATAGAATTCTAAAAAAGGTGACACTATTAGATGCTTTGGGTATATACTTAGTAGAAGCTGATGTACTTGGAGATGGTGAGAGAGGAAATGGTAGAAAGGAATTGGAATTACATACAACTGCAAACAAACATAGACTTTGACTTTGACTGCAGATAAGGACCACTTGGCCCACCCAGTCTGCCCATTTCCTACCTATTGCATAAGCTGCAGTTCCTAGTTAACCAACAGCCTACTTCCTCCTACCACCCACAAGAATTGCTTTATGTCTGTCCCATGCATTATTGAATTCCCCCACTGTTTTTGACCCCACAACCACCTCAGGAAGGCCATTCCATGCATCCACTACCCTCTCTGTGAAAAAATACTTCTTTACATTGCCCCTGAGCTGTCCACCCTCTATCTTCAAATTGTGCCCCCTTGTTCTTACACATCTCTTTTTCTGAAAGATGCTACCCTCTTGGACTTTATTGATTCTCTTGAGGTACTTAAATGTTTCTCTCATGTTCCCCCTCTCCCACCTTTCCTCGAGGGTATACATATTAAGCTCCTTTAGTCTCTCTTTGTATGGCTTCTGGTGCAGACCCTGCACCATTTTAATTGCCCTCCTCTGGACTGCCTTCATCCTGTCTATGACAAATATCATACACTGGCTGGCTATTATGATTGACAGATTCAAAACCTGAGCATCCCTCCTGGGAAGACTAAGGAGACTGAATTAGTGGGGAAACAACAAAGTATTACTTTTTTTTTTTACTCTATTTTTACTCCAGCCAAGTGAGGCATCTCTCAGAGGTACCCACATGACACTAGCCCTTCTACTCCCCACTGGGGCAGGCTTACCTTCGGATCTCCCTTCACCCGAGGACCTTTCCAGCACCCCGGATCACCCCCTGAGACAGGACCCACCCTCCTGTGGCAGCATCTATCTGAAATTAGAGGATCCAATCCTCTAGTGAAGTCAGCCTGGATCCCTGGAGTTGCCTGCCCGGAGCTGGGAATGTCAGGGAGGTCCCTGGGGTCCTCATCACCTCCTCAATTGGCCAATGATTTTTCTTGTGGTTTTTTTCCCTCCCCAGCCCTGGCACCCCCGAGGTGAAGCTTGGATGTGCAATGACATCCAACATCTACCAAGCTCCGCCTTTGCCTTATGGCTGCAATGCATTGTGGCCACCTCCAGCCATCGCCAGAGGGTGCGCAATAGTGATGCATTGCCCTACAACCCCCCCAGGAAAGGAGAGCTGTCCTCTGGACATTTGATCCTTCCTGCCCCTGCTGACCCCCAGTGGCCCAGGCTCATTCCCAAACCTGGGTCGCCGGTGTAGCACGAGGTTAGGTGACTAGTGCCTTAACCCTCATTGCCACCGGGCCGGCAACAAAGTATTACTTTAATATCATGGAATTTATCAGAGTGTTATAACAAACTTGCGGATAATGACTGGAACAGTTTTATTAAGAATTATGATTTGATCATACTTCATGAAACCTGGTACAGTGTGGATGATGAATTAACTTTTAATGATTTTGAATCCTTTCACATCCCAGGAACAAAGGTGTCTACCCTAGGGAGGTGCTCAGATGGACTTATTCTACTGTTTAAAGTAGGTTTGTTTCACAAGACTATATGTATTTCAAAATGAATCAATCATATAACTGTTTATTTCAAAATATTTGAGAAAGAAATGATAGTTATTAATGTTTATATACCACCTGAGAACTCCAACTTTTATGATCATGGTGTCTGGGAAAACTTGAGCAATTCACTCCGGGGAATAACGAGCTCTTTCCCTGATGTGGGTATCCAGGATGTTGAAGACTTCAATGCTAGGGTTGGTAATTATGACAGTTATATGGAGAATCCTTATTACCAATATTATGCCATTAAAACATCTATGGGACTTAGACAATCAAAAGACAAAAAGAATAACTCAGTGGGAAATAACTGTATTCTCCTAATGGAAGAATTTAATCTTTACCCCCCCCCAATGGGAGATTAGATGGAGATAGGGAAGGAGAATGGACCTATTCATCATCAAGCGGGTTGTCTGTAGTGGAGTATGCCCTCTGTACAGGAATTAACCCCTTATGTTAAACACTGACAATAGAAGACCATGCTGAGAGCGATCACCTGCCAATGGTCTTAATATTATGCATGGTTAACAGAGGGACAGATGAGAGCTCTCAATTAATGTATTCAGAAATTCAATCCTCCAAAAAGGCAGTATGGCAAAAGACGTCAGATACAAATATACTTAAAATTTTGGACAACGCTTTCATTAATACAGGTCCCTATTATCTTATGACTTTAACTATGACCCAGTTTGACAACTTGATGGTACAACTATTAAAAAAAGTAAAAGATGAGTTGGAGGTTAGCACAACACGTACACAAAATAATACATTATATACAGGTTGGTATGACAAGGAATGTAAGAATATGAAGAGATAAATAAGGAAAATTTATAGAGTTTATAAAATCAAAAGACTTGGTAGTACCCTTAAAGAACTTAACACAGCTAAAAAAGAATACAAAGAGTTAATTAAGAAAAAGAAATCAGACTATTACAAAAAACAGTCAGAATAAATGTTAGCTGCAATAACCTCAAATAACATCAAAAAGTGTCTGAGATTAGTGGCTACTGGAACAAATAATTATAACATTAATTTAGATACATATATCTCAGAAGATAAATGGGTGATGAACTATGAGAGTATATTCTGGGATCCCAATGTAATAGAAGAGAGTGCCTCAACTATTATACAGAAGGGCACCTTGTACTACAGACAGTTGGCAATAAACTCCCTGAAAACAGGAAAAGCTCCGGGTCCAGATGGAGTCCTTGCTGAAGTACTGTATATTTATGTGATAATATGCGCTGGCCTAGAACCCTAGCAATCTTTTTTAATAAGTGTATAGCAGAGGGAAAATAGCCAGTACCTTGGCAGGGTTCAAGTATTGTTCCTATTCACAAAAAGGTAGCATTACAGACCCTTCCATGTATCGTCCAATAAGCCTCTTGGATGTTAATCTCAAGCATTTTTCTAGAGCTTTATTGGAAAAACTACTATGTGAAATTGAAATAATAGGGGGACTGTCACCTTTTCAAGCTGGTTTTAGGAAGAACTACTCAACATCTGACAATAGATTTGTTTTAAAACATCTGATAGAAAAATATATTCATGTAAAAAAACAAAAAAATATATGCAGCCTTTATAGATTATTCTGCAGCATTTGATACCATTGCCATGAATGTACTCTGGCAAATTTTCGATAAGAGAGGAATGAATAGGAATTTGATCAATATTATTTCCTCTCTTTACTCTTATACCTGGGCCAAAATTCGTACGTGAACTTCAGGAGCGTTATCAGCCCTGGTAAAGGTAAGACAAGGCTGTGTGCTTGCCCCCATACTGTTTTCTCTGTATGTTGACACAATTCTAACTGAACTGGATGCAACACATACAGATTCTCCAGACATAGAACAACTTAGCTGTCCAGCATTGGCATATGCAGATGACTTTCTGTTGTTCTCATTAACTCAATCAGGATTACAAAATAAGTTGAACATTCTTAATACAAAAATCTCAAGAATTACAGTTGAAAGTTAACATACAGAAGACCACGATTGTGGTGACATTAAAAGATCCAAAGGGTGTTAGAAATTAGGGACAACAAAAATTGAAATAGTCAAGAGCTATGTATACTTAGGTGTTATTGTAAGTGCAGACTGCACTTGGCTGGAACAAACTAAATCAACTGCAGAGAAACTTAATAAACAATGCTAAGGTTGGAATGCTATAACCTAAGATATGGTAGACAGACATTAAGACCACTGATACAAGCTGTTAAAGCTAAATATCACCCACAAATGCTTTATGGAACAGAAATTTGGGATACAAAGGCAAGAGATAAATTAGAAGCCCCATTACATAAAGGAATTAGAAGAGTTTTGGGATTAAGTTCAAAGTGTCCATCTGTATATATTCGATCTGAAGTAGGCCTAACCGGAGCTGATGCCCTTTTTCATATTAAAAAACGTTGTTACTGGTTGAGACTTATTAAGCTTCCTTCTATCACTTTAACTACTTATTGTTTAAAGGAAAAGGAAAAATAGCTCCTTATTGGATATAGAGGAATCAAGTTTTGGTATTACAATGTGATGCAATTGTTAAAATAATATGACTTATATTTATTAAATGTTGGGCCAATAAAGGTATAAATACAAAATATATGTGACTTAAAGAGTAACAAATCTGGATCAAAAAGGATTTAGAGCAAATACAAGGTTCCCACTATGCTAGATGGTTTGCAGAAAACAATTTTAGCTTTGGTCTTAAACCCTATCTGGACATTTTTGACAAATTCAAATTTAAGGAAAATATTTGCAAAATATAAATTCAAAACATTTCCAAGTAATGTTTTAACAACAAGGTACAAACAACTCCGTAAATAATGTGAACAATGTTCATGTTCAGATGGTGGTATTGAAAACTTGAATTGTGTCTTATGGATGTGTACATGGTATACAAAAGAAAGGAGAACCTGGTTTACCACTTTTCTGGATCCAAAATACTCTATAAAAGATGAATTACCGATAGTCATACTGCTACATACAGCAGATAAATGGGCTATTAATAGATTAGCCAACTACTTCTGTGCAGCACTGAAAAAAGGATACTTTTAGCAAATCAACCTGATTCTGAACAAGTAACAATGAGATGTCTTAGTAAATATAGTATCCTAAGTGTCCATATTATATTGTAATTTATTTTATTTTATTTTTTAATATCGTGTATACATTGTATTTTATGTTAATGGCTTTTCTAAGCTTAACAATAAAAGATTACTTGACTTGACTTGAATATCTCTTTCTTGTATCATCTTTTGTTAAAACTAGCATGAAGAACTTATTTTTCTTTTATTTCATCCAGTAATATGATATTGAGATGGAGTCTCATATACTAATGATATGCTCTCTTTATTGTACTCAAATGTAAACTGCAAAAGCAATTGGTACATGATTCCATGTAAGTTTAAAATTCTTGGAGTTTTTCAACCGTACCATTACAAATAAGTAGTATTCCATCTATAAAGTGAAGCCATAGCACTAGTTTTTGTTTATATAGGTTATTGTCTGATAGCATAAGATTTTCATCAGAGAGGCCCATGGTTATATTAAAATAGCTCAATGCCATAGTTGAGCCCATTACTGTCCCTCTTTTCTGCATGAAATATGTCCTTTCAAAACTAAAAAGGAGAATCTCAATCACCAGTTTAGCCGGTTTTATCAAGAATGTATTTGTTGGCTTGTGCTCTGTTCTTCGTTGCAAATAGAATTCTAGGACTTTTATGTCTTCATTGTGAAGGACTGATGTGTATGGATCCCTAATACCTATACTTCCTAGCAGTACATTTCTCTTCAGTATTCTCTTGAATTTTAAAATCCTCTACTAAATAATATCAGTAGAATGATTAACAAATGAAGGTAACTCTTTTACAAAACCCTTAATGTCATGGTCCAAATAACTTGATAGGGGTTCCAAAATGGACCCTATTCCTGCCACAGTAGGGTGGCCAGGCAGTGTTTCTAAATTCTTAGGTACCTTGGATAGCATGTGATGAATCAGCATATTTGGATGTTTGTTCATTAAAGCATCATGTTCCCATTCAGTTATCCATTATCTCACTAATGCTTCTTCCAGTAAAAGTCTGACTGTTTCATCTACAGTAGCTCCAGGAGAGGGTTAGAACCTATTCTCGCATAGGTCTCATTATCATCTAATTGTTTTAGACATAATGCATTTTAGGAGACATAGTCTTGTACCACCACTGCTCACCCTTTGTCTGCTTTTTTTAGTGACAACACGTGTCATTTTCTAACCCACAATACTTGGTTTTATTACAGAAAAGAAGGCTTTTTTTCCATTATATATAGTCTCCGACTCCTAGTGGGCATAGATAATTCCCCTGTTCCCAATTACGTATTCATCGACCTTTGTTTTAAAACTCTGAAAGGATCCTGCATCCACCCCTCCCTTGGCAAGCTGTTTCATATTTTTACCGCTCTCTGCATAAAGAATTCCTTTCTAGTATTTGTATGTACATGTTCCTGCTTAAGTTGCTTCTTGTGTGAACTTAAATGCATTCCTCTATCTATGTATTGTATGACAGTTTCAGTCATCAGTTCAGAATTTTATATAGTTGTAACATGTCCCCTCTAAATCTTCTCTCCTCCAGTGTGAAAAGTCCCATTTTTGCCACACTTTGTATGTAATCCTTCTTAAATTTGGAATCAGTCATATTGCCCTACGTTGTACCCTCTCCAGTATTTCCCTGTGTCTTTTTAAATAAGGGCTCCAAAAGGGAGTTCCATTATCCACATGTGGCCTTACATATGTCCCATACAACATCATCACATTAATCAGATCAGACTTTATTTGTAAAAAGGTGCCTTTCCAACTATCAAGGCGCTTGCACATAAAATCCACAAACCATCAACAATTAAATACAATAAATAAAAACATCAACATCTTAAAATACAAGCAGGCAACAGAATCATAAAACAAAGATGATAGTCCTTCATAATTAATATTAGTCTCCCTCTAAAAATGCCAGGCCAACGTGGTAAGTTTTTAGTTCTGTTTTAAAACTTTGGATGGTCAGACACTCCCTTATCCAATGAGGTACAGAATTCCACAGGATAGGGGCCACAAAAGCAAAAGAACAGGCCCCAGATGTTTTAAGTCACACCCTGGGAATCTCTAGCAATCCCTCTTTGGTGGATCGGAGTGGTTGGGAGGGGCAGTAAGGAGAAAGGAGATCATGCAGGCAGCGGGCTCCCTGATCATGTAGGGCTTTATAGGTCAGCAAACCAACCTTGACGGTTACATGCCACCACACTGGTAGCCAGTGCAGTCCGTGGAGCACAGGCGTAATATTAATATGGCTGGTCCTAGATGTAACAGTTAAAAGCCAGGGCGCTGTATTCACACACACAGGAGCCACACTGCTCTTTCCTAGTAATAAAGGACTTCCTTATGCAACTGAATATTCTACTTGCTGTTATAGTTACCTTCCTACATTCTTTTTCATTTGGCAGTTGTTACTTACTATTACATCCAAGTCCCTCTTGGTTTCCACCTTCTTCAGCACCTTCTCCTCTACACTGTAGTTCCTCCTTTGTTTATTTTGTCCCAGATGCAAAACAACACATATATCTAAGTTAAACACTATGTCATGATTGCTTGCCCATCGTTCAGCCATCTTTAAGTCCCTTTTAAGTGTTTCATTTCATACTTACTATCCATATCCACCTCACCTCTTAGTCTGGTATCATCTACAAATTTCTTAATTCAATTATCAATGTTGTTTTGCATGTCACTAATGCATAAAGAAAAAAGTGCCGGCCCCAAGACTGACCCCTGGGGCACCCTACTAGCAACCTCCTCCATATCTGATAATGTATTCTTTATTCTAACCTGCTGAGTTCTATTATGTAACTATTTGTTTACACATGCTGTATGTTACTGTCTATCTCCATTCATTCCATCTTCTCTATCAGTTCAAGGTGAGGTACCTTGACAAATGCCTTAGAAAAGTCATGAAAAATCATGTCTACTGTAATATTTTTATCCAAACTATTGCTAACATTGTCATAGAATGTAATCACATTTGTCATGCATGATCTGCCAAACCCAAAAAAAACATGCGGTGAACAGTTCATGAACCCTTAGGCTGCCAACAGAATTAGAACATGTAGGACTTCTGGACTGATTATATCCACAGTACTGCAAGGGTTAACCCCTTTTCCTTGATTTCGTTCATCAATTTCTCTTTCATTAATGTTTCCAGTGCCTTGCAGAGACAAGCTGTCCAACTGACAGGTCTGTAATTTTCTACCATATATCTTTTTTCTTTCTTAAAAACTGGGACATTACCCAACCTCCAATTTTCAGAACCACACCACTACTGTAAGTTATATAATCTGGTTATAGGTTCTATAATACAATCATATGTTTCTATCAGTAATCTGGGTTATATTCCATCTAGGCTTGCTGATTAATTTGGTTTACTTTTAGACAGCACTCACAGTACTTCACTTTCTGCAAATGTAGCCATCCTATTTGTATTTCCTTCCTTCTCACTTTGCACTGTTTTATTGCTTTTTTTGCTAAATACAGAGAAAACATTTCATTAAATCTATTTGCCATCCTACAAACATCTATTATTAACTCCCCATTACTCATTATTGGTCATACTGCCCTAGCCGAACCTTTGCTATTATTTACATATGCAAAAACGTTTTATTATCTTTAGTATGTGCTTTCCAAGAAGTACTACAAAGAGCCTTACTTGCAGATTGTATTTCAAGCTTCTGTTAACTGTTTTTTTTTCTTTCTGAATCAAGTCATCCAAATCTGTTTCTATTAGATTTAGGTACATTTCCAAATTAGATGGAATATCACCTGGTGGGACAAATTTAGATTTTCTCTTTAGCTCTCTGGATCTCTTTCCTTCTTTCCTGTTCAGTGTTATTTATTTGTCTCATTTCTTCTTGTTTTTTTTTTTCAAAAATTTGTTTTAGTCTTAATTTTCTAAAGAAACTGCTATTTATCCAGTTTTAATTCAAAGTGACCTATCTTTTCGCAGGGGCAAAATGTCAAACTTTTTTTAATACTGACATTTCTACTGCTGAAAAGAGCCATTTTGAGAGGTTAAACACTACTACTCCCCTCTCTGATTCTGAAACCTGACTGTTACTCCTGACTCCACTACATTTTCTACTTCACCTTCTTGCTGCTGCTGTCTCTCTCTCTCTCTCTTTCTTCTTCTTCTATTTCTTGCTTTTGTCCTTTATCTTCCATTCATGATGGTTCTGGGCCTCCATGTTGTGTACCCTTCCCTCTCCCTCCCCCATCTCTGCCGCTCCTCTGTAACCTCTTCCTCCCTCTCTCTCTCTCTCTCTCTTTCTTTCTGATACCCGCTGCACTGCCCAAAAAAGGTGAACCCTACTGCTAAACTCTCTTGGGACAGAAATCAAATGTAATACTCTCCTCTGAGTTTAAGTTGTATAGTCTTTTTGTGGGTATCTTATGTTTGTTGCTTTTTGAAAGGTATACACTTAATTAAATTATTAATCTTGTATGTTGCTTTTGTACCTTCTAATTTTTTGTTCTTTAATACATTCTTCAAATTCTTCCAAACCAGTTTTACATTTTACTAGAAAATCCTCAGACTCTTTGTCATTCAATGTGTTCTTGATTGCTAGTGAGATAACAATCTGAAACACTATACTTCCCCAGAGTTTTACTCCTGAATATTTGCTGGGGCAGCAGAACATTATCTGTGAACAGTGCTTTCTATAATAGTTTTGGTTAAGATATATTGACCAGATATTGTCTGAAGTCTCTTAATGTATATGTACTTTGTGTTTCTACATGTTGTGCATTCACTTGTATTATTGCAATTCATAAATAAAAAGTTACAAAAAAAAAGAATGCACTGAAAGACAAAATCCTCAAACTTTTTATCTTTCAGTGCATTCTTGATTTCTGTTCATTGTGTTACCTCACTAGCAACAGCTTCTTGTTCAGTTGTAATTGCATCAATTAACAATCAAATGAAATCTAGTGAGCACCTTTTTCAGACTCTGTCTCACTTTCATTCTAGTTATGGCTTACTGAACCCCAGATTACTGTAGCTTCTACTAGTATTTCTAATCCACAACGGATCCTTTTTTTGTTCATAATACCATGCCAAAATTAAAACATGCCACTCTAATTTAATATGTGTTTGTTTCACATGTCCCAATCTGTCAGTTAATTGTTTTGAACCTGTTAGTTTAGAGAATTGTTTAGTACAGTTAATGTTTTAAAGAGATAGTAGAACCAAAAATAAAAGACTGGAAAATGTTACAAATTTTAATAAGTAGTCAGTTGTAATTTTTCATTTCTGAAGTATTTTTCTTTTTCCTTTTGCTTACTGGAAAGTTTTTTATGAGGTAGCATTACACAGTATGTGTGTATAACACTCTGTCTAGCAGCTGACATATCTACTTATTTTCCTCCCAGTACATCAGCAACAGTCTGACTTCACTGACAGTGACATCACAGGTGACTGACCTGGCAGCTACTGAGTGGCTCTTCCTGAGCAACTGTAATGCCATAGTCAGTGAGGTCACAATGCTGATGCTATAATGGAAGGTACAAAGCTTGATATGTCAGCTACCAGGCAAAGTGTTGTTCCACACATCACACTTACTAACATCAGTTAAAATATTGTCTAATTAACCAAAGAGAAAATAAAAGGTACCTCAGATATGAAAGGTAATAGCTGACCGCTTTTAAAAACTAATGTTAGTTTTAGACAGTACACTGGCTCTTTAAGAATAGTTTCCACATCTTTTTCTCAAAGTACTAAAGGGACTGATCTTTGTGTAATGCCTAAATCTAAACTGTTAAAAATATCCATATTCAAACAAAGAAATAATATGCAGTGCAATGATGAAGAAGAGTGGACAGTACAAAAAAGAGAAAAAACGTATACAATTCAAATACTCTGATTGCCACAGGCATTTCTGCACAATTAGACTGGTAATCTATGAAAATGATTCTCAATCATTGCTATAAATCACATTTCCAGTAGCTTTTCTTCCTTATGGCATACTCTTCACTTGTGGGGATCCACTGTAGAATGTTGTCCCATCTGTTTCACTTCCAAATGATAAGGCAGCAGGATCTACCCTAGGTTTTAAACACAGAAAACACTGGGAGGCATCTGTACTAAGACATGAGCAAAGCTTCAGACAGGTATCATTACGCAGTAAATTGACACAACTCACCAAAAATATTTTACTCTTTCATGTATTTTTCGTTTTATTCAGCTCAAGTAAAAGCCATACTATTTCAACATTTCACTGCCCCAACCTTGCAGATTTATTTGCAATATATCAAATATATAGCTTATTGATTGTGCTCATAATAATAACTTGTATTTCATTTATTGTAGATTATTAAGCTAGTATTACTAGCCTAAGATTAACATTTAAATCATTAAATTTTTTTAACATTTAAGAGGAATTATATTCCAAATTTCATGCAAACAATTTATACACTTGTAACAGAAAGCTGAACTCATTCACCTTAATAGAGCTGAAATAAACAGTTTATTTGTCTGTCCTGTGTTTCACAATATATTGTCTGGCTGCTGTTAAAAATCAAACAGTGTTTTGAACTCCATCTTCTCTAAATGTATTATACCGTAGAATTTATAACTGTAAGTTTTACCCACTACAGAACCTCCAGTAATCTTAGCTTCAGTAATTTTAAACTTAGACTTAATTCATTCCTCTTCAGGTCTTTGTTGGGCAAGCCAAAAAAAAACATTGATAAAATATGGGCTCTATTCAGTAATGTAAAAATTGCAGTTAATAAGTAACTTAAATGGGGGGTGTAGCCTACAGCTAGTCAGGAAAGACATGCTTAAGAGGAGCTCCTGACAATTACATTTTTTGTGCATGACTTTACCTTGGTTAAGTTTCAAATTGGGAACTTGTAGGGAGTGATTCTGATAGCCGATCTCAAAAGCTATTGACTGTTATAAAGACCAATAGGAAAGCCAAAGCAAGTGGCAGGCCTGCTGAACGGGAAGTCAGCTTTGCAAAAACAGATGGAGCTATGTCTTGAGGGGGAAAGAGTGGAATACATTCTGAGGAACCTACCAACGTGGCCTTATTACAGGCCATTAGAGATCCTCACAAAAAAGTAGATTCCTTCAATGGCAGGCTCACCACAATGGAAACACAAATGAACACTTTTAGCCATGAAGTAAAGTCTGCCATGGAAACTGCCAACAAATCATCAGTGGCTGTGACGGCCATATTAAAAGAAAATAAAGTGCTGCAATGCAGATTAGAGCAATTGGAAAAAGGTGCTCACACATCTAATGTTCATCTCCTAGGAATCCCAGATGGTACGGAAGGAGATCATTTAACGAATGGAACAATACAAACAAGGATGAGAAAGAATAAGTGCCTCAAGTGGGACTTGAATCCAGGCTGCCCAGAATACCATTCCAATTGCGCTAACCAGCTGCACCACTGAGACAACCAGAACCTGGGATGTCCCTGAGCACATTACTCTTTCTCAGATGCACAATCCAATGTCAACACAAACATGTGTTCCATAGAGTATGCACATCACATTACTGTGTGGTTGTTAGAAGTGGATGCTTGTGTTGCCATTGGGTTGTGCATTTGAGAAAGAGTAATGTGCTCAGGGACATCCCAGGTTCCACTTGTCTCAGTGGTGCAGCTGGTTAGCACAATTGGAACGGCATTCCGGGCAGCCTGAGTTCAAGTCCCAGTTGAGGCACTTATTCTTTCTCACCCTTGTTTATAAGTTAATAAATGTTGTGATTGACCTCTTAGCCAAATTATTGAATACAGAGTCAAAAGGATCACATTTACAAAACTTAACAAATTACTCCCAGGAGATGTCCGAATGACCCCAACCAACCTCAAACACTTTTGATGATAACCCATGGCCTGCACATTAGAGACACTGTATTAGATGCTGCAACCTTTGACCTGACAGGTTGGTAACTTAATTGATTCTTTCTTTGATCTGAGTTACATGACCAGGCAGCACCACAAGGCTTTCAATGGCCTGTGATCAGGACTTCAGACTCTTGGAATTTCCCATGCACTGCAACTATCAGTAAAACTGTGGATCACCTATGCAGGGAAAACCTTTATTTACAATAAACTGGTGGATGCTGGCAAAAATTAGAGGCACTCCAAAAAGACTTTCTGTATGGAATGAGGTGCCAGAAGCTGACACAGAAGGCTGATTTTATAAACTGTAATGTGCTGACTTACATGACATTTTGTGTTGCCATGCCTGTGTTTGGTTAATTAAGGATCTGAACAATTTTAAGTAGCTAGCTACAAGTTACAATTGGGTGAGAGGTACTTTATAATATGATAGGCAAGGGTATGTTTTTTTTTCCTTTTTGAGCCTTCAGAAATGCTCACACTTTTAATCCGTTAACCTCCGAGGTGTGCCTTAGCATGGTGGTTAGTGTGGACAAGATGGCAATCACCACTTGTAGGCTGAGTTGGAGTTAACATTCTTGGTTAGCTTTCCCCTGCACAGCTCAAACTATGATTACTCTTAGAAGCTCAGTTTTCTCCACACATTCTCAGTATTTGTAATCTTCCAACTTGCCTTGCTATTAAAATGTTACATTGATTTTAGCTGTCAAGTATAGGCCCATCGGTTGGGCATGTAACG
The DNA here is from genome assembly GCA_016271365.2 of Neoceratodus forsteri. Lineage (NCBI taxonomy): Eukaryota > Metazoa > Chordata > Ceratodontiformes > Ceratodontidae > Neoceratodus > Neoceratodus forsteri. The sequence continues at coordinate 806,165,567 of CM028132.1, read as the reverse complement.
GCACTGATAGCCTAGATATCCCTTACGCAACAGTGTCTAATGCTTTTGTTTGCATGTTCTCAGCACTGCATTTAACATTAATTAACATAATTGGGTTACTATCCAGAACTATGGGAAAGTTATTTTATGCAATGTTTTACTGTTAGGAGTTCTTAAGTGTATTGTTCTTACTGGGGCAAGCTTATATTTCTTGCTGTCAGGACATTTTAGTCATCCAGAGTGACATATGAACAAGCCAAGGGCTCAAATTGTTTTGGATTTTATTATTCTTTTTGGTGTATGTCCAAAGCATTGCTGCAATAGACTATATATAGTAACAATTAGATGCAATGAATATAATCTAAAGGTCTAAAGTTCAGTACAATACCGAATATGCTTACAGAAATAAACAGACTAATACTGTCTGTGAGGAGCTCAAAAATACAGGGGTGTGCACTGGTACCTCAGAGCTAGAGTGTAACCAAAAGAAAAAAAAAGCTAAGACCAAAGTCTTGTAATGAGGTCAGCACTATGTAGAAAATAAAGGGTCTATAAACTTGAATGTTCACTCAAATAACACCTTTATTAGTTAAATACACTAAGAAACATGCCAAATAGATAAGCACACGATAGGTTTTTATACACCCATTTAGAAATTGTGAGAGGAAAAAACGGTTTCACAGAACAGGAGATGATAAATACTTCACCATGCCTCTTATTTTTGTCTGCTTACTCTTACATGTGGTAGGCTCGGCGCCAGAGTAATCATGCGAAAGAGTTGAGTACTGTATCCAGTGCTGACTTGGAGCACTCTTCCTTCCCAAACTGAGAAATGGACCACCAAATCCACCGCAATAAGTCCATTGTCCAGGGAAAACAATATGCCCAAATGAGCAATTTAGCTAAAACTAAAAGCACAGAGTGCCTAAAGAATGACAAAATCGCGTGGTGCAGCTGAAACCCGTGTGTGAAGACTGTAAAGACTTCTGGGGGGACATACGTATGACTGTATGATCGGTCATCTTCAGAGCGTAACCGAGAAAGCAAGGGTCTCCCTTTTAAAGAAAGAATGTTCTTTTAAATGTCCCCTCAGGACTTCGAAGCTGCCCTTGCACAATAGGGTGCAGCTGCTGCCATAAACCCCCTTGTGCCATGTCGCAGGAGGGTTTTGGCACAAATGGTGGGGCAAGACCACTTTGGCGCCAGCAGCCTGGCTTTTCAGAATCCTGCATGTCGCAACTCATGGCGCAAAGTGCTATTTGTACCATTCTCATTGGCACAAGTCACTTTGCCCCATGCTTAACCTTTTGAGAATTGGCCCCTGTAACTTTTTCATTAATGAATACTCTCATCCTGTGTTGCCGCATTTCACTTCAGTGGCTGCCAGCAGGTAATCTATGATTCAAAGCTGCTTTAAAGCCCCCTTAGTCCACCATTTCCACATGTATATTCTAAAGGAGTCATGGCATCACACAAAAATGTGATAACATCAGACACTATTCCAGTTTATAAACTTTTAATTTGGAAGTTTTAAAGCTCTTAGTCATTTGAAGTTCAAAAATTCAAAATATCTCTCCGTATAGCTTCTATCTGTTTAGCAAAGAAGTCTGACACAAAGTTCTCTTTTTAAGTTCCATAAAAATAGCTGCTCACCAGAGACTTTGCATAAGTTACTATGGCTTCAAGTTAGTAGGAAGACGTCAGAACTCCATGCATAGCAAATTACATTCTCATATATTTTTGCATATAGCATATTCATTCACATCTGCCATTATTTTGTTTACAGTTGTTTCATACCCTGAGCTGATATATGTTCCTCCAATTCCAACACCCTTCATTTCTGCTCAGCATAAGACAAAATTAATTCAGTACCCCAATATTAAAAAAGAAAGAGCGGGGAAGCAAAGGAAGTTGTCAAGGCCCAAGGGCAAGTTAAGGACCTGGGACTGGAAAAGAAAAAGATACACTTCAGAACAGTTACTGTATATGATCTCCCTAACCTATCCCTATCAACTACATCAAAGCAAACCATTTCAATCTTCATTTGATTGGATTGTTTCATTTGCACAATCCAGCTAGCTTCTTGTCTCAATAGAAACTTGTCCCAGTCTACACCTCGTGTTTGCATTTTCACTACCTCTATACCTAGAAAATGCAGTTGTGGTTTTGTATGTGCCCGATCTAAAAAAAAAAAAAGCCTGGCTTTTGGTGAACAAATATCTCATCTTCTTATAAAACATTTGTGTTCTGACATTGTTGTTGTTAATTTTCTGATGGTCATTCTTTTGTTTTCCTTTTGTTGACATACTGTTGTCAGCTTCCACATGGGAAAGTACCCTTAATACTTGATTTCAACCAGTCACAGCCAGACTTTACATGTGGTATCCTGTGTTCTGGCCTGCACAATCTTTCTTTCAGATTTCTGACCTCTCCATGCAACAACTATGGCACCTTCCAGATGCATCACTACTATGACCCAATGCCTCCATAAGAGGCTACAAATCTTGGTTTGGTACTCTGAGAACTTAGTTGCAAGAATTAATGTGTCACTTTCCATTGGTTTCTCTCTTTTTGTCAATAATGTTCTCCTCTCCATTGTCTGTACCTCTGCAGTAGAAAGGGACAAATGTATTCTTGCGACTAGGTTCTCAGAGTACCAAAACAAAATTCAGAACACAAGCTACCATATATGGAGTTTGGCAGTGATTAGTTGAAATCAGATATTAAGGGTAGTTTCCCATGTGGAAACTGCCAACAGTGTTTCAACACAAGGAAAACAAAAGAGTTCAGGAATGTGGCTAAAAATTAAGTTTTTCAAATAAAATATTTCACAGCTTGCCAGACTTCACATGTGGTATGCCTGTTAAAATATCCTTGCAACCAATGTTATGTAAGAATAACCATGAGAAAATTGGCAATGACAATATCAGAGCACAAAAGTTGTAAAAGAAGAGGAAATATTAATTCACCAGTAGCCAGACATTGTTTTGGATAGGGCACATACAATACCACAACTACAATTTATAGGTATAGGGCACATACAATACCACAACTACAATTTATAGGTATAGGACACATACATTACCACAACTACAATTTATAGGTATAGGACACATACATTACCACAACTACAATTTATAGGTATAGGGCACAAACAATGCCACAACTATGTTTTATAGGTATAGATGTATGAAAATGCATACACAAGAAGGTAATTTGGAAACATAGAAACATAGAATCTAATGGCAGGTAAGGACCGCTTGGCCCACCTAGTCTGCCCATTTCCCTATCTAATGGATGAGCTGCAGATCCTAGTTAACCAACAGCTAACTGCCTCCTACCCCCCCACTAGAATTACCTTATGTCTGTCCCATGCATTCTTGAATTCCCCCACTGTTTTTCACTCTACGACCCCTTCAGGATAGCTGTTACATGCATGTACAACTCTCTCTCTGTGAAGAAATGCTTCCTCACATTACCCTTTGAGCCATCCCCCCTCTATCTTCAAATTGTGCCCTCTTGTTCTTGCACATCTCTTTTTCTGAAAGATGCTACCCTCTTGGACTTTGTTGATTCCCTTGAGGTATTTGAAAGTTTCTATCATGTCCCCCCTCTCTCTCCTTTCCTCTAGGCTATACATTTTAAGCTCCTTTAGTCTTTCTTCATGTGTCTTCTGGTGCAGACCCTGCACCATTTTGGTTGCCCTCCGCTGGACAGCCTCCACCCTGTCTATGTCTTTGCAGAGATGGGGTCTCCAGAACTGTACACAGTACTCCAGATGTGGTCTTACCAATTGTCTGTACAGAGGGCCAACAACTTCCTGTTTTCTACTGGTGATGCCTCTCCCTATGCATCCCAGCATCCCCCCAGCCCTCCTTACTGCCTTCTCACATTGCTGGCCTGCCTTTAGGTCATCTGCTATGACTATCCCCAGGTCTCTTTCCATTTTTGTTGTTGTCAGTATCTCACCCCCCATTGTGTACTCTTCCCCTGGGTTTTTGTTTCCCAGGTGCATTACTTTGCACTTCTTTGCATTGAATCTAAGCTGCCATACATTTGACCATTCCTCCAACCTTACCAAGTCCCTTTTCATCCTTTCCACCCCACCTTGCTTATCAACCCTGTTGCAAAACTTTGTGTCATCTGCCAAGAGACATACTTTCCCTTCCAGTCCTTCTGCAATGTCACTTATAAAGACATTAAAAAGGACCAGCCCCAGTACTGAACCCTGTGGTACTCCACTAGTAACCCCCCTTTCTTCACTGTGGACTCCATTTACTATTACCCTCTGTGTCCTGTTGTCCAGCCAGTGTTTTACCCAGAATACCACCCTGGGACCCACTCCCAGGCTGGCTAATTTGTTTATTAATCTTTTGTGCAGGACTGTGTCAAATGTCTTGCTAAAGTCTAGGTAGGCCATGTCCACAGCCCCTCCCTGGTCTACTATTTTGGTCACCCAGTCAAAGAAATAAATGTATTAGATTCATCTGACATAACCTTTCTGCTGTGAATCCATGCTGCCTTGGGTCCTGTGCCCCGCTGGCCTGGCTGGGGTGTCAAATAGACGAGGCATACTGATGAGTCCTGGTAGGACGAAACACAAGTCTATGTCTTCTGTTGGCATCCTTTGCAAACTGTGTGAGAGGCCTTTCGGTACCATGCATTTCTGCTTAAAGTTGAACCAGTAGAGTATTCTGTGGTGATTTGCATATGCAACCCATGACGCTTTGCATTGTGGCGGCATGTGTGATTTTGTATTTCTTTGTAACTTGGCTTCCCAGCCAAATGCCCTTTGGGGTAACATTGCCAAAGTGCTTGCACACAGAGGTTCTTTGTCTTTTAATAGTTTTTTGTTTTAATTGGGTTCACCACAATATAACCCAGATAGTCCATCTTAGGGTAGCTGGTTCATTTCACTGGGGTGTCAAACAGATGAGGCATACTGATGAGTCCTGGTAGGACGAAACACATGTCTATGTCTTCTGTTGGCATCCTTTGCAAACTGTGTGAGAGGCCTTTCGGTACCATGCATTTTTTGCTTAAAGTTGAACCAGCAGAGTATTCTGTGGTGATTTGCATATGCAACCCATGATGCTTTGCATTGTGGCGGCATGTGTGATTTTGTATTACTTATATATAATATGCAAATAGGTTAGTAGTACATTTTTGTTCTGTGCCGATGAAAGTTGAAGAGTGTAGGAATTGGAGGAACGTATATTTGCTCATGGGCCCAAATATTCAAACTGCGCCCAAGAAGTGCGCAATAGCAGGAGCAAATGCAAGTTCATTGCACCCATGCGCAAGAGATGCGATATTCAAAAACTGAGCTGGCCAAACTGCGCCTACAGCCGATGACTAAATATCGCACCACCTGCGCCATAGCGCAACTAGGGAGGGGAAGCTGAGCAGATCTGATGCACCATAATGCAACAAGGGATGTTCAGCTGAGCAGTCCAGAGGTGCCATAGCGCAACCAGGGATGCCTCTCAGCAGCAGGGCAGCAATGCAGCTGCACAACCAGGGAGGTAGGGGCCCACCACCCATGCCACAGATGGGCACTGGAAAACACAGCAGACCAGACATCGTCCCCCCACACCCCATGCACTGCACAACTGGGGAGGGCTGGAATAACCACTGGCCCATGGAGACAAGCAACCAACCCACAGCCGGACCATGGTGCCCCATCACACCCCCCGGCAAGCTGTGACTGGCACACAAGGAGGGCTGACCACCCTGTGCCACACCATTACCCCAATGCAGAGCACACCCTGCACCGTCACCCCCAGACACCCTGCCCAGGAGCAGCTTCCACCACTGCAAGAAACCCCATGCATGCCACCACCCCCACTGTGACAATGCAACCCTGTGCACCACAGAACCATGTAAGGCAGCCCCACCATGAGCACCCATCAGCGGGTGGCAGCACACAGCGATGCAATGACAGCATACACAGTCCCACCATGCACAGCCCCCCGAGCTACAGCTGAGAGACCAACCATGTTTCGGCACATGAGGTATCCCACACGGGACAGGGCATGCCCCAGACACCACCACCAGTGGTACAGCACCCTACACACTCTCCCAATGACACACCCCGACCCAGCACTGGCCACAACAGCCAGCGCAGACACCCACAGTGGTGTGTGGAAGCATGCACCATACTGGATGCCACACAGTGCATGGACAGACACCCACCCATACCCAAGGGCACAACAACACAGTGACGCAGTAGCGGGATAACCAAGCCCCCAGCGTGGGCCCATGTAAACTGCGTACACACAACCTGCAGTCCTCCATGACACAGGAGTGCCAGCCACCCTGCACAGGCACTGTGGACCTGTACGCCACCATCATTTGCCCACAGCACAAGTCACAGACAGTGGTGCACATCCCCTGCAACACACACAAGCCACAGCATGGAGGTGGGTCAACAACTGTGGAGGCCACAGTGTAACCCGAGGCAGACATGCACCACACCAGTGACAGGAGGCAACCCAGTATTGTGATGGGTACAGTGGCTGCCCTGCATGGACAGACACCACTGACATGCCAGCAGACCATGCAGGTCACAGACGTGCATGGGTGTCAGCTGCACAGGCCATGGATGGGCTGACAGGGTCATCATGGACACAGAGCATGCACCATGAACCACTGCACACAAGCATCCAGTGCACAGGGCATGACACACACACCACAGACACTGACTGATAGCTACCCCCACACCATAGTCACCTCTCCACGGACACACACACATACCCATGACTGCACCACCCCTGACGCCATGCACACCACTGCAGCTGAGCACCTATAGCCTGCTGCAAATCAGAGACCACCACAATATTCATATCAAAAGATCTGTATTCCAAAACAATATCAAAATGAACTATATACAGTACTATATACAAAGTTGGGGGGGAGGGCCACAAACAAGGTGGGGGTGGGTAAGGGGCAGGGGAGAACAAATGGGACAGGAAAGGAGGGGTGTGAGGGTGGGTCCAGGGGGGTAGGGGATATCAGGGGCAGAGGGACTGTTAATGGGAGCCCCGATCCCCGCTCTGGCTGCTCCACCACCTGTGCCTCCTGCAGACCCCAACCTGGTCGATCCGTTGAAGAATTTCTAATGATGCCCTTGCCACGGTCAAGATCTCCCTCAATGCCTCCCTGATCTCCATCAGCTGGTGGACACCTAGGACAAGGGAGCACAGTCAATAGGTGTGAATGCACAGCTCCATACAGCCCACCCACTGTGCATGGCATACAGCCGTGGGACATGCCTCTGTGATGGTGTGTGACCACCCACAGTGATCACATCCACAAGACCTGCCCACCCAGGCACATACAGCCATGCGGAACGCTGCACACATCCACCAGCCAAGTCATGCACAGCACCACCGTGGCCATTTAGTGACATAGCTATGTGGCGCAAAGGCAGTGGCACAGCCATGTACCCGGTGCACGCATGGAGCACCATCGATGCATTCCCAGACATGCAGTGCCACTGGATAGTGCTGACTGCAAAAAGTTGCATGCATGGCAGTGGTGTCAATGGATGGTGGCCATGCTCCACTGCCCACCCTGTTACACAGCATGCAATAGTAATCATGGAGGTATGGTACTCACCATCATCGGGCCAGTCCCTCAGGTGCTGTGGACCATCGCCCCTCCTTGCTTCTCTGTCCTTTTGGTGGTGCCGCATTTCACGGGCTAGACGCCGCTCCTTCAGCCCTGTAGTGCAAATATGGAGAGAGGAACATCAGTACAATCCAGTAGCAAAGCCCCCCTGCCCCCAGGTGTGTGCTCTCCCACCCTGCCAGACCCACCCACCCCACACCTTGATAACACCACCACAGCCAACACTGGATGGTCCCTCCCCCATGTGCTGGACACATACAACCGTGATACCCATATGGAAGATATAAGTGTGTTGACATAACACCTACCTGGCCATGGCAATGTGCCCCTCCTGACACGTCCCCGCAGGTGGGCAAGCAGGTCTGGCTCCCTCCGCCGCAGGTCGCCATACCTGTGGCGGCACTGCTCTGCTGTCTGCCCCCTTCCTGTGGCCTCCTCTAGTGCAGTGGCCACCTCCTCCCACACCTGGCTCCTGGACCTGTCTAGGGGTGCCTCCCCAAACAGTGGTTCATGGAGTGACTCCACTATGGCCACTAGGTTGGCCAGTTCTACCTGGCTCCACTGTGCAGCCCTCCTCCGCACCATTTTCCTAGCTCAGTCAGCCAAAATGGTGCTCTGCAGCATGGCTCCCCACGTGCAGATGCTGCGCGGTACAGCGCTGCCATTCACTATCGTGCTGTCACCGAACAGCGCGATAGTGGTGCACCCATGCCTGATGCATGGCGCCTAGGGGACAAAGGTCAGGCACAGAGTCAAGGGGCTCTGGCGGCCAGACAGGCACAGCACCATTAGAACCCAATGCGTTAGTGCAATTGGATGCCTGTGTGCTACCTCCAGTAGAGCCTACTGTGTTGTTGCCCCAGTGCACCTATGATGGCCCAGTGCCACAGTGCCATGTAGGTGAACATTGCTGTAGCACCACTGGCACAATGGTGGCCATGCCTTGCATTGCTTCCCATGCACGGCACATCAGTAGTGCAGCAGACGCCTGCGTCAGCAACCCAGGCATGCGCAGTGAGGTGTGTACTGAGCATGTCACTGAACTGCGCCCTTGGCTCAGCACATTCAACACAATTGCGCAAAGTGCAACAGTGCGATATTCAGTCATCATATGCAAAAACAGCTAATCAGACATTCAATGGCGCAGCACTGCAATTTGCATCCACTTAGAGTTGCACCTCACCTCATTTGCATGGGTTGAGCTATAAAAGTGCGACATTGGGCGGCACTGGCCATAGTCAGTTACTGCAGTCTAATGGTGAGTGGCATGCTGTTTGGGAGTGTGGACTGTGGATTTAGGGACATGCATGGGACTGCACAGTCACAGGTAACAACTGTCATTCTTACAGGCTAAATAATGACCGAGCGAGTTGTGAGAGAAGAGGAACACAGTGGTGTGAGGAGGAGGAGGCCTAATTTCACCAAGGCTGAGGCCAATGCCCTGTTTGAGGCCTACCTGGATCAGGAGCTGCTTCTCAGCGGACGACAGGGAACACCTTAAGGCTGTGCTGCTGCATGGGAGGAGGTGGCATGTGCAGTGAACCTGTATGGCAGCCACCAGCGCTCTGTGCAGAAGTGCAAGAAGAAGATGGGCACAGACAGGAGGAGGATAAGGGAGAAGGTGGCTGCCAGCAGGGCAGCACGAGCTGCGACAGGTGGGGGACAGCCGGAGGTGGTACACCTGACCCCACAGGAGGAGAGGGTTGCTGGAAGCATGCAGCATTGTGCCATTGAGGGTGTTCTGGGTGCTTTCTTCCAGATGGGTGGCAGCCCATCACTGCATGGTAGGTCATGGTCTGTCTATGGGGGGGGGAAGGGTAGGTCACATGCAGTAACGCGTCTTTGTTTTCCCTTACAGATCCTGAGTGTCTGCATGGGTTGGCGGTGGTGGGCCTGTCCACTGAGGACAGTCAGCTGGAGATGGAGGAGGGCCCATCCTCCTCCACAGGTATACGTGGCTCAGTGCGACAGTGGGCCCACCTGGCTGTCCACACTGATGTTGTTGTAACAGGTGCGGAGGAGGCCCTGCCCGTGTCCCAGCATCCACAGATGCCAGCATGCTGTGACTTAGGCTGGTGCCGGGTCCATCACCAATGATGATGTCGCTAATGGCATGGGCAGTGACACGTGTGTGCCACGGGATGGCCACACAGCAGGTAACATCGCGGCCATGGCTGTGGGTGATGCTGCCATGGAGGCCTGCGTGTCAGCACAGTCCCAGCCTGTGCCTGTCAGCACCAGTGGGGGCAGCACTGGTGTGTGTACAGGACAGTGGGACTGTTACGGCCACTGCGGCGGCACCAGTGAGCACTGGGGAGTGGCAGCCGGAGGGGCAGCATCAGCAGCCGGCTAATGGGCTTGGGGGTACAGGGTCAAGGGGCAGAGTCTGTGCACCGCCTGTGGACATGCCCAGACCTGGTCCTGGTGTGCAGCGCCCACCCTCAAGGGGTGCTGAGCATCAGGGTCGCGCACACCCTGAGGGACAGGATGCCGAGGAGGCAGATGACCTCTTGGATGAGCACATCCACCTACTGCAAGCATCATTCCATCAGCAGATGTGGCTTGCGACATCAGTGGATGCACTGCGTGTGGCTCTGGAGCAGGCAGAGGAGCATCACAGCAGAGACACTGCTCTGATCCTGGCAGGGATAGACCGGTTGCAGGAGGATGTGACCACTGCCATTGACAGGCAGACACAGGCATTCACTGCTGTCATGGTCACAATGGGCACACAGTCATGTGCCCATGCATCGGAGACACCATGCAGTGCACTGTCCACCCCCATTCCCGGCATCGTGCGACACCCTCCCTGTCAACACCGGGTTCAGCTGTGGGCATCCCGAGCAAGCCTGGTGCAGGCATGTTTGGTGTGCTGCAGACCCCTGTGTGAACACGGTCACGTTCACATAGTGGAACCCCTGGGGGACCGTCGGTGCCACCCCAAGAGGCCAGTGGTCGGCCTGTCAGTGCTGGTGGGTCTACCTGTCTCCCAACGCGGCTTCTGTCTGGTGCTGCCCTGTGTGCATTGTGTCTATCAGCGGGCATTGCATGGGTGGGTACCCGGCCCTACATGCGGACCCACAGTCCATCTGCACATCCTCCCGGCTGCTGTCCACAGTTGCATGTGCATGATGATGCCTGCATTGCGCTGTACACCAATGTGCAATGGTGCTCAGCATCTGAAACACGCACATGGACAAGCAGTGGGCGTGGTGGTCTCTGGACATGTGTGTGGCTAGGGGTAGCGTTCTGGGTCAGTGTGCCTCCTACCCTTTGTGCATGTTTGGTGTGTTGTGTGTGTGTGCATGTGTGTGTGTCCATCCATGTGGCATGTTAGACCTCACCCATCCCTGGTTGTATGTGTGGTTCCATGCCCTGCCACTTCCCTTGATGGCATGCACCCCTGGTGAGTGTCTATGTGTGTTTGTGGGTTGTGCCTTAGCCTCTGTTGGTTGCACATGGCCCCTGACTTACCTGGGTTGGCTGAAGTGCTCCTCCGTGATGGTGTCCCGGAGCAGCTGTGCCAGCCGGAGCAGCTGGGGGTCCCATCGCCCAAGGGGGGGCTGCCCATCACCATCATCATTCGCAACTTCATCATCCCCATCACTGTCCCCCTCTTCGACCTGTATGGCTATCCCACATTCATTGGCCATGTTGTGCAGGATGCAACAGGCCAGGAATAGCCCACAGGCCTTTGAGGGGCTGTACTGTTGGGCACCGCCGGAGGTGTCCAGGCAATGGAAACGTGCCTTCAGCATCCCGAACACCTGCTCGATGACATTACATGTGGTGGCGTGTGCCTCATTGTAGCATTGCTGCAATAGGGTCACGGGCCGCCGGTAGGGTGTGAGCAGCCAGGGACGGAGTGGGTATCCACTGTCACCTGTGTGTAGCAGGTGGAGGTTAGTTTGATGATCAGCATTGCCCTACCCTGGGCCGTGTAGGCCGTTACCCATGTCACCTCTGACCATGCCCCCCCAGGCCCTATGATTATCCATGTGGTTTGCAGACTCACCCACTAGGCGGCCAGTGGGGATATCCCCACTCTTGAATCTGTAGCACAGTGCTGACTGGTGCCAGATGAAGGCATCATGTGCTCCCCCAGGGTGCGTGGCACAGACATTGATTATGTGCCCCCTGGCATCGCACACCACCTGGCAGTTGATGCTGGCATAGCCCTTACGATTGATGTATGTGGCACCCTCGGGGCCAGGTGGTGTGCGGATAGACACATGGGTGCAGTATATTGCCCCTAGCACACCAGGCATATGTGCTACCCTGTGGAACTCCTGTATGTTTGCTGTGCACTCTGCCGGTGTGCTGGGGAAATGGATGTACTCTGCAGCATGTGGCAGCAGTGTGCTGAGGAATTGGGTGAGGTGGCGTGATGTGGCCAACTGGATTATGCCTGTGGTGTCCCCAGGTACCCGTGGTGAGCAAGCACATGCAAGCTGTCACTTTCGTCTCCACTGACAGGGCATGGCTCCATCATGTGGGTGCCTGCATCACATCACTGCACAGCTCACAGAGCCACATCAGAATTGCCTGATTCAGGCGGTACCGGCCCACAATCTTGGTATCACTGTACAGCTCGAAGCTGGTGCAGCTAGGTACTGCCTGTTGGGGCATACTGCTGACAGGCCCTTCCACAGCCATGCCCCCCTGCTGCCCGCCTTCTCACCCCCCTCATTATGGCCTCCACCTGGAAGGTGGCACTGGCCATGTCCCTGGCTTGTTTTCACCCCCGCAGCTGTTACTGTATTCCCCCTGCTGTCCTGACTGCTACTTCCCTGCACTGGGAACACCTGCCTGTGCTTGCCTCACTGCTATGTGGGGTACTTCCCTATTCTGCACTGTCTCCCCACACCTTCCCCTGTGGCTGTTGCTTCCAGGTGCCCTTTCCTGCCTGGTCCTGTGTGTCCCTGCTGCCCAGTTTTCCCTGCTATCTTTGGCTGTCATGTGGCTTCCCTGTAGCATTCTTGTACATCTCCCTTGCTCCCTTTTATTTTGGCTCATTTCCGCTATGGCGCAACTTCCGCGCTTGCTCCCCTATTGCGCATGGCACAAGTTGTTAAATATCGCACTGTGCCATTTATGCATGGTTACTCCCCCTTCAGTTGCGCATGCATTCATTATTATTGCACTGTTGCTCAGCGTGATTTGGGGGGGCGCAACTGCCTCCTGCTGAATATTGCAGAATGGCGCATTTTCGGACTTGCGCAGGCGCAACCCTATTGCACATGGCTCAACTCTTTTGAATATCTGGGCCATAGTATAAAATGATTGTAAATTAAATAATAGATGATGTGAATGAATATGACGTGCAAAATGTACGAGAATGGAATCTGTTAATGGTGAAAAAGAAGCCAGATTACAACTATGAAAGTGGTGGATACCCAAGTTTACACTGTAAAAAGCAGTGTCTGTAATTTAATATTTGCCTGCTATCGATATTATCAGAGGTAGCATGCCAACAGTGAGTAGGGTGAACATCTTTAATCAGACACTGTGAAGTGGTGATGCATGGCATTCTGACATCTCACTGCTGACTAGAAGCCACAATGACGAGCAAAGTCTCTGGTGAACAGTGATTTGTTACAGAACTTAAAATAGAACATTGTATAAGACTTCCTTGTTAAACAGATAGTTGCTGTAGGGAAAGACGTTTTGAACTCCAAATAACTATCTAAGAGCTTTAAAACTTCAAAATTAAAACTTTAAAAAACAGAATAGTGTCTTACATCATCACATTTTTGCATATAACATCATGGCATCTTTAGAATATACAGTACATGTGGAAAAGGTGAACTAAAGGGGCTTTAAAAGCTGCTTGGAATCATAGATTTCCTGCTGGCAGCCACTCAAGTGAAACGGAAACACATGGCGAGTGTACTCATTAATGAAAAAGACACAACGTGCAAGTTAAGAAGTCAACAGTAACTTGTAATTATGTTGCTATTTTAGACGGAGTGTGTTGAGCTCCTATCAAAAGCATTAGCTTTACAAAAGTAACTTGCTCAAGAGATTGGAAAAAGGTGCATATTTTAAGCTACCTAATGACCACAACTTTTAGATAATTGAATAGAGCCCATATTTTATCAGTGTTTTTTGGTTTATTCAACAGAGACCTGCAAGGGGAATAAAATTAAGGCTCTCTAAGTTTAAAATGACTGATGATGTTAAGATTATTGGAGGTTCTGTAGCAGGTAAAGCTTATAGTTTTAAATTCAGTGGAGTAATACATTTAGAGAAGATGGAGTTCAAAACAGTGTTTGAGTTTTGCAGCCAACCAATATATATTGTGAAACACAGGACACAGAAGTTGTTTATTTCAGCCCTATTAAGGTGACTGATTACAGTTTTCTGTTTCAAGTGTATGGAAGCTTTTATATAGAATTTGGAATATGATTCATCTTTAAAGAATCTATTTAAATGTTAGAAAATTAAGAAATGATTTAAGTTTTAATCTTAGGCTAGTAATACTAGCTTAATAAGCTACATGAAATAAAATGTAAAGGTCAATAAATAAGCTATATACTTATAATGGAAATAATTTAGGTAGTTTTATATACATATGCTGTTTGTATATTTTTAGTAAAAACAAAAATCATAGCCAGCCCTGTGGTGCTGAGGATTGAGGCGCTGGATGCCACACCTCATGCCACGCCGGCAACCCAGGTTCGGGAACAGACACGGAGAGTCGGAGGTCGGCCAGGAGAAGAAGGATTGAGCATCCCATGGACTGCTGTCCTCCTTCAGAGAGGGAGAGTGTGGAAGACCACCGAGCCACTGGCCCCTGGCAGTGGCCAGGAGCTAGTATAGACTCGGGGATCAATGTGTGGGATGGCATGGGCAGGCGTCAGAAGCACAGCGAATGAGTGTGCATGCAGGACTTACTTAATGCCACTGCATGCTTGCACCATGGAGGGGTACAAAGGAACAAAAAATAATCCTCTGGTACAATGGTGGCAGACTCCATCAGCGCTATGGCGGGCCCATTCAGGTTGGCTCCCTTTCAGCCCCTGGACTCCAGGTCTCCACAGTACATGGGATAAATCCTTGCATTTGAAGTGACCTGGGATGGCAGGGCGAAAAGGGTCAGAGCTCTGACTGGGTCCGGGGCAGCAGCCAAGGAAAGTCACCTGATATGGGGGAACCATAGGACCACCCCCCAGCCGAGGATGTGATAAAAAAAAAGTCATATTCCTGATAAGGCTGAGAGGCTGAAACAGTGAAACATTGACATTTTATGGCTTTTACTTGAGCTGAATTAAAATAAAATAAAGGAAAGAGTAAACTACTTTTGGTGAACTGTGTCAGTTTACTGAGTAATGATACTTGTCTGAAACTTTTCCTAAGTCTCAGTACAGATCCCTCCCACTTTTTTCTTTATTTAAACCCTAGGGTATATCCTGCTGCCTTTTCATTTGGAATCTAATTCCAGGGTTTTTTTAGCACGTGGATGCAGGGGCCATAAATAGTTCTCTTAATGTGAGGTGCTGGAACATACTCAAAATCAAAAAATACTGTATTCTAGTGGGCCCCCCACATGGCAATTTTCAATTGCCAGGCTGTGGCCAGTACCTCTTCTTTACTTTGGTAGCTGAGGAACATCATTATTATCTATCTAGGCCAATCAGTGGGGCCTGGTTTTGGGTCCAATGCTTGATGAACTCTCTCCAGTTCTAGATATACTGTATATCTTTTTATCTATGTTTGCCCACAGGGTGAGGGCTTGCTGCATTTATTTAGTAACAAAGTCTGTAATGTTGCTGCCCTCTTTCCGCTCTAAAAATCCATAAATATGGAGATTTTTGCACTGAAGGCAACCCTCCGGGTCCTGGCACTTCATGTCCATTTGTACCTGTTGGTGGTGTAGATGCAAGAGGAGTTCAGCCATGTGGTCAGATTTCCTGTTGAGTGCAGAGACCACAGCTTTTGGCTTGACATGTTCCTTCCACAAAGCATCCATATCCAAGCACATTGTCCGTAAAGAAGCTTTCATATCTACCTTGAAAGTGAGCAGATCAGTGAAGATGCATTAATTTTTAATTCCAGGCTTCTGATCCAATGTCGAAGGAGTTGAGCAGAGAGAAGACCCCACGCTGCCTGTGGGTATAGAACTCCCACTCCAGTCAGTTTGAATCAAGTCTGAGAGCATCTGCTGTTGCTGCTGCTGTCTGTATTTCTTAGAACCACCCATCAGGACATACTGCTACAAGAATCCAAGGTATTCCAAAGGAAAAACTGAGTTTTGTGCAAGCTTAGTGGCGATTTTAGGCAGTTGAAAGAGAGGAGTTCAAAGCTAGCATAGCATCCCTGATGGAAGTTGCTGATAAGTTCATATGACAATCCAGAGTTTAGGGGCCTTATGGTCAGAATCAACTCTCTCAAGATTATGCATATTTATTAATGATATCAGATCCCAGAGTGTCTATCCCAGTGTTACTGGAAACACAGAACTCACTGCCGAACATTAGAACAGATTAATTGGGGGGAAACACAGATACTTCCCCTTAATTGCCTTCAAACCTCGTCTGAGGCTGGCACTTGAAACGGTTCCCCCACTTACCTCACATATTTTGGAATAAAGTTATCATCTAAAATACATAGGACAGTGTCTTTGAATTTTGACCCTCAGGTGAGTGATTGGAAAGAGTTTTCAGTGGCAAAAGATGCCGGAATCCAGCAGTTTGGTCAGCACTCCATAATCCCAAATCCAGTTTATAATCACTCTCTTAGACAAAAATCCGTAAAACCAAAAATTGCATCAGAATAATTGTCACCAAGTGAGTTGAATATTAATATTCATGCAGCAGTGCAATAAAGCAAACAGGTACATTAGGTAGGGTGGTATGCCAAGCAAAAACCTGTTACCAGGCTAATGTTTCAACGTCAGCCCGATGTTTTCATCAGAAATCAGGCTGATGTTGAAACGTTAGATGCGTGCCAAGCGGAGGAGTCAGGTGTGCTAGTGATGCAGACAGAGAAGGTTTTATGGTGCATGTACTGAAGAAACAAAGTGGAAGTAGCGCTCAACTCTTGTGTACCTCTGGTAATAGTTTTCTGCTTGGCATACTGTTGCTGAAGCTCTTCTCCGGCAAGGATATATATAAATATAAATTTCCATACATATATTATATATTCTTTGCAGAAAAATGTGTTAATGCAACATTTAGAGTTGAGGCCAAAGCATTAAAAGTAGGGAAATGTGATTTTAAGGTTTCCAACCCTAAAACTCCAACCCCACCCTTAAAGCAAATAATAGGTGAAGTGTTCCTAGGAGTTGTCAACCTTTAAGCTCACCCCATTAGATCTGTAATCTCTGCAGTATATAGAATGGGGTGAGCATTTGGGTTGACAACCCCTAGGAAGACTCCACTCATGATTTGCTTTAGTGGTGGGGTTGGTGTTTTAGGTTTGGAAACCCTAAAGACACATTTCTCTACTTTTGTTGCCTTAGCCTGAACCATTAATGTTGTATTACCACATTTTTTGCAAATAATTTCTTTACTTCTTGAGATAATATAATCATGTTCTTATTTACCTGTGGGAGCGCAAGGCCCTCCAGGCCCCGTGCTTCCATCCATCCATCCATCCATCGATCCAGTTTGAGATAGTGTAATTGTATCCTTATTTGCCACTCCCATCCCTCTGTAGATGTGTATATGTACAGTATGTTGCTGTGTAAGCGCAGGGGCCAGATGTAGGATAACAACAAGAAAACTGTCAGCACAGCCTTCTTATTACACCACCTCATGAACCAGCTAGTACAAATTGTGAAATCTGCGCAGAAAGGTTATTCCGCGCCACCACAATCTAATTCTGCACTACAGGTACAAAAGCACATTTTGGTCCAGATGCTGTTACATTCATAAGGTGGTATAAAGAAATGGCTATGCTGAAAATTTGTTATGAAAATATTTAAAATTATGAAACTTACAAGGGAGCATATGTAAATTTCAATGTATGCACAGAACGTTGCCATTTTTGCATATTTTGACCCCAAATTTTCAATATAACCTTCTTATGACCCCGTCTCATGAACACGGGTGGTGAAAATGTTCAAATACTGCTTGAAAGGTGTTTTCGCCAAGTGATAGAAAAATCGCCTTTCGGGCAGGATTTGTTAAATTCCACCAACATTGTTCATGAGGTGGGGTCTCAAAAAGGGTATGTTGAAAGTTTGGTGTAAAAATATGCAAAAATGCCAAAGTTAGGCACCAGTTGAAAATCCCATTGAAATACATTGAACAACACTTACCTTACTTTGTCATATTGCAGTCCGCCGTTCCAGCAGTAAGATGTGTCTCCCATAGAAGACTGGCTCTTCACCCTAGGACCTGTTCAGGTGTGGGGGTTTGTGGGGAAGGGTGGTGGGTGCTGAGTGGGAGGTTCAGGTGGGGCGACGGGTGTGATCGGCCATGGATTTTTTTTATTTACAGGAAAAAAAAACATTGAGGGACTGTTTTCTTTATTTCAGGCATAAAATAGTATCAGAGGGGTTGCCACTAGACACCAGGGGAAAAAAGGAAACAAGGGGAATGAAAATCAGACTTGAGGGGGTAGCACTAGACAGCAGGGACAAACAAGAAAATAATGGGACAGCCATCTGAAGATTGGGAGTGGCACTAGACACCAGGGAAAAAATATAAACATTACGGGGATGGTGATTGGAAGTTGGTGGGCACCACTAGACTCCAGGAAAAAGGAAAAAAAATTATGGGGATACAATTGGAGCATGGGGGATGCCACTAGATACCAGGAATAAAAGATATATTTATGTGGATGCCATCAGAGGGTGGGGTGCCAGTGGACACGAGGTACAAATACAGAAAAATAAGGCAACAGCGATCCAAGTGTTGGGGGTGCCACTAGACAATAGGGAAAAATAAAATAAATTATGGGGGCAACAATTGGAAGGTGTGGAGCACAACTACACACCAGGGAAAACTAAACTAAATTACAGGGACATGATTGGATGGTGGGTTGTGCCACTAGACACCAGGGAAAAGTGACAGAAATTATGGGCAAATCAGTGAAAGTCCTTTTTTCATGAGATGGTATCCTATTTTATTGTCCCATGAATCCCCCCACAGAATGATGGATGCCACACCATTTTAACTTGCTGGTTGCTCACTGGAAAATTTATTCATGGCACAAAGGACTATATTTACAAACCATATAACTTTGAAATCACAATTCAATTTACATCAAATTTCTTTTCCAACTTTTTCTGGTTCCGGCCTCTGTTCTTCTTCTGGTCACGTCTTCCATCTTGCTTTCAGGGCCCAGACACTGTGAATCCAGCCCCCTCCTTCACACCAGAACCAGGCCAGTCCACTTCCCTGGGCTTTTGCCCTCCAGACCCGGACACTTCTGAATCCGGCATCTGGACCTATCCCCCTCCCCGCTTTACCACCATGTCTGGGTTCTTTGTCCCCAGCCCAGGTATCCTACTCCCTCTCCCCCTTTCTTTCCCACAGGTCCCCCTTCTCCTTTATTCCACTGCCCCTCCTCCAGCTTGCAACGAATGGAGGGGTCCCCCCTTGTGGCTAGTATCTAAGCCCTTTCCTGGCTATATGGTTCACTAGCTCCCAATAGGGCGCAGGAACAGGCACATCCCAAACTCCGACAGGTGGATGCCGTCTGACCTGAACACTGCCAGCTAGTCAAAGGAAATGTCCCTGTGCTGCAGGTGAACCCCCCCATCTCTATTACCATCCTGGCTACCCTCCTGTTCAAACGCTTTCTGACCTTTCAATCAGCCAGACATCCTGCACCCCTCTCCATACCCTCTGGGAGGTGATATTGGACCAGCCGATTGTCACCCTCGGCCACCACCCTCTCAATTTCTCTAAGTCTCCCATGATGCTCTGCCCCAATACCCCCCCATGGCAGGCTCCCTAAATCATTTCCCCACAGGTGTATAATGATGCAATCCGGGTTCCCCAATGCAATTTCAATTCCTCCATCAAAGGCATGAACCGCGCCCACTTCATCCCCTTAATGCCTTTCCATAACACCCTTGTATGCTCAGTGTTATATCTCAGCTCTGGAGGTGGCCACCGCAAACCTTTCAGCCCAGTACATGAAGGAATGCCCCACTATCTAGATGTTCCTCTTGGATCCTGCCATGGAAACAAAATACACAGTGTGAGTTGCTGTTATTATTTTCTCACATACCTCTTGCAGCTACTGGACTGCCAGTGCCCCACCCCTTGTAACTCCACCACCGCAGCCCCCCTCTCTACTGCCTCCATGGCTGCACCAATCCTGAATGAATGTGGGGTGAATTTGCTGGGATCCTCTCCCAGAAATGCCAGTACCCTCTTGAGGACCAGCCCTACTTGGAATTCCGTGACCAGAGAGCCGTCCCCATGCTAGAACAGCATCCCCCCAGCCCTCCCCCGAGCACTCCTGTACACATCCAGTGCACCCACGGTGCAGCCGGCTGACTGCAGTTTCCTCACCAGTGACACTCAGGTTCCCCTCCCTCCCTGGTCCATCTTGGAATAGGCCAGGATAATGACTACCCTGTCATGTCCCCACAGGACATCCTCATGCTGCAATGCCAGCCCTGCGGCCACTTTCCATGGTGCCACCACTTGCCCCATCCGGAATCCCCCTGCAGCCATCACTGCAAACACGGCCCAAAATAGTACCTCCTCATGGGCTGATGTGCATACCTTCTGGGTGGCCCCCAAAACCCTTACCAGTAATTCCCATCTTATGGGTTACATTCCATCCACCCTGACCCCTTGCTCCCTGCGCCACCCTTCTACCATGCACTTTATGATCCTACTGGCCCATACATCGGGCCAGCCCCTGTCCTGGCATACCCAACTGATACTAACTAAGTGCACGACCATCATGGCGTGGGCCAGCCCTTCCTCCCACAGCTCCACCATGAACCTCCTTACCTGCTCGTCCCAGGCTGGTTCATCCTTGTCCCACCCATGCTTCCCCATGAAGACCTGGAACTTTGCCCACCCCATTTCATAGGCCCTCAGCATGTTTTCTGCCCAGGAGCCCTGGTACAGCACCCTAGCTGTGTCCCTCCAACCTCCCATAACCGGTCCAGGATCCTGGACCTGTGTGGCACCGCCTGTGGTTTCAGCTCCCAAAACCTGTCGAGCTGCAAACAGGAAAGACTGTCAGCCACTTCATTCCTCAAAACGTCAATATGCTGTGCTTTGAAATACAGGTTCAGCCACAGTCCCAGCAAGATCATAGATCTGAGCAGCCTGCCCACCATCTCCGTCCTACCCCCACCTATTAATCACATCTCCTACCCCCTTGTTATCTCACCAAAACAAGATACACTTCCCCTTCATCCTATCAAGCCCATACTTCCAGGACCACTCATATAGGGAAGATCTCCAGGAAGGTGATGTCCTTCAGTGTTCCTCCTTCCACCCAAGCTGCCAGCCATGGTTCTGACATCCATTCCCTTGAAAGTATGCCCCCATCACAGGGTGCCTGAAGCATCTGTGAACAGCTCCAGGTCCGTGCTTCGCTCCCACTCATCCTGCCAGAATGTCACCCCATTGTAGCTGTCGAGAAACTCCTCCCACACCCCGAAGTCTTCCTGAACCTCTTTCAATACAGCCACCCAATGGTGTGGCCGCTTGGCTTTTCCCATGGCCCTTCCCAGTCTTCTTGTAAAAGCTCTGCCTGGGCTGATGGCCTTGCAGGCGAAATTAAGGTGCCCCAACAGTTGCTGTATTGTACCAGTGGCACCCTCCTCCTCCCCATGACCTGGGCCAATAAAGCTTTTAGGTGTGCTACTTTGCTCCCAGGCAGCTGAAAACAACCCTTCTCAGTGTCCACCTCTATGACCAAGAATTCCAACCTCTGAACAGGGCCCTCCATCTTGCCCTGTGCTAGTGGAATCCCTATCCACTGGCACATATTCTCAAAATCTCCTAGAATTTTCTGCACCTCCGCTCTCATTTCCCCTATGAGGAGGAAATCATCCAAGTAATGTACCACCCTCCTGTGCCCATACCTGGCCCCAAAAACCTACTGTATCCAGGTGCCGAACACCTCAAAGGTGGAGCAGGCCACCAAACACCCCATGGGCATGGCTTTGTCAAAGTATATATGCCCTTGGAATTGAAAACCCAGCAGGTCCCAATCCACGAGTCTGACAGGCAGGAGCCAAAATGCCGACTCAATGTCCATCTTCACCTGCCATGCCCCCCCCGATTGCCTTAATCAGCACTATGGCCTGCCCAATGAGGCATACGATACCACCCTAAGGTGGTCTTGAATGCCATCATTCACCGAGGAGCCTTCCGGGTATGATAAATGATGAATCAACTGGAATTCTCCTTCCGCCTTCTTAGGCACCACACCCAATGGGGAAATCTGGAAACACGTGCATGGGGGGCCATCCAATGGGCCCTCCACCCGGCCTGCTGTGATTTCCTTCTCTATCTTGGCCCTTATGATCCCTTCCTTCCCTTTCATTGACCCCAGATTCTTGGCCCATGTTCTTTCCTGCCCCCCCTTGAAACCCCAGTGGGAAACCCATCCAAAAACCCTCCCAAAGCAGCTCACCTGCCCCTTTATTCATGTATTCCGTGGACCACTCCTCCAATGCTGCTAGGGAAATGGGAGTGAGCGCCAGCGTGTACCCCCACCACCCGCCCATAGGTGCTCCGCTACCGCCACCCCCGGGGATGCTATGTTGCCATCTGTGGCTTCCCCCTTGGCCCCTGCCCTGTATCCCCTGGGCACCCTGAAAGGACTGCTCATAAAACTGTCCCCCACTCTGCCCCCCATCGCCATTCTGCCAACAGCTGGAGGCTGAGTGTGACCCCCCCACATTTGGAGCAGACATGATGGAACTTATAGTTGCCCCATGTGCAGGTGGCCTTGTTGTAACCCTAACATGCCTTTGCCCTTGTGACAGGAGTGGTCCTCATGCTTGGTCTCCTACCACCCCCCCATTCCCTGGAGAGGGTCCTCACCCACAACTCCGAGTGGGTGCAGTCCCATCTCAGGTCCCCTTTCACCGCCATCCACTTCCAGAAAGCCTCATCATACTTGAGCCACCCGTACCCAACTTTTGTCTTATATGCCTCCCCAATAATGGACATGTATGTCAGCAAGGGGACTGCGAGTTCCTGCTTCTTCTCCAGCATCAATGTGCTATATATTATGAACCCGCCTTGCCAATTCTCTATGATTTTTCCCTTATATATTGCTTCCTCTATCTTGTGGCCTACCACCACCAATGCCACTGCCATTTCTGATTTTCCCACCGACTCCTTCTGCTCATGCTTCGTGGCTGTGTCCTCGTCCACAAGCCCATAGATGTCGATATAGTCCACTTTCCAAATTTTCTCTTTGATTGAGGCCAGCACGTGGTCCCCAATTGAACAGCCTGGGGGCCCTTCATACAATTTCTTGTTTGCTGTTGCCCCTCCCCCCCTTTTTCCAGCCCGGCCCCTTTGCCTTTTAAGGCCTGTACCACCCGCTCCATCTTCTCAATTCCCATGTCTCCATGCTGCCCAGCAGCCCCTTGAGGTAATCCTTTAAACCGTTCTCATCCGTGAGGTCCACATCATCCTTACCCCCATCCAGGTTCCCATCATCTAGTTCCGGTGCGGGCAGGGGCGCTGGTAATGGTGCCGTGTGTGGGACTTCCTGCCTGGGTCTCTTACCTCTCTGCCCTTACCCGGGCACTCTTCCCATTCCTTGTACTTTTTCTGCACCTCCTCCTCTTCCTCTCTCTTCTTTGCTGCCGCCAATAGCTCAGACATCTGCCCCATCAAGACTGATGCCTCCAGTAGCATCTTTTCACTGGCCAGCTGGGCTCACTTTGGTGCCATGCCTGTTTCTCTGTCCTTGCAGTCTGCAGGGTAAAAGGTTATACGTTCAGTCCTGTACCATTAGCTCTACCTCCCCTTTAGCCAAGGTTGAACAGACTGGCATGCTGCCCCACCCCCTGCTCCAATGGACAAATCCCGAGTCCTGCTCCAGGCCCACCATCCCAGTGTCCGCTATCCTGTGTCATAATGCACCAATGTTTTTTTCTTATTTTTTTATTTACCCCCCCATCCAGGTGCCTCAGGCCGCATAGACCCATTCTAGTAGCCTGCGCCATCCAAGTGAGGGTTGTGGGATTCAAAAACCCAACTCCCCAGCTTTGCAGTTCATCCTTACACCACTGCACTGGGCTGCCTCCCCATGAGGTGTGCCACTTGTTGCTGCAAGCCAAGGCCTGCCCTTGCTTCTGGCCCCAAAATAGCCATGCACCTTCCTTGATCCCCTTCGCACTCTGCAGCGCTGCTGCCCCTTGCCACGCTGGGCCTCTCACAGGCTCGTGAATGTGACCTAGGCTACCAAGTCCACACCTCCTCCCCAATGCTGGCGACCGGTATCGACCGCCAAACCTCTGCCTCTTAAGCGACTGTATGGCATGGCCCTTTTGCCCACCTCCGATTCACTGCATTCATCTCGAGGCCCGCCTCGGCTTCGACCTGCCATGCTGTAGTCCCCCCACAGTGTGCCCTGGTTTCTTGTTTACCCTGGCTACCTAGGCCAAGCCTCCTCCCCGAGGCAGGCTACCGGCCTGGTCCGCACACCACTCACCTCCTACATGGTCACATGGCCAAGGCCCCCTAACCACCGCAGCAGTCGCCGTGTGGTCTGTTCCTGCCCAGACCTGCCCTGTGGGCCCCCAGGTGTGACCTGGCTCTGCGACTCCAATCGCAGGCTCCCGTGGTTCCTTGAGCCAAACCAGGTGGATCTTCTTTGGCCCCAACACAAAAACCCAATGCCACGCACTGCGCCCCGTGTGCCCCCTTCGCCTGCTGCAGGCCTATGTCCTGAACTGCCCAGGGCAATATGCAGACCTGGCTGATAATACCAGCCAACAAAACCCATTGCCCCCATAGCACCACCATTTCTGGCCGAGTGGCCTGTAGTCATCCCCTGCTCACCGTGCTGCACCGGGATCCCCATCTCCCGACCACGTGGCCTCCTGGGCCTTGCCATCACAAACAGCTCAGAGGGGGCCTTTCTCATGCTCCCTGTGGCCTCCATAACCGCTACCATGAGAGAAAACACCTGCTTCCTCTTCTTCCCCTTCCCACTACAGTGGGAAACTCCTCCTGAAGTCTCTCCCTGCACGAGCTCTAATGCATGAGGCTTGCCCACCCCAAATTGCCAAACATTGCCCCCACATCTGCTCCATGCCTCCCACTGTCTGCTGCAGAAGGCCCAAACAAGTGCCCAAAATACAAAGACGCAGGCCCTCCCTGCCCCCATGTGCTGCCCAGACCGCTGCCCGATTCTTGTAAGAAACACAGCAAGGACGCCTGTATGAAGAAAAAACACGGGGGGGGGCGGGTTTCCCATCCTCCCTGCTTGCTGCCCAGCATTTTCTTATCTTCCTTCTTTCTTTCCTGGCCCTGTTGCGGAAAAGCGTGGGGGTGGGCCGCCCCAATGCTCCCTCGCCTTCTCACAACCAAAACCAGATGCCAGGGCGTTCAACACAAAGGCCCCACATGTTACTCCAGCCTAAGGAATTCATTGCTGCTCGTAGTACCTGCAACCCAGGACTCCACAAAAATGCTATCCTTGCCCTGCTCTCGGCGTTCTTCCCCCATACTCTCAAACGACTACACCATTCAACATTTTGAGCAATCCTGCTTGAATTTAAAAAAATAATAATTTTTTTTTCAATCTCCTCTCCTACCCCACGCCATGCAAACAAGGCTCCACAAAACCTGCTCTGCATTTTTTAAACCTTTCTCGAGCACTGCCTTCCAGGGGTAGGACCTACCTCTTGCTCAATGAATGAAACCAAATTGCCACATTAACTAGCCACAGTGGATGGCCCATGTGTCCTGCCAGGCCTAGCTCTGTTTGCACTCCTCTCTAAACACTATGAGAGCTAGCACCACAAAAACAAGCTGTCGTTCACAACTACCTATTCATTAGCTATATTATTCACAGTGCACATACAGAGAAACTCCTTCGCTTTTCTTCCTTTTTTTCATATATTCTACTCAATGATAATAAGCCAAGTAACCACAATGTACCACATGGCCTACTAGGCCTGAAGCCTTATGTGCCTTACCTCTGCTTGCCAACGATGTGCTGAGTTCTCAGTCTGAAAAATTCCCAGCAAAAGAGGCCATTCTGCCTGAGCCCTAGCCTATTATACCCTTAATAGGACCCTGGTCAGGACCCCTCTTTGGGCTCCGCCACCCAGCTAACCCCTGGGGCTTTGGCTTGCCCTTGTTATATTACCCTTTTCCTGCCTGGTGGTGTCATCAGGCCCTTCCCCTCTATCCCTCTGTCCCCTCCCCCATCCCCCTCCCTTTCCTATGCACTTATTCCTGGTAGGGATCACTGGACAACCTGGCCTGCCTTTTAATGGCAAGCCCCATTTCAAATGAAAAAAGAAAACAAAAAAGGATTTGTTAAAACAAAAAGGGAATCAGAAAAAAATGAAGTCCAAAACCTTTTTTCATGCCAAAGGTTCCTTTTTCATTTGAACGAAAGTATAAAATGAAAAAGAATTCCTTGGCACAAAAAAAGAATCAGAAAATTTACTAAGTCCAAAGTCCTTTCTCATGACAAGGGATTGTTTTTTGTTTAAATGAAAAATGATTCACAAAAAACACCTAAGCGAGTGACGAAAAAGGATGTAAAATATTAAAACAAAAAACACACATTCTGGACTAATTTTTACAGCAGATAAGTGAAGAATCCATCAGAGTAAGCCAACTTTCAAACATCTATTTTTATTTGTAACTGAGAATGTTTATTGTGATATTTACAGATAATATTAAGTATAGCTATGGTGATTTGTATATTGAATAAGACATGTCTGTGTGTTTGTAGTACCATGCTAACCGTACATCCTGTGGCTGAGTTATGCTCGATGCCCCCAGCTGGTCCACTTCATGCCATTGGTGTACTGGTGTCTCAGTGATGCTAACAGAGACATGTATTTTTGCTTATATAAGAATTGCTCATAGGCAAATCTACAAAACATACAATATGTACTGAATTCTGAATGGGTTACCATGCATAACCAGTGTGTTCTGCCACGTAGTGCTTCTGATCCACCATGACCTTGCATTCAGAACATGAGACATTCATGATAATTAGTACACAGAATTGTCAGAATACAGAGATTATGCAGAAAGCAGCTCATACTTTTCTGTTTTTTTATTTTGCATAGTATTGTGTGTAAGGTTTGCAGTCTGGTTTTCCTACATGAACTGACTTGTCAGACATATGACTTCCTTCACCATAAACATTGTGTGATTGTTTATTATGGAATCCACAAATTCAAATCTTGATTTATTCCATTACTGTAATTATACTCGCCCTCCACCCCCACACACAACAGACATACTCTGAATGGTAATATTGAATTGGCGGAATCAAAATTCTTCTGTTTTCATCTGGTATACATGTTAGCCTCTCACACACAGAGAGACGCATACACACACAGTCCTCTAGTGAAGCAAGTACCTCTAATTTTAATGTTGCCAGGTAAGGTACAGGGAGTTGTCGGACAAACTGGTAGGGGTAGTAGTGTGATTTTTTTTTTCAACAGAAAAACACCATCAGTGTACACTCCGAAATGTCATTGTCTTTTTTACATCCATGCTTGTGTGTAAGTGGGCCTCATGAGTGTAACTAACATAGATTATTCTTGATAGGCAACTATGGGTGATGCCACTGAGGTGTTCTGATGCCCTCTGACCATGAGATCCACTCTCTAGAGTTACATGGGAATCAGAAGACCAGTGGTGGCAGAACACACTGGTTATTCATAAAGTCACAAATCCTGCATTTGTTACAGTGAATAGTAAGTATTATGTGAAATGTGTGAATTGTTTTTTTTTTCTCTTTCAGAATGAAACTTGCTTCAGTAGTGTCGGGAGGCTCTATAAACATAGAAACATAGAAAAATATAAGAAGTTAGCAGTAAATGACCAACAGACCCATCCTGCCAGCCCATCTTCTCTACCAGCAATGGCTGCTGGTGCAAATTGTTGGTCACCTGCTTACGCTATTCCTTCTTATCTTTATGGCCCCATTACTCCTATTCCATGCATGTTTGAGTCATCCTGCCTCAGTGCTTGCTGCCACCACTTCCTGGGGCAGGCCATTCCAAGCATCCACCACACTTTCAATGAATAATAAATTCCACCCATTCCCCCTTATATGGAACCCCTCTAATCTAATGTCATGATGACCTTTTGTTTTAGTACTCTTTTTTTATACTGGATGATGTTACTCCCCCCTTCACCTTATTTATGCCCTTGAGATACTTGAACATTTCTATCATGTCACCCCATTCCCTCCTGTGTCCCAGCGCATACATATTGAGGTCCTTTTAACCTCTCCTCATAGGTCATTTGCTGTAATCCCTGAACCATGTTAGTTTCCATCCTCTTCATCTTCTCCACCCTGTCTATCTCCTAACAATGGTGCGGCATACAGAGCTGTACACAGTACTACAGATATGGCCTCACCAGCATTTTGTACAGTTGAAATAGTACCTCCTGCCTTCGGCTTGTGATACCCCTTCTTATACAACCCAACACCCAACTGGCCTCCCACACCACCTTTATTGCCTGCTTGGTGGTCTTTATGTCACACATCTAATCTCTTTCCTCTTGGGTGACTGCCAGCATCAACACCCCCCCATCCTGCTGTTGTCCCTCGTGTTTCTACTCATCACGTGCATGTTCTTGCACCTCTTTGAATTAAATCTCTGTAGTCATACCTCAGACCATCTTTCAATCAATCAATCTTTATTTAATCAGGAGAAGCACCATTGAGAAACTCATTTACAAAGTGGTTCTGGGTGGACAAAGCACATAAAATTGACACTTGAAAAGAATAAACTTAGGAAAATAATATATAATAGATACAAGGAAGCCAGACTACAATATATAAAATATACAATAAATGATATGTAACATGAGATATTTAATAAACAATATGTACAATATATACAGTCTAGAGTGGTAGAAAAACAGGTGGAGGGAAAGAAAGTATGGGAGCAACAATTTAATGGGGGGAAGGAGAAAACTGGAAAGGTGAGAAGGCAGATGAAGACTCCAAGTGAGTAAGTGGTGCTTGGGAGAGGGGAAGCAAGAAGGGGAGGAGTGAGGTAGGGGGAAGGGGGCAAGGAGGATGTAAGACTAGGTGAGGGTCACTGAGGACTCGAGTCTTACCTAGAAGAGTAAGAGAAGAGCGTAAGAGGAGATAAAGCTCATGAAGGACTCTAGTCTAACTTAGAAGGATAGGAAAGAGGATGAGCTTAACCAGTGAGCATGCTACAGTTCTATGGCTTGCGGAAACAGTTGCAAGTTTCTTTCAACAGATGGCAAAGCAGCATTTTGAAGGTAGACATACTAAAAATTTGTGGGAGTTTTAGGGATTTTTGGATGCTATTCCAGACGGAAGGAAGTGAATAACTTAAAGAAGAAATACCATGCCAAGTTCTGACTCTGGGGATGTCGAATGAGAGGCAAAAATATTGTCTAAGGGAATAGGATCCCTTGGAGCAAACTAGAAGATTAGTCATATACTGGGGGAGCTTACTCATTATGGCTCTGTAAATCTAGGATAACACATTTTTTGTTCTCCTCGTTTTTAGAGAATGCCAGCCAAGTTTGGCATAGAGGGTGCAATTATGGATGTTGTATGGAGCATTAATGATAAATCTAAGGGTTCTGTAGTACAGGGTGTCCAGTTTGGAAAGAGAAGTGATGGGGCAGGGACTGTAGAGAAGATTGGTGTAGTCCAGGAGTGGAAGGAAAGTTGTTTGAACTAGCCTTGTTTTTGCCTCTACAATGAGAAGGTGCTTGATTCTGTAGAAAATTCATAATCTTTGTCTAAGTTTTTTGGCTAATTCTTCAACATGTGGTATGAAAGAGAGCCTACTATCAATTCAGAACCTGAGGTATTTGAATTTATCTACTGGCTCTACAGGTTCACCAAGGAGGGTTATGATTTTAGGCCTAGTACCTTGAGGATGGTTGATTGTGGAGTTAGTCTGGGGGGAAAGAAACATGACTTTGTTTTTTTTAGCATTGAGCAGCAGTTTGAGGTGCAGTAGGTTGTGCTGCAGCAGGCAAAATTCTTGCTGTAGGTCTGAACAGGCCAGTACCAGGGACGGTTCATCAATGTAAAGTACGGTGTCGTCCATGAAGAGGTGTATATTTGCTGAGGAGATGTTAAGGTCAGTGTCGTTACTGTAGATTGCAAATAGGACGGGCCGAAGTATAGAACCCTGGGGGATTCCTTTCATAAGAGTTTTTAGCTTTAACCTGTTGCTGTCGGCCAACTAAGTAAGAAGTAAACCATTTGAGGGAGGTGTCATTTAGGCCAATGTTTCGCAGCATGTACAGGAGGAGATCATGATCTACTGTATCAAATGCTTTACTTAAATCTAGAAATACAGCACAGATATGGTTCTTGGTGTCAAGCGCAGATTGCCAATTGTTGGTTACTTTGGCTAAAGCGGTTATGGTGCTGTGTTTGGGTCTGAAGCCAGACTGAAAGGGGATTTAACATGTTATGTGTTTCAAGGTGTTCTCTGATTTGGGAGTTAACTAATTTTTTAAGTAATTTGGAGAGGATTGGTAATAGGGATATGGGCCTTTAATTGTTTAGATCACTTGGGTCTCCTGATTTAAGGAGAGAGATGACAGGTGCTACTTTCCACTCATGGTGGAGGACTCCTTCAGTGAGAGATTTGTTAAAGAGATGAGTGATGGGGCGGTCAGCACTTGGAAACTGAGTTTCAAGAAATACGGGCTAATTTGGTCTGCCCCAGCACTCTTAGTAATGTCAAGGGCTAGCAGAAGGTCTTCCACCTGTTTAAAGGTGATTGGACTAAAACTGAAGGAATTTGCATGGGACGAGGCCCTAATGGGGGAGGAGAGGTGTCCAAGTTAAGAAGAAGGAGCTTAATGTACTGGCAGGGGATGAGTCAAAGGCAAGACCTGCTGTAGCAAAGTGGTTATTTAGAAGGTTAAGGATGTCCTTTTTGCTAGTGGTTGTAATGTTGTCAGTGGAAATATTTACAGGGAGGGTAGGGGAAGGGGTGTGGCCTTGTATTTCTTTAAGGGTCTTCCAGAATTTGTTCGGGTCATTAGAGGATGAGTCCAGGGCTGTCTGAAAGTATTTTGCTTTTTCGGCTCTGATTAAGTTTGTGCAGAGGTTCCTGGAAGCTCTAAAAACTGCCATATTGACTGGTAATCTAGTTTTGCGTGCCTTTTTCCAGAGAGCATCTCATTTGTATAGGGCTGACTTAAGAGAATCATTGAACCAGGGGAAGGATTTTTTCCTAGTTCTGATTTTGACTAGTGGGGCATGTTTATTGATAACCTGTAGTAACCAGGTTTTGAATATAGTGTAAGCTAAATCCACTGAGGGAGCAAGGTAAAATTCTTGTCCTCTGATGTTACTGAGATCTGACAAGAAGTGAGTATAGTTGAAGTTGTGGTGGCTTCTTTTGTAGATATAGGTAGAAGAGGAGATGGGTCTGGGCAAGTTTAACACACAAGCGATGGCATCATGATCGCTTATATGGTTAAAAAAAAAACTTGTTCTGGTAAAATTGTGAGGTTTGTTAACCAGGATGAGGTCGAGTAAAGTACTCTTTGCAGGGTTTATGGAATAAATATGAGTGGCCTCTGTGATTAGCTGGGAAAGCCTGAGTGTATCATAGAGAGTTTTTAGGGGTGATGAACAGGGACAGAACCAATCCAGATTCAAGTCACCCATAACTTTTGAACTTCTCTAGGCCATTTCTCATTTTTCCCATGCCCTCTGATGTGTCCACTCTGTTGCAGATATTGCTGTAATCTTCAAACTGGCATGCCTTCACCTCCAGCCATTCTGTACTATCACTGATGAAGACATTGAAGAGGACTGGCTCCAGAACTAAATACTGGGGTACTCAACTGGTCACATCCATTTCCCCCGAATGGGTTCTATTTTCTAGTACCCTCTGCTTTCTGTCCCTCTGCCAGTTACCAACCCAGTTCAGCAGTTTGTTGCCCAACCCCAGACTAAGCAGCTTGTTGACCAAATGTCTATGTGAAACAGTATCAAAAGCCTTGCTGAAATCCAGGTAGGCGACATCCATCGCTACCCTCTAGTCCACTAACTTTGTCACCCATTCAAATAAATAAATTAGATTTGTTTGACATGACCTTCCTACTGTGAATCCAGGTTTACACGGGTCCTGCGCACCTATGGATTCCAAGTGTTCTGCTACATGTTATTTAATGATTTTTTGCATGATCTTACCATCCAATAACATGAGACTTACTGCCCGCGTTCCCTTCCTCATATTTGCAGCCACTCATGTGAAGGTGGATCTCATGTTTTCCATGTGTTGTGGTTGATTAGCTGCCCTCCTTTAAATACAGCCCCCCCAGGCTGATTCTATCCCTTCTGAACAGTTTATACCTTGGTACATTTATCTCCCAGTTCTTGTTGCCATTGTACCATGTTTCAGTTATGGCCGCTACATCCAGATCCTCAACCATCATAACAGCTACCAGTGCTGTGACTTTGCCACCTAGACTGTGAGCATTTGTGCATGACCCTACATGTGATGCTGCCCTCCCTTTCCCCTTGTCATGTGTTTGTCTCTGTCAGATCCTTGATTTCCTAACCATGTACACTATCTGGAGTTACATGTGTGGAAGGGCTTTGTGAGTATCCCTGCTACTTCTAGAATACTGTTATACTAGGATAGTATAGTGGCACAGAAGGCTCATGCCCATTTTGTGCAACTCACGCAAGTGGGTTATTTTCCCTTATTTCCTGGTATTAGATAGTTGTCTAGTTTTTTCTTGAAGCTATTGTACCACATAAGGGTACCATCACATTCTATTAATGTTGAACTGTTGTACAACAGCATTTTTAAAATGATGGCTTTCTATACATAACAATGCTCTATTATGCACTATATTATAGTATGTAAAAAATGTGTACAGTGACATGAAATTTTATTTTTATGGCCTACTTGAGGTTTAGTTTGTGAGTGTTATATAGTATAACACTGTACAATGCATTCTTTATTTTCTCAAGAGACGTTTAACCTTGGCAACCTCACCAGTGGCGTCAATATGAGTACATGTTTCAGCCACTGCCATGAATGAAATTAGCAATAACATTATTAGTTGAATATCTGACTCTCCCTGATAGTCATGGGCCTGTTGTTATCCATTACTTGCACTATCTTGCTGACATTGCTGATTTTCAAGTGTCAGGATAATCAGTCACTTAGGGAGAACACTGCAAATTGTATATGCATGATCGATATTCAGGCACAGTCATTAAAATGTAAGTTCACATAGTGTATAGTAGAGCATTGTTCTATATAGAAATCCATCCTTTTCAAAATGCTGTTGTACAATTCAAAGGTCATGGAATATGACTGTACCCTTCTGTGGTAGAACAGCATTCTAGAACCTCTAGAGACTGTACAAGTCAGTTTCATTGTGAAAGAAAAAACACAATACACACATTTCACATAATACTATACAGTATAAAAAATACAGGATGAGCAACTTTATGTATAACCAGTGTGTTCTGCCACCTTGGGTTCTAATTTCCATGGACCTCTCGAGCTTTGTTCTTGATGTCAAAGGAAATCAAAACCCTCTGTGGCAGAACATATTGGTTGTGCATAGTTGCCCAACCAGTATTCTCCATATTAAGAACATGATGTGTCTGTTCTCATTTTTTAATTCTACCTACAGGTGTACAGTATGTCTTCTCATTGCCATGTCATGTCATCAGTGCAAGAATGTACCTGCTGTCATGAAATTCCAATTATCAAACAAATATGCCAGGAAGAGGGGGTGGAGCGCATTGCAAATATTCGATGCTCCAAGGTCAATTGCCTTGATAGGGATGTCATTTTGGTCTCTTTCTATAAATACATTTACATTGATGGCCCTATTGATGATGACACCCCTTTGAATGAGTACGTTTTATGCATACAACATCATAATGATTGTGTTTATTATGTACTTTTCTTCTTTCATATGTGGAGTTATTACATGATTTCATTATTATCTATTTACTTACGCAAAACCTTGCACTCATCTGTGCAGTTCATTTACTCTTGCAAGTCACCTTTGGTGTTGAGTTATGACCAAGCAAGTAACACTGGTCAATGGATTCTAAAATATTCAAGTAATAAATAGTCCAGGCCTCTGTTCTGGGTTTCTGTCATGTGACATATGACTAATGAACTTGCAGTGAATCAATGGCATCTGTAGAGAATATTATGAAATGGGTAGAAAGAATACTGGCTGCTGACTGGCCTAGAGGTACTTTCAGCTGGGCCATTATCCCAGCCCAACGGCCCAACTGAAAGTAGCTCTTAACAAAAATTTGTTTAAAAAAACACATCCAATTTTCTAAAAAGGACCCATTTCATAATCTCAATAAGGCACTCCAGGAAGTGCATTATGGTGGGCTAATGGCCCTTCTCAGGTGGTGGAAGCACTCAGCTTTGCCTCGTGCTTCAACCCACCCGAGGTGGGTCATTATTCCACCATAATGCACCCCCTGTCATGCCTTATTGCTTAACAATATCCTCTTGTAGTTTTGTTATAGCTAGTTGATTCACCAAAAAGGGGGTGGGGAGATAAGAGTTAAAAATGTATCAGTGTATCTGAAATGGGTGATATGTCTTGGGCTCTGAAAAAAAGAGGGTAACATCTCTCTAGCTTTAAAACGCACTTAGAAAGGTGATACTTAGAAAGAAATTTAAGCCTTTTATGGTAGGAGTGTTTTGTCTGTACTTCCTGTTTATTTTAAATGATTTTACTCTCTTTGATATTTGTTCTGTATTTTATCTTACTTATTTTACAATTTTTAGTAAACCACCGTTTCTTAAGATACTGCCTGTGTCTTCCCAGTTTTCTTTTTGCATGTGGAGTGCTTGTATTTTTAAGTCTGACAACAGTTTAAAAAGGCTTGATAGTGTTACTAACCTTAAAAAAGGTAGGAATATACCTAAGGTCTTTTACAGAGTTTGAAGGGTTCATTTTGGATACTTGGTTAGGTGCCCCTGGGAGAAGGATTGTACTGCATTCCCCGAAGACAGTACATATCCGAGCCTGTTAATTGGGTATGTTAGCATTATGTTCGCAGTTTGAGTCCCCCCAGAACTTGAAACTACAGGTGATTCGGATGCAAAACAGACAGGAGGGTTACTCTGTCTGTTACCTGTTCACACTATTGCACTCTGAGGTTGGCACTGTGGAGCACAGGGCCTGACCTGCAGAGTGCATTTGTGACAGTAACATGGAATGCATGTATTCAAAATTCTTCAGATTTCAATTGGCATACACACACAGACACATGCACAGGTTTCAAGTGAAGTCAGAACGTCAATTTTAACTGCTACCAGGTCAGAAGCGGGGAGTTCTCTGGCAAACTGGTAGGTATAGGAGGGGGATTTTTCATAGTCCTCAAAGAAACACCAGCAATGGAAACTCTGAATAGTACTTGATTTTTTAAATTTGTGTATTTATTTATTTATTTATTGAAATGTTTCACCAGGAAGGCACGTTGAGCAACACGTTGCTCATCTCCTGGTGTGACCTGGGGTAGGGGAACATGAGGATAGTTTACAGAGATTTGGTACACAATTTAAATTTACAGTAGATTACATTCAAATAATTTGAGCAGACTGTACAGGAGTAATGAAATAGTGGGATGCTAACAATTTTGAACTAGATAAATACTACACCAATGCTTTTGAACTAGATAGATACAACAACACAAAATAACATTTAGGCATACACTAAATGACACGTAACTGTGTAGGTAGAAAATGGCTGAATAGAATTGTTGTAGTTTAATCTATGGAAGTTAGTGAGGAGTAAACACAGGCAGAACAGGTTGGCTAAGGTATACAGAAGTGCAAGTTAAATACAAGTGCAGTAGAGATTAGGGGTCAGCCATAGCTAGGGCTCCATAAGGGGGAGAAGGGAAGGTGAGAGAGAGGTAGGCATGTCGGTAGGCAGAGAAGCGAGGGGGGTGATGGAAGGGAATAGAATGAGGAGGTGAAGGAAAAGGTAGGAGGAGAATGGTCTGCTGGGGCCTGACCTCTCCAGTATGCTGAGAACCCTGCCTGCACAAGGCAGGGGTCAAGCACGACAGGAAGGGAGCAGGTTGTGGCAGCGAGAGGTAGAGTACAATAGAGGGAAGCAGGTTGTAGGCAGTCAGGGGGAATAGGCTTCAGAAGAACAGAAGAGAAACTGAAGGTGAGAGAGAAGAGAGTCCAGGATCCCAGCCCTTCAGGATGTGGAGAAGTAGAGGGAAGAGTTGGGTTCGTGGTGTAAGGATATGGTATGTATGTGTGTAAGGAGGGGCTCTTGAGTTAAAATAACATTCCATTATTTACTCATTTTATTTAATTTAATGGACTTTCACTTTTAAGGCCCAGTTGAAGTTTCCTATATATGAGTAAAGGTTGCAGACATATCTGAGATGGAAATTAGGAAGTTAGTGGCTTATGAATTCGGTTAGTTGCCTAGGTTGGCAAGGACTTGTTTTTAGCCATTGGTGGTGCTCTCAATCTGCCATGGCTATAACCAAATATAAAATGGGCAAGGAAAACCCTGTGTACTGATTGGCTGAGAATTGGTTCTAGCCATGGCAGTAAGAGAGTACTACCAATGGCTAAAAACAAGTCCCTGCCAACCAGGACAAGTCACACAATTCATAAGCCACTCAATTCCTAATTTCCATCACAACCATTGCTCCCACCTTTACTCATATATAAAGAACCTCAGCTAGGTCCTAAAAATTAAAGTTCATTAAATACATTAAATAAATATTTAAATGTTATTTAAACTCATGAGCCCCTCTTACAAACATACACAAATTTTCAAAATCAATTACTAATCAGAGTTTCCATTGCTGGTGTTTCTTTGATGACCATGAAACATCCCCCTCCCGTCCCTACCAATTTGCCAGAGAACTCTCCTCCCTGCTCCTTATCCAGCTACAGATAAATCTGAGGTTCTGGCTGCACTTGAGGTCTGTGCATGTGTGTCTTTGTGCGCATGCCAGTGGAACTCTAAAGAATTTTGAAATTGTGTATTACGTTACCATTATGTGTGTGTGGGTGGTGGGGGCAGGCATTATACTAATGGAATACTGCAAAGCACTGAATTCTTCTATTACATGGTTAACAATCTCAAAATGTATTGAGTGTGAAGATAGACAGATGACCAACAGCTGAAAAACATCTGTGGAGGGACTATTTTACATTCTTTAGCAACATCTTAGTATATTTTTTGTGGCTTTGAAAACTTTTAGAATGTTCTTTCTTAAAAAAGTTGCCTATGGGCCCATTTTTATATAAACAATAAGACATGGTTGAGTGTAGGTAGTACTGCGATACCAGCACACTCAGCAGCTAAAAGCACTCGACCTGTGGACTAATGCATCACTACAAAGCTAGGTGTGCAAGGATAACAGTACTACCAACACCCAGCCATGTCTGATTGCTTGCATCTCAGCCAATCAGGACACCAGGATTTCCTTAACCATTTTATATAATTCCATGCACTCCATAATACAACACACCCCACAGTATGTACATTTTCAGAAATGTTGTTGATTGGATGCCCACATTTCCCCCAGTATACTGTGTTGTGTGTCCCAATTCCAACCATCTCATGGTATGAGTCTGATGGGACTATGTAATACTATGATCTCTGTACTGGATTCATGTGTGCGGCCCTAGTGGTATCCTGTGTATTTCCGCATTGACTATATTATTGTCAGTCATGAAATCTGTGCCTGCTGTT
Organism: Neoceratodus forsteri; assembly: GCA_016271365.2. Lineage (NCBI taxonomy): Eukaryota > Metazoa > Chordata > Ceratodontiformes > Ceratodontidae > Neoceratodus > Neoceratodus forsteri. Next base: position 806,128,104 of record CM028132.1, on the reverse strand, counting down.
AAATTTAACTTGGAGGTTACCAGAATACCACTGTTAGGTTAACATGTGTACTCAGCCCATGTATTATTGTGATTGTGTCAATAGTGCCTACTGATCCTGAGATACAGTAAGTTGTGTACTTTAACTTTACACATTACAGGCTTTCCAAGTTATTAGATTACATGTTTTAGATGCTACTGTTTGCAGTATGGTCTATTTTTTTTCTTGCATTAAGTCTTTTACATTTTTATTTCTTCTCCACCAGGTCATACCATCATGTTGCATACCCCAAGTTTGTTTGGTGAATCTGGAAGAGGCTTGGGAAGTACAATCGGAAATTCCTTCCATCATGCGTAGTGGCAATAGGTGAAGCGTTTCTGTCAGATGACTACAGAGGATATCTACCACCTCCTAATGTGTGAATCTGCAATATAACGACTGCTGCGTCGATTAAATACTGTAAGTTTCATTCTTTATTCTCTGGTTAAAATAACTGCTTTCCCTACTGTGGCTTAATAGTAATGTTATACCAAGATTGTGGTAGAGTTAGGCTACACCCTCGGCTGTGACTGATGGACCACTTTTCTATATCCTTATTTCCTAGCAACAGTTAACGCTTTTCTCTTTGCCTTTCTTCTCTCCCCCCCCCACCCTAGGTTGGCCACCTAGCGTAGCTCTTTACTGTCCCTACTAAACTTCCTATTAGTTCTCTCTTTTCATTCTTTTTCTATTTTCATCCATTCAGTCCCTGGAATGATGCCAGACATCCAAAGAGGTGTTGTGTAAAGTGCATAAGTGCATTTTGTGTACAAAAACATGAAGGCAATTTTAAATAGGAATAAACACAGTTAATAAAGCCATTTTAAATAAAAAGGATTCAGAAGTCATATGAAACAATAATAATTTCATGATTATTGCAGTTATAAGAAATCCTTAAGATATTTTCATAAATTCACACTGTAAGCCTGTTACTGTATAATGTTTTATGTATGAGGCTGAATGGTATGCTTTATAAAAGTGCTTAGTCACTGTGGATCAGAGATATAGAGTCAATATCTGTGGAGATATACACTGTACCTTTACCTGAACAAGGAAATTCACCCCCTTGGTTTTGAAACAACATGTCCAGACATGTAAATAAAAAAGGGCTCAGTCAGGTGACCCCACCAAAAGATATAAAACCTCAATGAGTTCACTTCAGTCCAGTCCAGTGGGGATCAGCCCTGACAGAGGAGAAGAGAGGCAGACAAGCTGTTGAATGCAGATGAGAAGGGTCTTAGGAGCTCTAAGATCCAGGACTGTATTATGTGAGAAACTACTGATGTTAAAAAGTGATTTTCTTTGCAATTTTTTTGTTTTCATTTATTATTTTTTCAAACTTTTGAAAAATTAATATCACACCACGGTGTGTTTTAAACCTGTAAATGTGTCTCATCTGAAGTTTATCCCCACACACTGTGACAAAGATGTCATGTCAAGCTTATTAGCAGTATTTATCTGATGGCTACCTTGCATGGTTCTGTGTGTTTACACTCATGTCCAACTGTACATTATGTGCATTTGGTTTGTAAGATACTGAACCGAATAATGTTCTTGCTGTCTATATACCTCCTCCCAGCCACTTACACATGTGTGCCGCCATGGTCCAATGTCGAAATATCTTTCTTACTGATTTTTACAGCTTTTAATAATACAATACTAGTCAGAAAAAATTTCCATAGAAGGTTTTATATCTTCATCCCAGAATAATAGAACAGTATTGTTCATCATGTATTAAAACTGTAAGCACGTCTATGCTGCGTTGTTCAATAGGTACTAAAGTAATTTGTTTTTTGATCAAATTTACATGTTTACCATATTAGTGGAATTTAAAAAAATATTCATATAACAACAGTATCATAAAATACAATATGCCAACTTTTACTGTTGTTTGTTTACATCCTCCTTGTTTTTACAACTGAAACAATCCTTATCAAGATTACTTAACCTGCTACTGTTTTTATTTGTAATGAACCAGAGGAAAAATGTCAAGTTTGCCAACAGTAATTGGAGTAAAGTTTTTTTTATAAATATCTTTTTGTGATGTTCTTTAATCATCTGATTTGTTCTTCACAATAAATCTGGGCTGTGACTATGATCATATACATGGTCTAGTGTTAGAATTACTTGTTCTGAAATCTTGAGCAGTGAGCTTGTATGAGTTCCTGCTTGTCTGGATGATCATACACAGACCAGACAGGTGGTGGTGCTTTCACAGTAGCGCTTAGAGCCTTAGCATTCCTGTATGATGGATACATTCCTCTTAGATGACTCACTTCTTCAATGATGTCTTGCACATACCCTAACATATTTTTTTGCAAAAACATATTAAACAGTTAATCTACTGGTTTTAGACTCATATTAATAAAATACAAAGTAAAATGTCATAAGTCCTCTTCCTTGGTAGTATGGTAGTTCATCACCCACTCAATATCATTATGTAGTACACTTCCCCACGCTAACCCCAACTCACAGTTCTTAGATTGTGACCATCAGCATCCACCTAACACATTTGCAGCTGGCTGCAAACTTAACTGCCCAGTGAAAGCAAAATGTACAGTGAAAACACTTGCATATTACTAACTAACCTTGTAAACTTTCTACAACGTGCTCATTTAAAGTTCAGCTCTGCGGCCAGCCTCATACCTTTGAAGCATGATGAACTGGTCGAAGGAGCGCTCCTAACTAATTGGAGCACTCCTTTCTTCTGTGCGTGAGACACTAATTATGTGAATAGTGTCTCACACACAGGTGCCCTAGATAGTAATGGAAAAATGTATTATTGTTCACGTCCTGTCAATAAAATCCCAATATGACCCCAGTTACTACTCTTGGCTGTACCAGATTGGTTCCATTTGCCTGCAGCATGAGAAAGAACATTTTAGATTCACTTTGATGTTCTCGCTCATGCAGAAAGCATGTGAAACCACTCTTATAGAGCGAAGATTGGCACCGGGTGACATATTAACACAGAGATGAAAGTAAGAAACTCAAGAAGGTGTACACTCCATGATGTGTTCAAAAAAGATGTGTGAAAAAGGTAAACTAGAGGAATGTTCTATAATGTGTATGACAGTATTGCACGTGACAATTGTATACTTTATGCATTTTTTTTTCAACAGCAACCCAGTGGTGGATAACCTCATGGAGGTGGGTTGTCGGTGGAAGGCATAGCTATGGTAACATAGGGTATAAACTGTCATAAATGTAGATTTTCAGGTGGTGCTGAGTGTTGAGGTGCTGGGCGCCACACTGGCGATCCATGTACAGGATCTAGGCTGCAGTTGTTGGGTGGTGGACGGGTTTGATGGGGAGAAGTATGATTGTGCTGCCCCTAGGTGGCTCTCCTCTCCTGGGGCTGTTTGAGGGGTTTCCCTGGCCCTGGTCTGCCATGCAGTGGATGACATAGTGGTTCGGGATATGTTGTAACCCAACAATTGTCAGGTCAGAGGAGGAAGGGGCTGAGCCATCTTCACAGGGTGTGTGCACCTCCATGCGCCCGCATGATCATGTACTGGTGTCCCGCATAATGGGAGTAGATTGTTGAGTGTAGACATGTAAAAATGTAAATTTAAAGATAAAAAAGTAGTTTTCCATTAAAAAAGTGGCAATAAATGAGTTTGGATGGGGTAGAATTACTGTTAGCCTGAGGAAATATTTCCTCACAGAAAGAGAGAACAATAAATGGTAATGACTGTCAGTGATGGTGGTATTAGCAAACATAGCGGTGTAACTCTAACATGCGTGAGACAGGCATAGTGGACTCCTAGACATATGAACCAAGAGATAAGGCTGAAGCTCAAGTATGGTATGCTGCTTGCACAGAAGGCAGGGAAAATGGACAGATTGGCTAGGTCTAGTGGTCCTTATCTGCCGTGAATTGCTCTGCGTCCAGGTTTCTATCAATACCTGAGCAGGGGATCACATCTATGTAGTAACATACAACAGTGTTGAGGTACTTCAAATAAGGACAACAGAGATGGGGCATTGACTGAACCCAAAGTAATAGAAATACAGAAACATAGAAATTCGCTAGAAGAAAAGGACTCATTGGCACATTCAGTCTGCCCAATTACCCCCCCCCTTGTCCTTTCATCTTACCCTCTCCCTTCCATGCCCTTTCAAGTCAAATGAAGATAAACTGGTACACTTCAATATAAGATGGTTAAGGAAATCCCTGAGTCCTGATTAGTTTCTACGGGTCAACTAAGGAGCAAGTAGCATGGAATGACACACTATGCTACTAAAACAGGTTTTCAGTGCTTGATATACTGGGGAATGGTTGGGAATGAATGGTGGCACCTGAAGCAGTATGGGGGACACAGGGTGGTGCAATGCAGCCCTAACAACAGCATGACACCCATGGCAACATTGCCAAGCCACAGGAGGATGGGATACTGAATGCCAGGTGCCATGCAACACACGTGGCTGCACTGGAGCTGTAACAGTGGCCATGCATGTCAAACAGCATCTGGCAGACATGAGTTCAAATGAGCGAAGACCTCCCAGGCAACACATAGAGGGCCACAGCACACATGGCTGATGGACATGCAGACACAGGTGGGTGAGGGACACACATGGGACAGAGGAACAATGACGAGTTGATGGTACCACCAGGCACAATGCGCCTGCAATGGCCACTGATGCATCATAACTGTGCAATCACAACAGGGACACAGCACCAGGTGGCACAGACCTGCAGACGTATGGTGGTAGGGTGCACCATTGCATTGTGCCACCCACAGGGCCCACCATTCCCCTTGGTGGAAGGATGCCTGCCATAATGGCCCATGGCCACCACACAGGCATAACACACATGGTGTGATGGCATGTGACCCAGACCCAGAACAGGGCACTGCTGCACACACAGAGCACCATGTGGCCATGCTCACCAGTGTGTGCACAAGGCTGTGCCACATGACAGCTAGCACGCAGATACCATGTGCAGGGTGGGGTTGCACTTGCAACAGCGCAACTCTGCAAGCGTGACCACATGGGTATGGTGACTCACACACGCACACAGGCACAGGCACATGTAGCCAATAACAAAGATGCAGAGTCAGGGATGCACAGACACTATCTATTGAACACAATATACATACTGAATGGCATAAAAGCCAAACAACAACACGAACATGCAGAAACAACAGCAGCAGACAGTACCCCCACAGGCCACCCCATAGCCCACCCCATGTACAGTATCCCCCCCTAGCCCCTGCAACAACCCCTAGGAATGGCCCCATCCCAACAACGGCCCCAGTAACAGTTATCAGACACATGTCCAACTTCAGCTCAGCCACAGACAGCAGGACCCACGTCCCCAGAACAACAGGAGATACTGCCCACCCCCCTACATCCAATATATACAGGCCCCCACAACACAGTATATACAGACCCCACCCCAGCAGCACCAGAGACAACCAATAGTAAGCCCCCCAGCTCCCCTGACACCCAGTCTGTATACCCCCAACCCTGTAGCAAAGGACAGTGCTGGTGGCCATGGCCATAGTCAGCAGCACTGTCAACAAATGAACTGCCCTACTGATCCTGCAGTGCCATCAGCAGCTCACCAAGGGCCCATGCAGGCATAATAATGGCTGACACAAGGTGCATAAGCCCCCGGTCCCTGTCCACTGGCTGCCCTGGGTATAGTGCCATTGGTACTTGCTGCCCATCACCGTCCTGCAGGCCAGGTTGTCTGACAGGTGATACATCCGCCACCACATGTGCACCCGGGTGCAGTGGAGGCACATCCATGGAACCTGCCTCAGTGTTGGACCCCTCTGCCGGGGGCATGCCTCCTCCACTGGCTCTTTCTGCTGCAGGACTGCAGGCTGCCCCATTGGTGCTCCTGGACCTCATGCTCCTCCACTGTGGGGCCGTCCATGGGCGACGGTGCCCTCCTGTTGTGGCGTCCTCTGCGCCTTCCATATGCCCTGTCACTGCCTGCCCCCCTATCACCTGTATGACCTGAACAGCATCATCCTTGTCTGGCTCCTCCTCCAATGACGTTGCCAGCAAGGGGTGTATCCTGCTGTGCCAGCATTGAGTGCGGTGCAGATAGTCAGCAGCATCCCTTGCCTTCTGGTCTGCCATTGCCCACAACAATGCCCGGTGCCTCAGGGCAAGGCTGCTCTGCCCACCTGCAAGGAAGCAACGGTGTAGGTCAATGCCAGACAGGGGCAGCCTGCATGCACGGGTACCCATGCATGTGTGTCACTGCATACTATACAATGAGTTCCATAGACACACACACACACACACAAAACACCTGCCACATCGTGCACAGTGGCAGGCACACTGGCGGTGTGCTACAGCCACAGGCACCGCGGGTGCAGCAGCACGGGCGCATGGCGAGACACCGAGATGCTGCTCCAACGTGTACATGCCCCGCAGCGCATGACTTCCCCACTGCTGCCAATGCATCGGGGCCAGTACACGTGGTGCACTGAGCATGCACCTACTTGACCTCCGGTGGCCCTGCAACAGCTGATGTTGGTGTCTGCATCTGTGCCCCACCACCAGCTGCCCCTGCTGTCCAGTGTTGCTGGGTCCTACACCTGTGTGGAAGGGGGACACTGTTACATCTGTACACCACTGCTGGCCATGGCATGTGTTGCTGTTATGTGCAGGTGTCAGGCTACATGATGGCATACCCACCTGCTCCACTGCTATTGCCAGTCCTCATCTCCCTGTCACGCCTCTCTGCCATATCAAGCATGCGTTGCAGGATCTGTGGAGCGGGACATGCCATAGATGTCACTCAGGCGTGACCCAATGGCCCTCCATGCCCTCTCCTTGTCAGTAGGGGTGTGGTTCCTGCAGCCAGGTGGCAGTAGTGTGGTGCACCACTGCTTTACCAGGTTAACAAGTTGGGTTGTTTCAACAGCCAAGAAATTGGGTGCATGTCCACTGAGGCTTGCCAAATTGTTGCGTGCCATGACCCTGAGCTAGGGTTCCCACCTGTCCTGATTGTCACAGGACAGTCCTGATTTTGTCAGCTGTGTCCTGCAAACAAACATGAACAATGCTACATGTCCTGACTGTACAGTATTAAAAATATTTTCTAACTTTCCACTACTTGTTGCAGACAACTATAATATCTTAACTAAGTTACCTTACAATGATATGAAACAAGAGAAGCAACTAATAAACTACAATACTTAGCCCTAATTCTGATTCTATGGAGAAAACAAAACTGTTGCATTGGTTGAAGTTATGCACTATCCTGCAAAAAAACATGTTTCAGTAATAAATGTCCCACTTTGGACATCTTAAAAGGTGGTAACCCTACCCTGAGCTGTCTGCCTCTGCAGCTAGAACCTTCCCTGCCTCTGCAGCATGTGCACTGTGCAGCCTATGTATCGCCTACATGACCATGCCTAGCACATGGCACATGTACAGGCCCCACGTGCAGCCTACAGTGGCACCGTGCACATGCTGCATGCGTATATGCAAAACGCATGTGCGCACTACACTGATGCAGGACACAGTTGTGGCCTGCACATTTGTACATGCATCGGTGGCATTGCGGGGCTGCAGAACCGGCCTCGGCAGGTGCAGTTGCATAACTGTTGTGCATCGCTACTGTGGCTTGCAGATGCACATGTGCATATGCGACTTGGCCCATGCACGCATCCCAGGCACCAATTGTATGGTACATGCAACTAGCTCCAACACAGCATGTGGGAATGAGTGACACCACACAGTTGGCCAGTGAACAAGGTTTACTATGTACAGGTTGTGGTATGGTGCAGTGGTACTGTACATGAGTGAATCACCCCTCAAAACACAAACCCACACCCAGTGACATTTCACATCATCCACACCCAAACCGTGCTGTCAGATGTCTCCCACACATGCACGCAGTGCACACACATGCACACACACAACATGTCCACACACAGTGCCCTCCCCTTGTGCTGCTCTGTACAGTGCCCACCACCCTTTTCAGAGGCACACCATATGGGTACAGTCTCTAGTCTCCCTTCTGCTGCTGCTTGGTTCATTGGTGCTTGCTGGCACATACGTCCTGAGCAATGCCCTATGTCATGGGCACTGCTGCCCCTGCGCCACCACTGGGCCCACCCTGCCCCAGTTGCATGGCTGTGGGTCCCCCACTGTCACTGTGTCCCTGCTCCACTGCAGCCTTCTGACACCTGCCCCACCATCCTGTGATGGGTGGTGCTGGTCCTGGCACAGTCCCCTGTCCCTTTGTGGGCATTTCGCATTCCTCTGCACCCAGCACTGGTGCTGCCATCTCTGCTGTGACCCATCCTGCAGTGTCTTCCAGTTCTCCCACTTCCCGCCTTGCACTGGTCCTGCAGCTGGTAGCTACTCTAGAACACCCCACAGCCAAGGTGGCTAGTGGCATTTGTGCTGTTGGCAGTGGCGGTGGTGCCGCTGGTGGTGGTGGCGGTGGTGGGGGTGCTGGGAGTGCTGCTGGTGGTGATGGTGTTGGCCCTGGTGCCCCTGGTGGCAGTGGTGGTGGTGCCACTGCTGGTGGGAGAGGTGGTGGTGGGATCATTGCCGGCTGCACACCTGTGCCCCCTAGGGCTGTTGGTGGCACAGGCTGCTCTGTGGGTGGTGGCGGTGTGCCCCCTGTCATTGTGGTGGTGTGTGTCCCATCACCCTGGAGTTGCTGTTGCACCACATATATTGCCTGTGTGGCAGCATCCCTCCTCTGTGTGTGGCACACAGGCTGAGCCGTCAGAGCACTGTGTAGTGCCACGGCAAGTATGTCTGTCTGCCGGCTTTGCTGTGCCACTGACCCCTACACAGCCATGGCCAGTCAGGTGAGTGCCAGTGTCTGTTCCCTGATGCAGGCCTGAGAGGTGACCATGATGTCCACCGGCCTTCCCATGGCTGCTTCAGTGGTGCGTGTCCCAGTTTCAGTTGCATCAATGAGATTGCCCATGTGCTCCTCCACTGCTGAGTGGTGGGCATCTATGCTGAGGAGGATGCAGCCAAGCATCTCAAACTGCTCCTCATGTGTTGTTACCAGGGTTCTGCAAAATGTGGAGTAGTCTGTGGGTGTGTCTGCACAGGTGTCCTGCAGGGACTGTGACGCATCGATCCTGGCTAATGTTGTCCGCTACACTGCCTACACTAAAGAGGTTACACAGGTCCAGTCCCTCATCCTCCTGTTGGTGTCCTGCCACTGCCTGCTGCTCTCCCACAACCGTTGTTGGGGCTGTGGTGTGGACCCTCCCTTCCCCAGGAGATGGCAAGCCATTGCGGGATGCTTAAGCCATCTCCCCCCAGCCAGCACTCCAACACCCGAGTTCATTCCCGAACCCAGGTCATCGACATCGCAAGCAGAAACCCAACCATTGCGCCAGTGGGCCGGCTAGGATACTTTTTAAGATCCTCCAGTTCCATCGCATTAGAGTTATGTACTTATGAGCTCTAATAAAACAGAACAGTAGTGTGAGGAAAATAGATAAACAAATTCTGATTATAAATCACGTCCAAAAAAAAGAATAAAAAAAAATGTAAGCAATAAGTCACTGTAAAGGGGTTAGATTACAAGTGCGTTAATCATTCCCTTAGGTGTGAAATATGGCACATGGAGCAGTCATTGACTGTCCAGATAACCCATGAAGTCACCTTATTGCCATTATAAAAATAAGGAAAAAAAGAGAAATACTAAAAAAGTACACATTTTCAATGTTTAACTTATTTAGCGGGAGAATTTTAATAAAAAAGTTAATACATGCAGTAGTTATGATCGGTAGTTAGCATGAGCATAATTTCATACCCCTAACAAGAGCATGAACTACCAGTTTTAAATGCATGCCGCAGACACACTTTAAGGCACAAGGCTGAAGGTCAAGTGCCCTTACACAATCTGGATGTGCAGTACAGCCCTGTGATGTACACCTTTTAATAGGTTTTCCAGGTTAGAAATCTGGACTACATCATGAAATAATTATTATAAAATGGAATTTTGATTAAAACTACACCTTGTTTACTAATGTCAAAGTTTTATAAAATACATAAGCAGTAAGACATGGCTGGGTTTTGGTAGTACCGAGATACTTATATACCTATATACAAGACAGGAGAAGGAAGCTGGGTAGAGAGGGGTTGGAGATGGGTGAGGATACCGTATTCCACAAAATTTGGGCCTCACCAAATGGGGAACAAGCTATTTCAATTCTTTACACAAGTTACATAGCAGATCTTCAGCTTGCTTCTGAGCATATAAAGGTTAAATGGGAAAAAGACTTAGGGGTGTCCCTTACAGACAAACAATGGGAACTGATTTGGGTAAACACATGGCATACAACAACCTCTCCAGTGTGGAGAGAATTCGGTTGGAAAATTCGTACAAGATACTTCTTGGTCCCAACACAGATGGTGCATGGGACTCGTGGGGGTTCCAGTGTATTGTGGCAGGGATGTGGGGAAACTTGGGCCTCGCAAGCCCACATCTTTTGGACATGTCCAGAGTTAAGGGAGTTTTGGAGAGAGGTGAGTGGACACATATCAAAGGTATTTATGACACCTACACTGTTTGATCTGGAGCACTTTATCCTGTGAACACACCCTGTTGGAATGAAAGGGAAAGATGAAAAACAATTATGGGTCATCCTCGTTGTTGCTGCCTGTAAAGCAGTAACAAGGAAATGGATGAGAATAGAACCACCGACCGTAGGAGAGTGGATAGAAATAATTGCGGAAATTCAGAGAATGGAGAGGGTCACAATGGGGCTCAGAAGACAGACACCCAAATTCCAAAACCAATGGACAAGGTGGCTGTTATATGAGGCCCAACTGGAAGCCTCCTGATATGGTCGTTGGAAGGCTGAAGGGAGAAGGAGAAGGGGAGAAATAAGACCTAAAAAGTGAGCAGATAGACTAGAGAGGGGGATAAATAACACTCAGAATCCATTTACACAGTAGACAGATGATTTTTAATTTGTGACCAATTTACTGTTACAGGTTTAAGCTGAGTTTTAACAATTTTTTGGGGTATTGATAAACAGACAAGAGAAAATATATTAACTACATGAAACAAGCATCTATGAAACATATAATTCTGATTAACAATGTATACATTGTATAAGTCAAAGGATGTATAAAATGAACAAGATTTAATGCTGTCATTTATAATCTAATGTTCATGTGGAAAAGAAAATTTTCTCTGACCCAAATAAAAGACAAGTATAAAAAAAAGAGATACTTATATATCCAGAGGTGTAGTGAGGGATGAGGCCACAGGCATACTGCCTTCAGCCCCTGGGTGTGCGGGTATCTCAGTACTACCAACACCCAGCCATGTCTTATTGCTTATATAAAATAGGCTCATAGGTAATTTTAATAAAAGGAAAACATTCCAAATGTTTTCAAATAACATAAGTACATAAGAATTTGACAGCAGATGCGGACTGAGTGGCCCATTTAGTCTGCCCATGAACCTAACCCCCTCCCCTATATTTTACTGCTTTTGTTTATACCATAGTGCCAGACCCATGTGTGTTTAAATGCATTCACCGTCTTGCTGCAACCACCTCTGGGTGCAGACTGGTCCAGGTGTCTATTACCTTTTCCGTAAAAAGTACTTCCTGATATTGCCTCTGAGCCTTCTTTCTCTCAGGTGTAGGTTGTGCCCTCTTGTACACACCTCTCCAGTTGCATGGAAGAGATTGTCTACCTAAACAGTGTTTATACCCTTGATGAATTTGAAGGTTTCTTTCATATCCCCTCTGTCTCTTCTCTGTTTCAGGAAGTACAAGTTTAGGTCTTGGAGTCTAGACTCATATGGTTTGTGATGGAGGCCCTGCACCATTTACGTGGCCCTTCTCTGAACTGATTCCAAGTGCTCTATGTCCTTTTTCAGGTCGGGCCTCCAGAACTGGATGCAGTACTCCAGGTGTGGCCTCACCAGGGATCTATAGAGTGAAATGATCACTTCCTGTTTCCTGATAGTTATTTCCCTGCTTATGCATCCAAGGATACTGCTTGCTTTTCATGCCGTTTTTTTTCATTAATTCCCTACTTTAAGATCATTCCATATGGTTACACCTAAGTCCTATTCAGTCCTGGTCTCTTCAGGGCGATGCCCTTCTAGGAAGTATTGAGTTCTTGGGTTCTGTTTTCCCAGGTGCATCACTTTGCATTTTTTAGCATTAAATCTAACTTGCCAGTCGTTGGATCACTGTTCAAGTTTCCTGAGATCCTCCTTCATACTGGAGGCTCCCTCCTGATTGTCCACCCTATTACATAGTTTTGTATCATCTGGAAACAGGCAGACTTTACCCTCAAGACCATCATCAATGTCACTGATGAATATGTTGAAGAGGACTGGACCCAGCACTGATCCCTGAGGGGGTTCTATGTGATAACGGAAATTGCAGAATAGCGATCGTCATTTGGGCAAGTGTACATAGCCAAAAATGAATTACAGCAATGTACACTCCCAGCGACTATGACACCGGCGACTGGTTTCCTATGTAATGCAGGGGGGGGCTACACCCCCACACCACCACCCACTTAAGGATTCTCAGCTCCAGGGGGTACATGTTGGTGGGGTGTAAAATTTAAAAAAAAAAGAAAGTCTGACCTGACGCAAAAAGCGGTCACGGCCCAGAATCAAACCCCGCACCCTCCCAACCCCAGCCTGCCACCTACCCACCATGCCACACAGCCAGCTCTGCAGCCGACTGCTGCACTACACCCCACATACTAGCCTTCCCCTTCCGCCCATTGCACAACGTGGTCCCCCCACATGCATGTATATATAGTGACATTCTGTCGCTGTACTCACCTTCCCCCTGTATCCAGGCGCTACCGTGCCAGGTTGCCCAGAACACAGGCACCATGATTGAGATGCCCTTTTTGAAAGCACTCAATCGCTGTCATCATGTTCACTGGATACCCTCTGAGGGACTCCTCTGGTCACAAAACCCTCTTGGGACATGGCACCATTTACTGTGACTTTCTGAGTTCTAGCCTGCAGCCAGTATGTTACCCAGCTTACTAACTAATGACCAACACCTGTGTGTTCGAGTTTTTTGATCAGCCTCCTATGTGGGATGGTGTCAAAGGTCTTGCTAAAGTCCAGGTACACCATGTCCACTGCCTCCCCACCGGTCCACTGCTTTGATCACCCAATTGAAGAATTCGATCAGGTTAGTCTGACATGATCTACCTGCGGTAAATCTGTGCTGTTTGGGGTCAGGTTTTCCTGTCTCTTGTAGGAAGTCTACTATCCTTTCTTTAAGTGGAGTCACCATGATTTTACCCACCACCAAGGTCAAGCTGACTGGGTGATAATTTCCTGCTTCCTCCCTGCTGCTACTTTTATGCAAGGGTACCACAGTAGCCCTTTTCCAGTCAAGTGGCACCTTGCCGCTTTCCAGAGATTCATTGTATAGCTTAGCTAATGGTGCAGCTACTCCTTCTCGAGGTTCTCTCAGTATTCTTGGGTGAGTACCGTCTGGTCCCATAGCTTTGTCTGTCCTCAATTTTTCTAGTTCTTTCAGCACCTTTTCCCTTGTGAAGGGGCTTGTGTCTGCCTCCTGTGCAGGGTGCCCTGTTCTGTTTAGTTCTGGACCACTACTGTTCTGCTCATTTGTGAAGACCGAACAAAAGAATGCATTGAGTGCTTCAGCTTTGTCTTGTCTTTTTCCACTATCTGACTGTTGCTTGTTGACATTCTGACTATCCCCCCCTTAATTCTTCCTTTTTTCACTGATGTATCTAAAAAGGTTTTGTCCCCCTTCTTGATTCCCAGCACTAGTTTTTCCTCCGTTTAGGTTTTTGATAAGCTGATAGCCTTTCCAGCCTCCTTGAGCTTTTCCTTGTAGAGCTCCCTATCCCCTTCCGTCTGTGACTCCTTGAACTGCCTAAAAGTTTGTTTCTTTCCTCTAATCTTTAGTGCCACCTCTCTAGTAAACCAGAGGGTGTTTCTCTTCCTCTTAGATTTAGTTACTAGCTTTGCGCAGTCTGTTGTTACCATGTTCAGTGAGTATTTTAAGATTTTCCAGCGAGCTTCTACATCCCCTGCTGATCTGTCTCTCAGCAGTGCTTTAATGCTGGATCTCATTTTCTGGAAGTCAGCTTTTTTGAAGTCGATAACCTTTAGTCTGGTATATCCTGGAACCACCATATTATTGATTTGTGGCCAGACAGACTTATGATCACCAACTCCCAGATTGGTGCCAACATGGACATTGGATATTCTGGGGCTGTTAGTGAAAACCAGGTCCAGGATTGCTCTATCCCTGGTGGGTGAGTCCACTAGTTGGTTCAACCCAGTTTGCTTAAGAGTGATGAGAAATTCTCTGCTCTTTTGAGTGGAAGCTGTGTACGTGGACCAGTCTACATCTGCTGGATTAAAATTCCCAACCAGAAGCAGATCTCCTTTGTCAGCCATTGAGAGAATGGTCTCAAGGAGCTTCTTGTCAACTTCAGAGTCCTGGGCTGGGGGCCTATACATGATGCCCAGGCAGAGAGAGGAGGCCTGCCCCCAGCTGCTAGAGTGACCCATAGGGCTTCTGCATTGCTGTGTTCCTGTGGAATCTTTGCCTTTATTCCTTCCTTGACATATACCGCAACCCCCCCCCCTTACTTTTCTGGTCCTTACGGAAAAGTGCATAGCTGGGTGTGCTGATATCCCAGGTGTGGTTAGCAGAGAACCATGTTTCAGTGACTGCTACCCAATCCAGTTGTTCCTCTGCTATAATGGCAGAAAGTTCAGGGATTTTGTTTGAAAGGCTGCGTGCATTAATGCACATTGCCTTCCACTCCTGAACTACTGGACCACCAGGTGGTTATTTTGCCTATGTTGAGGGAGACCCCCGGGGGCTTTGTTTTTTTGTAGGTTTTGTGCAGCTTTGTGGACTGAGATGCTGATGGACGGAAATATGACCACTGGTGTTTCCGTTGGAACGCTGACCTGTTCCTGCACCCGACTGGTCAACAGGGACTGTTGTTGGTGTAGGTACCTGTTGAATGGAAATATGATGATTGTTGCTCTTGACGGTATGTTTATATTGCTTTAATGATGGAGTGTTGTAAGGAATTGATGGGGGAGGGGCAGAGGGCAACCTGTATGTTGTGCTGGGTGCCTGTGCCTCCTCCCTGCCCTCTAGTTTAACTGACCGAGATGGACGTCAAACTTCTGGCCTAGTGCCTTAGTACCTTGTCTTGTAAGATGTAGCCCATTGAATTTGAAGAACACCCTGACCCGGAAGTTCTGCCAACTGCCAAAAAAAATATACTAAGATGTTTCTAAATTATGTAAAATAGTCCGTCCACATATGTTTTTCACCTGTAAGTCATCTTTCTTCACACTCAATAAATTGTATGATTGTTTACCATGGAATAGAATAATTCAAAGCTCTATATTATTCCAGCAATAGAATGCTCCCCCACCCACACACACAGAGTATGGTAACATGGAATACACGAGTTTCAAAATTCTTCAGAGTTCAACAGGACCCATGAATTTCCTAACCCATTTTATATATCATTCTTGTAATATCTAGTTACAGTAAAAAACAGCCCGGTTGTTGGAAACACATACCTGTACCAGTCTCAGACAGACAATCTTTTTTCTTTGAAGGTCCATCAGTGTACATAGTCCATATTTCGCTGAGTAGCCTGGTGAATAGCACCTTGTGTCACCTCTGAGAATCAAATGGCTACCTTGAGTGTTTGCCAACATGTTCTGCTGTGCCACCCACACATTATTTACAGCAGGTATAATATATGACTTCTGAATATTATTGCATGTCACACAGGAGATCTGCAGAACTTTCAATATGGCAAACAACCTCAGTGCCTTCCTTGGGGACACAGCACTGCAGAAAATGTCTGATGCAGTTAATAGATTTCCGAGAGGCATGTTGCTGTGAACTTCCTGGATGTTCCATTCCCTCAGATGGCCACGATCACATTTGCTGACCACTGTAACCATGCTACCAAGAACCTTGCTAACTGTAGTTTGTGTAGGGATATGGCACACATGACAACGTTCAAAAAGTTCCATAATTTTTTTTAAACAAGAAAGTATTCGTCTGAAGGGACAACAGTACAGTAGGGGCTTGGCGCATTACACAGCGATATATCCGCTAGTACATGCCTAGACTTCAGTGGACTGAATGGACAGAAGTCACTGTCACTTCAATTTCAGCGCATGGTGATGAAATATCATGATACCTGTGGATTCTCACTGTTTGATACAATAAAATGATCAGGAGTATCAAGTAATTCCTCAGCAAAATTGCACTGAACTGCAACAGATGTCATAGTTGTTTTTTTTTGGTAATGATGTTTGAACACCATGGCTTCGTTGAGGAGGACGTAAATTGGCCTGGCTCTTGATGCTATGGAATTGTATAACGGTCGGTGCTTGTGGTCCTAAAATGGATTCGTCATATGTACCCAAGCAACTGTCATTACTGTCAAGCACCATATCAGAACACTCTTTAGCCTGACCTATGTCCAGATATATGGTTTCAGTACTGGTACTGGCTAAAGGGTTACACTCCATGTTATCTGAAAAGCCTATTTCTTTGCTCACTGTTGATTTGTCAGCAGTTGCTGTCCTGGCAGAGGTATTCATCTGTTCAAGTGGGCTCAGCAGATCTTGTATTGTCTGCAAAGAAATAAATGTGAGGCAAGATAATTAGTATATATAAACATAGAAAGAAACAGAAATTATTGGCAGATAAGGACAAATTCATTCTACTATTAAGTCATCGTAATCCATCCTCTCCTCCAGTGAGTACATATTGAGGTCCTTTAATCTCTCCTTATATGTTTTCTGGTGCAAGCCCTGTACTATCCTTGTTACCCTTCTGTGGACCACCTCCACCAGGTCAATGTCCTTGCAAAGGGGTGGCCTCAAGAACTGTACACAGTACTCAGTGTGAGCCATCACTAGTATTTTAAACACTAACATCATCACCACCACATTCGTTCTGCTAGTGATAACTCTGCTTATAAAATGGGCAAAGAAATCCCTGTGTCATGATTGGCTGAGGCTTGGTTCTAGCCATATCAGTAAGAGAGTACCACCAATGGCTATAATCGAGTCCCTGCCAACCAGGGCAACTCATAGAATTCATAAGCCACTCATTCCTAATTTCCATCACAATATTGGCTGCAGCCTTTACTCATATCTTAAAAACCTCAAATAGGCCCTAAAAATGAAAACTATTAAATTAAATAAAATAAGTAAGTAATGGAATGTTCCGCTATGTCACTGATGAAGACATTAAACATAACTGGCCCATGGATATATCCCAGAGGCACCTTAATTGCCACCCACCTCAACCCAGACTGGATACCATTTACCACCACCCCCCTCAGCCCTATGTCCATTATCCAGTTGCTAATCCAGTTTACAAACTTGTGGCCCATGCCCAAACTATACATCCTGTTACCAGTCTTTTATGTGGTGCAGATTCAACAGTCTTACCGAAATTGAGGTTGGCAACGTCCACAACTCCCCCATCTGATTTATCAACCACGTATCCCAGTCAAAAGAATATAACAGATTCGGTTGACACAACCTTCCTGATTTGAATCCATGATGCCTTGGATCTTGGGCACTGTTGGAGTCAAAGTGTCCCACTATTCTTTCTTTATGCAGTTTCACCATTATCTTACCCACCCATGAATTGAGACTGACTGGCCTATAATTCCCTGCTGCCTATCTGCTACCCTCATGTGCCCTCCTCCAGTCCTCTGGAACAACTATTGTGTTGAGTGACTCTGAGAACATGGATGCAATAGCCGCTGCAAGATGCATTATCAGCTCCATTAATATCCTCTGATGTATGATACCTTGTCAAATTTCTTCAGCCACCTCCAGTTTTGTGAGCTCATTCAGGAACCTCTCCATAGCAAATGATCGGGTGTTCACCTCTCCCCCTCCTCAGAACATGTTGATCCACCATGTTCTCTGACACTCCACCTCTTCAGTGAATGACGCACAAAAGTATTTATTCAATATTTCTGACGTTTCCAGGTCACCATCCATACTCACCCATACATCCCCTTTCAGCATTGCAATGCCCCCCCCCCACCACCACCACCACAGGCTTTACTTTCTTCACTGATGTTCATATAGAATGATTTGTCCCATTAATTACCCATTTTTGCAAATATTTCTTATGTAATCACATGTTCATGCCTAACAGCCTTCCCTGCATCCCTTAGACAATTTTGATGTAGCTGCCAGACTTACTTATTTTGATTCTTGTTATATTTCCTGAAACACACCCTTTTTGACCTTAACCTTGTCTGCCAATACATTCTTTTATCATTTTGATTTCCGCCTTCTCTTGCCCATGTTTACCAGCCTGCTGCATTGGTTCATCACATAACTGATGTCTCCTTTTAGGTGTTCCCTCTGCTCCATAACACCCTCTCCTACCAGCCTCCCCACCTGGGCTTATTTAGTACATATCGTCAGCTTCACAAAGAATGCCATGCTGAAGTCAATGACTCTTGCCTTTGTGTGGTTTGACGGTGTCCCTGTCCACATGGTAAACTAAATATTGTGGTGAATGCTGGTCCGCAGTTGACCCTCTACCTGGGCTACTGATGTTCTGTCACCATTGAGCAGTACATAGTCCAGAAGCACTCTGTCTGTGGTGGTATCATGCACCAGCTGCCTGCCACCCACCACCTGCGGGGAATCTAGGATGTCTCGGGTCCAGGTTGAAGCAACAGCCGGGGTGGTCAAATACGTGTCTAGCATAATACAGTAAATCAACCAGCAGCAAAACTCCATCTTTGTTGCCATATCATGTATTTCATCCACTAGCTCCATATCTGCTTTCTTCCCCCATGCTATACACCAGTAGATCACCACTGTGTGGAGTGCTGTGCCCTTACTAGGCTCAAGGTTGACCCACAGTGCTTAGGCATTCAACTATCCACCCTATACTTTAATAACCTTTATACCATATTAGACACATGGGAACAAACACCCTACCAATTTTTTAATACCACCTATCCATCCCGAAAAGAGCATATCCAGGCAATTTATGCACCATACGTGATTAGCAGTGTACCAAGACTCTGGTATTACAGCTGGGTCTATATCAGCATATACAAGCAAGGCCTCCAGTCATGGCATTTATTTGTCAGGCTGCGGGCTTTTGTAACAATGGCCTTCAATGTTCTGTGGCCTATACTCCCTCTACTGCTGGTTTTTAACATTTTAGAATCTGACTTTTTTGAATGTACTCAGCATTGAATTGGCAAGAGTGTTACTTTAATTTTCAGCTAATTTTAATGATGCAATCTGATTGGCTGTTAGGATTCAAACAGCCTTACCTTAATCCATGTTATACTGTCATGTACAGCCTTGTCCCCATGGCACAAGGATTCTTACTATCAGCATTCCATCTTCTAGCACTGCTGAATGTGTGGAATGATGCATTCTGATTCTAAACCAGCATTCTTAAACTGTTGGTGGAAGAACTATTTTATTAAAAATCTCCCTCTAAATGAGGAAAACATTCAAAAAGTATAGTTTTGACACTTTATTTTTATAATCATGTTTTTATCATAGCAATAAGGCATGACCAGGAGTTAGGTTAACAGTCAGTTAATCACCCCCTAGGGGCAATATGGCATTTGGCTGCGCCTCATGCAACATTATATGCCTAGGTGGCGATTAACAGAATGTTAATCAAACCCCTGGTTATGTCTTATTGCTTAATAAAAGTAAGCCACCTGTAGCACTGCTGTTATTATTCATGCAAAGCACTGCTTTGGAACATTATACACCAGTCGGTACACATTGTACCACAGCTCCCATATCCTTCACCACTTCAGTACTTTACTCAGTTTACTGCTCATCCATTCCACTTCCCCCAACCACCCAAGCGTCCACCCTTTTGCAGATATTTGTGTCATTCACAAAAAGGCAGACATCCACGTGCAGCTCCTCAGCATCATCACTTATTAAGACATTAAAGAGGTGTGGTCGCAGCACTGATCACTGAGGTACCCCGATGGGCACCCTCCTTTCCTTGGAGTAAACTCTATTTACCGCAACCCTGTCACCTATCCACTTTCCAGTTTCTTAATTAGTTTTCCACATTTGGACCCACTTCAAAGCTACCAGCTTGCTGAGTAGTCTTCTGTGTAAAATCTGACTGAAATCTAGGTAGGCCACATCGACTGCTCCACACTGATCCACATCCTTTGTCACAAAGACAAACGTATCTTTCAGATTAGTTTGATATTACATACCCCCTGTGAAACCATACTGCCTCATATCTTGAGACCCACTGGATTCAAGAAACACCATCATCCTTTCCTTCAGCAGACATTACATTATATTTCAACCCAACGGTATCAGGCTGACTGTCCTAAAATTGCCTGCATCCTCCCTGATACCAATTATTGTGTAGTTGGAGTTCATCCACCCTCCTGTAGTACTCCAGAACCACTCTTGTTTCCATTCCGCATGTTATTAAAATTGTCATAGGTACTTCTAATATTTTCCTGACACAGAGCTCAACCAGAAGACACACTTGCTCTACAACTCTTTGGAGTTGTATAGTCCTGGTCTGTTATGCAACATGGTATAGTACAAGAAGAAGGTAGAATATCTGCCTGAGCTACGTGTTATGTCACCAAACAAGACAGTACTGGACATATTCTCCTAATATAGTTAGGAAAGAAGATTGGTCATAGAGAAAGGGGTGTATTACAAAACTATGGTTTGCATATATTTTGTTATATAGCCAGTGGGTGTACTGAATGAACTCCACTACAAAAAAGATAGGACACAGATTTTGTGAGAAACAGTAGCAGGAGACAGACCAAGGGAACATAAAACCAGCATTGTCTCTGTGATTCAATAATCACATAACTTTAAAATGTTGATATTTTGGGGGGGTGACATCAACATAAATTTTATCCCAATAAGAAGCAGATGAATGACAATAAATGAATAAGGTGCCTTTACCTCAGAATGTCTCCGCTTCAAAAACGCTGCCCGTTTCTTGGGTGAGGAATGCATAACATGATCACAGTCACCTTGGAAAATAGATGGAACAGCTCCACTTTTTAGTTTAGCCTTCGCACCACTCCATCCTAGTGAAGCAAGCTTGGGGGATCTTTGTCATAAGCAGAATGCTCAAAATGTGCTGAATGAACCCTACTATGTTTAGATGGCTTGTAGTCTTTTCTCTGGCAGACATAAGGATATAAGTTTGTCATGGATAAGATTTTAATAACTTATTGGTTGGTCATGGAACTGTTACACGAAGTCCCTACACCCTAATTGGTACCCTCAGAGGTACACCATAGACAGCTAGCGCTTAAGTATATGTTATACTAACATATAGGGCTAAGGGCATCTACCGTACAAGAGTAGATGTCAGGATATGTACACATATTGTTGCAATACACTTTGCTTGCTAATACATATATTCTTCTATGTATTTTCTGTGTATTTCTTACTTATAAGATGACAAGGCACCTGTGTCCTTGAAATAATTATGATATGTAAGTCAGCATTGCCACCTTTTGGTGATTTGTACTACTACACTGAGTTATGTAAGACTCTATAAGAACTCTTTTGTTCACAAACTGATGACTATTACAAAATTATATAATGTTATCTTGGACCGTGGAGCCACCTCTAATTTAGCCAATAGGGCTCATCTCTGTAACTGGAAATGTTTCCATCTTACAGTAACCATAGTAATTATCATAGGTATATAATGTGATACACTAGTCTTGTACCTCAGAAATCCCAAGAGACACAAAAAAACTTCGAGGTATAGGGAACGCTTAGAACTGGCTCCCGGTTCGTACTGGTAAGAACTGCTTAGGGCAACTGTGATTTTATCCTTTTTGGTAGTAATAAACAAGTTTATTACTCTTATGCAATGTGTCTGTGATTACTTGCATTCCCAATATTGCCAAGAACCTGAAAGTGAGGTTTAGACCTCCTGACAGAACCATTAGTAAAATTTCTGCCACTGTCATTGTTGCTACTTTTTGATGACAATAGTGAAAGTCATGGAATTCCTGATTAAAGATCAGACGTCATGGTATCCATGACATCTATGACTGCCATGACAAACTCACATCCATGAACCACTGCATTGTCAGGGAATTTAAAAAAAAATGAAGACTACTACCACGACGGCTTTCATTCTTGCAACCATAAACAACACAATATGGTATAATTGCACAGTACTGTGACTGAGTAACAGAAATAAAATAGACCAGAGAATAATAAAACAATAAAAAAAAAACTTTCTGTATTGACTTTGAGAGTAGAAATAAGTTATGACAACACTAGTGTTAAAAAAGGTAGGAAACACTTGTGTGTGTGTGTGTGTATATATATATATATATATATATATATGTATTGCACACCCACACCAACAAGAAATAATTATTATTTTTCCCTCCACCTTCATATATGTATTTTCATTTCCCCCCAATTGAAATATTGCTAACAAAAGATACACACAACATTCTAAATGCATTTTCATATATGCATATTAGTTTGTAAAACACTTTATTGTACTGCATCATTTTTTTTTTTTAAGGGACATTAGTGGAACATGCACAAGCAAACAAACAATGTTTTCAGTTGCAGTTATAATCACCTTAGGCAAAAGCACCAGAATGTTTACAATGCTCAATCATGTGGTAGGGGTAAGAGTGGGTGAGCAAACGATCTTTCACTCATGGTGGGGGAGGGATGTGCAAGCACTGCGGAACAACCTGCGATTTCAATGTATTTTCAAACACATGCTTTGATTGAGAAAAAGATTTGCAAGTGCAAATGCAGTGAGTGGCAGATGTAAAATTGCAGATACATTCATTACAAAGTGAACCGTCAGTAAGCTGCAACCTACCAATCACCCTGTCACACATGGTTGCAACTGGCATTAGAATATGTGCATATTCATTATCATCAAAGCACGCTGTACTTGCCTTTTTTTTTTTTAACCAGGAGAGACAGACTGAGCTGAAGCTTGTTTACAGGTATGATCTGGGAACACAAGGAAGTTAAGTGACTTGCTTAGGGTCACATAGTATGCAAGTGGAAGCTGTGGGATTCAAACCCAGGTCTCCAGGTTTGCAGCACAGAGCCTTAAACCACTGCACTATACTTGCTTGCTGTGATTGTTCCGTACTTTACTAAAATAGCAATCCAAAGTGCACATCACAGTGCCAAGTTAAAGGTCAGCCACAAAATAATGTCAAAAGAAGTCTGTCAACTGCACTGCAATATGTGTGTGGATGGAAGGGGGGAGGAATTAAAATCCTAGAATGCACATCCTAAGTCAAAAACAAACCACTCTACCACCAACATTAATGAGCAGTAGCACACAGTCGCAACACTTTCATTGGTTTATACAGAATAAAAATGTTACTTCCATCAAATCTACTGTATTAATCCATTCACATTGTCACACATGTCTCTTGATTGGTCGCTTCATTGATGTCATCGCGAACACACACATGAACGAACACGCTTTCTTAACTGACTGCTGCTACAGAAAAAAAAAAAGTAACGGTCGGCATAATGAATCAACCTTTTAATAAAAATGGGCAGAATACTCAAAATGAAACATCTCAATCAACAGACAGGGAGTCAACTGATCATATGAGGTGTGTGCCTTCACTGGGAAGTACAGTTCAAAAATCTTATTTACTTGTCCTTTAAAATGTGCTCTTTTTTGCACTATCTTTCTCGTTGCCCTGCACGCAGCTGGTATGGAATTTTAGTGTGACATTTGTGTGGTAGAAAGAGCATGGGTCAAAGAACAGGCCTGCGCTTGTTTGGTGAAAAAATATTAATCCTTTTCAAAGTTTTGCATTTTTAACGTCGCAATATTTTCAGTGGGAATTTCACTTTCCAGGATAGAGGAATGGAATGAAAAAAGATTTAGGTCTCAGGAAAAAAGGATTCTTTATCATGAGGGGCCAATCCTTTTTCACCAGAAGAAAATTCCTTTTTCGTGAGCTGCCATCTTGTTTTCTTTTTTTTTTCACGCAACAAACTGTCATAACACTGTTCAGGGATGTCATTTACAAGCATTCAAAGTGTATCTTCCTCATCAGGAGCTGATGAGCTTTACTTAATATTTTTTTACTGCTCCCTTGAACTCTGAATGTTTTTTTTAGCTATTTAAATCCTTTTTCGTGACCTGCTAAGTTCCTTTTTCACGCATCCATTTTCATCATCATGAAATAAGAAATCGGCTGGTGAAAAAAGATTTATTTAGTTAAAGCACTGGAGATTAGTGGAACCCCCCCCACCCTTCCATATCATCATAAATGATAACCCTGGTGTCTAGTGGCACCTCCCACCCTTCCGATCATTGTCCCCATAAATAACTAAATATATTCCCTGGTATCTGCATCCCCACTGCTGTTTTCTCCATTTCCTTGGTGTCTAGTGGCACCCCAACTCCCCAATCGCCATCCCCCTTATTATATTTTATATTCCCTAGTGTCTAGTGGCACTCCCCACCTGCCAATTGCCATTTTCCCCATCTCCTTGGTGTCCAGTGGCATCCCTCATCCTCCGATCGCTGTCCACCTTATTATATTATATATTCCCTGGTGTCTAGTGGCACTCCCCCAACCCCGATCACGGTTTTACCAATTTCTCTGCACCCTCCACCCATTGATTGTTGTCCCCATTACTCAGTTGTATACTTTCTGGTGTCTAGTGACCCCACCCACCCACCGATTGCCATCCCGTTGTTCAATTTTATATTCCCTAGTGTCTAGTGATATCCCCACCCTCCTACTGCAGGCAAAACCTATAATAAAGAAAAAGGTTCCTCAATGTTTTTTGCAAACCTGTAAAAAAAAATGGTCCCTCGCCAATCAGCCCCCCAACCCTACCTCCCACTCAGCACCCACCACCCCATGCTCCCCAATACACTTTCACATACCCTCACTCACCTGAGCTCTTCCATCATCGGGCCTAACTCTCACCCCATTCCACCTGTAAACAAGCTGAGCTGGCACAGTATAGGAGAATGGGCGGGAGCATTAGGCCTGACAACCCCAACACACACACGGATGCCTGTTGCTATATGGAGGGTGGGGGGTGGGGTGTGGGGTAATAGGGTTGGAAACCCTAATGTCGAATTTCCACACTTTTGTTGGTGTGGAAATCAACCCTAACTGATGCATTAACAGAGTTTGTTTGCAATGAATTTCCCTCCTTTTTCAGAAAGTGAAATGTTAGTTATATAGGATGCATAGGTGAGAGCGCGGTCCCCTCCGGGCTCCATGCTCCCACCCACCCATAACTATGTCCTCAAGTTTTCAAAATGGTATTGATAGATGGGAATATGGGCCTTCCGGGCACTGCACTCCTACTCACCCATGAGTGTAGTGCTCCCAGTTTAGCATAAGTAGCATGCATAGTTACCTACACATAAGTACAGTCACATAGCACAGGCCTAGAGGCATTCAAAGCAACCCTCGTAACACTTATTTGCCAATATCTCAGTAACCATAGCAAGTGCTGAAAAAATTATTTCACTGTTGTATTCATGACCTAGTCACCTACACACATGCTTAGTAAAGGTATACTAAGCTGTGTTTAGTGCAAAATCCATATCTTGAACCATTTTCGAGATATAGGCATTGAAAGGCACAGCAACCACCACAATGCTATCCTATGAGAACATTTGCAACTCAGAGTGCTGTAACTCTGGAATCGGTGTAATATTTTTCACCAAATCAGCAAAAGGCACATCAGTGGTGCAAGGGCTTGTCACCCTGCAAATTACAGCTCAAAAGTCCAAACCGTGTCGTGGCAGTGAGGTCACATAGAAACCATGATTTTGGGTAGAGTACTGTTACAAATTGTGAAAGTTTCACAAATTTGCAAAAGTACCGTGTGACACTTTCACAACTTTGCAAAAGTGTCATACTCCTATTTGCGACAGTACAAATGGCCACATCAAAATATATATATTTCTGAGTCTTTTTGAAAAAAAACTGAAGCATGGGTGCTGTTCCTAGGACCCCGTTTAGGTAAACACAACAGTGGTGTTTACCTAGGGGGACTACTTTTTTAACTATAACATTTTTTTCTCCACTGCTAACTGAAAACAAGATGCCTGCAGCACGACACTATTGAGGGCATTTGTGACAGAAAAAGGAACTTTGGTGACACCGCCAGTTGCTTTCGTGCTGCACATATATTTTTTGCAATAGGATATAATGGGAAACTTTAAACTTTAATAACTTTTAAACAGATTAATATTTTTTCACCAAACCTTCAAAAAGCACATCCTTGACCCAGTCTCCATATACCCTGAACATTTCGGATCAGACAGACAAACCATTTGGGCTGCAGAGACAAGCAAAGAATTTGCAAATGTTGAGAATTTTTCACACTTTTCAATGTTCTGCAACTCCGCAACTGCAAATCCAACTAGAACAAAAATTTCCAGATTTAGAAATCTATGGTACAACAATGCACATGCCCCATGTCAGGTGAATCAGACAAATGGTTGCAAAGTTATTAAAGTGCAAAATGGTGGGTTTAATATAGAAGTGTCCATGCAACCCTAACTATACCTGCCCTACTGGGCGGTATTTTATATATATATATATATATATATATATATATATATATATATCTCTCTCTCTATATATATATATATATATATTACTTGGTATTACTTGGTGTGAAAGAATGGAAGAAGGCCAAAGCCCATCCAGACTGTTCCCCACACTATGTGGGGCATTATTTATCTATTATCCCTCAACCAAACATCTAATTTATTTTTAAAGGCAGTGGCACTAGTTGCCTCTACCAATTCTTGTGGCAAGGTGTTCCATACAACGGATGCTCTTATTGGAAAAAGGTTTCCCCTTTTGCTGGTTTTATAAGTTTTTACTTCAAGCTGTTTATTATGCAGTTTCGGAACATGTCTCCTTTTGAGAGTGTTAGACCACATTTTCCATTAGATCTGGTGAATTTATTAAATTAAAAACCATAAGCATATCACCTCTTAATCTTCTAGTTTGAAGAGAGAAGAGACCAGTAGCTTTTAATCTGTTCTGATAATCCAAGTTTGTTAATCTTGGAATCATTCTAGTTGCTCTCCTTTGAACCTGTTCAAGAATTGCTATGTCTTTTTTTTTGGTTTGGATTCCAGAAAGGGGAGCCATAGTCTAGATATAGTCTAATGTATGCCCTATACAATGGAATAAGGCATTGTTCAGTGCAATTAACAAAAGTGCGTTTTATTTGCCTCAAAAGTCTGTTGGTCATGCAAGCAGTTCTAACACAGTGATCATTTGATGTAAATTTATTATTAACATATATCCCTAAATCTTTTTCACAATTTGATAAGTGAAGTGGTAGTCCATTTATATAATATATCATTTTTGGATTATTTACACCGAAATGCACTACTAAACATTTATCTTGATTAAACTGCGTATGATTTTCATTTGCCCAAAGTGTTAATTTTTCCAAATCCTTCTTCAATGCAGAAATAGTTTCTCGATTATTAACCTTGCCCCCCAATTTAATATCATCTGAAAATTTAACCATGAAATTATTTGGCCCTGTTTGTAAATCACTGATAAAGAGATTAAACAATGTTGGTCCCAAGACCGACCCCTGTGGTACACCACTTGTCACACTACCCGAATCAGACAAGATATCATTAATTCTGACTCTCTGAGAATGATTTGTCAACCAGTTTAAAGTCCAGTTGACAATATCAGGTGACAGACCTAGATTGTGCATTTTAGTAATGAGTTTTTCATGTGAGACTTTATTGAAAGCTCTACTGAAGTCCAAAAGAATTACATCAGTAGGGATACCCACATCTAGTAGAATACTTATATTATTGTAAAAAGATATCAGGTTGGTGGTGCAGGAATACTTGGGAGTAAACCCATGCTGATATGAATCATAAATTTCTAATTTTTTTAAATCTTGATCTATTAGAGATTTCATTACTCGTTCCATTAATTTATATATATATGTATATATATATATATATATATAAATTTAATATATGGATATGCCATTTAATAGGGTAGTAAAGCATACAATTTTTTTCTAGTAATACCATCGCTCCAAGAGAGATAATACTACACTTTACAACTGATAATAGTATCGTTTGGAGATGGTAATACCATTGTTCCTTACCTGAACGATACTATTACCATCAAAGCTCAACAGCGCAACTGCAAGTTAGCCCCCTACATTTTCCTAAGTGTGCCTTCCAATTGGCTGCTTTTCCAGAGTGGGCAGGCAGCTCAACTTCAAAAACATGGTGGCTCCCTCTGTCGCTTATGGAGATAAATCCTCAGCATATGGCCAGCGTTTTTTTCTTTGCTCCACTTCAGCTCTATCTGCTCCATGGATACTTTTTTGAGGGCACAGTTTGAGGAAACATTTAAATATCTGCCTGAGGCAGCTTTCCCCAAACACAGACAAAGGTAGGACTGCCTACTAAACTTACGGCTTACGGGAATGAGTGAGGAGAAATGAGACAATGCAGAGGTTGGCAAGACTGAGAGAGTCCTTCACTGCAGTGGCCGACCTCCGCTTACAATATGGTCAAAAAAATAGGATCCATATATTAAAAAAAATAACTGACAAGTTAGTGTGAGTTACTGGGGAGTCCTACCATCTCGAGGTTCTGGACACACTAGAACCTCTCGAGTTTCGCTCTCAAGGTTCCTATGCGTCTAGAACCTCGCTCACACTAACCTATAAGTTATTCTCTTTATAATAACTGGTGACCTCCTATAGTGACTGGATATCCTGTCTTGATAAAATGCTGTAGTAATCCGCAGAATGCCATAATAGCTCAATAGTGGGTTATTACAGTGTTTTCCTTCTTGCACTCTCTCTTCATTGAAGTGCAAAAGAGAGCACACTGTATTTGTGCAAGTACAGCAGCTGCTCAGGGAAATGCTCGTACAAATACAGCTTTTTTAATCTGAAACCTTGCACCAGTTATAATGAAAAATAATGCCTTTGCAAAGTTTGCTTTATGAGAATTTTTCACACACCTTGCATGCGTAAAAATCCCTCAGATCACACACCTGCACAGGCATATATATATATATATATATATATATATAGATATAGATATAGATATAGATAGATATAGATATAGATATCGATATCTATATCAATATCTATATATATATATATATATATATATATATATATATATATGTTATATATACAGTATATATATATTATATCGGAGAACAAAACTCCTGTGGATTGGGCCTTATTTAGAAAAGCTAGACACCATTGTACTAGGTTGGTTAGAGAAGCCAAGGCTAATTATTTCTGTAAAGAATCGGACTCTTCCACCAATTCCTCAGCCAAGTTCTGGAAAACTGTCAAGGATATTGAATGTCATGCTGCTCTGAACACCTTGCCCACAAAAATCACTACTGGTGTTTCTGTGGTGTCTGACAAATCCTCCATCCTCGACTCTTTTAATGACCATTTCACAACCGCAGGACTTGCATTCGATACCTCTCCTGCCAATACCCACCGCTCACAACTCGGCTTACTGGACGAATCAGCTCCAGTCACAGGCATGGCGTTCTCCCTCCAGTCTATCACTCTAAAGGAAGTATAGGATCTTCTTCTACATCTGGACATCAGGAAGAGTGCTGGAGCTGACCTCTTAGACCCCTTCTTCTTGAAACTGAGTCATTGTGTACTGGCAGTGCCTATCATGCATCTCTTTAACCTCTCCCTTTCACAAGGCATTATTATCCCCATCTGGAAAACCACCCACATAATCCCTCTCTTCAAGTCTGAAGACCCCTGTGACCTGAACAACTACAGGCCAATCTCCTTGCTCCCCACCCTATCCAAATTATTGGAGAAAATAGTGAGTATACAGCTCAGGAACTACCTTGATACTGCTAACCTGTTAAACCCCCTGCAGTCTGGTTTTAGGCCACATCATAGTACTATCTCAGCCCTTGCAAAAGTGACCAATGACTGGCAGGGTGCTCTGGATGCTAAGAACTTCATCTGCGTCATATTTCTGGATTTAAGCAAGGCGTTTGATACTGTTGATCATGATCTACTCCTTGTCTCCCTCCAAAACATCGGCCTGGACTCCCTATCCTTGAGATGGTTCTCAAACTATCTTACAGGATGGCAACAGCAGATTAAGGTGAAAGGGGAGCTCTCATCCCTGAAACCTCTTCTGAGGGGTGTACCACAAGGCTCGACACTGGGTCCGTTGCTCTTTGCAATATACATAAACAGAATCAACGCTTGATGTAAAATCTGCTAACATTCACCTTTTTGCCAATGATATGGTACTTTGCATTGAAAGATCCCCCCTGGAAACAGCTTGCAGGGATCTGCAACAGGAATTTAACCTGCTACAATGACAACTCCTGCAACAGAAACTGCTCCTGAATGCAAAGAAAACAAAGGCGATGCTTTTTTCTTCCCTTTGCAAATGCTAATAATCTTGCAATTCAAGGTAACTTACCTCAGCGAATCACTGGACTATGTTACAAAATTCAAATACCTGGGGGTCTGGATAGACCAAAAGCTTTCCTTCAATGAACACATTGATGAGCTGATAAAGAAGCTGAGGCAGAGGCTTGGCCTCTTACAGGATCCAAAACCTACTAACATTGGAGGCAAAAAAGAGACTGGTCCAAACCACTTTCCTCACCTTATTGGATTATGCAGACTTTCTTTATAGCCAAATCACTACCACTGCTCTGGCCAAACTCAACACGTTATACCACAGAGCTCTGAAATTCATCACTGGATTTCCTTATTCTACTCATCACTGCTCCCTTTACACTGCAGTAGGTTGGTCCTCCCTCGGATACAGAAGACACAGAAATGCAGCCATCTGGACCTACAGGGCTATTACTAAATTACTGCCTCAATATATCTCATACTGTCTTCCTCTAAATGCGGTAGGTAAGTATGCCCTAAGGAGTTCTACTTACATCTTGCTTGCAGTACTTAAGTTCAAGTCATGTTTTGGTAGGTCTGCCATTAATCATGCTCTACCCGCACTATGGAACAACCTGCAAAACACCTTGTGACTGGCACTCCCAATGAAACTATCAGCCTTCAAAGCACTATATTCTCATTCATTCAAGGAATCCTGTAACTGCTTCCCCGATGTCACAGCCTCCCAGTGTGCCCCCCCCGATTCAGTTTCTAGCTCTGTCAGGAGCATTCCATTCCTGGCACTCCTGCCCCACTACTCAGTATGTTTGTGTCTATTTGTACCCCACCTGATAGATCCACCCAATCTAAGTTGGAGTTTCCCTCTCTGAGTCATCCTGGCATCTACTAATATTACACTTCCTGGCATGTCACCCTTGGTCTCTGTTCCTGGTGTATTGCACCTAGCTTTATAGCCATTGCCACCTACCCCTGGTGCTCTAAAGCCCCTCAGGCACCCCTGCACTTATGCTCTCATTCCCGAGTTCCTCCCCCTTCCTCACCTG
This sequence comes from Neoceratodus forsteri, assembly GCA_016271365.2. NCBI lineage: Eukaryota > Metazoa > Chordata > Ceratodontiformes > Ceratodontidae > Neoceratodus > Neoceratodus forsteri. The sequence goes on along the minus strand of CM028132.1, from coordinate 806,096,616 downwards.
TGCCCCTCCTTGCACTACGTACTCAGTACTTGAATCCAAGCCTGCTCCATGAAACCTCTGTATATGTGCTTGTATAGGTTTACTCTGTATCTTTTGTAGCACAAGTTCTGTAGCACATGGTAGTTAGCTTTCTGTCTTATTTTATAAATGTACTCCAGTGCTGTTATTAACCTCTTGTGTGTAATCCCTATTCTATGTAATGACTCTGTAAGTTGGTATTCCTCTTTATGTATTGTTCATGTATCTTGCCCAGGTCCATCTCGAAAATGAGCTTGCTCAATGGTGTTAACCTGGCTAATAAAGATTTTGATTGACTGATTGATTGATTGATTGATTGATTACAGGTGTACAGTCATGCCCCTATAGTTAGGGTTGAGTAGGCGCATTAATGTTAAACCCCAAATTTTGCACTTTAATAACTTCACAATTGTTAAATGGGTTTGCATGAAATTTTGCATACATGGTCTTGTAGGGTAGGTCTCTTGAGGTGCCAATTTTCATTCTGGTCAGATCTGTGGATTCTGAGATCTGGATAGTGAAAAAAGCGAATTTTTCAGGGTTTTTTTTTTGTTTGTTTGTTTCTGCTGGCCGTAGCACCTAGACAGTTTGGAATTTTGGTCTGAAATTTTCTGAGTAGAAAGGGCTTGGCCCAGAGTAGTGCTTTTGGTTGGTTTGGTGAAAAAAAATATTATTCCGTTCCAAAGTTATTCAATTTTAAAAGTTTGGGTTCTGAGCATGCTCAGTAAGCACTTCAAGATAGCTGTATGAAATGAAAGATCCAATCCTTTTTTTCGTGAGAGAAAAATCCTTTTTCATCTTGTTGTCCATTTATTTCAAAAAAAAATTTAAAAACTCACAGAAATTACATCTTGCAGATAGACTAAAACATCTATCTTGCTCATTGGGATTCCGTTAGGTAGATTTTGTAGTTAACTGCTGGAGAAATTACCCTTAAATGTGTTTTTTTAAAACATTTTAATTCCTTTTTCATGACTCACTTCTTCTTTTCTCGTTTGGTCTTAGTATGAAAATTTTCATGTGAACGAAAATATCATATGAAAATTTTGATATGAACAAAAATATCATACTTAAGTTTTCGGTTATATGAATATTTTCGTATGATATTTTCATTCATATGCAAATTTCATGGCCTGCCCGGTGGCGCAGAGGGCTGAGGCATTGAACGCCACCCCTCGCTCCACGCCGGCAACCCGGGTTCGGGAGCGGACTCGGGTAGCCGGTGGGTCGGCCGGGGGGAGTCAGGCTTGAGCATCCAACGACAGCTCGCCTACTCCGGGGGGATTCGCCACATTCCGCCTCTTCTTGTACCCGCGAGCGAGGCTCGAGGAAGCGCATGCTCCTTCAGGGATTGGTTGGACGGCCACCAATAGCAGAGCAGACGCCGACGACGCTGGCATGACATCAGGGATTGCATCTGCAAAGGGAGGGAGGAAACAGGAAAAATGGAGCCTGCCTTGTCCGGGAGGAGAGCGGGGTCCTGGGGCGTGCCTTGATTTGCCTGCGCCCACTCAGCAAGTCCGCGGCCCGATGAAACGCTGAGTTGAGGGATGGCCCCTACCTGCCGTCCCCACCCGAGGGGTAAACCGCGGCTCCATGGGGGCCCGTGGGTGTGAGCTGGGTCGCGGGTAGTGGGATGTCTGCGGGACAATGCCGAAGGGTCGGAGGAGGCAGAGGAGGAGGATAAAATACAATTTCAAAAAAAAAATTTCATACTAAGCCCAAATAAAAATATCATACAAAAATGTTTGTATGAATTAAAATATCAAATGAAGATTTTGGTATGATATTTCTGTTCATACAAAAATATTCATATTATATTTTCATTCAAATGAAAATGTTCATATGATATTTGCATTCATACAAAAATTTTCATAAGTCAAAATTACAGTATCACACAAAACATTTCACATGAATCAGCATTCCTATAATTATTTAATATTTGCCTGGTGTCTGGTAGCGAATCCCACCCTTCAATCACCATCCTCTTAATTATTTAATAATTCCCTGATGTCTAGTGGTACCCTCCCACCCACCGATCACCATCCCCATATTGGGTAATTTTTCCCTGGTGTCTGGTGACACCCCCACCCCCACTCTCTGATTGCCATCCCTGTAATTATATTTCTCTGGTGTCTAGCAGCAGCCTCTACCCTCCAATCATCACCTCCGTAATGATTAACTTTTTTCCTGGTGTCCAGTGGTACCTACCACCCTCTGATCCCCATCCCCATAATTATTCTAATTTTTCCCTGATGTCTGGTGGCACCCCCACCCCCTTCAATCACCATCCCCACTGATATTTTTTATTTCCCTGGTGCACAATGACACCCCCCCACCCTCTGACTGCCATCCTGTCTAAAATAAACCAAACTGTCCCTTGATGTCTTGTTTTTTAAACCTGTAAAAAAGAAAATGGTCCATCACCGATCCGACCCCCCAACCCTGACCTCCCACTTGGCAGCCACCACCCCGCACCCACACCCCTCACAAACCCTCACTCTTCTGAACAGGTTCCCAGGGTGAAGATTCACTCTCTGATTGAAGATACATCTTGCTGCTGGAAACGTTGACTGTTATATGACAAAGTAAAGTAACTTCAGTTCAATGTATTTCAATGGGATTTTCAACTTTAATGCATAACTTTGCTATTTTTGCGTATTTTTACACCAAATTTTCAACATCTCCTTTTCAAGACCCCATCTCTTGAACAATAGCAGTGGAATTATGCAAATCTGGCCCAAAAGGCAATTTCATGGTTGCTTGGTAAAATCACCTTTCGGGTAGGATTTGAAAACTTTCACTACCCTTGTTCATGAGGTGGGTTCATAAGAAGGGTATGTTGAAAATTTGGGTTAAAATATGTAAAAATGGTAAAGTTATGCACATCTGTTGAAATTTTGATATGGTTGCTTGTAACTTTGGTAATTTTAAATATTTTGACCCTAAATTTTCAAAATAGTAATTTTTTTATACCAGCTCTAAGTTAGCACCTATAAGGCCCTAAACAGACTGGGCCCTGGCTAGCTGTTAGAGCTCCTGACAATGGTGACCTCAGCTCACTCCCTCCGCACCTCTTTGAGGGGCCTCCTGGATGTTCCCAGGGTTCAGCTCAAGACTTCTGGAGATCATGCTTTTAGCATTTCTGGGCTGTCCCTTCAGAACGCACTTCCACTTGCAGTCCAGTAGGCCCCCTCGGTAGAGGTGTTTAAGTGGAGGTTGAAGGCACACCTCTTTGGCTTGGCTTTTAATGAATTTTAAATTCTAACATATTGCTCATTCCCTGTTTATGGTATTTTATTAGTTTTAAATTGTTTCACATTTTAGTTCTTTTAAACTGCATTAATGAAATTTTAGATTGATGTATTGTATGATTATTTTATTTCTGTGAGGCACCCAGAGCCTCTGAGAATGAGTGCCATACAAGTAAAATGTGCCTTGCCTTGCCTTGTGAATGTAAACAGCTGTCAGTTTTGAAATCCTGGCCAAACTATATTTTCACACCTGTGGCATGGAATGATTTTACAGTAGTGCAGAATGATGTTTCAATGTGGATTTGAAAATTTTCAGTAACGGGTTCATGAGGTGGGGTAATAAAAAGGCTATGGTGATAATTTGGTTGCTGTTTTGCTACAAATGCAACCTATGGAGGGTGTGAGCACAGTGCCCAGAGGGCACTGCGATCCTATAGACAAATAAGGTTTTGATTATACTACCTCAAAAAGTAAGGAAATTCATTTAAAAAAAACAAAACTTTGTTAATGCACCAGTTAGGGTTAAATTGACAAAAGTAAGGAAATGTGGCATTAAGTTTTCCAATCCTAACACCCCATCCCCACCCTTCAGGCAGCAACAGGAGAAACCATTATGGTTTGCCCTTTCCTGCATCTTCACAAATCAGGTGTGGGGTTGGCCTTGGTGTTGTCAACCCTAACCCACATCCCATTTTCATGTACTCTTCACATCTCAGCTTCTTTAATGATGGAATGGTATGAGCATTACGTTGACAATCTGAAGGGCCACCCCACACCTGATTTGTGAAGACACAGGAGCGGGTAAACCATAATGGCTTCTCGTGTTGCTGCCCGCAGGATGGGGATTGGGTGTTAGGGTTGGAAACCCTAATGCCACATTTTCTTACTTTTGTTGGTTTAACTCTAACTGGTGCATTAACAAAGTATTTTGCAATGAATATATCTAGCTATATATTATAGGGACAGGGTTATGCCCCAATAGTTATGGATGGCACAGCACTTCACTGTTAAATCTCAATTTTTCCACTTTAATAACTTTGGCATTTTCAATGATAATTGCCCCAAAATTTATATGTGCTATCATTTTGTCAATGTCGCAAGATGTGGAAAGTTTCATGACAGCAGCTTTTACGGTTTTTGAGTTATAAAGTGGTCAAAAAAACAAAAATGGATGTTTTTTTCCCATAGGATAACACTAGATTTTTTGTCCTCATCTACAGCACACACAGAATGACATTTTTTTCTGCAATGTTTAGGGATTATGGGGTGTGTGCCAAGGGTGTGCCTTTGGATGGTTTGGTGAAAAAATATATTACAATGTTTGAATTAATAACGATTTTTGTGATAGATGCAAGACTTGTTGTTTGAACGGTAAATAACATTTACTGTTCAAACTGTACTGTTCGAACGGTAAATGGCCATTTACTATTTGAACTTTACTGTTAGAACAGTAAATGGTATTTACTGTTCAGTCCAGATCCCACCTCCTTGTTTCCAGTTAGCGAGGCGGAAAAAGTTAAATATTTAAAAAAACACTGGCCCTAGGTAAACACCAACTGTAGTGTTTACCTAATCAGGACCCGAGGAACACAATTCAGGCATTGGTTTTTTCTGTATCATGTCCATAAATATGGAGGGTTTGGGGCTGGTAGTGGCGGCAGTCTCCAAAACCACCCACTGTTGCACGCAACAGTATGGGGGGTTGATTTGCAGCAGTAATCCCTAAAATAGCCCCTGCCCAGTTTTGGGGCAAACGCACCCCAGAATCCAATTCCTCGGCCCCCATTTAGGTAAACACCTCTTGGTGTTTACCCAATGAAAGCCTGTTTTTCCCTTTTTACTGCTTCTAAGGGGAAAAGGGTAGAGGAATATTAATAGTAAACATTTAAAGGGAGAAAAAAGCTCAGCACTCAAATTCTGTATTCGAAAAGTGCACAAGTACAGTGTACTTATTCTGGCCGGTTGCCAAGTGAGAAGTGAGAACCTTAGCCCTGGGCTCCCCAGTGTCCCTAGCATGTTATTTCCCCTTCCCCACAGTGTGGGACACTGGGTATCCCACTCCCAGTGTCCTGAATTAAGTCCCTCTTGGTTAAATAATTTCCCTCTTTTCCTTCCCTTACACTTTGTCGACAGCAGGATGCCCATCCCCATGTCAGCACTAGCCTCCCCCCATCAGTGTGGAAACTGAGGAGCCCACTCCCAGTATCGCCAGTTATGTCCTGCCCCCCAACAGTATTGTCAGACACTGGGGAGCCCACCCCCAGTATCCCACTGTTTGTAGTACAGTACCTGTTAAAAAATAAAACAGTTCCCCATCTTTTTTCCCCCTGTAAAAATAGAAAAAGGTCTCTCATCATCTCCCCGTCCCCCAACCCATCCCAACCCTCCCACTGAGCACTCACCACCCCACACCCCCTTTGCCCTATACTTACCACTGGAGGTTGTTGGGTGTCATCTTCTGTGGACCGGGACATGTCTGCACTTTTTAAAGCCAAACTGCAAACTGAAGAATCAAGGTAAGTGCTGAATAATGGCTGTCAATAGTGTTTTGAACTTATGTTGATATCGCTGCCATTTTTTGTAATTTGTACACCAAATTTTCAACACCTCATGAACACTGTCACTGAAATTTCATTAATCAGGCCCTGAAGGTGATTTCACGGTCACTGAGTGAAATCACCTTTTGGGACTGAATAACAAAATGACAGTGCCAGTGTTCTTGAGGTGGGGTCCCAAAAGGCTCATGTTGAAAATTTGGTGAAGAAATTCATAAAAATGGCTGAGTTACATGTGGTTGTTGGCATTTTTCTATGCACATGCATAACTTTGGTAGATTTTAATATTTTGACTCCAAATTTTAAACATAGTCACGTTTTCACACCTCCTCATGAACAGTAGAGCTGTCATTTTTCACATCCGGCCCGAAACATGTTTTCACATTTGTGGCATGAAATGGTGTTTTGGCATGAATGTCGACATTTCCACCTATGGGATTAATGAGGTGGGGTCAAAATAAGAGTGTGTTCAAAATTTGGTGCCAAAATATGAAACAGTGCCAAAGTTATGACATTTCATTACAATTTTGCTACACCCGCTCATAACTTCAAAAATGTAAACTATTTTTACCTCAGATTTTCAACAGAGCCTTCTTATTACCCCACCTCATGTATGCCAAACCTGTCATATTTTAAATACTGCCCAAAATGTATTTTCGCACTTGTGGTGCAGAATGGTGTCACAGTTGCACAGAATTATGTTTTGTCAGGGATTTAAACATTTTCTTTAATGGGTACATGATGTGGGGTAATAAGAAGGCTATGCTGACAATTTGGTCACTGTCATCCTATAAATGTAAATGCAGGGCCTAGAGGGCCATTATGCACTTCCACAGCTACATATATACATGCATCTACAGAGGGATGGGAGCCCAGGGTCTGAGTGACCCTGCGCTCCTGCAGTAAAATAATGATACTATTGTATTATCTCAAAAAGTAAGGAAATAAATTGCAAAACACTGTGTTAATGCTCTAGTTAGGGTCAAAGCCACAAAACTAGGGAAATGTGGCATTAGGGTTTTCTTTTTTTTATAGATACTTTATCCTCCTCCTCTGCCCCCAGCTGCCCCCTTCTGATTGACCCCCCCAGCCCTGTCACCCCGGTATCACTGGGACTTACCCCTGCCCGGTCACTGGGTGTGAAGCCTGCAGGAGGCTGGTCATCATCCATAGCAGGAGGTGTTTTTCCTCTATTTTCTCCCTTCCCCATTGCTGGGGCACACACACAGGATGTGCACATGTAGAGGCATGTGCGGGTCCGCAGAAGTCCCACAGCATCCTATCTTTATCTGGCCCCTCTGACCCACACTATCCTTCAGCCTCCACCTAGTGATAGTCATTCAGTGTGCATGCGGTCCTCCCTCCCTCCCCTCCCTCCCTCTCCAGGAGAGGAGAGCTGTCCTCTGGACACTCGACCTTTCCTCCCTGCTGACCCCAGGTGGCCCGTGCTCGTTCCCGAACACAGGTTGCGGTGTGGCATAAGGTGTGGTGTCCAGCACCTCAACCCTCAGTGCCACTGGCCAGCACAAGCATTAGGGTTTTCAAAGCTAATACCCCACACCCACCCTGCACATACCAATAGGCGTCGGGGGGTGTCCTTGGGTTGCTGACCCTAATGCTCACCCCATTCTCCTATACTGTACACATCTCAGATTATTTGCTGATGGAATGGGGTGAGTGTTAGGGCTGATGACCTCAAGGCACCCCCCAACACCTGTTGGTGTGTGCAGGATGGTTGTTGGATATTAGCTTTGAAAACCCTATGCCACATTTCCCTACTTTTGTGGCTTTGACACTAACTAGAGCATTAATACAGTTTTTTGTAACATATATATATATATATATATATACTTTGCAAAAACTTCCTTAATGCATCAGTTAGGGTTGTTACTACAGTGACAAAAGCAGGGAAATTCGACATTAGGGTTTTCAACCCTAACTCCAACTCTCCCCCAGCACCACTGCCACACATAGACACACAGAGACACACACACACACACACACAAAAAAAAAAAGCAATGTGAAAGCAGTTTTCTGATCATGACACTACAGTATATTGCCGTGGCAATATGCGCGATGATAAAAAATATGACCTCGACACTACATTTTACGTTCGCAGTCATATTCACAATATAAAGATAGTAGTGTTGCGGTTATATTTAAAATGATCATGGTAACACTGTCGAACCATATTTCCTTAAATGCTATTTTGTTCGTCAGTGTCTGTCTAACCATATATATATATATATATATATATATATATATATATATATATTCTTTGCCAAAATAATTCTTTAATGCAACGGTTAGTGTGGATGGCTGTTGTGGTATGCTTAAGAAGTTGTATGTTATTATTACTGCATTATGGTGTGTATTGTGATTGCTTGTGTTCCCTTATACTGCCTCCCAGTTGTGTGTGTGTGTGTGTCTGTGTGTCTGTAGTGCTGGGGGGGAGTCAGAGTTAAGGTTGAAAACCCTAACGTCAAATTTCCCTGCTTTTGTCACTGTACTAACAATGCTAACTGATGCATTAATGACATTTTTGCACAGAATTTCCCTTCTTTTTTAAGTGTAATGTAAGTAGTAATAGAAATGGGTGGCTTGATGGGAGCGCCCACCAAGCCACGCAAGTGTGGCAAATAGTATGTGTTGTGGGAGCATGGGCCCTCTGGGCCCTATTCTCCCACTTACAGTTAAGCATAGTTCCATATAGCACTCATATAAAACAAGGAGGCCTAGTTACAGTAATTTGCCCATATCTCGTGAAGTGCACGTGCCGCTAAGTGAAGTTAAGTGTCTTTGTAATTAAGCTATTTGATTAGTGTTCAGACATGAGCAAGATGAATCTGGCATTACTTTTTGCATCCACTGTTCCTTTCTGATTGTTTTCACGATTTGCCTGTTTCTGATGATGACACTACAGTACATTGGCGCGGCAATATGCGCAATCATAAAAAATATTACCGCTACACTATTTTTAATGTTTCCGGTCGTATTCACATTATAATAAGAGTAGTGTCATGGTTATGTTTAAAATGATCATGGTTACACTGCCGAACCACAATTTTCTTACATGCTGTTTTGTTTGTCAGTATCTACATATATAGGTAAGTAGTAATAGAAATAGGCAGCTTGGTGGGAAGGGTCCCGCGCTCCCACCAAACCTGGCATAAATGGCAAATAATATGTGTGTTTGTGGGGTGCAGGCCCTCCAGACGCCAGCTCTCTACAGTTAAGCATAGTTCCATATAGCACTCAGATAAAGCAAGGAGGCCTAGTTACAGTAATTTGCCCATATCTTGTGAAGCGCATGCGCTGGAAAGCAAAATTAAGTGTTGTAATGGTAAAGATCAGTATTTGTTGCACCAACGCAGCAACCAAACACTTGTCAGTCATCATCACCTACAAAAACCTAAACACACACCCCAGAAGCTGTAGGTGTCTCCATGGTACATTGTGGATGAACAGGGGATGAGCGTCGAGGTATGTGTTGGACTTGTTGGCCTAACTCTCACCCCATTCCATGTGTAAAGAAGCTGAGGTGGTGCAGTATAGGAGAATGGGGTGAGACTCAGGCATGGTACCCCAACACACACCCCAAAGCAGATGACACCAAGATCTGCAATAAAGTAGATGATCCAGATGGGGTGGGCAAAATGAGGAGAGCTCTGAATAAACTAGAAAAATGGTTGAAAGAGTGGCAACTGAGGTTTAACACAAAGAAGTGCAAGATCATGCACATAGGGAAGAGAAACCCTGAAGCCACCTATAGGCTGGTAGGGAAGTTGCTGGCAGTCACAAGGGAAAAAAGAGACTTGGGCATCATCATCACCGATGACCTGAAATCGTCCAAGCAGACCACTAAAGCAGTAGGTAAGGCTAGGGGGATGTTGGGGTGTATTAGTAGGGGTAACACAAGTCAGAAGAGGGAGGTAAAAATCCCTGTTTACAAGGCACTGGTTAGGCCCCATCTGGAGTACTGTGTGCAGTACTGGAGGCCACTTCTTCACAAGGACATTAACCAGATTGAGGCAGTCCAGAGAGGGGCAACCAAAATGGTGCAGAGACTGCATCAGAAAACATATGAGGACAGATTAACGGAGCTCAATTTGTATACCCTAGAGCAAAGGAGGGAGAGAGGTGATATGATCGAAACATTCAAACACCTTAAGGGCATTAACAAGGTGAAAGAGTCTACCATGTTTCAATATAAGAAAAATAGCAGGACAAGAGGATACAGCATGAGATTAGAGGGAGGCCAATTAAGTGGTAATGTGAGGAAGTTCTTTTTCATAGAAAGGGAGGTGGATGCATGGAATGGCCTACCTCAGGAAGTGGTGGATATGAATATAGTGCAGGGCTTCAAACAGGCATGAGATAGGCATAAGAGAACAATACAGATGAGTATGACTAGATAGGCCATTGACAGAGCAAAGGCCGATGGCACATTCATAAGGTAGAAAAAGAAATGGGCAGACTGGATGAGCCTTGCGGTCATTATCTATCATCAACTTCTATGTTTCTATGATGCCTGTTGGTGGGGGTGGGGTAGGGTGGGGTGGTAGTGGTGGTAAGCCTAATATGAAATTTCCTCTCTTTTGACACTGTGGAACAACCCTAACTGATGCATTAACAAAGTTTTTGCAAAGAATTTCCCTTTTTTTTTAAAGTATAATGTAAATAATAATAGAAATGGGTGGCTTGGTGAGAAGGGCCCCACGCTCCCACCAAGCCGCGCAAGTGTGGCAACTAGTATGTGTGTTGGTGGGTGTACGGTTCCTCTGACCCCTGCGTTCCCACTGACAGATAAGTATGGTTCCATATAACAGTTATATAAAGCAAGGAGACATAGTTACAGTAATTTGCCCATATCTCGTGAAGCGCACGCTCCACAAGGTGAAGTTAAGTGTCGTAATAGTAAAAGTCAATACCTGTCACAGCAATCCAGCAACCAAACACATGTCAGTCATCATTTTCCTATTACAGGCACCAAAAAGTACTGTGAGTGTCAACTGTGAAGGCATAGCAATCATCGTCGCACACGAAAATGTACACGTGATATAGTAATTCGCAAATATCTCAGGAACCGTACATCGTAGGAGAAAAATTCAAATTTCAGCAGTTTCATGGCTTTCTAACCTAGTTCTATGCTCAACTTCCCCAGCGGGGGTTAAGAATTTGGGGCGAAAAGTCTGTATCTCAAACCGTTTTCGAGATACGGGCCCCGAAAGGCATCACCGGCGCTACAATGTTATCCTATGGGAAAATTTCTGAACTTTGCAATGCTGTAACTATGGCCCTGTTAAATGTTTTCAGACCAAAACACAAAAAGGCACACCTGTGGGAGTAGGCCTTTCCACTATGAAACATTCAGGCCAATAGCACAATCCACATTGCCACAACGAGGGGACAAAATAAAACCTGTGCCGCAGTGTTATCCTATGGGGAAAATTCCAAACTTCACAATGCTGTAACTATGGCCATGTTCAATGGTTCTGTACCAAACCACCAAAAGGCACACCTGTAGGGGTAGAGGTTTGCACCCTAACAATTTCAGGTCAATACCACAACGCATGTAGCCACAATGAAGTGACAAAGAAAACAATTCCCACAATGGTATCCTATGGGAAAATGTGTAACTTCAGAATGCTATAACTAGGGACGTGATGAATGTTTTCGAAGCAAACCACTGAAAGGCACATCTGTGGCAGTAGGGCTTGCCACCCTGAAAATTTCAAGCCAATATCACAATCCAGCTGGCCACAAGCAAGTGACAAATAAAACAGCATTTCAGAAAATGTGGCTCTGCAGTGTTACCATGGTCATTTAAGTAATGATCGTGACACTCCTGTCTTTATAATGGGAATACAACCATGAACGTAAAATATACTGTTGCACTTGTATTTTTTATGGTCGTGCATATTGCCACGGCACTTTGAGATAGTGTCGCGATCAAAACTGGCAAATTGGTGGGAAAAAATCTTAAAACCACATTTCCAGACCAGCTGGTGAAAAATTAATGCCAGATTCCTGTTCCTTATGCCCCAAAATGGTAATCCCCAATGGTTGGTGTGTTGAAAAGTGCAGTATTTTTTGAGTTATATTGTTTTTTCTCTCTCTTGCTAACTGAAAACAAGATGGTGGCAGCACGACACTATTTTTGGCAAGCTCAATACTAAAAAATATTATCGCGACAATTTTCAAGCTGCACAAATAAATTTTCCCATAGATATAATGGGGCACTACAAATGTTATAACTTTTGAACGGAACAAGATTTTTACACACAATCTTCATAAGGCACATCTGTGACCCACGACCCATGTAGCCCACCCAATTTGAACCCACTCAGATGCAGTCTTCCGTATAAAGTGGACATCTAAAGAAAACGGAATGTTGGAGATTTTTGCACATTGTTCAGTGTGCTATGATTCAGCAACCGTACATCCGATGGACATGAAAATTTGCAGATCCGGAGACCTACCAAACATCTTCCTCCATGCCAATATTTAGGCAAATCGGACAAACAGAAAGTTATTAAAGTACAAAACTTGAGATTTAGCATAGAAATGGCTACACAACCCTAAATATAGTGGCAAGGTATGTGTATATATATATATTATATATATATATATATATATATATATATATATATACCCTCATGGAGTACACTCTACTTCTTAGCTGGCTGAGTATCGTTTTCATGATTGTTGGATTAACTGTGGAGGGATTGTGTCATGTACTTTATTTAATTATAGTTTTATGTATTCCTTCCTTCCTTTTCATTTATTTTTTTATTCAAATTTGTATTAAGGAAAGCATTAGGACATTACATTTAATTCATGAACGTTTCAATATACTGTTTCAGATGAATATCTTTATCAAAATACATTCATTAATACATGCACTGTAACACTTAGACTTTGAGTTCAAACTGCATTTAACTGAGAGAATGCTGTTGTCATTTTATTAATTTAATCTCATCCCATTTTCTTTTACAGAGAGGACACCCCCACAGCTTCCCACTTTCAGACTGAGTTCCAAGAGCTGAGAAGTGTTCCCCACACACCCATCATATCCATCTCCATATTGCTCTAGATCTCATTTTCCCTTAAGGGACAAAATCTGCATCCTCCCTTGCTATATATAAGATCCATTTTTGCCATCTAGACTGCAATTGCTCATCCAGATCTTGTAATTCTGTTGTTTATAAATTCCATGTTCTATATTACACCACTCCAATATTGTTGGAATTTTGGGAGTCACCCAGAGTCTTGTGATCGCCTTCTTTGCAGCTAATAAATATATAAAAAGCATATAATTGAGTCTAGCATGGTTTCTTCTACCAGGAATAGATAAGGTCAATTCAGCAGCTGGCTCCACTGGGGCTCCCATTGGGTCTTCTAACTCCCCCAAGATTGCCTCCCAGTATGGGTCAATGATGGTGCATGACCAAAACATATGTCCATGGTCTGCTGGATGAAACATGCAGCCTCTCCAACAATTCCCATATGTCTGTGGAATATATTTAATTAGAACCACAGGGGTTTGAAAGAAGTGAGCCCAACACTTCCAAGCATATTCCCTCCAATTATTAGAGGTTGTAATTTTAACTGATGGTAATGCATATTTTAGCCACAACTCAAATGTAACTTCTATATTGAGGTCCTTATTGCAGTTTGTCATTATTGAATAAGTAGCATCTCCCATATATTCTTAAAGTGCCTTGTATACGTTACCTATCAAGTGACCTCACAATTGATTGCTTTGTGCATCTAAGATTAATTTTAATAAATGTGGAAGAAACATAGAAACATAGAATTTGACGGCAGATAAGGACCGCTTGGCCCACCCAGTCTGTCCATTTCCCTACCTAATGGATAAGCTGCAGATCCTAGTTAACCAGCAGCCTACTTCTTCCTACCCCCAACCCCTAGAATTGCCTTATGACTGTCTCATACATGCTTGAATTCCACCACTGTTTTTGACTCACAACCTTCCTCCGAAGGCCATTCCATGCATCCACAACCCTCTGTGAAAAATACTTCCTTAAATTATCTCTGAGCTGCCCTCTATCTTCAAATTGTGCCCCTTGTTCTTGCACACTTTTTTTTTTTTTGAAAGATGCTACCTTCTTGGACTTTGTTGATTCTCTTGAGGTACTTGAAAGTTTCTATCATGTCCCCCCCCCTCCTTTTCTCGAGGCTATACATATTAAGCTCCTTAAGTCTCTCTTCATATGTCTTACGGTGAAGACCCTGCACCATTTTAGTTGTCCTCCTCTGGACAGCTTCCATCCTGTCTATGTCTTTGCGGAGACTGGGTCTCCAGAACTGCACACAGTACTCCAGATGGGGTCTCACCAGCTGTCTGTACAGAGGGATAATAACTTCCTGTTTTCTACTGGTGATGCCTCTCCGTATGCATCCCAGTATCCCCCCAGCCCTCCTTGCTGCCCTCTCACATTGCTTGCCCACCTTTAGGTCATCTGATATGACTACCCCCATGTCCGTTTCCATTTTTGTTGTTGTTAGTATCTCACTCCCCATTGTGTACTCTTCCCCTGGGTTTTTGTTTCCCAGGTGCATTACCTTGCACTTCTTAGCATTGAATCTAAGCTGCCATACAGTTGACCATTCCTCTAACCTTGCCAAGTCCCTTCTCATTCTTTCCACCCCACCTTGTGCATCAATTCTGTTGCAGATCTTTGTGTCATCTGCAAAGAGACATACTTTTCCTTCCAGTCCCTCTGCAATGTCACTTATAAAGACATTGAAGAGGACCGGTCCTAATACTGAACCCTGCGGTACCCCACTAGTAACTCCCCTTTCTTCAGAGTGGACTCCATTTACTATTAATCTCTGTGTCCTATTCTCCAGCAAATTCTTTACCCAGGCTGTCATCTTGGGACCCACTTCCAGGCTGGCTAACTTGTATATTAACCTTTTGTGTGGGACTGTGTCAAATGCCTTGCTAAAGTCTAGGTAGGCTATGTCCACAGACCCTCCCTGAACTACTACTTTGGTCACACAGTCAAAGAAATCTATCATATTCGTCTGGCATGACCTTCCCGTTGTGAATCCATGCTGCCTTGGGTCCTGTGCCCCTCTGGCCTCTAGATACTCGACAATTCTTTCCTTCAGAAGTGATTCCATCATTTTCCCTATCACTGAGGTTAAACTAACAGGTCTGTAGTTTCCTGCTTCTGCCTTGCTCCCACTTTTGTGAAGGGAATCACATCTGCCCTCCTCCAGTCCTCGGGTACCACCCCATCCTCCCATGATTTGTTAAAGAGGGTAGTCAGTGGTGTCACTAGTTCTACCCTTAGTTCTTTTAGAATTCTGGGATGAATCCCATCAGGCCCCATTGCTTTGTCCACCTTCAGTTTTAAGAGTTCTTTCAGAACCCTTTCTTCTGTAAATGGGCTGGTATCAACTTCTTTATCCAGAGTGTTTCTATTGTTTTTTTTAGGTAAAGGGTCAGGGAACCTGGTATACCGTTTCTGTTTATGCAGAATGTAGGATCAGACCTGCAGAAACCGATAGTGTTCTCTGCCGGTGAGTTCATAGTCATTCTGTAGTCACTCAAATGGGACTACTCCATATATATATATATATATATATATATATATATATATATGATATATGTATATATATATATATATATATATACACACACATATATATATATATATATATATATATATATATATATATATATATACATATATAGGGATACATAATGGGCAGGAGTGGAATATGGAAAATATTATTCCTGCAGAGTGAGCTCTGGATATTTCACATGTGCCAAAGGCACGAGTGAAATTTCCAGTGCTCACGATGCAGGAGTGAGAATATTTTACATATTCCATGATCTGCACATCATGTATGCTTTTTATATCATGGGGGTGAGACCACAGTCAGTGAGAGAGAGATGTTGTGGTGTTGTGAGTGTCATTCAAGTTGTACTCATGCTGGTGCTGTGTTATGGTAGTGTGTGAGTTTGTATGAATGGGTGGTAAAGGGTCCTGTTGTTGGTTGATATGTGTGTGTGTGTGTGTGTGTATGTTGGTTGGGTGTGGTGTGTTCTGGTTATGTATTGGCTACGTGGGGGGGACATTCTTACGTTTGGTGCTGGGAGAGATACTGATGATTTCTGTTTGCAGATATGCGTCTTTATTTTTGGATGTGAATATAGCATTGATTTACATGTTTTAGGGTGTATGTTTATGATGTGTGGTGCAGATTTTACATTTGTTGTGGTGCTCGTTGCGTTATTTTTACAGAAGCGTTTGTTACAGCAGTGTCGCTATTGCGAGATAGTTCCTGTTTATGTTTTTAGTTGTGGAACAAGTATTGTAAAGAAGCTGGTAAATAATGACTTTAAAGGATTAAAAGTTATTATAATGCGATATGTTTGGTTGTACGTTTGGAGCTATAAATCAGAAGATTGTTCACAGCCATCGTGTGCTTTAATCTGAATCGGAATCCGGTGGCTTTTGAAATGCAGCATGAGAGATCTGTAGCTTGCTACAGTAAAAAGCACTGCTGCAGGTGACTGTGATTAAGTACGTTAATAGTGTCTGTTAGATTATAGGGAGTGTTTAAGAAGTAGGCAAATTAGAGGGCTGTTTGTCAGTGCTTTCACATGCAGGTTGGTGATGTCAGCAGAGTAGGTATAAACAGTATTTATTTTAACTCTGCTGATGTCAGGAGGCTTTATTCCACTGCAGTGAAAATAACATCATTTATCTCACTTGAATTGGTCTCACCCCCATGGTATAAATATATATAGTCAAAGCTGTCACCAGCATTTAAAGGAAGTCTTCTTCGACAGCCAGCATTCTGCAGAAATAGTATACATGTGCTAGTTTTGTATGGTATCTTAACTGATATCAAATTTTAATGTGTAAGTTGTTAATTTGCTTTAGTGTTGCATTGGAGGCATTAAGGAGGGAGAAGCAAATAATATAGACTCTGTGTCATATAAATTGTTAAGCTCAAATTCAATTGACTTCCATGGAGCTGAGTACTGTGGGTTCAACCATCTTAAAACCAGTATTGGGTAAGTTACTTTTTCTATTACTTTCTATTATGTTTGGAAACTTGTTCCAGGAAGCTCTGTGCAGTCATTAGCAAGGATGGAGAAGTACTAGAAAAAGAAAACACCTTACAATTATAGTTACTTATTTCTTTTTATACAAAAATAATAAATAACTATAACAGATTACATTTTTTGAAAGTAATAAGTTAGTTACTAGTTGCTTTCAAATAAATGTAATCAGTTACAGTTACATATTTCTTTTGTATAAAAAGACATGAGTAATTGTAACTGTAAGGTGTATTACTTTTGCAGTACTTCTCCATCCTTGCTAGTGACTGCACAGAGCTTTCTGGAAAAAGTTTCCAAAAGTAATAGAAAGTAATAGAAAAAGTAACTTACCCAACACTGCTTAAAACTATCTGAACTAAAACCGTCTTCTGCATACAGCTCTGGATTAGGCAATTGCCCCCCACCCCCACCCGTGATGAAGGTAACCGTAGTTCTGATTGTGTTTTTCTCCCTTCCATATGAAGGCTGAAATCATTTTGGACCATGATATAAAAAATATCTTGGGGGGTATACTGGAATTGTTTAAATAAATAGAGCAAGCATGGTAATATGTTCATTCGCACCATTTCAACACGCTGAAAAAAGAAAAATGGTCAGTCTTCCCTATTTACTTAGGTCATGTTGAATTCTTGTTGTTAATGTCTCATAGTTTAATATTTCCACATTTTTAAGATTCCCTGGGGATATAGGTACCCAAGTATTTTAGTCCTGTTCTATGTCAATTTCTTTTAATGATTTGCTTAAGCCTATCAGATGGGGTGTAGTTTAATACTAGTACCTATGTCTTACTAATATTTAATCTAAATCCTTCCACTTTCTTAAATTCTTGCAGGATAGCCTTGGTATTTGGCATTGACTGTTCTGGGTTTAATACTATCAGAAGGACATCATCCGCGTAAAACATCACTTTATACGCGGTTTGTCCAAAAGGGATACCTTCAATATTCAATGTTTTACAAATAGCCAAAGCCAGGGGTTCCATATACATGTATAACAGTGGTGACAGTGGGCACCCCTTTCATATTCCTCTGTTTAAAACTAATGGTGAGGAGAGTGACCCATTCACTCACACATATGCTTTTGGTACTGCATAAACAAGTTTTAGCCAAACCACAAAAATAGTCAGGAAATTATAAGCCATCAGGGCATCCCACAGAAAATCATAGGACACCCTGTTGAATGCCTTTTTGGCATCTAGACTAATCAGAGCAGTTGGGATTTTCTGGTTTGGACATATTCCATTATCAGGGTACGTCTTATGTTACCCATGGTGTGTCTATTCCTTATTAAACCTGCCTGATGAGGGTGAATTAGGGATGGAAAAACGTTTTCGATCCTATGTGCCCAAATTGCCATATATAGCTTATAATCAATGTTCAAGATTGAAATCATATGATATGTTACTGGATCTGTAGGGTCCTCCCCCTGTTTAGGCAGTGTAGTTATTACCAGATATGTCCAAGACGGAGGAGGAACATCTCCCGTGGACACCTCCCTGAATGTTTGAAGCATCTGAGGAAGCAATATATCTTGGAACTTTGTATACCATTCTATGGTATAACCATCTGGACCTGGGTATTTGTGAGTCTTGGCCAATCTGATCTGGTACCTAATTTCTTCTGCACTTATAGGGGCTTCTATCGTCAATTTTTGTTCTTCTGCTTGTTTAGGAATCTGTAACTGGTCCAGAAACAAATTTCTGTCCCCGGAGCTCTGATTAGGTTCTGAAGTATACAAGTTTTGGTAGTATTGTGAGAAGATGTCTCAGATTCCTACATCTTCGTGTGTAAGTTGTTTTTTTCTAGGATCCCTTAATTTTAGTGCCATAGTTAATCGCTTTTTCATCCTAACTTTACACGTCAGCATTATTGTGCCCCTAGGCTCCCCTTGTATTGTATTTGTTTTAAATAAGCCAACGCTTGCTGGACATTGGAATCCATGATCTGCTGTATATCTTTTTGGACCTCTCTAATTCTCTTTTCTACCACTTTATCCCCTTTGGTATATAGTAGGGATGCACGGATATCCGACCAGGTGAACCGATCCAGGTCAGATATCAGGCTTTTTAACAGTATCCGACCCAATCGGATATTGATGTTATGTTTAAATCGGGTCAGGTTTATATTGTCTGCACCAGCGTCACAGATTTATTCTATTCCAGTTTGTCCAACAGCAATAATGCACTTCATAGTTTGCTCGACAGCAGAGGGACAGGTGTTTCATACCATTCTAAACCGAGAAATTGACCATTTTAGATCACAATTGCATTTTCTCATTTAGGATGTAGCAGCTCACATCAAGGTGAGGCATTTCAGTTCAGTATATTGTAGCTTTTTAATGCTTTTGTTCCCAGACAAGACTGAGTCTCACAGAGGTACCTAAAACAGGACGTGTGGGACACGAGTGGTCATTTGTTTCCTAGTTGCCATAGAGGCTCAGTATTAATGGATGCTACGAGGGTCACACACCTCATTATACCACCCTGTCTGTGAAAAAGCTATGGCCCATAGCAGATGGATTGACATATTTTTATGTTGGCTTGCCATGTGCACCAGCCAACATCTTGCGGTAGTAACAGATTTGGAGGTGCAGTCACTGTGGGTGAATGCAGGGTATGCATCAGTAGGTGCCTCCCTCATTCCCCAAAAAGACAGCAGCAGGTGCTGACACCATGCATAGCTAATGTGGCCACCGGATCTAAGAAAAGGTCCGCTGCAATGAGAGTGAAGCTCTCATGCAGTGGGACCACAACACACCTCCCAACATGCAAGCAACATGGCGGCAGTGACTGCTGCCACCTATCACAATGCCGATAGGGGAGCCCACTCCCCGTCAGCATAATGTCCCCCCTCCCATTTTCACTGTGTGCTGAGGGGGTACCCAATCCCCCTTGGCATCATGTACCCCCACAAAATGTCTTTCTTTACAAACGGGGGGCCCAATCCCCATTGGCTTCAGTCCCCATCCCAGTTCAATCTGCCCACTCCCCACTGGCATAATGTCCCTCTCCCGTTTGTTGTGTGCCGAGGGGGGTGCCCAATCCCCCTCGGCTCTTCTGCCCCCACTAGTATTTGCCAACAGGGGTGCCCAATACCGCGTTGGCTACAGCTCCCCAAAAAACAACTCAGGTGGCACGCTGGGAGCCCACCCCAGTGTGCCAAATTACCCTGTTAAAAAAAAAAAGTCTCGCAATGTTTTTTTTTTTTTTTTTAGTTTTACCTGTAAAACAGAAAACGGTCCCTCGTGGTCTCCCTGCCCCCTCCCCCAACCTGCGCCCACCCTCTGGGCACCCTGCCTCCCCACACACCTGCCTCTCCCCATACTTACCTCCGGAGCCTGGCACAATGATCTTCGGTGGACCGGGAACACACCTGCACTCTTCAAAGCCGACCACAAACTAAAGAAATGCCAGTAAGCTGTATAATGGCATAAATAGGGTTTTTTCAACTTTGGTGCATATTTCAGGCATTGTTGGGAATTTTGACACCAAATTTTCAATATGGGGTTATTGGGACCCCTTCTCATGAATTCAGACACTGTCATGATGTTATTCTATCCCAAAAGGTGATTTAGTGGTCACTGCACGGAATCACCTTTTGGGACCGATCAATGAAATGACAGTGCCACTGTTAATGAAGGGTGGCTCTCAAAAAACCTATGTTGCAAATTTGGTGGAAACAATCCAGAAAATGGTTGTCTTACGAGTGTGCTTTGGCGCAGTTTCCACGCACGTCAGACTTTCGTGAATTTGTAATATTTTTACTCCAGATTTTCAAAATTGGCATTTTTCCACACCTCCTTATGAACAGTACAGCTGTTATTTTACATATCCTGGCCAAAATTTGGTGTCACACGTCCAGCGTAAAATAGCGCGGTCACTGTGCGTAATCAGTTTTTGGGACAGTTTGAGGAAATGACGGTGACATTGTTCATGAGCAGAGGTCCTAAAATGCCTATGTTGAAAATTTGGTGACAAAATTCCATAAAATTCCAAGAGTGAGTTTAAAATCTTCAGGCAGCAGAGCATTCTCTCATGCTGCTCCTACTCTTTGGAATTCTCTACCAGGCCGGTTACGGGAGTGCACCTCCGTGGAGATATTTAAGAAAGAACTAAAAACTTATTTATGGAAAATGGCCTTTTTGGAGAGTTAAGTTAGTCTGTAATATGATTGGAATTTTATTGTAATTTATTATGTTTTTATGATGTATTTTATGATGTATCTTTATATGTTTTTATGTTTTGTATTGAAACTTGAATTTATGATATTAACTTGTTCAGCGCTTTGATATATTGAAAGGCGCTATATAAATAAAATTATTATTATTATTATTATTAAAATGACTGTGTTACAAGTGTGTGTTGCACAGTTTCCACGCACCCTTGTAAATTTGCAATATTTTCATGCCAGATTTTCAACACTGGCATTTTTTTCATACCTCCTTAGGAACAGTACAGCTATCATTTTTCACATGCTGCCCTAAATGTGTTTTCGCACCTGTGGCACACAATGGTGTGGTCGCTGTGGGAAATCAAAGTTTGGGACAAATTAACAAAATCACATTGCCACTGTTCATGAGGGGAGATCTCAAAATGCCTATGTTAAAAATGTGGTTAAAAAAATCCCAAAAATAATTGGGTTAAGGACATGTGTTGCACAGTTTCTATGCATGCTCATGACTTCACCAATTTTTCATATTTTCACTCCAGATTTTGTGTTGCCATTTTTTTACATATCCTCATGAACAATACAGTTGTCATTTTCCACATACTGCCCAAATTGTGTTTTCATCCTTGTGTCGCCAAATGGCGTAGCCACTGTGCAAAACCACCTTTCAGCTAACAAACTGATAGTGCCACTCTTCATGAGGTGGGCTCACAAAAAGCACATGTTGAAAATTTGGAGTGAAAATACCAACACAAGCCTACGGTGTTAGAGTTTCCCACTGTAGCACCCCACCCTGTAGAGACTGACAGGCATCAGGGATGTGACTTGAGATCATCGTCTGTAATGCTCACGTCATTCCACCCCCCCACCCTGCAGCCAGTGACAAGCATTGTAGTGTGCTTGGAGTGTTCGGCCACAAAGTTCACCCCATTCTCCTATACTGCACCCACCTCAGCATATTTCCTTATGGAATGGGGTAAGTATAATGCCCAAAGACCCCAAAGCACACCACGACACTTGTCAGTGTCTACAGGGTAGGGTGAGGTAAATTGGTATGAGCGTTATAGCTGATGACCCAAAGGCACACCCCAATGCCTGTCGGTCTCTGCAGGGTGGGGATGGGGTTGGCATCACTTCAGTACTTCACTGCCATTCCTATTAAGTGTCTCTAACTCCTGCACTACCAATGCCAATGCCAGCAAGACAACATTTGGCATTGACAAATGCTTGTTTAATTTGTCCTTGCCAATGCATTGTAAGGATGTGTTTTGTAGTTTTCTGGAACCACCGTTTAAGCTTTTGGCACCAGATTACCCTGTTCCTCCCTTCTTCTGCCAGTACTCAGTTCACAGGTACGTTCAGGGTGAGCTACACCGGAAATCTGACAGCTTTTTCTTTTCTGCCAGTACTCTGCTGCATTATTCAGTTCATTAAGTTAATTAAGCCCCTTCCCCAAACAACATGCAGCCGATATCCTATCCGATGTTGAACCTTTTGCCTTGTAAGGTTCTTGTATTGTACTACCATATCTTTTTTTTTGGGGGGGGGGAGCATAGGTAATAATTTTTCCTCTGGTGACTGTCTTATTTCTATCCCATAATATTGCCTCAGAGACCAGCTGAGAGGCATTTTCTGTTATACTTTGGGGAATTCTATCATTCATTAAAGCCATGAATTGTTTATCATGCAGCAGTGATAAATTTAGATGCCAAAATGAATTTCTCTGCAGTTTACCCAAGTCCAGTTTTAATAACAGTAAGTGATGGTCAGATTATAATCTTGGGTCATAGGACATATCTTTGATCGTTGTAAAATGCTTACAGTGACAAAAAAGATAATCAATACATGAGTTACTCTGGTGACAAGCAGAATAAAATGTGTATGTACGTTGTCTGGGAAAACAAACTCCACCACACATCCACAATTCCCATTTGTTCCAGGTTGTCTCTTACAAATTTCATAGCATGTGTGGATCTATGTTTAGATGGGTTAGATGTGCCCAGCTCTGACAAGAGCAGCATATTGAAATCACCTCCCATTATTAACTGCCCAGCCAGCATATCTATTAATTTGCCTAAAAAAGTTTGTATTACTGGAAGAGAGACACCAGGGGGCAGGCAAACATTGACCAAAGTTACCTCCTGAGTGTAGAGGTGACCCTGTAATATAAAATATTGCCCCTGAGGATCAATATAGGACTTTTGCACTTCTAGTTCGGTAGTGGATGGTATAAGTATGTCTGCTCCCCTTTTCTTACCACTGGGATGGGAGGTTGCATAAATGTCATATCAGCTACCCCACTTCAATTTTAAATGTTCTGCTTCTGACAGGTGTGTCTTCTGAATGAAATACACATCTGCCAGATTCTTTCTTAGATATACTGCATGAACGTTGTTCATTTAATGGGGTTATTCAATCCATTAATGTTCTGTGAGAATGTCTTCATGGGTGTTGTGATCATTTTATTACTGTGAAGACCCCACCCCCTTGGGAGGGTGTGCCCCTTTCCCCATCTTCAAACATTTCAACAAGGACCATCAAGTCTCAACTGCTCCACATTCCACTGGGTCCAGCACATCAAGCCAAGTCTGCAGTCATTACCCCTCCCCTGTTTCTCCCTCCTCCCTCCCCACTGTATCCTCATCCCTTGTGCACCATTCCTTGGGAAAGTCCTCTTTAAAGATTGCATTCCCATATGCTTCAGTTTAATTTTTTTTTGCATTAAAATATTCTAATTCCCTGTAAAGGTGACCTTGATATAGCTTCCTCCGTATCAAGCAATTACTTTTAACTATGTAACAATAAATAGGGGCATAACTCCCCTTATGAACCTTTCCAACATGGAGATTATAAACTTGAAGAAAACAGGTTAACCAATACCTAAAATGTAACTATATACAGGATGACTTCCAGTTTGCAGATGGGAAATATCTCCCACCCAGGTAGCTTAAGTGTAAGGTACCTACTTGTAGGGCCCTCACCTGAGAAGGTGGTAATACCAACTCCAGTCCTGTGTTGGGCCTCCTGTGGGACTATACTGTCCCAAAAAAAGAAAATTAATATTAAGATTCCAAACCTGTAAGTTCTCCATCCTCTGCACTGTTGGGTCTACAATGTAAACCTGTACTACTATTTTTTCTCTTTCGTGGCAGGTGTTTGTTTAATGCTTCTCCTTTGCAAGCCAAGTGGTTGCAGTTTGGTAGTCCATTGTTTAGAACAGTCCACCATATTTGCACTAGAAAAGAAAGGATAAGCAGTATAACATTAATTATAGTGAGAAGAGTTGGTTACCCCACTGGGCTTGGGGAAAGAGTTGTGTTTTGGTGACCTCATATGAGGCGAAGGCTACCCACTTCAGAGGACTCCCCTTATTTGTATATCCAAATTAGCTCCACTTCTTCTTGCTCTGAGTGGTTATTGTTGCAGGATTCAATGATTTATGTATGGCTTTTTCATTCTGGCACCTCAGATTTTCACACATACACACCCACAACGTTATATCTTAGTCAATCACACACCAAGTAAGCTCCATATACCCTTCCCCAACCCAAGCTACTCATAGTGCTTTATAAACTACTCCAGCACTCCTATTCCTTTTTTTTTTTTGCATAATATTTTTTATTAAGCTTACAATGCAAGTAACACTCACAAAAAGCTGATACTCAGGAGTGGGTTCACAATACATGCATACATCAAGATGCAACACCCCTACAAATGAGGGGTCCCAAAAAGTTATCCTTGAGCTTGCCTAAATGCTCACTGCCAGGCTGGTGTTCTGCGTTTTATCAGTTTAAATGTATTGTCAGAGATTGCCTGTATAGCCTCTGTGTACTGTCTCTTTAAAAGCTGCCTGGATTGCAGTCATAATTAATCTGAGAGGGAGCTCTGTTAGAAGATGTACTTGTTTGCTGATCATTTGTTAGAGTAGTATAATCTTGCAGTTTGTTCTAACCTGCCTTATTTGCAGCATAGACAGTTCTGTTAGTTTCCATCATCTTGGTCCTGAACTGTCAAAATGGGATAATCAGTACATTTGGGACTCTAAAATGGAGCCTGCCTACAGGAGCTTGGTGGGGCCAAAACTTGTAGGACTTTTAGTTTGGGGCTTTTGGTGCCTAAATTAACCTGGAGGAGGAGCCCTTCTGACAGACAGATCAGCCAACCGAACCTTTTGGATCTTGGGGAAAGTCCCACACTGCTTGCAGTTTCAGTTAGATCTGAGTTGGGAAGTGAAGAAGTAACAGCTAGAGATAGTTCGAGCAGCAATCCATAGTGGATTCGCGCGGGAGAACTGTGGAAAGGCCAGAGTTTGGCCTGCATGCCTGCCTGCTGTTCTTGAGAGGGAACTTGTGCTTTTTTTAGACTGAATCCGAGTTTGAAGAGCGAATTAAGCCACTGAATTGTGACCAGGCTTTGACCTGAAGAAGACCGAAGATTTGCTAAATGTGATCGGACTGTCAGGACTTCCAGCTATCTCTGAACTCCCAGATTGTGCAGAGACTCTGTAATTGCAACTGGAGAGCCAGTTGCCTGATACAGTGGAATTTTCTTATTACATGTAAATGTGCTGTGTGCTTATAGTGGGTCGTGATTTGGTTCCCCACTGTGTGTCTGAACTGTGTTTTGCTTGCTGGAGGCTGTATCCAGTTCCATGGACTGAATCCATATCCATTTCCATTTGCCTGGGCCCTGCTACACTGGCCCAGCCAGAATACTTGCTACGCAGAGAAAGTCATCAACGAGAGACCGGCCTGGGGATCAGCCCCCTGCTCAACACTTTGAACAGGAATGACGCCTCAGTAATTCGTGTGGGCCCTGCTTCTCCGGGCACTCCAGCTCAACAGCCTGCAGTCTTGGTTCATCCTGCCTGTGTCCAGTATTGGGTATCATGAGTAAACATCAGGGTAGCTCCCTGCAACAACAACTAAATTTAAAAGTGTTGTCATCTGATTGTCTTGTTGCCTTTTCCTTCACGAACTGAACCCTCCGGCTCCAGATTACAAATAGTGTGTGCTGTGCATGTTGCTTTTTTCCATCACAGGGCCCCAACCAGCTGCAACATTCCTGGCTAGCCCACCTTTTTCCTACCTGGGTACCCAGAGTGTGTGACTGTGTAGGGACTCTCAACTGCAAGCATAACTGTCTGATTAATATAGCTTTTAAGCAAATCAACCTGATTACGCCTTTCCCTTGTTCAAGTCCCCTGAATAAATCAGATTTAACTTTGTTTGCATTTAACCTGACTGTGGTTCCAGTTTGTGCCAAAAGTATTGTAGTTTTGCTATTTGCTGTGCTTAACCTTGTTTTACAGGGGTTCCCCAGGGTCAAGCTAGAGGTGGTAAGTGCAAACAGTGTGGGTAATTGCCTGGTGAATAAGGGTCATTGTGAAAGTAATTATTGTATATTGTTCAGGCCACTAGAAGGGAAAGAGGGGGGTTACAGTGTCCTGGAGGGCTGTGCCCAGGTTAGCTTGACCACTAACAACCCTAACCTCTGGGTGGAGGCACCCATTTCATTACCCAGGCCCCTTAACCTGCTACTAGCCAAGCAGGCAGGTGTA
The DNA here is from genome assembly GCA_016271365.2 of Neoceratodus forsteri. NCBI lineage: Eukaryota > Metazoa > Chordata > Ceratodontiformes > Ceratodontidae > Neoceratodus > Neoceratodus forsteri. The sequence continues at coordinate 806,069,953 of CM028132.1, read as the reverse complement.
GTAGCAATTGGGATAGCGCCACCTAGGTGTTACAAAGATATATAAGAGAACATAACCCCAGCTTAACAAGGTCCACCCCTCCATTAAGACTGACCTGTGGGACTTAGCCACAAATGTTCTGAAATTAAGATCCAAAAGCCTACAAGGAAGGCTTCAAGAGGAGAATTAACACCAACCAGCCCCTGCTGGACCTGCCGGCATGTGAGCTAGCCAGCCCAAAGACCCTCTGAGGAGCTTTATAAACTGATAAACTGAACTGGATAATAGCTCCTGTATTACTGAAACGTCTCTTCAAATAAACCTGTAATGATATCCAGTGTCCCCATCAGTATGTAAGGAACAATAAGAAACAGGATACTAAAATTAAATTCTCCAGGAGTATTTCCTTGTGTTCCCCTTAAACATATAATCAAGGTGGGCACTATATATATATATATATATATACAGTGAAGGGCCATCGCTGACTTATAGTCTCAGACTTCACTTCACAGCTAGTCCCAATTATGCACAAACTAAAATACAAAATTATAAAAGTACCATTGGCAGCTGCAAAGGAAAAAAAAGATCAGGATTTATGATTATGTTCATTTTAAAACATTAGAAAACATTGATTACAGCCCTTCAGCACAATATGGTAGTGCACTACTACCCACCAGTCAGTCTACTTAAATGAAAGCACATCAAGTGGGGAGACTAATAGAGAGCCATACTGAAATATTGTATCAAAGAAAGTCCATCAAGAGAATCACTCCCCTTCTGAACCAGTAACCCCCAAGTCCTGGGATACCTCCTGTTTCATAAGTCCCAGCCCTTTCTCAACCTCTGAAGGATCATTAAACATATAGGTCTTGCCCTGCCACACCAGACACAATTGGGCTCTATAGTAGCTGGTGAGAGATTTTGAGCTGCTGAAGACAGTTACACACACCATCAAAGGAACTACAGCATTGGGGGGGTCTCAAAAGATAGATCCGATTAAATTTCGTTCCAGCTTTGAGACTGATGGGTAAGCTTTGCTTTGGTCTCAAGCCCCACCACTCTTGGAGTCAATAGATAAAATTTTCGATCCAGGTCCTGGATCGATCAGACCAGCTGCTGTAGTGTTGAGTGAACTGTCCCCAGAGACACTTCTTCTGGATCGACTGTACCAGCGGCCCCTGCCGCACTGTTCTGTGAGGGGACCATCTCCTTTCTTACATTCATTGTTTTACTCAGATTTCATTCCAGCTTTGAGACTGTTTGATGGGTAAGCTCCACTTTGGTCTCAAGCTCCACCACTCTTGGAGTTAATAGATAACATTTTCGATCCAGGTCCTGGATCGATTAGACCAGCTGCTGTAGTGTTGAGTGAACTGTCCCTAGAGACACTTTTTTTGGATCGATTATACCAGCGGCTCCTGCTGCACTGCTCTGTGAGGGGACCATCTCCTTTCTTACTTTTTGGGTGGAAGAAATCTGGTGGTGCAGCCGTAAAGCCCCTAGTTTTCCCCATAGCGTATCAGTCCAGGGCATCCAAAGTCTCAGGAAGAGCAAGGGCAAGGTAAAAACTCCCAAAATTACTTTTAGCAAGGAAAAAAAAATTAGAAATACACCGAGCTACACAAAGTGGGAAGACAAATACAGAGCCATACTGAAATATGGTATCAAAGAAAGTTCATCAAGAGAATCACTCCCCTTCTGAAACAGTAGCCCCCAAGTCCTGGGATACCTCCTGTTCCATAAGTCCCAGCCCTTTCTCAACCTCTGATGGATCATTAAACATATAGGTCTTGTCCTGCCACACCAGATGCAATCAGGCTGTATATAGTAGCTGGTGAGAGATTTTGAGCTGCCGAAGACAGTTACGCACACTATCAAAGGACCTACAGCATTGGGGGGGGGGTCTCAAAAGATAGATCCGATTAAATATATAGGACTGAGTCCCCATATTTGAAAGTCCTCCATCTTCTTGCCATGGCCAGTATGCAATCACAAACTTCTACTCCTGTACAAGTAACGACCAGAGTCCACGGGCCACTCCACTGTTGCGTCACCCTGCAAGGAGTAAGCCTAAAAGACCATTCCAAAGAGAGAGTGGTGACTCATCTTCACCCAAGCCTAATAAATCAGGTAAGAATGTCTGCATAAAGTCAAGGGATCCTCTCCCTCTGCCAACTCTGGGAGCCCCAATATGCGAATGTTCCGGTCTCTCATTTGATTCTCCAGCATCTCAATAAGGCGGCGGAGTACTGAAGTGTCCCCAGTAAGCTTAGTGGATGCATTCATTGTTTTACTCAGATTTCGTTCCAGCTTTGAGACTGTTTGATGGGTAAGCTCCGCTTTGGTCTCAAGCACCACCACTCTTGGGGTCAATAGATAACATTTTCGATCCAGGTCCTGGATCGATCAGACCAGCTGCTGTAGTGTTGAGTGAACTGTCCCCAGAGACACTTTTTCTGGATCGATTATACCAGCAGCCCCTGCCACACTGTTCTGTGAGGGGACCATCTCCTTTCTTACTTTTTGGGTGGAAGAAATCTGGCGGTGCAGCCATAAAGCCCCTAGTTTTCCCCATAGCATATCAGTCCAGGGCATCCAAAGTCTCAGGAAGAGCAAGAGCAAGGTAAAAACTCCCAAAATTACTTTTAGCAAGGAAAACAAAATTAGAAATACACCGAGCTACAGAAAGTGGCTCTCTTCCACGTGGCTGCTCAGCAGCGCCCTCCCCCCCATTCCGTTTAACATAGAAACATAGAAACATAGAATTTGACGGCAGATAAGGACCGCTTGGCCCATCCAGTCTGCCCATTTCCCTACCTACTGGATAAGCTGCAGATCCTAGTTAACCAGCAGCCTATTTCTTCCTACCCCACCCCCAGAATTGCCTTATGACTATCCCATGCATGCTTGAATTCCACCACTGTTTTTGACTCCACAACCTCCTCCGAAGGCCATTCCATGCATCCACAGCCTCTCTGTGAAAAATACTTCCTTAAATTATTCTGAGCCACCCCTCTATCTTCAAATTGTGCCTCTTGTTCTTGCACACTTTTTTGAAAGATGCTACCCTCTTGGACTTTGTTGATTCCCTTGAGGTACTTGAAAGTTTCTATCATGTCCCCCCTCTCCCTCCTTTCCTCGAGGCTATACATATTAAGCTCCTTAAGTCTCTCTTCATATGTCCTCCGGTGCAGACCCTGCACCATTTTAGTTGCCCTCCTCTGGACAGCTTCCATCCTGTCTATGTCTTTGCGGAGATTGGGTCTCCAGAACTGCACGCAGTACTTTAATTGCTATTAATAGTGTCGTTGCTTTCAGTGGCAATATTTTTGTTATGTGATATTGCAGGTCTTCCCTCCTTGCCCTGAATTAAAAAAAACTCCATATTTTTCTTTAGTTTGCCTTTTAGGTTCCCTTTAAGCTGGAGTTAGGAGAGAATAACCAGGAAAAGAAGAGAGCAGGTACTGCTGGATGCCTTCCAGGACAGCTTCCTGCTGCAAATGGTCAGTGAACCAACCAGGTTAGGAAATACACTTGACCTTGTGCTGGCAAATGGGGATTTTATGAGAGAACTTACAGTGGAGGAACCGCTGTCAGGGAGTGACCACCACTCAGTATGGCTCACATTGGATATGGGCAAGGAAGGAGTGGAATCGGGCACAAGAGTGCTGGACTTCAGGAGGGCAAACTTTGGGAGGATGGGGGAAGTGGTAAAAGGGTACCTGGTCAGAATTCAATCTAGTATGGACACTAACCAGAGGTGGGAGCTCATAAAGCTGGGGATAGTAGAGGCAACCAAAACCTGCTGCAAGACCTAGAGCAAGAAGGCTAGGGCTAAGAAACCGAGCTGATTGAGCAAGGAGGTCATGGAAAAGGTAAGGAGAAAAAGAGCTGCCTTTGGGAAGTACAAGAAAACAGGGAGGGGGGAGGACAGGGAGAAGTACTTGACAGAATCGAAGGAGGTGACAAGGGCAGTACGGGGAGCCAAAGCATCTACGGAACTCAGGCAGGCACAAGGCATTAAGAAGGGGAGAAGAACTTCTTTAGGTACATCAGGGAGAAAAGGAGCTGTAAGGACCACATAGTAAGGATTAGGAAGGAGGGGGGTTGGGTGGAAGCAGGGTCGATAAGGCAGAAGCACTAAATGAGTACTTCTGCTCAGTGTTTACTAAAGAGAAGGGGATGACACCCAAGGGGAGAAATGGCAGAAATGGGGAAGGGTGAAAGATGTGGAAATCATGGAGGGCAGAGTTCGGAGGGTTTGAAGGCACTGAGGGTGGACAAGGCGCCAGGCCCAGATGGCATCCACCCAGGGTACTGAAGGAGTTAGCAGAGGTCCTTGCAGGACCTTTGGCAGACTATTTAATGCCTTACTACATTCGGTGTGTACCTCAGGACTGGAGGATGGCTCATGTGAATAACCCACTCCACAAGAGTGGCCAGGATGAACCGGGAAACTATAGACCAGTGAGCCTCACATCCATCGTGGGTAAGCTAATGGAGACTATCCTGAAGGAGAGGCTGGTGGCCCTCCTAGAAGCCAAAGGACTACAGGACAGCAGACAGCATGGCTTCATACAGGGCAGATCCTTCCAAACCAACTTGGTGGAGTTCTGTGACTGGTTAACTAGGCAACTGGACAGTGGCAATGCAGTGGATGTCCTGTATCTGGACTTCAGTAAGGCATTCGACTCGGTGCCGCATGGAAGGCTGGGAAGTAAGTTAGTAGGCACAGGGGTGGCTGCAAAGCTGGTGAGATGGGTAGGAAACTGGCATCAGGGAAGGCAACAGAGGGTGGTGGTAGGTGGGGAGCTCTCACACCCAAGGATAGTGACGAGCGGTGTTCCACAGGGCTCGGTGTTGGGACCAGGGTTGTTTGGGATATTCATTGCAGACATATCATGAGACATTAAGAGCAATATCAGTCTGTTTGCTGATGATACCAAGGTAGGAGCGGTGGTGGATGACCTAGGGGGATGGCAGGGGTTGCAGGATGATCTGGCAAAACTTGAAACCTGGTCAGACACCTGGCAACTGGGGTTTAATGCCAAAAAGTGCAAGGTGCTGCATTTTGGGATGAAGAACCCAGGAGGAGTTACCAGCCGGGGAGTGCAGCTAGCCCAGACAGAGGAGGAGAAGGATCTGGGGTGCTCATTACAGGGTCAATGAACAACTCGGCACAATGTAGGAAGGCAGCTGCAAAGGCCAACAAAATGATGGTTGTGGCTGTTGGTAAGGTATATCCTCAAGGAGGGAGGGAGGTGATTCTGCCACTGTATAGGTCATTAGTTAGACCGCACCTGGAGTTCTGCATGCAGTACTGGTGCCCATATCTGAAGGGGACATTAAGTTACTGGAGGGGGTGCAGCGCAGGGCGACAAAGATGATCAAGGGGCTGGGGGACTTATCATACGAGAGGAGGTTGAGGGAGTTGAACATGTACTCACTGGAGGAGAGGAGGGACGGGGGGCATGATTGAAACCTTTAAATACATGAAAGGAATAAACAAGACAGGTACAGAGGGGCTGCTCAAAGTAAGGGAGGGGAGGGACACCAGGGGCCATGATATGAGACTGGAGGGAGGAAGATTCAGGAGGGAGTTGAGGAGACACTTTTTTACAGAGAGGGTGGTGGCTGGGTGGAATGCGTTACCTGCTGAAGTGGTATCCAGTAGAACAGTGGACTGCTTCAAAAGGGGATGGGACAGGACAAGGGGGAAGGTTAATAAAGGGGAAGGGTAGAAGGGAGGGGCAGCTGCAGAATAAGGGGTGCTAGCTGCACATTCGAGCAGACTTGATAGACCTCTAGGCCTTTAACTGCTGGCAAATTTCATATGTAAATCAATTACCTCAGGGTCAGACAGTGGTTTTCATCTAAATTTGTCTTTAGTTTGTTAGTAAGTTAGGCATACTATTCCAATCAGTGCCGTTGATTAGATCAGCCTCAGAAAGCAGGGGAATGAAGGATCGCTAAACCCCACAACTTAGGATGTTGCCATGAGCCAGACATGAGGGTCCTCAATGTGCAAAGTAATGCCTTGGGTCCATCAGGACGACCCAAGGCCTCGGTTAGAACTCAATGTTACCCAATATTTCCACTAAGGATATGAGTAGTGGCAAGTACAAAACCGCACCTTTAGTTGCATTTCTAGATAATAACAATAATAATAATATAATTTATTTATAGGGTGCCTTATCTGTAGCCAAGGCGCCTCACAATTTAAAAACAGAGCAAACATCAACAAAATTAACATTAAAATAACAATACACCAAAATAAAAAGAAAAAATCAATTACCGAATGCCTGGTGCCACAGAAAAGTTTTTAGAGATTGCTTAAAGGGACACTGTCAACCTGTTTTTCATCATATTATTTCTAGTTGAAACCCCACGTTTTATGATTGCTTACCCTCTCTAAAATTCATTGATGTTGGTGTTTGTTTTGTCTGTCTCCTTGTTTAGCAGAACTGAAATGCATGGCAATGTATATTTATAAACAACCTTGTTTTGTTTACAATCCTGGTTCTGTTCTTACTGCATACTTCCTGAGCATTAGAAGCACACCCAAACAGTGCAGTCGCTCATAAGAAAGAAGCCTCCTAAACTCCCACTGCATCATGAGGGGCTAGACTGTTTTGTGGGTGTTTCCAAGTCCAGGAAAGATGCATTTGGAGTTACTCAAGGGATGTAAACAAACCTGTTTTGGTGTGATAGCACCAGTATGTTGGGCAGTCTGTTTTTCACTTTTTTAAAGAAAATAAGAGTCAGAATCAAACTACCAGCTACATCAGCATTATTTACTGAATATTGGCAGTCATAAAAAATGTTTTTTAAACTAGGGACACTTTGAGACCTAAGGGGGTTGACAGTGTCCCTTTAAATCCCTCCATAGCTGTGCATTCCCATAGCCGACGGGGTAGAGAATTTCAAAGGGTGGTGGCTGCATACATGAAAGCTTTCATCCCAGATGTTTTTAAGCATACCCTTGGAATCTCTAGCAACCCCTCATCAGCCAAGTGGAGTGATCGTCCAGGGCAGTAAGGGACCAGGAGCTCTTTCAGGTAATCCGGGCCCAGTCCATGTAGGGCTTTAAAACTAAGCAAGCCGACTTTGAAGGTGATCCGCCACTGTACAGGCAGCCAGTGCAGTTCATGCAGCACCGGCGAAATATGACAGGATCAAGCAGATCCCATCAAAAGCCGAGCCGCCACATTCTGCACTAGCTGCAGGCGGCAGATTTCTACCCCAGGCAGCCCTAAGTAAAGGGAGTTGCAATAATCTAAGCACGAGGACACAAAGGCATGGACCAGAGTAGAGAGGTCGCCAGGCGGAACCAGATGCCTAATCCTGGCGGTATTCCTAAAATGGTAAAAGGCAAATTTGATGACAGCCGACACCTGCAAATGCAGGGTCAGCCCTTCATCAAAAATTACCCCCAGGTTACACACCCGTTCAGAGGTCGGGAGTGAAACATCATCGAGAAAAATTTGCGAGGGCGAACCAACCCCCAGCCCCCCCTATCCAGTGCCCAGGGTCCACAACCAGCACCTCAGTCTTTTTGGAGTTCAGCTTCAGCTAGCTGGAATCCATCCACTTCTGGATTTCCTTCAGACAGTTATTAAAGACCGAGACAGCTCCAACCTGGTCGGGTGCAAAAGAAAGGTAGAGCTGGGTATCATCAGCATAGCAGTGAAACCTCAGCCCATACCTTCTTACAATGTCTCTGAGGGGTAGCATGGACACCGCAAACAACATTGGTGAGAGCACAGAGCCCTGAGGCACCCCACATGACAGAGAAGTAGGGTCTGAAGAAAAAACTCCAGACACCTCTGTGTTCTACCCGTGAGGAACGATATAAACCACCTGAGGACTGTACCCGACAATCCACAGATGTGCCTCAGGCAACCCAGCAATACCCCATGGTCCATGGTGTTAAATGCTGAAGAGAGATCCAGAAGAACCAAGATGGAACGGCTCTTCTGATCTCTAGCCATCAGGAGATCATCGAGCACCCGAACCAGCGCTGTCTCGGTACTATGTCTCTTTCAAAAACTGGACTGGAGAGGATCATAGATGTCATGGATGGTGAAATGGTCCTCCAGTTGTGCTGCCACAACTTTCTCAATTACCTTCCCTAAAAAGGGAAGGTTTGAGATGGGTCTGTAGTTTGCATGGCAGTCTAGGTCCGAAGTAGCTTTCTTCAAGAGAGGTGTCACCACCACCTCTTTCAGGGAGCTAGGAAACTCTCCAGATTCCAAGGAGCACCAGACTATCCATGCAAGGACCGGACCGATGACATCAATACAACCCAGAATTAGGGATGTTGGTCCAGGGTCCAAACTACAGCACATAGGGTGCACATCCTGGATAATCCGCATGACATCCATGAACTCCGTTCGGCTGAAGGTACTCCAAGAAAACTGAGGTGTAGTGACCTCGAACTGATCAAAAGCAATGCCCATACAGTGTGCCAGCTGGAGTACCGCTCTGATGTCAGCCACCTAATTAGCAAAGAATCAAGCAAGTTCATCGCACTCTAATTGCGAAAAGGCTTTCTGGAGCTATAGACAGGCTGGGTTGCACAGTCTGTCCACAGTACAGAAAAGCTGAGCTGGTCAATTCTGAGCGGCCGCAATCTCCCCGGACAGGAACTTTGCCTTCTTACAGGTGATTGCAGATTGATAGGCTTGATAATGGTCCATTAATCTAAGGTGGTCGGTATCAAGAGCGGACTTCCACCAGCAACGCTCTAACCTTCATCCTAGTCTCCGCATCTCCCTCAGAGTCCCATCAAACCAAGGGAATCAAGGGCGAAGGGAGAGAGGGTGAACACAGACGGGAGCAATGGAATCCAGAGCCACCGAGACAGCCAAGTTATAGGCCGTCACAAGGGTCTCTGGGTCACTGCTTGCAAACGAAAGGGACGAGAGGTCAAGCAATGCCGATAGGCTATGAGAACTTATATCTCACAAAGGGTGGTACATAACCATCTCCACAGGGGTAGGCCTACGAAGGGGGCTGCTAAAACTGAACCCCACGGTGTAGTGATCAGACCACCCAACTGGTTCCACACCAAGTCAGATGTTTCGAGCCCTAGGAGGAAGACTAAGTCAAGGGAGTGTCCGTGTTTATGAGTAGCAGTGATAACCACCTGTGTGAGGCCCAGAGATGTCATCAACTGGAGGAAGTGCTGACCAAATTGCAAGAGTTTGTCATCGACCCAGGCGTTAAGTCACCCAGAACAATCAGTCTGGGTGACTCGAACACCATGTCGATGATGAAGTCCGCCACTTCCTGAAGGAATCACTTCTCATCACCGGGTAGACAATAAATGAGGGCAATCCGATAACCCACACCTGCTATTACGGCACACTCGAATGACTCTCTAGCTAGTCCACAATTCCCACTGAGTATCACAGCCACTCCCCACCCCCTTCCCCCAGACCCACCATCAACTAACCTGCACCTTCCTGGGAGTGTGTCCATTTCACTTTCTTAGTCCACCAAGTTCTGGTCACTGCAGATTAATTCCAGAACTGCTGCAGCTGGGCAACTATTTGCTCCAATGTTGCGGAAGCTGGTTGCTGCTTCTTCCTGGACAATGAACTCATCCGCCATCTTGGAGGTTTTGGGGAAAGAGTCAAGTGGGAAAAAACAGAATTCCCTGCATCTGGAAGGAGGCCCCTCTTACGAAAATCCACTTCTGCTTCTGTGGCCAACTCATATTGCTGCTGCCCACTTGGAAACTGGACCACCAGTCTTGAAGGGTACGACGTTTTGAACTACAGCTTCTTTGGGCGCAAAATTGGAAACAAAGGTATATATTCCCTTCTGAGTCTCTGAGTTAATGGGGTGAAATCATTATCAAAAAAGATTCTGTGTGATCAGTGAAATACCTTCTTTTTTTTTTGCCAGTCTAGCTGTAGGATTTTATCCTTGGTTGCATAGTTTAAATATCTTATGATTATTGATCTGGGTCGTGCATCGGTTGTTGTTGGCTTAGGGTCCAGGACTCTGTGGGCTCTTTTGATCGCAACAGGAAATGTTGCATCAAGAGCCAGAGCCAATCAAAAGAAGCCATTGAGAAATTCTATTAAATTCACTCCTTTGGTGCCCTCTGGCAATCCATACACTCAAATTCTTCCTGCATGACTCAGTCTCAGTAATTTCCTACTGACTGGAGATCCATAACTGGGAGTCTGCTAGGCTTTGCAGGGCCAATTCCAGCTGGTCAATTTTAAGAGCTTGTTCGGAGAGTTGCTGATCTGCCTCTGCTACCCTCAATTGTAGGCTGACAATATCCGACCCAATTTCTTTAGTCTTTTACTTAATTTTAGAATGCCTGCATCTCTGTTAAAATTGTATCCAATCTGACTTTGCCCATAATTTTTTTTCCCAATTTTGAAGGCTTTCCCACCTTATTTGGCATCTCATAGGGACTGGTATGGAGTCAGTTTTCAATTCAATTTCTGATCCTCCAGAATCTGGCTATAAAACTTCCTGTTCTGATTTCAGTGCTTTAGCCATCTATCACTTTCTCCTCTATTTCACTGGTTTTCTACTATCTTTGTTGTTTCAAAGTTTTTTTTAAAAGGAGATATTTTGATAAAACTCAGGAGAGCTCTTCCTTCAGGCTGCCATAAACTTCCTGATGTCACTGGAAGTTCTTCCTTTTTATTTTTGACATCTCATTTATCTACCCCATATCAGGTCATTACTGTATTGTCTTTCCGGGTTATGTTATCAATTTTGTAACCAAGTTCTATATCCTGGTGTTATGAAATGTCTTATTTGATCTATTCTGAAAGCCAAATAAAAATATTATACCAAAAAAAAAAGGCACTCCATAGAGTCGAGTGGAGCATGTCCCCCACCCCGGTTACAGACATCACACAACATCTGAGAGTGCGGACTGAGTCGGCTAATAGGGGAGTGGAAAGGATTGAGTGACCAGCCCCTCAGGGCAAACTACCATCACTTCCCTTCATTAGCAGCCGTTATAAAACAAACTCTGGTCAGAGCTAATATGGCTGCAAATTGATGGTGCTGATGCAGGTGTAAGAGGTGAGGGGCTGCTTCAGACCCAAGGGAAGCTAAAGATTTCAGTTATGCATGAACAGAAGTCGATGTCCTGGGCCCTTGGGGCTGTGCACTACGGGATGACTCCCTCTGCCTACAGAAGTGCATGGTCTGGCACATTCACTCTTTACATATTTACTCTTCACATATTCAATACACATTCAGTCTTCATACATTCACTCTTTACATATTTACTCTTCACATATTCAATACACATTCAATCTTCATACATTCACTCTTTACATATTTACTCTTCATATATTCAATACACATTCATTCTTCATACATTCACTCTTTACATATTTACTCTTCACATATTCAATACACATTCAATCTTCATACATTCACTCTTTAAACTTGCACTTTTCACACATTCACTTTTTTTACATTTGACCACAAGACCTCCTTAACGTGTTCTGACATCATTTTCTATGTTTCTACTTTACTAAATGGAAAATAGGTACAAAGACTGAGCCTGCCCGCAGTCATGCTGTATATCTGTTAGTATCATTACAGCCTCTTCTCTATGTTGCTTCACATTTTTTTAGTGGTTGGGGTGCAGCAGGCACTTAGCGGCACATATAAACAAGTTTAAGATTTAAATAATCATTGGGTAAAGAAATTCAAATGGTGGCTGTTTTTAGATCCTCATGCAGACAGCTTCTTGTTCTGAGCTGCATGTATTGAGGAAAGATTCTTCAGTTGCTCTTTAAACTTAATTGCAATATATGTTTCCATTGATTTCACAGGTCTGCCCAGATTACCCTATGTCCTGCCACTACTATCAGATAAGTATCGAGTTCCTGTTTTTATCTATTCCTTACTTTTTCTTTAAAGAACTACAGATCGTTTGTAACTCCCTGTTTTAAATTTATTTTACAGGTACACTGACTACATCTTTCATGATCCCCACTCTTGGTTCACACAGCCACAGGTAAGCAATCCCTTTATTTGTGATTACGTTGGACTGTTCATAGAGAGTTGTAACCCAGGTACTGAGGTACAGTAACTCCCTGATAGCTGATTGGAGGAGTTTCCAAGAAGAATGTCAAGATGTACAGTACTTTGCTACTTTACAGAATGCTTGGTGACAGACTGCCAACAGTTTACTTTAATTTCAGTTGGTTTGCATCTTTATTCTTCCTCCTCCTGGGACAATGCTGAAAATAGGCAAACAACTGGAGGAACAGGCACATGGCAATAGTGCGCAAGGGGGCAGATTAAATGGAGGGGAGGTGGGAGGATTGCCGGGCATAGTCCCAAAATTAGACTGTCTCAGACAGACTAGGTGGGCTGAAGAAACAATGGGGGAACTGAACCACACATCAATTACCTCAGAGGTGCTCCAGTTAAACAATAGGAATTCAACCAGGCATAAAAAAGAACTGGGTACACACCAAGGCTGAATATTCAAAAGCTGCTATTCAATTTTTATTTCTCCAAGCACATCATGTCAGGCACCAGTGTTAACTCCCCTACATAGCAACCCATACTCTTGGTGTTCTTCCTCAGGGGGTGAGCCTTTGCAGCTCATCAGTTTCCATGTTTCTACTTTATTAAATGGAAAAAATTGTAATGAGGCACATGTATCCATCATTGGTGGGGGTGGTGAGGCAGGCATGGGTAACCACAGCTTAAGCACCTGTAGGGGGATGTTATTTGGTTCCGGTGCCCAGGGTTCCTGCCAGACCGAGCGGGTAGGTGACTAAGAGGGCTACACTCTCCACCAATCACCTGAGGGCAGTATTGTGCAATGCCAGGTCAATCAGGAACAAGACAAGTTATCTCGGACTTGATTTCCTCAGTCGACCTGACTTGCTTCACCGAGACCTGGTTGGGGATGATGCTGACCCAGTTCTAGCGGCCGCCATATCTCCCTGGTATTTGGCGGCACACTGCCCCCGAGTGCAATGCAGGGGTGGGGGAGTGGCCATCTGCTTTAGATCTGAGCTCAATTTCTCTGTGCATCCAGTGGGAAGACTAAGTTCATTTGAATGTGTGGCCATACGTGGTGGTCCAGGCACAGGCTGTAGGATTCTCCTGATTTACTGCCCCACTGGGGTGGCGGGAGAATTCCTACAGGAGGTGGCCGATTTTGTCATTGGTGAGACGCTGGCATCCCCGATGCTTAGTTTGGGGGGATTTCAATGTCTGGGCCGACAACGAGTCATCCAGGCTGGGTTCCAACCTCCTTCAGATTATGTCTTCTCTGGGCCTGTTGCAGGAAGTTTTCTCTGTGACTCACTAGGGCAGTCTCATGTTGAACTTGGTCTTCTCTCTGGGGCTTGAGGTTACTAACCTCAAGACTGGTCAGGTTGTTTGGTCCGATCATTACACAGTAGAATTTTCGCTCCCCCCCCCCGAGAACCCTCCGCCTGCTGAGACGGTTACCTATCGCCCTTTGAGGGGTTTGACCCCAGAGGGATTGCTGGCGATGATAGATCTGTCTTGTGTGGGTAGTGCATGTGTAGAAGGTTCTGGCACTGCAGTTGCCACTTATAATAGGGTGCTGACAGTGGAGCTCAACTCTCTTGCACCAATCCATGTATGACCCAAATCCTCTCACTTGAGGTCCCCCTGGTTTGATGGGGAGCTCAAGGTGATGAAGATTTTGGGTCAGAGGTTGGAGCGCTGCTAGAGGAGGTCCGACTTGGAGGTGGATAAACTGACCCTGCACACTCACTATTGTGAGTACCAGGGGGCAATCACCCGGAAGAAGGCAGAATTTCTGTTGAGGGAGATTGCTGCCCGGGAGGAATCAACCAATAGTGCTCTTTTGGACTGTGGACAGGCTCCTAACCCCAGCCTGTCTACAGCTGAAGCAGACTTAAAGCACTTTATGTGAAGAGTTTGCTCAATTCTTTTCAGACAGTCCACCATCCGGCAGGGGATTCCGCCAGTGGGCCCTATGGAGGTCAGCAGTGCTCACCTTGGTCATCTGAAGAGCACTCTGCCTAGTTGGGGGGAGTTTAAGCCTGTGGAGGTGCCAGAGGTCATTGGGGTTGCATCCAAGCTGAAGTGCACCTGTTGTGAACTGGATCTAGTGCTGACACATTTCTTGATGGAATGTGTTGATACCATAGGCTCGGTGTTTTCCCTGATTGTCCAGTGTTTTTTATCTGAGGGGATTTTCCCTGATGACTTGAAGAAGGCATTGGTGCATCCCTTCTTGAAAAAAATATCTTTAGACCCTGACATCAAGGCGAATTACCGTCCCATCTCCAATCTCCCATTGTTAGGGAAGATTGTTGAGAAGGTGGTAGCACTTCAGCTGTAGCTCTTGACCTTTGATCTTTATGAGCCTTTCCAGTCTGGATTATGTGTGAGGCATAGTAAAGAATCCACTCTTGTTAGAGTGCATAATGACCTCCTCGGGGCTAGAGATCGAGGAGAGGGGACAATTCTTATTCTCCTAGATCTCTCTTCAGCATTTGACACAGTAGACCATTCTGTGTTGCTTGACCACCTGAAGGATTTTTCGTGGGCTCACCGGCACTGTCATCTGCTGGTTTGAGTCCTATCTCATGAGCAGGAGACAATGGGTAGTGATTGGGAATTTCTCCTCCTCCCCTAGTCTCCTGTCTTGTGGAGGACCTCAGAGTTCAGTCTTACCCCAATGTTGTTTGCCATGTATATGCTGCCCCTGGGTGAGATCATTAGGAAATACAGTCTAGCGTTTCATTGCTATGCCAATGATACCCAGCTGTATCTTTCCTTTGCACCAGGAGCATCCAACATGGTGGCAATACTAAACAAATGCCTTGCGGAGATCAATGATTGGATGACCTCCAGCTGGCTGCGACTGAACCCCGATAAGATGGAGGTACTGGTGGTGGAGTTGAACAGAGGGTGGGATAGGATGGCCTCTGGTGTGGACACTGGTTTGTTTCTGGGATCTGTGCAATTGAAGGCCTCCTCAAGGGTGCATAACCTAGGCATTATCCTTCACAGTGATTTGACACTTGAGGCTCAAGTGTCGGCCACTGTCCAGACCAGCTTTTACCACCTTAGGAATATTGCCAGGATTAAGCCCCTTGTTCCGCCTCGGATCTCCCCACATTGGTACGTGCCTTCATATTGACCAGGCTGGACTACTGTAATGCGCTCTACCTTGGGGTCTCTGGGGATGCCTCCACCGTCTGCAGCTAGTACAGAATGCAGTAGCCAGGTTGTTGGTGGGGTGGTCTAAATTCTGCCACATTACTCCAGTGTTTCGTGAACTGCAATGACTGCTGGTCAGGTGGAGGATCCTCTTTAAGGTGGGGTTGCTCACCTTTAAGCTTCTACACAGTTTGGGCCCTTGTTATCTGTCTGACCTCCTGTCACCCGCTGCATCAACCCACTCCCTCCGTTCCTCCACAAGGGGTCTCCTAGCAATTCCCAGGACGAGGCTGAAAACGTCCGGCAACAGGGCATTTAGTGTCATTGGTCCCATTCTGTGGAATTTGCTTCCATCAGTTATACAGGAGGCCCCTTCAGTGGAGGTTTTTAAGACCTGCTTCAAGGCCCACCTATTTAGTTGAGCATTTGTCGATTCCCCAGACTGAGTTGTATGGGATTCTTTCCTCTCCCACTTACCCTTTTTGGTTTTAGTGATTTTAACATATGAAAGTGACAATTTGTAGATTGCAAAAAATGTTCATGTTTTTAATTAATTTCTATAGCAGATTTGTTACTGTTGTACGGCGCCCAGAGCTTCCGGGATTGAGTGCCTGAGGAAAAAAACTTGCCTTGCCTTGCCTCTCAGGGTGGGGGATGCACAACTGTTTTCTGGGCAGTGGGGGCACAGCTACTGTAGAGTCTCGGAGCAGGGGCCACAGCATTCAAGAAAAGGTAACACTCTCTTAGTGTATGAGAAAAGAATAGTTTGTCGGCAGAAAAGGAACACTTGGCCCACACAGTAAGCCATATGGTCCCTGCCAAGGCTACAGACCCTAACTGGTCTCTGGTGACACTTAGTTCTCTCTGCTTATTTAAATTATTTTATGTCCGCATGTGTCTGAAGTCCCTGTACTGTTTTCACCTCCCTCACTTTAAGTGGCAGTCCATTCCAGATGCCAACCACATTTGGTGAAGTCGTGCTTCCAAACACCACCCCCCCGCCAGCTTCATGGCATACCCTCTGGTTCTGGTGCTCTTCCTCATTTGAAAGAGGCTCATGTCCTGCACCCTGTTTAACCTCATGAGGTAGATCTCTCTCATATTCCCTCTTGCTTTCCTGGCTGCCAGAGTATAGATCACCATCTCTCCTCATAGGACTTTTTATGCAACTCCTGCACCATATTAATTGCCCCCTCTGGACTACCTGCAACCAGTCTGTGACCATCCTTGAGTGCAGCATGTGTTTACATCAACCCACCAAAAGGCTCCCTTCACTGTCGATATGCTGGTTGAGATCGCGGTTGAGGCCATCTTTTTGTCAATCCCACTCAAATGGGGAGGCATATTCATCGACTCTTTGTCATCCTCCTCATTTTCAGTTGAGGAGAAACACTGTTGCAAGACATGCCAGTGTTGAAGGCTCCTCTGGCAACAGTGCACTATCACAAGATATGATAGGGCTCTACTTCTGGGGTCCTTGATACTCCAGGAATAGGCATGGATACAGCAGCTGGAAGCTGGGTGGGGATGCCACTGGACAACTGGAGGGCAGGGAACTATATGATCTGGGAGGCCAGAGCGGTGGGGTCTGCTAGCCATTGGGGGAATTGGTGGATGGGTGCTTAGTTGGTGGGGGTGCCTCTAGACACCAGGGCATATATCCACATTCAGTGGTGGCCATTTGGGGGGAGTGGGTTCCCACTAGACACCAGGAACTACAGTGCAGGCACCAGCATGGGTGATCGGAGGGTGGGAGGGATGACACAAATACCAGGGCATTCATCAGCATTTAGAGAACAGGCTTTTGGAGGGATGAGGGTGCTAGACACCAGGGACTATAGTGCAGGCACCAGCCTGGGTTTTCTCAGGTTTGGGGGTGCCACATGACAACAGTGATGCCAGCCTTTAAGGGAATGGTCACTCAAGGGGTGGAGGTGCTTCTAAACAGGCACTATAGTACAGGCTGGATGATCGGAGGGTTGGGGTGCCACTAGACACCAGGAACATGGGCTTGTGTACCGGGCAGGGAATCTGAGGGTGGTGGTGCTACTACACATGAGGGACTAAAATGCAAGCACTGGAATGGGTGTTTAGAAGGAGGGGGTTACCACTACACACCAGGGACCCCTTACTGTCATCCGGATAGGTGTGGGGAAGGGCACTGAACACCAGGGACTCTACTTAGAGATTACCAAGATGGGTGTTGGGGGTCAGCGGGTGCCCCTAGGCACCAGTGAAATCTTTGGTTCACTGAGACGGGAGGGCAGGCAGCTGCAGTATAGCCAGCCTGACACCAGGGCTTAAGCCCTGTTAAGATTAGGTTTGAAAAGGCAGCAAATAGCACCCATGTGGGTGCCATTTATCACCTACCCAAACCTCTGAATTTGCCACTGCACCTGTATGTGGGGGGGGGCTTCATTTGTATGGGCACAGTGTTATGTTAGTGTTTGGATGCTAACAGGCTTTGCACTTGCTACACGGGTCTCTGAATATAAACCCCACCCATGGCAGGGTCGTAGCCAGGATTTCAGAATGGGGGGTTCTACCAATGAAATCCATTATTTAGTGCCCATATACAAATGATCTTTTATTAAATCAATAATGGAAGTCATATGGGAGGGGGTTTCTGGGCACCCAGGACCCCCCCCACCACCACATACACACACACACACACACACACACAGCTACGCCTATGCATGAACCTAGATAGTTTTTTAGTGTAATCCCCAGCATGATTTGAAAGGTCTGCTTGTCCTGATTTTTTTTTGTTTTTTTTTTACCACTGGTTCTTTCTGTGTGGGACTTGTAATTTCTTAATTATTTGGGTTTGTTTGGCATGTGATGTTCTGTCCATATGCCAGGAAAATGCCACATGCTGCTGTGGAACTAGGCACAGTGTCCTGAAATGGCTGCAGTGGAGTGAAGAATTAATAAACCATAGGTGTTTATAACAAACCATGTTTGTGCTATTGATGTCTGTTTCTCAACCGGGGGCAGCACTCAGTGTGACAGCAGGTCTCTGAAACCATTTTGGGCAAATTATGGACCACAGGTCCCCTTCTGCCGTTATCTTCTATGTTTCTAACATATTTCATTAAGTGTAATATGTGATGTATGTGATATTGGCCAGTTCTGTGGCAATTATTTGCATGCTTGCTTCTAAAATGCATTAAAAAAATCGAAAGTTATATGTTGCATTGCTGCAAATTTTTTTTTAATTACAATACGTCTTGTTTATCTGTTAGAAGAAACTGCATGCTGTTGGGTTCTGCTTTATGTATGTACTGTTTATGGGGAACAATAATTAGGCTTATCCAAAAAAAAATGTAATAATGTCCTGGTGCATGAGTCATGTTGGCATTATTCAGGATTAATGGGCCATTAAAATGCCATTAGAAGAAAAATATCCATTAAAAGGGTAATCAAAATGTAATGGTACCATTATTTTTGTACCAATTAAGGGGAAAGTAATGTCATGTTTTAATGGTTCAGAACCCATTAATATGGTGAAGTATTTTAAGGACCATTAATTTCTCAGTTAAACCATGTCTGAATTTTCATGGGTGTTTTAATGGACATTTTAATGGTGACAATTACTACGATTTTGATGACTATTAACATAAATTAATGCCTAATCAATTATGTCAATCTGACCATTAAAATGACCATAACAGTTTCATTCCCATTAAAAGTTAATGGCCAGATGATTTTTAATACCCCATTAAATTTAACAAGTTAATGTTTAGAAAGACTCTATTGTATAATTTGGGCCATTCATTATGTACCAATTAATAGGAGTTGCATGGCAGACTTCAATAAAATGTAATGGAACTTTAATGGGTATTTTTTTTTTTAATCGTATTTCTATTTTTTCCTCCTGCAGCCACTGACCTGCTATGATCCAGCCACAACTCCACTTCCCCTGAGCAACTCCAGAGGTACATGCACACTCCAGCTGGCATATACAGATGTACCTTCGAGAGGGACCTCCCCTAATCCCCGAGCCAGGCCAGGAACCAATACCAGCATGCTCCATGCTCAACGGGCCCTGCCGGGCAAGAAATTTGTGGCTATCAAGCTGCCGTGGTCAATGCTGCCATTTTTCCTCCGCTGGATTCCCTGGAGTGCAGATGTGCAATGACGTCTGGGCACAACGTACCGATGTCTGCTGCACTCCACCCGAGTGCACCGACTCTGACAGTGCCCCCCCAGTCATCACCAGGGGCTGCTGCAGAGTGCTGAAGCCCACAACCCTCCCCTGGATAGGAGAGCAGTCCTCTGGGTGCTCGATCTCTCCACTGCCAACCCCTGACAACCTGGGCTCATGTCCAAACTTGGGTCGTCAGGGTGGTGTGAGGTGTGGTGTCCAGCGCCTCAACCCTCAGCGTCACCGGGCCGGGTATTAATGGGTATGTTTAATGGCATTTAATGGTTTATTCACACAGTAGAGTAAGTAGGTATGATCTGTGGAGCAGTACTCTATCAAGTTCTACCTGGAGTCTGGTATATCTATTTCTACTTTTCCTGGTAACATACATCACCCTATGACCTCACTGTGACATCACAACCAAGAAGAGCAAATCACATGCTGCTTGTGGAGGGGTTGTGGGATAATAGATGGACCAGACACCGAACTTCAAGTTCAACACACAATCTCTGTGTGATGTTTATTCAAAATATAGGAAATAACCTTCCAAAATGGCATATTCCTTCTTCAGCACATCACTTTGTAGCAATAGACTAGACTATGAATGTCCTTCCTCTGCACTTAGCCAGCACCTACTGACACTGATCTCTGATCTACAAAGTTTTAGTGAAAACCCTTCATCCCTATGTGGGCCTTGTTTGCTTGGGTAATGGTCTCAAAAAGAAAAAACAAGCTATTGACAAAGAACCTCAATGCAGAATCACTGAAAAAAGGGTTACCCCAAAGGGCATTGGCAACAAATCAAGTTTCAAAGAAATACAACATCATACATACTTCCATAATGCAAAGCATCATGGGATATATTTAAATCACCATGACATTTCAGACTTGTTCAGTTTACAGCAGTTTACATGCATTTTAAATAGCACAACTAACTTAATTTCTATAATAGTCACATAGTACTTTTTACCATTATCAAAAACACCTAGTGCCATGGTATTTTCAACATTTACAGGTTTCATAAACATAAGGTATATACATCAAGGTATTTTATGACCTAGTGCTATTACATACTAAATCCAACAATGATAAACACAACCTGTTTTACATTCGCTTGGAGATCACCACAATAACCTCCCTGTATGAGAACCTGAGAGGGAAAAGGAAAATTAAAGAGGACACTAGCATAGTCAAGAAAGGGAAGCGGATGCCCATAGGTGGCCAACCTTATGGACTAGAAATTGTGAAGGATAGATTAGGCTAAGAAATAGAAGAACTGTTGCAACAGGTTTAAGAAAAGGTCAGTCCCCAAGAGTGGCAGGAGCTCGCTGTCACACTGCTGAATGGGGTCACTTGTGATATCACTGAGGTCACAATGCTGCTGCTGTGCAATGGGTCTCATACCCAATAATATCAGGTAAGGAGCTAGTAGCTTTTGTGGCACTTGTTCACTGGCGCCTTTGGGAGGGGGTTAACTGGCGCAGCAACTCTAGGAGCAGTTCTCTTGGTTAAAAGCCACTCATAGTGTCTCTTCTGAATCCAGTCAATGCTAACAATTATGTCCCATATCAAGCTGCTGTGTGACCAGCATAGATTTGAAATTGAGTAATGATGTTTACCACATAAACATATTTACTGTTCTTAGTACACAGGACAACAATTGGGGAAACTGCAAGTCACAACTGGATTGCAGTATGGGGAGGTGCAACCTGAATACTGGCACTCTGCTGTTTTTTCCTCTCCCCCAAATATGTCTGTCTCTGGCATTGTGATGCCCCACCCCCAATGAATGCCGATGTTGGTCTTTAATAAGTTTCCTTGTTTTGATGCTGTCCTTGGGAGCACTACCTGCTCTACTTTCATTGGGAAACTACTCCCTTTTTTTCTTTTTTATGCTGTCCTCTGATCATTGTCTGCCTGGCTCCCAAGGAAAAAGTGATGGGTAAGTTCCGTCTTCCCAAGGTTTGAGTGCCTACCCTCCCTTAGCCCTCTGCTTTGGCATTTCCCAGCACAATATCCCCCCCCCCATAGTTTACTTCTACACTGCCAGTGATGGCTACTTAATTGTCTGCTGCTCGGGTTTCCTACTATGCCACTATTGGTGGTTCCTTAATCATCCGATTCGGCTTCCATGTATGCTGTCATCGATGGCTCCTTCATTGCTTGCTTATCAGGCTTTGGTAACTTGCTCTGACACCACGAAGGAGGAAAACAGAAAGCCCGCAGTCTGTGAAAGAAGCCCTTGTTGGGCCCACCAGATGCCAGGGATACCCCATTTTAAAGGAATGGGCTCATAGCCCAAAGCCTACACTAGCTTACTGAACCACTGGCTAAATCATATTTAAATAAGACCACCCACAGCACTTGTTTCTTTATTACTATCTCTTTTTCTCCTTGTTGTTTCTCTACTTCTAAATCTTTTTTTCACTTTCTCCCTTTTACCATAAACAGCATTTCTTCTCTAAATTACCTTTCACTTATTTTGTGTGCTGGCACTGTAATTCTTGTACCTCCCCACACTTTTTATATTTTTTTATATCTGTATTTTTCCACCTGCAGCCACTGACCTGCATAGTACTCCAGCCACCACCCCACCTCCACCACCTACCCCGGAGCTGCACACCCAGCTGGCATATGCAGCTGTACCTTTGAGAGGGACACCCTCCATTGTCCCCGCACCAAGCCAGGATCCAGCACCGGCACGTGACTGTCCAGGCATCACCAGATGATGGAGTAGCAACCATCAAGCTGCCATGGTCAGTGCTGCCATTTTCTGCTATTCTGTGTTGGCCCCAGGAGCACAAGCATGCAATGATGTCTGGGCACTTGGGTGCCAAGTCTGCCGCACTCCTTACTTTGCACCAGCTCTTGCAGTGCCCCCGGTCATCACCAGGGGCTGCTGCAGAGTGTTGGCACCCTGGATTCCTCCCCAGGATAGGAGAGCAGTCCTCCAGATGCTCAATCCTATCTCTCCCCTGCCGACCCCTGATGGCCCGGGCCCACATCCGAACCCAGGTTGCCAGCGTGGCACGAGGTGTGGCATCCAGCACCTCAACCCTCACTGCCACCAGGCCAGTCCCCACAGTTTTTGACCACATCACTGTTATTTTACAGGTACAACTGGACATCATTCCGAGACCCCCATCCCAGGCTCCATAGGAACCAGGTAAGAGATCCCCTACTTATTATCTATACCAGATGGGTGAGCTTTAACAATGCAGTGACTATAACAGAGGCAGTTCATGGTTGCATGGCTTTTGAAGAACAGACAGATTGGATAAAATTGTAACAGAAAGAAGTATAGCATAAATAAAACATATTATACAATGGCAAGAAAATTTCGTGGTCTCTGATTGGTCAATCTTGGGCTGGACCCGTGATGTTATCCCAGCACAACATCACAGATCTAGTCTTAGCCTCATGGTGAACCTGTAGATGAGCTATATGAGCTAGATGACCTCTTTTTTTACATCTCCTCTTAAGAAACAAAAATATTTTTCCACACTAAAAAACATTCTTTAAAATTATTTTTTTATTTTATATATAACAATGAGCCATTGTATAATAGCAATAATACCCTCCAGGGTGTGTGTCATTTGGGATAACGTCATGCCTCAGTTGTTGGATACACTCGGCCCTGCGGCCTCATGCAACCAACTGGTGATATCAGCATGATTCACGCCCTGTTGGGCAATATTGTTTAATTGTATTTTGCCAGTCTAGTAACAACTAAATGCATTCTTCTTCTAAGATACAATGGGCAGGATTTTAAAAGCCCTGATGCAAGCTGCGACAATGGCAGCTTGCACCGAGTGCTGGTGCATCCGGGACCCTGCACCCGATCTTCCAATGGACAGGGTCCCGGCGCCTAAGTCCTGCGGCAATAGTGGCAGTGTGCCAAAGGGATGGCACACCCACTTGGAACTCTGCAGCAGCCGCAGGGTGCATGGGGTGAGAGTTGCACCTTTGGATAGGAGCATTGTACTGGCTCATGCCCACCAACACCATGCTCTAAACCACCGGTTGGATACCCAGTATCCCAGGAGTACCTCTATTGCCCTCCCCACCCCAATCTACCCCGACAGTGACATAGATGACAGAATTCACCCTGGTGATCTAGTGGTCCCCAACCCCACCCCAGCAGGTATTGCCCACTGTCCCTCCCACCTCCGTCTTGTACCCCAATCCAGTGACCGACTCAGCCCTCCACACCACCACCGGCGGCTGCCGGAATGAACTGGCAGAGTGCATACTGCATGCAGTATGCACTCTAACAATTCGATGACCACATCGTGTGTGGGCTGCGATCACTGATTGAGGCTTACAGATTCTGAGGAGTGAAGGTAGAACAGTGGCAACTTCAGCTCCAGGGAATGAGGATGGAGACCACTAGTCCTCAGGTGATCATCTTGTCTTGAAGGTTAGATCGAGGAGAGCACAAGATCACTAGGGATTTCTTCATTACAGGTACGAATTCAGTGTAGGGGCAGGTAGGGGCGGGCTGCCACACACTGGTCATCTCCCTCCCAAGGGGTGTCTAAGTACCATTAGACCAGACCTCGGCTGCTCTAATGGTACGTAACATTTTGTCCCTGGGGAGAGCTTTGAAAATAGCAAATTTGGGGTTGTGGCAGCCAGGTACTGCCGCAAGACCCCTAGCGCCATGCTGCAGCCACTTTTGTGGCACAAGGCTGGCACTAGCATACTGGTGCAAGCAGCCTGCTGATTGATGCAAGCTGCTTTGTAAAATTGCTTAGGATCTAGCCTTGGTGCAAGGTGCTTGTTGATCCTACATGTTGGACGCAAGCACCTTGCGCCAATCTAAGGGCTTTGAAAATCCTGCCAAAATGCCTTTGAATAAGTTGATTTTTATGACGTGGAACTTTTGCAAACGAGCTTCCAGCTCAAAGATTGTAATCTGAGATTTCAATAAATAAATTAAATAAACAAATAAATGTGGTGTTTATCATCAGGTTTACCTGAAATGAATCTGAAGTAACCAAGATTCATATAATAATTAGTTGGGTATTGTTACACAAAGAAAGGGGAACTTGCACATTAGAAGATACAGCTAGACTTGTTTTGAGACAAAAAGAACTCCTAATGGATTATTTATGCCTTAGATTTGGCAGCATATGCAGCGGAATATTAAAGCATTTACAATGTAAATAGAATCTTTATAGAAAGAAATTCAAATGTAAGCAAAACATGCTTATTTACATATTTCGCTGTGTATGTAGCCAAAGGTAAGCTGTAAATAATCCATTAGGATGTATTTTGGCTTAAAACAAAACACATTTATTTTACATGTATTAAAAATACAAAAGTAATTCAGGACTGAAATTCTGCACATTTACCTTCAAATAAAGCAATAAATAAGCACAAACAAAGCCATTCAGAAGAAGCAGTTTTATTGCTTTTTTTCCTCAGCCACAAAAAATAGGATTGAAAATTAGCATATTTTGTAATGTATGCAGCCAGAAGTAAGCCAGTAATATGATAAGAAATTACTATAAGAACTTTACTGGATTAAATATAGTTTCAAGTGAATTTAAAGGGAATTTAAATCTTCGGAAAAAGGTAAAAGTAAGTTACTGTCAATCCACAATTTTTGGTAAGGGATCTCTATATTGTCCCAGACTCCCCACTTGAAAAAATTTTAGAAACATTTGTTTATGAACAGGTTATGGGTTACTTGGGCACATAACTGTCTTTGTGCTGAGCAACATGGATTTAGACCATGTCATGGCACCTCGACAGCCTTGGTCAGGTTAACGAATGATGTGCACCAGGCAATGAATAATGGTCATTTGACAGGTGCTGTCTTTGTGGACTTGACCAAGGCCTTTGAGTTGATCGATTATGACCTATTATTGAACATACTATCCTGTGTGGGAATTTCCTAGGTTGCCTGAAATGGTTTACAAATTATGTAGACAGCTGGGTGCAAATTGTAAAATTGCACAATACAAAATTTGACCTACTTCCATTGTCCTCAAGGTGTGCCATGGGGCTCTCTAACCTGGGACCAGTTTTGTTTTCCATTTTTGTTAATGCCATGCCTCAGTTACCATTGAATAGCAATCTGCTGCTTTATGCAGATGATGTCATTTACAAACATTCTACAAATTTTAGTGAATTGAATTGGGTGTTGAATGCTGATTTCTCAACCATATCCAATTGGCTGCTGGAAAATAAACTTGTAATAAACTTTTGTAAAACTAAGACAATGGGGGCTGTGCACAAATAGGTTGAGAGTATGTGTCAGAGGTGCGTACCCCGCTCACATAACTCTGCACCCACGGACAGGTGCGCACAGGCTGGTATTCACAAATGGCCACCACCTGTCCGCGACCCTGCCTCCCTGGCACACAAGACCACACAGGGTGGCTGGGGGCAGAGTAGCAGACCCTGGCGGGCATCCAATTGGATGCCCGTCCTGGGTCCCACATTGTATCACTTGCATGGAGAGTCTTAGGTCCAGGTGTGTGAATACCAACCACAGGAACCCGGACCCACACAGCCAGTCCCCATCCTCCATTTGTCCCCCCTTGCCAAGCCCATGGCACAGAGCACCCTCCCAGCACACGTTGGGACCCCCAGCAGGAGAGCCGCCATCCTGCGTGCTGCCCCATGCCACACATGGAAGCCTTGTCCCAGTTAGTGTGCAGCACTCCTCTCCCATCACACATTGCCAACCATCCCCTGCCATATGGAGGTACCCCCCCACCATACAGCTCTGCCCCAACCCTGGCTCTGTGCAGGAATACCCCCCAGATCTGTGCAGGTCCCTCCTGCGACACATCCATGACCCATCCAGAGGTAGCAGAATCCCCACCCCCGGCAAGCCAGGGCCCCATCCCAGAGGTAGTTGAACCTCCCAACAAGAGTCCCCCATGCATGTCCCAGTGCAGTGCATGACATCCTGTACACCCCTGGACCCCAAACTCATCACTCTCACCCCCCGTGGCACCAACACCACCAGCCCCCATCCCCGTACCTGCCAGCCAGTGCCGCAGCATTGGACAGCCAGTGACACAGCCCTCCTTGCACCACTCCGGCTGCCAGCCATCCAAGTGATGCTGGGAGTGCAATACCTATATATAGAGGTACGCTCCCAGCATCACCTGGATGGCCAACAGTCAAGGAGGTGTGAGGAAGGCTATGCCACTAGCCTGCTGAGCCGCGGCACTGAATGGAAGGTACAGGAATGGGGAGGGGGCAGTCAGTGCTGTAGGGGATGGGCAGAGGAGGGCACAGTCTACCTATGTATCATCTGTTAATATCTTGGACAGGTGTCACCCTGAAGGCATACAGAGCCCCACTATATTGCTGCCAGATGCATGCTAGGGGACAGGGATAAGGGGACTACAATATGTCAATTCCAACCCCAGTTATCACTAGCCACAGTGCACTACCAGTACAGGGTCAATATAGACCTGTCCATGCACACTCTAGTGGACTCCAGTATATGTATTGTGTCACTGCTGGGGCTTCAGGTTCAGGGCACTGTTACCCAGGACACCCCTGTGTGTGTGTGGGGTGGTTGCCATGTACTACATGGGGATGGGGATGGGTCTGGTATGCTGGGGCCAGGGAGGATATATGTTCGGGAGGGGGAGTTTGGACCTGTCAGACACTTGGCGGATGGGCGCACAGCAGGAGTGTGGCTCTGCAATACAGGGATGCACTGGCTTCAGTGTCGGGCACTTGCTTGATCAGCAGCCCCAGCCCTTCCAATCTGCTCAGTGGGCTGGGGCAGCATGGGGTCATTTCCAGGTCATGCCACAGCAAGAGGATGCGGTCTGCAGGGGAGCACAATGGCTTACGGCAGAGTCCCAGCTGCCGTAACCTGCTCACCACTACTCCCCTCTGTGAGTTGCACTACGTGCTTTTGTGAATGGTGCATAGTGCAGGCATACCCCTCGCTCACCCCCAGCACGTAGCTGTCCATGTGGCCATGGGATTGGGTGTGTAACTGACTTGCACCCCATCTGTGAATGCTGCCTGGGGTCCGTGGGGCCCCGCTCCACGACATTCACACTATCAATGCCTACATGCCTGGTTTCCATGGCGCATAGACATCGTGCATAGGGACTAAGGTTAGGAACAAAACAGAAACTTGCTCACTCAGGCGGAGAACTTGAAATTTTAAGTCTGAACAGGGTCCCTACTGAGAATGTGGTATTATTTCAGACATCTTGGGATCTTGCTAGATCCTTCATTAACCTTTTCTTCTTAGATTGACAGTGTGTGCCATACAGTGGATTGTATGTTGGGGATATCATACCGAGTTCAACAGCTAAGAAAGCAAGATTGTCGACTGTTAGAAGCAGGTTGATGTCTAGACTGAAAAATTGCTCTGTAGAGCATTCAAAAGCCTGTGATGCAGGCCTACATAAATGGAATATTACCTATATCAGTATTTGTAGGTTTGCATCACAGTCGGCTCTAAAGACACACAGATGTGATTTACGTAGAAGACTCAACTGGTTAATACCACAGAATAAAAAAACATTTGATATAGGATTTTTTACATTTAATATATTCTGCTCAGGTAAACTAAGGAGTCTTGGGCAAATTGTTCAGTGCCTCTGACTCTCTTAGGGCTGTGTCTCTTAGATTTGTTCAATCTGAGTGTATGGCACTGCAATTTGTTAAGACCCAGCAAGGGCAAAGATCATTTGCCTATGTAAGACCTAAAAAGTGGAATACTTTTCCCATTAATGTAATCAGGTCAAAAATGAAAGCCTGGTTTAAAACAAAGTTAAAAACATATTTACTCACACCACCTTGTTGTACTTGCTTTGATTATTTTTTTTTTAAAACTGTAATACTAACTTTAATTTATATTTATTTTTATGTAAATATTTGTATATACTTGTACCTAATCTGTTGTGTGACATATTACTGTAAGCAGCATAGTGTATTTATTGTATTTTCTTAAAAATTTTATATATTGTGTATCATTGTCACACCTGAAAATAGGCCCTTGACCTAGAGTGGCTTACTCGGTTACCAAAAACTAAATAAAATAAATTCTGCCCACATAAAGTCTCATACAACTGCATTCCTTCCAGTTATACTGTTCTTAGCCCCCCCCCCCCACATCAATCCAGCCCAAGGATCACAGTAAAATATCTGTTAACAGCGCTTATCCATAGCAAGCCATGTGTGCCAGCGATTACATATAGTGTCTTTACCAACCATCTGCTCTTGTATTGTTGCCCCCACCTTGGCCCTGACCTCCTGACCTGTACCCACCCGTTCCTATAGCTGCAGCTTAACTCTAATTTTTCTCGTGGAGCAATATCAACGGGACATTTTTATCCTGACTAGCTCTCTAATAAGAATGCTGACATTCCTTGATCATTGAATGGCAGTGCAGTGCCAGATTTCTCCTGCTGCTGTTTAGCAGAAGACCGATTGCCATTTTCCACTTGTGCCTTAACAAACAAAGGAACAACCCAGATGATTTAAACATTAACAGTGCTGCACTGCACTTGGGGGTGACTAGTGAGCTAGTTATTGGTTTTTAAGGGGCACGCGCTCCAGGTCTTTCAACCCCTGCATTGCATTGCATTTTCATTGCCTTGGCAATGAAGTGGTGTCTAGCTTGGGGCGTGAGTGGACATCGTGACATCACCAAGATGCCCTCTCCAGCTGTGACATCGACATGCCGCTGGCAGACTGAGATAAACTGCACCCTGCTGAGGCGCTCAGTGGAATGGATACATGAGCACAGACACGTTCGGGTGAGTGCTACATCCCTCATCTTTGAGCTGCTAACCTCTAGCTTTTATCGAACACTTATCTTGCCAATGTCAAGCCTATTAAATATGCTTAAGTACTAGGCTCTTAAAAAGACAGTAATATCTTATGTGGAACTGAAATTTACTAGCATGCTGATACAAACTTTCTTTTAGATACTAACTGCAGAGAATAGAGTCTGCAGCATTTATGCAAGTAATGGGATGCTTGAGATTTGATTGTGGTTATGAGGATGAAACTTTATGTTGATGTGTAAGTTACCTGAGAAGTTTATAACAACCTACCTGCTTTCTGATTTTTTCATAGGGAATATAAATACAGTATTGAAAATAAGGTACAGAGCAGAAACTGAGATCTTATATTTTGAGATTGCACGACTAGCAATGCAGGGTAGCGTTTAGGTTGCAACAATGCCATTTCGTATCTCAGTATTAATTTGTATTTAGTGTACAGTTTACACTGCATGACATCATAGTTTAAATGATGCAAGCAGGGAAACAGATTCCATGTACATGCATTCCCACAGTAGTGATAAGAGTGGTGGCAGATAGCACCTGTTTACATACAATGAGAATTAAAGTATGCACATAGGGATTTTGAGAAGGTGTCGCTAATAAGTTGAAGCACCATTTGGGACATAAACATTACAAGCTGACTGAATTAAGGAAATGCCTTTTCCTACAAATGACTGTGTGTAAACGTCTCTATTACATACATGTTTATGAATTGGAACATTGTGTAAAAATAAGCAGTTGGAAATGTAGAGAAACTATCTACAGCAGTGTAAGCACTTTTTCTTGACGTACTCATTAAGGCATTAGCCCAAAGATGTTTACTGATTTAGAAAGTACTTTGATAATTGATGTGTAAGCCCCCCCTTCCTGTCTAGGGGTATCAGGATGGTAAATTGTTGGGAAGGGTGCACTGGGATGACGCAGATCTTCCCCTGCCTGACCTTGCCCAATTCACTGGATGACCTTTGTAGACAGTCTTCACCAGGCAGACCTTTGATGACTTCCTCTTCAGTGGTGAGCAGGTTCTTCAGGATCTACCCTGGAGCGCACTGAAACAGGCTGTGAAGGCAAACTTCTTTTAGCAGCAGAACAGTTTCTTCAACAAATGAGACAAACTCCAAAACTGCAGAAACAGGGGATCTCATTTAATGAACAGTTAATAAGCAGTAACAGTCACTCCACGGAGCGTGGGGGTAAATACATATGGTGGGGGCATCCGCAGGAGGACACCTAAATTCTGCAATAGTCTCTTCTGTCAACAGACTGAATTATTTCAGGCAGTAATCCCTTGAGCCAACAAGGCTTCATTCCTGACAGCAGCAATACAGCGGGCTGAATCAGGCCACGTCTAGCGGTGGCTTGCACTTAGCAGTACTTTTGTTTCACATTCCTGCTCTCAATCCAGTTCCTTATACTGGCCTCTCTGGCTTCACTTCCATTCCTTATCTCTCAACACTGGACATTCACTAGGGACTATGACAGCATGAGACGTTTCTACTGTCCCAATCCATCTTTCCAAACTTGGCCTTCATGTACACTTTCTCCACCCCGGGGGGGGGGGTACCTTTCACTTAGTGGAGCATTTCCATCACTTTAAGGTCTTAAATCAGTCACGCTGGTGTTCTTTAGCAAGAACTGAACCACCAGAACCCTTTCAGACATCCAATCACTAATGCACAGCAGCTGGGCCTTAATCCTGGCAGTTGTGGGTACCCCCGGCCTTGATCCCAATTACTCCCAACATTTTCCACTCATGCAGCAATTCCAACCTCTGAACTGACTCATCAGGGGGACCTCTGCCAGTGCCACACTGCAGCACCCGACAGGCTGCCACCCCACTGGGGTCCCAAACATCATGCCCCCAAACAGACTTTCCCTGCCTCCACAGGCTGCTCAACTAGGGAGTCCCAACTCTGTAGTGGCCACCAACTTGGGGAATAGGAGTAGCGCTGCCACTGCTATGCTCACTACTGTTTAGGCTGCCGCTTCTGAGCTGAGACCCAGGTCCTACTGCCATAGCGGGCCTGCTCTCAGGATACATTCTGACCCACTGCTGAACTCACCCACGGGCAAAATTTCTTTCTACAGGCCCCATCAGTGCTTACCCTACCAAGGTGCCAAAGTTCACTTGGCGGGCATCCATTTTCTTTCTCTTCACAGGCTTTGGCTCCCAACTGCACCGGCAGGCCCCATCTTTCAGGTCCAAACTTCAGCTCCAACCTTCTCCCCCTTCACTTTCATAGCTTGAACCACCACACTTCTCATGCATGGGTCAAGCAAGGAGGGCCGGGGTGGCAAATGATACACCCCGGCCCCACCACAGCCCTCCGGCTGAACTCGCGGGCCAAACCCCTCCCTGCGTCTCTCCCTGGTCTCTCTCTCTCAGAATCCTCTAGAAAACTAATCTCCTATTTATATCCTCTAGAGATGGGGCCCCCTGCCTGCAGCAAGCAAGCCCAAATCCCAGACCTACTGGCACAACTAGCTCTTTCTCAATAGCTACACTTTGCAGCCAGCCTAGCTGCACTTTTCAACCCAAATTAACTGGCAAGCTGTTAGTGTTCTGTGCTTGCTGGGTGGCAATAGGAGTGGCTTGCTCTTCTGAACTATGACAAGTTTCCACCCAGCAAGCAGAAAACAGTCAAGATCACCTTAGCTGATCACTCACCTGTCATTGCCAAGCCCACTGAAGCTTGAGCTGCACCGGACCCAACAGCAGCACACCTCTGAAATTGCCTTACTGTAACAAGATGTTTGCTTCACACTGCATGTGCAAACAAACATAAAAAGGACCTAGTGGACTACCTTCAGAAAACGAGCTCCAGGATAGTAAACAGCACAGGTTCATGTCAGAGAGGTCTTGTGAGACCAACCTGATAGTATTCTTTGACTGAGTAACTAGGAAAGTGTATGAGGATCATTCAGTGAATTCACTCTAATTCGACTTCAGTCAGCCATTCGACTTGGCGCCTCACAGAAGGTTGCTGAAGAAGATAGATGATCTGGGTGCAGTGAAGGACATAGTTGGGTGGGAAGTTGGTTGGAAGGGAGACAGCAGCGGGAACTGGCAGACAGAGTCATATCCAAGGAGAGGGAGGTCACCAGTGGGGTGCCACAGGGATCAGTCCTGGGTCCAGCCTTTTTCAATATATTGATCAGCAACAGAGGAGAAGGAATTTAGAGCGCGATGTGTACAGATTACACTAAGCTCTGTGGTAGGGTAGACAGTGAGGGAGGGTTAAGGGAGATGCTAATGGACCTACAAAGGTTGAAGAGGTGGTCCAAGACTTGGCAGCTGAAATTCAACACCAAAAAGTTCAAGGTGATGCACAAAGGAAAAGGAACCCCAGAATGGAGTATTGAATGGAAGGGGCTAAGCTAGGGACTGACTCTGAGAAAAGGGAGATAACAGTCATTATAAGTAACTTATTTAAACAATCTAGCCAGTGTAACAAGACCTACAGTAAGGTAAACATGCTGCTGTGGTGTACTGGGAGGGGTTTTGACAGGAGGAGGAAAAAGGTATTACTGTCACTCTATAGATGACTGGTGAGGCCACAACTGGAGTACTGTGTCCAATTTTGGAATCCTCACCTAATGAAAGACAAGGACAGACTGGAGACTGTGCAGAGGAGGGTAACTAAAATGATTCAGGACCGGCAGGGGAGATCCTATGAGGACTGTCTTAGGGCACTGAACATGTACTCGTTCAAGGCCAGATGAGATAGTGGTGATATGATAGAGACCTTCAACTTCCTGAAAGGAAGGATAAAGGTGAACTGCAGGGAAATATTAAACAAGTGTAGTGAATCTAGAACACCAGGTCATGAGTGGAAGCTAGTTGGGAGTGGGGTCAGGAGGGGCATGAAAAGGTTTTATTTTACAGAGACATTAGTTGACCCATGGAATGGTCTGCCAGTGGAGGTGGTGGGTGCTAAAACCATTAATGGTTTCAAGCATGACTGGGACAGAGTTAAGGGCTTAGTGGTTACTCAGGGAGCTGGAAGTAGGACAGGGAGCAAGGGAGTTAATTGTGTAGACAAAAAGTCTGTATTGATAAAAGGTCTCAGGGGATGATAGGGTGTTACAGACAGACTAGATGGACCACTGGTCTCTTTCTGTTTTCATTGTCTATGTTTCTATGACTATGGGAAGTCAATACTTCATCACATGGGTTCAGTTCCTTCTCACTACATCCCAAGAGAATCTAGCTCAGTATCTGTTTTATTAAATCTTGTTTCAGAAAACTGAACACACACACACACACACACCCCTATGTGGACC
This sequence comes from Neoceratodus forsteri, assembly GCA_016271365.2. Taxonomy (NCBI): domain Eukaryota; kingdom Metazoa; phylum Chordata; order Ceratodontiformes; family Ceratodontidae; genus Neoceratodus; species Neoceratodus forsteri. Next base: position 806,036,581 of record CM028132.1, on the reverse strand, counting down.
CCAATTAGGCTTCAAATACTGGTTGAAAAAAGGATGTCAGGCTGCGTTGCCCCAATATAATTATTTTTTTTAAACATTGTACTGCAGCTCCGCAGCACTTATGTTTTCATTTTTGGTGGCTCAGTAGCACTCATGGGACCGAATTTAGTTTTTAGCAGTACAAGCCACATTTATTCTTCGCCCCACTGAGATTTTCTGATTGCGAACTAGTGCCATGCTGTAGGAAAAGGCACGTACACAGAGAGAACGTGAATGCATTGTCGTCTGTCAATAGTTTTTGAACTGTTGCCTGTTGTCAGGTACTACTGTCCATTACTAAGTAAAAGCAGGACAACCATATACGAATATTAACAGGTTGAGGAACAGGGCAAAAATATTGACCCTGAAGGGTGAACTATGACAATGTTTTTTTTTTTGCCAAAGCTGAAGGCTGAGGACAATATGAATACTGAAAGTCAATAATTCCTCCCAAGAGGTCATATAGTTTTCTCACTGTATCACGAAAACTGCGGTCAATATCTAGTATATTAAACCTTGCTTCCCCCACTTAAAAAGGCATTAATACCACCTCTTAAAAAATATGACAATTACACTACCTTTGTCACAGTTCTCCACTGACTGCTGTCAGGAGGGCTATCAATAGCAGAAAGGAGGAAGTAATGTTTTCCCAATATAGATCCTTAGTGAGGCCAGACCTGGAGTACTGTGCCCAGTTCTAGCATCCTCACCTCAGGAAGGACAGAGCTAGGCTGGAGATGGTGCAGTGCAGGGTAACAAAAATGATTCAGGGCCAGCAGGGCAAGTTCTATGAGGAGTGTCTGCTCAAGCCACTGAACATGTACTCACTGGAGACCAGAAGGGAGAGGGTAGATATGATAGATACCTTAAAGTTGCTAAAGAGAATTAAGAAGGTCAACTGTGTGGAAATATTTAGCTTGACTACTAGTTCATGGTCACGTGGACATGAGTGGAAACCGACAGGAGGGAGGCTCAGACGGGACAAGAGGAAGTATTATTTTACAGAATGGGCAGTGCAGCTGTGGAATAATTTACCTGCCAAAGTGAAAACTGTTGGTGGGTTCAAGCACGGTTGGGACAGAATGAAGGGTATAGTCAGTAGGTCATTTCACCAGAATCACAGGGGATAAAAAGCTCCCCACTCACCAAATTTCATACAAATAAGTGATAGGGAAACCTTGTTTAGAGTACCTTAGGGGTTGCAGTGGACATCATAGGGGTTGCAAGGAAATCATAGGGGTCTGAACCACAACCCCTGGCTATCCTAAATGACGCCCCGGGTATAGTGGTTTCTTGGAGCAGCAGAAGCTGGGAGGAAATGGGGGAAGGATTGGGAGGGCTAAGACCCTAGAGGGACAGTAGGTGCAAGGGCTAAATAGGAAACTCGGGCAGACTGGATTGACCGTTGGTCTTTTTCTGCTGTCACTGTCTCTGTTTCTATGTTACTCAGAGTTGGAGTGGCCCAACAGGATGCAGGGTACTTGGAAATTTGGGTCTCTCCACATTAAATGGGTACATTTAAACCATACCCTCTTTACACACGTCATTAATTCACATAATATAGCAATTCCAGTCTAAAAAACTGCACTACACTGTGCTATACAACAAGCTTAGACAGGATTTATAACCTTGGAGTGGCAACACTAGCCAATCAGTTTTATTTTAAAAAATTGCATAAATGACCCCTCCTTTTTTCCTGCTTCGAGTGGGACATTTAAATGCAGTGTGCCTTGTGCACACTATTTCTGTCATTCAGCCTGCACTGCCAAACACTAAAGACAGCGTGTAGACTGGCAAGACACACACTTCCAAACATAGTGTGTGTTTGTCAGTTTGCTGCCTTTAATTTTTAATTTAAATGCCACTAAAAATATCAATCATGTATGTAACCTACTCCGTCCCCCTTGGTTACATACGTGATTGCAATGCAAATTCCTCCTAGTCAGTGATATTTCGGTGTTCTAATGCCTGCTCACAAAAACCCAACAGCTTACCAGAAGATTGCTGCTCTTTGTTTACCCTGGAGCTCCAAGCTTCCCGAGCAGTCCCATTTTCAAATAGGGCATCCCCGATTCCGTCCCTCCCCCATTTCTTTATGTAAGGGTCCCCTTTCATGCCCTGGGAGCATGACCAGTGCAGGAGAAAGGATTGGATTATCTGTAGCCAATCATCCGTGGACCCTGAAGCTTTTCAAGTGTTTGCCCACAAGCCCAGGCCATTTTGTCCTCGGTAGCAACAGTGAAAGGTTTTCCATCTCCTGCACTCCAGAGTTGTTACGTACAGGATCATTTACATTGAGATACTCTTTTTATTTAAATTACAGCACATTCTTGGGCAGTATAGTTATTTTTAGAGAATGAGGTTGTTTAGGGCTCTATTCTTGAACTAGGGATGTTCATGTTTGGCCCATTCAGTCAATTCAGCCGATGCTAGCAGGCTTGAATGCAAGGATCTGAATTTAAAGGGCAATCTTGTTTGTAACAGGGACAACAGTGGAAGTCTCTGTCCCTGTTACAACGGGATATAAACATTGGGCAATGATTTTTTTTTTGTAGCACAACTCAACATTATATTATTTATTTCAATGTAATTAATAACTGCCATTGAAATAAATAATATAAAGTCAGAAACTTGCATTGTATGATAAAAATGGCAAAAGTGGCAATAATTGTCCTGGGCAAAGTATGGAAAACTAATGTTTAGTGGTGTGAGCACTGTAAAGATGCGGTGCTGCTATGATCTGGCAGAGAGTTTAAAGTCAGTTCATCTTTTAAACCTTGCTTTAATGTCCAAAAGTTGTTTTAAAAGCTCCCTCCCCCAGTGCAAGCCTGTTTGTAACAGGGATGGATTTTTCTTATTAAGGTGTGTAACTGGGGACATGTTATCAATATCTGTCCCTGTTACAAACAATACTTTTAGTGCTTCCCCTCTTTTTTGTCCAATTATTATAGTATTTGGGGCTCATTTTAGGAGCATTTTTTCAGTGGTTGTAACAAAGTACTCTTGGTTTCAAATAGGGTTGTCAGAACTAGTTCTAAGAAGATTCGAACCCTGCTCGAACTCTGGTGTTCGAGTTCTAAATTAGAACTTGAACACTAGAGGGTTCACAAAAGGGTTCGACTTTTTTTTTTTTTTTGCTGTTTTCTTACATTTTACTGCAGAAGGACTGGGTATGAGGGCATCATTTTGGAGATCTGTTGCTCCCTTCCACAACTCCCCCACCCCCGGCATCCAGTCCTCCTCCCAGTCTCAACCAATTGCATTACTTTATTTGCAGTCATGTCATGCGGTTCATGATGTTGACGTCCTAGTAGCTAAATACAAAACTGCACGAGTGTCACCCTTGTATTTGAAGTTTTAGTCGCAGTATCGTTGGTTCTGTTAGTGTCAGCCTGGTTGTGAGTTAGTCACTTTGAAGATCAGGAGACAGAGACCTGGATCGGGACTCAGCAGGCCAGCCACTGCAGCAGAATTGGGGGGGGCAGGAACAAAGCAGCAGAATGAGAGCCAGAGATGAACAGTCAGTGCGGTCGGGTCTGGCACAGCAGTAGCATCACCGGTCACCACAATGGAAGTACTAGTCTGGACTGGGGAGGACTGCACTTCTGTTGGAAGTAGGCGTGGAGAGCAAGACAGTGCATCGACACAACTCAGGTAAAGCCTGTACTGTAGCTGTTTCTCTCAAAGTAGGCAGTAGAAAACATTTTTTAATCAAACAGATAAATGATCCCTTTCTCAAAAGGTGACATTGTGAACAAACAGCTGAGAGAGATTTAAATCAAAGTCGATATAAAATGAGTGTACTAAACAGTGTCAAAGGGGCACACCACCTGATCATGGAAATAAAACTGGAAAATATCACAGTGGGAGGTATACTGAGAGTGAGAGACGCCTTTGCTCTAAATGGATTATATTACAGGGCAAAGTGATTGCGAGGGCGTTATTGAAGCTATGTTTTTTTAAAGCAAATGTATCCTACCCTCCCTATCCATCTTCCTAATACAGTCTCCGGGGGGCTCCTTATTCAATAGACACCCAGTCCTGGGGCAAAAAGGAAGAAGAACATTAAAAGGAGGGTTTACAGAGTAGATAACCAGCAGTAGTTCTCAGACCACTCAGACCCTTCCATTTTGCTTATGAGGTCCATCACATTTCTCAGATAGCTGTGTTTTAATACAATACAGAGTACAGAAGATTAAAGTGAACCTAAGGTGTGTGTGGGTATATTCTGGAGGTGAAGTTAAAACACAAAACAGTGTGTGTTTTGCAAAACAAATTTTCTACTGAGTGATGATGTATTTGATTGCAATTTTGTTTCCTTTACTGTCTTCTCTCTATGGTGATTGATGATTTTCAATTCAGATGTTATTGGGCCATGTGACTTCACTGATTGCACTTGTGCATATATTGCCTAATCTGTGTGCAACCCAGCAGCCAGTTGTGTGGAGGTATCCTCAAATACATGCCAGAAATATATTTCACCTGTTGGGCGGAGAGATAGAAAATTCCCTTCAGTGTGTTGTGTAACTGTCTCCTCGTGTGTACTGTGGCAGCACATTGGGAAAGGAAAAGCAAAATTGTTTAACCAGGAAAGGCACACTAAGCTGAAGCTTGTTTCCAGGTTTGACCTGGGAAGCACAAGGAAGTTAAGTGACTTGCTCAGGGTCACACAGTATGCAAGTGGGTGCTGTGGGATTCAAACCCAGGTGTCCAAGTTTGCAGTTCAGTGCCCTTAACCACTGTGCTATACTGCCTCCTTTACAGCCCTGCTGTTTGCCCTTTCACTGCACTGCACTGTACCCAGTGTGCGTGTCTGTGTGCAGCTCAGCAGCCAATTGTGTGGTGGTATCCTTAAATACATTCAAAGCAAGCAAAAGCAAGTGAGGTGCCCAATTCACTCCTGGTAAAAACTACAATCCAGTGCCTGCAGATAAAGAGCCTGAAGCAAGAAAGCATAAGAGTAAAATTGCCCAAACAAAACTGAAGCACTCAACCTAAAGCTTAAATGGTATGTGTGGGATTAGCTTTCGGAGCACTTTAATAAAGAACGATGAACTGGTAAGATTGCCTCTTGTTTTTATATGTTTGAAACTCATTTAAGCTTTAGGCTGAGTCAAGTGCTGAAGTTTTGTTTGTTTGGGTATTTGCCCTTCTGCTTTCTTTAATTCTTAAATACATGCCAGTAATATATTTCCCTGTTGGGAGGAGGCAGAAAAACCCCTTTCACTGTGTTGAGTGACTCCATCTCCTATGCTGTGTACTGCCAGCTTATCCTGCTGTGTGCCCTTTGACTGCTGCACCATACCCAATACATCAAAGTCACACATGATCCTTTCTCTCCTTTTTCACATGTATTTCACTATTATCTTCATTATTGGCAGCACAATTAAAAAATAGGGTTCGAGTTCTAAAAGTTCTAAAAAGATTAGAACCCTAGAACTTTTTCAAAAGTTCTAGACTAGAACTAGAACCCAGAACTTCAGAGGGTTCTGACAACCCTAGTTTCAAAATGACCACTGGCTTGCTGGGGGGTTGGCTGCTGCTGTAAAAAAATATAAAACATTATGTGTACTGAAAAAATGTTATTAAACTCAAGAAACATACACTGCTACAACAATTTCCTAACATGTGTAAGCTGCAGAAAGCTATTTATGTTTTGCGTGCATTTGAAAAGTTAGCTTAAAAGCCCCCTTCCCAGTTCAAGCCTGTGTGTAACAGGGACAGAGTTTTCATATTAAGGTTTGTCACTGGAGACAAGCTGTGAATCTCCGTCCCTGTTACAAACCAGACTTTTAGCACATCCCTTTTTCATGTGTGATTAGTACAATATTCAGTGTTCATCTTAGTATGAATTTATTTCAGTGGTGTAACAAACTACCTTTGGTTTTAAAATGGTCACTGGCTTACTCCTGGGGTGGGGGGGGAGGGGCTGGCTGGTACTGCAAAGAAAAATATAAAATGTATTTTGACTCCAAAAAGTTATTAAATTCAAGAAATACACACTGCTACAACAATTTCCTGACATGTTTAAGCTGCAGGAAGATATTTATGTCTTTTTTGCTTTTGAAAAGTTACTTAAAAGCCCCCTTCCCAGTTCAATCCTGTTTGTAACAGGGACAGAACTGTAAACATCCATCCCTGTTACAAACAAGATATTTATTAAAAATTAAAATTAAAATGACATTGGGGTGATTTGTGAGTTAAAGGCGGGTGTCACATGGGCACATACAAGGCTGACTGTTTTGGGGAGAAGGAGAAAGTGTGCCACCAGGCCTCAGGAAAGGCTGTCCTGATAGGAAGAGGTAAGAAGGTGCCATCAGGTTCCCATGGACAGCTGGAAGGGTGTGGGGTAGGAGATGGGAGGCACCAGGCCCTGGAAAAGGCTGAAAGGCTTAAGGATAGGGAAGCTGGTGCCAACAGGTCCCCAGGGACAGCCAGCAGGGTGTGAGGTGGGAGACGGGAGACACCAGGCACAGGAAAAGGCTGAAAGGGTTTGGGAGAGGGAAGTCAGTGCTAATAGGTCACCAGGGATAGCTTTGCAGGGTGTGGGGTGAAAGACGGGAACCACCATGCCCTGGGAAAGGCTGGTATGGTTAACGAGAGGGAAGCAGGTAACATCAGGTCCCTAGGGATAGCTTGCAGGGTATGGGGTGGGAGACGGGTGACACCAAGCTCCAGGAAAGGCTGTTAGGGTTAGGGAGAGGGAAGCAGGTGCCACCAGTTCCCCAGGGACAGCTGGCAGGGTGTAGGATGGGAAGCAGGAGCCTCAAAGTGGACAGGGTTGGGGAGAAGGAAGCCAGTGCCAACAGGTCACCAGGGACAGCTTGGCATGGTGTGTTGTGGGAGATGGGTGACACCAGGCTCCTGGACAGGCTGTCAGGGTTAGGGAGAGGGAAGCAGGTGTCACCAGGTCCCCAGGGACAGCTGGCAAGGTGTGGGGTGGGAGATGGGAGCCTCAAGGCTGACAGGGTTGGGGTGTGGAAAGCCAGTATTAACAGGTCACCGGGGACAGCTTGGCAGGGTGTGGGGGACAGGAGATGCCAGTCCCTGGGAAAGGCAGAAAAGGTTCAGGAGAGGGAAGCAGGTGCCACCAGGTCCCCTGGGACAGCAGGCAGAGTGTGGGGTGGGAGATGGGAGCCATCATGCCTTAAGGAAGGCTGACAGGGTTGGGAAGAGGGAAGCAGGTGCCACTAGGTCCCCTGGGACTGCAGGAAGGGTGTGGGGTGGGAGATGGGAGCCTCCAGGCCCTGGGAAATGCTGGAAGGGTTAAGGAGCGGTAAACAGGTACCACCAGGTCTGCAGGGTTAGCTGACAGGGTATGGGGCGGGAGATGGGAGACACCAGACCCTGGGAAAAGCTGGAAGGGTAAAGGAGAGGGAAGCAGATGCCACCAGGTCCCCATGGGTTGCTGGCAGGGCATGGGGTAGGAGACAGGAGACACCAGGCCCTGGGAAAGGCTGTCAGAGTTAGGGAGAGGAAAGCAGGTGTCAACTGGTCACCAGGGACAGCTTGGCAGGGTGTGGGGTGCGAGATAGGAGACACCATGACCCAGGAAAGGAAGAAAGGGTTAGGGAGAGGGTAGCAGGCACCACCAGGTCCTCTTGGACAGCAAACAGGGTGTGGAGGGGCAGACAGGTGCCACCAGGCCTCAGGAAAGGCTGACATGCTTGGCGAGAGGGAAGCAGGTGCCACTAGGTCCCCTGGGACAGCAGGCAAGGTACGGAGGGGGAGATGTGCCACCACATCTCAGGAAAGGCTGGAAGAGTTAAGGAGAGGGAAGCAGGTGCCATCAGGTCCCCAGGGATAGCTGGCAGGGTATGGGATGGGAGATGGGAGACACCAGGCCCTGGAAAAGGCTGTCAGGGTTAGGAAGAGGGAAGCAGGTGCAACTAGGTCCCCAGGGATAGCTGGAATGGTGTGGAGTGGGAGACAGGAGCCTCCAGGCCCTGGGAAAGGCTGTTATGGTTAGGGAGAGGAAAGCCAGTGCCAACAGGTCACCAGGGACAGCTTGGCAGAATGTGAGGTGGGAGACATGAGACACCAGGCCTGAGGAAAGGCAGAAAGGTTTAGGAAAAGAGAAGCAGGCACCACCAGGTCCCCTGGGACAGCAAACAGGGTGTGGAGGGGCAGACAGGTGCCACCAGGCCTCAGGAATGGCTGACAGGTTGGGGAGTGGGAAGCAGACACCACCAGGTCCCCTGGGGCAGCAGGAAGAGTGTGGGGTGGGAGGCGGGAGCCATCAGGTCTCCAGGAAGGCTGTCAGGGTTGGAAAGAGGGAAATCGGTGCCACCAGGTCCCCTGAGACTGCAGGAAGGGTGTGGGGTGGGAGACGGGAGCCTCCAGGCCCCGGAAAATGCTGGAAGGATTAAGGAGAGGTAAGCAGATGCCAACTGGTCACCAGGGACAGCTTGGCAGATTGTGGGGTGCAAGATGGGAGACACCATGCCCCGGGAAAGGCAGAAAGGGTTAGGAAAAGGGTAAAAGGCACCACCAGGTCCCATGGGACAGCAAGCAGGGTGTGGAGTGGCAGACAGGTGCCACCAGGCCTCAGGAAAGGTTGACAGGGTTTTGGAGAGGGAAACAGGCACCATCAGGTCACCTGGGACAGCAGGTAGGGTGTGGAGGGGTAGACAGGTGCCACTAGGCCTCAGGAAAGCTGACTGAGTTGGGCAGAGGGAAGCATGTGCCAGAAGGTCCCCTGGGACACAGGCATGGTGTGGTGGGCTGTGCATGCTGTCACCTGTGGTCTTCCAGATCCCTGGTCCATTTTCTTCAGGGTCCTGGTGGGTCCGCATGAGGAGTACTGCATACACCTCCCTGAGTATGTCACTGTAGGCCAGCACCCGTGTTCTCATCTGGTGGATTCAGCTCTGCTGTCACCTTTGGTCTTCCAGGTCCCTGATCTGTTTTCTTCAGGGCCCTGTTAGGTCTGCATGAGGAGTACTGTGCGCACCTGCCCGAGTATGTCACTGTTGGCCAGCACTCATTTTCTCATCTGGTTTATTTAGCTATGCCATCACCTGTGGTCTTCCAGGTCCCTGGTCCATTTTCTTTAGGGCCCTGGTGGGTCTGCATGAGGAGTACTGCACACACCTGCCCAATTATGTCACTGTAGGCCACCGCCCATGTTCTTCTCTGGTGGATTCATCTACGCCACCACCTGTGGTCTTCCAAGTCCCTGGTCTGTTTTCTTTATGGCCCTGGTGGGTCTGCATGAGAAGTATTGCAGAATAGTGACAAAGTAGATATAAACTATATAATATGTGGACCACTGGTCATTGTGGGAGATGGGCCTTATGTGGTATAAGGCATAGAAACTGTCAACAAAGCTGTCAAAATAATGAAGCTGTAAAGCAAGTGGGCAGTATGAACATTTACTGATGTGACTGCGGCTGTAGTAATCAATGTATATAGTGTGTTTAGTGTGGTTTATGTGTAGTGTAGAGTTTTGGTTAAGGTTTTAGTAGAAATTTATTGTGTGTATCTACTATTTTGTTTAGTAATGGTGTTGATCTGTTGTATGATGAACTTCCTTTGTGGTGGTGGTATGCAATATTATAACTTTTCCTCTAATTAATTCATTAATAATATGACCTTAAACAGTAAAAATATTAATTGGAAAAAATAAAGGACTTCAGTAACCTAATTTTATGTTTTCCACAATGTTTTCAGTGACAACTTGCACTTTCTGGATTTTTCTCCGTCCTGTTACATACGTTAATATACTGCTCTTTCACTGATTTTTGGGGGTAAATTTGTAAAATAATCAAAAAAATGTTTAAATGTTATCTACTCTTATTCCCATTTACACACAAATTTATTTATTTATTAAATTTTGATAATCGGGTGAGCCCACTGGGCCCCGAGAGTCCCTTTTTCAGGGGCGACCCGAGGGTTACATACAATATTACATGGGATTGCATACAGCAAGATACATAACATGTGTCACATAGTTACATAACAGGGCATTTTAATATATGAATACTCAGGAATTCTGGGTAAGAAAAAACGTTTAAATTACTTCACCCCATAGAACTGCACCATGCTTAGATTGGTGGTCATCACACACAGCTGCATGCAAATATTTTGGTGTTGCTTAGTGAATTAACTAAATAAAGTGAAGTACTGCAAATTCATGTGAAGACCAAAAAATATTTACACATATTTTTTTTTATTTTGCATATTCTCGGTCCCTGTTACATATGTTACATGGTTACTGTTTCCAAACATTGGGGAATGTACCGGGAAAACCACAACTGTTATTATCTTCCTGTTAACAGTTAAAGTAAAGGCCCTTAAGGATAATATATTGATGGTGAAAAAAGAAAGAAATTATAACATTTTTTTTTCTACAGTCATGTCCCACATATGCTCCCTATTACTGTGGACTGGCCCACTTCCATGTGGGCTTTTCTGTTGGGTACCAGGCTACCTTCTAAACTCTGAAAATATTTGCATTTATCATCTGTTTTCCACTTAAATGGGATATGCTGGGAACTGCATGTAAATGAAAGGTATAAAGAACTAATATATTAAATTTAACTGGAATGATGTCTCACCTGGGTCCTGTCCTGCCCCTATTGATTTTCCAGATGAGCTCCTTGTGCCCCAGTCCGACCCTGATGTTACTAGAGGACAGGTCCACCATCTAGAAATGACAGTTCCATCACCTAGAAATCTACATATTAGAGTTCCCCCGCCTAAACAGTTCCAATATAACCACTGCATTCCACTTGATTTGAACCAAAAACATGACAGTACCATGAGCCAAATTTTAATAGCTCTGCATAGGCCCCATCCAGGGCTGCAGTAATGGGGGGACAAATGAGGATCTGCCTTGGGCCCCAAGCTTAAGGGGGGCCCACGGGCATTAGCTGGTATGAGAGACAGGGGCCCATTTCAAGTAACTTGTCTTGGGCCCCAACATTCTTTGCTTCATCCCTGGCTCCATCCTACAAATTAACAAACTGCTGACAGCATAGACTCCCCTTGTACAAGAGAGGCGTCTGCTACTGGTAAATTCTGCTGGAATACAGACAGCTTCGTTGATTTTGTTACAAATTGATTCTCTTCCTGTCTTGCCTCCGACTGCACTGGTGTAAGCAACACCTGGTGGCACCTAAGCCCTCTACCACAGGCAGACTACAAATCCGTGCTCTCTGTCGGTGGGATTGGCCAGTTGAGTCACGTTGCACCAACTCATTCTGCACCATTGTTCCCATTCACAGCCGGAAGATCTGCTTTTTCTGAGCCGCGAAATTACACTGTTGCTAGTGGATGCGGCATCTCTTCTGGCAGCTTGCATAGTCACCACCTAGACAGAAGGTGCACCGGAGATGGGGAACATGACAACGCACAGCTCGGATCGCAAATAAACTGAAAAAGAAAGCCGTTTGGCATTTGCAGAAGGATAAGAAGGCTGTCAGCAGAGAATTTGCAGTGCACTACAGTCGATCGCTGCTGGTCTGATTTCCGCTATGTTGTTGACAGCCTGGCAGGTGAGGTGATCTACAACAAATACTGGCACGTGTATGTGTGTGTTTCATGCATACGCTGATTTTCTGTCTGACGTTCATTCCAATTGTTTGCTTCCGTTGTCCTTTCATTGCCTGGTGGGTGCGGGCTCGGTGTTGCAGAGATGAATGGTGCTCGCTGCTGCTCCCGAATGCAGCGGCGGTGGCTGCTGTTCTCTCACCCTCTACACTTAACGTAATGCGCTTTCTTATCCCGGAAAACTCGTACACTCGAAGTTGCTCTTGATAATTAATATTCAGCAGTCGGCAATAGTTATTAACGCGGATTCAGACATAATTTATTTTGCCGGTGCTGCTTGAGAATTAAAAGTCTGGCGGAAAACCTGCTCTGCAGAATACAGTAAGCCGGTTAATATTATGCTTTTTATTTGCAGCAGTTTGTGCATTTTTTAATTGTATAACATTTTTTATTCCTATGACGTGTCGCTGATTTGATGTTTAAACTTTTCCCGAAGAATGCGTAAAACTCCAGAGACTCGTCAAGAGGGCGCTTTAAAACATTTACTTGTAAGGATAATATTGAATCACTGTTTGTTTTATGAATGATTTGATTCTCTATCACAGTGCAGTTTTTAAAATTATTTTGCCCAGTGGGAAAAGCCTGGGCACAAGGTCAAATGGACACCTTGGTGCCCAGTGGCAATCACAGCTTGAAAGCCCACGAACAGCTCTTGCAGATGATGTATTGGGATCATCTGTAGTTGGAAGCACCTCCTAAGCTATGGAAGACAGTCTGTTCAACATTAACACTATGTTACATAGGGTTACCACCTTTTAAGAAGCCCAAAGTGGGACATTTCTTACTGAAGCATGATTTTTTGCAGGACAGTAGATAACCTCAACCATTGTAACAGACTTGCTTTCTCTATAAAATCAGAATTAAGGCTAAGTATTGTAGTCTCTTAGTTACTTCTATTCTTTATCATTTTAAGGTGCTTTAGATAATGTATTATAGTTTTCTGCATCATTTAGTGGGAAGTTAGAAAATATTTTTTCTACTATAAAGTCAGGACATGTTGTATTTTTCATGTTTTTTTGCAGGACACGGCTGCCCAAATCAGGACTGTCCTGCGAAAATCAGGACAGTTGGTAACCCTATTACCACATGACCTGATTTGGGCAGCTGTGTCTTGCCAAAATACATGAAAATACTACATGTCCTGACCTTATATTAGAAAACAGTATTTTCCTACTGTCCTCTAAATGTTGCAGAAATTTATAATATCTTAACTAAAATACCATAAAATTATAAGAAATGGTATGAACATAGAACCACAGAAGAGCCCAGAAACCAGGTTTTGGGGCAGGGAGATGAGCAAGATGGGGAGAGGAAAGTTTGAAAAGATTCAGAGGGGGAAACGAGCTGCACTGGGGAACCAGAGTACCAGAAAGGGGCCCAGGGAAATGAGCAAGAGGAGGATGGGGGGAGGTCTAAAGAGGTTGGGAGGGGGACATAGCAAGGGTAAGGATGGGGAAAATTTGGTAAAGAGGAGGAGAACAGTAGCGGTGAGAGGCGCCCAAGAGCAGAAAGGGGATAGGGACTTAATAGTGGGGGACTTTATTTTAAAAGGAGTTACCTGGGGGAGAAGGGGAGAGAGAGGGGATAAATAATGGGTGGAGTGCCTGCCAGGTATGATGGCAGCCAGAGTCATGCATTGGATCCCCTCGAGGGGAAGGAAATAGATGAGAAAACTCATCTGATCTTCCACCTAGGCACAAACGACCTTCCAAGGAGTAGTGTGATGGAGGTGCAGGCAAGATTTATGGCACTGGCTAGGTTCTGCAGCAGTTTGGACTTTAAATCTCTGTCTTTCTCTGAGGTGCTGCCAGTACCAAGGGCCAGCACGGAGGTGAGGCAAAGTGTAGTGGAGTTCAACAGTTGGCTTGCAGGTTGGTGTGCTCAGAGGGGGTATGGAGTGATAGGAGATTGAGGTTCAACATGGAGTGACAATAGCCTTTATTCCCCGGATAGGCTGCACCTAAATGTGGAGGGGAAAGCAGTGCTCAAATGCAAACTGGATGATTATGTTGACAAACGCTGCCATTTAAACTAAACCTGGGGTGGGGAGGGCAGGGGGAAGCCCTGTTGATGAGGCAAGAGGCAGTAAGGGGGCACAAAGTCCTACCCACACAGCAAAAGGGTAAGGGGGCAAAATATATGGGGCGGGAGGAAAGAGGGGGTGGAGGGTCATGTGTGCAAACACCAGAAGTCTGGGTAGGAAGATCCCAGATCTAAAAGCAAAAATGGTTGAGGAGGGCCTTGACATTGTGGGGGTAACAGAAACATGATGCCACCAGGAGCAGGGATAGGAAGTGGAGATACCAGGGTACAAATTGTTCAGGAGGGACAGGGTGGAAAAAGGGGGGGGGGGGGTTGCACTCTATATAAGGGAGAGTATCAGGGCATCAGAATTGCAGGGTAATTGGAGAGAGGCCGAAGGACTCTGGGTGTCGTTGGTGGTGGGGAAAGGGGAGGCAGTGCACATGGGGGTGGTTTACAGGCCCCCGGCACAGCAGGAATCAGTGGATAGAAGCATGGCTGATGAGTTTGTGAGAATGGCGGCAAGGGGGGAGGTGGTGTTGATGGGGGACCTGAACCTACCGGACGTAGACTGGGACACCCTTTGCATGGCCAGACTAATGGATGTGGGGGCCCTACTCCAAGTCATATTTTGTGGCCCGGGGGGCCCCTAAATGCCAACATTCCATTCTTCTGCAGTAACGACCAGGGTACTCAAGCAGGATGTGGTTTATAATGCTATGTGTTATGCCACATGACTTGACCGGTCACATGCCCTTGATTATAAACAATACAATTCAGAATGACCAATTACTGCACAAAGAAACATTTTATCAGAACAATACCAACATTTTGTAAATTTTCACTTTTTAGTTACCTTTAACTCATCTTGTTTTTCCCTTGCCACTACTGTACCTTGTTACTATTTTTGTTATTAATAATGATGGATCTTGTTTTCTTCCTCTTTTTTTCCCTCCCCGAGACACACCTGGACATTAGACTTCCATTAGTGTGCCCTGCCTTCCCAGATATCAAATTCAAATTCCACATAAATTAATAAAAATGGGGATTGTAGCTGCCATGATCTCCCTGCACATGCCTCTTTGAATACCTATTCTCTCGCCAAAACCAAAAAACTGTATTGAAGCAGTTAGTGGGGCTCACAGCTCCCTCCCATTATTTCAACGCTCAAGACTCCTTCGAGCTCCAAACCTGAGACATGCTCAAGCTCCTTGCCTCTGCAGTGCATCTGCCACAGTCACCCTCTGTGCAGCTACCTTTGTCCTCAATTCTGTCTGTTCTCCCACTGTCTCCTCTCCTCCATCTCCAATGTCATTTATAGTTTTGTTGTCAACTTAAAAGTTGCTTTGCTGCCAATGCTGAGTTGCCACATCCTTGCCCCTACTCCAAGTCATTGATGCCAAAGCAGCTAAACAGAGTTGTGCCAAAAAGACTGAGCCTTAAGAACCCTGCAGAACCTGCAGGTATTGACTGCAGTCACTTCAGAAATTAAGTTTCCTAGAGCAACCTGCTGCAACTTCCCAGTAATGTATATGAGTCAAATCAAACCAAGACAGAACTGTGCCAGCAACAGCAAGTCGCATAAGTTAGTTCCCCTCAGGTGACTTATTAGCATCCCATGGTCCACTTAGTGCCAAACTCAAATCTTGTTAAAGACTCAGTACACTACTCAGGTTACTGAACACTCACAGACAGACCATGACCAGAGGCAGCCACAGCTTAGTTTGTTTCTCCAATGCAATAGAACTAGTAATTTCTGCAGCACAAATGACTTGGACACTGCAGCATACAGACGACTAGTCAACACAACATGCCTGGTGTGGCCTGACTGATGTGAATGTGACTTTGATGAGTCCAGTCTGTCCTCTTGATTGTTTTCTCAAGATCACACAGGCAGTAGTGACACGACTCAGCCTTGCAGCATGGCCCAGCATGGGAGGACTTCTCATAGTCACAGCAGGACCAAAGGCCAAACTAGCAGCAGCACTGACTGACCCTGGCTAGTGGCTACACTAAAAACACCAGCAGCACGTGACGCTGCACTGAAGCCAAATCTGACTCCGGATGACCCCCATGGCCTGCTCAGACACTCTCTCTACTTTTGTGTCTTTAGACAGAGACTCTTCTTCTTTGATAGACGAGACCAACCACCGGCACCGACGACTGACCGCCACAGCTCTCTCTCGTTCTCCTCCTCTACTCCTCATTACTGCCCAGCCACATGTCCTGATGCCATGCACATGCACACACTGATTCCCGCTCCCCAGTAGCCACACCTCCAGAGGACCTCTGATTGACATGATTGGTTGTGTGTGGTGGGGTCAGGGTGGATCAGAGGTGAAGCTGGAGCAGCCGTCAGAGAAACTGAGAGGCTCACTTGCTCAGAGCAGCTGCGGGGGAGGGGGGCATCATTCACCAGGCTGACTCAGTGAGGTGGGGGGGCTGACTGACTCCAAGGAGGGGGCTGCTTTTTGGGCAGTTCGGCCTGTCAGCGGTTGTCCAGTACAGCCAGAATTAAAGAAAGTAGCTGTAAATAAGTTAACAGTGGGGCCCTCCTGAACCTTGGGGCCCTACGCCATGGTGTAATTGGCATACAGGTTAATCCAGCCATGCCCTTTCGGCTGCTTCAACCAGCAGCAGGGAAATATTGGACTCCCTGCAAATGGCCCTCCTAAATCAACTGGTCAGGGAGCCAACCAGGGCAGGAGCTACTCTTGATCTAGTCCTGACAAATGGGGATAGGGTAGGAGATGTATGGGTGGGGGAACATCTTGGTACGAGTGACCACAACACAGTCAGGTTTAGAATAAGGAACACTGTGGAGGTTCACTGGTCTAGGTTGAGGGTGCTGGATTTCAAGAGGGCAAACTTCCGGAAAAGGGGGAAATAGTGGAGAGGGCCTTGGAAGGGGTGGAGGAGTTGACAGGTGGAGGTAATATGGGGGAGGATAAAAGAAGCTATTGTAGAGGCCACTGACGTGTGTGCCAAGAGAGCAAGTAAAATAAGAGGATGAGAAAATCTCTGTGGTATACTAGGAAGGTAGCAACAAAGGTAAAGGCAAAAAGGAAGGCCTTCAGGAAGTTCAAAGACACGCAAGCGGAAGTGGACTGGGGAAAATACCAGGTGAGCCAGAGAGAAACCGGGGTAGAGGTAAGGAGGGCAAAGGCACAGACAGGGGAGCGCATTGCTAAAGGGGTCAAAAAAGGGGATAAGACTTTCTTTCGGTACGTAAGTGAAAAGAGGAAGACTAGGCAGGGAATACTTTAGTTAAAAACAAACGAGGGGGAGCTGCTACAAGGGGACAGAGAGAAAGCAGACCTGCTAAACAACTGTTTTTGCTCAGTGTTCACGAGGGAGGAAGAAGATGTGGGCAACAGAGCAGGAAACGAAATGGCAGGGGAAGGGGAACTGGATATGAGGCCATTCCTCGTGGAGGAAATTTTGGGAGAACTAGGCTGCATGAAGGTGGACAAGGCAATGGGGCAGGATATGGTGCACCAAGGGGTGTTAAGG
The DNA here is from genome assembly GCA_016271365.2 of Neoceratodus forsteri. Lineage (NCBI taxonomy): Eukaryota > Metazoa > Chordata > Ceratodontiformes > Ceratodontidae > Neoceratodus > Neoceratodus forsteri. The sequence goes on along the minus strand of CM028132.1, from coordinate 806,019,475 downwards.
GAACTAAAGGAGATATTGGCAGTGCCATTGACTGCACTCTTCAATCACTCCCTGGAGACTGGGGTGGTGCCGGAAGACTGGAGGCAGGCAAATGTGGTTCCGCTGCATAAGGGGGGAAGGAGGGAGGAAGTGGGAAATTGCAGGCCTGTGAGCTTGACATCGGTGGTAGGGAAGCTCATGGAGAAACTAATAAAAGGCAGGATCACCAGCTACCTCGAGGAAAGCGGCCTGATGGATCCAAGGCAACATGGTTTTACAAGGGGCAGATCCTGTCAAACAAATTTGATAGAGTTGTTTGACATGGTCACAAAGGAACTGGATCAGGGGAGGGCAGTAGATGTGGTTTATCTGGATTTCAAGAAGCCTTTTGACTCCGTGCCTCACAGGAGACTGCTGTATAAAATGTCAGGCCTGGGGCTGAGGCAGAGGGTGGTTAAATGGGTGGGAAGCTGGCCGAGGGACAGGAGGCAGAGGGTCATAATAAATGGGGTGGCTTCCAGAGAGGGCAAGGTCACAAGCAGGGTCCCTTAGGGATCAGTGTGGGGGCTCTACTATTCAATATATTTGTAGGGGACATTGTGGCGGGCCTTGAAAGGGGTGTGAGTCTGTTTGCGGATGATATTAAAATCTGCAATAGGGTAGACACTCAGGAAGGGGTAGAAAGAATGCAGAGAGATTTGGGGAGGCTTGAGGCATTGTCAGAGAGGTTTCAGCTTTCATTCAACACAGAAAAGTGTAAAATCATGCATCTTGGCTACAGGAACTGGAGGGTAGGGTACTGCATGGGGGGGCAGAGATCTGGAGGTAACGGAACAAGAAAGGGACCTGGGCATCACTATATTGGGGGACCTGAAGGTGGAAAGGCAGTGTGGGAGAGCAGTGGCTAGGGGTAGTGGAATGTTGGGATGCATCGGAAGGGGGATCACCAGTAGAAATAGGGAGGTCATAGTACCCTTGTACACCCATCTGGTTAGACCGCATTTGGAATACGGAGTCCAGTTCCGGAGGCCATACCTCAAAAAGGATGTGGGGAGGTTGGAGCGAGTTCAGAGGAAAGCAACAAAGATGGTAAAAGGGTTGAGCCACCAATCCTATGAAGAAAGGTTGAGAGATCTCAACATGTACTCCCTGGAACAGAGGAGGGAGTGGGGGGACATGATCGAGACATTCAGGTACCTGAAGGGTATAAACAGGGTGCCAGTGGAAAGCATCTTCCAGATGAAGGGTAATCAGAGGACGAGGGGGCATGGCCTGTAGGTGGAGGGTGGGCAGTTAGGTATAACATTAGGAAGTACTATTTCACAGAGAGAGTGGTGGATAAGTGGAACAGACTCCAGGAGGCGGTCGTTGGAGAAGAAACAGTGGAGGGATTCAAAAGGGCATGGGACAACCACAAGGGAGTGTTGAGGGTGGGGGGAGCGTGGCCAAGCAGATAGCTGGACAAATGGGCAGACTCGGTGGGTCTTGTCGGTCCTTTTCTGCCGTCACACTTCTATGAATTCTATGCATCTATGAATCTAAAAAACTGCAATACTTAGTCTTAACTCCGATTATTTAGAGAAAACAAGTCTGCTGCATTACATGCAGTGTCAGTGGCTCAGTAGGTAGCACACTCGCCTCTGAGGCCGGGAGATCAGAGGGCTGTGGGTTCAGTTCCCACATCTGGCACTTGGGTTAATATCCCAGTACTGACACTGTAGTGCAGCATGAGAGGGGTGCTGCACTTCTGAGGTGCCGTCTTTCAGATGAGACGTTAAACCGAGGTCCCATCTGCCTGGATTGGTAGTAGTTCAGGTGGATGTTAAAGATCCCATGGCACTTATCAAAAAGAGTAGGGGAATTTCCCTGGTGTCCTGGCCAAATTTCTCTCATTCATTAAAAATACTACCAACAGCTTAATCTGGTTCAAAGTCAGTTGGCATTCATCTGTATCCCCCTCCCCCCGGGTCATGCCTGAAAATAGGCAGGAATTGTCTAGTGCACTTACCCGGTCAACAAAAACGAAATAAAATAAATTAGTAGAGGCTGCATATTGTCCTGTGAAAAGCATGTTTCAGTAAGAAATGTTCCACTTTAGGTTCTTAAATGGTGGTAACCCTATTTGTAGGACATCCTAATATCATGGAGGAACAAGCTGTGCTTGATTCAGTGTAGTTAGGTACATATAGAATAATGCATGGGGAAGTGTGGGTTATGAGTATTTTATGCACAACCCGAGATGTGTGATGCCCCATAACCTCAGGGTTTATCTGGGCATCGCACACCAAGGGTGTGTATAAAATACGACTTTAACAGACTTTCCCAAATTTTATTTTTTTATATTTACTGGTTCTTTAAGAATAGAATGCTGAGGAACTGTGCTACCTCACCTGTCTTGGTCAGGATCTTTGAAAAGAGCTGTATGCCACTTTTGGTTTTCTTCATCATATTTTTATTCTCCTGCTCTTCAGTGACCTTGAGGCAGTCAGATTCGGTGCTCGGTGTAAAGTTGGAACAGGTTGCCATTTTTGTGCTTATATTAATTACTTTTGTTAAAGACTGTTTTCCATCGTTTAAAGAGTGCTGCCTGATGAGGAAGTTCTCCACGGTTTGGCAGTTTTCCTGTGCGGCGCGAGCGGTTTGGCAGCACGAGGGCAGGGGGCTTGTGGAGGTGCCCAGGTGGCATCAGATAGGTTGGCGCTGTGTGTCTGGAAGGTGCATGGGCAAACTCCATTATTCACAGTTCATTATTCACACGTGTGAATAACAGAGTTTGCCCACTACTGTCCGTGGGTGATGAGCGACACCAACCAGAAAATATAGCTTGTTCTTGGATATTATAAAAGCGGTAGGTAAATCTGAGCTTTCTGATTGGTGGACGTAGCTGAAGCAGGGTTGTATTAATCTTTAGTAAGTGTACCTGCTCTGCCCTTTCACAGGCCCGTGAATCTTGAGTTTGGTCATGGAATGCTGTCCTTTCCAGCATTCTGTGACAGTTTCCATCAAATGCCATTGCCGAGTCCTCTCTGGCATCGGACAGAAAGACTCATCTGTGATAGCTGTAATACCATTATTTTCGGCAGTATTTAAAAGTTGGGCTATTAGGGTAGTCTACTAACAGTGCTATCCAAACGTTGCCCTAAATAAAACAAAAACCTAATCAGCATGCAACATTGTCGTGGTGAGAAGCTTCCTATGTTATGACCCATTGGCTACTGCCATGACAACCACCGTAGAAATTACATTGTCGTCCAAGCCCTGCATGCTTAATGTTAGGCAACAGTCCTATCAGCAATCACAGCCGCAGTTGCAGTGGCAGTGATGTAAGTCACAGCTCAAGGCTGCCATCAAAACTTTATAGGCAGGGTGTTTTTTATTTATTTTTTTATTTACTAGTTTGGTAAGCTTGCTGTCTAGCCATTAATTAACAAGATATCATAAACTACACTGCATTTTTGCCACGCACCTGCTGTCAGAGCTGTGCTACACTGCAGATGCTTTGGAACATCTGCGAGACAAACTGGAACACAAACTGACTGTGGACTCGACTCACATGGCGGAAACACTGTTTGGTATAATTAATGAAAATAAATTTAAACAGCTGGGTTGAATATTTTTTGGTTTTTCAAAATGGTGTAAAGCAGTAAGTTACTCCCAGGGGTTGCATTAACTATATGTTAATCACTCCCTAGGGGTATGTGGCACTTGGCTACGCCTCGTGCCACATTACACCCCTAGTGAATGATTAACATATGGTTACTGCAACTGCTGATCGTACTTCATTGCTCAAACATCACCATGTTCTACAAATGGTTGCAATGAACTATTACTATTGAACAGACTTAGTCATCTGTATATTTGGACTGCTTCCAATTACAGATGAGCCCAATACCTCATTTGAAAGAGCTTGTAATGGGCTTTCGAATTATGATGCCCACTGGGCATGAATGTGTCCCTTTAAGATAAACTCATTTGGCAATCGTCTGCATTCTTTGGAGCCAGTATGTCGTCACAGCAGCAGACTCACATTAATTCCCCACTGCTGAGACCAAGCTCAGGCACTGGAGATGCAGTCCGATTAGAAATGATTATTAGGTGCTTCCCTATGCGCTCATAATGTAGTAAGTGATATGCAGCAGTGATTTCAAAGATATGCCATTATTAAAATAGGTTGGAACGTTTCTTCTAGTAGGCTTTGCAAAACAACAACGTAGGCTGCACTATTTAATAACAAGGCATAGTACAAATACAGTGTGATTCATTCTGTTACTAGAATAGAGAACAGTAGCAAATCTGGGCTTGAACTGTTCTTTGGTAGAGGAAGGCTGCCCTGGGAAAGAAAGAAAGGGAAGCGAGAAGTGTGTAGTGTTATGGAGCAATGAGAAATGTCTTTATTTATTGTAATTGTATGATGAATGGTATATGCTCTCTCATTGTTTATTTATGCTTTGTGTGGTAATTACTGTTTTCAGAACTGTACGAGTATTCTACATAAATAGGACCTCTGAATAGGGTCTCTTGAGGTATAAGACACACCGGTTTGGGCGAGAGGTCTTCTAAGCTGAGTGGTTCTAGCTGCCCAAACCTCACAAAGAGGAGTCTCTTATACCGTAAGAGACACCCTTTGGAGGCCCTATTATATTATTGGCTAGAGTGTTTTATGGTAAGTTTTAAGTAATTTGTAACCCCTAGGTGGCGCTATCCCAAGGGCTATTACCCCTGCCTGCTTGGCTAGTTGCAGGTTAAGGGGCCTAGGTTCTGATACGGGTGCCTCCACCCAGAGGTCAGGGTTGGTAGTGGTCAAGCTGACCTGGGCACAGCCCTGCGGGACACTGTAACCCCCCTTTTCTCCTTCTAGTGGCCTGAACAGTACACAGTAATCACTTTCACAATGACCCTTATTCACCAGGCAATTACCCACACTGTTTGCACTTACCACCAGGACTGGTTCCTCTAGTTGACCCTGGGGAACCCCCTGTAAAACAAGGTTAAGTACAGCAAATAACAGTACAATACTGTTGCACAAACTGGAACCACAGACAGGTTAAATGCAAACAAAGTTAAACCTGATTTATTCAGGGGACTTGAACAAGGGAGGGGCGTAATCAGGTTGATTGGCTTAAAAGCTATATTAATCAGACAGTCATGCATGCAGTTCAGAGTCCCTACATAGTCACACAGTCTGGGCACCCAGGTAGGAAAACGGTGGGCTAGCCAGGAACGTTGCAGCTGATTGGGGCCCTGTGATGGAAGAAAGCAACATGCACAACACACACTATTTGTAATCTGGAGCTGGAGGGCTCAGTTCGTGAAATAAAAGGCAACAAGACAATCAGATGACAACACTTTTAGATTTAGCTGTTGTTGCAGGGAGATACCCTGATGTTTACTCACGATCCCCAATATTGGACACAGGCAGGACGAAATTGAGACTGCAGGCTGTTCAGCTGGAGTGCCCGGAGAAGCAGGGCCCACACGAATCACCGAGGCGTTGTTCCTGTTCAAGGTGTTTAGCAGGGGGATGATCCCCAGGTCGGTTTGTTATCTGTGACTTTCTCTGCGTAGCAGGTATCCTGGCTGGGCCAGTGTAGCAGGGCCCAGGCAAACGGAAATGGATATGGATTCAGTTCATGGAGCTGGATACAGCCTCCAGCAAGCAAAACACAGTTCAGACACACAGTGGGGAACCAGATCATGACCACTATAGGCACACAGCACATTCACATGTAAGGAAATTCCACAGTACCAGGCAAATGGCTCTCCGGTCGCAATTAAAGAGTCTCTGCACAATCCGGGAGTTCAGAGGTAGCTGGAAGTCCTGACAGGCCGATCGCATTCAGCAGATCTTCGGTCTTCTTCAGGTTAAAGCCTGGTCACAATTCAGTGGCTTAATTCGCCGTTCAAGTTCGGATTTAGTCCGAAAAAAAAACCAAAAAAAAACACAAGTTTCCTCTCAGGAACAGCAGGCAGGCATGCAGGCCTAACTCAGGCCTTTCCACAGTTCTCCCCGGGCGAATCCACTATGGAGTGCTGCTCGAACTATCTTGAGCTGTTACTTCTTCATTTCCCAACTCAGATCTAACTGAAACTGCAAGCAGTGTGGGACTTTCCCCAAGATCCAAAAGGTTCAGTTGGCTGATCTGTCTGTCGGTCACAACAAGGGCTCCCCCTCCAGGTTATTTTAGGCGCCAAAAGCCCAAAATTACAATTCCTACAAGTTTTGGCCCCACCAAGCCCCTGTAGGCAGGCTCCATTTTAGAGTCCCAAATGTACTGATTGGCCCATTCTTCAGTCCAGGACCAAGATGATGGAAACAAACAGAACTGTCCATGCTGCAAAGAAGGCAGGTTAGAACAAACTGCAATATTATTACGACTCTAACAAATGATCAGCAAACAAGTACATCTTCTAACAGAGTCCCTCTCAGATTAATTACGATTGCAATCCAGGCAGCTCTTAAAGAGACAGTACACAGAGGCTATACAGGCACTGTTTGGCAATCACATTTAAACTGCTAAAACACAGGACACCAGCCTGGCAGTGAGCATTTAGGCAAGCTCAACGAAGACTTTTCGGGAACCCCCATTTGCAGGGAGGTTACACCCTTCCCTGCCTGGAGTGACAGTACTTATGCATGTTTCATACAGGTAATGCTGATTCCACTATGATTAACACATTAGTAACATCACAGTATTGCTTCAGGTAATAACTTTTTGCACATTAAACAGTGTAAGAGGGGGCCCTTCCCTATCAGCTAACTTGGGGCAGGATGGGACAGGGGCACCATGATGAAGGGGGAAAAACAAGTAACCAGGAATTGGCTGTCAAGCTCAGTTTGGGCAGTGAGCTTGGCGAGACGTAAACCCCTTTGTGAACCACATTGAGAGGCAAATCCACTGACCTCCCAGGGGAATCATAACTAAAGCGTAGTAGTGGCTTGACAGCTTGGCCAGTCTTTCTGGGGGAGCAGCCACAGTCTCTGTACTTTCAGTACTAACTCTGGAGCTTTCGTCACTGGTGAGGGGTACCTCTGCATGGATGGGAATGTCCAAACAGGGAGCACTGTCAGCTCCTTACTCTGTAGGCTCTGGTTCCACAACACTTTGCTCATTACTATCTTCTGACGAGGGCCCAGCTGGCTCATTTTGAGAAGATTTAGGCACAACTAGGCTTTGTGGCACTGAAATGGGCTGTCAGCACTCTCATACTGTTCTTCAAGTTGTGGTGTGTCACCAGGGAGACTCAGACCATCAGCTCCTTCTTCGGGTGATTCACACAGTTCCACAAAACACAGAGTCCGTAACCTCAGATGTGGTGCTTTTGCATCTCACTTTCAGGGAGCATTGGCTCCAAGGACGAAGCTGGGGGGTTAGGCAGTCCAGAAGGCCCAGCTTCATCCCCACAATTAGTCATAGGGTTACCTTGAAACAGCTGACTCAATTCATAGGAGGGGTAATAGGCATTGTCACACTCACTGTCATCAGAGGTGGACTGACAGTCACTATCATTCTGGTCCTGCTGCGGGGGGAAACCTTAACTCTGTAACTACTGGGGTAGGTTAACGCTGTCTCTTTTTTGCAGCAGCATAAGTCACTGGCCCAGGAGAGGCAATGTCTACTGGCTCAGCTTCAATAAAAACTTGGCCGATAGGCAGCAAGTGGTTACGGTGCATGGTCTTGACAGCTTTGGAGTTATTCTCTGGGCGTACCTTGTATACTGGTAGATCATCCAACTTTTCAGCTACTACATGAGGAAGATGGTGCCACCTATCAGCAATTTTGTGCTTGCCATGTAGTCCCAAATTGCGTAACAACACGTGGTCTCCGGGCTGTAGCTCTTGAGCCTTTACTTTCTTGTCTTGCCTCTCTTTGTTGGTGAAATTTCTTTTAGCAGCCATTGTCTGGGCCAGTTGATATGCATGGTTCAATTGAGCTTTCAGTTTCTGTGCATACTGCAGGTAGTTTACAGCTTGGACCCCATCTGGAGAGACCCCAGAACAGACATCAACTGGCAGGCGGGCCTCCCTCCCAAACATGAGGCGGTATGGGGAGAACCCAGTAGCATCATTTTTGGTACAATTGTATGCGTGTACCAAAGTGCTAATCTGCTGGCTCTACTTATGCTTGTCTTTTGGGTGAAGGGTGCCCAGCTTGTCTAGAAGGGTGTGGTTAAAACGTTCTGGTTGAGGGTCCCCCTGCGAGTGATAAGGGGTGGTTCTTGACTTCCGCACCCCCCACAAAGAGAGCATTTCTTTGATTAGCCTACTTTCAAAGTCTCTGCCTTGGTCAGAGTGGATCTGCTGGGGGGCACCATAGTGGACGAAGAATTTTTCCACTAGCACCTTGACCGCGGTAGAGAATTTTTGATCTTTAGTTGGAAAAGCTTGTGCATACCGTGTGAAATGATCCATAACCACTAACACATTGCCAATATTCCGTTGATCAGGTTCTAAACACAAAAAATCTATGCAGATCAGTTCCATGGGGGCGCTGGTAGTGATATTGACAAGGGGGGCAGCGCTCTAAGGCAGGGCTTTTCTTTGGAGGCAATGACTACAGGTCTTTACATGGTGCTCAACATCGGCCCCATCTTGGGCCAGTAGAATCGAGATCGTACCAGGTCGAGAGTCTTGTCAATACCGAGGTGCCTCATGTGATTGTGGAGGGACCTCAGTACTTAGTGTTCAAAGGCCGTGGGCAGGATCAGTTGTTGCTTGTTTACTTGAACACTACAATCCTCTGTCTCTCTGTATAACAGCTGATTGAGTAACTTCAACCTGGGGCCTTCTTTAAACAATAGGGCAGTTCACAAGTCAGGGGAACGCAACTTAGACACATCTTTCCCCACACGCAGGGCATGAAGTGCGGGTTGAATCATAGGATCTTGGGATTGAGCCCACTGAATACTGTCATTGTCAAGCTGAGGTACTGCACTAATATCTAGAGCAGAGACATGGCAATAGGCAGCTGGTATGCAGGTATCGGGAGGGCCCAAGCAATCTACTAGACAGTCCACTGTGTCCGCAGACATCTGTTCATCTCTGTCAAACTTTTGGCACAATGCTCTGATGTCAGGTTCAGACAACTTGACCCAATCACTCTTGGAGACTGTCCTTCGTGACAGGGCATCAGCATCAATATGGTTCAGTCCTGGCCTGTATTCGACAGCATAATCATAGGTTGATAAAGCAGAGAGCCACCAGTGCCCAGTGGCGCCCAGCTTAGCTGTAGTCTGTACATAGGTTAACGGGTTACTGTCTGTTTTCACCAATATCTTTGCCCCATAGAGGTACTCATGAAACTGGTCAACAGTGGCCCATTTTAGGGCAAGGAACTCCAGCTTGTGCACAGGATAGTTTCGTTCTGACGGGGTCAAGCTCCTGCTGGTAAAAGCCACTGGTCTCAAACCACCCTTATGGTCTTGATACAGCACAGCTCCTAGGCCCTGCAGACCTAGTGTCTGTATGCAGCACATAGGGCTTGGTAGGGTCGGCGTAGGTGAGGATAGGGGCGTGGGTGAGCTCGTATATGACTTCGTGGAAGGCTGCTTCACATTCGGTTGTCCAGTGGGGCCCAAAAGGTTCACCTGTTCGGAAGTATACTTTCTCGGGTTCTTTGACAGCTCCTTTCTTGTATTTATGGCTGTAGGAGGGTAACCCTGGATGAGATTCAGGACCGGGCAAATCACCTTGGAACAGTCTTTTATGAACCTGCTGTAGTACCCACAGAACCCTAGGAAATGTTGTAGTTCTTTCAAGTTATGGGGCTGGGGCCAAGTAGTCAGTGACTCAACCTTACTGGGATCGGTCTCTGTCCCTTCTACAGATACTGTGTGCCCCACATACTTCACAGAGGTTTGAAAAAACTGGCACTTATCAGTGGACAGCTTGAGGCCGAAGTCTTGCAATCGGTCTAGGACTTTAAACAGTCAGGTCTCATGCTCCTCTAATATGCGTCTGAACACAATGACATCATCTAGGTACACTAGGCATTCCAGCAAGTTCATATCTCCCAGCGCACGTTCCATCAGTCGCTGAAAGGTGGCTGGGGCACCCGAAATCCCCTGTGGCATTCTCAGGAATTCGTAGAACCCCAAAGGACAGAAGAAGACGATTTTCTCATGGTCCTCCTTGGCCATTGGAATCTGGTAATATCCACTGCGAAGATCCAATACTGAGAATCATTTACTCCCATTCAAGCTATCTAGGGCATCTTGTATACGGGGCATGGTGTATTGATCTGGGACGGTCCACCGGTTCAGGGTTCGATAACACAGATCCTCACTGACCCTTTCTTCTTATGCACAACCACAATGGGAGAGGCGTATAGGCTCCTTGATTCCTGTATCACGCCAGCAGCGAGCATTTCCTGCAGGTGTCTCCTCACATCATCTGTGTCCACTGGGGTGAGGTGTCAGGATTTCTCTTGAAATGGCCGGTCATCATGCAGGCGTATATGATGCTCTGCACCCTGGACACACCCCACGTCCCATTCTTTTAACGAAAACACTTGGTCTGTCTGGGTAAATTTCTTGCTAATCCTAGCCTTCCATTCAGCTGGCAGTGGGGAATCACCAAAGTCAAATAAATCCAGGGTCACTCTGTCCTTTTGGCCAGAGTACTCGTTATTGGGTAATACTGCGGTGTACTGTAGCTAGAGTGCACCCTCTGTTCACCCGGACCTCCCGATCTGACATATTTCTAATCTGGACCATCACTCATTGTGCATAGGCAAGGGCACAGGCAGGCAAGATGCTGGGTTTAACCAATAATCCTTATGGTAACTTTCCATCTCCTGGTGCATCCAACATTAATATTTTGTTCTTTACATTTCTCTTTAGGTGGACTTCTCCATGGATTGTGCACTGGGCATTGGGGCCAATACCAAGGAGTCAGGTTCCTTTTTCCACACTATCCCCACTGGCTCATCTGGGTCCACTTCATTGGTTTCTGTTGTAAGTCATAAGCCCCTTTTACTAAGACTGGAATTCTTAGGGCACGTCCAGTCAGTTGCCCTTGTTTCTCATGGCAGAGTTGTGCTAGTCTCCCAAACGTGGGCGTTTGTTCCAGTTAACGGGGGAACCCCATCATACAGTCCGGGGGGGCACACTAGGGACAGTGTCTCTACTTGCTCCTCTACACAGTTGCAGTTGCAGGAAAGGACAACCAGAGGCGGACATATCCTAGGAAGGGATAAGACATGTTGCTCAGCCCCCACACATGTAGGCCTTCCAGTGATTGTAGTGGCACATCAAATAAGTGTTTGTCATACCAATCCTGAAATACAGTGGTCACTTGCGACCCACTGTCAAGCACAGCCCGAGTAGGAATACCATTCACAGCCACAGTAGTCTTCATTGAAGGGCCCACTATTTTGGACCAGTCTGGAGGGACAACAGCAAGGGCCTAGACAGACGATTTGGCCACAGAGGGGTTTGAGGTAGGATGGCCGAAGCCTTCACTGCAGTCATTTCGGGCACCCCTTGACCACTGACTCATTTTGCGAAGCTCCCCTTCAAGCCGGTTCACCACTTTCTCTAAGTTCTTCTGAGACTGGCATTCCCTCTTCATATAGCCATCCTTGCCACAATTGTGACAAATGACAGGCTCTCAGGGCATCCTTGGGGAGAACATAGCGGGGGATGTTGGAGCATTGATGGGAGATTGTGATCTGACTTCTGCTGGTAGTGTATCGTGTCTCAAAAGTTCCTTTAGGGTGGCAGTCAATTCCCTGAGCTCAGCCGAGAAGCCATCCTTAGTAGAGGATGCCTGAGGGTGCACCCTCATCCCCATAACAGTCACATCCTGACAGGGGCCAGGGTCTCTGTCAGCAGGGGATGCCTCAGCGAATGCACCCGGTTGTACTTTTCTGACTTCCTTCAGCAACTCCTCCCCCCACCGTTTAGCCCATGGTGGGACACTCATAGTGGTCTCCATTTCAGAAGGGCCTTCTGGTGCCATGATCACTTGGGCTGCACTCACCCCATAATTACAATCTCCCTCTTCACCTTCTACCTCCTGGAGTTCTTTTATCAAGTCGCAGTAGTCAGGTGGGTTACCTCTCCTATCCTGGAACCTTAACTGGATGATCTGCAGTTTAGAATGCTTGGCATGTAGCAGTATGTGCCCCAATCTCACAAGGTTCAAATCACTGGTGACTACCCTACCTTTCCGGTAAGCTTTCTGCAGAGCTCTTTCTAGGCGAGTAACATACACAGACAAACTTTCCCCCTTCCATTGTTTGGTACCTTGGAATTTCCACATCAAAGTCTTCCCTGACTTAGTACTCCCAAAATTGTCTTCACGTACAGATAGGTACTTCTGAGCAGATGCATCAGGGTTTGTGGACCTCAAAAATTTAATGGCTTCAAAGGGTGGGGTTGGTAGTGGTTAAACTGCCCTGGGCACAGCCCTGCGGGACACTGTAACCCCCCTTTTCTCCTTCTAGTGGCCTGAACAGTATGCAATAATCACTTTCACAATGACCCTTATTCACCAGGCAATTACCCACACTGTTTGCACTTACCACCAGGGCTGGTTCCTCCAGCTTGACCCTGGGGACCCCCTGTAAAACAAGGTTAAGCACAGCAAATAACAGCAGTAAATACTCTTGGCACAAACTGGAACCACAGTCAGATTAAATGCAAACAAAGTTAAGTCTGATTTATTCAGGGGACTTGAACAAGGGAGGGGTGTAATCAGGTTGATTGGCTTAAAAGCTATATTAATCAGACAGTTATGCATGCAGTTCAGAGTCCCTACACAGTCACACACTCTGGGTACCCAGGTAGGAAAACAGTGGGCTAACCAGGATTGTTGCAGCTGGTTGGGGCCTGTGATGAAAGAAAGCAACATGCACAACACACATTATTTGTAATCCAGAGCCAGAGGGCTCAGTTTGTGAAAGAAAAGGCAACAAGACAATCAGATGACAACACTTTTAGACTTAGCTGTTGTTGCAGGGAGCTACCCTGATGTTTACTCACGATACCCAATACTGGACACAGGCAGGACTAAATTGAGACTGTAGGCTGTTGAACTGGAGTGCCTGGAGAAGCAGGGCCCACACGAATCACTGAGGTGTCGCTCCTGTTCAAGGCGTTGAGCAGGGGGCTGATCCCTAGGCCGGTCTCTCATCGATAACTCTCTCTGCGTAGCAGGTATTCTGGCTGGGCCAGTGTAGCAGGGCCCAGGCAAACGGAAATGGATACGGATTCAGTCCGTGGAGCAGGATACAGCCTCCAGCAAGCAAAACACAGTTCAGACACACAGAGGGGAACCAAATCATGACCCACTGTAAGCACACAGCACATTCACATGTAAGGAAATTCCACTGTACCAGGCAAATGGCTCTCCGGTCGCAATTACAGAGTCTCTGCACAATCCGGGAGATCGGAGGTAGCTGGAAGTCCTGACAGGCCGATCGCATTCAGCAAATCTTCGGTCTTTTTCAGGTTAAAGCCTGGTCACAATTCAGTGGCTTAATTCGCTCTCCAAGTTCGGATTCAGCCTGAAAAAAAACACAAGTTCCCTCTCGGGAACAGCAGGTAGGCGTGCAGGCCAAACTCAGGCCTTTCCACAGTTCACCCGGGCGACTCCACTATGGATTGCTGCTCGAGCTATCTTGAGCTGTTACTTCTTCACTTGCCAACTCAGATCTAACTGAAACTGCAGGCAGTGTGGGACTTTCCCCAAGATCCAAAAGGTTCATTTGGCTGATCTGTCTGTCAGTGACAACAAGGACTCCCCCTCCAGGTTATTTTAGGTGCCAAAAGCCCAAAACTACAATTCTTACAAGTTTTGGCACCACCAAGACCCTGTAGGCAGGCTCCATTTTAAAGTCCCAAATGTACTGATTGGCCCATTCTGCAGTCTAGGACCAAGATGATGGAAAACAAACAGAACTGTCCATGCTGCACAGAAGGCAGGTTAGAACAAACTGCAATATTATTACTACTCTAACAAATGTTCAGCAAACAAGTACATCTTCTAACAGAGCTCCCTCCCAGATTAATTATGACTGCAATCCGGGCAACTCTTAAAGAGTCAGTGCACAGAAGCTATACAGGCACTCTCTGCAATCACATTTAAACTGCTAAAATGCAGGACACCAGCTTGTCAGTGAGCATGTAGGCAAGCTCAAGGAAGACTTTTTGGGAACCCCCATTTGTAAGGGGGTTACACACTTTTTTGTGGTTTACATTTTAAGTTTCTTTAGCTGTCCTCCATGTGGCTCTGAAGTGGAGTGCTCCAATTCTAATGCTCTTTCACAAGAGATCAGTGTACTGAGGAAGGTGCAGTGGCTCTGTGCGTCATTGGTGAAACCGCATACGTAATGTATAATCTGTTGTATGAACTTCAACCAGTGGAGAAAACTGCCATCAGGTTCTGAAGGGAAGCACTCAGAGTCACTGAGATGTTACATGCAGTGCATCATTGCTGAAGACATCCAAATCTTGATACCCCCATGCTGGTCTTTACTACTTGTAGTTGACAGTAATAAATGCAATGCTAATACATGCAAAATACAAATGGAGCAACTTAGTTGGGCTAGGTAATAATGTGTTATTTATTTAGTTTTTGTTTACCAGGTTAAAATGCATTAGACAAGAAATTGCCTATTTTCAGGCATGACCCAGGAGGTTACCTCAGGATACTATAAAACAGGTACTGTACACAAAAAAAACATGTGAAGAACAACTTACGTGAAGTACAAAACTATCACAGCTTAACTAAATAGCAACATAAGATAAGCCAGCAGTAATGAAGCAGAGTACAATTATTTGACAAGTGCAATTAATTTGATTAATCATTAAATAATTTGAAATATTTGCACAAATTAAAAATAAAAACGTGTGTAGGTCTCGATGGTTTAGACTTAAAACTCTTTAAAATGGCCCTAGATAAATTGGTTGTTCCTAGTATGAAGTTATTTAATTGTTCTGCGATGTATGGAGTAGTTCCCTCTTACTGGATACATGCACTTGTTACTCCAGTATTCAGAAGTGGTGATAGGTTAGTAACCTCTAATTACAGACCAGTTTCTGTTTTATCTCTGCTGTCTAAGGTACTCAAAAGAATAATACATGATCAGATTATGGAACATCTTGAAAAATATAATCTGCAGACTGCTAAACAACGTGGTTTTAGAAAAAAACATAGTACTATTACAGCTTTAGCAGAATTTACTAATAGTACACATGAGGCCCTGGAGAATGGTGATCTAATTGGTACGATATACACAGATTTATCGAAGGCTTTTGATTTGGAACATCATGCAAAAGTGATTGAGAGTTTGAGACAGCTTGTTTTTCCAACTCGGATAAATCTTGGTTTAAAAGATTACTTAACCAGGGTTCCCCACTGTCTGAAAATATAGGGCGGTGGCAGTGGTGATCGGGTCAAAATGTGCGTTATTTTTGTGGGCCTCCTATATGCACTGTACATGTGCATAAGCTGATTTTAAGTACAATATATAGTGTGCTGGTATCATAACGGGTAGTAGTGCAGTAAAGGATGTAAATAAAAGACAATTTGAGGATTTTGTGAAAAAAATCAGTCAGTAATGGATAGAAATATAGGGTGGTGGCAAAAAAATATAGGGTGGTGGTAAAAAATATAGAGCGGTGGTAAAAAAATATAGGGTGTTGGCCCACCGTGCTAAAACAGTGAATGGGGAACACTGTTAACTAACCATGAGCAACATGTTAGAATTCAAAAAGTTCTTTCAAAACCATTACTTGTGACTTTAGGTGTTCCACAAGGATCCTTGGACCCCTTGCTCTTTAGTTGTTTTTTTTTTTAATAACTTACCCAGTGCTATAAAACAATCAAAGATTTTGTTGTATGCAGATGACACCGTAATCTTTTTCCGAAACAAAGAGTTAAACAACTTTACTACTTGATTTTTGTGCTGTGCAAGATTGGTTCAACTGATTACTTCCAATAGCTTCATATGAAGTCCGAACTATCCATTGTTTACCTGACACAAAATGGACGCCCAGGTAATAATGAGCTAATAATAAGCTATGCTTGAATTAAAAAGAGACAACACTCATCTTATTCCATTGTAGGCAACATAATGGTTCCCTATAGTCTCTTTCTGTGAAAACATCTAATGGTATTATCTTGGATTAAGTCACACAATATAAATATCTAGGTCTGACACTAGATAGCTGTCTTAGTTATCATCCGCAGATTGACAATGTTGTGAAGTTTGTAAACCAGTGATTTGGCATGCTGTATAGGAATAGATTTAACTTTTCCAAGGAAGCAAAAATCTTATTGTTCAAGCTCATATTCTATCCATTATTGACCATAGTCTAGTCATGTACTAATCTGCCAGTATACCTTTGTTGCAAAGAATAGTGCTGTTACTCAACAAAGCCTGTAGGTTTGCATTTGATGTACCTTTAGAATGTTTTGTTTGTTGTCTGCACAGCATATCGAAGTGGTATACTTTGCAGCAAAGACTAAATCAAAAAACTGGGATGTTGGGCCTGGAAGATGGTAAATGAACAAGTACCAGCTAAACTAAGATTGGTAGAAAGACCAGCATTGTCAAATGTTAAAACCTTATCTAGAGATCGCTTATATTTAAAATTATCTGAGTGTTCAAAGAAGGTTGGGCAAACAGCTTTTTATTATAGAGTTGGCACTTTTTGGGATTCTTTACCTTAATCAATAAAAACATTAATTACAAATCTTTTGTTTCAGCTTTAAGAAATGTTATTGGTGCTACTGACATTTGTAATGGGCACTAATGTGCTTTACTTTATGTGTGAAAATCTGATTTTTGTTCTATGTATTTTATAGTCTGTATATGTAATCTTGTAGTGTATACTCTTTGTTATTTGTACCACGACTACGGTTGCCTATGAAAATGGATGTTTGGTAAATACCTATGGTACCCTTTTCAGAAACCTGTAACATAAGAGCAGTTTGTATCTCCTGAAGAATATTATTCGAGAGCCTGGGCGCAGAGCTCGAGAACATAACATGACCAAGACTGGATCTCAATTTAGGAACAGCCAAGAGAGCTTGATTAGAAGACCTTAAGGGAGTTTTACAGAGCTGGGGTAATTACTGGCCAGCGTTTTTAGTAGCTAAATAACCGTGTTGTAATGTTTGGTTACAGTTAGTCATGTGTGGCTACAAGCAGTCAGTCAGACTTCCAGTGTTGAAGCTGCACGTCACAATAGCACAACTGCTTCTCATTTCAAAGAATTAGTGTCTCTTACTGAAAACCAGCTGAATTTTTTCTACAGTAAAAAGACAAATAAGATATCATTTACATAACTGAACTATGAGTTCCACAATGAGTTTATGTAACTGACCTGTCACTATAGCTGTTTTAACCTGTTCTTTATTAAAAATGCTGGACAGAAATTATAAAAAACAAAACATGGGTATGTGTGTGTGTAACACAAAGTGGAGCGCAACATGGAGAGCAGCTGTTGTCACACACAGCCCAACTCTGGACTCTACTCACATTCTACTCACCGCTGGTGTCTTAACCGTTCAGTTAGCCCAGTAACTCCTCTTAAATGTAATCGTCTTAGCCCAATGACTGCACTCCCATGATGTAATAATTGTGTACAGCAGTTCACCCTATAACTGCACTTCAGTGATGTAATAAGCATACAGTTAGCCCTATAACTGCACTCCTATGGTGTAACATTCATGTAGTTAGCCCTATAACTGCATTCACATGATGTAATAATCATGTACAGTAGTTAGCCCTATAACCGCAATCCAGTGATATAATAATCACGCAGTTAGCCATATAATTGCATTCCCATGATGAAATAATCATTTTAGCCCCATGACTGCATTTCAGTGATGTAATAACCACACAGTGAGAGCAGTAACTGCACTCCAGTGATGTCATAACATGCAGTTAGGCCAGTAAGTGCACTAGTGATTTCAAAACATAC
This sequence comes from Neoceratodus forsteri, assembly GCA_016271365.2. Classification (NCBI taxonomy): domain Eukaryota; kingdom Metazoa; phylum Chordata; order Ceratodontiformes; family Ceratodontidae; genus Neoceratodus; species Neoceratodus forsteri. Next base: position 806,001,562 of record CM028132.1, on the reverse strand, counting down.
AGTTAGCCCAATAACTGTACTCCAGTGCTGCTGTAAACTCACCGCTGCTGTCTTGCTGCTACTACTACTACTGCTAGGGGGTTGAGGTTGTATCGCTGGAAGTCCACTACCAAACTGTGGTGCTGGACCCTGAGCACTGTGAAACCAAAAATATAACTCTGAAGCAGATGCTTAGCCTGGTTTCTGGAGTGCTCCAGTCAGCCACCAGATCCAGGCCAAGCCACGCCTCCTCACCACTCCCTCCACTAACTGAAAGCTGCTGCCTGAAAACCTTGGACCCTGCCTTTGTCTGTTGTGGGTTTTAAATCCTAGCCTGTCATGGAATTGTTGCTGCTGTAAACTATCCACCGTCCCTGTGCTATGGCTGCTCCAGGGCTGAGGGTGCATTACTGGAAGTCTTCCCTCCCCTTGCACCATGCCACTGGACCCAGAGCTTTGTGAAGTTGAGATACCCACTCTGAAGCAGATGCTTTGCTTGGTTTCTGGGATGCTCCTGTCCGCTGGATCCCGATGAAGCCGTGCCTCCTCACCACTGCCTACACCAGTTGGGAACTGCTGACTGAAAACCTTGGACCCTGCTCTTCCCTTTGTAATGCCGGTCCCTCGAGCTGTCCTCCGTGCTGTGGTCTAATGTGCCAAGGACTGCTGCCCAAAGGACATCTTCATTGAGGAGTCAGCCATGGGTCAGTTGTCGGCTGGACATGCTGCCCTTCTGGTCTTTTGCCCTCAAGCCGCCTTCCAGACAGCTCCAGCAACTACAGGTTTTGTTCTTCTCTTCCTGCACAAGCCATACTGAGCTGATGGGAGTTTTCTACTCAGTATAGTGACTGCTGGACTGCTGTCTTTGTTAGGCTGGCTAGTCTCCTAGTCAGTTTTTAAATTTCCCAAATAACAGGTTTCCTAGCTACACCCTATCTGGGTATAGCTGTATTTCTATTTACCTTAATTGTATCAAATCTCAGTATTATTAGTTTTTACCAGTGTATGCCTGTTAGCTAGTGGTATTCCCATTTTTAGGGTAATCACATCTGTTGCTCTCAAGTTGGGCTACCTTGTTATTATAGTGTCTGATCTACTGTTTTGTTAATCAGCCTTTGTCCTGCTTATGTTATTTTACATAGCCTTGGTAGCCTGCTTTTCTACGCAGTCACCGCCATTGCTGTCATGTTTGTTATTCCTGTTTATTTATTTATTAAGGTCTTGGATTAACACCTATGAGCATGAGCTTTTTTACATAGATTCCACATCAAGAGAATTACAAAGGAAGTTACAAAACAAAGGAGATATACAATACGTTATAAAATACAAGCAACACAAAATGAATTACTATAACTGGTATTGTACAATGTATGCCAGGGCATATGCATAAACAAAACAAGAATACAGTAGAACACAGGATAGTTCAGCCAGGAGGCCTTCTCAAGTGGCAGATAGGAGAGAATAGTTACGTAATGGGAGGGAGAGTGAAGCAAGGAGAATACAGAATAGGTCAGTCAAGGGCCTTGTCAGTGGGTTACAGGAGGGCTGGTAAGGGAGTGTGGTAGTTGGAAGGAAAAGAGGGGAGTGAGGGGAATACAGAAATAAGCCAAAGGGCCTTGTCAGAGGGTAAGAGGAAGACTGGTACGGGAGTGAAGTGGGGTAGGCGGAGGTACAGGAGGGGAAGGGAGGAAGGGGTGATGTGCAGAAGGGGGAAGGATAGTGGGTACGAGTTGATGGGAGTAGGAAGCGGAGATAGCATCTGAGTGAAAGTGGAACAGTAAGTGTTAATGAGGTAGGGCAGGGGAAATGAGTGCAAAGCCTGACGGGGTGGAGATGAAATGAAGAGCAAGGTGTTGAGAGGCTATTCTCAGTGGAAGCAATCACAGGTGTTGTGTGAAATAAGGTATTGTCAGCATTTATGTTTGAAGGGGCCTATCTTTGGGATTGAGGAGATGTCGTGGGGGAGGGAGTTTAGGCAGAGGGGAGCTCGGTAAGCAAAAGATCTTTGTCCCTGGGAAGTACGGCAGCAGGGGACCTGAAGGATCTGACTTATAGAGCCCCTAGTGCAACAAGACATACAGTAGTGGTTTAGGATGTTTTGAACCCCAGAAAGGGCGAGTCCCAGGCAAATCTTCTTAGCTAATAGACATGTTAGATATTTAATTCTGTCCTTTAGTTGAAACCAGCTTGTCTTAGTGTAGAGGGCACAGTTCTAGGTTCACCTGCGAGGAGCCTACAGGCCTTGTTCGGAGCCGTGGTTATACGTTTTAGGGCTGTTTCAAAGGTGGAGCCATAGATTGTTAGCCCATAGTCAATTATAGATATGACAGAACTATGGATTGCAAGCTTTAGTGCATCAGTAGTCAGACTTCGTTTATACCTATGCAATATGCCAGTGCGAAAGTTGAACACTTTGGCAACATGTTCTATATGATTGGAGTAGGATAGCATGCTGTCTAAGGTGATCCCACGATATTTAAAGTGCTGAACTTGCTCTAGTGGGGAGCCTGCAGAGTTGCAGACTGTCAGCGAGTGGGATATAAATTTGTTATGTGGGCCATAGAATAGCATAACCTTAGTCGTCTAACAGTTAAGGATTAGCTTGTGTCTGTTGAATCAATCTTCTACATTCGCAAAGCTTTGCTGAAGTTGAGTCTCGAGAAGCTTGGGGTCACGGTTGTTAGTGTAGAATACTGCATCGTCCGCATACAGCAAAATACGATCCTGGCAGGAACTAGGTAGTCTATTCAAGAAGATACTGAACAGAGGGGGACACAGAATGGACAATTGTGGGACTCTCGAGAGAACTACTCACCTGTCAGAGAGGTGATTGTTGAGCTTAAACTGCTGTGAGCGGTCCAAGAAGCAACTTTTGAACCAGGCTACAGTTTCCTTAGATAGTCCTGTGTCTGATAACTGTTAAAGTAGAAGAGTGTGATTCACTGTATCAAAGGCTTTGGAGAGATCAATAAATGCTGCTCCAACTAGATAGCCTTGATCAAGCGATTCATGTATGAAGCCTGTGAATTCAGTAAGTGATGTAGACTTCCTGAGCCCATGTTGTTGGGGGCTTTGTAAATGGTATTTTTCCAGGTACTCAATAAGCTGGTCTACAACAATTCATTCAAGTGCTTTTGGGGGGAAGGGAGAATGGAGATCAGTCTGTTGTTTTCGTGGTACGCCCTATCACCACTTTTTATAGACAGGGTCACCAAGGCGGATTTCCACTTATTGGGGAATTGCGGTAACCTTAGCAAGAGGTTAATTATCTTGGTCAAAGGAGATAACATTTCCTCCAGGGTTAGAGCGACATGTTTCAAGGTCCAGTGAATCCCCACTGAGTCTGGTTTTTCCTAGTACATTTAGGATGTAGCTCCTGGCTTCGCAGACAGTACCTGTCTTAAAATAGAATAGGGTGTGTGTCTGTGAATAGTTCGGATTAATCATCTCCGTATTAGAGGTGACTTTGAAGAAGTCAGGGGGTAGGACACTTCTGAGGCCTTTAAAGGCAACATTGAACATGTTGGCAGTGGTTGTAGGGTCAAGTGTCAGTGTTCCATCGATGTTGAGCATTGATGGGGGCTGTCTTGGTTCTTTGCCTTGCCTGCCTGTGGCCCTTGCATGCTGCCACAGGTGATCTCTATTATTCATGAGCTCTATAAGATCCGGTGTGATCCATGGGTTGCAGGCACCTTTAAGTCTACGTTTTTTGAGGGGGGTGTGGGTATCACAGGCAGCTTTGAAGTGTTTGATGAAATAGTCAAGTGCGAAGTTTACATATTCAGCAGCGTCGATGGGGGTCCAAGCTTGGTTCCATAACTGTAGTTTTAGTGGCTTCATGTGCCTTCGGAGTAGAACCCTGTTTGTAATTGTTTTAGCAGGAGGTTTGGTGAACTTATTAGACCAGTTGCTTAAGATTGGGGAATGGTCGCTAACAGTATGTGGGAGGACAGTTGTGTTAGTTATGCAATCTGGATGGTTGGAGAGGACCCAGTCCAGTAGGGTACTGGCGCCTGTCCTGTAATTTGTTCTAGTTGGGGATTCATCAAGTTGAGTGAAGTATTCGGTGGCAATAGCATCCTTGTAGGTGCTTGCTTCAGGGGATAACCAGTTCACATTGAAGTCTCCCAGTCTCTCCCAGGATGGTTTTGGAGTTGGAATGCAAGCAACGGATACAGTCCAAGACCAAGATAAGTCCAGAAGCATTATGTTTTGGTGGGATGTAAACTGATGCCACAGTAAGAGATTTATTATGTACACCAAGTAGTACTTTGATAGGTAACACCTGTATATTGCTTCCTAAATTTAGCAAGGGTAACACATGTACCATGATGGTGTCTTGTACATAAAATGCACATCCTCCTCTCTTGGTAAGTCTGTCATGTTGGAATATGGCATAACCCAGTAGTGTAATGGCGGCGTCTGCTATTTTAGGTGAGAGCCGTGTCTCAACAACCGAGAAAATGTCTGGGTTATGCTGGGTGACCCAAACTTGAAGGTTGTCCAGTTTCGCCAGTAGGCTACATATGTTGATGGATGCCAGTGTGACTACTACTGTTTTTTTTCCAGCATGGGGACATTGTTGAGGGGGTCCGGGGTTGGGGTGGACATTGCCAGATAGTAGCAATAGCAGCAGTATGAGGCTTTTTAGGTGTTCCTTCAGTTGCTTTAATGCAATAGCCCATTCGCAGGCGGTTGATAGGTTTCCTTTGGATTGAAGGATAGAAGGATAGGAATGTCAGCTGGGGGTACTATGCAGGGGTCACATCATTCAATCAGTTATGAAAGGGACTAGGGATTTTGCCATGAACTTTTAGATCTTTAGAGTCTGTGTAGAGACCACAGGTACTTGTTCCTGTGCCATAGAGCTCAAAGACGTTATTTAATGGGGTGAGTGATTTTTATTTATTTAGTTTTTGTTGACCGGGTAAGTGCACTACACAAATCTTGCATATTTTCAGGCACGACCCCGAGGGATACAGATGAATGCTAACTGACCTTGAACCAGATTAAGCTGTTGTTGCTATTTTTAGTGAATGAGGGAAATTTGGCCAGGACACCGGGGAAAGTACCCTACTCTTTTTGAGAAGTGCCATGGGATGTGGATGAGAGTGATGAACCCAGAGGCGGCTGTACCTCTGACTACCTGGCAGTATAAACAAAACGAGAAGAATGAATAAACTGGGAGGGAGCTAAGGTATAGCCAGTGTCATGCAGGGGAAGAAGGCGAGTCACCCAGGAAATGAGGTGCACAAAAGTTTAGATGGAAGATTGTGGCAGTGATTAGGCGTGCTGTATGATGCTGTGTTTTGAAGCATTAGTAGTAGTTTCATAGTTTGGATCAAGTTCCGGAAGACCGAGGTCCATAAATGAACTTGCCACCATTCAAGCTTTAATGGTGGCGCAGAAGAATCTTTTTTCACCCATAAAGATATCTAAACAGTTTTTAAAAACTATCATACTTTCACTCACATATCTTGGCCATGTATTCCAGATGTTGATGACTCTCTGTGTGAACCACTGACTTCTTTTTAACAGTTTTGTTCCTTTTTCCAATTAGTCTTAGGTTATGTGACCTTGTGTCCTTATAGTGAGTTGTGCTTTTATTTAAACCAATCAGCTCAAACAGTTCTGGGTTATTGTGAGCTCTGAAGATCAGACATAATTCACCCCTCAGCTGTCTATATTCCATAGGAATGTAATTTGAAAATTTAATTCCCATATAAAATTTCTTGTTCATAAAACAAATAATAAACTAGGGGCATTTTGTAGATCTAAATATTGTCTAGATCAAAAAATGAGAAAAGATGCAGTTAACCAACAGATTATTCCATGCATTTAATATGGAATTCAAATATATGGTATGGCCAGTAAGTCAAACCTGAGAGCTATACAAGTCCTTTATAATAATTTAGCTAGATTTATATTAAACAGTGATTATTTTACTCACCACTGTGAAATGTTTAAGACTCTAAAATTGGACCAAATAGAACATAAAAGGGAACAAAAATGGTTAAAACAAATTCATGGGGTTGTACATAACCAAAGCCCGAAGTATCTCATGGATAAAATTCCATATTCGACACATGTACATCAACATAATTTAAGAAGTAAAGTGGGAAGTATATATGTTATGCCCAAAATAAATAATAAATACAGTGAAATTACCTTTGGTGTGAAAGTTATAAACCTTTGGGCCCCAATTGATCTAGAAAACAAGCAGATCCAAAAATATAAACACTTTAGGAGATCAATTGATAAAGGATTGAAAATAAAATGTATGTGCAATGGGTGATATACCTCCATGGATGGAAATATAAATTTTTAGGATTTTTTTATAGGGTGTATTTCCTAAATTTAGGAAACATTGTTGCAATAATCTAATGTATAATGTGATGTCCTGTACAGGGTTTATTTAAAAAATATTTGTAGTTATATATTTTTTATAATGTATGTTGTAATATAGATTTGTTTTGTGTAAATTCATGTAATTCTTTTTAAATTGGAAAAACAGGTCCATCTTGAAAAGGGGTCTTTGACCCAATGATGTAAATCCATTTCTACCTGTATAAAAATAAATTTTACTACTACTACGTAGAGTATAACTGTAAATACTTTGATCTGTCATGGTATTGTAAAAACCCTTGACTTCCAAGATTTGACTGGTAGCTTTTTTTTGTACCCTTTCTAATCTGTTTCTCCCCTGAATTGAATAGGGGGCACAAAAAGGTAGACAGTATTCCGTATGCGGGCGAACAAGTGCTGAGTATAATGGAAGAATAACCGCAGTGTCCCTGCTGCTTATTGACCTCAAAATACAGCGTATAATTTGATTACATTTCGTGATGGTTTTATCCGTGTGGAGATCAAACTTTAAATTATTGGTTATCCAAACCCCAAGGTCTCTTTCATTAGTGCTGACCTCTAATAGTATGTTACTAATACTATATTGGAAGTTTAGGTTGTGAATTACAAAGTGCATAACTTTGCACTTTTTGTTCATTAAATACTAGTTTATGTTTTTGTGCCCAGTGAGCTAGATGGTGTAAGCTGTCTTGGAATAATTTGGCTGTTTCAGCATTATAGACTATGCCACTCATTTTGCAGTCATCTGCATATTTATAAGACCAAGTACCTATCGGAACTTGCATGGAGGATAATAGGATGTTAAGTAAAATAGAACCCAGAATTGAGCCCTGGGGAACACCACTAGTCACTTCTCCCCAGGAGGACATATAGCCCCGTACTGACGCACATTGAGTTCTGCTACTTAGTCAGGAGTTAATCCACCTAATTGTATTTGGATGGAACTGGAGTCTTATTAATTCTTGAACAAGGATTTCAATAGAGACGGAATCAAAAGCTTTTGAGAAATCGAGGAACATCACATCCACTGGCATTCCTTTGTCTAAAGCAGCACTAACTGGTTCGAAAAAACACAACAGATTAGTTAGACAAGATCTACCTGATAACAAAACCATGCTGAGTCAAGTCATAGTGCTCTACATAATGTGAAAGAAAAGAAGAAATATGAGTTGTTCAGGAGAGTAGGGGAGAGAGTTTTGCAGGTAGTAGGATTAAGGCGTTAATAGTAGTGTGAAAGAAAAGAAGAATATGAGTTGTTCAGGGGAGAGTTGGGGAACAGTTATCAGTTGTGTGAGAGGAGGAGGAGAGTGGGAGAGAGTTTCCAGGTAGTAGGAGTGAGGGAAATTTTTTTTTTTAACCAATTATTTTACCAGGTGAGACACACTAAGCTGAAAGCTTGTTTGCAGGTGCAACCTGGGAGCACAAGGAAGTTAAGTGACTTGCTCAGGGTCACACAGTATGCACCTAGGGGGCTGTGGGATTCAAACCCAGGTCTCCAGATTTGCAGCTCAGAGCCTTAACCCACTGCGCCATACTGCCTCCTAATTGATATGACTGAAGTGGGTAAGGGAACTTCATTTGCAGACAGATGCAGGGCAGTAAGGAGGGAGAACAAGAGCGAGAGATGAGGCTCAGCACAGTAACCCGCCCTCTGGTAGTCACCGAGTATAAGTAGCAAATGGGAAAGTTGGGAGATTTTTTTTTTTTTTAATTGCTTCTACTAATGTGATCATGAGCAGGTATATAAGTAATTGCCCAGATAGGGTGGGTGGGGAACAGAGATAGTGAGGAGGTTGAGCAGCATCGGCAGCAGTCAGGAGAGCCATCGTGGAGTTCCTTGGGGCGGGCAGTGGCTGATCAGAGGTAGCTGCACTGCGCAAACAGCAGCGTCCAATCAGGGCTGTTGAATCTGTTGGAGAGAGGAGAGGGTGAAAGTTAAGGAGATAAGCGAGGGTACGGGAGGAGGCTGGTGGCAGACCATCATGAGGGGGCGGGGATACACAGGAGAACAATAGGGACTAATTACAGGATTAACGAAGGGTTAGTGAATACGGCAACAGGTAGGAGGGGTTGTGAGCAGACAAAGCTGAGTGGGAGCAGAAATAGTGTGAATGCTGTTCAGTGATCTGGGGAGGGAGGGAGGGAAGAGGTAGAAGCTGAGAGGGAGCGAGAGGGAGGGTAATACAGGTATGTACAAAGTCAGCTAGCTGGACATAGCAACATATTACAAAAAATGCAAACAACTATGGCTAAACACTTCTAACTAAAAAAAAAAAAAACAGTTCATACAGTTGCTAAAATACAACAGGTGCAGAGACATATAGTAGATGCAGCGGATAAGTACCGCAGGGGAAAGAGAAGAAAATTTGTCTAATTAGGACATTTTCAGAATCGGAGCAGCCAGTCTGGTAGTGGTTCAAAGAGGGGCCAAGTTTTCAACTGTGGTGCAGCGGTAGAGGCGTACCTGGGTAGTGCGGAGGTTGAGCCGCACTGGTGGCAGTCAGGAAAGCTGTCAGGGAGTTCCTTGGGGCGGGCGGCGGCTGATCAGAGGTGGCCACACCGTGCAAACAGCAGTGCCCGATCAGGGTAGTTGAATCTGGGTAGTGAGGATGTTGTGCTGCACCGGCGGCAGTCAGGAGAGCCATTGGGGAGTTCATTGGGGTGGGTGGCACTGATCAGAGGTGGCCGCACCATGCAAACAGCAGCTCCTGATCAGGGCAATTGAATCTGGTGGCAATTTCTTCCCTATTACCTGACAATTATGCACCTTGCCCTCTTCCTCTGTCTTCTCCTTTTTCTACCTTTATCCCCACTCTCTCCCACCTCTCCCTCCTTTTCTGGCTACTTGTCGCCTACCCTCCCCCCATTCACCCTGGTCTCCACTCCTCCCCATCCCTGAATCTGGAGTTCCTCTGCTAAGCTATCCTTTCACTTTCCCACTCTTTTCCCTTGCTTAGGGACATAAGTCCCACTCCATTCTCCTGTTCCTATCTGGCAACCTTGAATCTAATCCTGGTGCTTTCCCTTCCTCAGCTCCTAAAGGCCTTAGCATTTTCCATCTTAATGCTAGCATCCTTCTCCCTAAGATTGATCTCCATGCCTGGGTTTCCCAACATTCTTCCAAACTCCTCTGAATTTCTGAATCTTGTCTTCCAGAATACCTGATTCTAGCTTTGCTCACCCTCTTTACCACTGCTTCAGGCAGGACTGTGACAAAAAGGGGTGGTGGTGTTGCTCTGTGTGTCTGCTAGAGCCTCTCCTGTACCATTGCTCTCAGGTAGTCTGTACCTTCTTCTCATGAGTGTCTCCTTGCCAAGCTTTCCTTTCCATCCACCTTACCCATTTTCATCGGGGTCTTCTATGCCTTGCTTAAAATCTCCCCCTCCTCACTGTTTGACTCTCTCTCTACTCTTACCTTCCAGTCCTACTCCGGTGAACATAGCCTCCTTAGGGACTTCAGTATCAGTTGACTCTGCCAGGCCTCCAGGCCAGCCTCCCTCAAGATTGAGTCTCTTACCCAATTCGTTACTGAACCCATCCCACTCAGTCCTCATTCCCCAATTCCCACCCTCCTGGACTGGGTTCTTTCCTCCCACCAACATTCAGGATTTAGCAAGTTCAGCCCTGGCTAATACACCAAGATTTTACCACATTTTGATACATTTTTCTTAATCTTTTAAAAATGTTTACAGTGGTGCACCTGGTGTGTGCCCAAAATCAAACAGTTATAGCACCAGTGCCCCTCCCCCCCCACCCACCACCACCACAACAAAGCTGCTTGGTAGTCTGCACTACATTTAAGTCAATTCAGTTTTCTTACTTGATTTTCATTCCATCATTTTAGCATGTAAAGGCTTTCTTGGTCTCATCATTCGGAATCACAATCAGCCTGACCTTTGATAGCAAGGTGACCCCCTCTTTGGTCAGGAATCTACACTTCAAATTTTTAGCATGTCAATATGAGCTGCCGGTCCCACTGCTTTCTCTTTTTTTTATGTGGAAAGCACTCTCTGGCTTCATCTTTTATGTAATGTGCTCTGTCCCATAAGAGGCTCACGGCTGACCATTGGGAAGCTTACCATTTAAGAGAAGACCATATCTCTTCTATTTGCAGTGCAAAGTTGAAGGTTTAGCAAGCTTGACCCTGGCTAATACATCTAGATTTCATCACATTTCTTGCACATTTTTTCTAAATTTCTTTTTAAAAATGTTTACAGGGGTGCACCTGGTGTATGGCCAAAATCAAATAGTTATAGTACTAGTGCTACCCCTCAAAGCTGCTTGAAAGCCTGCAGTACATGCAGGTCATTTCATTTTTCTTACATGGTTTTCTTTCTATCAATTTAACTTTTAAAGGGGTTCTCGGTCTCATAATTTGGCTGAAGCATGATCAGTCTGACCATTGACAGTAAGGTGACCCTCCCTCAACAGTCAGAAATCTTCACTTTAAATTTAAATCATTGTTGCAGTAGGTATTCTGCCGGACGCCTTTAGCGACCATTGTAGTGGCCACTGCATGAATTTTTGTGTACCAGGAATGTCCAGCGTTCTCCCTCCTCCTTCAGATACATCTGGAGTAGGTTCCTCAGGTCGCTTAAAGAGGGACTCTGGCCAAAAGTGCTACATTGCAGAATTAGAATATGCATACCCCAATAAATCGCATACCAAACATTAGGTTTTTGTGTTACTTCATTTTAAAGTTATGGGCCATTTTGTACCCCTGATTTCACTACCTGTTCAAAAAAACCAGTTTCAGTGAAGAGGTGCTGAAGATGTAATCTCCTGAACTCACAGTATAGCTCTCCCTGTCGGCAAGCTTATAGGGCCTGTGTCTCCAAGGTTAAAAGGTCATTCTGCAATGGTTTTCACAAGTACAACACACAGCAGCATTCTAAAAACAGTGCTATAGAATCTGTGTTTTTCGGGTTTTGTAACAAAGTTGACAAATTTATATTTTAATGCCTTTTTGGTGTGATTAATTTCTCCAGAGTTCCAGCCTGCTGATACCATGTGAAGTGCTGCTCTGCAGTGCCTGTTTGGAAGTTGTATTGCTACAAGCGTTGCAATGTTAGTAACTGCATTGCTGTTAGTCGGTGTCTTCTTTACAATAAGTTTTAATAGGGGCGTGGTATGTATTAATTCCTACTTGGGGTGGAAATGTTAGCCCTGGTAAAACAATCATTGTATTGTGGAGTACAACACAGATGAGCCTGAATATAGCTCAAGTAACAGCCTGTCAATGAGAAAACAGAAAATGAGCTCTGCTCCTCAACTGAGTAGCCCATTCATTCATTCCTTGATGATGAATAAAATATTGATTGATTGATTGAGTGAGTGATTAAGCATTGAGCTGGCTACTGCATAGAAACTCTTAGTAAGGTTTCAAAACAGCAGCACATCTCCTACTCCCATGTACAGGGTGATGGAATAATGATTTAAAGTGCCATCCTACGCCGGCGAGCCAGGTTCGGGAACGGACTCAGGTGGCCGGGGGTCGGTAGGGGAGAGGGAGGATCGAGCATCCCAACGGATGCTGTCCTCCCTCAGGGGTGGGAGACCAAGAACGCACCTGCGTTCTGCATCCCTTCTGCAGCCGGTGGAAGCACCGGCAACAAGAAGGTATGGAGGTGGCCCACCACTGGAGCCGGGAGGGGACGCCGCAGCCAAGATGAGAGGTCGGGCGTGGCGTTATCGCGACACCACCTCGGGACGTGACGTCCCAAGGCCACATCTCGGAGGGTAGGGGATCTAGGGGAGAAAAACGGAAAACACCTCTCGGCAGCCCTGGATGAAAGCCGCTCCGGTTCCATCCAGACCACCAAGAAGGGACAGACCCCACTGTGCAAGGAGAGGGGGAAGAGGCACTCTAGGGGCAGATCCCATGGAAGGTGGATTGGAGGACATGAGTGGACGGAAGGTGTGGGCACTGGGAGTAGATAGGAGGGATAAAGAGATAAAGTCAAAAAAAATACAAATAAAGTGCCATCCTGAGAAATCACCTCAATTGAATGATAGGTGTGAATGATCACAGACTTTCACCACGTCAGATATATCAAGTCTGCAAATCTCACAGCAGTCTGCTATAACTTAGCGTCCAGCAACCCTGCAGAACAAGACCACAACAAAAAGGCACCAAAAACAAACAAAAAAATGAATTTGTCAACTTTGATTCAAAACCTGAAACACACATCGGTTTTAAAGCAACGTTTACTGAATGGTGCTGCCTGTTTTACTGGAGAAAACAATTTGGACATAGTTTTTAAACTTTGGAGAAGCAGGTCCTGTAAGCTTGCTGACAGGGAGGGCTAGACTGTGAGCTCAGGAGATGACATCATCAGCATCTCTTAATAGAAACTGGCTTCTTTGAACAGGCAGAGGATGTAGGGTTATAAAAAAATTTGTAACTTTTAAACAAAGTAACTTGGGGATCTCAATCTTGGCATGAGGGTGATTGGGGCTATGTTGATCCATATTCTAAATTTATTGATGCCAGTGATTTATGACCATTGTCCTTCTTTAACATAAACAATCTTTCTGCAACTGACTGGTCCCCTATCCTCTCTTCCCCTTGACATTAACCTCACCTTGTTCTGTTCCAAATTTACTTCCATTTGGGACTAGCAGGCACCCCCCCTCAGAAAGTCCAGGATTAAATCTTCCCACCACATCAGGATTACACCTGATCTCGTTGATCATTGCAAGTCCTGTGATCAAGTATGGGCCTGCTTCAAATTATCCTGCTCCCTGCCTGACCTCCTTTCCTATGGGGTGCTTAGAAGTTCATGCATGCAGGCTGTCTTCACTGCTAAATCCCTCAATTTCAAAGCCAACCTCCAGAATAATCTTAACTACCAGCCAAATTCTGGAAGGTAATTCACTCTCTTTTGAACCACCACTCCCTCCACTCAGTCTGCACCCCCCAGTCCTCATGGTCAATGGGTAACCTCTCTCCGACCCTCCTTCTGTTGCTGTTCACTTTAATGAGTGTTTTTTAACTAATTGTGCCCTCACCCCACCCCGGCTTCTCTCTTGCAACCCCTTCTCCATCCTTCTCTCTGCCCCACCCTTCCCTGGGGTCTTAGTCCCCCCCCCCATTACTACTCAGAAAACTTTGCTTGTCCTTTCCTTGTTGAACCTGTCTAAATCTAACCCTGATGGGCTGGACCCTAAACATCTCCATCTTTCTGCACCTGCCCCCACTTACCTCTTGAAACCTCTCCCTCTCTCTCTGTGCTATTGCCCAGTCTTAGAAGATTGCCAAAGTTTTCACACTTCATAAAGGGGGTGACCCCTCCTCCGCTGGCAACTCCCGTCCTATCTCCCTCCTTCCTTCCCTTGCAAAGTTGCAAGAGAAATTACTCTGCTCCAGGCTTGCTGACGTCCTCTACTCTTCCAGCTGCCTCTCCTCCTTCCAGTTTGGTTTTCAGAAGCACCACTCAACCATCTCCTCCCTGCTGTTGGTCAGTACTCCACCCTCACTGGGATGGATCTGGAGCACATCATGGTGGCTATTTTCATCGATCTGGCCAAAGTCTTTGATTTGGTGGTCCACACCCTCTTCCTGGACAAGCTGAGCTCTGCTGGCCGCTCAGCTCCTGCTGTTGACTAGTTCCATTCCTACCTCACAGGCCGTCAGCAGTATGAGGTATTCTGTCACCTCCCCTTCTTATTCAGGCTGGAGTCCCACAGGACTCTGTCCTGGGTCCCATCTTTTTCTCCATCCTCTTCTCCACATTCCTAAATGACCTCCCTTCTGCTTATGTCAACTCATGTATCCACATGCATTCAGATGACAGTTGTCTGCAACGGCCCTCTGACTGCAGCAGTGGAAAGCTTGCTCCAGCAAGATTTCCACAACATCCTGCGCTAGTTCCCACTCCAACTAGCTCTGGGTCGACACTTGAAACAATGTGTTCATGACCTTTGGCACCAATCAGAAACTGGCCAGGCTTTCCCCACTCTCTGTCTTCTCCACCCTGGATGGCACCACTCTTGATGTGCTTTCTTCCTTCAAGTATGTTGGTGTGAAGCTAGATAGCAGGCTTGACTTCTCTGCCCATATCGATGCTATCCACTACGAGCTCCACCCCAAACTTGGTGCCTTGTACTGCACCAAAGACTGCTTTTTCTCCCTAGGTCTGCAGTGAAATGGTTACCAAAATGGATTTCCCAGTTTTCGACTGTGCGGATGTGGTCTACTTTACTGTCCTCACCTCTTCCCTCATCAGACGGGACACTCTAAGTAGTACCTTTTATTGCTTTGCTACTAACCATCCCCCCAGCTCATCACTGTTCCTTCTACTCCTTCCTGGCCGTCCTCCCCCTACCCTCATGTCATCAGTCCCATGGCATGGCCTACATTTCCATATACTGGCTTGGGTCCTTCCTTCATGCTTCTCCTCAGTTTCACCATGTTGAATCAACAACACTGTTGTCGAAGTTCAGCATGGCGAGATCCCCAGTGTTGACAGGCGAAATTTTGCCTGTCAGACATTGTGTGTTTTACATTGGGTGCTGCGCCCTCCGTACACCCCCTGTGGGAGGCTGTGCCCCCCATGCCCCTCTTTCTATGGTCTACTAACTCCAAGTTAGAATTATATGGTGAAAGGGCTAAATTTCACCCTTGGATACCTCACAACGACCATCTCGAAACCTGTTGAGATTGTCGCTATGAGGGATTTCGCCATGGATGTTTTGTTGTGTGGTTGGCACACTCTTCTCCTCATTTCTCTCTCTCTCTTTATCCCATTCCCTCTGCCTCATACCCCCTCCGGGCATCCTTGTACCTCCCTTCCCCACCCACACTCCGCTGCTGGGCAGTCAGTCTTTTCCTATCACCTATCCTCCCTCCAGAACCTGCTCCCCTTCTCTCTCTGTCTCTCCCCCTCTCCCCTCTCCCTTAGGCACCAGCTAAAACTTCTCCCTGTCCCCTTCTGCCCCTGCCAACCCTCTACCTGACCCTCTTCTGTGGAGCCGTTTCCACACATGTGTTGGTCCATTTCCAAGGTTCTGCCTCTGCCTGAATTGCCTCCTCCCAACAGCTACTGCGCTGCTGTTTTACTACCTGTACTGGACACTTTATTTGCTTATCAGAGTTGTTCAGTGTACCATCGTTTGGCTTCTTTTATTGTTATTTATAGTTTAACATTGTTAACTGGTACACTTTTTGCACTTTGTACAGTTTCATTGATGCTGTGTACACTATACAATTGTACTCCTCTCCCCTTTGCCCCTGGCTGCACATGGAAACAAGCTTTGGCTCACTGTACCTTTCCATGTCACCAGTTTTCAAATAAATAAATAACTGTACAGTTAACACCACATCAGTTCTCCAGTAATGCCATAACTGTGTAATTATTCCAATAACTGCACTCCAGTGACACAATAAATTTGTGGTGAGCCCAACAGCTGCACTGCAGTGATGTAATAATCATGCAGCTTGTTTGGTTTCTGTATCTCTCTCCAAACCACACGCATACACTCCAAAGTCTCGAAGCAAGCACAAGGCATCATGGGTATGCAAGTCCTTTTATAAAAGGACACTCCAGAAAATTATAGACCTGTGAGTTTGACATCAACAATGGGGAAAGATACTGGAAAGTATTATTAAAGAACAAATCGATCTCTACTTGACTGAAAAAAAGTTGTTAGATCATTGTCAGGATGGGTTCAATAAATCAAGATCTTGTCAGACCAATTTATTACACTTTTATGAAAATGTAAGTAAACATTTGGATTCAGGGAAATCAGTTGATGTAATCCAATTGGCCTTTTCAAAAGCATTTGACAAGCTGCCACATGATAAGTTAGTTAAATCTCTTTTTTCTACAGGCATAAATAAATATTTAGTTAACTGGATAACAGATTGGTTACAAGAAAGAAAACAGAGAGTTCTAATAAGAGGTGAACTGTCTGATTGGATTGATGTGTCTAGTGGGGTTCCACAGAGGTCAGTGTTGGGTCCCTGTTTGTTTGATTTATATATTTCAACCTTGCAGTGTAATTTGGAAAGTATTTGGATAACCAAATTTGTAGACGATTGTAGGGTAGGGGCAGTTGTAAACTCACATTTAGATAGAATTAGACTTCAGGAAATACTCACATATATTGAGAGATGGACAGAAGAACATCAGCTCAAATTAAATGAGGACAAATGTATTGTCCTACATATGGAGAGAGAAAATTTAGAATTTAAATATACTGTAAATAACAAATACTTGAAACCGCCTATAAAAGAAAGGGATTTGGGTGTCATTATAAGTAAAGATTTTACCTTTAATGCCCAATGTGATCAGATTGTTAAAAATGCAACTAAGATTTTGAATTGTATCCTGAGACACATATCTAGCAGAAGTAGGGAGGTCTTGGTCCCCCTGTATGGATCGTTGGTGAGATCTCAGTTGGAGTATTGCTTCCAGGTTTGGAGTCCCTATACAAGGGGGGAGATTGAGAGATTAGAACGAGTCCAGAGAAGGGCGACAAGATCCATAGTAGGAATGAGAGATAAGACATACGGGGACAGATTGGTGGAGCTAAATTTATATTCCCTTGCTTATAGAAGATGGAGAGGTGATATGATTCTGGTTTACAGAGCAATCCAAGATGGTAAACTTAGATCGGAATTGGGACTTGAACTATGTGGAAAAATCTACAATACGGGATCTCACGATAAACAGCTGAAACAATTTAGGTGGAATGTATTAAAGAGAAAAAATTGGTTTAGTCAACGTGTGGTTCCTTACTGGAACTATCTTCCTCGGGAAATAGTAAATAGTCCCTCTTTAGATATATTTAAAAATAGATTGGATACTTATAGCAAACTTAGGGTTATTGACTATTAAAATGTTTTTTCTCCTCATTGCAAGCTATTTAAGGATGAAAGTCTAATTTTTGCTTTGTGACTACTATGATACTATACTGGACATGCTTAACAAGGGCTTATCAGAACCGTAATTGCATTCTAGTCTGGGTTTTATGTGTGCTTGCATGCATGCGCAAAGCGAATATGCAGTTGCTGTAGACTTATGTAGGGGACTGTGTAGTGTGTACTTTATAAGCCAGGAGATGTAGAAATGCATGATGCTTTCCTGTCAAAACCAGTGCCGAGAAGGCTGACAATGACAGTGTCCAGCTGGCTGATGGGTGTAATCTTCTTGTAGTTAAAAGGATAAAGCCCCACCAGTCAAACTTTTTTTTTCCGCACATTAACCAACTAACAGACATAATCAGGCTTTGAAGATAAACATCAAGCCCCACAGTGTGTGTGTGTGTGTGTGTGTGTGTGTGTGTGTGTGTGTGTGTGTATGTGCACGCACCTCTTAGTTACAGACAGGAGGTGCCTATTTGAATTTTGTGTGCATATGTGTGTGTACAGTATGTTTACCCTCTAGTTACAGACAGGAACGCCTATTTGAAGTGTGTGTGTGTGTGTGTTTGTATGTGTGTTTTTTTTTCCTCCCAGTTACAGACAGAAGTGTTTATTTGAAAGCACTAAACAGAGCTAGAAAAATTAAAACAGCATGCAGAATGCTAATATACTGTAATAGTTTCAGATATGTTAACAGCATGTCAATAATGAACAGAAAACACCAATAATAGTTGATTTAAATTACATATTGTTTATGCTTTCTTTAAATAGTCTCTGATACCACTTGGATAACTTTGAAAAATGTATGAGTTAGCCACAGTTTAGTTTATTGTTCAAATATTTTTTGCAATTTTTTCCTTTTTTATGGACTTTATACTCCTGCCTCTCCCTATTGACTCCCTCCTCCTGTCAACCACCAGCACCTTCATCCCACCACCAGGACTTACCCCATCTACTTCTTACCTCATTATGTGAATGGGTGCCATGGATGGTGGTGCCGTGGTGCCTTCAGGGTCACAGCAACATAATGCAGGCAGCGGTTCTTTTCCACCCATAAAAACATAAAAGCTCATCCTTGCTGATAAAGGAGAAACTGAACTTTTCCCAATCAAAAGGACAGGAATGTTGCACTTCGTCTACAGGTTTTAAGTACTGTATATTGGATGAAGATCAGGGGAGCATGAGTTTGCTGCAGGCAGCGTGAGCGTTGGAGAGTACTATACTGTATTAATACTATATATTCTCACTCACCAAGAAAACATTCTGACCCCATAATAAATACAGCGTCCCCCGCTTAGTCGCTTTAGCGAATGACTTGCTATAATGAATGTACGTTATGGCTCCCAAGCCGTTCGTTATACCAAGGGGTTACTGTAAGTATGAAATTAAAAAATGTATACTGCACTCTATGGTTAGTCAGACTGAATGGCTGTTGCAGTGCATTGTCTTGCGTATCTGTATGTTTGGAATCGTACCCTTTCCATTGTTCAGTGTACTTTGTATCTAACTTATGACCACCTGTTGCGGTGCATATCCTGTATTACCTATCCATAGGTCACCTCTGTG
The DNA here is from genome assembly GCA_016271365.2 of Neoceratodus forsteri. Taxonomy (NCBI): domain Eukaryota; kingdom Metazoa; phylum Chordata; order Ceratodontiformes; family Ceratodontidae; genus Neoceratodus; species Neoceratodus forsteri. The sequence continues at coordinate 805,982,784 of CM028132.1, read as the reverse complement.
TGGCACACTGGCTGTGATGCTCATAACAATCCCTCTCTTGCCTGATTCCCTCTCCCATAACCGCACAGCCCAGTGGCGGAGGAAGAGAAAGATGGGCCCCCAGTGCAGGTTGCAATTTTGGGCCCCCACCCCCATACCGGCGCCTCAACCTCCCCGGCTGGGCCCCACCCCAATTCCTTTTACCTGTTTAATTCAGCTACCACCCTTCCTCTCCTCCCTCAAATATCATCACGCAGGTTTTATTTAACTCTAAAAATTGATTAGCGTTTTGCTCATAAAAGTACTAAAACATTGTAAAAATGCATAGTACTTGCCTCATTGTGTTTAACAAACATAACACTTCCAGAAAACCTATATAAATACTTTCTGTACAGTTAGTATTGTCCCAGGAAAAAAACCTGCTAATCAATTATTTAAATCCCTGTCACGGTGCGGTCACGGTGATTCCTATTTCCTGAATCCTTCCGTCCGATTTTAATCCCCAGCCAGGCGGCAGAAGCGGAACATGAATAAACAAATTAAAAAATAATCCCGAAGGGTGAAGGTCCCAATCTCAATTCCCATTCATCAACTAATGCTGCAGCAGCGCAGCTAGCCTGCGTGCGAGGAGTACAGACAAGTCACTCATCTCAAGTCACTCACAAGTGCTGCTGAGGGGAGTTGGGAGGGACTGGGTCAACTCAGCCAGGCAGCCAGAAGAACTTTAGTGAAGCTAGCAGTGACTCACTCACTCAGTCTCCGGAGAGACCGTCACCAGACTAAAGTTATAAAAACAGTAAACACAACAGCCACTAAGGCCAGGCATTATAGGGCCAGGGACTAAGTTCAAGCAGCATCCTGGACGTGATTCATTATCCTACCTCCTCCTCGCCTCCAGGCTCCAGCCAGCTCCCAGACTAGTCCCGGACAGTTTCAGCCTCTACACAGCAACACTAACACTGTCTAACAGCATCGATTTGCGATTGCTGGCTGCCACCTGCCACCATGGTCGGTCCACCTTTCTTTTTTTAACATGCTTTTCTTTTTACTTAGTATTGTTTGTGGGGGGGGGCATGGGACGCTGCTGCTGTGTGCACAGTGCGCAACGGCAACATGTCCCTCCAGTTAACTCCCGCAACTCTCTCTTTGGTCAGTGCTGCCATCTGCAGTCGGGGGGTGGTGGTGGCAGCAAGCTTGACAGGCTTGTCACTATGTGAATGACAGAGTCACACTGTCTTGCAGCAGCTGAGTGAGGCAGTCACAAAGACAGACCTGTCAAAAAAGACATGAATAAACGCGAGTCGCGATCCGAATTGCTGATTGATTCTTACCATGGTCCCCTATGTGTGTCGGGGCCCCTGTGCCACTGCACCGGCTATTCCTCCGCCACTGGCACAGCCACTCTGCTAGATGCATTACTGCAAGCCCTATCCCTTACTACCCTGACCGTTCATGTGGTGGAAGGGTACTCGCCGACAGTCCTCCACTGCAGGCACAGCTCAGTCCCATATGTCTGACATGCATGCGGTATTGGTTTCACTCCAAAGTTTATGTACTACTGACCGGAGGAGGAATTTGAGTAGTTTCTGCGATGTGAGGGTGGTGACTCTCTGGCTTCTGAACCTGTGCACCGGTCAGTTTCCTGCCCGCACCTAAGATGTCTGCCCAGTGACATGAGCCAGCTGGTTCTTGGTGCATACCACACCCATCTTTGCTTTGGCAGGCCTGTCACTGGGAGGGACTTGGGGTGGATGGCGATGGTCTCTGCATACTGATGGGGTAGGGCACGCACCAGGGCATGGGTTTCACTTACAACCAATCACAGCTTTCCCCTTTCAGCGTGATTCACATGGTGGTGTCCATCTTGCTCGTGTGTGGGACAGGAGCCCCAGGCTGTGGAAGGCACGGTGGCATTGACACTATACCCTAAACGGGGGGGTGCTTGGGCAACACACAGGACAGTACTGCACTCTGGTACTGTGTCATGTACATAACATCCCTAAATGCACTTAATGTGCACACATCGGGCAGGTGTCCGCAATAATGCATGGACGGTTTATTCCTACATGTCATATACAACAACAGGGCATGGGCCAGTGGCATGGATGTCACATTGGGGGTCTGGCACCCATGGTCGTGGCCCTGTGTGGTTCACATGACTGTTTCCATGTATGCCACTCTGCATGCAAAGACATGCTTGTGCATCGGAATTCTGCTTGTCCGTTGCAGTGCAGATTACCTCATATGGTGGGATCAGTGCTTGTGCCTGCCTCTGGCGAACACTCCCATGCCCTTCTCCATGCCCTCCTGTGTACCCCTACACACCTCTTTGTCTGTGCGTGGGGCTGTTGGTGCATGCTGTGTGTTTTGCACACCTCCACGGGTGTGCAACTATGCATCCGCTGCTATGCTCCATTCTGGCATACGTTGCTGTGTTCATGCATAGATCCTGTTGTTTGTGACCCTGAGAGTGACTGATCCTGCAGCCCACAGAGCTTCGGTTCTGTGCTTTTACTCTGTGCACCATTCAGCCAGAACTATGTTATTGCAATTCTTTCCCTATTTTCTTTATTACTGAGGGAAGTGATGTAAAAACAAGATAACTGTCCCTTGAACTTTGTTAGCTTTGGTTGCTTGCCTACATATGACATCATAATGCCCTGTTTATGATATCATAATTATCTCCACTGCAACGGACGGGATGTTATAAACAGCATTGTAACTGCAGAAATAAACAGAGCAAATAGGGCAGAGAGCATGTTTCCATGCAAATTTCCTTAGTAATAAGCAGATAAGGGTGGCAGTTACAAAAAGGATGAAATATAAGCTAAACTATGTCTAGATTTTGTTTTTCAGAGTTGTCTCAACAACATCAGGGGCTCTTTAAAGCCCTGTTGCACTGCAAGCAAACATTTGGCATTGGTAAATGCTTGTTACGTCTGCTTCAGTATAGGCTGAGAACAAGCAACCACAGATGTACCTTCTGTCCTGTTGTGCCTCCTCAGTGCAGTGCAGTTATTGCCCCCAATCAAGAGCCAAATCAGCCCCAAAGGAAATCAGCAAATATTGACTGGGTCAACGCAAAGCCAGGGGCCGACCGTAACAGTTCACAGCAACCAAAAAAAACAGTTGAGCACTTCACAGTTAGTAGACCTGGTAAATACCAGTGTCAAAGCATTTATTAATGTTAAAGAAATTAGCAAAAATATATACAGTCTTCAACCAGTAACAAAGTAACAGGCACTACGATTTCAGGTGAAAACCTGTTCCTCAGAAGGTGTCCAGAAGGCACTTTCTGTTCTGGTAAAGCTTTGTCAGTCTGCCCTAGACATGGATTCCCATACCCATGGTGCAGTGCACAGGGTTTGAGGTTTTAGAGTGTATTGTATGCGAGCGGTTTGGCGAGGTGCACTGAAACCAAACTGGCTATGTCTTCTCGCATAGCGTCCTTTTATGGGTACTACACATTTCTTCTTGCAGACTTCCTCTTCAGAATACTGTATCTGACTTTATTAAATGCCTGATGTAATCACGCAGTTACCCCAACACCTGCACTATATAACCATCTAGTTAGAGGCAGTGTGGTCTGTGGTTAGAGCACTGGCTTGAGAACTGAGAGATCACAAGGTCAGTCCCCAGTAAAGTAAAATATTAACTGTGTGACCTTGGACAAGTCACTTAACAGTGCTCTAGTTCGCCCAGCTGTGGAATTGAGTAGAAGCATTACTGCACTGGAAACAACATGTTGTATCTCAGATAGGTTAATATAGGCCCAATAAGTGCATTCAAGTGATTCTGCAATGATTCATATTGTCATGAAAGCTCCAAAAACCGGTTGGCATCATTAGATCTCAATAACACAGCATTTCAACCAACGTGGAATTGCCTACATTCCTGAAAGGTATTCCCTAGTTGAGGTCAGTGTTTTCCTCTTGTGGCATCACAGCCATTTCTCGAGCAACAAATTGTGATGTCTCGGAGGACTATCATGACGTTAGTTGAAAGCCTCTTTTACACGATGGGCTCTGCACCCTATTGATCAGTGCAGTGCCATTGCAGCGTTACCTTTCCTGTCGTCTGTAGTCAAGCTGCACCGCATAAGAGAGGAGCGTTCGCTGTCCTGGCGTTTCCTGTTTTTCTTGGTTTGCCATTGCGTTTTACCATTTCGCAACACTCCCTGGTGCTGTCTAATCTGATGACGGCGCTCACATTGATTCGAGGATAGCTTCTCATGGGAGACTCCTCAATTTCCCAGGCTGCATTCCCCGTATGTGATCCCGAGGCTCGTGCATCGAATATTTTACCCAAGCTCAGCTAATTATATCCTCAAATACTAGAAAGAAAGCTGAACTCAGGGAAACTAGTTACTTTTCTGAAACGGGGGCTAAAAACTACTTGAAAAGTACCCCGAAAGTGGAGCCGTGGTACTGGGCATGCGCTTGTACGTATTCATATCCCTTGGGATATGAATCTGCATAAGTACATGCCCAGTATTACGGCTCCACTTTCAGAGCACTTTTCAAGTAGTTTGAAACCCCCGTTTCTAAAAAAGTAGCTAGTTTCCCAAGATCAGCTTTCTTTCTAATATCTGTAGCTATATTTAGCTAAACTCAGGTACAATATGTGAAGCAAACCACTCACTGCCACCCCCCCCCCACCTCAAGATGGCAGTCTTGTGCCTCTCGGCCAACCAGAAATATGGAAGAAAATGCCGGCAGAGCCACGAGATCGGTGCAGTCCTCTATAGCATAGAGGCAAAGGTAGCTATGCAGACAGAGCAGAGCAAACGGTTGGGAACTGCTATGATGTAAGTGCTACTCTGTGTGAAAGGGACGAAAGAGTGTGATCAGGAACAGCTCCACAGGTGCAACGATGACTGTACAGCTGCGGTGGCATCTAGGTGAATGCGGGGGTGTATCCAAGTACTGCAAATGGCCATGCGACCCCCCATAGCTTAGTGACCAGATTCACACTCCTGCTTGGTGACTGTACAGGGCACACTTGGTTGAGGGGTTTGGGTTAGTTCTTTCTCCTGTGGTAAGGTGGTTTGTACCAAAACAAAAAAGTAGCACAGTACCTCCACTCAGAGAACAAGAGGGCCAGATGTTGTGTGCACTACCACCCTCTGGGATGCAGTACCTACCCACATCCCTACACTGGACTGGACAACCCCGTGAAGATAACACCAGTTATTATCTTTACCAATAAACACTTCAATCAAAGCATACAAACTGAGGGCACACACAGGAGTGGAATTCAAACAATTAACAGTGCTTTTATTTGGGAACACAGTCCCAGCAGCTGGAAAAAAGAGAAAAGTAATTGCAAGTCGCCTTAAGTACCCCCTTCGTAAATCAATACACTCTTGAGAGCCTCAGATATGTGGGCCACTGTCACCTTCTCAGACCTCATGCAGTTTGAGGACGCACCTGCCCACGCAAGGGGCACAACAAGAGGAACCATTTTACACAGGGTGCGGTAAACTCTTCTATTGGTACCAATAGATAAACTGTAGTCTCCTATATAATTATTCTGGGTACCCAGGGATCACACTAGAGTCTCTTTGCAGGCCTGGTAGCGAAGTTGCCTTCGTTCTTTTAGTGGTGCACTTGATGAAAGTTAGCAAACTTGCAGTTTAACCCCCGCAACAGGCCATAGTGTGCTAGGACAATTTACAAGAACTTAAAATTCCAAATAAGAATGCTTGAAACCCCAAAATTGTAATCCATCCAAAGCAGAAGAAATACAAAGGTCCAGCCAGCAGTGCCACCACTCATGTGACCCATGGATGCAGCAGTTCAGATGAGGCAGGGAACAGCACACAGCAACAGGCTGAACAAGCAGGAGCTTCGTACTTTCAAATGTTTGGCAGCAGCACCGCCTTTTCTGGCTCACATCTCTCCAGATACAGCCCTTCTGGCTCAATTCTCAGGATGCAGGAGCACTACGCAGTGGCTTCCTGGTTCCCAAGGAGCCCAGACCCAAGAAGGGACCCCACAGTCCAGTTTCCCAGTGGATCGAGAGTACACCCCTACTCGGGCACATGCCTTGTGACTCCCTAGTCCCTGATATGCCCCACTGGGTAAGGATTAGCAGGCCCCTTACCTGGCTCTGAAGCAGTCTGGGCAGGATGCAGGTCTCTGTGTCCATTCAGTACAGCTCAGTTGCTTTGGTATGCAGAAGTGACCCACCAGTTCACACCCTCTCAGTTTTATTTATTGGAATGTTTCACCAGGAAGGCACACTGAGCAACAAGTTGCTCGTCTCCCGGTGCGACCTGGGGGGTAGGGAACAATGGGATAGAATAAAAAGAGAATGTTACAATGTTGGAATACAGTTTGCTTACTTACATACAATAAAAGCAGGAGGGATTACAGGTGGATAACATTGGCTAACAGTACAACAGTTAAGTACAGTAGTTATGAAGACACATATAGCAAATTGGCAACAGTTGGTACAGTTGGTAACACTGGAACACATAATAATAACTTGTCAACAGTATGTAGCACTAGATGGTAAGGTGTCCCAATAGTAATCGGTTGCCATTAGTGTAACATAGCTATTCAAGATTTACAGTGATTGAAGTAAGAGAGGAAGAATGGAAGGAGGAAATGAAAAATTGCGGAGGGTAGAATGGAAGAAGCAACAGAAATTTACAGAGAGACGCAGACAGAACATGATTTTTGAGGCAAACAGAGATGACAGGGTGGACTAAAGTGCATATAAGAGGGGTATAGAAGTAGGTTATAAGTGCTTAATTGAGTGTAGGGGTAGGCCAGTGTTAGGCTATGTTAACCAGAAGTTCGGTAGGAGGAGAAGAGAGGAGAGGTAGAGTGTGGCAGGGTGAATGAGAGAGAGGTATTGTAGGTGGGGGGTATCCAATGGGGGGGGGAGAGTTGAAATTCAACAGTGTCCTGTTATCCCTATCTGGGCAGAGCAGTGGGCAGCCCTGCTGGTAGGACACTGGTTATAGGCGATGAGAGTTATTTATATATAGTGATGCAAGAGAGGGAGGTGTTGGAGGAGGGATGTTGTTGGAGGGGGGTAGCAGAGGTCAACTATAGTAGGGGGGTAGTACCCCACCAGTGTGCTGGGTGACCCTGCCTGTACAAGGCAGTGACTTAGCAGTGACTGAGGGGGTGCAGGAAAAGGAGAAATAAGGGGAAGAGGGTAAAGTTGCTGCCCACCATGCGCTGTGGCTCCTGCCTGCACAAGGCAGTGATCGAGCTAACAGGAGAGAGATAGAGTAAGTGTAGAGAAAGAAGGGGGAGGAACACTTCAGGAGGAGAGTGAGTAAGGGACAAGGAGGAGCACAATCAGAGGGGAAATAGGAGTGGTGGGGAGTAGGCATATGAGCCTGAGCAGAGGTCAGTTATAGTGGGGGGGTTAGTATCCCACCAGTGTGTTGGGTGACCTTGTCTGCACAAGGCAGTGATCTAGCAGTGACTGAGGGGGTGCAAAAAAAGGAGAAATAAGGGAAAGGGGATAAAATTGTTGCCCACCGTGTGCTATGGATCCTGCCTGAACAAGGCAGTGATCGAGCTTACAGGAGGGAGCTAGATTAAGGGTAGAGAAAGAAGGGGGTGGAACACTTTAGGAGAAGGGAGAGTAGGGGACAAGGAGGAGCACGATCAGAGGGAAATAGGAGTGATGTGGAGTAGGCATATGGTAATATGGGCTTAGATGAGATGGTGGGGGGATTAGGGAGGGTCATGGCAGGGACAGGAAGGGGCAAGGAAGTTCTTGAGGGCAGAGTTATTGGAGTAGCAGAGTGACGAATTTGAGGGGGAAGCGAATTCCAGATTTTTAGGAGGTGATCAGAATAACCCGATTGGCCAGTAAGGGTGGAGTGGCATGGGACCATCAGGGTTCGTGAGTCAGTAGATCTTAGGGAGTGGGAAGGGGGGGGGGCAGATGTAAAGGCAGGGGAGAGATAGGAGGGAAGTTCACCCAGCCAGTGCATGAAGGTGAATTTTGCGCCATGAGAGAAACATTGGTTTGTCAGGGAATGTGAAGGATAGGGCATGGTAGAGATTACAATGGTGAGTGCGGAGGGGGGTGTCAAGGGCAAAATGGCAAAAGGAGTTGAAGAGGGTATCTAGTCTCTCCAGGGAGGACTTGGGGGCAGCACTGTAGACTACGTCACAGTAGTCGAAGATGGGTAGGATCATCTTCCGGACAATCTCACGCCTAGTCATTGGTGAGATGCAGGCACGGTTCCTGAATAAGGCACCGAGCTTGGGATGCAATTTTTTCTGAAACGCGTCAATATGACCAGAGAAGTTCAGGTGTTGGTCCAGCCAGACACCTAAGTACCTGAAGGAGGATGTGTCCTCTAGTAAAGTTCCATCAAGGGTGTGGAAGGAGGGTAGAGAGGGAAACCTGGTAAGTCTCTGCCTGGTGCTGAAGGTCATGGAGACTGTTTTTCTGGCATTGAGAGATAGTTGGTGGTTTGCAAACCAACACAACTTTGTCGAAGTCGTGCTGCAACTTGGATGCAACCTCGGTGCGGCAGGAGCCAGATGCATACAAGACTGTATCATCAGTGTACATATGACTGTAGGAGAATGTAGAGCAGGTGGTTGGGAGATCATTTAGGAAAAACAGAGAATAATATGGGGCCTAACACTGATCCCTGGGGAATACCAGTTCTTATCGGGAGGGGTAGGGAAATTGCGTCAGAGATATTGACTGATTGGGTTCTGCCAGAGAAGTATGCCTTGAACCAGTCTGTGGCTAAGGGGGATAGCCCAGCTGTTGATAGGGTGTTAAGGAGAAGGGAGTGGGAGACTGCGTAGAAGGTTTTCGCCAGATCGACAAAAATGGCTGAGGTGATTTGGCCACTGTCCATTCCCATTAGGATAGAATCAGTGAGCCGAGGAAGGGAGGTGGAGTGATTTTTCCTGAAGCCAGATTGATAAGGGGTGAAGAAGGAGGAGTCATTGAGGTAAGCAGTGAGCTGGGAGAGGGCAAGGTGTTCCTGAAGTTTGGCAAGGGTAGGGAGAAGAGAAATGGGGTGGTAGTTACCAGAGGAGGTGGGTCTCTGCCTTTGGGGAGGGGAAGGACCACTTCATTTTTTTCCATGGGGAAGGTACTGAGGTGGTTGAGAAAGAGAGGTTTAGGATACTAGAGAGTGGGTAGGCGATGGCTGGGGCTGAGAGGGGTGGTAATTTAGGGTCAAGGCCATCCGGGGAGGAGCCTTTTGAAGGGTTGATCACTAGCAGGGCCTTTAGGATGTCATTTGGGGAGACAATAGTGAAGGAGAAGGGGGAATTGGGGGGGTCATTTGTGGGAAATAGGAAGGGGGAGAGGGAGGGGAATAGTTTGGGAAGGATTGGAGCAGCTCATCAGCACAAGTGGTGTAATAGGAGTTGAATTCAGTAGTTATTGCAGCTGGATTGGCAATGAAAGTGACGTTTCTTAAGTATAGGGGTGGGTGGACGGGATGGCGGGTAAAGAGGGCATGGACCACTCTCCAGAACTTGGAGGGGGAGTGGATGTTTGTCGTGAAGGTAGATTTGAAGTACTCTGTTTTGGCTAGCCTGGTAGCCCAGGTGCAGGCATTATGGAGTTTTTGGTAAATAAGAAGGTCATTTGGAAGCTGAGAGACTTTGTGCCATGCTCAGGCCCGATCTCTCACTCTGTGGCAGGCTAGTAATTCAGGGGTAATCCAGGGGATGTGATGACCTCTAACCCTTGTTTGTTTTAGGGGTGCGAAGGCATTCCAATTTGCAAGGAAGATGTCTTTAAAATAGATTAGGGCTTTATCAACTGAGGAGATGTGTGCTAGAGGGGACCAGTCTGAGAGGGCAAGGCTGTGCAGGAGAGGTTCCAGTTCTAGGGATTTATAGGTCTGTATTTGTATGGTTTTATGTGGAGATTTAGGTCTGTGAACTTTTCTGACCAGGAAAACTGGGTTTTGGTCACTGAGAGCATCTGGAAGGATGCCAGAGGTGGTGATTCTATGTGGGTGGGAAGTTAGGGCCCAATCAAGTAGGGAGTGGTTTTGGGTCTTGTGATTAGAGTGGGTGAGTTCTGTAATTGGTTGTGTGAGGTTGAGGGCACTGATAGCATTTCTTGTGGTAGATGTTGTTGGGGACAACCAATTTAAATTGAGGTCGCCAAGGATGTAAAGCTTGCCAGACTGAGAGAGGGAAGTAATGGAAGTTAGGAGATCAAGGGAGACAGTGGACTGGACATTTGGATGGCAATAGATACTGGCTACAAAGATAGGGAGTGAGAAAGGGAGGGTTACATTGATGGCTAAGGCATCAGGGATTGCTGGGTTGGAGGAGGAGAAGACTGGGAAGTATTGAAGGGAGGCGCATATATACATGGCCACTCCACCACCCCTGCCTGCTCTGTCTAGCCTTAGGTTGGAGTAACCGGGGATGGAGACCGAGTGGTCAGGAATTGTGCTGTTTAGCCATGTTTCTGTTATAATAAGAATGTTTGGTTTCAGGGCAGCAACCATGGCTTGCAGGAGGTGTAATTTTTGAAGTAGGCTATGAATATTTAAGTGTAATATCTTGAAATTCTTTAATCAGGGCTGTTGGGGTAGGGGTATGGGCAGTGGGGGAGATGGCAGGGGTGTAGGAAGTAGCAGGACCTTGGTTGGGGTGGATGTCTCCCGATGCAAGTAATAGTAATAGTAGAGCTAGGATGAGGAAGTGTAGCTTCGTGGGTTTGGAGTGATGGGGCTTGGAGGTCGAGTGAGCGAGGTAGAAGGGAGTGGTATAGTGAGGAAGCAGGAGGTGGAGAACAGCAAATAATTTTTTGTAAGGTTAGTAGGGATACGTGTGGAATGATAAGTGAATGAGACCAGAATACGTTGTTTGGGGGGGCAGGAGTAATAACATGAATATAAGTTGGGGCCTGGTGACAGGGTGTTTGGATGGGTTTAAAGTTATAGGGCCCTGGGCTGGCAAAAGCAGGTGGGGAGGGAGAGGGTAGAAATAAGGTTGGGGGAGGTAGAGAGGGAGAAGGATTTGAGTGGAGGAAACATCCTTAGAGTCAAGGAGCAGCGGGGGTGGACTTTGGTAGGTAGTAGATTGCAGCAGGGGGTGTAGCTGAACAGAGTTGGTTGGTGTAGCTGAACAGAGTTGCTTTGCTACTGAGGGGAACGGGCGCAATGCTTAAAATAAAGCTCCCTCAGGTATCCAGCTGAATAGCATGTAGTAGGGAAGTAGAAAGTGAAGGATGCTTGCTTAAGTATACACCCTCTAGTGGAGAAGCTGTATAACCTGCTAATGGGGAAGCAGGTACTAATGGAGACATAAAAAAATCCTGGTATTGTGGATCTCGGTATTACCCCTTTAAGTGCTTTGTTGTAGCTCTTAGGTGCTTCCCCTTTAAGAGGGAAAGTGAAGCGTAACTAAGAATTAAGTGAGCAGGTCTCTCAGCTCTGGTAGTGTATTTAATAAAGGAAGGAGGTGGGGGAGGGGGGAGTGCGCTGAAAAATCACTGAGAGGCCAGTTCAGGTTGGGCAAATGCTGCTCTGCACTGTACAGCTCACAGAAGTGTGCAGCTGAGTGAACTAGGAAGCAAAAAGGTCAGGACTTCACTACGCAGCTGCTAAAAGAAGAAAAGTCAAAGATCAGTGTATCTCTGCAGTCTTATGCTCTAGTCCAGTGATTTCAGCACTCTCAATTGTGGAGTGTCCATGTCCCTCATTTCGGTGACAAATGGTAGAGAGGTATACCACACCCTTTTACTAGTTTAACCAGATACCACTGAGCTAACAATCTTTTCTTCAAGGAAGACCTGTCCAACAGAGATGAGCTAAGTGAAAAGGTGCAGACGGTGTGGGGTGGTGGGGGACACCCACAAGCACAGGGCATTGTGAGGCCCTCACTTAATTCTGCGCTCTGGCAGGGTTCTCAGCATCCTGGAGTGGCCTAGTCTTAGGCAAGCTTCTTCTTCTTTCTGTCCTCTTCCCTCCTTTCCCTTCATCCTTTCTTTTCTCTCTTCCCAACTTGTCCTCACCTAGTTCTGCCCCCTGGCAAGGTTTTCAGCATCCTGAAGGGGCCCAGCACTGGGAAATGACTCTTCCTTCCCTCCCCCTTCCCCTTCATCCTCTCTACCTAACTTGTCCTTGCTTGACTCTGCTCTCTGGCAGGGGTCTCAGTATCCTGAAGAGGCCTAGTCTTAGGCAGGTTTCTCCCAACCCTCCTCCTCCTTCCCTTTATCATCCTCTCTACTAGCTCTACCCAACTTGTCCTTGCCTACTCCTGCCCCTTACTCTAAGTCCTTGCCTCATTCCACCACTGGCAGCTATCTCCACACTCTGAAGGGGCCAGTTCCAGGTATGGCTTGTCCTTCCCTTCCCTATCCCTTACCCCCACCTCTCTCCTGCCCCCATAGGTGTCAAGCGTGAACTCAGTTGGTACTCATCTGCCTCTGGACCAGAAGGTCATGAGCTCGTCCCACACGGGACTGGGCTTGCACCTAAAAATCGCTTGCATCCGAGTGCAGCCTTTTTGGGGTGCTGTACTGCTGGGTGTGCCGCCCTTCGGATGAGACGTTAAACCAAGGTCCCTTCTACCCATCCTGGTGTTGTCCTGGTGGGTGTCCAGGTAAGTAAATGAACCCAGGACACTGCTCGCAGAGTGGGGACATTTCCAGTGTCCTAGGCCAACATTCCCCTTCCCATAAACCGGTTCATGCAATTATCCAGGCTGTTGTGTGGGTGATGATGTGCGATATGGCTGCCACTACACATTCAGTCACTTCCCTACCAGTCTAGCATTGCTTGTAAAGCACTTTGGGATACACTATGTATGAAAAGCGCTATATAAATGCCAATTCTTCTTCTTTTTCTTCTTCGTTCTACCTCTCTGCACTTATTCAAAGGAATTGGTTTACTTGAGCTAATAATTTGCACTTTTTGTTCTGTCTGAGGTGCTCCCAGATTGCATTAGCACTGTGTTAACTTGCCCTTCACAACTGATTTTTTTTTTTTGGCTCACTTTTTTCCGGTAATGTTCCTCCCATCTTTATTCTCTTCTTCCCCCGTCTTGTTTCCCCTGTCTACCCGTCTACCTTCCTTGATGTCCTGTTCCCCCACTGGACCTCATTTATTCAATAATTGCTAAATAATCTGCATCTTAACAGTGATCCATTCCTGCAAGGAGTTGGCTCCAAGGCTACATTAAATTTCTATACTATGTTCCTCAGATATGCCACTTGTAATTAAATGCATATTCCACAGGTATGATATATTTAATTGTATGTTCAAGGGATAAAATAAGTGGATTCGCATTGCAGTTTGCGACCCAAGATCGGGAAGAGTGAGACAACTTTTGGAATAATTGGCAGTCATTGCTAATCATTCTGAATTGGCCCAGGGACCTTTAAAAATTCCCTTTTTGGCATTTTGGACCATGTTTCTTAAACTTAGTATTTTTCCTGCTTTTTTTTTTTTTTTTTTCTCTGTCCTCCTCCCCCGCGCCCCTCCTGATTGGCCAGCAATCCCCCCAAGTCTCTGCGTGAGAGAAACATTACGTCCTCTTGCAGCATGACCCCAGAAGAAGAGCAAGCAGGTCCAAAAGCTCCAGCCAGAGTAAAACTTAAGGTAAGTTCCAGTTTCCTTTTTTTTTTTTAAATTAATAGTATTTTTTAGCTCGTTGGTGGTGTCTGGTAATCAAATTTTTTATCTGTGTTGCAGAGAGGAGTCGTACTGGAGCGGGGGAGCCGAGGAGGCTGAGGCAGCGAGAGGGGACGAGACCAGACAGCCGTGCAAAGCATCGTGGCAGGATGAGCAGGCATGACGCAGATGCCCAGCCGAGCAACTTACTCACGGAGGAGCAGTGCGCAGAGCTGAGCAGACAATCAGGGGAATCTCTACAAAAAAAACAAGTACAAACTTTTTAGTTTTTGTCCGAGGGAGGAGTGAACTCAATGGGAGGGCACGTGGCAGGGCAGTGGCATGACTGGGGGAGCGGTCAGGGCAAGGTGGGCACCTCGTGGGAAAAAATTAACAGAGAGGAATCAGGGAGAGGAAACAACAAGTAAATGTGAACTAGCTATTGCTTGGCAGAGAATGAACAGGTGTAAGCAGTCTTTATTTTGTGCCCAGCCCAATCGGATGCCAATAACTGATCTGATGGGGGAAAATATCAAACTTAACTGTGCTCTTGCAAACTGTTTGGGAACAGAAAACAAATATTGTGCCCTGGTTTTTCCAGAGAGTTCTGAGGACTAATGTATTGTGCCCTGATTTTGGCAGAGATGAAGGGACAACAGCGGTTAAACAGTCATGCCCAGCTTTAAAATGTGCCCAGCCCTTATTGCAGCAGTGATGATGGATTAAGCAAACAAACTGTATTGACTTGCAAGTAGAAGAACATTTTTGGGAACAGAACAAGAAGAATTGTGCCCTGGTTTACTCCAGAGAGTTCTATGAAGGGGAGGAAACAAAAGAAAAACTTCTGTGACATTTAAATAAATGTACCCTGCTTTTGGAAGAGATGAAGGGGACAATGAGTGGTCATCTGCCCGCCCTGCCTGCTTTATTTGTGCCCAGCCAGCCCTTTTTTGCAGCAGTGATGATTAAGAATTGTGCCCTGGTTTTTCCAGAGTTCTCAGGGGAGAGGAAACAAAGCAGTAAAAAAATTCTATCTGTGCCTGCCCTGCTTTGGCAGACATGCAGGGGACAAAAACAAAAATACACCTGCTCTGTTGCACTGGGGAAGTTGTAACTTTGTGTGCCCTGCCCATTGGACCTGAGGGGACGTTACAAATTAAGACACTAGCCCTGCTGCCAGCTAGAGTTTTGCTGCAGCAGTGAACTTTTGGGGAAGTGTTCTATTCACAGCTCTGAAACTTTGTTTGTGCCCTGCCTATGGCAGAGATGGGGACATTTTAGAGGATGGGGGCTCGGGGGTCACAGCAGATCTGCAGCTGCCATTATTATTTTTTTTTTTTCACAGAGAGTTAGCCAGATTACAGTAACTTGATGTGTTAACTTTTAAGTGCACAGTTTGACAAAGTCTTGTTTTGCTAACCTCAGACTTTTTAATAATTGCAGTCCGACATGGCTGGAGTTAAATTAGCAACTGCAGAGGGATGGTACCAAAAATATGATGTAGAAAACAATTAGCTACAGATTAGCAGTGAGGGCGACTGTGCAGTGCGTGTTAGTTGCAAATTGTGCTGTGAGTACAGAGATGAGCTACATGGGTTGAGGAGCTTCAGTGAGGCATTAATTGCAGGGATTACAGGCCCCCAGCTAAAAGTTGACACCATCTGGAAACATCTTCTGACAGAGCAGCACAAGACAGCTGTTAACATTTTCAAATTTGGTGCAACAAGGTCACCACTTGATATATATCGCCATACCACAATTGGTAAGTTTCAAAATGGGGGGTGTGAGGGGTTTGGACGAGACTTAAAACTTATTTAGTTTATTTGCAGGACAACTTTCAGAGGAACAGCATAGAACAATTCTGGGCAGGCTGATGAAGATCCTGTATATGATGGCCAAAGAGGACATCCCTATTAAAAAGTTTGAAGCGATAGCAGAACAGAAGAAGCGCTATGAAGTTCATTTGGGCAATTAAATGCATTAATGCTGTTAGTGGGAAAGAACTCACAATGTGTATTGGCAAGAACCTAGAAGAAAACCTGCTGGCAACTGTCAAAAATGCTAATTATTGTTCAGTGCTTATGGATAGTAGTACTGACAGTGGTGTAAGTGAAAAGGAACTGGTTTACATAATTTATGTAAATTCTATCACTGGTCTAGTGGAGACCGCAAGTTTTTTTTACGAATGAAAGCTGTATCAGATGCACAAGTGAGGGATTGAAAAATCTCCTTTTAGACATTTTTACAGAGTCTGGCCTTAATATAAAAAAGATGGTTGGGTTTGGGGCTGATGGAACATCTGTCAACATGTGTGTCTTGCTGCTCTTTTAATGGAAGACACAGTGGTTAGTCGATGTTCATTGTTTCTCACAGATTAGAACTGGCCATAAAAGATGCTATGGATAACACCTATTTCAATGATTTTCAAACTTTCTGACCCAACTATTTTATCTCTTATCAGAAAAGTCCTAAGAGACTCAGAGAGTTACGGTCCCTTGCCCAGGCCATGGAGATGTCAGTTGAAAATGCCAAGAAGGCCGACGTTGGGTGAAGCATAAACTTCTTGTCACCCATGCTGTTAGCAGATCATGTGCCCATTTAGAATCTGTGGCCGCAGACCCAACTCGTGACCAGGCCAAAGGCAAGGGAGTGTTGCAGATTATGACTATGGTCCAAATGGTGGCACGCCTTTTTTTATTGAGTAGGGGTGACCTACATACATGATTAGTACAGGCATAGGACTAATACATGTTTCTATAAGAGATTACTAGTGTTTGGTGGCACACCTTTTGTATTTTGAACAGCTGCTTCAGCCACTTGCCAGGTTCTCACTAGCACTTCAGAAAGAAGTAGTTGAAATGTCAGAGCTACTTAGCTCTGTTGAAACTTTGAGAAACACTCTTGACCATGACCATGCTAAGCAAAACGGTCCTATAGGTGGCAGTGAACTTGACATTCCCTTAAAAAAGGGGTCTGATGTTCTGTCAGGAGCATGTGCTGAAGTTACATACAAACAGAGAACCATAGACATTGATGGCAGATAAGGACGCAGGGCCCATCCAGTCTGTCCATTTTTTTCAACCTTATGAATGTGCCATAGGCCTGTACTCTGTCAATGGCCTATCTATTCATACTCATCTTTATTGCTCCCTTACGCCTGTCCCATGCCTGTTTGAAGCCCTGTACTGTATTCATATCCACCACTTCCCGAGGTAGGCCGACAAGGATGTGAAATGAACACATTGTAGTGGCTAAGTTGTTAAAACTTTTAAACAGCAGACTAAGAACTACATTACAAACATCGAGAACTGTTGTGAACAAAGGTTTGGTTTGATTGATGAAAGTAATATCTATAACTGTGCAAAAAGTGTTAGATACCAGACTTTGGCCAGCTACAGACAGAAAGGAACTGGAGCTGTGTGGTAACAGTGACATTACTGCGGTAGCTGACCACTTTTCAGCACTTTTGCAGCCTGACTGTGACAGCACTCTGTTACCTGCAGAATGGCAAGAGTTTAAAGATTTTTGGTGAAGCCAATTTCATCAATCTTTCTGCCTCTGCTATCTGGTCAAAGCTGGCATGTTATTTCCAGAATTTGTATCCAAATCTGTTGAAGCTCGCCAATGTGTTGAGAGTATTTCCTCTGTCTAATGCAATTGTAGAAAGGTGTTTTTAAACTATGTACAAGGTAAATACTGACTGGAGAACAAGTCTGGCAGAGGATATTGTAGAAATATTGATTTGCATTAAAAAGCAGGGCCCCCCCTCCAGCTGCATTCAACCCAAACAGGGCTGTAGACATATTTTTTAGTGCTAAACCAAGATGTCCTGGTGATTTGGCAGCTAAGGATAGTGGACCACCCCAGGCCCCCAAAAAGGCCAGAATTACTGGCTGCATGCCTGGTGGAGAAGAGTAGCAATAGATCACACCCAATCCTTGTTGGTAACTGTGTGGTCAATCATGGTCCCAGGTGCAAGAGTTTTTATGCTGGGGAAGGGGTTCATTATGTTTAATTTGTCATGACTTACGATCACGCTGACACTCACAAATTCACGGTCTGCTTTGGCAGACATCCTATCTCAGCTCTTAAAATGTATGTGTGCTGCTGCACAATTGCTGTATTTCTCTGGAAATGGCTAAATAAAACATTTATCAGTCTCAGAAACTTGTGTAAATGTATATTTTATCAATATAGAGCAAGATATATACATTTTATGGGGTTTTGAGCAAAAATATCAGTTTTTGGTAATTGCTAATTAACTTTGGCCAATTGCTAATAATTCTTTACTTTGATTAGCGAAGGCCGCTAAGCAAGTTTCCGACACTAATTTATGCCTTGAAGTTATGTTACAAATGCAACTGTATGATTATTTGTGATATTTTTTAATTGTATGTCTTGTTAAAAATGTAATTGAATATTTTAATTTTTCGGATACGATAAATGTTAAATTGTACGTCTAATTCTTCATTCACTTGTAGCCCCTTTCCAGGTCACACTGGGAGACGAGCAACTTGTTGTTCCGTGTGCCTTCCTGGTGAAATATTTCAATAAGTACATTTTTACTCACCTGCATTTTCTGTAGTGCAGGGTCCTCCTGTATAAGGAGGTGTGGTTAGTGTGGTCGGTCTCTTAGTTGGTTGCCTTGGAGGATCAGGAATAGTGTGATGAATGACTCGGGGGATCGGGAATGGCATGGCGTTTCAGTTGGCACGATGGAGGGCTTGTGTGAGTACATTCTTTCACAGTCATCTGCCATTAAAACGAGTGCTCTAACATACTTAATTTTGTAAGTGAAAGTTAAAGCTGTGATTTCGGGTATGCACATTAGCGTCAGTGCTAATGTACATGCCCAGAGTCATGGCTGTAACTTTCTCTTGCAGAATGTTAGAGCACTCATGTTGGCGGCTGATTTAGTTTATTTTGCTGAAGAGACTGGCTCCTCTTGGGAAGTGGGCTAAATTTTCATTGCTGCAGGTAGAATTTAGGCACTGTCAGCATTTTGGTAGTTGGTTTGGCTGTAGTTTTGCAGCGACTGGAAACCTCCGATTCTGTATTGCTCCCCAGTTTCAGTGTAAATCCCTTGTCTGCAATTATAGTCATATTTGTTCATCAAAACAAACTGCATGAAGTTGGAAACTGCTGCAGTAAAGCCCCCTTCCCTGAAACATAAAAGTTAACAGCAGATAAGGACCGCAGGGCCCATCCTGTCTGCCCATTTCTTTTTCTACCTTATGAATGTGCCATCGACCTTTGCTCTGTCAATGGCCTATCTATTCATACTCATCTGTATTGCTCCCTTATGCCTATCCCATGCCTGTTAGAAGCCCTGCACTGTATTCATATCCACCACTTCCTGAGGTAGGCCGTTCCATGCATCCACCACCCTTTCTGTGAAAAAGAACTTCCTCACATTACCCCTTAATCAGCCTCCAACTAATCTCATTCTGTGTCCTCTTGTCCTCCTATTTTTCTTGTATTGAAACATGTTGGACTCTTTCACCTTGTTAATGCCCTTAAGGTGTTTGAATGTTTCAGTCATATCACCTCTCTCCCTCCTTTGCTCTAGGGTATACATATTGTCTTTGTTAAATAAAGTAATGCTAATCACTGAAATATCTGCGTGTGTACCTGATTAGGCATTGATGGTCGTGGTATATGTCTTCAATGGGTGTCATATAAGGGGGAATAAATCATGGGCTTTTCAATGGGACCGAAGTCTCATCCATGTATTATATAGATAGATATATATATGTATAATCATACATCAGAGTGTGCTAAGCAAGAAAACTGTATCAGTAGGAGAAGCCTTGCTGACCTGACTCCAAGCTGTTATTGCATTGTGGCAGTCTCTGGAGCAGTTTTCTCTTTTTCTGTCACTCCCTCCAGCTGTAATATGCCATGTCATCATGATGCATAAATGCATGCCAAGCAGCAACCTCCGTGTCTGGTCCCTTCCTCCCCCGAATCTCCATCTGCTAGTACTACCACCTGTGATCACCCAGGTGACAGCGCTGTGGTGGAGGATGGAACTTTTCCCACCCCAAAGGACAGCACCTTCTGAAATGCTCAATCCTCCTCCCTCAACTGGCCACCAATAACCTTGTTCCCAAACCCAGGACACTGGCATCGTGAGTGGTAGTCCTTCCTCTGCACAGATGGCCTGCCTTTGAATACATTTTTTTTTTAAATTATGGGAAACATCTATAGTGATATACTTGTATGGTTTAGCAGTATTCTTTAAAATACATTGATACATGAAAATGGTATCACTATAACATACTGTATCTACATTAGCCTAACATTTAAAAAAATGTTAGTCCTACTGGTTCAAAGATTACAAATAATTCCTTTACGAATGGCCAGTCTTTGAACCATTAGGGCTAGAAAGCTATTATTTGTTAAATAAAAGCTTGGAGTCATGCAGTAACATTTTTATAATCCATTTTTCAAAATGCTACAGTCACATCATGAAAATAACAAAATTCTTTATTTCTAGAAAGTGACTATATATTTCTGCTACAAGAGATAATTAAAAAATACATATTGCATTTAATAAACACTGGTGACAGAAAGGCATAGTGACTTTTGACTTTCTGATTTACTGCAAATGTAAACTCTGTGGTGACCACTAAATGCATTTTTTGGGAGCATGGCAGGCTACCAACGTGGTGGGACATGTAGGCTTCAAGCTCCGTGCAAAGACAAAGGAAAAAGCTGATTTTAAATCATCAAATTGAACAACTTAAGAACTGTTACTTACTACTTTGCCTCCTAATGTGTTGGGAACAGTTTGACACCAAAAGTGTCAAAAATATCTTATGGGGAACCCGAGAAAAGTAATCACCAAGGGTGGTGGCAGGAAAGGCCAGCGGGATAGATCATCTAGCAGTGGTGCAAAGGGAGCACTGACAGCAGAGCCTACATTTCAAGATGGGTTCCAGGCAAAAATGGGATGGATGGGAGATTAAATGCTGTGAATAAGAAGGTGGTAGATATCCGGACAAAAGTGAAATTTGTGAGTAGTAACTCTGCAGTAACTGAGGCTAAATAATCGGTTGGGATGACTGGGAACTCTCTGGGAGCCACTACAGGATTAATAAAAGAGAGTAAAGTCCTCAGATTTTACTTAGAAAGTGTAGAAGATCAGAGCTGCTAACTTGAGAGTGGTGAGTAAGGAGTAGTGAGTATGTCCGAAACTATGGAAGGGTGAACATCCAGTATCTCCTATGCAGAACTGGTTTTCCAAGCACTGTAACTTTGACCTGAAGTCATCAGTACGGAAGGTGTACCGTATCACACCTCACAGGGCCCTGGCTAGATCAGAGGGAGCAAGACGTTTTTGGGTGGTCCTCTAGTGTTCTGTGGACATGGAACAGATTCTGGAGGCAGCACGGAAATGTGCTGGTGACCATGGAGGATGGACAAAAATGTCTTTATTCCTGAATCTAATGTTTGGGACGCGTTCGTTGTGCAAACCCTTTGACTCCATTCAATCTTCACTCCGTGAATGGGGCAGTCGCATAGCCTCCAATTTCCAGAAAAGCTGAAAGTCACCTACTTCGGTAAAGTTTATCTCTTCAGTGACTGGAAGGAAGCGGGAGTGCTCCTAATTAAGATCAAGAAAGACTTTGGACCGCATACAGAATCATCAGAGTGAGAAAAAGAAAGCTTGCGTGCCTGGTACCATTTCTGCATAAACAGACCACTTTCAGGTATTGGGACAGGGGAAAGGCTGGTCAGAGTTTGAGGTTAACTTCCTAATGCTACATTGTTGTCACTTGTAGACATATTGTGTGCATGACCTTTTCTTTTCCACAGGTTTGGGGCACTGAGTGTGACTACAGTATGCTAAGTGCAAAACTGTTAATGGTGCTGACCGCATGGCTGGGCTCATGGTGTCCCTTCCTCCTGTGCCCCTGCAGGACGTGTTGTATGTGACGAGGCGGCCATTTTCTTGAGCACATTTTGTGGGGTCACTGTCAATGCTGTCTGTATAATACTTTGATGTTCTGAGGGGGCATGAAGCCTGGAAGTGGTGACGTGTAGCATATTGCCTCCAGACACAGCGATATTGTATCATTCAATATTGGTTTCTTTAGTAAGTACAGTTTATAATACTAATATAACAGCTAATTTAGTGATGCTAGTATACCCTTTGATTATTGCTATAACACTGCTTTTTCTTATTTAATTCGCAGCAAATAGGGTGCAGCATTGAGGCTCTACATGGTTGACTACAATATGCTGTTCTACAATGATGTAACAGAACCCTTAGTAGTACTTTGGCTTGTTTCCAGTATGTTTAGAAAATAAATGCTACACGTTTGGGTCCGACACTTGATGACAAACAACTGGTCAGCTTTTATTAACATGTGAGCCCTCTAAGGCTTATTGCTGTTATTTTGTTTGGACCCTATAATGTAACAGTCTGAGCAGAATAAGTTCTGCTTTGTATCCTGCTGTAATGTATGTAGCTCAAGATGCATAATAGGCTTTTCTGCTGGGGATCAATTTATAATGCATTGGTAGAATGCTGTTAACCTTAGGAAATCATCATTTCCTAAGGTTGTTGACCCATCGTCCATCTGTTCCAGTGTTGTTAACCTATCGATGCTATGTCACATCGATAGGTTAACAACAGGGATCACTTTGAGCATGTGCACTACATGACCCAATAGCCTTCCAGAAACGGCCGCGGCAGTGAAAGCATGACCTGGAACGGCTGCGGTGGTGACTAAAATTTCAACAGTAAGGATCCTGCTTAATTTTTTTTAACTAGAAATGCATGAGCATACACTATAAAATATATCGTATTGCCACATACATCGGCAAACTATTTTAGCCAACCGCTTGAGGTTGCCGCTGACATAAACCTCTCGCCGGTTAACAGACTGGTTACCGATGCATGCCCATACATTATCCTCTATATAATGTATGGGTAGCTCTTATTACCCACTGAAATTAAACACATTACAACCTTGTAATCCCACTGTTGTAATGTCAGAATCTTATAAACTTATCTCATCTATGTCATAGCAGTGGGTGTACAAAACGGAATGCCAGTGTTATTCAGTATTCTACACACCCAGAATGTGATTGTTAACCTCAGTACAGTATTCAAATAACATTCCAGTTGTCTCAGTTTACTGTTACTGAGACTTGCAATCTCTATGTCTGATAGAGATTTTAACTCTGGTGCTATTTTGGCCCGCTGTCATTCAGTCCATGTATCCTAATAAATTGTTTTCCTACACAATCATGTAGCTGTAGTGCAGATTCATTAATAAGGTAAGGCTAAATTACTTGTGTTTGGGGTGGGGAGGTATCTTCTCATGTTAGAGTCCCATACACCTAAATGACAGTGCCTGATGTACAGGTGATAACCATGGTGTAATCCTCTCTTGTGGTTGCTACGGCGGTGTAAACCTCTCGAGCTGCGCTGTGGGTTTACTGATGCCTAGCAACCACTCGAGCAGATTATACCATGGTTATCCACTACATCAGGCATTATCCCTATGTAATTTTTACTTTTAAACACATTTTTATTTTATGTTTTTTTTTGGGGGGGGGTTCTGTTCTTTTTTTTTGCGGGGGGGGGGTCATTTATGCATTTTTGTATTATACTTTTTGTCCCCTAATCTATGAAGCTGTCCTGTTCAGCCTTGGCAAACTCTGGCCCCCTCCCAGCCCATCTCTGGTTCTTACCCATAGACCTTCGAATGCCACATCGCAGCTCCTGCCCTATTGTGATTTCTTTGAGGTTTTTACAGCTACCCTTTCCAGTGCCTGGGTGAGAGAGAGAGAGAGAGAGAGAGATGCAGCAGCCATTTAGGAGGGTAGGGCCCAAGAGTGCCGGCAGTCATCCTGCTTCGCTTCGGGTTTTCCTTCGGTTCCTTCCTACCCTCAGGATGCTGGAGACAAGGGCGCTGTGCATGTAATTGCATGGCTATGCACAGCACCAGCTGACATTCTCCCACCCAAGCAGAGCCAATTGAACTGCCACCTGTTGTTATCCAGGTGGCAGTATTAGAAACATAGAAACAGAATTTGTCAGCAGAAAAGGACTGCTTGGCCCACTGAGTCTGACAAAGTATTCCCTGCCTAGTCTACATCCCCAGACCCTATCCGGTGACCCCCTCTTTTTCTAATATACCTCTATGTTTATCACATGCATGCCTGAAGCCCCCCACCATTCTAGCCTCCATTACTTCTGCTGGCAGTCTGTGCTAGGCATGTACCATGTTTCCAGTGAAGAAATATTTCCTCACATCTCTCCTGACCCCCAACTTCATCACATGCCCCTGGGTCCTGGTGCTTATCCTCATTTGAAAGAGGCTTGCCCCTCCTCCCTGTACCCTGTTCACCCCTGTGAGGTACATGTGGCTCTCAATCATGTCATCCCTCTCTTTCTTCTCTTCCTGGCTGTACATATTGAGATCCGTCATTCTCCCTGATGGTGCCTGTAGCAGAGCAGTCCCTGATAGATAAGGTCACCTCAAACCAAGATTTTACTCTGCATTATGGCTAACCTTGCGGGTTCCAGTAGCCGCTGTAACACCTGTCCACGTATGCTCAAACCAGTCTTCTTGTTCTTGGTACAGCAATGTTAAAGATTCGAATGGCACATTCTCTGGTCTGATCTATAGGCACAACTTTTATTTTAAAATACTCTTGGGACTCTATCTTTGTCTGTCAGCACTGAAAGTTGCTTGTTGTCCCTTTTTGAGAGAATGTCACCTATTGTAGTGCTGATTTAGCGGGTATGAAGGCTGGTAAACTACTGAGCATTTTTCCTGGCAGAACTGGAAAACTCCACCACCACCAGCAGGGAGGTATTCAGCACACACTGCTGTTCTCCTTCAGTTCAAGAAATGCACTGCTGAGGACTGTGATGGATTGGTATATATTTTTTTATTTATTTAAGAGTTGCACCAGGAAGGGCACACTGAACAACAAGTTGCTCGTCTCACGGTACGTCCTGGAGGTTGGGGGAGTTGGAAGGCACACAATAAAACGTAGTGAACACAGCTGTATACATTACCAGTATATGGGAATTGGAAGACATACAAATAAGTCCTAGGCAAACAGCAAAACAGTATATAGTGCCAGTTATGCATAGGTTGCGTTACCAAGTAGAGAGCAATTAATAAGCAGTAACAGGCAGCAAGATGTTACAGTTGGTCTGTATATTCCATTTCATTATAGTGAACAGAAGACCCGCAAGTGCAGTAACAGGATAACTATTACAGCCCATTTAGATGCAACATGGTCTGCTCAGTTGCAGTTGAAGTTCACAGATAGGTAATTGTGTAAAGCTGAGGAGATGGAGGAAGGGGAAGAAGAAGAAAGGCAAATCTGGGAGGGGGAGGGAATTCCACAGTTTAGGGAAGCGGTATGAGAAGGCTGTCTAGCTGACAGTAGTCATACGGCACGGGACACCTAACGTACGGGAAACTACGGACCTAAGTGAATGAGTGGATGATGGGATTATTAGGGAAGAGCTGAGATAAGTAGGGAGGTAACCAATCCAAAATTTAGAGATGAATTTAGCACAGTGGAAGAGACATCTGTTATCAAGAGATGGGAAAGACAAAGTGTGGTAAAGTTGACAGTGATGAGTGATGGTATGAGTGTCAAGTGCAATGCACCAGAAGGAGTTAAAGAGGGTGTCCAGTCAGGCTAGGGAGGTGTTAGACGCGGCACTGTAGACTAGATCGTAGTAGTCAAAGATGGGAAGGATCATCTTCTGGACAAGTTCATGCCTAGCTGGGAGAGGGAGGCAGTTCCAGTTCCTAAATAATGCGCCTAATTTAAGGCATAGCTTTTTTTTTTTTTTTTATATTATTTTATCCCCGCCTACCAGGCACGTTCCATCCACTCCTTCGGGCAGCCAGTCCTGCCGTTGCCTCTACCGCTGACCCGCCATCCTGCTGCTCCAACGCTCCACTGACCTGGCGTATCCCTTCGCTGAGGGGGCCCCCCTGCCCTGGAGAGGGCGACGGGGGAGGAGAGTATAGAGTGCCTGACCACTCTGTTGCTTCTGGGTGGAGAGTGGATACTGCAGCCCTGGATGCTTCGCAGCACAGAGGCGCAGGGGGGTGGGGCTGCCGTCATCTGGTCGGAGATGTGCCATCTTTCACGTTTTTCTGGAGAGCCCTCATTGTGATGCTCCTTGTAGTGCCTCCGGTCTCCACCGGGGGCCACTACAGAGCGAAGCACTTTCCCCAACCCACTCCAGGAGAGGAGAGCAGTCTTCCGGACGCTCAGTCCTCACCTCCCCTGCCAGCCCCCAGTGACCCGAGTTCATTCCCGAACCTGGGTCGCTGGTGTGGTTTGAGGTGTGGCGTCCAGTGCCTCAACCCTCTGTGCCACCGGGCCAGCAGGACACAGCTTTTTAAGGATGGCGTCAACATGACCAGAGAAGTTGAGGTGTTGGTCAAGCCAAATCTCCAGATATCTGAATGAGGAGATGTCCTCGAGGACCGTCCCATTGAGGATGTGGAAAGTGGGTAGGGAGGGGAGCCTTGAAAGTCTCTGCCTAGTGCTGAAGGTCATGGAGACAGTCTTCTTGGCATTTAGGAAAAGCTGATGTGAGCAAAATCAGTGCTGAACATTGTTGAAATCATTCTGAAGTCTGGTTGCAACATTGGATGGGAGTAGCCGGAGGTGTAAAAGACTGTGTCGTCAGTATATATATATATGAATAGAGGTAGATGTGCAGGCAGATGACAAGTCATTTAGAAAGATGGAGAAGAGTATGGGGACCAACACTGATCCCTGTGGGACCCCTGTGTCGAAAGGGAGGGGTGAGGATATAGAATCCACTATTTTAACTGACTGAGTCCGACCTACCAGATAGGCATGGAACCAGTTTGTGGCAGCAACCAACAAGCCTGCAATGGAGAGAGAGTGTAACAGGATAGAGTGGGAGACAACGTCAAAAGCCTTGGCTAGGTCGACAAAGATGGCGGCCGTGATTTGACCACTGTCCATCCCAGTGAGGATGGAGTCAGTGAGCCTAATCAGGGAGGTGGTGGTGGAATGGTTTTTATGAAAGCCAGATTGGAAGGGAGTGAAAATGTTAGAGTGAGAGAGAGAGAGGCAGAGAGTTGGGTAAGAACTAGGTGTTCTTGCAGCTTGGCAAGGGTGGGAAGTAGGAATATGGGGTGATAGTTCCCAGGGAAGAATGGGTCACCGCCCTTAGGGAGGGGAAGAACAATGGCATGTTTTCAGACAGTGGGGATAGCTTCCAGTGTGATTGAGAGGTTGAGTGGCTCTGTCAGTGGGGCAGAGATAACCACAGCAGAAAAGTAAAGCAGTTTGGGGTCCAGACCATCAGGTGAACTGCCTTTTGAAGGGTTAGGGTAAGCAAGGCATCCAGGGTGTCAGAGGGTATTATGTTCGTGAATGAGAAAGGAAGGAGCTGGGGATAGGTGTGTGGTGAGTTAGGGGGAGGATCAGACTGAGGAGATGGTAAGGCAGATAGAAGGGCAGAGGCATAGGATGAAGGTGAAAAAAGAATTAAATTCAGAGATGACGCTCAGGTGGTCAGAGGTAATAGTGTTGTGTATAGTGAGAAGGGGGTAGGAGGAGAAGGGGGGGAGAAGAGAGAGTGAATGACCTTCCAAAATCTGGAGGGGCTGTTTATGTTCAATTGAAAGGTTGAGGTAAAGTAGTCAGCTTTAGCCAAACGAGTGGCTTTGGTGCATTTGTTGCGAAGCTGACGATAGATGTCATAATCTTTCTGGAGCTTGGAGATTTTGTGTTGCTTCCAGGCTTGGTCCCTTGTTCTTTGGCATGCTATGAGTTCCGGTGTGACCCAAGGAAGGTGGTTCCTGCGGACTCTTAACTTTGTGTAGAGGGGCGTACCGGTTCCAAACTTCGAGAAATTTACCTTTGAACTATTCTGCGGCTGCATCGATTGTGTTCGCTGAGGTTATAGAGAACAAGTTTGTGCATGGTAGGTCAAGTAGGAGCGGCCCAAGGTGCATGGATTTGAATGAGTGAGTCACTAAGGTTTTGTGGGGGACTTCAGTATGGTGTATTTTGCGTACTAGGAAGGTCATGCGATGGTTGCTCAGAGCACCTGATAACACTCCAGATTTGATGACTCCCTCTGTGTGGTTGGGAAGTGGGAGCACAGTCAATTAAGGAATGGTTGCTTGTTTTGAGGTTTAGCCTAGTAGGTTCAAGGATGAGATGGGTTAAATCATGGGCAGCAATGTTGTTTTTTACTTTGAGTAGGGAAGGGGATAACCAGTTTAGGTTAAAATCACCCATAATATAGACTTCACCCGAGGAGGTGTGGGAAACTATGATGAGATGAGGTCAGTAACCAGGGAGGGATTGAGGCCTGGGTGGCAGTAAGACCCTGCAGTAAAAACAGGGATTGAGAATGGGAGAGATAATTGTAAGATGAGTACTTTGTACACTTTATGGACAGAGGTGGAATAAATGGTAGTGAATTGGATACCCGAGGAAACGTATATTGCCACAACTCTGCCCCTCTCAGATCGGTCTTGTTGTGAAATAGAAAAATCCGGGATGGTGAGTTGGGGTCGCCGGTTTTATTATTTAGCCATGTTTCCAGGGCTGGGCACAAAATAAAGACTGCTTACACCTGTTCATTCTCTGCCAAGCAATAGCTAGTTCATATTTACTTGTTGTTTCCTCTCTCTGATTCCTCTCTGTTAATTTTTTCCCACAAGGTGCCCACCTTGCCCTGACCACTCCCTCAGTCATGCCACTGCCCTGCCACATGCCCTCCCATTGAGTTCACTCCTCCAGTCTCCCTGGACAAAAAACTGCAAAGTTGTACTTTTTTTTTTTTGTAGAGATTCCCCTAATTTTCTGCTCAGTTCTGCCCACAGCTCCTCTGCGAGTAAGTTGCTCAGCTGGGTATCTGCGTCACACCTTCTCACCCTGCCACGATGCTTCGCACGGCTCACTGATCCTGGTCCCCTCTCGATGCCGTCTCGGCCTCCTCGGCTTCCCTGCAACAGTGCGACTCCTCTCTGCAACACAAATAAAGAAATTGATTACCGGAATGCTAGAGACAGGTCCTGACCAACCACTTCCAAAACCCACTTGTCTGTGGTGCCCTCTGAGATCGAGCAAGCAAGTGGTGCTGCTGCTGCTGGCTAGGGAGCGTTAGCGCGAGCCGAGCTGAGAGAGTAAGTCTGCTGTGCCACCGCCGAAGCCCTCGGCTCCGCCCAAGCGCTCTGTGCTCTTGTATGTGGGATCGCTCGCGAAGGGGACTTGGTCGCCATGGAGGAGTGTGCCTGCAGGGTGCTGGAGCATGCGGCATTATTCTAGTCAAGCGCAGGTAGCGGCGGCAGATCCCGTGAAGTCGTTACTCCCCTCCCAACATGTGTATGAGGAGGAGACCGGTGTGAGAAAAAATGAAGCTGCAACCCAGGAGTGTAAACTTTCACCAGCGGTGATATGGAGTGAGATAGGCCGTGGGTGTGTATGTGCCGCCGTCCCTTCCCAGGAGAGGAGCAGTAGCACCAGCAGCAGGAGGAGGCGGGAGTATTCAATCCACCGTGTGGAGGAGGCTGTTTTAAAGGAGCTTTTCCAAACCTGCTCCCAATCCTTATGGCCCAGCACCTCCTTATTATTCAGATGTAGACTGATTCCTGTGAGCATCTGAAGTGTAAGAGCAGAGCTGTGCCGGAACAGTGAAGCCCTTGACAGTACAATCTTGGTTGCATCTGCATTTGAGGATTTAAAATTCTGTGCAGCCACCTGTACCTCCAGCAGATTGTTTAGAAGAAGAAGCAGAAACCAGTTTACCTTTCCTGGATTACAAGGGTGGTCTCCCCTAATCTTGAAATTTGGCCAGTGATGAGAGCAGGGCCTGTTTTTGTGCGGGATCTGTGGAGTTCTTTTCGGTGGTGATTTCAGCTGGAGGGCTGTGAAATGAGGCTCTTGTCCAACTTTGGCGTGTGTGTGCATGCGGGTTTGTGCATGGGACAGTACTGGTGCTGCTTTCCTGAAGATGTTCAGCTGATCTGATGAGCAAGTCAGTGTGTGGCTGTGGCTACAGCATCATTTCTTAATTAATGAAGAGGCTGGGCCACTCAACCTGCTGCTCCGATCTGCTGTCGTGCAGCCATGCAGCCGACCACATACAGAGATTCTCCAGTGAATGCTACAGTCAGCCGAAAGTCTCGGACCACATGTTATTTCATGGGAGAAAACCTAATCCTTCTCAGGATTTTTTATTTATTAATAAAAGTCTTGTTAAGACTTCCTCAAGTCAGGTTTCTGGTTCCGGATGATGGCTGCACGCTGTGTTGCTGTGGAGTAGTGACTCAAGCAGGGTCTGCTCAATGCGAATAACTCACTTAGAACAGGTATGCCACCTTTGCCTCAGTAAGTGAAGTGAGCATATCTTTCCAGTCCGTCTTGTGCTGTCTTCTTGGATACTGTGCTTGTGCCGTCTGTGTTTTGTGTTTTAGCTCGTCTCCATGGAATGCTAGAGGTGGAGTAGCCCGGTGTATAGGCTGAAGCTTAACCGGCCCTGTGGGGGGATGGAAACTGAGGGCGCAAGCACACAGATTGCATGGAAGAAACGAGGGAGGACTTTTAGAAGAAGTAAACAGTGTACAAGAAGGCTGACTTCGTTTTATCCTCAGACATGTTACGGTGGGAAGTCGATATCGATTGACAGAAGCGTAACGTAGGAAATTTCTTAAACTTTGAACACACAGTTATTGAAGTGCATACACCTTGAAGCGATACCAGGTCTGAATTTTAATCAGTATTATCTCAAAAGTGACTAAGTGTGGTATCCTGAGACACTTGATATTTATCGCAAAGTGCTTTAACCGTGACGGGCATTTCTTCTTGTTTTAGAAAGAAAAAAGTTCTTTAAACTTTTGTTTTAAGTTTTATGTTTTAAAGCTTCTTTGCTGCATTTTAGATGAATTAGTAAACTCTCCTCAGAGGTTTTATTACAGAGCAGTCCCTGAGTTTTTGAAAACTAAGAGATATAGGGAGTTCCACAGTTTCTTGACTTGTGTTCATATACCTCTAAATTGCGAGGTACTCCCACTATTAATTGGTGATTGATTTGTTAGTAATTTTAGCATTGTTAACATTCTGTTTTCATAAGTGCCTCATTTTCTCTGAATTTTTAAATTACCTAACTGAGAGCGCCTCTACCTTTTATATCAGCTGTTTTTTGGGGGTTTTTTTGATTATTATTAGCGATGCAGGTTGCAGGTATAGGAAAAGAACCTTTTGTTTGGACTCCGTACAAGCTTTTTAGGTTTGCTATGGATACAAGCTTGGCTAGTGTCATCCTATGAGTGGGTCTCATTTAGAATTTTGTTAACCTATATGGCCATAAAACTGTTTATTTTCTGACTGTTGGCCAAGAGCAGTCAGTTGCGCTGATTCCCGTTTGCTATTCGACTAAAGTTCTTCCCTTCCTGTATTTACTAGTTTGGTTATTAAGCAGAGTCCAGAAAATCGTGGGGCTGTGGGATGTTTGGGAGTTTGACTTTTTATGGTATTACCAGTTGTATTATTACATCGATAAATAGATAATCCAGTTATGTGAAAAATTAGAGGAAAATTATATAGTATTGTTAGAAGGTGCTACATCATGCACGTGTAACCTTAGAATTGAAAATAACTGCTGTCCAATGAATCCACTTAAATATTGGTTTGCAGTGATTTAAGGACTGCATTTGTAGCTACCTGTGTTATTAACGTCTGGGCTCCTGTAGATTGGTAAATCGATCTGTCTAGCCTCATCTAAAATGGACTGATGAGTATTTGTCCTTAAGTAAATAGAGTTTCTGTTTGTCTCACTCCATTGTACTACATTCTACAGTCAAACTATAGCTACCAGGATAATTGAAGAAAGGAATGATGTTTTTTACTAGGAACCAAAGGAAAAAAAATGGGGTATCACCCCTGAAAGAACCCTTAGGTAGAGCTACAGGTAGAGACAAAGGAAGAGATGAAGGTAGAGACAATGTTGAGAGTATCAGATGTAAAAAAGGGGAGTTTACAAACAAAAATTACGGACCATTTATCAATCTGCTTTGGGAAAACTTCAACCCCTAGATTAACTGTGGCTGTGGCATTGCATTCCACAGCCCCAGCTGCATTAAATGAGCCAAATGAGCCTATTGGAGGATGTGGCTATAACTCAGATGAATTTATGTCCGAAGAGTATTTAAATGGTAAAATGGAAGGAAGTAGGAGGGAAATAGATTCCAACCACGAAGGGTTCCAGGAGGAAGGAAAAATCCTAGATATATCCTCCTGTTCCCTTCAGCTTTTTCATTTACTGCATGAGAGTACTCATGCGAGATCATTGCCTTTAAGTAATTCACTATTTGACTCTAAGGAACTGGGGGAAAAGGGAAGACTAGTGCAATACACTCTATGACACAAAAAAATGAATTGGAATCAATTATAGAGGATTTACAGTATACCAAAGCAGGATTAAAACAACTAGATGAGCAAGACCCTTATATGGGGTTAAATGTGGAACAAGATGGGGAGAAGTTTGTGCCGAGGTACGTAAACAAAGAGACTGCGGAATTACTGAAGAACCCTGCATTAGCCTTTCTTATTATTATGGACCAGCTATTAACTAACAAAAATACAACAGAGAGCGTGAGCAATGAGGTTGCTCTTATTAGAGATAAGATGGACCAGATTTGTCAATACAGGGATACCCCCCAGAGGGGGGAGGATACTTCACAGATTTCTGAAGGTACATGAAAAGAAAAAATAAGACCAGATTTTAGTCCTCTGTCTTTCCCAGAATCCCCAAGGACAACAGAAAGGAAAAAGAAAGCCGATAAACCTACTAGAAATAAAAAAAAAAAACACAAAAAAGAGGAGTAAACAGAAGTGTAAGAAGTGTGAGACGCCTCAGAAAAGAGTAGATTGTAATAATAGTGTAAACAGATCGGGAAATAAAGATAACCTAAATCAGTGGGAAATACAGAATGAAAATAAGTTCGAACAGCTAGTGGGTGTGGCGAAATTAGAGAGAGAAGGTAAAATAGGTAACGAATCAAATAAAGGTTCGTTGAACTTGGCCTTGCAGGTAGAGAGACTAGAACAGGAATTGGTGAAATTCAATCAGCAAGTCGATGCAACTATATAAGGTAAACACCAGCCCAGTAGTCAGCAGGACCTTCACCAACAATCGCAGCAAGAACAAGCATGTCAGTCAAAGGTGGGAGTAATAACAAGTTACATTATAATCTTGTCCCATTTGAACAAGGTGAGAAAGATGAACGGGTTTTACATGAAGATCAGATTCAGGACTTGTTCCCATGCATCAGATTGTATAGTCCTGAGAACTGGTGAAATTGGGGGAATAATGATGATGGAAGGAGAACCTTTAAGGTTTTAGAATACCTGAATGAAAGGATTGGGACCGATCTAATTGAAGATGATATAATAGAAATAAAGAATACTCAAATAACCTCTGCAACCATTATAAATATTTTCTTGGTTTCACCCAGATTGGCAAATTATATCTGGATTAATAATGAGTCGACAGAGGAAAATGGTATTGTACTTTTATATCCAAACAGAAGTTTAATAAAAATTTTGAGCGTCAGACTGAGGAGAATAAGCAGATTATTTTAAATATGTTTGGAATGGAGAATTTAAAATATGAAAATGAATGTAAGTTAACAAACGTGCTAAGTAACTTTTTTACTAATTTTTTAGCTATAGAAGTCGAAGAGCTAGGGACAATCATGGCCAGAAGAGCTAACTCAGATAGTCAGGTGGTTATCCAAGTTTCGAATCAGAAGCTAGCTGAGGCCATATTATCCAAAACACCTCAATTGGATGCGTTGAGTCTTTACCTAACGGATTCATGCTTTTGGGGAACTACTGGGATGACCAGACATACATTAAGTGATATCACTCAGGCAACAGGAAATGGTCTCTTGTCACCAATACCATTGGCAAATAGGTTTATGTACCTTGCCGGATATCAGGAGGAATGACTACCTAGCAATAATGTAATGCCTATAGATCCTCAGATCCGGCCAACTACTGGTTTTCTATTTCTATCTTGGAATATTGCAGGATGGCAAAACAAAATGATGGATGAAACATAGAAACATAGAACATAGAAACATAGACTTTGACGGCAGATAAGGACCGCTAGGCCCATCTAGTCTGCCCATTTCCCTACCTACAGGATAGGCCGCAGATCCTAGTTAACCAACAGCCTATATCTTCTTGCCCCCCACAAGAATTGCCTTATGTCTGTCCCATGCATTCTTGAATCCTCCCACAGTTTTAGACCCCACAACTTCCTCAGGAAGACTGTTCCATGCATCCACTACCTCTCTGTGAATAATACTTCCTCACATTGCCCTTGAACCGCCTCTCTATCTTTTAAATTGTGTCCCTTGTTCTGCAAGTCTCTTTTGCTGAAAGATGCTACCTCTCGACTTTGTTGATTCCTTGAGGTACTTGAAAGTTTCTATCATGTCCCCTTCTCCTTCTTTCCTCAAGGGTATACATATTAAGCTCCTTTAGTCTCTCTCATACGGCTTCTCTTGCAGACCCTGCACCATTTTAGTTGCCCTCCTCTGGACTGCCTCTATCCTGTCTATGTCCTTGTGGAGACGGGGTCTCCAGAACTGGACACAGTATTCCAGATGGGATCTCACCAACTGTCTGTACAGAGGGATAACAACTTTCTGTTTTCTGCTGCTGATGCCTCTCCCTATACATCCTAGTATACCCCCGGCCCTCCCTACTGCCTTCTCACATTGCTTACTTCAGGTCATCTGATATGATTACCCCCAGGTCCCTTTCCTGTTTTGTTGTTGTTACTACCTCCCCACCCATTGTGTATTCTTCCCCTGGGTTCTTGTTTCCAGGTGCATTATTTGCACTTTTTGCATTGAATCCTAGCTGCCATACGTCTGACCATTCCTCCAATCTTGCCAAGTCCCTTTTCATCCTTTCACGCCTCCTTGTGTATCAACCCTGTTGCAGATCTTTGTGTCATCTGCAAAAGGCGCACTTTCCTTCAGTCCCTCTGCAATGTCACTGATGAAGACATTAAAAGGACTGGACCCAATACTGAACCCTGCGGTACCCGCTAGTAACCGCCTTTCTTCAGAGTGGACTCCATTTACAATTACCTTCTGTGTCCTGTTGTCCAGCCAATGTTTTACTAGGCTACCACCCTGGGACCCACTCCCAGGCTGGTTAATTTGACTATCAATCTTTTGTGTGGGACTGTGTCAAATGCCTTGCTAAAGTCTAGGTAGGCCATGTCCACAGCCCCTCCCTGGTCTACTACTTTGGTCACCCAGTCAAAGAAATCTATTAGATTCGTCTGACATGACCTTCCCGCTGTGAACCCATGCTGCCTTGGATCCTGTGCTCCACTGACCTCTAGGTACTCAACTATTCTTTCCTTCAGAAGTGACTCCATCACTTTCCCTACCACAGAGGTCAGACTGACAGGTCTGTAGTTTCCTGCCTCTGTCTTGGTCCCACTTTTGTGAAGGGGAATCACATCCGCCTTCCTCCAGTCCTCGGGTACCACACCATCCTCCCATGATTTATTAAAGAGTAGCCAGTGGTTTCACTAGTTCCTTCCTTAATTCTTTTAGAATTCTGAGGTGAATTCCATCAGGACCCATTGCTTTGTCCACCTTCAGTTTTAGGAGTTCTTGCAGATCCTTTCTTCTGTGAAAGGACTGGGATCGACCCCTCATCAAGAGTGCTTCTGTTAATTGGATTAGGCACTTCCCTCCTCTTTTTGAATACTGAGCAGAAATATTCGCTCAGTATTCCTGCTTTTTCACTGTCCCCTTCTGCCCACCCACTGCTCATTCTGTTCAGCCTCACTATCCCTCCTTTTTGTCTTTCTACGCGCTGATGTACCTATAAAAGGTTTTATCCCCTTCTTAACTGAGTTGGCTATCTTTTCCGTAGTTTGGGCCTTTGCTATTCTGACTTCTCCCTGCTTCTTTCTGCTTAACTGGTACAGCCTCTGTCCTGCTCCTTCTGTGTTTCTTATACTCGGAATGCTATCTTTTCTTCCTGACTTTCACAGCCACCTCTTGAGAACCATAGTGGCTTTGTCTTCGCTTGATTTGTTTATTTGCTTCACACAAAGGCTTGTTGCCTCTTGATGGCAGTTTGATAATTCCTCATTGTTGCTCCACACCTCCTTCTAGCCTGTTTGCTAGTGCTTTTCTAAGGCACTCTCCATCTTGCCAAAGTCAGCCTCCTAAAGTCCAGTACCCTCACTTTTGTATGGCTTGACTCTGTAGCTGAGTTTAACGTGAACCACACTGTTTGATGGTCACTTGTCCCCAGATGGCAACCTACTTCTAGATCTGAGATCCTCTCACTGCCCCCGTTTGAGAGTACGAGGTCTAAGATTGCTCCTCACGAGTGGGTTCCAAACCAGCTGTCTAATGCCTGCCGCCTGTAGGGCCAAGAATGGCCCCTGTTTGGATGTGGCTGCAGCAAATGTGCTCCAGTTAACATCTGGCATATTCAGGTCTCCCATCAACAGTATCTCCCTTTCTCTGCCATTCTAAGAATGCCTTCCATCATATCCTTGTCCATTCCTTCCCCCTGACATGGGGGTCTGTACACAACCCCTGTGCGGATTGTGGTGCCCTTTCCAGTCTCCAAGGTGACCCACAGTGCCTCCTATCCTCCCTGTTTACTCTTTTGTTCAGTTGCTTTTATCCCTTCCTTTACATAGAGAGCTACCTCCCTCTCTTCTCCCTGCCTGTCTCTCCTGTAAGTTATGCACCCTGGTATGTTAACATCCCAGTCATGGTCTCTGTGTACCATGTTACTGTGACTCACAATATCCAGGCATCCTCTTCCATTAAGGCCACCAGCTCAGGAGCTTGTTGCCCAGACTACGGCATTGGTACTCATTACCCTCCATTTCCTGATGGCCTTACCCTTTTGCCCCATCCCTGACCTTCTTGCCTTTGTCACTTTCTCCATTTACCCCTGCCCTTCTCCCTATCGACACCTCCATGTTGGTGTTTGCCACACTTACTACCGTGATTGTTTGGGGGCTAGGATTTCCTGCTCCTTTCCAGTGCCTCCCCTTGGCTAGTTTAAAAGCTTGCCAATGAAGCATTTAAACCTATCACCTAGGATCCTGGTTCCTCCCGGACAGATGCAGCCCATCATGCCAGTATAGGCTTGCATCACCCAGGTGGACCCCAGTCCCCAATGAAGCCAAATCTGAACTCCACACCAGTTTTTCAACCACTGATTGAATCCATGGTACTGGAACACCCTAGCCTCTCCTATGCATAGATAGGTAGCACCTCCGAGAAGGTTACCGTATGCGGCACTTGACTAAGGCCCTCCCAATTCCACAAACTCTTCCTGCACTTCTCTAATCCCTTTCTTAGCCAGGTCATTTGTCCCTAGGTGGACAATGACATCCAGCTCCCTCCCCTGTGCAGCTGCTCCGGCAATCCTGAGGATTCGCTCCCTGTCCCTCCAAGCCATGGCGCCAGGCAGGCACCTTATCTCCCTCTCCCCTTCTTTGCCCAGTTCTAGCTTCCTAACAATGGAGTCCCCCACCAGGAGTTGTTTCCTTCCCCTGCAGGGTGAGGATGAGGAGTGTAGAAACTTTTTGTATAGTTTTGATGTAATCTGTGTCCAAGAAACATGGCATAATATGAAGGATAATTTACAGTTTAATGGTTATGAGTGTTTTCAGTCCCCGGGAGTCAGAAATAAGAATTTTGGAAGGAGCTCAGGTGGTCTAATTACCTGGATTAAGGTGGGAAGTTTCACGATGACAATAAACTGGAAAACTTACAAAAATTTTCTGGGGACTTATTTAAAGTGGGCTGGGCAAAAGATAGTGATTATTAACACCTATATCCCACCAGAGAATTCGATATACTATTCAGAATTACTTTGGAAAGAGTTCAGTGAACTTATAGTGGTAGTTTACCATGATTTCCCAAGGGCAGAGCTCATGGTAGCGGGTGATTTTAATGCTAGAATAGGTGCCTTTGATGGCACCTTAGACAATTCTCTGTTCTCTTATGTTTATCAGGAACCTATAACCGGACAGAGGCAAGCAAAAGATCAAAAAGTGAATAACTCGGGTAGAAAGATGATAAAGATATTAAAGGAACATAACATTTATCCTCTAAATGGCAGATTCCCAGGAGTTGCAGTGTCAGTGGCTCAGTAGGTAGCACACTCGCCTCTGAGGCCGGGAGATCAGAGGGCTGTGGGTTAATATCCCAGTACTGACACTGTAGTACAGCATGAGAGGGGTGCTGCACTTCTGAGGTGCCGTCTCTCGGATGAGACGTTAAACCGAGGTCCCATCTGCCTGGATTGGTGGTAGTTCAGGTGGATGTTAAAGATCCCATGGCACTTATCGAAAAAAGAGTAGGGGAATTTCCCCGGTGTCCTGGCCAAATTTCCCTCATTCACTAAAAAAATACCACCAACAGCTTAATCTGGTTCAAGGTCAGTTGTCATCTGTATCCCCCTCCCCCGGGTCGTGCCTGAAAATAGGCAGGATTTGTCTAGTGCACTTACCCGGTCAACAAAAGCTAAATAAAATAAAGATAAGGAGGGTAAATACACCTTTGTTTCTACAAGAGGTGCATCTGCTATAGACTGTATTTGTTGGACAGGATCTATGGATCTTTGGAAAGATCTGACAATTTATATGAGAGCAGAAAGTGACCATTTTCCTATAGTTTTAGAAACTAGCAGTCCCAAGAAACCTGGCTTGACCTCATTCCCTGATTCTTTTAGGTTTACAGAAATAAGAGCAGCCAAAAAGTTGGTATGGAAGAAATGTTTTCAAGGCGATATTTCTTCCCTGATTAAAAAATCATCTTTGAATAAACCAGTACAATTACTTAAGGCTCAGGATTGGATAGCCTTATCCAGTCAAATGTGCCTATTATTCAAAGAAATAAAAAATAAAATGGAAATATCAGTAACTGGGAAATCTAGTGCAGGAAAGAAAACTTATTTTGACAAAGATTGTAAGGTCCGGAAAGCAAATATTAGGAAATTACAGAGATTTTATTGTAAACATAAATCTAAAGAAAAACTGAGGGAGTTAAACCAAGAAAAGCG
Organism: Neoceratodus forsteri; assembly: GCA_016271365.2. Lineage (NCBI taxonomy): Eukaryota > Metazoa > Chordata > Ceratodontiformes > Ceratodontidae > Neoceratodus > Neoceratodus forsteri. Next base: position 805,944,098 of record CM028132.1, on the reverse strand, counting down.
AAGTTATAAGATTCTGTTGGGTGAGAAGAAGAAAAGATTTTTTGAGTCGCAATGGGAGCAAATGCTAAAGGCAGTAGAGAATAAAGATGCCAAAACCTTCTGGACATTGGTGGCAAAAGAAACAAATAATTATAAAGCCAATATTGATACACACATTTCAGAAAATAGATGGATTGAATATTATGGGAATATATTTTATGATCAAGGGGAAACATTACTTACTTGATCACTGCAGTTATCCCTAACTCATCCGGTATCCATAAATTTTACGTTCGATGAGGTGCTCATGGCTATTTATTCACTGAAAAAAAAAATAAAGCTGCTGGGCCAGATGGGATCCCTGTGGAAGTGTATTTACTGGACCCCATTTTATGGGGCAGATATTTAATGTTTTTTTATAATAAGTGTTTGAGGTAAATAAATACCCAGAAACGTGGAATGGTGCAAACCTAGTTCCTATTCATAAAAGGCAATCCCTCAGATCCAGCGATGTATAGGCCAGTTAGCCTCTTAGATGTAAACCTGAAGATTTTTACTAGGGTAATACTCTAGAGGCTTAGAAAAGAAACGGAGCGGACAGGAGGGATTTCTATATATCAAGCGGCTTTAGGCCTAACTATTCTACTATTGACAACTTATATGTATTGAATCATCTAATAGAAAAATATGTTAAATTAAGAGGCCAAAAATTGTATGCAGTCTTTATTGATTATGCAGGTGCTTTTGACAGTGTATCAAGGAATATTATGTGGGAATCACTGATTAACCAAGGTATTAACCAAGAATTAGTAAGAATCATGGCACAATTATATTCTAATACCTGGGCCAAGATTAGATTAGGGTGTGAGGGACAACTGTCTAGCCCTTCTGTTAGTAATAAAGGTGTAAAACAGGGCTGCCTGCTTTTACTTTTTGTACTGTACATTGAAAAAATGTTAAATGATGTCATTTATGCAGATCAGGATTCCCCAAAAATTAGGAATATACCGTGTCCGTTGTTGGCCTATGCGGATGATATTGTTATGTTTTCACTAACAAAAAAAGGATTACAGTCTAAATTGACTTTCTTATATTTAACCTCATAATGTTTGAAACTAAAGATAAATATGGATAAATCGAAAGTTATGGTATTTGGCCAGAAGGACCTAGAAGGCAAATGGTTTATTGGCAAGGACAAAGTTATGCTAGTACCGTCCTATATGTACTTGGGAGTAATGATACAGGCAAATGGGGCCTGGTCTAGACAAGCTAACTTGCTCCAAGTTAAATAAAAAAATACTGTACAGGGCTTGAGCAAGTTTTATCGTAACTATGGAGGCATGAGTACCAGACCCCTGATTCAAACTATTAAGATGAAGTATCAAACTCAACTTCTTTATGGTACTGAAATCTGGGGAGTTAAGGATTTGAATAGACTGATGGTACCACTTTTTAAAGTCCTCCGTTATTTGTTTAAACTGCGAAATTCCTGCCCTGCGGCCTACCTGAGGTCAGAATTCGGCATATCAAATATAAATGCTTTAATGGAGCAAAAAAGGTTAAACTATTGGATTAAACTGACAAGAAGTGAGAAGACCAGACTGATATACCACTGTTTAAAAGAAAAGGAAACGTGGCATAATCTGGGTTTCCATTATGGATATTGGTACAATGGTATACAAAAAGTATTGGAAAAACATAAACTATCCTATCTCAGACAGGCCGTGGAGCAAGGAATTACGATTAGTTTTAAATACAAAAAGTATATTGCCAAACAAATAAACAGGTACTGGGATGAGATTGATACGAAAACCATTTCAGCCTCTCACTATTCACGTTGGTTTGCAAGTAATAATTTTTACCATGGTTATAAACCCTACCTAGATTTAATTGCAGAACCAAAATTGAGAGTGGCTTTTATGAGATATAAATTTGAACAGTTTAACAGTAATGTTCTGGACCTGAGATATAGGAAACCAGGAATCCTATCAGAAGAATGTAACTGTGGGATTGGTCAGAGGGAAGATCTACTTCATGTTCTGTGGTACTGTAAATGGTATGAGCAGCAAAGGATTTATTGGCCGAGTCCTTTTTTGTCTGAACTTTATAACATAGATAGTATTTTACTAACAAATATTCTGATGCATACAGAAGATGCATGGTCCCTGATAAGGCTTGCAAAGTACTTCTCCTCAATTGGTCAACAAAAAAAGCTGAATTAAGATCATTTAAAGATCAGTAATTAACTGAAACTCTGAGGACAGTTACTTTTATCATTCTAAGAAAGATATTTAAGCTACAACAATGATTTTAAGAAAGATATTTAAGCTACAATAATGAGTGATGAATGTTAGATTTTAAGTTGTATTATTTATATTGCTGTATGTGTATCTCTCTAGAAATTAATTGTAAAGGCTGTTTAGCCAAACAGTAAACTTGTTTACTACCTGTCCGCGGTAATAACGGACCAGGCGGAAAGAAAATGGCAGAGCCAGCCCCCCACAGGAGGACCTAGAGCTGGCGTGATGGGAGAGGAATGGAAGCCCCCACCCTGTCACTGAGCAGGCTTGGAGGAGGAGGATGATCCAGGACCTGAACCTCGGCCTCCTTTACGGGCCTGGGAGGGCCCGGGCTTGGGCCAGGGGTGACAAGCTTGAGCCTGCTGCTGCTGCTCTCCTTGAAAGGAGGGTTGCTGTGCCGCAGGGAAAGAATGCTGAAACATGGCTAAATAATAAATAAAACAGGCGACCCTCCTCACAACCATCCCGAGTTTTTCTATTTCACGACAAGACCGATCCGAGAGGGGTGGAGGTGTGGCAATATACATTTCCTCGGGTATCTAATTCACTACCATTTATTCCGCCTCTGTCCATAAAGTGTACAAAGTACTCATCTTACAGTTATCGCTCCCATTCTCAATCCCTGTTTTTACTGCAGGGGCCTACTTCCGCCCAGGCCTCAATCCCTCCCTGGTTACTGACCTCATCTCATCATAGTTTCCCACACCTCCTCGGATGAAGTCTATATTATGGGCAATTTTAACCTAAACTGGTTATCCCCTTCCCTACTCAAAGTAAAAAAACAACATTGCTGCCCATTATTTAACCCAACTCATCCTTGAACCTACTAGGATAAACCTCAAAACAAGCAACCATTCCTTAATTGACTGGGCTCTCACTTCCCACCCACACAGAGGGAGTCATCAAATCTGGAGTGTTATCAGGTGCTCTGAGTGACTATCGCATGACCTTCCTAGTACGTAAAATCCACTGTACCAAAGTCCCCCACAAAACCTTAGTGACTCGCTCATACAAATCCATGTACCTTGGGCTGCTCCTACTTGACCTACAGTGCACAAACTTGTTCTCTGTAACCTCAGGGAACACAATCGATGCAGCTGCAGAATAGTTCAAAGGTAAATTTCTCGAAGTTTGGAACTGGCATGCCCTTCTACACAAAGTTAAGAGTCCGCAGGAACCACCTTCCTTGGGTCACACCGGAACTCATAGCATATCAAAGAGCAAAGGACCAAGCCTGGAAGCAACACAAAATCTCCCAAGCTCCAGAAAGATTATGACATCTGTCGTCAGCTTCGCAACAAATGCACCAAAGCCACTCGTTTGGCTAAAGCCGACTACTTTACCTTTCAATCGAACATAAACAGCCCCTCCAGATTTTGGAAGGTCATTCACTCTCTCTTCTCCCCCCCCCCTTCTCCTCCTACCCCCTTCACACTATAAACAACACTATTACCTCTGACCACCTGAGTGTCATCTCTGAATTTAATTCTTTTTTCACCTCCATCCTTTGCCTCTGCCCTTATATCCGACTTACCATCTCCTCAGTCTAATCCTCCCCCTAACTCACCACACACCTATCCCCAGCCTCTTCTTTTCTCATTCACTAACATAATACCCTCTGACACCCTGGCTGCCTTGCTTACCCTAACCTTTCAAAAGGCAGTTCACCTGATGGTCTGGACCCCAAGCTGCTTTACTTTTCTGCTGTGGTTATCTCTGCCCCACTGACAGAGCTACTCAACCTCTCATTCATACTGGAAGCTATCCCCTCTGTCTGAAAACATGCCATTGTTCTTCCCCTCCCTAAGGGCGGTGACCCATTCTTCCCTGGAAACTATCACCCCATATTCCTACTTCCCACCCTTGCTAATCTGCAAGAACACCTAGTTCTTACCCAACTCTCTGCCTCTCTCTCTCACTCTAACATTTTCACTCCCTTCCAATCTGGCTTTCGTAAAAACCATTCCACCACCACCTCCCTGATTAGGCTCACTGACTCCATCCTCACTGGGATGGACAGTGGTCAAATCACGTCCGCCATCTTTGTCGACCCAGCCAAGGCTTTCGACGCTGTCTCCCACTCTATCCTGTTACACTCTCTCTCTTCATTGCAGGCTTGTCGGCTGCTGCCACAAACTGGTTCCATGCCTACCTGGTAGGTTGGACTCAGTTAAAATAGTGGATTCTATATCCTCACCCCTCCCTTTCGTCACAGGGGGTCCCACAGGTATCAGTGTTGGTCCCCATACTCTTCTCCATCTTTCTAAATGACTTGTCGTCTGTCTGCACATCTATCTCTATTCATATGTATACTGATGACACGGTCCTTTACACGTCCGGCTACTCCCCATTGATGTTGCAACCAGACTTCAGAACGATTTCAGCAATGTTCAGTGCTGATTTTGCTCACATCAGCTTTTCCTAAATGCCACGAAGACTGTCTCCATGACCGTCGGCACTAGGCAGAGACTTTCAAGACTCCCCTCCCTACCCACTTTCCACATCCTCAACGGGACGGTCCTTGAGGACACCTCCTCATTCAGATATTTGGGGGTTTGGCTTGACCAACACCTCAACTTCTCTGGTCATGTTGACGCCATCCTTAAAAAGCTGTGCCCTGCTGGCCCTGTGGTGCAGAGGGTTGAGGCATTGGATGCCACACCTCAAATCACGCCGGCGACCTGGGTTCGGGAATGGACTCGGATCACTGAGGGCTGGCAGGGGAGGAGAGGATTGAGCATCTGGAGGACTGCTCTCCTCTCCTGGAGTCAGTTGGGGAAAGTGCTTCACACTGTAGTGGCCCCCGGTGGAGACCAGAGGCACTACAAGGAGCGACACAATGAGGGCTGTCCAGAAAAACATGAAAGATGGCACGTCTCTGACCAGATGACGGCAGCCCCACCTCTCCGTGCCTCTCTGCCGCGAAGCATCCAGTCTGCAGTATTCACGCTCCGCCCAGAAGCAAGAGAGTGGTCAGGCACTCTATAGTCCCCTCCCCCGTTGCCCTCTCCGGGGCAGGGGGCCCCCTCGGTGATGGGTACACCGGGTCAGCGGAGAGTTGGAGCAGCAGTATGGCGAGTCGGCGGTAGAGGCAACGGCAGGACTGGCTGCCTTAAGGAGTGGACAGAACGTGCCTGGTAGGCGGGGATAAAATAATATGTGAAAAAAAAAAAAAGCTGTGCCCTAAGTTAGGTGCACTATTTAGGAACTGGAACTGCCTCCCTCTCCCAGCTAGGCGTGAACTTGTCCAGAAGATGATCCTTCCCATCTTTGACTACTGCGACCTAGTCTACAGTGCTGTGCCTAAGACCTCCCTAGCCAGATTGGACACCCTCTTTAACTCCTTCTGGCGCTTCGCACTTGACACGCATACCATCACTCATCACTGTCAACTTAACCACACTCTGTCTTTTCCCAATTTTTTTTTTTTTTGTGCCCCCTCCTCCGTGCCAGATTTTCCGCCCGATCACGGATCCCTCCTGCTCGCGGCATCCCCTTGAGCCAGCGCTCCCGGTACCCCTGGCTTGCCCCCAAAGGGCGTGGCACCCTTGGCCCTTAGGGTGCCACGAGCGTCGTAATAGGCTGGGAGCGTTGCTCTTGGGGAGCCATTGCAGCCCGAGGGACGGGCATCATAGAGGCATCGGAGGTGGACGGAGTTTTTCCCCCCTTAAAGGGGGCGGGAGCGTGCAATGATGCCAGTGTCTGCCCCGCCCCCATCTGACATCAGGCCCCGAGTGCTTGGGGTTCTCCCTGTCTCCACCAGGAGTCCACGTGCACCGGCGACTCACCACACCCTCCCGGATAAGAGAGGCAGTCGTGAGGACGCTCGATCCTTCTCCCGGCTGGCCCTCCGCCGAGTCCGTTCCTGAACCCGGGTTGCCGGCGCCAAGCGGAAATCCGAATCACGCGCCAAGGGCTGCCTGGCTCCCATTTCTTGATAACAGACATCTCCTCCACTGTGATAAATTTGTCTCTAAATTTTGGGTTGGCTCCCTCCCTACTTATCTCAACTCTTCCATAATAATCCCCCCCATCATCCACCCATTCACTTAGGTCCTCGGTTTCCTGTACTTTAGGTGTCCCATGCTGTATGACTACTGTCAGCCAGGCAGCCTTCTCATACCGCTTCCCTAAACTGTGGAATTCCCTCCCCCTCCCAGATTTGTCTTTCTTCTTCCCCTTCCTCCATCTCCTCAGCCTTACACAATTACCTATCTGTGAACTGCAACTGCAACTGAGCAGTCCATGTTGCATCTAAATGGGCTGTAATAGTTATCCTGTTACTGCACTTGAGGGTCTTCTGTTCACTATGATGAAATGGAATATACAGACCAACTGTAACGTCTTGCTTCCTGTTACTGCTTGTTAATTGTTCTCTACTTGGTAAAGCACCCTATGCCTAACTGGCACTATATACTGTTTTGCTGTTTGCCTAAGTCAGTTTCAGTCAGAATTATTATGTCGGGGCCTAGTGAAGCAACAAGGGGCTGGAGTAAGTCAATTTTAGGGAGAAGGCTACGCATGTTTAGGTGCAGAGTTTTCTAACCTCAGGGCAAGGCAGAGAGGTGAGGTAGCGGGGCTACAGGGTTTGCAGATGGAGGTATTGTGCCATTTAGGGAGCAAGGGCCAGGATTAGGATTTATGTCTCCAGATGATGGGAGCAGGAGTACAATGATTAGACAGTGGAGTTTAGTACTCTTATACCAGGGTATCTTAGAGCTCGCCTAGTAGGAAGGGAGCACATGTGAGATAGACTGGAACAGCTTGCAGTGCATGCTTATTAATGAGGTCAGTTTTAACATCTCATGCAATCAGCATTTCATTCCATCTTAGCAGTGTGAACTGAAATTTACTATTTCAAAAAATTGTAAGGAGAATGGTAAATGGCAGTCAAAATCAGACATGTTTTTGCTGTTTCTTTTTTCCCCTCCTTTTTTCCTGCTCCCTCGGTCAGGTCCCATCTGCCGAGCAACCAAGACCCATCTTTTGATGTCCATTGGTACTTGTTGCCAACTGTCTTCCTCCAGGGCTTGCCCACTCAGCAGTTCTTCAGCCCCCGCCATGTACCAGATCCAGTTCCAGCCCATGTGCCCAGCTGATCGAGTGCAGGGCCCGCAGGTGCTTGGCACCATCCTGCCACTGGCTTTTCCTCCTGTTACAGATCCCTGGGAGGTGTGGCATACAGTGATGTCTTGACGCATGCCATGTATTCCCGCACAGCATGTATTGATGTCTCCCACACCCACCCACCCTGCATGTTGGCCTGTGCTGCCTTTTCCACAGCTTCCACTAGGGGCTAGTCAGGCACCAGACTCTGCCCACCCCTCCCCACCAGAGAAGGAGAGCAGTCCTCCAGATGCTCGATTCTTCTCCGCCCCCCTCCCCAGCCAGTCCTGTGACATCCTGAGTTTGCTTTTGAGCCCGGGTTGTCAGCATTGCAAGTGGTAGCGCTAACGCTGTGCCTGCAGGTGGGCAAAACTAGACATTTTTAATGCATGATCATGTAATGTTGCCAATCAATTGATGAGCAGTTGGCAAGGATGCAGGATACGTTCTTTACATCTTGGTGCATAGATTGTGTTTTACCCCGGCTTTCAGAGCTTCAGAAGTATAACAGCTTATTTATTTATTTATACATTACACACTCAGAAGCATATCGTGAGTGAAGTATGCATTATGATGTGATTGTGAAGAAAGTGGTTATCTTACATACTTTATACAAATAGAAAATGCTGAATAAACATTTTGTCCATGCGATCCGCTGCAATTATCTGTAGAGAAAAGCAAAAGTATGGCTGGTGGATCGCTTATGACATGTCTGTGGCATATTATTAAAAAAAAAAAAAAAACCTTTTTATAAATCTGGTGTTTCCGGATGCCTCGTTAGTAAATTGAGATGTTCAGTTAAACAATAAGGCATGGCAGAATGTATGTTATTGTGGGATAACTGCATAAGGAAGTGCCTTGCGCACATGAGAAGTGCTGTCAGATAGTGTCCTCAATACTCATACCCAGGAGTACCTTATTGCCATTATAAAATGACTCCACTAAGTTTATTGTAAAACTGAGTAGTGACGTTAATAAGTTATGCATTTCTTTTCTTTTTTTTTTTTTTTTTGCTAACAGCTGGCTTCTGTTATTGGTCTGCCCCTCTCTTACCACCTCAGGCCCCCCCCCCCCAGCTCACTACCTGCTGCCTTCTGGAGTTCACCCTGGAATTACCCACCTGGGCAGAGCCATCGAGGAGAACCCCCTAACTCCCTGAATGGTGCCTCGTGGTGATCTGGAAGCAGAGTGCCTCAGTCTTGCTGTGTGAAGCCCGATGGTGGGGAGGGGGGGAGAGCGGATGTCCTCCTGCTTCAGCCTGGCTAATTTTTCCTGTTCTTTTTTTTTTTTTTTTTTGGAGGGTTGTCATGTAGTGATGTGAGGTGCATTTACATGCCTGTGTCTGTTACACCTCCCAGAAACGTGTGAGCTTCGGTTGTGTTGCAGAAAGCATGATCATGTCATGTGATCGCTTTTAACCAGTCATGTGTCATAGTTTTTTTTTTTTTAACCCATTAAAGGAGGCAATGTGGTCTAGTGGTTAGAGCAGTGGTTAAGGAACAAGGAGATTACTGGTTCAAATGTCACCAGAGTTGAATACTTACTGTGTGACCCTGAGCAAGTCAGTTAACCACCGTGTGCTCCAGTCCACCCAGTTGAAAGAAAGCAAAGGGTAGAAGCAGGACCACACTGAAAATGAGATGCTTTTATCTCAGCTGAACTATCTTTGGTAAAAAAAAGTTGTCAAATAAATGTTCTAGGATCGTGGATATGTTTTTCCTCCACACTTATTGGCATGTCCCTTTCCCCTTTAAGAATCGTTGGAAGTCTTCAAGCTGACTCCTCCCACCCACCCGTGTGGTATAACCCTCGGCTCTGCCCCATGACGCCAGATCTTCCTTTCTGCTGGAAGATTCAGGTTACCTCCTTCGTGCTCCTGCGTTTTGTAGGCCCTGGCTTCAAAACCTTTGGTTATTCTGAAAATTCATCTAGTTCGCATTAGCGATCGCGACTACTTATCTTCGATTATGGAAGACAAGTCTTCCCCCGGATTTTGCCGGTGTTTGTGCTGCCAGTAAATGTCACGCACCGATCCTCACACCACATGCGTCTACTGCCTGGGTGTCGACCATGACATCTCGAAGTGCGATTTTTGTCTTGCATTTCACCCTTGCACGCCTGAAGTTGGGGAGACTGGAAAAACTGAACCCTCCAGTGAAATCAAAGGAGGTTCGGTGGACGGTTTCCGTGGCCGAGGGATCTGCTGAGCAATTGGAATGCATGCAAGCCTTCGAGGACGAAGCTGCTCGTGCCAGGGAATCTTCCTCTCAGAGCTTCTTCATTCCGCTCAACCTGGGCTCCACCTTCTCGGGTTCTTTCCGAGAGTTGTGCCAGTCTCTCCCAACTAAGGGAGAGGGTCCTGCAGGCATGCACTCCTCTCGATCCTGTAAGCAGGAAAAGGACCCGGGACTGTCCTCATCTTAGTGAAGACGTTCTTAGGATCGGGCGAGATGTCAGTCCCAGGAACCGGCAGTCTCGACTTCGGTCGAAATTGCCTCTTCGGCCGCAGGCTTCTCAGCTTTGCCGTCTGGCCAGTCGACCAACGTGTCAGTCGACGAGGTTGAAATAATCATCGACCCAATCTATCCATTGTTGCCGACTCTGGTCGACGATTCTCTCAGTCGGACTCCGGTCCTTTCTTTCCATGATGAGACCCAGCCTGCTGGGCATTCCATTGAGGAAGTGGTCCCCAACCTTGGGAAATCACTGGTCCCGCCAGTGTCTCCCAAGCAACCGAATCAGCCCGTCCAATCTTGATCGAGATCTAGGACCCCCTTAACCAACAGGCCAAGGAAGAGCCACAAGCACTCAAAAAAGAAGCGATGCCATCGGTCGTCCTTGTCCTCCTCAGACGAGGAGAGGCTCCAGCGGAAACTCCGTCTATGCTGCGAGGACCTCATGCGGCAACAGCTGATTTTGTCCGGGCACAAGCTGACCCCGACTTCTACCCCGGCCATTACTTGGCTTTCACCTCCCAGGCCGAAGCCGACTCCTTTGGAGCCGATTAAGTTGGCTCCCCCACCAGTGGAGCCGGCGAAACCTCCGGTTTGGCCTAAACCGGTCTCTTCACCGATCATGGTGGAAACACCGCCAAAGCAGCCTGTGGGAGAGGCTCCTTCTAAGGAAGATAGACCAGACACCAGGCTTCCCTGGCATCTTTCGGTCACTGTCACCCAGGACCGCCCTCAGCGGGTCAAATGTGACCTGGGTGGTCGACTGTTGTATCCAAATTCCTCAGATTCGGATGAGACCGACCTACATTCTCATCGCAGGGATGACGAATCGGCCGGTGGGTTAGAGATGGAAGAAGGTCCTTCGTTCTTTCAGGGCATTCTTCGCCTCATCTTTGAGTCTACAGGGATGCCCCTGGAACCTATCCAGGAAAAGGCGGAGTACGCTGCCATGGACATCCTCAAGAAAGGGGATACCCCAACAGAGACCTTTCCTGTGGCTGAGGCCATAGTTGGCCCAGCCTTAGAACTTTGGCAGCGCCCTACCTCCTGTCCAACTCCATCTGCAAGTATACGGTGCCCATGGGGTCCCTTGTGGGGTTCACAGAGCACCCTTTGGGCAAGAGCCTGGTGACCGCCTCTGTGTTCAGGCGTACTGGCAGTTCTGCTGACACTGACCGACTTCTCGAAAAAGAATCCAAACTCTTGGATCATTCGTCTCGAAAGGTCTGTGTGGCCTCATCTTTAGGCCTTTGACAGGCAAGTTTGGCCGTCATCATGGTACACTTCTCCCATGCCCTCTTGGGGTCTTTGGATGAAGTCATCCCGCACCTCCCCGCAGACATGCAGGTCCGGGATCAGGGCTGGGCTGTTGCCAAACAGCAGCTTCAGACAGCCCTGGAAATTTGGGATTCTTGTGCCCACTCGATGGCAGCCGCAGTTGCCTCTCATCGCAGGGCTTGACTGAGACTCTTCTCTTTTCTGGCAGATACTCAGCATAAACTAGCTGATGTGCCTTTCGTGGGCACTGACCTTTTCCGCCCAGGTGCTGGTCACCGTAATGAGCAGTCCAATGCTGCCTTGGACACTACTTCTGGTAAAGGTTCTTCGGGCAAGAAACAGCAGAAGAAGAAGCCTTTTCAGCACTCTTCCCCTGTGGCACAGCAACCCTCCTTTCAAGGAGAGCAACAGCAGTCTCAAGCTTGTCACCCCTGGCCCAAGCCCGGGCCCTCCCAGGCCCGTAAAGGAGGCAGAGGTTCAGGTCCTGGATCATCCTCCTCCAAGCCTGCTCAGTGACAGGGTGGGGGCTTCCATTCCTTTCCCATCACGCCAGCTCTGGGTCCTCCCGTGAGGGGCTGGCTCCACCACTTTCTTTCCACCTGGTCCATTATTACCATGGACAGGTGGGTTTTGGAAGTGGTTGGTCAGGGTTTGCCTCTAGCATTCAAGCAGCACCCTCAAAGCCGAGCCCGCGCCCCTCAGGAGGAAATAGTTTCCATCCATATTCAGTGGGTTCTCCGAGACTATATCGCTCAGCTCCTCCTCAAGGAGGCAGTAGCTCCAGTGGCAGATTCTCCAGCAGACCCAGGCTTTGTCTCCAGGTACTTCCTGGTGCCCAAGCGGACCGGGGGGGGGGGTGCTGGCGCCCTATTCTAGATCTGCACAACCTGAATCAGTATCTCAGGTAATGCACCTTTTGGATGGTCACTCTTTCCCAGATCATACCATCCTTGGAGCAAAACATATGGTTCTGTTCACTGGATCTGCAGGATGCGTTCTTTCACATCCCAGTCCATCTCATTGGCGGTTCCTCCGTTTCAGAGCCAAAGGGACCCTATATGAGTTCCGAGCCATGCTGTTCAGCCTGTCATCGGCCCCACGGGTTTTCACCAAATGCTTCGCAGTGGTGGCAGCCCATCTCAGGCATTGGGGGGGGTCAGAATTTACCCCTACCTCGATGATTGGCTCTTAGCAGGTCCCACCCAGCAGGAGGTGGAGAGGTCCAGGGACCTGGCACTCCAGACCTGCTCCCAACACAGCCTCTTGATCATCAAGGCCAAGTTGGAACTCGTGCCTTCTCAGGTGATATGCTTCATTAGAGCAGGGCTCGACTCTCGTCAAGCCAGAGCTCGGCTATCGGCGGACAGGGTGGAGGTTCTCTCCTCCTTTGCCCAGTCATTTCTGGTTGGGCAGTTACATCCTGCCCGGGGACTTTCTGTACCTTCTGGGTTACATGGTGGCATGCACCTCCATGGTCCGTTGGGCTCGGTGGCACATGCGCTCCCTCCAGTGGGAGCTGGCTGCCCAGTGGACTCAGCACCACGGTCATTTTGACCATCTGATCACTGTAACCCAGAAGATGTGGGACGCTCTCCAATGGTGGACCACACCAGACCGGTTACAGGAAGGGGTCCCGTTTGTCCGCCCAGAGCCGATGACCTTCCTCATGACCAGTGCCTCTTTCATGGGCTGGGGAGCCCACATGGGGGACAAAAGGGCCCATGAGTTCTGGACCCCCGAGGAGTCCCGATGCTACATCAACCTGTTGGAGCTCAGAGCAGTCAGACTGGCACTGTCAGCTTTCGCTCCTCAGCTCTGGGGTCAAGTGGTTCAAGTCCAGACGGGACAATACCACGACCATGTACTACCTCAACAAACAGGGCGGCACGCACTCCCATCTGCTTTGCAGGGAGGCACTCCGCATCTGGACCCTCATCAGCCGTCTGGAGGTGGATCTCCTGGCCACTCATGTGGCAGGAGCCTCAAACCATCTGGCGGATGCTCTCAGCTACTTAGGCAAGAGATCCCATGAGTGGTCTCTCCATCCAGAGGTAGCTTACAGCCTGTTCTCCCACTGGGGCAAACCGATGGTGGACCTGTTTGCCTCCAGGGAAAACACCAAGCTGAGGCTGTTTCATGCTCACCCCCCTCAGCAGGGCTCGCTGGGGGGGATGTCTTCTCGAGGCCGTGGACCCCAGGCCTCTTCTATGCCTTCCCTCCATTACCCTTGATCCACAGGGTGCTCCTCAAAGTGAGGAGGGACAAGGTGAAGGTGATTCTGGTAGCCCCAGACTGGCTGTGCCAGTTCTGGTATCCAGATCTCCTCAGCCTCAGCTGCAGGCCCCCGGAAAGGCTTCCAGCATGCCCGGACCTGATCTCTCTCAATCAGTGGAAGGTATACCATCCGGACCTTCAGTCCCTGCACCTCACCTCCTGGTACCTGAGCGGCTAGAGTTCCAGGCTGTGGGTCTTTCCGAGGATGTCCTCACCATGGTGGAGGCATCCAAAAAGGAGTTGACCAGAAAATGTTATGCCTTCAAATGGAAAAGGTTTTCCATTTGGTATCAGGGCAAGTGCCTGGACCCTCTGTCCTGTCCGATGGCCAACATTCTTGACTACCTTTAGCCTCTCCCTAAAGGGGGTCTTCGGTCATCGACCCTTAGGGTGCACCTGGCAGTCATCTCTGCTTACTGGACACGGGCCGGTCAGCCAACATTGATGCAGGAGGCAGTGGTTGGGTGCTTTTTCAATGGCCTGGATCACGTATCCCCTCCGGTGTGTGAACCTCCACCTCCGTGGGATCTACTGCTGGTACTGGCAGAGCTGATGGGCAAGCCATTCGAACCAGTGCACAAGTGTGCATTGTCACACTTGTTGTGGAAGACGGCCTTCCTGGTGGCTATCACATCAGGGGAGCTCCAGGCTCTTTCGGTGGACTCCCCATATCTGGTCTTCCACAGGGACAAGGTTGTCCTACGCCCTCACCAGAAATTCCTTCTGAAGATGGTGTCAGAGTTTCACCTTAACCAGGTGTTAACTCTGCCTGTATACTACTCTCATTACACCTCGGAGGCTGAATACAGGCTCCATACCCTGGACCTGAGACGAGCCCTCTCCTATTACAAGGAGAGGATGGCGGAAATTCGGGGAGAAGTCCGACAGCCGTTTGTCACCTACGCTGAAGCTGCTTCTGGCAGACCTGCAGCAAAACGGACTATTGCAAGGTGGATTACATCTTGCATAAGTCTGTGTTATGACTGAGTTGGCAGGCATGGAGCCTCCCAGAGGGATAAGAGCTTATTCTTCCTTCCATACCACTGCATTGGTAGCTGCTTCCAGGGACATCCCTATCCAGGAAATCTGTCGGGCTGCTACCTGGAAGTCCGCAGACACCTTCATTACCCATTACCACATCGACCTTGAGTCATGCCGGGATGTTGGTTTTGGGGCCTCAGTTCTCCAATCTCTATTTCCCAAGTGAGTTTCAGTAGGGGTGTGCACCTTGCCTCCCTCCTCCCGGAGAACTGCTAGGAGTCTGGCAATAAGTGTAGATGAGCAACATATCCACGATTCTAGAAAAACAGGTTACTCATCTGTTAGAGTAGTTCTAGGAGTGGTATATGTTGTTCATCCACACGGACCCACCCGACCTCCCCGGCTGTGGACGCACAAACCTGGCTTCCAGTGGGCTAAGATCTGGCATCATGGGGAGGAGCCGAGGGTTATACCTCCCGGGTGGGTGCGAGGAACCAGCTAGAAGACTTCTGGTGATTCTTAAAGGGGAAAGGGACATGCCAATAAGTTTTTATAGTTATTTATATAGCACTAGAAGCCAGCAGTAACCCGTGTTGATGTGAAGTAGACCTAATGGAATAGAGGGGAACAGAATACTACCTATTCTATGAGAGAACAGTGTGGGATAGTAACATAGAAACATAAACATTGTTGGTAGTACGCCCATCTAGTCTGATGTGCTTAATTTTTAGCTGTCTTGTAATACTGAATAGCAGGTTAACTGTGAGGGCAGATCTCTTGTTTACGACCCTTCTGAAACTGGTTGACTAGCTGGGCTGTGCAAGACAAAGATGCTCAGTGCAGTGTTGTGATTTTGAATCCTGGCTGGAGGTGCGGAGAGCCCTGCTTTCGTAGCATCAGATTCTGGTAGGATCAGCACAGTAGCACAATCTTCTTTTCTTCTGTAATCAAGAAAATGAATCAAATTGCAGAATGTTCTCCAGTAAAAGTAGTGACTTTAGCTTCTGAATCTACAGCAATCTGTCCATTTTTAAAAATGGAAACAGATTAAGCAGTAATACTCAACAACTGAGGCATGCAAGACTGTTGTCCTAAGTAATGGGCTTAAGACAAAGCAAAGGGGCTAATGTTTCATAATTCCTGGTAATGCCCTCTCTGGGGAACATTTGATTGTGTGTTAATAAAATCGTTTCCCCATGTTTTCTTTCACATGGGAGAAAAAAACAGCAGTCATATATAAGTGAAAAGAAAAAAAACATAATTTAACCATATGATATTCTGTATCTTGTGCCGATTTTCTTTAAAACAAAGTAGATATTGTTTTAACCAAAAGTATTTTAAAGTGGCAAGAAAAGAATACTGCAGTTGTATACTTGACAAGGTTCCTTATTTAATTGTCTTAAGGTCTGTAAAAGTCTTTATGCTTAATTTATACTAAAGTGTAACCCCCAGAGGGCGCTACCCTTAGGGCTACTACCCCTGCCTGCCTCCACGGAGACAGGGTGAGGGGCCCGGATCCGTTGATGGGTGCCTCCACCAAGAGGTTGGGGTTAATACTGGCGAGTTTGCCTCGGTCACAGCCTTCTGGGTTACTGCAACCCCCCTTTTGACCCACTAGTGGCTCACACAGGGTTCCAACAATACTTTTCCCCCATACACTTACCCCCCGGATTGTGTCCTCAGCTCACTCCGGGACCCCCAAAGTACAGCTATATCACAGTCACTATGCAGCAGTTCACCAGGGATGCACAAACTAGCCAGGGTGTAGTTGCAACACAACAATCTGATTTATTAAAGGAGGCAACAACAAGGGCAGGGGGAAAATCAAGGTGATTGGCTTATCACTATACCTATCTACCTAGGGCTCTGTGCACAGGCCTAAACCTAATATTTGCTGTCCCTGGATACCCAAGCCCTAACGGCTAGTCCATCGTGGCAGCTGGTTGGGGCCCTGACACAGATAGCCTTTGCAGTCCTGAGAAGATCAGGATGAGAAGAAAGTTCAATTAAAACAGTCAGCAGTATCATGAAGTAACGTGAGGCCACGGATTGCAAACTTAGCAGGGAGCTACCCTGATTCAGTACTCACGACTCCAGCAAGTAACAATTTCTTCACCACTGGCAGGGCTGAGCCTGAATTTCACCAGCCTCCTCACACATTTATATGGCAAAACTACAGAGGGGTACCATACCAGGCAGCTGCTTCCAGGCCCCACACGAACTCACAGCAGACTCGGGCAGTAAACGGCAGCTTCAACGTCACAGGTGGACCGAGAGCGATTCAGCAGATTCTCCAGTCCTCTCAGGTGAAGCCTGGTAGATAGCTGGGGCTGGCACCAGCCTCCTCTGACCGCACGCCGGCGGATTTAGTCCGAAGACTCAAACAGGCAAACGGCTGCCTCCGGCCTTTCACGTGCGTCCCGCGTGAACACTCCACCAGCGCAGAAGCACAGAGCTCCTTTCTTTTCCACAGCCACAACGCATCTGCCCCTAGCAGCATGGGGCACTTCCTACAGTTTGGGCGCTACCTGATCCCATTGGCTAGCGGCACCTGGCAATCAATTGCTCCTGCTCCCAGTGGTGCGAAAAAGCACCATAGCCCATAATGCCTTTCCCAAATTACAAGCAGTTTCTCTATTGGCCAGCCGACTCTGTAGAGTCCCGAGGTACTGATTGGTCCAATTCAGTAGTTCTGGACCAAAATGGAGGAGATAATGGAAACAGTCTTCACTGCGAAGAAAGCAGGTTATAACAACCACTTTATCATTAGTACGCCACGTTATTATCAATGACCAGTTACAGCTGTCCTGAGGGCTCCTCTGCACAGCTTCTTGATGACAGAATGGGCGCTTACTCTGCGCCGGGCCGGGACTGGAGCATAGCAACACTCAAACCCCCCCTTTTCAGATTAATTATGACTGCGCATTAGGCAGCCCTTAAAGAGACAGGCACGGAGGCTTTGGAAGCGCTCCTGACAACAGCATTCGATCGGCCTTACACCGAACACCAGCCAGGCTGGGAGCACTTAGGCAAGCTCCAAGGAAGCTTCTAGGAACCCCCATTTGTAGGGGGGTTACAAAAATACAATTGAGCTGGTGCCAGACAGACTCACAGTGCACTGAAATTCAAACCACAGCATGAAAAGATTAAAAGACAGGGTTTACCTGTACAATGTGTAGCACGTTGACACACTTTTTTGTGCATTCCACCAAGCAGAAATTAACTGCATACATAAAGTTTAGAGCTGTCAGCAGGTCCCAAGAACATTGTGCCTGCACACAGTCCCCCGTGCAGGAACCACGTGATTCGTTTTGCTCAACTAGCTTTGCAAACGAGTTATGATACCAGTGCCCCTTAAAAGCTGCAATTCATTTAAATCGATACAATTTTCTTACTTGCTTTTTTCATCATTTTAACATGTTAGAGGGATTCTTGGCCTCATCATTTGACTGAATTATGATCCGCCTGACCACCAAGGACAAGGTGACTCACTGATCTGTCAGGGAAAAGCTTCAGAGCTCCCCAGTGACCACCTGTGAGCCACTTATTGATCGGAGCACAGAGCGCACTATGTAAAAAATGAAGCCAGCGAGTGGTTTCCTAACAAGCTAGAGATGGGACCAAGAAACCCTCTAACATGTTAAAATGATGGAAAAAAGCAAGTAAGAACATTGCATTGATCTGAATGAATTGCAGGCTTTAAAGCAGCTTTTTTTTTTGGGGGGGGGCACTGATAGTATAACTGTTTGCTTTTGTTTGGTCACACCAGGTGCACCCCTGTAAACATTAAAAAAATTTTAAGATGCATTATAAATGTGATAAAAATCTTAATGTATTGGCCAGTGTTGAGCTTGCTAAACTTTTAATATTTAACTAGCGCTTGCTCAAAGGTGTGCTATTCATTGTTTGATACAAGAATTTATATCTCACAAAGCTCCGAAGGTCCCCCCTCTCAGACTGTGTGAAAGTGCAGAATGTGCGGAAAGAAAACTGATCAGAACAAGAATAAATACAAATGAAATTGGTGTTGACTGTTCTTGGTTGCTTTATTGAAAAGACCATCTGGACTATTTACACCAGTCTTGATGTCAGGTTTTTCAGGAGCTCCTGTGAAAGCTACCCTTTGAGGTCAGATGCGGAACCCTTCTTTATGGTACCAAAACTCTTTACGGGGTGGGTGAGCAGGCCTTTTCCATCTTTGCCTTTAGGTCCTAGAACTCTCTCCCTTTTTTGGTTCGTTGTGACCCCTCCCAGCATCTGTTCAAAAGGGCACAGCGGAATCATCTGCTGACCTCTTCAGTCTGCACTTGCACTTGACTGTTTTAACCTTTTCCCAGTGCGCCTTACTTTACCCTGTGCCACGTTTTATCTTAGGATAGAATGTGTTTCTGAAAAATTGTTTTACCTTGTGCCTTTAAGCTGAATTTCTATTGGTACGCTTATAATTTATGCTTCTTTTTGTGATTTGTGCAGCTGTAACTAGTTAATTTCATTATAATTAATGGGTCTCCCCTTTTTACCATAGGGAGACCGTTATAAAGGAGCATTTATAATGGCAAACACATGCACTGTCCCCTCACTCTGAGCATGCACCCGCTGCAGTGGATCCCTTCCTGGTTTGCCTCTTCCTTCTGGCCCGCAACCCAGCCGCCAGAGAAATATGGCGGTAAGTCACTTCGAAAACAAAAAGGTGTTCATTTGTCCAAATATGGGCTACCAAAACTATTTGTTTTTTAAATGTAAAAGCTAAGAAAATGAAAATCTGTAGACTGGCTCACCAGCAGAAAACTGAACTGGAGCGCAGCCACCAGAACGGCTGCTGTTTTATATAATTGCTGTGGCCAAAATGGGGAGACCCAGCAATTATATGAAATAAAATATGGGGTGTTGTGTGTAAACTCGAAGTTTACACACACTTGAAGGGTTAGATGCTTTGCACAAACCCCTCGAGCTCCACTCTCGGGGTTTATGTAGCATCTATCCCCTTGGGTGTGTGTAAAATTTTCGTTACACACACCACCCCATACTTTATTCTACATGTAATTCTCCGGGTCTTTTCTGAAAGTAGGCATTTTTTTTCTAGTGTTCCTACCCAGTCAACAAAAACGAAATAAATAAAATTGGATAAAAATATGTTGTTACTTCCAAATGTGTTTATTCCAGTAACAGTACCTATTAAACTTGGATCCTTAAATATTTGTATAACTGGGTTTAATTTTTTTCCTAAGGGAAACTCGGTTTGTAATTTGGCATTGTAAAGGAGTGTTTATAATGGCAAACATGCGCTAGGTTTCCCTTACACTGAACATGGGCAAGCTGCAGCTCCTCCCTTCTTCAGTGCCTCCACCACTCCTTACTGTGGAAAACTTTACTGCCACTCAGACTCAGCTGTAAGTTCTTTAAAAAAAATCACTAATTCTAGGGACATGGATATGTTGTTCATCCACACTTATTGGCAGGTTCCTTGCCGCTTTAAATCTTGCCGGAAGGTCTTCAAGCTGGCTCCTCCCACCCACCCGGGTGGTAAAACTCTCGGCTCCGCCCCATGACGCCAGATCTTCCTTACCGCTTGGAAGCTCAGGTTCCCTCCTTAACGCTCTATGATTAAGACTGGTTCCTAATTCTTGAAAGTTCAAAATCAAAAGTTTTTGCTAAAGACTTGGTCTTCTTCTCCTCGCAGCTCGATGGACAAATCGACTCCGGTTTCGGAGGTGCCCTTGCGGGCAGAAGATGTCTAGGGCGGATCCGCACTCCACGCATGTCACTGCCTGGGCCTTTGAGCATGACCTGCAGGCCTGGCGACTTGTGTCTTCTTTTTCGGCCTACGCCCTGAAGACCGTAAGCGTCTGGACACAACTGGGGCGCCGAAGAGAATTCCACCGTGAAATCTAAAGAGGCCTGGTTGGCGGTGTCCGTGGCGGGCTCGGCGGATCAGCTCAAGCAGATGATCGCCCACAGAGGCGGCGGGCTGCTTCTACCTCGGCTGCGGCATTTGTCCCGCTCTCTCTCGGTGCATCGTACTCTGCTTCTTTTAAGGAGCTTTGTCTGACCCTCTCGACGAAAGGTGAGGGTCCAGCTTCTTCGGGACCTTTTTCCAGGTCCAAAAAGAGCAAAAGTAAGTCTCTCCGTCGACGCTCTTGGGAGCGGGAAAGATCCCCCTTCCCTTGTCGACAGTCGACTTCAGTCGACCCCTCAGCTTCCGCCACTGGCTTCACGGTGTCCCCGTCAGGTCAGTTGACCGAGACTCCGGCCGGCCAGCGGTCGAGAGATTTATCTCGACCCGTTGAAGCGGTTGTTGGCTGGAGAAGCTGAGAATCCCTCTCCCTGGTTCCCCGGTGAGAGTTGAGGATCCGTCGGCTCGTCTGTGCCTCGGTTCCGGGCCAGCGTGGGATCGTCCGAGCGAGGGGTACCGTTTCCGACACTTCTCCTCGCCTTCCTCGGCTCTGTTCAGACTCTCGGTCTCGGTCTGGACATCCTCGCAGTCCGACCGATCCCGCTGCCGTGGCGGTCTGGCACTGCAGTAAGCGGCGCGCCGCTCTTCCTCTCCTCGGACGAGGGAGGCGCGCACAGTTGCGCCGGAGGTACATGGAACTCATGTGGCAACAGCTCCTTTTGACCGGGAATAAGCCGACCCAGTCGTCTTCCCCGGCCATTAAGTGGCTGTCACCGGAGCGGCCGAAACAACCCCTCGTTGTAGCCGAGGAGCCTGTTCCCAGGCCGGTTGTTCGGCCCATTCCAGCTGCCCCACCGATTCTGGTGGAACCTCCGCCTCCACAGCCATTAGTTGGGGCTCCGACCAAAAATTCTCGGTTGGCCTTGGGTTTGCCCCATAGGCTGTCTGTCACCCTCACTCCCGATAAACCTCGGCAGGTGGAGGGTGGCTCAGGCCCGAGGCAGCTCTTTGAGGACTCTTCCGAGTCCGATGATGGTTCTTCCTCTTCTCCAACGCATGGACTTGGAGTCCTCGGGAGGGCAGTCAGTGGACGATAGCCCTCGTCCTACTTTAGGTTGCTTCGACCATCTCGGAGTCCACCGGATGAAGCTCGAACCCGCTTCAACGGGCCAGGTATCCTCACGGAGATTCTGGACCGAGGGATTCTCCACGGAGGCCTTCCGTGGCCGGGTTATAGTGGGTCCGGCCTTGGAACTTTGGCAGCGTCCTGCTTCCTGCCCTCGCCTTCAGCCAGGATGGCCAGGAAGTATCGCGTCCCTACCGTTCCCTGTCCGGTTTTTCGGAACACCCCTCGGCCGAGGGGTTGGTTACCGACAGCGTTTTCTGGCGTGCTGGGAACGCCAGGGATGTAGACAAACCTCCCGAGAAGGAATCCAAGAAATTGGACTATGCCGGGCGAAAAGTCTACGCTGCATCCTCTCTCGGCCTTCGTCAGGCCAGTTCGGCCGTCCTCATGGCACATTTGTCTCACGCCCTGTTGTGCTCCCTGGATGAGGTTGTCCCTCATCTTCCTGCGGATCTGCAGACTACGGTCAGGCAGGTGCGGGACCAGGGCAGGGCGGTGGCAAAACAGCAGCTCCAGACTGCGTTAGACATCGGGACTCATGTGCCAGGTCTGTGGCGCGCTGAGTGGCTATGCGTCAGTCGGGCTTGGCTGAGGATATCCACCTTTACCTCGGATACCCAGCACAAGTTGGCGGATGTTCCCTTTTTGGGAACTGACCTCTTCGGCCCTGGGGTGGAAGGTCACCTGCAGAGGATCGAGAAGTCCAATGCTACCTTGAACTTGGTGTCTTCCGCTCAGAAGGACAAAGGCCGTAAGCCACAGCCTAAGCCCTTTCGTCCTTCTGCGCCCGCGGCGCGCCCGGCCCAGCAACGTCAGGGCCAGCAGGCTCGAGCTTGGCATCCCAAACCCAAGCCGCCGGCTTCCTCCAACAGGAAGCAGGAGGAAAGGCCCAGGTGGTCCTCGGCCGGTCCTTCCTCCAAGCCTGCCCAGTGACGGGCTGAGGGTGTCGCCCCATCCCTGTCACCACCCCTGTCTCTCCGTGGGGGACGGCTCAGACACTTTTTTCCGCCTGGTCCGCTGTTACCACGGACAGGTGGGTCCTGGAGGTGGTGGGAAAAGGCCTGCCTCTGGAATTCGAGCAGGTCCCGCCCTTCAGAGCCATCGCACCTCGTGGGGCCTCGGGGTCCGCAGCCTCACTGGCAGCTCGCCGAGCTGACATCACTCTCCTCCTCCAAAAGGAGGTGATCACAGAGGTAGAGGACCCCCCTTCAGACCCGGGTTCGTGGTCCAGGTATTTCCTGGTTCGAACGGACGGGGTTGGGCCTTATTCTCGACTCATGACCTGAACAAGTTCCAAGGTCTCGAACCTTCAGGATGGTCACTCTGGCACAGATAATACCATCTCTGGAACACGGCGTGTGGTTCTGCTCTCTGGACCTACAGGACGCTTCCTTTCACGTCCCTATCCGTCTCGTCACATCGGAGATTCCTCCGCTTTCGAGCGGAGGGATCCCTCTTCGAGTTCCGAGCCATGCCCTTTGGCTTATCTCCAGCTCCCAGGGTCTTCACCAAATGCATGGCAGTGGTGACAGCATTCTCTGCGGCCGAGGGTCCGGTGTACCCT
Organism: Neoceratodus forsteri; assembly: GCA_016271365.2. Classification (NCBI taxonomy): domain Eukaryota; kingdom Metazoa; phylum Chordata; order Ceratodontiformes; family Ceratodontidae; genus Neoceratodus; species Neoceratodus forsteri. The sequence continues at coordinate 805,921,144 of CM028132.1, read as the reverse complement.
TACCTGGACGATTGGCTGATAGCAGCCCTCCAGACGGGAGGGTGGATGGTCCAGAGATCTGGCCTCCAGGTTTGCTCTCAAGTTGGCCTTCTCATCAACAAGGCCAGTCGGAACTCGAGCTGAAGCAGGTGATCCTGTTCATCGGGCAGAGCTCGACTCTTCGAGCCAGAGCACGACTCCCAGCGGACAGGGCCGAGGTTCTTACCTCCTTTGCCCAATCATTTCTGGTTGGGCAATCGCGCCCTGCCCGGGACTTCCTGCGCCTCCTGGGTCTCATGGCGGCCTGTACCAGCGTGGTCCGTTGGGCTCGCTGGCACATGCGCCCCCTTCAGTGGGGACTGGCCAGCCAGTGGTCACAACGCTGCGATCCTTTGGACCAGCTAGTGATAGTGACCCAGGAGATGTGGAACGCTCTCCAGTGGTGGACCGTTCCATTCCATCTGCAGGAGGGCATCCCGTTTGTCCGCCCCGAGCCGTCGGTCTCTCTATCGACCGATGCCTCTCTGATGGGTTGGGGTGCCCATCTGGGGGAACACCGAGTGCACGGCCTCTGGTCCCCGCGGGAGTCCCGATGCCACATCAACCTGCTGGAGCTCCGAGCGGTCCGCCTAGCTCTCACCGCCTTTGCTCCGTTTCTCCGGGGTCAAGTGGTCCGAGTCCAGACGGACAATACCACGACCATGTACTACCTAAACCGCCAGGGCGGGACGTGCTCCATGCTTCTATGCAAGGAAGCTCTCCGCATTTGGTCACTCGTGCGCAGCCTGGAGGCGGATCTCCTAGCCATTCATGTGGCAGGAGCCTCCAACACCCTGGCCGATGCCCTGAGCCGGATAGGGGCTGCATCTCACGAGTGGTCTCTCCTGCCGGAGGTAGTACAAGATCTGTTCTCCCTCTGGGGCACACCTCAGGTGGACCTATTTACCTCCAGGGAGAACGCGAGGCTGAGGCTGTTTCATGCCCGCCCCCCTCAGCAGGGCTCGCTGCAGGGGGATGCCTTCTCGAGGCTTTGGACCCCGGGCCTCTTCTACGCCTTTCCCCCATTTCCCTTGATTCACAAGGTGCCTCTCAAGGCGAGGAGGGACAAGGTGCAGGTGATTCTGATAGCCCCAGACTGGCCCCGCCAGTTCTGGTACCCAGATCTCCTCAGCCTCAGCTCCAGGCTCCCGAGGCAGCTTACAGCTCGCCCGGACCTGCCCTCAGTCAATCAGGGGAAGGTGTTCCATCCGGACCTTCAATCCCTGCACCTGACGGCCTGGTTCCTGAGCGGCTAGAGTTCCAGGCTTTGGGTCTTTCCGACGAGGTCCTCAATGTTGTTGAGGCGTCCCGTAAGGAGTCGACCAGAAAATGCTACACCTTTAAATGGAAGAGATTCTCCATTTGGTGTCAGGGCAAGGGCTTGGACCCTTCCTCCTGTTCTGTGGCAAGCATTTTGGACTATTTATGGTCCCTTTCTAGTCAAGGGCTTAGGTCAACGACCTAAAGGTGCACCTGGCAGCCATCTCTGCTTGTCAGGGCCAGGGAGCAGTCGTGTGGCGCAGGATAAGGTGGTCGGGCTTTCCAAAGGCCTTGATCACATTTCTGCGAGTGAACCCCACCTCCGTGGGATTTACTGCTGGTACTGGCAAAGCTCATGGGCAAGCCATTCAACCAATGCACAGGTGTGATTCTCTCACCTGTCGTGGAAGACCGCTTCTTGGTGGCTATCACGCCAGCCAGAAGGATGGGGAGAGCTCCAGGCGCTTTGCATCGAAGCCCCCACCTGGTCTTCCACAGGGACAAGGCTGTCCTGGGCGCCCCCACTCCCAAATTCCTTCCGAAGGTGGTGTCGAGTTTCACCTTAACCAGGTGCTGACTCTGCCAGTGTTCTACCCCAATCACACCTCGGAGGCCAATACAGGCTCCATACTTGGACTCCTAAAGGGCCAGCTTATTATAAGGAGCGACGGCTGAAATTCAGGGAGAGGTTCGCCAGCTGTTTGTCACCACGCTGAAGCCGCACCTGGCAGACCTGCAGCCGCGGACGATAGGCAGGTGGGCACCTCCTGCATAGATCTCGCTATAAGTTGGCGGGCATGGAGCTCCCAGAGGGATAAGAGCTCATTCTACCTGCCATACTGCTGCATCGGTGGCTGCTTCCAGGGACGCCCCTATCCAGGAAATCTGCAGGGCTGCTACCTGGAAGTCAGCACACACCTTTATTACCCATTACCACATCGACCTTGAGTCATGCCGGATGCTGGTTTGGGGCCTCGGTTCTCAGTCATTATTTCCTAAGTGGGGGTGTGCGCCTTGCCTCCCTCCCGGAGAACTGCTAGAGTCTGCCAATAAGTGTGGATGAACAACATATCCATGTCCTAGAAATACAGGTTACTCACCTGTAACAGGAGTTCTAGGAATGGTATATGTTGTTCATCCACACGCACTCCACCCGACCTCCCGGCTCGACAAGACAACCTGAGCTTCCAGCGGCCAGATCTGGCCATGTGGCGGAGCTGAGTTTTACCACCCGGGTGGGTGGGAGGAGCCAGCTTGAAGACCTTCCGGCAAGATTTAAAGCGGCAAGGAACCTGCCAATAAGTGTGGATGAACAACATATACCATTCCTAGAACTCCTGTTACAGGTGAATAACCTGTATTTAATCGCTAATATAACTGGGCTCCTATTAAAAAATGAAAAACCAAAAAGGTTACCAACTCTCACAGCAGGCTCTTTGGATCGCAGACCACGCTAAAACCTCACGCCTTCAGCGTTGGATACTTGTATAAACCCCTTGAGCTTCACTCTTTGGATTTATGTAGCATCCAACACCTCGTGTGTGTGTGTGTGTGTGTGTGTGTGTGTACAATTCTCATTACACACACCACCACCCCATGCTTTTTTTTCTATATGTAATCACAGCAATCTTACAGAGGTATGTATAGTTCTGATCTTGAACACAAACTAGAACTGCTGGAGCTGGACATTGGGCTATTAATATATACAAAAAGTGGTCCGTCATTAGCATTTTCTGCTGGATCACAGTAGATTTGATTGGAAAAATGGCATGAGGGACCAATCTTGACCAGTCGTTATCCCTGCCTAATACTGTAACTAACTTTATACAAATCCATTGTGAAGTCGTACTGGAAAGAGGCAGACATCCACATTAGAATTCAGTGTGAATCTTCATATTGAGGACTCTTATTCGTAACTATCTCGAGTAAAACCAAGGTTAGTAAAAGAAAAATATCGAAGGGTGCACCACGATGAACAAATAAATCAACCGACCGACAAAAATCAAGGGCGACAATGAAATTGAAAAAAATTGCACACTAAAAATCCAGCAATCTAAAAAAGGTATTAAATCGTATCGACATGAAAAAGCATGTCACAGGAATTTGATACTGAACTAAGTAGCAGTATTCTTACAAGAGCCAATATGAATCCATGGAAAACGACATATATAGCCTTACTAACATCCAAATGGGAGCGTTATTAAAGGTGATCACTCAAAAACATACAGTCCATCAGAGTCTAATTAAGCCATTTCAGAAACACTTAGCTTCAGTGCCTAGACAAAAGGGAAAAACACAATTGAATTAGCATGGTGACTGTAATCAACATAAAGTTAACCAGACTGCCCATATTCAGTGAAACCGCTGAAGCAAGGCTTGGTTTGCAGTTATTTTTACTGATGTTATTTATATTTTGCATCCTAGAGGCACTACCACTTTGAGGGGCATCTTGATACACATTTGAACCCAGTAGTGAGTTGAAGAATAAGAAAGAATCTAAAGTCATTTTCTACCTGCACCGAGCTCCATAGACAGTTTTGTCAGTTTGCAAATATTGCAGGGTTTTAAATAATTGATTAGCACTTTTTTTTCTTGGGACAATACTAACTGTACAGAAAGCATTTATACAGGTTTTCTAGAAGTGTTATGTTTGTTAAACACAGTAAGGCAAGAGCTATGCATTTTCACAATGTTATAGAACTTTTATGAGCAAAACGCTAATCAATTTTTAGAGTTAAATAAAACCCTGTATTGCATTTTGTAGGTGTCTGTGTGGGTGTTTGGGGGGGGGGGGGTCCCCTGTCATCTTAATATATCTTGTCAGTGTGCTGCTAAACATGATGTACATTATGTGTACAGCTGAAAGTTCTTAAAAGACCAGGAATTGCTTCCTTTAAAAAAGTAGTAAGTATACAGTATAAATACAGTTCCTGGCCCTTTAAAAAGTCTCTGACATCTTAAACCATGATATTTGGACACCTTGAAGTTTATATTTTATCAGTCTTCTGTGTTTTGCTGTATTTTCTTAATATATTAGTATATCGATGTGTACTGTATATTAAACATGAGAACAAGATAGCTGTCTCCCAGATTTAATCTGCTGTGGTTCTTGTCTATGCTGGACATCGTCATTGTCTGTTTCTGGCATCCTACTCTGTTTTGGGGATTATTGTCACAAGGAGAGGATTATGGTGTCACGTAGACAAGCAGCCAGAGCAGATGAAGCCTAATGAATAGTAATAGGGAATTATAGTGTATGGTTAGACTATGTTGTGTCTGGATTTCCATACACTCCAAAATGCTGTTGTGGTACAGTTCAGAGGTCACGAAAAGTTGTGGTATTGTTCTGATGTCACAGTGATACCAGAACAACATTTCAGCATTGATGTGCCACCTGATTGGATGCAGACGCACTCTAAACTAATTAAAAAAAAAAGGACAAAATAGCGGCTCCGCTTAGCAAGAGGTTCACTGAGACAGGTTGGACACAGACAGCCCTATATGGTTCCGTGTTACCAAACTGCACTAATTTATCCTTTTTTTGAATTTTTATTTAAATAAGCATTCTTGCCCCGAATCTTATCTGTACGCAGACAGAAGGTCGAGAGCAGGAAAATCTGTTTGTCTGCATCGTCTCGGTAGCAGACAGAACTGCCAGAGCAAGGGGGAGCATGAAGTCGAGGTAAACTTCAAAAGATGAAACGTTAAAATCTCAGGGAGACCATACACTATATAAAATAGTGTATGGGTGACGCAACAAAACCAAGGCTGTGCTGCCATCATACAGATCTCTCGAGCTTCACTCTCAAGGTCTATAGGATGTCATCACATGGTCAGCTCTACATTATTTTATATGTTGTGGTGGAAAAAAGACTAGAAGTCCACTCCACAAAAGGTCTGCGAGGCTAGTGCAACCACGAAGTGGAAGTGTGTAGATACTTCTGCACAGAAGTCGTCTGGACCCATAATCATGGAACATTTTATACATGGTGTGGAAGGGAAGCAGAGACGTCTACATGTGCACTTCCATTACATGGCATTCCTGCCTGGACACAGGCACATTTCGGTTGTACTGCCACCTACTGTTCCACAGTACAAGATAGGCTTTTTCACGTTCAGAACACGGGGAGGTTATTATTATTATTACTACTTTTTTTTTTTTTTTTTTTAACAAGGACAACTTAGCCTGGTAAGGTTGGAGAGAGTCCAGTTTTGCATAGGGGAAAGTGGCGCACTTCACACAAACTTTACTGACAAAGTTTTACTCTGCTGAATCTCTACTTGTCTCCCCTCCACCAGTGACCACTTCAGTGCCAAAAGGCCCTTTTTTTTTGACAGTGTCACTGAGGTCATGTCACTTGTATTTGGTGTCCAAGTGGGTGGAGTGGTATTGCTATTTGTCTCCAAAAAAGAACCATGAACTTGGAAAAAGTGGTGCTATCAGCTAACTAATGAACAAACTCTCAAAAGCTGAAGCACTCACTAACCCCATCAGTGTTCATTTCAGGCCGCGGGATCGCGCCATTGGCGCACCCGACGACAAGCATGTCCCCTCTTTATATTGTTGCATGGGTCTTTAGCCGCGCCTGCAAGTTTAAGAAATATGAGCGCGCACGCTTTAGATCCACTAAGAGGCGTCCCTGGGGATGTGTTCTGCGGCTGGACCTGGAGGACTGACAGTGACGAACGCCCTTTGGGGGTGTGTCAGACTCAGAGGGACTCGCTGTTTTGTTTGCCTCTGGCTGCCGAGAACGGTCTGACCACATTAAACGCAAACACTGATTGTGCATTTATCTATTTGTCTGAGCCACAAAATTATTGTAAAAAAGCATGCTTTCCAGTACTTATTAGTCTGCAAACGTCTCCGCTCTCCTGCTGTTGCAAACAGCTAGATGAGTAGAATAATCCTTTCAAAAATTTTGAAACAGATGTCGGGAAGCTGTATTGCTGGTGGTGTTTATGTAGCTTACATGTCAGGCAGCAGTCCGATCCAAGTGGCGATGTAGATTCTCCATATTTTTAGCAGATTGCCTTGCTTTGTAAGAGCACTCTGACTTTAGAGCAATAGGAGCTAGAGGAAGTGCAAACGCGATCTGTTCCGTCTTCACAGTAATGCATACATCGCTTAGCAGAGAGAGCTTTTTGTGAGTTCTCGGTGATTATTTCTTCCGATTGAGGGAACAGATCATGATCACTCTTCCTCTAGCTTCTGCTGCTGTAATAAAGTCATGGTGCTTATACAAGGGCAGTCTGCTTGGATATGGTGAATTGGGTCTTCACTTAGAAGTAACATAGTGCTGCCTGACATGTAAAAGCTATATAAACACCACCAGCACAACTCTGATACAGCTTCCCATCTGTTTCAGAGGAGATTATTATACGGCAAGTAGTTGTCTGCACCAGAAGAGCTGAGCCGCTTGCAGACTATTACATATTGGAGATCATGCTTTTTTTCAAAATCAATTTACGGCTCAAACAAATGGAGGGAGACAATCCCTTTGTGTTTAATTATTTTTTTTTATTGTTTGGGGGAAACAAAGAATGCTTGACGGAGACCCTTGACTGGCAGATCTAAGGAGGTCTCTCGCACTACAGTCATTGGGGTGGATGTTTATTCTGGTATTCAGCCACAGAATGGCTGATTATGGATGCAAAGGGCGGGCACTTCTGTTCTGTACCATGTGGTGTTCACCAAGACGCATCACATGTTAAAGATCAGCTACCAAGAACGTGAGCTTTACTGTTGGATGCGCAGTAACTTCACGGTCGTCGTGTGAGCAGGTAGTACTCCAAATTTAGGAGCTAGTGCATTAGATCCTATCGTCCTTTTCAGCAAATATAACTCTGAGACTTAAAGCTGTAAGAGCCTCCTCATCCCAGAGTAGAGTTTATTTTCGATCTTGTGAAGTTTTTTATGCTTGATCTCTGACTAGAGATTATAAGAGCAGCTGCCAGCACAGTACTGAGTGCAAGGCAGAGCTGTGGGGCCTCTGCCCCCAACCATCCACTGCTACTGAAAATAGGAATTTGTTTACAGTGTATTCATAAACAAAAAAAAAACATTAAAATATTTGGGGGATAAATTAATTTAATAAAGAAGTAAAATAACTGCGAGAGAGCAGAGTTGGCTATAATTAAGAGATAGATTTGTGTGTGTGTTGGGGGCTCTTGTATTCAACTAATAGTTGGCAGCAGAGCAGACAGGGAAAGCCGCAGCAGATTGAACAAGTCAAGTCAGTGAACTGAAAAGAAATAAAAAAAATCTGTGAAGCAGGAAAAGATTTAAAGCAGAGAGGAGTGTGGGCAGAATCTGTGTGTGTGTGTGTGTGGGGGTGCTCGCTGTACTACTAGTACTAACGTAGTTTGCTGCAGGCAGGGAAAGCTACAGCAGCTTGAGTAAGTCAGTGTATTGAAAAGAAGAAGAAAAAATTATCAGCAGGGAAATGAAAGCTTAATCAAAGGCGTGTGAGTAGGGCTGTCTAGTCTTGTTCACAGTTGGCAGCCAGGCAGGGAAAGCCACAACAGATTGAATAAGTCAGTTTTTTTTTTTTTTTTTTATTAAATTGACGTATGACACACATTTTTCATAAAATGGGCCACCTTTTCAGTGGCCAGTGGGTCATTTGACCCACCAAATGTGGTTTCTAGAATGAACACTGGCCCCATAATAAAGTCAAACTCAGAGCTACTATTTTAAATATTTATTGCACCAACCAGTCCAAGTGGACTGGTTGGTGCAATAAATATTTAAAATAGTAGCTCTGAGTTTGACTTTATTATGGGGTTAGTGAGTGCTTCAGATTTTGAGATTTTGGTATTGCTATTTGCATTGGCAGCAGCCTGTGTCCCCTCCCCTACCACCTACTGTATTTGTGGTCCGGAGTTCCTGTCAAAGCATCACTACCAGACACGGGCCAGTAGTATTGGCAGACCTCTATGGCAGTGATAACGTTTCATACAGTTTAGAATTAGTCCTAGAAATATAGAATTTGTCAGCAGTCGGGCTCTGAATTGGGGAGTGGGGATTGTGCTAGTCACACTATTCTTGTCCCCCCCTGCAAATTATGGACCCCCCCCATGTAGGACAATCCTGCAAAGATTGAGTGTCCTCATAGCGCACTTCACTGTATGGCAGTTTGCCATCGAGCACCTTCTATTGCACTTTGCCATTGACTCAACTTGTCTTTTTTTCATTTGGCTCCCTCCCCTCCTCCAGTCCCTGGTGGTCCAGTTAGCATGCTTATTTGTTGAACTCTCTGATGGTCTAGTGTATGTGCCTGTCTCATCCCTCCACTAGTCCCGTGAGACTGCTGCATGTAGAGGGATTGGAGAGAGACGTTGCAGTATGGAGAACAAGTGCTGCCATCTCAGCGTGAGGAGCAGGTGGAGGGAAGAGTGGCCGAGGAGTCAACAAAGAGAGTGGAGCGGAGAGACAGCAGGAGGAAAACAACTGGCTGCTCCAGGGGTGAGAGGGTCAGACCCACTTTGATCAGGAACAGTTAACAAAAAAATGACTATGGTGAAAAAAGCAACACAGTGTCAGCGGAAAACAGAGGAGCAGGCACTGGATCGGCCTGTAGCAGTCAAGAATGGTCAGACAGTTAGCATCAGCAAAAACTACAGGGCAGACGATTTAAGTAAAAAAAGAAAGTGATGCAGGAGGTACAGACATATTGTGACATGGCAGTCACTGAAGTAAGCAGCTGAATGAGTGAAAACACAAAGTACTGAGCTAAAAGGTCCGGTGAGTGAAAAATAAACTGGGCAGGTGTTTTTGGCCCAAATAAAATTGGTGCTTTTGCAAACGTTAAAGGGAGGCTAAAGCACAAAGAAATAAGGTGGGAAAGAGAAAATAAGGACACTGAATCAAGCCGTCAGGAAGTGACAAAGGCAATGGATAAGGCTACTGCACACAGTGATGACCATCTTAAAGAACTTTTGATAGTCATGTATTTTGTTGCTTAAGTGAGCAGTGTGGCGCTGCACTTTCACACTAAAAGGAGCCACGCAGCATCTGCCATATTCTCGACTCCCAGAGTTTTCAAAAGTAAAATAAAGTAAGTTCCGTGTCACGAAATAAAGGCTTTTCCTTGCAAAAAGCTTAATCGGGGTGGACGAGGACCTGAATATTTGGACAGCTTTCCTTTAAGGAAATGGAGTACCCATACATTAATGACTTCAATTAATGAGCAGAAGGGGCTTACGTTGCGTATATGAATGTAGCTGGACTGCCTGAAATGCAGGAGGCCGTTGTACAGATCATGGTGGACAAGCAGTACATTGCGATGAAGAATAGCCCAGTGGCAAGCCTGCTACTGGATGTGTCAACAGGCATTTGCAACAGCAAGAGACTAAAAGTTTATGTACGATACTTAGACACCAGTGTCCCATATACTCGATTTTATTGAAATATAAAAGTTATTGATGGAAAGGCTAAAATTATTTTCCAGGCACTTTGTCAACTTCTGAATTGTTTCGATGTGTTTTATGTAATGTACTTGTGCTGTATGCAATCCCATGTATTATTCCATGTAATCCCCGGGTTGCCCCTGAAAAAGGGAACTTTGGGGCCCAGCGGGCTAACCCGGTTATCAAAATGTAATAAATAAATTGATTGTAATATGCTGTACAGACCATCGGTTGACCTTATGTGCCAGTGGTACAGCTCAATCAGTGGAACAAGTGGAAAAATATCAATGCGACTTGAGGTTTATCTTCATTTTCTTCAGTGATTTTGCTATCAGAAATAACAATTTGCCTGAACTACCGAACCAGCTGGAAGAAGCAGTTCTGAAATATAGTACTGTCAACCTCATGCATTATGGTGGCTGTCAGTTTACAGTGCACTGTCTGTTGTGTGCAGGACTCCTAAATCATTAAAGAGACATTGTTAGTGTAAAATGATCATTTTTTATATGTTGGGAGTGGAATAAAGATTGATTGTTAATATGAAAGATTGTCCTCTTCTGTTAAGCGCTGTGAGATTTTCTTTTTTGTAACAGAGCTCCTAGAATTACAGTTTTTTTTTTTGCTTCTTTATGCCCCACCTTACGTCCGGCTTCCGCTTTCAATCCACGGACCCTGGGCCCCGACCACGGACATCACCAGATCCCCTGGTCATCTCTGGCTTACCCCCAGAGAGCAGGGCCGCGACATCAATTTCGTATCGCCGGAACTGCAACTGGTTAGGGGGAACGGCTCCGGTGGCCAATCAGGGCAATCCTGGGCAGAGCGTCATTTAGACGCTAGGCAGGGATTTTATCCCCCTATACTTCCCCTTCCTCGAGGAGATGGGGACGTGCAATGATGCCAGCGTCCGCCCCGCCTACCTCGCCCCTTCCTCGCCACAGGCTGGTAGCATGAGATCTCCCAGCCTCCGCTAGGAGTCCTCATCGCCCGGATACTGTCGGGACCTCCCCGGGAGAAGGAGAGCTGCCTACGGGCGCCAATCCTCCCCGCCGCCCGACGCGCCGCAAGCGGAAACTATCTCACTGCGCCGCGGGCCGGGCATCTCCTAGAATTACAGTTTGACATTTTTATTTTTTGGGGGCCACCCAAAACTCATGGCTCGATTTATTTGCATGCTCATCCCCATAGTTACAGTGATGCTATGTAGTAGCAGGGATGAGCAAGCGCACTCTTGCAAGTGCAAGCAGCTGTCAGAGGGTGAGCACACAGAAAGCCTAGTCTCCCTATCAATCTGATCGGCAGTGACTGAAAATGAGAAATGACAACAAATACCGGACTCCCAAGTGAGAGACTTGACAGACAGAAATTACTTTTTTTTTCAAACTGGTGGACTACTCACTGATGCTGATTATTTGTGATGCAGATTTGTGTCAAAACTGTCTGTTAATGTGAGAGTGCCAGAAAACCATCTGTTTCTCCCTCTGACGTTTGAATGTATGTTACAGCAGCTCTTAGGTATCTGCAGCACAGGCGTGAGCTGCTGTAAACAAAATCAGTTGCAGTTTTGAAGGCTTGACTACTGTTAAAGGAAAACTGTCATAATCCGCATTTTCCTCCCAGTGTCTACTCACCTGCCAACTTGCAGTGAGAGACTGGCATTTCTGTTGTAGGGCATGTCATTCATTAGTAATCTTTATTTTATGTTCCCGAGTGAGTGGTGCCCTTTCACACAGGGTAGCGGCCAGAGCAACTACTATGCTGATTGCCTCCCTGAGCTGCCAGCTGTGTGCCAGAATGCTTGTTCCTGACGAGCAGGGCAAATTTTCACAGAGTAAAAATAAACAGTGTGGCATATAGAGGTCATTCAGCTGTACCTCTAGAAACAATCCCCGTTAAAAACAGAGCAGTGTAAGCAAGTTAAATTCTTAATGAAAGTTCCAGTTCCGGGGCTCAGTCACTACTACGCATGCCAAACTCTGAGCTTAAACGTTACTGTGTATGCCTGAACCCCGGAGCTGGATCTTTCATTAAGAATTTAACTTGCTTACACTGCTCTGTTTTTAATGGGGTTGTTTCTAGAGGTACAGCTGAATGACCATTACATGCCACACTGTTTATTTTTACTCCGTGAAAATGTGCCCCGCTCCTCAGGAATGAGTGTTCCAGCAGACAGCGGAAAGATCAGGGAGTTATGAAGGTCATGCTCTGTCTTCCGGTGTGGTGGCAGTTTTCAAATGGCACCTCAGGGACAGTAGAAGAAATCACCATACAGGCAAGAAACACAGGAAATTACTCAACAAAGGTTAGCTGCAATCATGTTCAAATACTAAGATTGTGCTAATTGGGCGTTTTTGCTGCGCTGGTAATTGCCAGCACTGTTTTGGACAGTTTTCCTTTAATGACGTTGACAGAAACGACTTCAGTGAGTAGTCAGGCCAGTTTGGAAAAAATGATGTTTCTGTCTGTCAAGTCTCTCACTTGGGAGTCTACAGTATTTCTTGCCATTTCTCATTTTCCGTCACTGCCAATCAGTTTGATATGGATGCAAGGCTTTCTGTGTGCTTGCACTCTGACAGCAGCTCACACCTGAGAGAGCGTGCTTGCTCATCCCCTTCTACTACATAGTGTCACTGTAGCTATGGGGATGAGCGTGCAAATCGGTCAAGCTGTGATTTTCAGGTGACCCCCACCAGAAATAGAAATAATGTTAAACTGTCATTCTAGGAAGTCTGTTAGAAAAAAAAAATCACACAGTGCTTAACAGAAAAGGACAAACTTTCATATTATCAACCAATCTTTATTGACTTCCAAGATATAAAAAGGTAATTCTACACCAACAGTATCCTTTTAAGAGATGTGTTAGAAAAATGACTGCATCCAGTACTCCAGATAGTGACAATGCAAAGGACAGTTGCTGTCTGTACCTCAGTTTACTTTTGTAGCTCTTTCTCTTATAATGCTGGACATCTTGTCACATTGCCCATCAAAACATTTCCAAAGGGAAAACTTTGACTTCTCCACTGTGCTGATGTAACCCCCAGGTGGCGCTATCCCAAGGACTACTAACCTGCCTGCTTGGCTAGTAGCAGGTTAAGGAGCCTGAGTTCTGAACTGCGTGCCTCCACCCGGAGGTCAGGGTTGGTAGTGGTCAAGCTAACCTGGGCACAGCCCTCTGGGACACTGTAACCCCCCCTCTAGTGGCCTGAACACTGTACAATAATCACTTTCACAATACCCCGGTACACCACCCAGATACCCACACTGTTTGCACTTACCACCAAGGCTGGTTCCCCTGGCTCAACCCTGGGGACCCCCCTGTAAAACAAGGTTAGGCACAGCAAATAGCAGCAGAACAGTACTTTGAACACAGACTGGAACTGCAGTCAGATTAAATGCAGAAAAAGTTAGATCTGATTTATTCAGGGGGCTTGAACAAGGGAGGGGCAAAATCAGGTTAATTAGCTTAAAAGTTATATCAATCAGGCAGTTATGCATGCGGTTTAAGTTCCGCGACACAGTCACACCTCTGGGTACCCAGGTGGAGAAGAGATGGGCTAGCCAGGACCATTGCCCGGGGTAGGCAGGCATCGCAGCTGGTTGGGGCCCTGTGATGGAAAAAACAACATGCACAATACACACTGTTTGTAATCTGGAGCTGGAGGGCTCAGTTCGTGAAGAAAAAGAAACAACCAGGTAATCAGATGACACATTTAGATTAAGCTATTGTTGCAGGGAGCTACCCTGATCATTACTCACGATATCCAAGACTGGACATAGGCTGGACAAAAATAGAGACAACAGGTGGTTGATCTGGAGAGCCAGGAGAAGCAGGGCTCACATGATTCGCCGAAGCGTCATTCCTGTTCAAGCATGGAGCAGGGGGCTGATCCCCAGGCAGGTCTCTCATCGATGGCTTTTCTCTGTGCAGTAGGGTAGTCTGGCAGGGCCCTCGTGGCAAGGCCCAGCTGCATGGAGATAACCGCGGATTCAGCCTGTTTGGGCTGGATACAGCTTCCAGCACGCAGAACAGAGTTCACACAGTGGGGGATCAAATCATGACCCACTTGCAGATCACAGCACATTTACATGTAAGGGAATTCTACTGTACCAGGCAAAGCGCTCCCCGGTCGCAATCGCAAAGTCTCTGCACACATCGGGAGCTTGGGATTCACTGGAACTCCTGACAGGCCGATCGCATTCAGCAAAATCTTCGGTCTTCTTCAGGTTGAGCCTGGTTCCACTTCCATAGCTTACTTTAATCACACAACTCGGATTCAGTCCGAAAACAATTCTCTTCTCCCTCTCAGAGCAGAAGACAGACATATAGGCCAGAAATCAGGCCTTCCGCAGTTCTCCCGCGCGAACTACTATGCAGACAGCTACTCGAACTATATCGAGCTGTTGCTCTCTCAACTTCCACCTTTGATCTGCCTTAAACAGCAGGCAGCTTGGGGACTTCCTTCAGATCCAAAGGTTCGGTTGGCTGAATCGGTTGTCAGGCAAAGCTAGAGCTCCCCATTCAGTTGCAAAAAGGCGCCGACAGTCCAAAACTACAATTCCCAAGCTTGTACTCCACACAGCCCCTTCAAGCAGGCTCCATTTTAGAGTCCCAAGGAACTGATTGATCCAATTCGGCAGTTCGGGACCAAGATAGTGGAAATGATCAAAACAGTCCTTGCTGCAAAAAAACAGGTTAGAACAAACTGCAATATATTTTCTGCCCTAACAAATGGTCAGTAAACAGTTACATCTTTTAGCAGGGCTCCCTCTGCGCAATTAGCAATGGCAGAAACGGAGCTATTATCTAGCAGCACGGGTGGGACATGAGCATGACAACTCTTATGCCCCCCTCCCACATTAATTATTACTGCAAACTAAGCAGCTCATAAAGCGACAGTACATAGAGGCTACACAGGCACTCTTTGGCAATAACATTTAACGGCTAAACCGCAGGACCTCAGCCTAGCAGTGAGCATTTAGGCAAGCTCTAGGAAGACTTTTCGGGAACCCTCATTTGTAGGGGAGTTGCACCTTCCCCTGCCTGGAGAAAACTTGGCGTCCATGTCAAGTCTATACCATCACAATAATTGTAAACGTAAATTATACTACACATCTATACCATTTGCATGTTAGGCAAGTAACTTCTGATGCATCAGTCAACATACTTAGCTTTTACTATACATATTCTCTACATTTCACAATACTATATCCATTCTGAATTACAGCATGCATATTTCACACAGGTAATTTACACATTACTATACAGATTCAGGTAATAACGTCTTCTACATTGAACAATGTAGGAGGGGGCCCTTCCCTATCGGCTAACCTGGGGCTAAATGGGGCAGGGGCACCATACCTAGAAGGCAGGACAATTAACCTGGAATTGTTACTTATGCACAGTTTGGAAAGTGAGCTGTCAGAAACATACCCCTTTGTAGACCACATTGAGAGGCAAATCCACTGGCCTCCCAGGGGAATCATAACTAAGGCGTACTACAGGCTTGACAGCTCGGCCAGCCCTTCTGGGGGGAACAGTCAAAGTCTCTGTACTCTCCGCACTGGTCCTGGGATTTTCAACACTTGGGAGGGGTACCTCTGCCTGGGCAGAAATGTCCAAACTTGGAGCACTGTCAGCTCCTTGCTCTACAGGCTCTGTTTCTACAACACTTGGCTCATTTTGAAGACACTCTCGCACTGAAGGGGGTTGTCAGCACCCTCATAGCGTTCTTCAAGTTCTGGCATGTCACCAGAAAGACTCCTCTCATCAACCCTCACCTCAGGCAAATCGTACAGTTCCACTATACACAGAGACTCAACATCTTCAGACGTGATACTTTGCACTTCACTTTCAGGGAGCATTAGCTCCAAGGACGAAGCCAGGGGGTTAGGCAGTCCAGAAGGCCCAGCTTCATCCCTACAATTTATCAGGGGGTTACCTCGAAACAGCAGACTCAGTTCATAAGAGGGGTAATAAGCATAGTCGTATTCACTTTCGTCAGAAGAGGACTGACAGTCATTATCATTCTGGGCTTGCTGCAGAGAAAACCTTAAATCTGTGACCACTGGGGTAGGCTGACTCCATCTCTTTCTGGCAGCAGCACAAGTCACTGGTCCAGGGGGAGCAATCTCTGGGGATTCAGCCTCAATCATGACTTGACCGATAGGTAACAAGTGATTAAGGTGCATGGTCTTAACAGCTTTGGAGTTGTTCTCAGGGTGCAGCTTGTACACTGGTAAATCATCCAACTTTCCTACTACTACATGGGGAAGATGGTGCCATCGGTCAGCAGTTTTATGTTTACCATGCAGTCCCAAATTTCGCAACAACACACGATCCCCAGGTCGAAGCTCTTGAGCCTTTACTCTTCTATCATGCCTCTCTTTGTTGGCTAAATTTCTCTTGGTGGCCATTGTCTGGGCCAGTTGATATGCATGATTCAATTGAGCTTGCAGTTTTGTACATATTTCTGGTAATTTTCGCTCGGACCTCATCTGAGAGACCCCAAAACAGACATCCACAGGCAGCTGGGCCTCTGTCCTGAACATGAGGCGGTAGGGAGAGAACCCGGTAGCATCATTTTTCGTACAATTGTAGGCGTGTACCAAGGTGCTAATCTGCTGGCTCCATTTATGCTTGTCTTTTAGGTGGAGGGTGCCTAGCATGTCTAGCAGGGTGCGGTTAAAGCGTTCTGGTTGAGGGTTCCCCTGTGGGTGATAATGGGTGGTTCTTGACTTTCGTGCCCCCCATAGAGAGAGCATTTCTTTGATTAACTGACTCTCAAAGTCTCTGCCTTGATCAGAATGAATTCGCTGGTGGGGCACCATAGTGGGCGAAAACATTTTCTACTACCACCTTGGCCACGGTAGATGCCTTTTGATCTTTAGTGGGAAAAGCTTGTGCATACTGTGCGAAATGATCCGTAACCAATAACACATGACCAATGTTTCGCTGATGAGACTCCAAACTCAAGAAGTCTATGCAGACTAGTTCCATTGGGGTGCTGGTAGTAATATTGACAAGGGGGGCAGCCCTCTGAGGCACATCTTTTCTCTGCAGGCAGCGGCTACAAGTCCTTACATGGTGCTCAACATCGTCCCCCATTTTGGGCCAGTAGAATTGAGATTGTACTAGGTCAAGGGTTTGGTCGATACCAAGGTGGCCCATATGATTGTGGAGGGACTTCAGTACCAAATCTTCGAAGGCTGTGGGCAGGACCAGTTGTTGCTTGTCTATTTGGCCGCCCCGATCTACTGTCTCTCTATACAGCAACTGATTAAGCAGCTTCAACCTGGGGCCTTCTTTAAACAATAAAGCGGTTCGCAGATTAGAGGAACGCAACATGGACACATCTTTTCCTGCACGAAGGGCGTCAAGTGCTGGCTGAATCATAGGATCTTGGGATTGAGCCCTTTGAATGCTGTCATTGTCAAACTGAGGTAGTGCGCTAAGATCTAGAGCAGTGAAGTGGCAATACTCAGCCGGTATGCAGGTGTCAGAAAGGCCCAAGCAATCTACTAAGCAGTCCACTGTGTCCGTAGACATCTGTTGATTTCTATCAAACTTTTGGCACAATGATCAGATATCAGGCTCAGACAGCCTGACCCAATCACTCTTGGAAATGGGCCTCCGGGATAGGGCATCAGCATCAATATGATTCAGGCCCGGTCTGTATTCGACAGCATAATCATATGTTGACAATGCAGAAAGCCGCTAGTGCCCAGTGGTGTCTAACTTAGCTGAAGTCTGTACATGGGTCAGTGGGTTATTGTCAGTCCTCACCAATATTTTTGCCCCATAGAGGTAATCATGAAACTGGTCAGCAATGGCCCATTTTAATGCAAGGAACTTCAACTTGTGCACAGGGTATTTTTGCTCTGACGGAGTCAAGCTTCTGCTGGCGAATGCCACTGGCCTCAAACCATCCTCATGGTCTTGTTACAGCACAGCTTCTAGACCCTGCAGACTAGCGTCAGTATGTAACACATAGAGTTTGGTAGGATCAGCATTGGCGAGGATGGGGGCAGGGGTGAGCTGGTATATGATTTTGTGGAAAGCTGCTTCACAGTCAGGCGTCCAACGGGACCAGAAAACTTCACCTGGGCGGAAGTATACTTTGGTTCTTTGACGGACACTTTTTTGTATTGTCGATTTGTAGGAGGGTAACCCTGGGTAAGATCCAAGAGTGGCCAAATCGCTTTGGAATATTCCTTTATGAACCAGCGGTAGTAGCCGCAGAATCCCAGGAAACATTGTAGTTTTTTCAAATTGTGGGGCTGGGGACAAGTAGTCAGTGCTTCAACTTTACTAGGATTGGTCTCTTTCCCCTCTGTAGATACTATGTGCTCCACATACTTCACAGATGTTTGGAAAAACTGGCACTTGTCTGTGGACAGCTTGAGAGCCGAAATCTTCCAGTCTATATAGTACTTTGAACAGTCGACTCTCATGCTCCTTTAAGGAACTTCTGAACACAGTGACATCGTCCAAGTATACCAGGCATTCCAGCAAATTCATATCTCCCACCGCTTGTTCCATCAGTCGCTGAAAGGTGGCCAGGGTGCCCGATATCCCCTGTGGCATTCTCAGGAATTTGTAGAACCCCAAGGGACGAATGAAGGCCGTCTTCTCACGATCGTCCGGGGCCATAGGAATCTGGTAGTATCCACCGCGAAGATTCAACACCGAGAACCATTTGCTCCCATTCAGACAGTCCAGAGCATCTCTTATACGGGACATGGTGTATTGATCGGGGATGGTCCGCTGTTTCAGGGTTCGATAATCCACGCACATTCTCACAGACCCATTCTTACACACAACCACAGTATGCGAAGCATATGGGCTTCTGGATTCTTGTATTACACCAGCCCGAGCATTTCCTGCAGGTGTGTTCTCACGTCATCTATGTTCGTTGAGGCTAGGCGAGATTCTCTCTCAATGGTCGCTCATCGGTGGCAGGCGTATGATGCTCCGCACTCCTATACATATCCCACGCCCCATTCCTTCAACGAAAATACACTTGGTCTCTCTGGGCAAGTTTCTTGCTAATTCTAGTCTTCCATTCAGTTGGCAATGGGGAATAACCAAAGTCAAACAAGTCTGGGGTCACTCTATCCGTCTTACCAGGAGGCCGGTTGCTGGGCAACACTGCAGTGTTTGCACAGTGTACCATGGCTAGGGTGCACCCTCTGTTCACCCAGATCTCCCAGTCTGACACATTGCGTATCTGGACCATCACTCGTCATGCATAGGCATGAGCACGAGCTGGCAAAATGCTGTGCTTGACCATTAATCCTTCTGGCAATTTTCCATCGCCTGTCGCATCCAACATCAGTATCTTGTTCTTGACATCTTTCTGGAGGTGATCCTCCCCTTGAATGATACACTGGGTGTTAGGGGCCATTATCATTGAGTCAGTGTCCTTCCTCCACATGACCCTTACTGGTTCATCCTGGTCTACTTCCATGGGTTTCTGCTGCAAATCATAGGCCCTCTTGATCAGAGCTGGAATCCTTAGGGCCCGCCCAGACTCATCGCCTTGTTTCTCGTGGACAGAGCAGCCAGTCCTCAAATATATGGGCGTTGGTCCCAGTTAACAGGGGAACCCCATCATACAGTCCAGTAGGGGGACACACTAAGGCCAGTGTCTTGACTTGCTCCTCTACACCAGTTACAGCTGCAGGAAACGACAACCAGAGGTGGACATATCCCAGGTAGGGATAAGACTTGTCGCTGCGCCCCCACACATATAGGCCTTCCAGGGATTGTAATGGCACAGCAGATAAGTGTTTGTCATACCAGTCCTGAAATACAGTGGTCACTTGAGACCCACTGTCAAGCACAGCCCGAGTAGGAATATCGTTCACAGCTATAGTAGTCTCCATCGAAGGACCCACTATTTTGGACCAATCTGGAAGGACAGCAGCAGGGGCCTGGATGGATGATTTAGCCACAAAGGGGGTTGAGTTAGGAGGTCCGAAGCCTTCACTGTGGTCAGTTTGTGAACACCTTGGCCACTGATTCGTTTTCCGAATCTCTCCTTGAAGTCGGCTCACCACTTTCTGTAAGTCCTTCTGAGACGGCATTCCCTCTTCATATGGCCATCCTTTCCACAGCTGTGACAAGTGATAGACTCCTGGGTCATCCTTGGAGAGAACATTGCATGAGGAACTGAAGTAGTAGCAAGGGATTGGGGTCCAATATCTGCTTGTAGCGGTGAGAGGGGTGCAGCGTGTCTCAGTAGTTCCTTTAAGGTGGCAGTCAATTCTTTGATTTCAGCCTGGGAGCTATCCTCGTTATAGGATGCCTGAGGATGCACCCCCACCCCCATGGCAGTCACGGCCTGAGAGGAGCCAGAATCTTTTTCCATGGGGGAAACCCTTGCAGAGGCGATCGCCTTCAACTCTTGGACTTCCATTAGTAGCTCGTCTTTCCAAAACTGGGCCCAGGGCGAGAAGTCCCTTGCATTCTCAGAGTGCTCGCTAGGTGCCGACCTTTTCCCCTGAACCTCACTTGGCTGGTCACGCTTGGTCACTCGCGCAGTAGCAGCAGATATTGGTGCAATTTCCCCATGGGGTCGCCTTTGCTCAACCCCCCAAATTTCTTTCATTAGCTCGTCATAGGAGGGGGGCGATTCCAGTCAGTTGGCGAGGCGCAACTGAAGCAGCAACAATTTGGAAGACGGAGCAGACTTAAGGATCCAGTCCAGCCTAGTTCAATCATCCAATTCATTTGACGGCAAACTACCCTTTCTGAGGCACTCTTGTAGCAGCTTTTCAAGCCAAGGTACATACACAGACAATGGCTTCCTTGAGTACTGCTGGGCATTTCTTACTGTCCACCACAGGTCCTCATCTGAATCCGGGCTCCCATACACATTCTCCAATGCACCAAGATAGTCCTGTGCAGTTGCTTTGGGGTTATTGGGCCCGCTTGGTAATGGATGGTAGCTAGGCAGGACCTCGGAGGCTCTCACTCAACCTCTTTCGCTTCTCTGCTTCTGAGCATTGCCATTCAAGTACTAGAAGGGCAACATAGTCTATCCAGGTCTCCCAGTCATCCTTCCCCTTGGGGGTGGGGAGGGTGCCCAAGAAGATTCTCAGCCTTCGGTAGGAGTCGTGACTGATGGCAGGTACAGATATAGGGGCCAGCATTGGCACAGGCACAGAACGCGGGGCAGTAACAGGTGCTGGGGTGGGAGGGGGTTTGGGGAAGGAACACCCCCAGGTGGCAGGAATAGCTTCTTAAAGTCCTCTACGGGTTTCCCTTCCTACAGCGACAACTTAGCAAATTTCTCCTCAGAAGTCTCAGATAATGGTGGGAGCTCATCCTCCCTGGGGTCTTTACTGTCTCCAGTTATCACTCTCCAGGCAGCCGGGCCCCTTCTGGGGCAATAGTCCGTGGCACTTTGGAACTGTCCACTGGCTCACTGCACTTTACTAAGGCCATGAAGGTTTGGGTGGTCAAATCAGCCTGTCGCCCCACCACCACAGCATTTGTTAAACATTCAACTTTGGAAAGTACTCCTTCTACAGCATCTTTACCAATGTCCAGGGGAATATCCAATACAAGCAGGGCATTGTGAGGGTCAATCTCCTGCCCTGTACACCACCCCACCAACTGATGTACAGCCACTTCTGTTGGGGTAGCCATTTATGTTTGACAATAATTCATGATTCTTGGCTACTAAGGGGCGTAAATCAGCAGCAGTGCCTCCAAGATGTAACCCCTAGCTGGCGCTATCCCAAGGGCTACTACCCCTGCCTGCTTGGCTAGTTGCAGGTTAAGAGGCCTGAGTTCTGAAACGGGTGCCTCCACCCAGAGGTCAGGGTTGGTAGTGGTCAAGCTAACCTGGGCACAGCCCTCCGGGACACTGTAACCCCCCTCTTTCCCCTGTAGTGACCTGAACACTGTACAATAATCACTTTCACAATACCCCTGGTACACCACCCAGATACCCACATTGTTTGCACTTACGACCCAGGCTGGTTCCTCTGGCTCGACCCTGGGAACCCCCTGTAAAACAAGGTTAGGCACAGCAAATAGCAGCAGAACAGTACTTTGAACACAAACTAGAACCACAGTCAGATTACATGCAGAAAAAGTTAGATCTGATTTGTTCAGGGGGCTTGAACAAGGGAGGGGCAAAATCAGGTTAATTAGCTTAAAAGTGATATAAATCAGGCAGTTATGCATGCGCTTTAAGTTCCCCCCACACAGTCACACCTCTGGGTACCCAGGTGGAGAAGTGATGGGCTAGCCAGGACCGAGTCCCGGGGTAGGCTGGCGTTGCAGCTGGTTGGGGCCCTGTGGTGGAAAAAACAACATGCACAATACACACTATTTGTAATACGGAGCCGGAGGGCTCAGTTCATGAAGAAAAAGAAACAACCAGGCAATCAGATGACACATTTAGATTAAGCCGTTGTTGCGGGGAACTACCCTGATCATTACTCACGATACCCAAGACTGGACACAGGCTGGATAAAAATCAAGACAGCAGGTGGTTGATCTGGAGAGCCAGGAGAAGCGGGGCCCACACGATTCGCCGAAACATTGTTCCTGTTCAAGCATGGAGCAGGGGGCTGATCCCCAAGCAGGTCTCTCATCGATGGCTTTTCTCTGTGCAGCAGGGTAGACTGGCTGGGTCCTTGTGGCAAGGCCCAGCCGCATGGAGATAACCGTGGATTCAGTCCGTTTAGGCTGGATATAGCTTCCAGCATGCAGAACAGAGTTTGCACAGTGGGGGACCAAATTACGACCCACTTGCAGCTCACAGCACATTTACGTGTTAGGGAATTCTACTGCACCAGGCAAAGCGATCCCCAGTTGCAAATTCCGAAGTCTCTGCACACACTGGGAGCTTGAGGTTCACTGGAACTCCTGATAGGCCGATCACGTTCAGCAAAATCTTTGGTCTTCTTCAGGTTGAGCCTGGTCCCACTTCCGTAGCTTACTTTAAGCACACAACTCGGATTCAGTCTGAAAACAATTCTCTTCTCCCTCTCAGAGCAGAAGACAGACATACAGGCCAAAAATCAGGCCTTCCACCATTCTCCTGCGTGAACTACTATGCAGTCAGCTGCTCGAACTATATCGAGCTGTTGCTCTCTCAGTTTCATCCTTAGATCTTCCTTAAACAGCAGGCAGCTTGGGGACTTCCTTCAGATCCAAAGGTTCGGTTGGCTGATTCGGTTGTCAGTCAAAGCAAGAGCTCCCTCTTCAGTTGCAAAAAGGCACCAACAGTCCAAAACTACAATTACCATGCTTGTACTCCACACAGCCCCTTCAAATAGGCTTCATTTTAGAGTCCCAAAGTACTGATTGGTCCAATTCGGCAGTTTGGGACCAAGATGGTGGAGATAATCAAAACAGTCCTCGCTGCAAAAAAACAGGTTAGAACAAACTGCAATATATTCTCTGCCCTAACAAATGGTCAGCAAACAGTTATATCTTTTAACAAGGCTCCCTCTGCGCAATTAGCGATGGCAGAAATGGAGGGATTATCTGGCAGCACGGGCGGGACTCGAGTATGACAACACTCAGCCCCCCTCCCAGATTAATTATTACTGCAAACTAAGCAGCTCTTTAAGCGACAGTACATAGAGGCTACACAGGCACTCTCTGGCAATAACATTTAACGGCTAAACCACAGGACCCCAGCCTGGCAGTGAGCATTTAAGCAAGCTCTAGGAAGACTCTTCGGGAACCCCCATTTGTAGGGGGGTTACACTACCAATGGTCATGAGTACATAAGAGACTTGTAAGGTCTTTTTTTGAAAACCAAGGTCCATCAGAGAGACAATTTTTCAGTACTGATCTTGAGTTCAATAAGTGCAAAGGTGATAAACTCTTTGACATTCAGTCTCAGATACCAACTTTTAATAACTTAAAGAGCAGATACATCAGTGCTTTTTTTTTGTACTTTTCATTGATGCATTTTATGAAATACCACTTAGACCATATTCATTTGATACATTCCAGATTATAAACCGACAAACCATTGCCTCAATGTACAGAATGGTAAAAACTTAGAGACTACTATACAGAACAATTAGTCCATCAATAACTTTGATTGTCCAATGATACATAGGAGTAAAGTCCAGCAGGATAACAGTGTAGAATAGCCCACTCTCACCAACTTATCATCTAACAGGGTGTATACCACAGTTCCCTGCCCCTAGCAGAAAAGAGAGATATGGTGGGAGACTGAACTTCCCCTCAATGAACCCCTTACAGAAATTAAAAAAGATGGTCTGGACTCAATCACGTTGCATAACACCCATACCTCTTAGCACATACCAGGTGGCTGGTAGGAAAACAATGTTTTTACAGGATACTATCAATAAGTTCACAAATTGAGTGGAGCAAACTACCGCTTCCTTCTTGAGCAGGAATAACATCATGGGTATCTGTGATTAACTGTAAAAAGAACAGTTAGGATTTGACCTGAGCTTAATCCAACATGGCTATAAAAAAATAGCACTACAAAGATTCACTGCAGTCATAAACAGACAGTATTAATACAGTTACAGAACTAACTTTAAGAACCAGAAATGGCCTATAGGGCTATAAAAAGGGAAGAGACCACAACATTTTTTATTACAGCTTCAGTCATTTGGATCCAAATCAGAGTCATTGTCTTCTTCCCAATCCACTAAAGCACTTTGAGAAGAAATTAACTTTGAGGCAAATGCTTCCGCTGCTTCAGGATCAGAGATAACATGTGTTTTATCGTCCTGACAAATTTGAAGTCTTGCAGGGAATAGCATCTGCGCCGAGATCCCGTGCTCTAGTAGAGTTTTCTTTGTAGCCTGTAAAGCTTTTTTTCTACTTTGGGTCTGAGATGAAATGTCAGGGAATATGGCAATTCTGCTGCCCTCCCATATTGGATGGCTTGCAGCAACGGGATACAAGCTTCTGGGCTACACAGTGTCACAGTGGCCGTCAGCGGACGTTCTCCAACAGTGCTGCGAGGTCTGGTCCTAATTGGTATGGCTAAGGCCTTTACTACAGAGATCCCAGAGTCAGTTTGCAGCAGGCCAGGGTCAGTAAAAATTAGTCGTTTAACTGCCGGTAAAAGCTCCGTTCTCCCGCAAACCTGGGGGGAAATCCCAATACACGAATGTTTGTTTGTCTCTGAGCATTCTCAAGAGCTTCCACCTTTGCATGGAGAAAATGGGAGTCTTGTACAAAGGCCACATTCCTCTCCCTCTGGTGCATCTCTTCGGATGTAAGCTCAGCGATTTGGAAGGTATTAGTGTAACCCTTAGGTGGCGCTATCCCAAGGGCAACTACCCCGCCTGCTTGGCTAGTAGCAGGTTAAGGGGCCTGAGTTCTGAAA
Source organism: Neoceratodus forsteri (assembly GCA_016271365.2). Classification (NCBI taxonomy): domain Eukaryota; kingdom Metazoa; phylum Chordata; order Ceratodontiformes; family Ceratodontidae; genus Neoceratodus; species Neoceratodus forsteri. The sequence continues at coordinate 805,896,113 of CM028132.1, read as the reverse complement.
CGGGTGCCACCACCCAGAGGTCAGGGTTGGTAGTGGTCAAGCTAACCTGGGCACAGCCCTCTGGGACACTGTAACCCCCCCTCTTTCCTTACTAGTGGCCAGAACACTACACAATAATCACTTTCACAATACCCCTGATATACCACACAAGTACCCACACTGTTTGCACTTACCACCAGGGCTTTCCTCTGGCCTGGCCCTAGGGACCCCCTGTAAAACAAGGTTATACACAGCAAATAACAGCAGTACAGTACTCTTGCACAAACTGGAACCACAGTCAGGGTAAATGTAAAAAAAAGAGATCTGATTTATTTAAGGGACGTGAACAAGGGAGGGGCATAATCAGGTTAATTTGCTTAAAGGCTGTATCAATCAAACAGTTATGCATGCACTTCAGGGTCCATAAACAGTCACACACTCTGGGTACCCAGATGGAGAATGGTGGGCTAGCCAGGAGCGTTGCTGCTGGTTGGGGCCCTGTGATGGAAGAAGACAGCATGCACAACACACACTATTTGTAATCCGGAGCCGGAGGGCTCAGTTCGTGAAAAGAAAACATCAAGACAATCAGATGACACACTTTTAGATTAGGCTGTTGTTGCAGGAAGCTACCCTGATGATTACTCACGATACCAAAGACTGGACATAGGCTGGACGAAAATCGAGACAGTAGGTAGTTAATCTGGAGTGCCAGGAGAAGCAAGGCCCACACAAATTGCCGAGGCGTTGTTCCTGTTCAAGTGTGGAGCAAGGGGATGACCCCAGGCAGGTCTCTCATCGATGGCTTTCTCTGTGCAGCGGGTAGTCTGGCTGGGCCAGTGTGACAAGGCTCTGGCCAAATGGAGACAAATTCGGATACAGTCTGTTTTGGTCTGGATACAGCTTCCAGCAAGCAGAACACAGTTCACACAGTGGGGAACCAAATCACGACCCACTAACATCTCACAGCACATTTACATGTAAGGAAATTCTACTGTACCAGGCAAACCGCTCTCCGGTCATGGTCGCAGAGTCTCTGCACAAACCGGGGATTCAAAAGCAGCTGGAAATCCTGACAGGCCGATCACATTCAGTAAAATCTTCGGTTTTCTTCAGGTATGAGCCTGGTAAAAAATCAGTGGCTTACTTCGTTCTCACAAACTTGGATTTAGTCCAAAATAATTCTCTTCCCTCCCTCTCAGGGGCAGCAGGCAGACATTCAAGCCACAACTCAGGCCTTTCCACAGTTCTCCTAGTCGAAACTACTCAGATGGCTGCTTGACTGTCTCAAGCTGTTGCTTCTTCAACTCCCAACTTAGATCTGACTCAACTGCCAGCAAGCCTGGGACTTTCCCCAGAATCCAAAAAGTTCGGTTGGCTGATCTGTCTGTCAGTCACAACAAAGACTCCCTCTTCAGGTGCAAAAAGGTGCCAAAACCAAAACTACAATTCCTACAGATTTTGACTCCAGACAGTGCCTGTAGTCCGGCTCCATTTTAGGTCCCACCAGTACTGATTGGTCCAATTCGTAGTCCTGGGCCAAGATAGTGGAGATAAACAAAACAATCCCTGCTACAAAGAATGCAGGTTAGACAAACTACATTATCATTATCACGCTAAATGATTTTCAGCAAATAGTTACATCTTTCAACAGAGCTCCCTCTCAGATTACTTATGACTGCATTCCAGGCAGCTCTTAAAGAGACAGTACACAGAGGCTACACAGGCACTGTCTGGCAATTACATTTAAACTGCTAAAATGCAGGACACCAGCCTGGCAGTGAGCATTCAGGCAAGCTCAAGGAAGACTTTTCGGGAACCCCCATTTGTAGGGGGGGTTACATTAGCTTGTACGTTTGCCTCCAACTCTGTCTACTGAGCCTCCATTGTAGCCAGTCTCCGATTTTGTTTCTTCGCCTCTCGACTGTATCTTTTCTAGTATGGCCATTATTTGAAGATTCGGAGGCTCAGGATACCTAGTGTCTCCAGTGGCAGGCAGGCCGCTTGTTACGTCTCTTGACGTCGTTGCCGAGGTAAGGTAGGAATCCTGCCTTTGCGCTGAATGCTTGTCCCATTTTGGACCCATTATCAGACACTCTGATCGTTAGTACACAAGTCTCCACTATTTTCAGGTCAATCACAGGAGTCAGTTCTGTAAGATTTAAAGTATTTATGATGCTCATACTGCAGCAGAAAAAAGGGTCACCACCATGTTGGAAGCTCCACAGCGCCCCCTCTACATCAGTGCTTTAGCTGATGAACTGGATGGATGTTTCCCCCAAGATACCTTAGACATGATAAGCTGCTTCTCTATTTTAGAACCCAAGAGGGCCACAACTGCGAAACAGGCAGATTATTCCAGTGCCTGTGGTGAAGAGTTTCTAGATAAAATAGCGCAGCACTTCAACTTTTCTGACCTGCCTATAGAATCTGCAAAAAGGGAATTTATTTTACTAAAACAGTACATGATCACTACCAATCTCTTGTCATTCCAACAGTTTGCTGAAGTTGTACTAAAAGAGCATCCAGGCGTGTTTACAGAGTTTGAAAAGATTTATCCAATTGCAGTCGTTATACCAGTGGCTAGCATTGAATGTGAACGTGACTTCAGTACTCAGGAACTTTAGGATCATCTCATTTAGGGGAAATGTAGATTCTGATACAGTTGCAAACACATAGAGAAAATGAAGAACAGAAGAAAAGAGACTTAGGAGGTTTTCCTTTGTAGCTTCACTTCAAGCCTCCGCTTCACTCACTGGATAGGTCTTCAGGGGCCAGTTAAGTTTTTAGGGCCTGGTTTATTTTGGCTCAGTATTTTGTGTTTTCATTCATTCGGTCTGCCACTTAGTGACTGTCAGTCTGTGCTTGCAGTCTGGATTGACGCATTCTCTCTTTTAGTTTTTAAAAATTAATGTGAATATAGTACTCTTTGAGTTCTGTCATCAAGATGTCCATCAGGTCTGTCAATCAAGTCAAAAAAAGAAAGGAAGACACCAACCTGTAAATACAATTTATTTATTTATTGAGATCTTGGATTAACACCTTTGAGCAGAAAGCTCTTTCATAGGTTCCACGTCAAGTTTGACACAAACTAGAACACAGATATGTTTCACAGATACAGATACAGCATGAAACAATTGAAAACTGTCTCCAGGCATAAATTCTAACAATAGTTATACAGTCTAAGCATGTACAGGGTGCAGAGTCAAAACAAAGGCTAACGTTTCACTAGGTAACGGTAGCATAACATGAGGATGCTTGTTAAAAGGAGAAGTGTACAGCTAACAACATAGGCAGATAATTGGATTGTGCCGGAGTCAAAGAAAGAAGGAAGGTCTTGCACCAGTAGAGAGAGACAGGGAAGGGAGGAGGGAAGTGTTTGGGGAGGCAAGCAGAGGTGGGGGGTAGGAAGGGATAGATAGGAGGGAAAGGGAAGAATAGCTATGTAGTCAAAGTGGAATAAAGGGGGAGGAGAGTGGGGAAGGCGGGGTGGAGGAGAGTAGGGAGGACGAGGTGGTGTAGGTAGTGAGGTAATGATGGAGATGTATTAAGGTGGTAGGGAGAAAAGAGGTATGGAATGACGGAGGGGCAAAAAGGGAAAAGGAGGTGGAGGGAGATAGGAGGGAAAATAAATAATTTAGGCAGGGGTAGAAAGCCCATGAAAGTGTTAACTTGACTGGGGACCCAAGAAAGGAACAAGAAGCGTAACATTTTGCTAATCATAGAGATCACAGAGATTGCAAATGGAAGGAGCAAGTTAAAGGCAAATTAGCGGTAGCAGTCACAGGTTGCCAGTGAGATTAGATGCTGCCGGAGTTGTTTCTTAAAGGAGGTCAGTAAAGTAGCATTGTTTATGTCAGGAGGCAGAGAGTTATACCACTGCGGAGCTCTGTGTGCGAGTGCACATTGTCAAAAGGCGGTGCGACACCATGGGATTCTGAAAGCCTGTTTGCCAGAGCTTCTGGTACTGCGTGGGTTATGTGCAGGGGAAAGAAGGGCCATTACGCCAGGGGATAGCAGTCCCAAGGTGACTTTTTTTTTTGCTAGCAGGCACGATTGGTATTTGAGCCTGCTGTCAGATTGTAACCAGCTAATTTGGGCATAAAGATCACAGGTGTGTGTCAAATGTGCGGCACCAATAAGAAGGAGGCATGCTTTATTTAAGGCTGTTTTGATACGTCGGAGGACAGTGTCTGTAGCTGCATCGTAAATGACAATACCATAGTCCGCGAAAGAGACCACAGAACTGTGGATGGCCGTGTTCAGTGCTTCTGGAGTGAGATTATGTTTGTTCCTGTATAGAACTCCTAAACGCTGGTTAATAGCCTTGGCTGTTCACACTTTATTCACACTTACACACATATCGCAAAACCAAATGATATTTTTTCAGGGAGACTCCCCCCGAAGTGTATTCCTCCCACAGAAAAATGTGTGCCCCCCCCCATTTGTTAGACCCTTGGGGGATTACCTCCTGGATCTGAAACCAAATTTTAAGTACTGTACAGAAAAATACCGCTTGGCCCACCTAATCTGCCCAGATGGTCCTTAACTAGCCTGTCTCCACAGACCTTAACTGGCCTCCTTGCCTGTTTACTAATATTCTCCTGTGTCTGTCCCATGCATTCTTGAAGCCTCCTACTGTTTTCACCTCCACCACTTCTGCTGGCAGTCTTTTCCAAGCATCCACCACTTTTTACTGAAGTAGTACTCCTCACACCTCCTCTAACCCCCCCCAGCTTCATTGCACGCCTCTGGTCCTGGTGCTCTTTTCTATTTGAAGAAGAGTCCCTTCTGCACCCTGTTCATAACCCATGAGAAACTTCACTATCATGTCCCTTCTGATTCTCCTCTCTTCCAGGATGTACATGTTAAGGTCCCTCAGTCTGTCTTCATAGGGCTTTTGATGCAATCCCTGCACTATTTTAGTTGCCCTCCTCTGGATTACCTCCACCCAGGACATATTCTTTCCAAGATGCTGCCTTCAGAATTGGACACAGTACTCCAGGTGGTATCTCACAAGTGATCAATACAGTGGCAACACCACTTCCCTCATGCGAGGATGTTATCAAAGCTGCCATTTACGCCAGCTGCTATTCCTAAACCGCCTGCTCTGGTACTTCTGTTAGTGGTGGCATTCTGACCACTAGTGCATCAGGAGACTTTTAGTGCCCTCAACCAGATCGGCACCTACACCGCAGTCCTCAGTTGACATTTGCATGTTCCAAGCCGGGGAGGACAATATTCTTATATGGCGGGTTCAAGGGGCATTCAAGGAGAGTAAATGTTTTTTCCATGGAGATTGCTCCTGCTCACTGTGCCTCTCTCTGCACCCCCCACATGCATCCTTCTGTCTAGCCCTGCATTGTTGTAAATTGCTGATAAAGCAAAAATCTTACGCCGCACAAAGCTCCATGCTAGATTTCTCTGCTTTTTTTGCAGATCTTTATGGATCAGGCCCTTAGGCTTCATCGTGTCCGCTTCTCCTGCTGCACAACAGGGACCATATTTTATTTATTTATTTATTGAAATGTTTCACTAGGAAAGGCACACTGAGCAACAAGTTGCTCATCTCCCGGTGCGTCCTGGGGGAAGGGGTAGAGGGAGACTACATCAACAATGTATAGAACATGCAAAATAGCCTAGTTACAATCACCAACATAGACAAGGTATACTATTTACAAGGAATAATACATTTAAGGTAAAAGTACATACAATATAAACCAGTTAAATCGCCAGAGTAGACAAGGTAGGCTGCATATAGGGTATAATACATTCAAGGTAAAGTACATAAACCAGATTCACCAGTGTAGACAAGGGACTAATACTGTGCAAAACTAGGCAGAGAACGATAGGACTAGATTGTAAATACAGACATAGGACAAGAGGGTGAAGAGTTGACAAAAATAAAAGACACAGACTACAATAAAATCAAATTCATAGTGCAAACCAAAGGTGACATGTTGGTAGTAACCATGTGCTGCAGATCGTATACACTGATCCGGCTATGACCAGTCAGCACGAAGGAGTTCAGTGCTCAAGGAGTTAGGTGCAGGAGCAGTTAATGGAGAGGAAGTTGTGGAGTGCTACAGTTAATGAGGCTGACGAGGATGAGAGGTGAATCTGTTGAGGAAGTGAATTCCACAATTTTGGGAAGCAGTATGAAAGGGCAGCCTGGCCTATAGAGGTGGAACGTAGAGGGATTAACAGTTTCCTGTGGTCATGAGATCTGATGGAGCATGCAGGAGGAGAGAGAATGGATAGAGAAGAAGTAAGATAAGGTAGGAGTGAGCCAAGCCAGAATTTTGAGATGAATTTATCACAGTGGTGCAGGCGCCTGTTAGCAAGAGAGGGAAATGTCAGTGAGTGGTAGAGAAGACAGTGATGGGTGAGAGGAGGGGGAGTCACAAGCAAAGCGACAGAAGGGAGTTGAAGAGGGTGTCCAGTCTGGCTAAGGAAGTTGGAGAAGCACTGTAAACTACATCACAGTAGTCGAAGATGGGAAGGATCATTTTCTGGACCAGTTCACGCCTAACCGGGAGAGGGAGGCAGGTCTGGTTTCTGTATAATGCACCAAGCTTGGTGCACAGTTTTTCCCTATAGCATCAGTGTGGTCAGAGAAGGTGAGATTTCGGTCAGGCCAAACACCCAGATATCTGAACGAGGAGGTGTCCTCCGATAGATGTCCCTTCAAGGGTATGGAAGGAGGGCAAGGGAGAGAGCCTTGACTGTCTCTACCTTGTACCAAAGGTCATGGAGCCTGTCTTCTTGGCATTGAGGAAAAGTTGATGAGTGTGAAACCAGTCCTGAACATTATTGAAGTTCTGCTGCAGTTTGGTTGCAACATCAGTAGGGGACCAGCCAGAGGTGAAAAGGACTGTATCGTCTCCATACATATGTATGGAAGATGAGTTGCAGACAGATGGGAGGTTGTTAAGGAAGATGGAGAACAGGATAGGACTCAACATAGACCCCTGCAGGACACCAGTGTTGATGGGGTGGAATCAGCTATTCTGACTGATTGTGTCTGGCTGGTTAAGTAAGCACTCAAACCTGTATCCTCCTCTGAGTACTGATATATCCAAGTTTAACTTCCTACATACCATACTGACAAAGCCCTCTGGAGCTGCTCCTCCATCACAGCCCCTCCCCCATTTCACTGTCCCCCCACCTCTCGCTCTCTGCGTTTGGGCTTCAAACCCAGTCCCCCTTGTTTCACTGTCACCCAGCCTCTCACCATCTGGGATAGCGTTAAACCCTATGCAGTTACTCTGCCATAGTCTAATCAATGGATTTGGAGGTTTCCAGAGGTGTGCTACATAGGGCAACCGATTAGAAATAGCTTAGTATTCAATTACAACTGCTCAGTTTTTTTTTCTCCTATTTGTCTAATTATCATGTAATCGCTCTTTAATGCCTAATGATCAGGCCTCTGTAACCACTGAATATGTGTATTGTCTTATTGTCCACCCTGACGTGAAACCTTTGTAAAAGAGCTCATGCTCAAAGGTCTTTCCGAAATACTAATTAAATAATTAAACAATATCCCTACTTATGCAATTTAATCCTCAGTGCTATTCTCCCTCTGAAATCATTTTATTCCTACTTAGGATATTGATCACATTTTCAAGTTAATCGTCATAATTGTATAGGAAAAGGATGAGGTCTCCAGCCATGCTGGCAACCCAGGTTTGGCCGGGGCAGAAGAGGATTGAGTGTGCAAGGGACTGCTTTCCTTTTTCAGGGTTTGGAATGATGTTGGCCAGGCCCACGACAGCCACGAGGTGGAGGCCTGGTGGTAGTGCAGTTCTGGCGGCACATAGGGTGGGTGCTGCAGGAATGTCACGTGTGTCTGCCTCCACACATACACATTGATGGCCTGTGGCAGGGGTGGGACAGAAAAAGACGAAAAAGGCATTGGGGGCTTCATGAAGCCCTACCCGCCCGTCCCCATGTCAGCGACATAACTAGGGAACAGCTGTTAGTCTGCCCTGGATTATCTGCATGGGGGAGGATGGCCCCTCTCCCTCTGGCTCCGCCATGAGGAGAATTTGTGGGAGAACCTCTGACCATCAGAAATGATGAAGTAACAGCCATGTGAAGTCACGCAAAATCCCTCTTCCCCCGCATGAATCCCAACAGTCACCATGTTCAGTATAGAGTCTCTGGTAAGAGTCCTCTGAAAATGTTCAATAATGAAAGTTCACAAATCACCAGAATCCGAGCCAGCCCAGTGGTTCAGAGGGCCGAGGTGCTGGTGCCTTACCTTGTGCTACGCCGGCAACCCTGGTTGGGAACGACTTTGGGCTGCCATTGTGCTGGCTTGCAGGGGGAGGGTTGGAACGGGGTCAAGCTGTGGCTCTCCCTTCCATAGGGGTGGATGCCCGCTCCGCTGTAGTCCCACTCCCACAGGGTGGAGGTCCGGTCGGTAGTGCAGGCAGATAGGAGTGGCGATGCAACAAGTCAACGGAGGGGACCACCAGATCCTGGAATGTGCGTGCACCTCCATGCACATACACGCATGTGTATGCCATGGCCCTAGGGGGGAAGGAGAGTATAAACAGAAAAGCCAAAACGTATGTATGGGGGAAAAAAAATCACTAGAATCCAGTGAATGGAAGTAGGTGCTCAGGCATCATGGCAAAGTCTGGGGAAATTTCAAACAAGCAGGCACCTTACAGAATACTAGTGGCATAGTTCAAACAGATTTCTGAATAATGCACTGCAAGTCCCCATTCAGACTGCCTCTGCAAACGTTACCCGTGGAAGATGAGCACAAGCAAACGGTCTTTCCCCCAGAACGAGGTTATAGTCTTCAGTTCAGTCCCCATTATGAAACTAAATTTCCCTCATCCTTGTAATCCGAAGCCGCCTCCATTTCTGCTCTCCTTGCAGCCTCCTCTGCCTCCACCTTATTCGCACACTTATTAGCTTCAGGTGGCTCTGAATACAGATATTAATGCACTCATGCTGGTGACATAAGGTATAGCTGAGGGCCATTGATCCCAACAAGGGTGTTAAGTACATAGAAGTGCCCAGTTGTGAGGGCATTAGTGTGATTATAAGTTGAATTGCATTCTCACATGAGAAGCCAAGGATTGAATGTACAACAGCTGAACACCGGTTTCAGTTTTAACAAATGCCCATTTAAAATACTGAAAACTGCATAAAGAAAGACACTGCAAGCCGGCCCACTGGTTTGGAGTGCTGCAGCACTGGGTGCCTCATTTCCTTCCACTCCAGCAAGTTTGGAAACTGATACGAGTTGTGGGGCCTAGCCAGGAGGGAGGAAATGAATATCCCGGGAGATCTGTTTGCTGGGTGTGCAGCATCCCACTGCTTGTCTGCTGCCTGGAGGAATTCGGTGTCAGCCCAGCAGGGTCACACGCAGGACACTGGGGGTGTTATCCATAATAAAATAATATATAATCATCAGTAAACAAAGATTCATCTAATTTGGCTTTATATTTATTATCTTTGTTTAAATTCACCCTTCATGTACAGTTGGTGCGCTGGGCACTACAAAAATAAAATATTAATTTCACTGTGCTCCATAGTTCACTTTGTATATGTATGTTTCTAGTCCATGTTTAAGTATTTATGTAGTACATGTAGTACTTGTAGTAGTAAGTAGTTCACATCATTCCAGTATTTCTCCTGCTTCATTAGATCATGTATTCCTTTTTATATCTGTAAATAACAAGCATTTGTCAATGCCGAATGTTGCTTGCTTGCATGTGCTGTTTAGGTATTTGGAAGTGACAGTGTCATGCCTTCCTCCCAAGACATCCACTGTGTCTTTCCGCTCAGTATTCACAGAAGAGTGGGAGGGGCAAGGGCCACAGCAGTACAGCAGTTGCCAAGGGGGTGAAGAGGTGGACAAAAGAGTCCTGCAGGAGCTCACTAAATTGAAGGTAGACAAAGTGATGGAACCAGATGGCATACGGCCCAAGGATATTAACAAGAACTGCTGGAAGGGATAGCAGTACCTCTGGCAGCCATGTTCACTGAGTCATTCAACATGAGGAATTGGAGGAGGGCACATGTGGTCCCTCTACACAAGTCCTGCAGCAGGGAGGAGGCATGGAACAATAGACCATTCAGCCTCACCTCAGTAGTGGGGAAGATCATGGAGACATTGCTTAAAGAAAGGATAGTGGGGCATCTAGATGCCATCGGAACCCAGGACCATAGACAACATGGATTCACAGTGGGGACATCATGTCAGATAAATCTGGTTGATTTATTTGACTGGGTGACAAAGGAAGTGAATCAGGGTGGGGCAGCGGACAACGCTTACCTTGATTTCAGCAAAGCCTTTGACACCATCCCATATAGGAGGCTGATAAACTAGCTGGGTAGGCTGGACATGGGGGAAAGGGTGGTAAACTGGGTTAGAAACTGGCTAACAGACAGGAGGCAGAGAGTGGTGGTAAATGGTATGCAGTCTAGGGAGAGGGGGCGACCAGTGGGGTGCTGCAGGGATCGGTCCTGGGGCCAGTTCTGTTCAATGTCTTCATTAGTAATATTGCTATACATCTGAAGGAATTTTTTCACCAAATTTTCAACATAGCCATTAGACCTCTGCTCATGAACAGTGTCACTGTGATTTTCTTAATTTGTCCCGCATATTGATTTCAAGATAACTGACGTTTTGGCCAGCGCTATATGGCCGAAACATACGCTTTGGGTGAAATGTGAAAATGACAGCTGTACTACTCATAAGAAGGTGTGGTAAAATGGCAATGTTGAAAATCTGGAGTGAAAATATTGAACATTCTGTGAACTTACGAAAGCTCGAGGAACTGTACAACGCACCAGAAACAGTCATTTTAGGAATTTTTCATCACATTTTCAACATAGCCATTTTAAGACCTCTGCTCATGAATAGTGTCACTGTGATTTTCTTAATTTGTCCCTGCATTGATTTCCAAGACAACGATCTGCCCATTCTCGCTACATGGGCGGGAAACACATTTTGGGTGAGATGTGAAAATGACAGCTGTACTGCTCATAAGAAGGTGTGGTAAAATGGCAATGTTGAAAATCTGGAGAAAATATTGAAATTTTGCTAACATATGAGCTCATGAGGAACTGCGCAACGACGCCAGAACAGTCATTTTTTGATTTTATCATTGCTAACATGGTTTTAGATTCCTTTCATGAATGATAAACATTGTCATGGCGGGACCGTCTGTGTTGATTTCGCAGTCACTGGCGCCAAATCACCTTTCACCGAATAACGCCATGAAAGTGACATCATCATGAGAAGGGTCCCAAAACCCTATGTTGAAAATTTGGTAAAAATTCCCAAAATGCCTGAGATATGCAATAGTTGAAACCCCTATTCTAGCCCATTATACAGCTTACCGGCATTTCCTTGTTCGCGGTCGGCTTTGAAGAGTGCAGACGGTTCCTGGTCCACCGAAGATTGTCGCGGTCGGAGTCCGGAGGTAAGTATGGTAGTGAGGGGGTGGGGAGGGCAGTAGTGGTGGGTGCGGGTTGTGGGAGGTTCTTCGAGACGCGCGGGACCGCTTTTGTTTTACAGGTTTTAAAAACAAAAAAGACATTGTGGATGTTTGCCACGCTGGGGTGGCTCCCAGCATGCACAAGGACAGTGGGGCGTTCAGCCGACGGGAGATTAGGCACCCCGTCGGCCAAAGGACGTTGCCACACTGGGGTGGGCTCCCAGCGTGGCACCTACTACTGGAGACCGAAAGCTCAGCTGGCGGGGATTGGGCACCCGTCGGCTACACAGTACGTCTGGGGGCGCACGCCTGCGTGTGGGGGAGCTACGCTTCTTATCGCTGCTCACTGAAGCGTAGCTCCCCCTTTCAACTGTATGCCACTGCATTTTGGAGCGTGTCATAGACAGCTCCAAAATGCATTGGCTTACGGGGGCCCCGCCTGCCAGCTCACTGACTGAATTGGAGGAGGAGGTGACACACCTCCGAAATCTCCGATGATGGCACTATGTTTCTTGCACATGCGTGCAAGCAACATAAAAATGAGGCATTAAACCCAGTTCGCCCAGTTTTATCTTACAAATGTATTTCATGTCTCTCTTGTGCCATTTCATGTATTTGCCTAACATTTCATGAGTTTTGTTTGTAAATGTGCCTTAGAGGTGTACTCCTCTTAATTTTCCTTTTACCTAGGAAGAACAAAACTAAGTTGCTAATTTTGCTTATTAGCTCTCAAAACCATTCTGTTTCTACACAATTTTGTTTCTGTTCTCACCTTGCGTGCAGCATGTTTCTTTATTAATGGCGGTCCCTTTTGTCATTAAAGGGACATACTCAGCTTTTTCATGAATTTTAGTGCTCTCGTAATATTAATGCCTGTGATTCAGAGCTGTAGTCAACAATGGCTCTGAGTTGCTGGCCCAGTGGCGCTGAGGGTTGAGGCGCTGGACATCATACTTCGTGCTGTGCTGGCGACACGGGCTCAGGAATGAACATGGGCCGTCAGGGGTCGGCAGGGGAGGGAGCGGATTGAGCATCCGGAGGACTGCTCTCCTCTCCTGGGGTGGGTTATAGGAGGTTCCTGGTGCTGTGGCGGCCTCTGGTGGAGACTGGAGGTGGCACAAGCGTACAGGACATGGAAGGGGCCGGACGACGGCAGGCTCCAGGGGCAAGAGGTGTAGTGGAACAGCCGTGCAGGAGCCACTGCACACCACGTCCCGAGGAGGAAACAAACCAAGAAAGATCCCTGGTGGACCAAGGGAGGCGACGGAGTCTCCAGTAGCCTAGGCCCACATCCTGTCGCTGGATTTGCCAACCACCAGCTCTCCCAAGCCCCCCAACCTGGACCCAGGACCATCCCTTTAATTCCACATAGTCCGCCAGGTAGTAGAGGCGGGCCCTCCTCCGGGGGGGGCGGGGGTGATCCTGGGGCTGGATAGGACCATGGGTCTAAAGGGAGTGCTCAGCAATGTGTCTCCCGGTGGTATGGATGTTTCAGACTAGGATTAGAGGTAGTGGCAGAGAGGGCACTCCCAAGACATGCTCTGGTCCCCAGAGTAGAAATAGTGTACAAAAAAAAAAAAGCAATGGCTCTGAATCACTTTGAAGAGCACATGTGCATTATTAAATACATTTTTTTTTAACTAAAAAGACTTTCGATCGGCCTGACCGAAATTAGCAACATGCTGCTTTCCGTGCATCCTCAACATTCAGAACAGCACTACGGGAAGCAGAACTCATGCATGAATGAGTTTGGCGATTTTGGTAGCATGTAAAAAAAAAAAAACAGTGTTGAATTGTCTTATGTTTGCTGATGTCCACTGTAATCATGTTTTATAAAACCGAGGGCTACTTGCTAAAGTACTTCTTGTTTGAACAGTAAAATGGGGAATCTGAGTCCCAGTTTCACTCTTCAAACAAGAATTACTTTACGAAGTAGCCCTCGGTTTTATAGGTTTCATAAGCCCTGTTTACACTGCCATCTTTGTAATGCGTCAACCAATGCGCACTGGTTGATGCGCTGCAAAGTCAGCAGTGTAAACACTGCAGGAAAGCCATGTGTGCCCAGATCATTTTTTTGACCTGACTCAGTTGTGGAATCAGTAGCGTAGTGAGCGCATTAAATTGTAGTGTGAACGCTTTGCTGCGCACGCTCCGCTACAATGCTATTTTTTTCATTAGAAACGGTGAAAGCACAGCCCCTCCTCAATGCAGTCTGCAGTGCTGCGAGGGCTGGCTGTGTGAATGGGAACAGAGCCGGCGGATCGGGAAGGGAGCGGTGCACATGACACAGCGCTGCCGCCATGTAAACACAGCTACAAAACATGATTATAGTGGACATCAGCAAACATAAGACAATTCAACACAACGTTTTTTTTACATGCCACCAAAATCAACAGATTCGTTCATGCATGAGTTCAGCGTCCTACAGTGCGATTCTGAATGTTAGGGACCCGTGGGAAGGAGAATGTTGCGAATTTCATTTGGGCCAACCTTTTAGTTAAAAAAAAATATGTATATATATTTAATGCTGCACAAAGTGGCTCAGAGCCATTGCTGACTACAGCTGTGAGTCACAGGCACTAGTTTTACAAGGGCACTAAAATTCATGAACAAGCTGACAGTATCCCTTTAGCGGCTTTCAGTTTTGCACCAAATCAGTATAACAACAATTTATAACATTATATACGTTTTGAAATATGGCATATGTTACAAGTTAAAACAGATCTCCTGAAGAAGCAGTGTGATTACACTGTGAAACATTTATTAGTAGTAATTTTGACCAGTTGGCTAAATAAAAAGAATAGAAACAACGTGGTGAGCAGTGGGTTTTTTGTGTGTGGATTTTTTTCAGCCAAGACTTCTCTAGATATTTAGGATTTCTGCTCCTGGCTTGGTCAGAGTTTTTGCTTTATCTTTACAGATGGTCACATTACACTTTCTATGGAATTTTTTATCTTACTTTGAGAGGGTTCCTGCAGTAGGTCATCGCAGATAGGACTGCACCCTCTGGCGTCAGGACCACATGGCAGACTTTTCCAGCAATGCCTGGTGGGGGACCACCCACCAGACGTCACATGATGGACGTCAGCGTGGCCCTATATAGTGGGTGGTCTCCATGCTCGCCCTCCAGTTCTTTCCCACTGTCGACTTGCGTAGAGTACCTCGCGGTTACACTTGCCCAGCCGATCGCCATTTTTTGCCCTATTTTTTGCTTGATTTTGATAGTATAATTTTGTTTATGTCTTCTCCAACATCGACTAAGTCGAAGAAGAAGTGCGAGAAGTGCAGTGGCCAGATCCCTCTTAAGGACGGCCACCTTCGATGCCTCTTTTGCTTAGGCCCAGAGCACGATACCACAGCCTGCTCCAACTGCCAGCTCTTCAACCAGGCTACTCGGAAGAGGAGACAGCAGGCCCTTGAAGCCCATATTCTGAAGTCTAGAATGGCTTCACTTGAGAAAGAGATGCAGAAGCTGAGGGACACCACATCTTCCCCTTCTTCAGAGTCTAGAAAAAAGAAAAAGAGAAGCATTGGGAGAAGGAGCACTCGGAGGATCGTGACCGAGGGGATTCCAGTAGGCCCTCGACCAGCAAGACCACCCCGCCGCCTGCCCTCATGATTCTCCAGGCTACGCCCGGGGCTCCTCCAGGTATTACTACTGCTTTTCTCCGATCTCCACGGTAAATCGTCCGCCGGCTTTTCCGGTGGAACAACCCGGTTGTTGCCGATAAGTCATTGCTCCTACAGTGCTTGCCCGGCTGCTGTTAATCCAGGGCTCTGTTGGGACTTGCCCGGCCCCTGCCGGTAAGTCGGTCGAGGGTTCTTCCCTCAACCGCCCGGTGCCTTCTTTGTCCAATAAGCCGGTTGTCTCTGACATTCACCCAGACCCTGCTCTCCCATCAGTGGCTCATGCCGTCTCACCCGACATCCAGACGAGCACTGCTTTGGCTGTTAGCCATCCTTCTCCCCAGACTTCTTTTTTTTTTATCTCCTCTATTTTTTCCCTCCTGCAGCTACAGTCCCTGACTACCTCCAGCCAGTGCTCCTCCTCACCGCCGACCCCGGAGTTGTGCGTGCCCAGCTGGCATACGCATCTGTACCATCGAGAGGGCCCCCTCCGATGCCCCCATGCCGGCCAGAATCCATTACCGGCACATGCCTCTGTCCAGGCATACACTGACCGGTGAAGCTGCGGCTATCAAGCTGCCACAGGCTTTGTGCTGCCATTTTCCTCCTTATGTGGTCCCCTGGAGTGCGAGTGTGCAATGACGTCGCAACGCAATGCCCCGACGTCTGCCTAACTCCACCCCTTTGCTGCACCACTCTAGTAGTTCCCCTGATCGTCACCACGGGACCACTACAGAGTGGTGATTCCCTGGATCCCTCCCCGGGATGATAGAGCAGTCCTCAAGATGCTCAATCCCATCCCTCCCCTGCCGACGCCTGACACTCCGGGCTCATGTCCGAACCCTGGTCGCCAGTGTAGTGCAAGATGTGGTGTCCAGCACCTCAACCCTTAGCACCACCGGGCCGGCTCCCCCAGACTTCTCCTGGGTGGGAACCTTTCCTCCCACCTCCCCAGGTGGTCCCTCTGGCTCTGGTGGTCTCCACCGGTTTGGAGGAGGGGACGGGATCTCTGGAGGAAGTTCTTCCTTTGCTCACACAGCGTCGATCCCTCAAACGCCTGTAGAAGGCCCCAGACCAGAGGCTTCGATGATGACCTACAACATCTCCATTTTACTCTCTGTACCATCAGACCCTTCATTAGGCCTCCTCAGGGTCTACCCCGCCTCTCCTTCCATCAGAGGCTTTGACGTATATTTGGTCTTCCTCTCCATCAGGGCCCTCACATCTGATCCCGACGACAGCACCGAACTGTATTTTGGTCGGCTCCTCCGTCGGGACCCTCACGTCTGATCTCGACGACGTTGTTAATTTCCCCAGGCCTGATGTTGTCTACCTACACGATGGCTGGTCTGACAACGATTCCTCTGACGTCAGCTCCTCTGACGTCAGGAATTCTCTCACAGGAATTCACGTCTGGACACTCTCGGCCTCACATTCCAGGCTTCTTCCCTCATGGTCCAGCGTCACCTTACCCACCGTTGAGTCCTGCATCAGACTTCCTCTATTCCTGTTTTTTTTGTTCCTTTTGTTTTACCAGGTGAGACACACTAAGCTGAAAGCTTGTTTACAGGTGCAACCTGAGAGCATAGGGAAGTTAAATGACTTGCTCAGGGTCGCAAAGTATGCAAGTAGGGGCTGTGAGATTCAAACCCTGGTCTCCAGGTTTGCAGCTCAGAGCCGTAAACCACTGCGCTATACTGCAACCCTGCAGAGTACCACTATTCGGGGTACCCCTCTTATCAGGGTTACCCCCATCATACTCCCTTTCATGGGCAGGATGCTCCTGGCTACTACTATCCACCCACGTTCCTCCTCCACCCCCTCCTCCTCCCACTCCTGCTCTTCAGCAGGATTTTCAGGCCTTAATTCATTCATTCATGGTGGAAGGAGGCCAGGTCTGAGCTGGTGTCCGATCTAGAGAAACATCTGCCAGCTCCAGCAGTTACCCCTCCCCCACAGTCTCTATCACTCGTCAGCTCGGTGTGCTCGATGGTGAATGTGTCAGGGACCCATCCCAAGGAGGTCATTCTTCCTGATTTTGAACCCCCTGAAGATGATTCATCCCTTTCTGGGGGAGAGTCCCTGGAGGATTCTTTGGACGAGCATTCCTCCATGACCAAAGGGAAGGATTCTCCCAAGTCCCCCCCCACCGAGGATCCTTTCTTTACTGAACTCTTGCATATTATCCAGCAGTCTAATGGCTGGAATACAGAGGAGCAGGATCCTAGGAGGAAGGGCCTCGCAGAATATTTAGATATGGAGACAGCTTCCCCGATCCCTGCCCCCTGTGGACGACTCCTCATGAACACCTCACCAGTACCATCTGACAGCTGCCGCATTCCATCCCGGCTGTCCCTAAGAAGGTGGACTGGATCTACCATGCTCCAGAGGGAGTAGTCTTCTTGGACGCTCTCCCCAAGGTCGATTCAGTCGTCATTGCTGCGGCCCATGACTATTCAGCCACTCCAGAACATATGAGCACTTCTTCCCCAGATAAGGAGTCTCAGCAGCAGGACCAATATGGCAAAAAAGTTTACTCATCGGCCACATGCGCTCTTTGCTCTCTCAGTTATTTAGCGCACATGATGTCTTTCTAAAAGGTGACTATGGCCAAGCTTGAGTCCCGTATCCAGGCACTGGGGTCTTCGGAACTCAAGGAGGAGTTGGTCAAAGACCTGCGGTTATCAAAAATTTCATGCCGTCATGCGCTCAGGGCTACCTATGACACTGTGGATGTGGTAGCCCACTTCTCCGCCACGGCAGTGTCCCCCAGATGACATGCCTGGCTTCGCATTTCTGGTCTCTCTAACGATGTCCAGTCTGTGATTCAGGATGACCCTTTTAGAGGCTCGGTCCTTTTTGGTGGTGACACCAAAGACATTATCATAGGCCTTCAGGACAGTGGCCAAGCTGTGAGGTCCATGTACTGATCAGGAACCCAGACAAAACAGCCCTTTCAGAGACAGACCAAAAGGCAGGGTAAGCGACCCTTCGCTCGGCGACAGGGAAAAAGAAAGGCCACGGGCCCCTCCTTCTCATCCCCTCCTGCAACAAAATCTCAGCAAGGATCCGGGGGACATCCTCCCCCCCTTTGACCCTCTGCTTCCTGACTGGCTACCGTCTCTCCCTCCTCTGCCTGCAAGCAAGGAGCCGGTGGGAGGAAGGTTCACCCTCCATGCACAGGAATGGAGGGACATGGCATCAGATGTATGGGTTCTTCTGCTCGTCTCAAAAGGACATACTTTGGAGTTTCTGGAGATCCTCCCAGACTCTTCTCCAGGTTGCTCTTCTTACTCTCCTCATCAGGCTCTGGTATGTGGTTGAGAAGGAGAGCATGTCTCTAAGCCATACATTGCTATAGAGCCTGTGTCACTGCTCAAAGAGGGAAGGGATTCTAGTTCTCATTTTTTCTTCCAGGTCCTCAAAAAAAGATGGGCAACCTCAGACCCATCCTAGATCTCAGCAGTTCAAACCTTACATAGAATAACCCTACGCATGCTGACACTGCAGAGTCTCCTGCCCTTTCTGCAGGAGAATCACTGGCTTTGTGCACTGGACATGCAGGATGCTTATCTGCATATCCTGGTGTTTCCGGGCCACTGACGCTTCCTGTGTTTCTGCTTCCAAAGGGAGCACTACCAATTCACAGCCCTCCCCTTTGACCTTTTCTCGGCACCTCTGGGTTTTTACCAAGCGCCTTGCGGTGGTGGCAGTGGCCTTAAGCCATCGGGGAATAGCAGTTTTTCCTTACCTGGACTACTGGCTGTTGACAGCTCTGTCCAGGGACAGTCTCCTGGAAGCTCTGTCATGCACGTTGGACCTTTTTCCTCACCTGGGTATCATGGTCAGCTTCCCGAAGTCGACTATTACCGCTTTCCAGAACCTTCAGTTCTTTGGGGCCATCTTGGACATGGTCCAGTGCGAAGCCTTTCTCCTTCTGGACGGGGTGGAGACCATTTGAGAGCAGGTCAATGTTCTGATCTCTTCCAGATGCCTTCCGGCCAGAGCATGGTTACGTCTCTTGGGCCTAATGGCGGCCTCCATCTCCACGGTCCCATTTGCCAGGTTGCATATGAGGATCACCCAGTGGACCCTGTGGGTCCAGTGGGATCAGTGCCTGGACGATCTGGACCATCCGGTTGTAGTCACCAATGCGGTCCAGAAGGATCTGCTGTGGTGGTTAGATCCTGTGAACCTTTCATAGGGCCTTCCATTCAGAAGTTCCCCACCACTTTGGACTGTCACCACAGACACATCCTGCCTGGGTTGGGGAGCCTACCTAGGGGACCACCGTACCCAGGGATCGTGGTCCCAATCGGAGATGGATCTCCACATCAATATTCTGGAGGTGAGGGCAGTTCTTTATGCTCTCTAGGCCTTTCAGTCCCTTCTGTCAAAAGGAGCACTGCTGTTCTAGATGGACAATATTTTGGTAGTCTGGTACATCAACAAACAGGGAGGCACCGATCGTACCCCCTATGCAGGGAGGCGATGCAGGTGTGGAACTGGGCAATTCAGCACGGTCTGTTTCTCATTGTCATGCATGTTCCAGGAATTTTAAACATCTTGGCAGACAACCTCAGTCGGACCTCATCCCTCACCCACGAATGGGAACTCAGTCAGGAGGTAGCAGATTCTCTGTTTCTGAGATGGGGTTGCCCAGACTTAGATCTGTTTGCCTCCTCATTCAGCGCAAAGCTTCCCAGCTTTTGCTCGCTCGTTCCAGAGCCTGGTGCTTTCTGGCACAATGTCTTGTCACTTTGTCGGACAGGTAGGTCCTTGTACGCCTTCCTTCCCTCTCCCAGTCTGCAGAGGGTTCTTCTAAAGCTCCAGGCAGAGGGAGCCCAGATGATCCTAATTGCTCCCCTCTGTCCGAGGCAAATCTGGTTTCTGCTTCTGCAGCAGCTTTCAGCGGAACCCTCAGTTCCTCTTCCTCTCAAACATGACCTGTTGACCCAGGATCAAGGCAGGGTAGTGCACCCTGGGCTCAGGACCCTGCATCTTCATGCGTGGCTCCTACAGACGTAATTAAGTCTCGATTCGGAGTCTCATATAATGTCACTCAGGTCCTGGTAGAGGCCAGGAAAACCTCTACCAGATTGACCTGTGCTATGAAATGGAAGCGTTTTTCCATTTGGGCGGCACCTAAAGGCTGGGACCCCTTTACGTGCTCGGCTCCACAGATTATGGAGTATCTGTTACACTTGTCTGATTCAGGTCTTTCTTATTCCTCCTTCAAGGTCCATCTGTTGGCCATTTCGGTCTATCATGATTTGGTGGGGGAGGGGGGACCCATGGCACAGCTGGAAATCCTGAAAGCCTTTCTGAAAGGGATTCTTCACTTGAAAACCCCCTATCCATAACCCCACACCACCTTGGGATTTAAATTTTGTGATTGAGAAGCTTATGCTTCCCCCTTTTGAACGAGCGATGAGCTGTGACATGAGCTACCTCTCATGGAAGGCACTATTTTTGGTTACCGTTACTTCTGCTTGAAGAATTTCCAAGCTTCAGGCCCTGATGTGTAAGGAGCCTTATTTGATTTTTCATAAGGACTGGGCGGTCTTACGAACAAATCCTATGTTTTGTCCCAAGGTGGTTTCAGAGTTCACCCTCAATCAGACGATCAAACGTCTGGTGTATTACCCTAACCATTCTAACAAAGGTGAGTCTCTTCTTCATACACTGGACGTACACAGGATCCTGAGATGCTACGTCTGTGACACTCAGACAGCCGGTTCTGATTAATCTATGATTTTTGTAATATAAAAATGTGTTATGGAGTGTCTCTCATGAGACATGCTGTTTCAGCTAAAAGAGAACAGCCAGGAGATAATTACAGGCTAGAAGAGACTAAATTAAGGGTCCCCTGTTTATCTAGCTTAATTGTAGCTTGTCAGATGCTAGGATGGGAAATCATAAACTTTTATAACGTTTAGAGGAAGAGAGCAGGTGATGACGCTTTAGTGCGAATCTGGCCCCCCCAAAGAGCAGAATTATCTGAGCCTGTACATTGGGTATGCTAATAAGAGGTTCACAGTTTGAATCCCTCCAGAACTTGAGACCAAAGTTTGATTTGAACCCACAAAACAGATAGGAGGGTTACCCTGTTCTGTTAACTGTTCACAAGACTGCGCTCGGAGGTTGGCACTGTGGGAGCAGAGGGCTTGACCTGCTGAGTGGGTTTGTGACAACGACTACAGGACCAAAAGCTCCAGAAAGTCTGATCAGCTTTTTGTTTTCTTTGCCCCCAAATCCATGGGCTCAGCGGTGTCTAAGCAGTGCTTATCCAAATGGCTCGCTAACTGCATTTGCTTCTGTTATCAGAAGTATGACAAACCTCTGCCAGGGGAGGTCAGAGGTCATTCCACTCGAGGAATGGTGGTGTCCACAGCCTTTTTGAGAAATGTTTCTACTGCGGAGATTTGTGCAGCAGCTGCCTGGAGTTCAGTCCATACCTTCATGAAGCATTACGGTCTGGACATTGTCTCTAGGCGTAGGGCGGGTTTGGTCTCATCGTTCTGCGGGGCCTGTTGTCCTAAGGCCGGTCCTGTTCTGTTCTTTCAGTTGCTCCTCCTCCCGTGACTCGCTTGGTCTCTTTATGAGTGACTGCTTGGGATTCAGTCCTATCTGTGATGACCTACTGCAGGAACCCTCTCGAAGTAAGATAGTACAGTTACGTAAGAACTTACCAGAACAGTAGATCTTCGAGAGAGGTTCCTGCAGTAGGTCACATTTTCCCTCCCACCTTCTTCAAGTTTTTGCATTTTTTTCAGCGTTTTTCTGAACTGGGCTCCAGGATTTCATCCTTTCTCCTGTCTCACCCTATTTGGATCTCCGGTGGGAGAACTAGAGGGCGGACGTGGGGACCGCCCACTACATAGGGTCACGCTGACGTCCGTCATGTGACGTCTGGAGGGCGGTCCCCTGCCAGGCATTGCTGAAAAAGTTTGCCGTGCAGTTCTGATGCCAGAGGGTGCAGTCCTGTCTGTGATGACATATTGCAGGAACCTCTCTCGAAGATCTACTGTTACGGTAAGTTCTTACATAACTGTACTTTGCCTGCCATTAATAACAGCTGCCTGGGGAATAGAAGGCTGTAGTGAACTTCAGGGTCTCACAATTTGTGTTTCGTACCGTTGAAGGTTTTCTGTTTCATTCTGGTGGTGGTTCTCTGGTGGTCAGTGCTGCTCATTGAAGTGTACATTTTTATCCTATGACTAAGCCCTGGTCCTTGTTTATGCAGGCCAAGTATCTGTTGAACCGTGCTTTTTGTTTGGTAGCATGAGACAAGCCAGAGAAGAACATTACATGAGATCTTTCTATCTCCACTGATGAAACCAGGCAATTGTGCCTAGTGGGCCTTATCTGGTCATCAAAGAATAAAATAAATAAATCTTCTGTTGGCCACCATCAAGATACCATCTCTTTGTCTCGATGAAACTGTGACTAGGGGCAGATTATGTGAGCCATCTTGGGCTGCTCTTGCTTTGTGGGATAGTTACTCTGTATGCTTTCATTAATGGAAAAGAAGGTCTGAACACAGAGTTTCCAGAATCCATTTTTGCAGAAACCCAACTGGGTTGCTCTAGTCTGTTGCAGCACTCCTGTTGACCACACATTTGGTGCTTGTACAGTGTTTTCTGGCTGCTCCAGTCTGGCTCTCACCAAAGCTTGGTTTTTAACAGTGAGGGAAGCTTCTGCCGTAGCTTTCTCGGTTGTCGTGGCCAAATCTTAAATGTTGTTTTACATAGCGTCTAGCTTCCGCTCTGCTAGAACTAACCTCTTAGTGTAAGTGTCCAATTTTTTATCAGTATTCTGTATCAAGTGTGTGAGAGCCGATGTTGCCTGCTCAAGTGTTTCCAGAGAGGCCAGCGCTTGCTCATTTAAAGACTGCTCTAATGTGGCCTGTCTGACTGCTTTGCTGGGTCACTGCGTGGCTGAAAAAAAATCTTGTTAAACCGTTCCTTTCGGTTTGACCATTTTGCTCAAAGTTCTGCCAGAGGTAGGACTCTGGCATCTCTGTTGGATAAAGTAAGACACAGGTCTATTACTGAGATAAAACTTCACAGAAACATGGAATTTGATAGCAGGTAAGGACCGCTTGGTCCACCTAGTCTGCCCATTTCCCTAATTAATGGATAAGCTGCAGATCCTAGTTAACCAACGGCCTACATCCTCCTACCCCCACTAGAATTGCCTTATGTCTGTCCCATGCATTCTTGAATTCTCCCACTGTTTTTGACTCCACTGCCTCTTCAGGAAGGCCGTTCCATGTATCCACAACCCTCTCCGTGAAAAAATACTTCCTCACATTACCTCTGAGACGTCACCCCTCTATCTTCAGATTGTTCCCCCTTGTTCTTGCACATCTCTTTTTCTGAAAGATGCTACCCTCTTGGACTTTGTTGATTCCCTTGAGGTACTTGAAAGTTTCTGTTAAGTCTCCCCTCTCCCTACTTTCCTCGAGGATATACATATTAAGCTCCTTTAATCTCTCTTCGTATGTATTCTGGTGCAGACCCTGCACCATTTTAGTTGCCCTCCTCTGGACAAATTAGTATGAGTACAGTATTGTTAGGCTCAGATATCAGGGGCTAAAGTAAAAGCATGCTTCTGGCTCGGCCACCCCATTTGTTTGTAAGCTGTAGTAGAAAGAACTGAACTGGGACTCTTTAAAACTTCTCTGGGATTTTTAACCACATAACAAGTGATCTGCATCAGTATGCAGGGGTGTAGCTAGAGAAATAACATTCATACACTAGGACCCTCTTTGGCACTCCCCCAGCTGTGTATGTTTTTCTTTTTATTGCCCTGCATTCTTAGGTACTACATGACCTCAAGGAAGTACACAGGACAACACAATCAGAGCAGTACTTAGTTTTCTGCATTTAGCATTCTTATTCATTCAGATAGAGCTCAACAATCCTATCATATAAGTTAATAGGTGCTTCGAGGGATGTCTCTTATTGCTAAATGGATGTTATCTTGTGCTGGTTGACCAACAGGACCGTGAAGCAAAACTGAGTGGTTCTGTCAGTCCCAGCCAGCGCGAAAGAACATCTCTACTATTGTAAAATAAGAGACATCAATTGTAGCACCTCTTAACTTGTTATAAACCACTTGAGTTGGCATAAGTGATCTATAGCAAGTCATCCA
The DNA here is from genome assembly GCA_016271365.2 of Neoceratodus forsteri. Lineage (NCBI taxonomy): Eukaryota > Metazoa > Chordata > Ceratodontiformes > Ceratodontidae > Neoceratodus > Neoceratodus forsteri. The sequence goes on along the minus strand of CM028132.1, from coordinate 805,871,883 downwards.
TCCTGTTCTTTCTTCCAAGTAAAATAGCGAGTGTAGCGCTTGTGCTCCTCTGCCCACCTCTGAAGCGGATTGCTGAACTTTAACATTTAGTGCACGCAATAACTGTACACAGGATAAGAGGGCCTGTGGTTCTGATCGCTGATTGGCTGAATCACTTAGGTTATTTATAATAATATTAGTAGGGGTGGGGACCGGGCAGTAGGAGTTACTAAAAATTGATGGCCAGGACCCAGAATGGTGCCCCACCCCCCAAAAAAAACCCCAAAAAACTTAATTGTATTTGCACTTTTTTTTTAACCAGGGAAGTATACTGAGCTTTGACAGCACATATTCAGGGGTGTCTGGGGTGAGGGTTACATTGTCCTGTGTTATTGACAGGTGGAATGTTGGCCAGGACTCAGGCGGAAATCCCGTACTCCAGTGATAAATTGCTATGGGATCTTCACTTCCACTTGGAACGACCCCGGAGGTGGATAGAATGGACCTTGGTGTAACATTTCATCTGCAGGATGACACATCAACAGTACAGGACCGTCACCACCACCACTACGGTGTCTGCATTGGGTATTAGCTTAAGTTCCTGGTGTAAGACTAATGACCTGCAGAACATCCGGCCACAGAGGTGAATGTGCAGCCTACTGAGTCACTGACACTACATGCAAGAACAAGCCAGATATATTAGAAGTGAGTGACCCAGTTTTGTTCAGTGCCGTGTGAACTCATTCACAGTTTAATTCACTACTTTACTTTGCCCTTTTTTTTAGTTGCAGGCACTTTCTTTAATTCTTTTTTTTTTTTTCATTTTAACTAAGTAGTCAATTCTTTCAGCTGACGAAATTTGCTTAGAGCTCATTTTGTCTGCTTGCAAGAACATTGTGAAATTAGAAAATCTCCATAATAAGCATTTTAAAGAGCATCATGAGCGCTCTAATTAAAAGTAAAATGAAACCATTACTCAGAGAGCGGGGCAGATTTAAATATCTGGAGCAGCAGTAATTCACATTAGACTATGTTTGAAATTGTGGACACTTTTTTCTGTGTAGTAATCATAGTGTGAAATATTTGTGAATAATAGAATGTTAATTATGAACTGAGGCACATGTTGTTTTACAGTGCTATATACAGATTCTTTTCTTTGTATTTACCATAACCAAGGTATACTCTGCATTCTTTTCTTGGAAATCTAATTGAGTTGTATGGGTTTCTCTGAATTGCCATCTGATTTATTTTTTCTTACAGGTTTTTTTGCTTTATGAACTGAGCTAGACTATATATCCAGTTAGAAGAGCTATTAAGGTTGCATCGTGTTGTCAGGTACAGAAATCCAGGGATATATGGGGATTGTACTGTATGACTAATTGTGCATCTCTTGAAGGAACATGTTAACGATTTGCCTGTAGTTCTGTGTCTGCCGGCTTGCTTATACATTGTGCTGCTTTCTAGTGTGCAGTTTACACATAAATCTACCTCGTGTGGGGAATCTGTTGGGCAGCCTTCAGTTTGGCTCTCAACCTCATCTGCTCTTCTGTTTACAATAGGTTCAAAGACAGCTGTTACCATGCTGTCTTGCAAGTGTTCAAGTCCAGTCTTTCTAGCCAGCTTAGAATGCCCTGTATTTGCTTTGTTCCAGAACCCCCATCTCCCCCACCGTGAGCGCGTTGTATAACCATGCTCATGCTTTTTGCTGTGACCCCACTTTGTTAGCTTGCTTTAATTACTGTTTGGATATACTTACCTTTACTGTTTTTCTTTCCAGTGCGTATTTTAGCCTGTGTGTGCCATATATACTCACCTATATGTTGACCTCACATATAAGTCTAGTCGACCTGGTCAATTTTACAAAATTATAGACATTATTTTGCTGCCCAGTTGGATAGAAAAATCTGTTTTTTGAACGTCAAGCACAGAATCTGTCTTTGTGGCCAGAACTGGATACAAAATCTGGTTACACTGTCACAAAAAAAACTGTTTACCATCTTAAACCATACAGATAAGTTGATTTTACAGATAAGTTGAGTCCCCCTTCTTGGTGGACTATTTTTAGCATCCAGAACTACATTTGTAGGTGACTTTTCCAGTTTGACTGTGTTAACGTGTTGACTGGTGCTAGCCTCTCTGAGACTCCCATGGCATTGGGATGCTGCATCTTATTTGGGTTATCCTGGTTGGAGTTATTTCAGATAAGTAGGTAAATAAATACCGAAAACCAGTTAGAAAATATGGCACTCAACCAACCCTCAAAAGAGGGGGTATGCCCCTCAACAGCTATACGGACTGACAACTGCATTATTTGTCAAAAAGTTTATTACAAATACAACAAAAGAAACTCGGATGAGCAGCACATAGTGGGATGAGTGCATGGACGCCAGGGTAGCCAACCTAAATGTTTTCGCGCCAGAAGCTCTTCATCAGAGATTTAACATCATTGGCTACATAGTGCCAAATGCATAGAATTTACACATACATGTGATAATTTATACAAACATACAAAATGTGTATAAAAATGTCTTTTAAAATCTCAGATATATATTTAATAGCTCACCTGTTAAGCTACTAGATACTGAAGCAAAATGAATTATCGGATAATAATTGCTTTTGTCGGTTGCTTTTGTTCCGATGTAGGTCCCGGTGATCAGTTTGTCTTGGACTTCTCTTCAGGGGCTTGAATAAGCCTAATTCCAGAGGTGATATGTAGGGGTAGATGGCCAGCATTACGTGTGCCATTTAAACAAAATAATTAAATAATTAGTTTGAAGTATCTGACATGTGCACTGTTTTTGCTTCTCCTTTGCCTGTGTACAGAAAAGAAAAAAAGTGTAGTTTTAATTTACCTAATTTGAGAAAGTACAACTGGGCCTTCGCAACTAAACAAATGTTAATGCAAATCACAGATCATAAACAGCAGAATTACCCCCCTCCCCCATCTGTCACGTATGATATGGCAGAGTCCAAGTTTGCCCTGAAGACTAAAAGAGGATTATCTCATTCATTTGAAATAAAGATAAGTAAAAACATAGGGAGAAGCCTGAAATGGGGACCCTTCCCTAGAAGATATGTATATGGCTTTCTTGAAACCAAACAATGTCAGATTGCATGTTTGTATCAATGACTTAAGGAGTATCATCTCATTCATTTGGAATATAGCTATGCAAGAACATAGGGAGAAGCCTGAAATGGGGACCCTTCACTAGAAGATATTTTCCTCATTGAGAGAACTCTTCCATTATATTTTAAGGGAGCTCGTTAAAGAGGCATGGGTGGGAGAACAGGTGAACAACAACTCTGTGTGAAATACTTGCTATCAAGACAGGCTCTATGAAAACATTTGTAGACTTAAAATAAGAATTTAGACTTAGAAGATGGGACTGCATTGAGCACCATGACTGAGACATGGCCACGCTGATGTTTAGGAGACAGGACAGGGAGTCATATTATATGTGAGGGAAGGAATCATGGCCATGGATGTGCAGGAGAACCTTAAGGAAAAAGTGCTGGGGGTCATCTTGGGGGGGCTTGATAATGGGGAGAGTGGCAAACTCCGGTAGGGGCTGCATTGGGGACAGACAGTAAAGTGGGGGAGAACGCTGGGGCAACCTGCAGTGGGGGTCAAAGTCAGGACTACGGGGGTACAGAACTGACAGATAAAAAAAAAAAAAAAAAACCCCTTGGTGCAAACAACGAAAACTAAAATACTTCTTCACGGCCAGTCCTGAACCCTGGTTGCCCGATTGAAAGGCAGTGATGTCCCCCACCACACCAGACAGCCAGCTCGAAACCAGCCAGCTCACCAAACCTACAGATACTCTTCCAACTAACTAAATAATGTACATGCTCAAATTACAATGTGCTCATAATGGCTATCGCCATAGCAAATCGCCCCATTCCCTATCACTATTTTGATGCCACCCATATTCACTGACTCAAAACGAGTCGATCTATTCATGGGTTGCCCCCCCCGCCTACCAGTGATCACTGTACAGTGTGGTAGACAGGAACAGGGGCAGATCATACTAGGATGAGGATCTTGGCTTTAGGAGGGCATATTTTAAAGAAGTGAAACTGCCTCAAGGGGGTGGGATTGTCAGGGAGGGATAGAGACACAGTGGGGGAAATAAGGGAGGGCATAATTAAAGCATCCAACCACTGCGTGAAGGAAGGAAGTAAAAGCAGAAGGAAAAAGAGATTGCTATGGTTCTCTGAGAAAGTGGCAAAGGTGGTAAAGGAAAAAAAGGGTGACATTCGGGAGGTATAAGGAAACACAGAGGGATGTGGACAGGGGGTATACCAAGTAAAGCAGAAGGAAGCAGGCGGGGTGGTTAGGGGAGCAAAGGTGCAGACAGAGGAAAGGATTGCTGGAAGGGTAGCTAAAAGGGATGCCTTTCTTCAGATGCATAAGTGAGAAGAGAAAAGCTAGGAAAGGGATATTGAAGACTAGAAGGGCGGAAGGGGGAGACTGCGCAGAAGAGGATCAAAAAGAGGTTAACATCCTAGATGGGTACTTCTGCACAGTCTTCATAATGGAGGAGGGGAGACAGACCACCAGGGAATAGCAATAAGGGGTTGGAGATGAGAGAACAGACCACCAGGGAATAGCAACCGGGTGGGTGAACACAAGTCCATTTTCAGAGGAAAGAGTCCTGAAGGAACTTGTAGCTCTGAAGGTGGACAAGACTTAGGGACCAGATGGGAGGCACCCAGGGGTACTTAAAAAAAAAACTCAGAGAGGAGCTGGCTGCCCAACTGACACCCTTTTTCAACAGCTGATTGGAAACGGGCATGGTTCCGGAGGGCTGTAGAAGAGCTGACATGGTCCATCTACATGAGAGCAGCAGCAGGGAGGAGGTTAATAATTACAGGACGGTCAATCCTACTACAGTGGTGTGGAAATTAATGGAAACCCTACTGAAGAAAAGACTGGTACAGTATCTTGAATCCAGTGGGCTGCGAGACCACAGGTAGCACTGATTAAAAGGGGAAGGTCTTGCACAAATCTGATAGATTTGTTTGCCTGGGTGACAAGGGAATAGATCAAGTGAGGGCAGTGGACAAGGCCTGATAATGGTGCAGCTGGTTGGCTGGCATTGGTGCACTGTAAACAAATATGTTAACCCAAAACCCACAGGCTATGCAATTGTGAAAATGGCAGTTTAGCTGAAACAACTGTAAATCCTGGCCCGATGGCCAAAACTATAGCTTTAGATTGAAACTACACAATCCCCAGATGCAGGGCAATCCCTGATGTTTCTGGAGATACCCGTCTTTGAGTCTTGTAGGCTGTAGGTATTTCAAGCTGCAGCTCTGCGCTGCCCTGAACAAAGATGCAGGTCTCAAAGGCTGAACTGATAGCAGGCTCTCTTTGCAGACTTGACATGTCTTCTGCTTCTTTTGCAGACAGGTAGAAGGTACAATCTCAGGGACCAGTGCCACATGCCTCACCCACCCATCCTGGCATCCAGCCCTCAGGTGAAGCAATAACCAGCACCTAGTGGTGGCACTGACCAGCCTATTCCCCAGACCATCCACTGACTTGGAAATCCCTCTTGGATTTCTGCAACAGTCTTTACTCACACTGCAGGGTAGCAGCTGTGGCACAAAGTCCCACTGTAGGCAAACATGGTATCTGCTGGTTCATCTCTGGTCTGGCAGGATCCACAAGCAAATTGAGCAAAATAGCACTTAAAGGAAAACAGTCAACAATACAGGCTCATGCCCCTGCTAGGCATACCCTCTGGTTAAGCCTTTTAAGTATGTTGTGGTGTTTTTCTTGCACTAACATACTTTATTTTAATTTAAAAAAGTCAGACCTGGAAGTGTATGACGCCAGTTTCCATTATCTGTAAGTGTGTGGATACTGCATCGCTTCACTTTCAAATACATTATGTACTAAAGTGAGCGTGTGACCGCACCTTACAGATAATGGAGCCCCTCCCCCCAGTGTCTGACACACTTCTGTGTCGCAGACTTTTCTTTATTAAAATAAAGTGTGTTGCAGCGCAAGAAAAACACCGCAACATACTTAAAAGGCTTAACCACATGGTCGGGAATTCATAAGACAATGGCCTTCCCCTCCTGGAGGGACTTTAGGTGGAGGGTGGCCATCAGACATTTCCGCACCCCAGTAATCACAAAACATCTGGGGGCCAACCATTCTGACACCTGTTGGAGAGGTTGCCATGAACGCGGTACCCACACTCAATTTTTTGGTCGTGTCCGCAAATAAAAGAATATTGGGAAAAAGTTAAAAAGGAGGTTGAGAGCATATTTGAAATGTCAATCCCACTTGAGTTACAATTCTGGGTCCTGGGTCTTACTCCAGCAGGGATGATCTCCAAATCCCAGAAATATTTATATTACGTCTTGGTGGCTGTGGCTATCAAGGCTATAACACAAATTTGGCTTACCCCATCTTAACCCACGGCTGAGTCTTGGCTGAACAACTGCAACCGTATACTAAGTATGGAAAAAGTGACAGCACAGATTCAGCTGCAGAAGGGAAAATTCACCAGCAAGTGGATGCCCTTCTTTCACTATCTAGCCAACAGACAGGGTAAAGATGTATTAGAGATCCTAGCAGAAATAGGTTGATAGTGATCGTGGAGAACTATATAAGCCAAGGCTGTGCTTTTCTAGTTATACTATCCCCTTCCTCAAATCTCCCCGCACATAGCAGGACAGAAGCTTCTTGCCCTAAAGAAATGAAGTGAAGAAAACAGAATTCTCAGGTCGTTGTAGGATTTTCTTTATCCTTTTTTGTTCTTTTTGTTTAGTATGTATCTGTCTAGGTCTATCTGTTATAAGAGATTATGTAATTAATTAAGGTCACTTTTGCCACAGATACAAGGAATAACTATGTGATTACCATGAACTAATGGCACCAAAGAGACCTAAAGATTAATGTGAATGATGTATTGCCCTATTTACATTTAAGTTTCATGTTGGAGATTTTGTAAATGTGTATTGTCACTTGTGAAAACTTTTAATAAACAGTAATTTAAAAAAAAAAGGTTTAACCGGAGTATAAGCCTTGCAGGGGCGGGAGCCTGTATTGTTAACTGTTTTCCTTTAAATCCTTTCCCAGCTTCTTCCAGATATTGGAATGCAAAGTAGAGTACCTCCTGGGCTGGTAACTGTCGAAGCCCCAGGCAGGCATCCAACCTTTTGCAGAAACAACAGTCTAAGCCCTCCTTACTCTCTGAGAGCTCCCAGCAGACTCATCCAAAGCTGGATTTGCCTTTGGGTCTGAAGAAATCTGGGCAACATCCCATTGGTTAAACAGGCTGTCAGTCCACAAAATTAGTATGTAGAATGCCTACTCAGCACCTGATTGTATGAAAAGGTGACAAGGGCACAGTCCTCTCCTCTCCTTTTTCGCTGGAGCCATTGCTGAAGTTCTCCAAGCTTCTCGACCTCTCATTGGTTGAGAAAGAGGTCAGGGGAGACAAAGATGGCTGCTTACAGGGCAGTTCACACAGAGTCCCAACTTTAAATTTATTTTGCAGGGCTCTCAAATTATTTTAAGATTAATGGTCCCCAGGGTTTGTTGTGTGCCCCTCTGCCTTGTTATCCAGTGGCAGAGTGAGTGCTTACAGGGGTTCCTCCTGCCTGTTGTGAGCGCCGTAGCTCTCTCCCCCCAAGTGGCAGGCAGGATATCGTACAGACATAGCAGTCTCGGCTGCTTCTTAAAGATATAGTGTTTATAATCACTTAAAGTTTGTGCCTTCTCCCCCCCCCCATGTGCCTCCGGACTCCCACATATGTTTCTGAAGTACTGGGGGTCAGAACACATGAAGGAGACTAATGCCAGGGCAATCAGAGTGGCTTTAAACAATGAGCACCACAGCGCTCCTGACGCTTGAGCTGGCAGACGCCATCTTGTACAGTCAAGCAGGCATCTTGCTCAAATACTTGCACATTATGCTGTGCGGCATTCGGGAAACTGCCGAGTGGGTATTTAACTTTGGATCTCACTACTCTGGTCCCCCCACACGGGGGGCCGAGAGGAGCACAACAAGGGGAATGAACCAGGACTGTGACCAGCGGGATTAGGCAGCCAGGAGACAGACCAGGTAAGCTCCACCCGTGTGTGTGTGTTGGGGGGGTGGTAACGCAATGAAAAAAGAAGATGTACATATGCATGCAATTACAGAGATGTGGTGGCAGACGGATGGCTGGGGGAAGTCCATATATGGTTACAGTGTGTTTCATATGGAGAGGGCTGGCAACAGTGGTGGTGCTGTAACTGTATACTTTAAAAATAACATAGAAGCTTCAGAGGCAGAAAAAGACGAGGACATTCTGAAATCAGAACAGCTTTGGGAGCTCATAAGGGTCCTGTCTTTAAATTGAGCCCCCCCTTCCCATTGTAAGTCAATGGCTGTGATGTATGAACTACCGGGGCGCTCTTCAGAGCTACTGGGCCTGTGCCCTCGCAAGCCCCCTTGTAATTCCAGCACTGCAAAGGAGAAATAATACTTGGGTTTTATGTTCTAGATCCCCATAACTCACCACCGAGCAACATTTACAGTATTTGCTACTCTAAGGAAGTTAAATCCAGGACATAAACTTATACTACTTGGAGACTTTAATTTGCCCCACATAAACTGGACGACTGTCAAGGGCTGCACACAGTTGGACAATGATTTTATTAAAGTAGCAGTGCGTGGGCCATAGCACGAGAGGAGATAACATTCTTGATCTATTACTCGGTAATATGGAGGAAGAAATAAAGAACTGTAAAATAAGGGAGCAACTGAGTGGGAATGACCATAGGATGGTACAGTTTGAGATTGCAAACTGTTAAATAATAGAAACAGGAACAATAAATTTAAAGTGGTTTGGAAAAGTTGATTATGTAGCAATTGAAAACTTCTTAAACAGTGGAATTGGGAACAAGGGTTTGAAGAGGAAGACCTGAATGCAGTCTGGGACAAATTATTCTCAGTACTCCAAGAATGCATTATAAAATACATCCTAGAAAGGCAAAAGTACAGCTGTAAGGGGAAAATTCTGTCTTGGTGCTCGAGGAAAATTAAAAAAATTATTAAGGAGAAAAAAGGGCACGTAGATCTGCTAAGGGAAATAATACAGTCGAATTGTGGGCATTATGTAAGAGAAAAGTCAAAAGCTGTAAGAAACATATTAGAGCAGCTAAAGCGGAAACAGAAATTAGACTGACAACACAAGTCAGAGGCACCAAAAAATTCTCCTACAGCCATATAAATAGCCTCAAGAAGGGCAGTCAGCAGATTGGGCCCATAATTAATCAACAAGTATCAAGTGCAAGGGACGCAGCTGATGTTTTCACAGTTTCTTCTGCAGTGTGTGTATCAAGAGAGGGGGACAAATAACTGAAATATCCTGATTAAGTAAATAAAAAAAAAAACAATGAAAATCGTGAAGAGTGAAGTTGAAAAGAAATTAAAAGACCTAAATATTAATAAGTCTCAAGGGCCAGATGGCTTGCACCAGGGATTCGTAAAGGAGGTGGCAGCGGAAATAGCAGGGCCCATAACCAAAATCTTTCAGAAATCCCTGGGCACAGGAATGGTTGTGCAATCTTGGAAAGATGCAACTATAATTCCTATATTTAAGAAGGTGCTAGATCTAGTTATCAGAATTATTGACCAGTGATTCTGATATCAGTAATAGACAAAATCCAGGAACTCCTTGTCAAGGAAGAAATAGAAAAGCACCTTAAATTAAATAGAATAGAAGATCTTATACAACATGGGTTCAAAGGGGAAAGACCTTGCACTGTATTTCTTTGAGCCAATAAGCAGGGCGCTGGACAGTGGTCATCCACTTAGACTGCTCAAAGCATTTGAAAGTGTAACACTCCCAGAATTTATATTTTTTTTCTTATTTATTTTAACATTTGTTAACCAGGAAAAAATTACTGGGCCACATGCCTCTTTTACAGGCTTGACCTGGGTAGAATTAATAACTAAAATATTAGAAATGGAAATAAATATAAACATCATAGGCTGGATAGCATCCTTGCTAAACCAGAGGAAACAAAGGGTAAGCATGGGGGGTACAGTGTCCGATTGGGGAGTTGTGACTAGTGGGGTGCCACAGTAATTGGTGCTGAGGCAACACTTTCCTATGTATGTGTCGACAATGCAGTGCAGTAGTAACATCTAGTTATACAGATTTGCATACAATTCTGAGATAGGAGCGATAGTTGAAAATGAGGATGCTGGCTATAAATTCCAGCAAGAATGTGCAAAACTAGAGATGTGATCCAGAATTACTAAACCAGGGTTTTAAATAACTCTAAAAATTGATTAGCGTTTTGCTCATAAAAGTTCTAAAACATTGTGAAAATGCATATCACTTACCTCACTGTGTTTAACAAACATGACACTTCTAGAAAACCTATATGAATGCTTTCTGTACAGTTAGTATTGTCCCAAGAAAAAAACTGCTAATCGATTATTTAAAACCCTGCTAAACCTGCATTTAATACTTGGAAATGCAAGGTTATGCATTTCAGAGCCAGAAATGAAAGAGCAAGTTATTAACATAGAAACACAGAAACATAGACTTTGACAGCAGATAAGGACCGCTTGGCCCACCCAGTCTGCCATTTCCCTACCTATCGGATAAGCTGCAGATCCTAGTTTTACCAACAGCCTACTTCCTCCTACCTTCCACTAGAATTGCCTTATGTTTGTCCCATGCATTCTTAAATTCCCCCACTGTTTTTGACCCTACAACCTCCTCAGGAAGGCTGTTCCATGTGTCCACCACCCTCTCTGTGAAAAAATACTTCCTCATGTTGCCCCTGAGTCATCCCCCCCAATCTTCAGATTGTGCCCCCTTGTTCTTACACATCTCTTTTTCTGAAAGATGCTACCCTCTTTGATTTTGTTGATTCTCTTGAGGTACTTCAAAGTTTCTATGATGTCCCCCCTCTCCCTCCCTTCCTCAAGGGTGTACATATTAAGCTCATTTAGTCTCTCTTCGTATGGCTTCTGGTGTAGAACCTGTACCATTTTAGTTGCCCTCCTCTGGACTGTCTCCATTCTGTCTATGTCCTTTGCGGAGATGGGGTCTCCAGAACTGCATGCAGTACTCCAAATGGGGTCTCACCAAATGTCTGTACAGAGGGCTAACAGCTTCCTGTTTTCTACTGGTGATTCCTCTCCCTATGCATCCCAGCATCCACCCAGCCCTCCTTACTGCCTTCTCACATTGCTTGCCTACCTTTAGGTCATCTGACATGACTACCCCCAGGTCCCTTTCCATTTTTGTTGTCGTTAATACTGCCTCTCCCTGTCTCCTGTGTCCCACTGGCCTCTAGGTACTCAACATTCTTTCTTTCAGAAGTGATTCCATCATTTTCCCTACCACTGAGGTCAAATTAACAGGTCTATAGTTTTCTGCCTGTGCCTTGCTCCCACTTTTGTGAAGTGGAATAACATCCGCCTTCCTCCAGTCCTTAGGTACCACACCCTCCTCCCATGATTTGTTATAAAGGGTAGTCAGTGGTGCCACTAGTTCTCTCAGATTCTGGGGTGAATTCCATCAGGCCCCATTGCTTTGTCCACCTTCAGTTTTAAGATTTCTTTCAGGACCCTTTCTTCTGTGAATGGACTGGTATCAACCCCAATATCCAGTGTGCTTCTATTATTTGGTTTAGGTACCTCCCCTCCTCTTTTTTTGTGAATACTGAGCAGAAGTATTCATTCAGTATCTCTGCTTTGTCACAGTCACCCTCTGCCCCATCCCCCTCCCCTTTATTAAGCCTCACTATCCCTCCCCTGGTCTTTCTTTGCTCCCTAATGCACCTATAAAAGGTTTTATTTCCTTTCTTAACTGAGTTGGCTATGTTTTCCTTGGTTTGGGACTTTGCTTTTCTGACTGCTTTCCCCGCTTCCTTCTGCTTTAACTGGAACAGCTCTCTGTCCTGCTCCTTCTGTGATTCCTTATACTTCCTGAATGCTGTCTTTTTCTCCCTAACCTTCCCTGCCACCTTTTTTGAGAACCGTAGTGTTTTTTTCCAATGTTTTATTTTATTTGCTTCACACAAAGGCTTGTTGCCTCTATGATGGTAGCTTTGATTTTTTTCCCCATTGTTCCTCCACCCCTCCTTCCTGCCCATTTGCCCGTTATTTAATGGGCAAAGAAATACAGGAAACTGATTTGTCCAGGAGCCGGGTGCATTTATTTATGTGTCTAGGTCCAAAAGGTTTGATGACTGTTTCTTATGTAAAAAAGTGAATAGAATTCAGATTTACAACTCTTATTCATCCATAGTTGTACATTTTCTTGGAAAATGCACTTTCTTAAGAGTAACTAAAAGTTTTACATTTATGTAATAGGCTCGGTTTACTTATTTATTTAATTTATCTAATAGACTTGGTTTACTTAGTTATTAATGCAATTTATTTAGTGTTTCAGATATGGCTAGCAATACTTCTCACAAACCACAGAGGTGATGTATCCTACGTACTGATCCAGGAGTTAGCACAGACCATGGAGACCCGCTACCTTTTGATGATGCTCAACGGGAGAAGGTAGTTGATGCAAAGGAAAGGCGTTGTAGTCAAACACTGTCAAAGTACAACATTGTGTGTCTTGAATTGCCTAAACTTTACTCCAGCAGCCATGGGTATCATTAAATCTGCTACAAGAACTTCACTGCATGTAGGAGTTCCGGTAAACATACAGCTGATGAAACTTTAAAAAAAGGCATTGTAAAGAGTTATCCAGTAAAATTGCTTTGCTCCCAAGTTCATACTGCTCTATCTGAATCTGCAGCATCTACATCAGGCATATTCCCAAATAAATGTATATTTTGCAAATCATACAAGAAAAGGAATCCTAAGGGGTCAAAGGAGACTTTTGAATATCCTACAGCATGTGTAATGTATGGGGCTGCAGACAGCATAAAAAATGCAGCAAAATAAATGGACGATCGACAAACGGGTATGATGGTAGGCAGTATTGATCTCAGTACCCATGCCCAACAAGAGATGTTTTTGTGGTTTGATTATTCCCCTTGACAGTGCAAACACTATGTCATCTGCAATAGATTGAACTACCCTCTCCTGTTGTTCACTGCCTACTTCTGATGAACTCGTGAGTACAGTACGTAGGAATGTCTGAAGAATGGGTGGCAGTCTTACATTTTCTTTTATTAAGTCTGCAACTTTAACTTTGGTTTTATCATGAGGTGAGGCTGTACCTTTAGGAGTTCCAACAACTGTTCTCTTATGTGCTGAACTGCATGTGCTACTTGTGCTTCCCTCCAGTCAGCCTGTTTCTTAGCAGACCTGATGATTGCACCCTCTTTTCTACTTTTGGTACTGAATATGATACCATCTTTGAAGTCATCTGCCAGTTTTCGCTGCAAGCTCTGTGAGTCGTAATTTGTTTCACGCCCACTACAGTCCATAAGAATGTCCATGTACCTTTTGTGTAGAGATAGCAATGATTCTTCTTGCTTTCCATTAACAGTGATGCACTGCACATACTTAACAGGTCTGGAAGAGGTAATCTGGTGACTGTCCCTAACTGACTGTGTTCACATTTTGTACCTGTGCCCTTTATTCATTCTGCCTTTTTTACATACTTGTTCTTACAGCTGTTGTGGTACTTCACTTCTTTGGCTATGAGATCAATACTGCCCACCATCATATCTGTTTGTCGATCGTCCATTTATTTTGCTGCATTTTTTATGCTGTCTGCAGCCCCATACATTACACATGCTGTAGGATATTCAAAAGTCTCCTTTGACCCATTAGGATTCCTTTTCTTGTATGATTTGCAAAATATACATTCATTTGGGAATATGCCTGATGTACATGTTGCAGATTCAGACAGTGCACTATGAACTTGGGAGCAAAACAGTTTTTTTGGATAACTCTTTACGATGTCTTTTTTAAAAGTTTTATCAGCTGCAAGTTTACAGAAACTCTTATATGCAGTGAAGTTCTTATAGCAGATATAATGATACCCATGGCTGCTGGAGTAACATTCAGGCAATTCAAGATACACCATGTTGTACTTTGACAGTGTTTGACTAGAGAATGCCTTCCCTTTGCATCAACTACTTTCTCCCAATGAGCATCATCAAAAGATAGTGGGTCTCCATGGTCTGTGCTAACTTCTGGATCAGAGTGTAGGATGTACTGCCTCTGCGGTTTGTGAGAAACCTTGCTAGCCATATCTGAAACATTAAATAAATTATATTAATAACTAAGTAAACTAAGTCTATTACATAAATTAGATAAATTAAATAAGTGAACTGAGTCTATTAAATAAATTAGATAAATAAGTAAACTGAGTCTATTAAATAAATTAGATAAATTAAATAAGTAAACCGAGTCTATTACATAAATGTAAAACTTTTAGTTACTCTTAAGAAAGTACATTTTCCAAGAAAACATACAACTATGGACGAATAAGAGTTGTAAATCTCAATTCTACACACTTTTTTACACGAGAGAAACAGTCATCAAACCTTTCTGACCCAGACACATAGATAAATGCACCTGGCTCCTGCTTTACATGCTGAAATGGATCTAGGAATCCTAATAAGCAAGGATCTAATATTTGACAACCAGTATAATGAAATTACAAAAAAATACAATAGAATTTTGGGCTGCTTAAACATACACCTCTTTCAGTGCAGGCAGCATGGGAGCCCAATATAAAATATAGTCAACTCAGCAGGTAATTACAAGCTAGAAAATGCACTTAATTAGGTGAACCTGATTGATGCTGTCATACCATCAAGAAGTCATAATGCTGAACAGCATTTAGTTCTCCTCTGCTGGCCCGTTAACCGCTCAGCTCTTTTGGGATAGTTGACCTCTGCCCTTTCATACAGTTTATGACATACTGTATAACAATTAATCAGGGTCATTTTGAAAGTTTGGATGCATTGAAGTTCTATCCTTCTAAAATGTTACGTGTAGGGGCCAAAAATGTTACTCACCCGGTAGCCATATATGCTGGTAGATTTTGTTTCGTCAGGGGAGTGCCTTGCTGTCATCAGCCCTAATGCTCGCCTCATTCTATAAGAAAAAAAGATGAGATGGGTGCAGTATACAGGAATGAGGTGAGCGTTAGGGCTGACTACAGCAAGGCACTCCCCGACGTCTGCCAGTCTCTGTAGGGTGGGGGCGTTGGGGCTGACAACTGCAAGGCACCCCCCAACGCCTGTCAGTATCTACAGGGTGGGGGTAGGGTGCTAGGGTTGGAAACTCTTAACACCCTATTTCCCTGCCTTTGTCACTTTAGTTCAGCCCTGATGCATTAACAGAGTTTTTTTGTGATTAGTTTCTTTACTTTTTGAGATAGGTGCATAGCAGAATTGCAAGGAATGGTCATAACTTTGGGATTTTTTCACATTGTGACCCCAAATTTTAAACATAGTCTTCCTATCACCCCACCTTATAAACCCCACAGGTGTAAATTTCTTAATCCGTGGCAAAATGCCATTCTGCGCCACAGCTGCAGAAACACATTTTGGGCAGGATGTGAAAAATGACAGGTGTAGTGTTCATGAGTAAGGCTGTATTATTTTCATGGCATGCACGGAATTCACGATTTCCGTGAAAATGGTGTGTTGCCGTGAATTCCACCAAATTCTGTAAACCAAGTGTTTTAGCCATTTTATTTCCCATGGAAGCAAGAGAAACCAACCACACATTCACCCGTTTGCTTCTGACTCTCTCTTTCACTACAACCCTTCCCTCTACCACGTGGTGCCAGAGTCACCGCTGGCTGCAGTTCCCAGCCACCAGCCCGGACAGGATGAATCCCACATCTGGACATTAGCAACTCCCGAGAGTCGAACTGTAGCAAGTGCAATTAATATTATTGCCATTTTATTTCCCACGGAAGCAAGAGAAACTGACCGCACATTCACCCGTTTGCCTCTGACTCTCTCTCTTTCACTACAACCCTTCCCCTCCCCTCTACCATGTGGTGCCAGAGTTCCCAACCACCAGTCCGGACAGGATGAATCCCACATCAGGACATTAGCAACTCCCAAGAGTCGAACTGTAGCAAGTGCAATTATTGCTGTGGACTGGGGTGCGAACTTCAAAGCCATCTACCCCCAAAAGCCTTTTTATGGTTAGCGCGGTATGTGCTACAGAAGTGTAACTCTGAATCTTCATTTGTTAAGCCTGTACCACGTAACTGCTGATATAGCCTCTTCAAGCAACTGATGCGTTTAACTAATTTTTAACTATTGTTTAATGTTTTTAAGTAATTAAAATTCCTACAGTGTAACTAAAAACTTTACAAGTGTTTTTCTGTGAAAAACATAAATTTACCTGTGCAGGAGCCTTGAAAATGGACAGTTTTTACTGTGAAAATAATACTGCCTTATTCATGAGGTGCTGTGAAAAAATGGCTATGTTCAAACTTTGGAGTGAAAGTATTAGAAATTGGCAAAGTTACATGCATGCATAGGAAAATTTCAAGGGTCGTGATTAACTCAAGCATTTTTTGTTATTTTTGCTCTAAATTTTCAACATGAGCTTTCTCTGACCCTTTTGGGCAAGATGTGAAAAATGACAGCTGTACTGTTCATGAATTGGTGTGAAACAATGGCTATGTTGAAAATTTGGAGTGAAAATATTATAAGCAAACGCACGTAATGAGTGTTTTTTGGTATTTTTGGTCAAGATTTTTAACATGGGCTTTTTGGGACCCTACCTCATGAACAGTGGCACTGTCATTTTGTTACTCAATCCTGAAAGGTGATTTTGTGCAGTGACTGCGCCACTCCACGCCACAGGTGCGAAAACACATTTTGGGCAGGTTATGAGAAATGACAGCTGTACTGTTCATGAGGTGGTGTGAAAAAAAATGGCTATGCTGAAAATTTCGAGTATGAATATAAACTGGCAAAGTTACACACGTGTGTAGGAAAATTTCAACAATGGCATGTAACCCAGGTGTTTTTTGGTATTTTTGCAACGAAGGTTCAACATGAGCTTTTTGGGACCTCACCTCATAAACAGTGGCACTGTCATTTTGTTACTTGGCCCCAAAAGGTGATTCTGCGCAGCGACCAAGAAATCACCTCTCAGGACCGAGTAACAAAATAACAGTGCCAGTGTTCATGACGTGGAGTCCCAAACAGCCCATGTTGTCATTGACAGCTATTATACGGCACTTACCTTGATTCTTCAGTTCGCAGTTCGGCTTTGAAGAGTGAAGACGTGTCCTGGTCCACAGAATATGACAGCGCCAACCTCCGGAGGTAAGTGTAGGGTAAGAGGGGTTGTGGGGAGGTGGGTGCTTAGTGGGAGGGTGGGGATGGGGTTTATTTTTTATAATTACTGGTGTGCAGTTTTTCCCCACCAGATTACACTGTATTACAGAGTACATCAGAACTATTGCTCTGTTCAAAAAAACACTTGTAAGCTCTAGGGTGATAGTAAAGTTATTAATGTTTATTTTTTTAAATAAATACCTTTTCTGAAAGCTGGAGCTAATGAAATTCATTTCTAAGAAGCTGAATATAGGAACAGCAGAAAAGTATCACAGGTAACGCTGAGTGACAAAATCGGGAGTGGAACACTCCCAGAGAGCAGCTTTTGGAACACGTCTGAAAGGCTGCATCTACAAAATAGTAACATTTAGTGTTGTATTAGTGAATTAGTATGAAATAAAGTTGGGCTAGCAGTGTAGCCTAGAGGTTAGAGGAACGAGGTGTAAACGAGTTTGGTACATCCAGCAGACTAGACCTGAGTTTGATTCTCACAACCTCCACTTGCATACTGTGTGACTCTGAGCAAGTCACTTAACTGCCCAGTGCTCCCAGGTCGCCCCTGAAAACAGGCAGTTGTGCCTAGTGGGCCTTACCCGGTTACCAAAGACTCAAAAAAACAAAACAAAACTGTACAAGTCTAAATAGTAGTAATTGTTTGTATTCAGTCGTCCGGTTTAGTTTCCTGA
The DNA here is from genome assembly GCA_016271365.2 of Neoceratodus forsteri. NCBI lineage: Eukaryota > Metazoa > Chordata > Ceratodontiformes > Ceratodontidae > Neoceratodus > Neoceratodus forsteri. The sequence goes on along the minus strand of CM028132.1, from coordinate 805,853,955 downwards.
GAGTCTTTAGTCATGAGGACTGGTTACCATAGAGAGTTCAGTTACGAGCTCATGCTGTGGGGAGATCAAGGGTGTGATACATATTTTATAGAATATTTTATATTGACATGAAGTGAGGTAAATAGTATGTCTGTTTGGCCACTGCTGTTATGTGAAAACTGTTTTTGTTTTGTTTTGTGTCAGCATGATGGCTTTCACAGTGGTAGTGCAGTGGCATTATTTACAGTAGCTCCGGTGTGAGAATGGGGCTTATGGGACTTGCGCTGAAACTAACAACTTGGGCATGTGTTTGTCATAATAACCGGCCAGTTATTACGCCAAATAATAATTGGTTGAGCCCATAGAAAATATTGCTCACCAGTTATTATATATCTAGCCAATTGAAACTGCAATTTTTTTTTTTTTGAGAAAAAAGTTGAAGCATTTACTGTATAAAACACAAATTCTGGGAAAGCTGAACAGTTTTACCAGCAAATGAAACTAGAAGATGTTTGGAATATGTTAAAGTTAAAAAAAAAAAAAAAGTACGGTCAGATGTTTTACCTGACTTCACTGTACTGCTGCTGTAAGGTAGCCGATTCTTTCCGACCAGGGTCATTCTTACAAAATGAGTTTAAAAAAAACATACTTTATAAAATTGATCAAACCCTTCCTACATGTAATCATTCTGTCCCATTTGGAAAATAGTGAACAACTCTTAGTGTCATTTCCTCATAGTTAATGACTGCTAACGTAGCCAGTCAGACCGAGTTATTTCCAATTCATTGTATTTTGAGTCTTCTATTTTTCCTTTCTGTTTATGCCCTGTGACAGGGAGCTCCTGCTTCTTTTGAGGACTGACCTTTTCTTAAATCTGTTGCAACAGTTCTTCTATTTCTTAACCTAATTTCTTCTTTATAATTTGTGGTCCATAAGGTTGGCCACCTAAGGGCATCCACTTCCCTTTCTTGACTATGCTATAGTGTTCTCTTTAAATTTTCCTTTTCCCTCTCAGGTCCTCGTACAGGGAGGTGATTGTGGTGACGTCCAAGCGTATGTAAAACAACAGGATGTGTTTATTGTTATTGGATTTAGTATGTAATAGCACTTTGTCATAAAATACCTTGATGTACTGTATATACCTTATGTTTATGAAACCTGTAAATGTTGAAAATACCATGGCACTAGGTGTTTTTGATAAAGGTAAAAAGTACTAGACTGTATTATAGAAATTAAGTTAATTGTGGTATTTGAAATGCATGTAAATTGCTGTAAGTTGAGCAAGTCTGAAATTTCATGGTGATTTGCATACATCCCGTGATGCTTTGCAATATGGAAGTATCTGTGATGTTGTGTTTCTTTGAAACTTAGCTTATTGTCAATGTCCTTTGGGGTAACCCGTGTTTCAGTGCTATTGCACTGAGGTTCTTTGTCTTTAGCTTGTTTTTGTTATTTGAGCCCCCACCACCCAAGCAAACAAGGCCCACATAGAGGAGGCTAAATCTCAACAGATAATTTAGATCAGAAATCAGTGAGTCAGCAGGTGCTGGTTAAGTGCAGAGGAGGAAGGACATACAGAGTCTGTTGCTGCAAACTGATGTACCGAAGAAGGGAAATGACACTGCTAAAGGTTATCGCCTATAGTTTGAATAAACATCACTTAGGGATTGTGTGTTGAACCTGCAGTTTGGTGTCTGGTCCATCTGTTATCATCAGCACAGCTCTCTTTTGGGTTTCCCGGAGGTAACAGATGTCTGTCACTGCTGACTGGAACTTCCCACCTCCATCGAGCCATGGCTGTACCCTCCCAGGCAGGAATGGAGAGGGAATGACAGCTCCCTCCTCCCCCCCATTAGTCCCTCAGGTTGCGTCAGGCAGTGTGGCAGGCGGTGGTGCGGGGTCCAGACACAATAGTAGCCACAGACATTGCCAGCTATTTCCAGATATTTTGCAAAATTTCTGAAGAGTTTCTCTCTGCTGCCCCTACTGTAGTAATGCAGAAAGCACGAGATTTCTCTAGAAATATCACAGAAATTTTGGGAAATAGCTGGCAGTGTCTGTGGCTAGTACTGTATACTGCGGTCAGTCATCTGCTTTTGCTGGGGCAATTCTTTCTTTTCTATTGTTTCTGCTGACCCATGGGGTTCAGTGCAGAGGCATGCACATCTGCACGCCTGCCACAAGTCCGGCTAATGCGCTCTACCAACCATACCTCCACTGCCTGTCCATCTGTGGTCAGCCAGGTGGCAGCATTCCAGTGGCGACCGAGTCCCTCCTCCCCCCGACCGGCCCCTAATGACCATGGTTCATTCCCTAATGCAGGTCGCTGGTGTCACAAGTGGCCATTTTACCACTGCTCTGACAGGTTGGCAGCTTCTAATTTTATTATAAATGTTTGTATTTTCCATTTTTTCCTGTTGGAAATGGGGTGGGGGGAGTCTACCTTCTCTTACATGATACTATCTGCAAATGATAAGCCCGATCCAATTTCACTCAGGTATGTAACTGGTAATGGCAACACTACCTTCTGCTTAGTGTGTTTCAAACAAAATCTATGTTTTTTTTGGTCTGTTTTTTTTTTTCCTCCTCTCCCCAGACCTTGCTGTTGTGGACTCCCAGGGATATTCTCAGTTGACAGGGATATACCCCACTCATTCCGAGGTCATCATTTACCATATAAACTTGCCTGCAAGTCAACCTTGCATATAAGTCAACCTCTCTTTACCTTGCCAGTTTTAGGAAAATTGTAGACATTATTTTGCTGCCCACATTGGATGGAAAAATCTGTTTTGTGACCAACATCAGGCCTTGCCTGTCTTTGTGGGCAGAACGAGACACAAAATAGGTTACACAGTTGCACAAATAGTTTACTATTGTAAACTCCAGAGATAGATCGACCTCACAGTTAAATTGAGTCTCCTTCTTGGAGGGCCTATTTGTGACATCAGAAATTAGACCTGTATGCGAATACGTACAGCAGATGGCACCCAGGTGCTTTTTTTTCCTCCCTGCATCTGCCCTCCTCTCCTTAAGTCGTGAGCAGTGCTTTCAGCCATGGCATGTGCAGTGTACCCCAGCGGAAGGAACAGGTTTCCTGGCCAGTCTGCAGGGTCACTATGGCACTGGAACCCACCGCCGCGAACCCTCATCGGCCTACGTGCGCTGCCTCGCAGCAGTTGCCTTAGCCAGGCGGTCTCCTGACAGGGTGATCTGAGTCCTCTTTTGGACCAGAGGAGCCTATATGGCAGCCTAACACGCTATCATTGGCCTATCGGAGTGGCCCACAAAGTCTGTTACACGGACCACATTGCCTCTAAGTTTCGGCTTAAATTTTCATATTCTGATCTTACTCTTGGGTGGACTCTTCTTTCTAGAATGTCACATTTATTTTTATTTTATTTATTTTGTCATTTGTTAACTGGTTAAGTACACTGGTCCCAGGGACCATTTTCAGGTATGACCCGGGTCACATAGATGGCGCGTACAGTACAAACAAAACACTTTGGAGCATTGCAAAATGGTGAACAAATACTACACATGAGGGTCCATCCAGACATTGAATAAAATATCAGGGAACAGTACAGCAAGATACAGTGCACAGCAAGATATAATGCAACAAAGGAGAGAAGATTACAGGAACCAGTACTAACTGCGAAGGCATTTAAGGTACGACAGGAGGAGGAACAAAATTGTGGCAGTTATAAACAAAACAGGGCTAGAGAGTGGCAAAATACACAACTACATTATATGGTGGTCCATCAAACTTAGATAAGTACTGGAAATCAGTACAGCAGTACCAGACTCAGAAGTATGTGCATCATTTGTAGGGGTAACAAGCAAAGTGCATCAAGTAAAATGATTACCCAGCTCAGCTGCTAGGCTGGGAATCAGAAGGGGCACTTACAGGCTGACGATGATAGCAGGGTACTTATCAGGTTTGTTCTGCAGACAAGTGGAGAGCCTAATGAGTGTAGCGAGATGGGAAGGCTATTCCAGAGTTTTGGGATGACTACGGAGAAGGCTCTTTGTCCCATGTCTATAGAGGTCCGGTGGTGGTTAAGCAGATGGAGAAGGCTCTTTGTCCCATGTCTGTAGAGGTCCGGGGGTGGTTAAGCAGACATTGGGAGGAGGACTTCAGTTTCATTGTGCCATGTTTAAAAGTGAGAAGTCTAGCCAACGGGGTTGAGACACCAGTGTTAAGCGATTTATGGACAAGAGTACAATGCAGAGGTCCTGTCGGGCCGAACCACCTGAGTGAGGCATACAGAGAGCAGTGGTGAGTATTAAGCGGGGCTAGTAGTACAAATCGACAGATGCTGTTGTAGGCAGTATTGAGAAGGGCAAGTTGGCGAGTAGAGGTTTAAGATATAATAGGGGAGCAGTAAGCTAGTAGTGGCAGTAACTTGCCCCGTCCAATCTCTAGGCGCACATCAGGAGTCATGAGGTCTCAGGTGATAGCATGCACCCAGCTTCTGGTTGATTTGTTTTATGGTCATCCCAGTATGATCCTGGAATGTTTTTTATTTTATTTAAACATTTGGTGACCGGGAAAGGCACACTGAGCCAAGGCTCATCTCCAGGTGCGACTTGGGGGACAGGGAGCATGGGAATCACAGTATATAGTACAAGGCATTCAAATTACATAATAGCAAGAATAATAAAATATTTCAATGAATACAATACAGCAAATCAGGCTACGCAGAGAGTCAACTGTACATGGAATGGAGTATCACATAATTGGAATAGTTACGAGGGACATTTCAAGTGCTGTGAGACAGCTGTACGTGGTACAGAGTAACTCAAAATCAGTGTTGTTACAACAGGGGGCAAACATTTCAAGTGCTAAGAGGTGTTATAGGAGCAAGTAGGGAAAGGTAGGAGATGGAGCAGAATTTGACAGAGGAGTGAGAGGAAGAGTTGCGTAAGAGAGGAGACGATAGTGGAAAGCAGATCTGCCCATGTTCGAGGATGGAGTAGGGAGTGAGAAAGAGCGTAAGTCCCTAGAATGTAGGGAGTATATTGATGCTGGGGCAGGGGAGAAGAGGGAAGTGATGTATGTGGGGAACAGATTGAACCAGAATTTGGAAATGAAGGATAGAGAGTGGATGAGATGCCTGTGTGTGAGCGGAGGGAGGTTCAGAGAAGATAGTAGAGAACAGTGGTGGGATCTGTATGGAGAGTTGGAAGCGAAATGACAGAAGGCTCAGTAGAGGGAATCAAGTCGAGAGAGTGATGTAGAGGGTGCGGTGCAGTAAACAATGTCAACATAATCAAAGACAGGCATATCTCATTGTAACCCCCCTGTTAGCCGGGGTTACTAGAATCCCAGTAAGACCTAGTGGTGAGCAGGGAAGGCAGCTTGTGAACTCAGTGAAATGGATTTCTGATCTCCTCCTGTTCTCAGTCTCAGCTGAGACTGAGGGATGACAGTATTTAGAACTGTCGCAGCTGCATAAGCCACACTGGAATGTTGTAGATGGAGGTTAGAGTAGAACATTGGGGAATTTGAAGTCAGTGTGCAGAGTTCTGTTGCAGTCTGTAGTAGAAGAGGTGCGCTGCTGTAAGCAGGCCCTCAGAGCTCTAAGCTCTGTCAAAGAGCTAGTTTTTGTTGTATAGGTGTGTGTTCTCACCTGAAGAGGAACACAAGAAGAGCACATTGAAGTGGTGGAGAGCGCTTTCAATTTTCAGGGCCCCATCCCTGCGGGGATGGGGGGAAGGAATCAGCCTGCTTCCAGGGGCAACCCCCCCGGTCCGGCTAGGGAAAAGAAGCTGCCTGATGTAAGTTCATGCTGAGGCACCAGAAGCTCTGGAAGAGAGTTCTTTGAGGAGAAAATGCCTGTGGGGCACCTGCAGCCAAGGGGTGAGTTCGCTCTGCTAAAGGGCCATGTGTTTTCACCTGAATCAAGAGGAAACTAGAGGGACTGTTACTGTGGGGTCAGGAAAAGACAGCCAAGTACAGTTTGGAAGATGTGGGGATTGGACTGCTTAATTCTGTGGGTGGTCTAGAGTAATAGACACAGCCACTTATTAAGTATGTTCAAGTTCAGTACAAATGGGATGTAAAGACAGTAGATTGAATGTGGCATACTGTACATTTGAAAAGAATCTACACAGCAAAGTGTTTTAAAGGATGAGGTGTTACAGTCTAGAGAAATGGACGGGTATGAATTATGGGAGCGAGAGGTGGGAGACCCCCCTTCCCCAATCAGTAGTAACCAAATTCACCTCTACTGATTTGCTCTGGGACACCTGTTGCTTTCTCTCAGGTACTTGGCCAGTGCCTGAGGAAAGTACCCAGACGTGGGATTGATGAGGAAGATTCTCTGATGTGCTCATAGGTGCTTTAGTGAGCCACCAGTAAATGTTTCCATGCTATATGGAAAGTGTCCAAGTGGCTGGCAAGGGAGCCGAGCCAGGGAAAACCCAGAGCAGGGTACAAGTTCGGGCTGTGTGCCCAGTGTGTTTCAGAACCTGAGGGCTAAAGTGATGAGGATGTGTTCTGGTCTCCTTAAATCTGCATTACCAGGAGTGTAGTAGCCCCGTGGGGGTCCATCTATGCTTTGTTTATTCTGTTGGATATGAATAAAAGCCACACTTTAGAATCCCACTTATGGTATTGGACATTACAGGTATTGCTTCCTTTGTCTGGAGTTACTTGGGTGCCCCTGTGCAGAGTAGCCAAACCTAGCCAGTGTGCCGAGTGACACATTCCTCCCCGAACCCAGCCCACCAGGTAGAGCTGTCAAGATGGAAACAGCATACCTGGGTGGGGGTTACAAAAATGGAGGCACCGTTGAGGATTTGGGTTTGGAATTTAGGGAGGAATGTAAGAAAGGTCGCTCGGACAATGGCTAGTGTTTTGGTTATTTGGCAGTGGATAGCCCAAAAAGCTGAAGCAATGTTAACTAATGTGCCGCTGTGTGCTGTTATCCATGTGCTGCTGTTAAATGCCAACTGTTTACCAAGGAGCAGTAAATCCTGAGAGTGTATGCCCTTGTCCTGCATCAAATTACAGCGTTTGCCAGCTTTAAAAAGTGTTTGTGACAAAGAAAAGTGTGAAAAACTGTGGGTAGCGAAAGGAAAATTGTGCCCTAGATGTTGGAAATGCTTTCTGTGTGAACTGAGAGACTTGTTGTGATTAATGGCTATGAAAAATGGTTGAAATGGGCTCCCGCCGTGGAGTCAGTTTAAAAAAAAAAAAAAATGTGGTTTTGCAGTTTAAATTTGCCTACTTGACGATCGCTGTGAGGAGAAGAGCATGAGAGGAAAGAGGCTCATTTGCATGGCGTCGAGTGATTGGTGAGACTGCAATCAGTCCCGCCCCCCCCAAGCCAGCTCTAGAGTGACTGCACAGCATTCGAGAGGGAGAGGGAGTGGAGTGTGTGAACTGGCTTACCAGGAGGAGCGTAGTGGTGACTGAAAGCGCTATAAAAAGTTTAAAAACTGACTTTTCTGTTTGAATTCGGGCTCAGCCCGCATCTCGATCGACTGGACTGTGAGTGTGGTGTTCAGAGGGACGATCGGCAGGACTGGCAACCCGCTTCTTTCCAGAGGCCTCCAAGACTGACTGCAGGCCGTTTTTCCATCGCAGCAGACAGCTACTGATAACAGTGAGTACCAACAGAAATCATTGCTCAAACTGTGTGATTTCACCAAAAGCCAGCTGAATCTGTGTGTAGCAGTGTAATCGCTTTGCAAAGAAGGACTGTGTTAAGTTTTACCAACAAAAGCAAGAATTCTAAGCAGTCGACTGTGAGCATAATTATAGGTTCAGCGTCAGTATAATTTTCAAAGCCATGAGAGAGACTGTGAGTTGTCAGATATGCAGCAAGAAATACAAGCAATCCTGTGCTATGAAATACTGAAGCTTTAAGGGACTGTAAGCTAGAGCAATGTCTTCAGTGAGTAAAAAGTATGTGGTAAATCATATAAATGTGCTAGGAAAAAGAACAGTGCAAGTTTGTGCAGTTTGAGCAAAGTTATCTGTAGAGTGTGTAAATTGGATGCGCAGTGATTTGACTCAATTACAGAATGTTGATGCGTAGGAGTGCTGCCGCCGCCATTACAGGGTTGGGTAGTAATGTAAACACAGCAGCTGAGGAGCCATTTTGAAAGAGAAAGAAAGTTTTCAGTGATGTGGGACTTGAAATAACAGTGAGCGTTGTTTGTTTTTTCTCTGCAGTCATGGCTTTAGGACCAGCCCGCTACCCGGATCATGCCCGGGCTGTGATAGCAGTAGAAGCTAAGGGACATTGAGTTATGTTACTACGGGGGACGACTTCCTCCTCATGTGGCGACTCTTGGATATGCAGTGCAAGTATGTTTGATGTGCTTAAATGCTGGAAGGGACATCTTCATGGTACCTCACTATTTTGGGTGCCTAGAGAAATACGGTTTGTTTAAAGCACCCAAGATTTGTTTGTCTCCCACATGGACAAAAGTTCAAAAATCTGCAGTTGGCAGCACACAGCACCAGGCGGAGCCTGTTGGAGAAGGCCCCTCAGAGTGTGGCACAAAGCAAGAGGGTGATCTACAGACAGAACAATGTGCTGATGTTTCAGAGTCTGAGTCACAGAGAGACATTTCAGGAAGAGCATCAATAGACCCTTGGAGAGAGGGGCCTAGCCCAAGTCTCATAGGTGAAGACGAGATGAGGGAGGCTTTTGAATGGAAGGTTTCGACCTCCGCGCCCAGCAAAGAGTGGACAGTCTCAGGAGTGAGGACGACTGCTCACTCCTGGGCACAGATTCTCAGTGAGGAAGAAGAAGAGGGGGGACCTATGTGGCCTTGTGAAAAAGGAACTGGTACACAGCCTCAAGCTCTTGCCTCAGAGGAATTCATGGAAGAGAGTGGTGATTCCACTGTCCTGGCTGTGCAAGAAGAAGCCAGGGATCCATTTTTTGTGTCATTAAGAATGCGTAGCTGGCAGAACTAGGACTGGCCACTCCCAAGCCAGGCCAGAGGTCTCAGGTTGACCAAAGCTAGTAAAGAGGAAAGACTGGTTCGTCGGAAAGCGAATGAAATCTATGAGATGTCCTTTCGTACCTTTCCTCGGAGAGTCTGGGAGGACATTGAAAAAAAAGCAGGAAATTCTGGATTTGGGAAGAAGCAATGAAATGTATGCATCCTGGTGCAAACAAGCATGTCAAGAACAGAATGTTTCAAGAAAAATACAGCCAGTGGAAAAGAGGCAGGACACTGTTTATGGACACTGTTCGAATTGATGGAGAGGGACAAGAAACCTTTCACAGTGTGAATTATGAGCGCCAAGATGGGGTAATAATTCAATCGCCTGACCCGTTGTGCTATTGGCCACAATGCAAAGACCTTCCTGCTAATATGCCTATGCCCACCAAATGGAAAGCAGAGCAGTGGTAGCCAGTGCTGCCACTCCAGCCGTTGCCGTACCTGTGTTGTTCCACCAGTCTGGACGTCCAGAACTCGGGTGCCCCACATTCATCAGTTCTGCAGTGTACTGACTTTCCAGAATCCATCGACTGGCCCACCAGATGACTTCAGATCCAGAGAGGACACCAGCCCAGTTGTATGCTGATTCATCGCCTGGGTGTCGGATGACTTCAGACCAGCTGTTTTCCTTTTTGTTCCTGTTCCAAGGTTCCATCTCTAGAGATGACATCACCCCAGCAGTTGCCAGATGTGCCCTACACTAGCAGACTCCAGATGTTTGAACTGTCCTCAAAGACTCTCCCCTTCGGGACTTTGGCCTGCTAGAACTGTGCTTCACCGGGCTCCGGCCCAGGATAGACTCTTTAATGGACTTGCCTTCGGGCACTGTGGTCACTAGATGGGACATTTATGGCACTCCACCCCCCAAATATTGTGTATTGTAAATAATGTCGTTGTTTTCTACTGTTTTCTACTGTTTTCTAATGTTTATGCTGTTTTTTCTGCTTTTCTAATAAAAATATATTTTTTGGGATTCTCCAGTGTTTAGATGGTAGGGGTTTAGATAGACTGTGTAAATGTAACTAGTAAATGTTTCCATGCTATATGGAAAGTGTCCAAGTGGTTGGCAAGGGAGCCGAGCCAGGGAAAACCCAGAGCAGGGTACAAGTTCGGGCTGTGTGCCCAGTGTGTTTCAGAGCCTGAGGGCAAAAGTGATGAGGATGTGTTCTGGTCTCCTTAAATCTGCATTACTAGGAGTGTAGCCCTGTGGGGGTCCATCTATGCTTTGTTTATTCTGTTGGATGTGAATAAAAGCCACACTTTAGAATTCCACTTCTGGTATTGGGCATTACAGGTATTGCTTCCCTTGTCTGGAGTTACTTGGGTGCCCCTGTGCAGAGTAGCCAAACCTAGCCAATGTGCCGAGTGACACATTTCTCCCCGAACCCAGCCCACCAGGTAGAGCTGTCAAGATGGAAACAGCATACCTGGGTGGAGGTTACATCATCATGGGAGTAATGAACAATTCCGCACAATGCAGAAAGGCATCAGCAATGGCCAACAAAACGCTGGGGTGCATTGCAAGGGGAATTACCACGAGAAGAAGGGAGGTTATTCTACCATTATACAGATCATTGGTTAGACCTCACCTGGAATACTGCATGCAGTACTGGCGCTCATATCTACAAAAGGACATTAGTCTGCTGGAGGGGGTGCAGCACAGGGCAACGAAGATGATTCAGGGCCTGGGGGAATTGCCATATGAGATCAGACTAAGAGAGTTAAACATGTACACACTGGTGGAGAGGAGGGAACGGGGGATATGATTGAGACCTTCAAATACATGAAAGGGATAATCAAAACAGACACAGAAGGTCTATTCAGGAGGAGGGTGGGGAGAGACACTAGGGGCCATGACATGAGCTTGGAGGGGGGTAGAGTCAGGAGGGCGGTTAGGAGGCATTTCTGTATGGAGAGGGTGGTGGCAAGGTGGCATGCACTACCAGCTGAAGTGGTGGCATGTACCACATTGGAATGCTTCAGGAACGGATGGGACTGGGCAAAGGGGAGGGTAAAGGGAGGTAAGGGGCAGCTGCTGAATAGGGAGCTAGCTGCATTCACGAGCAGCCTAGATATACCATGATGGCCTTGTGCTGCTGGCAATTTTCGTATGTTTGTATAATCATTTTTGTTAGAAGTTCCCTATGTACAGGGAGAGGGGGAGAGTCTTTGTTACGGTTTAGTATACCAAGCTTAGGGCGGAGTTTAGTGGCCATGTAATCAATGTGGATAGTGAAGTTTAACTGTGGGTCCAGCCAGATTCCTAGATACTTGTATGAGGGGCCGATCTTTAGAAGGTTGCTGTTGAGAGAGAGAGTTGATTGGAGGGGCATTGATAGCTTTGGCTAATCTTTGAGTGGTTCCAAAAGTCATAGAGACTGTTTTGGAAGTGTTGAGCTTGAGCTGTTTTGATTGGAACCAGGACTGAACTGAGTGGAAGTCATGCTGCAGCACAGAGTTGACAGTGACTGGGTCAGGGCTGGAGGCATACAGAATTATATCATCCGCATACATGTGTATGAGGGAGGAGGAAAAGGCAGATGGGAGATTGTTTATAAATATAGAAAATAAGATGGTGCCGAGTTTTGAGGGACTTCAGCTAGGATAGGGAGGGAGGGAGGGAGAGGAGGAGTTTGCGATTTTTACTGATTGGTATCTGTCGGTGAGATTAGATTTGAACCATTGTGCGGTAGGAGGGGCAAGCCCTGCATCCTCTAGAGTGTCCAGGAGAAGAGGGTGGGAAACCAAGTCAAAGCTTTTGCCAGGTCGATGAAGACTGCAGCAGTGAGGTGGCTTTTATCAGCAGCAAATTGAATGTGACCTGTGACACAGAGAAAGGAAGATATGGTGGAAGGTTTTTTTTCTGAAACCTGACTGGCAGGGGGATAGAAGGTTGGTGGTAGAGAGGAATTCAGTCAGCCTGGATTGCACAAGACATTCTTGGAGTTTTGCCAGAGAAGGAAGGAGGGAGATTGGGTGGTAGTTCCTGGGTAAGGTAGAGTCAGCTCCTTTGTGGAGAGGGATGACGCATGCAGATTTCCAGGCTTTTGGAACAACAACCGAGGAGAAGGACTTGTTTATAATGAAGGTAAGAGGGAGTGCGATTGCAGGAGCAGAAAGGCGTAGGAGAATAGGATGTAGACCATCCGGACTGGATTGTAACATGTTGAGGGATAGTAGGGCAAGCAGTACTTCATTGGTGGAGGCAGGGGCTAGAAGGAAGTTGTGCCTAAGGTGACTCCTAAGTATCTGTAGTTAGAGTCTTGTTCAAGGGTGGATCCGCCTGTGGCCTGGATGAGAAGGGAGTTGGTTTGGCTCCTGGGGCATTTTGCAAGCTTTTATTTGGACCCAAGAAGCATGGTTTTCATTTTTTTGGTATTGACAAGGAGTCTGTTAGCTGTGAACCAATCGTGGATAAGTGTAAAGTCCTTATCAAGGGAGAGGGATAGATTATGTGAACTGTAGTCACTCCTGAAAATGATTAGGTCATCTGCGTATATAATGTTATGGCATGCTGGACTGACACTGAGTAAATTGTTCACAAGCAGGGAGAAAAAAATGGGAATGCATCATGGGTACTGCGAACATACAACAAGAAGGGTGCACACATAAGTGGGGTCACCCCAAACTAAAACACTAGACAGACAGACCACGGTGCACTCCTGCGGAGACCAGTTAGTGATAGTAGTTCTTACCAAAATGGATGCCAAGTAACATCCTTGCTGAAATGCATGTAATTGCCACAGAAATTCACATTGGCCCATGAAAGGACACTAAAGTGATAGCCACATGTTTACTAAAGAACACGGGCACCATCTTGTCTACTCCTGACCTCACTGTCAGCCAATCAGAGGTCGGGGATCTTGGTAGCTGACATCTAAGGATTTATGGGAGAAGGACTTGCTGTGTGCTTGGCACCTTTTGTGGCCACCAAGGCATTGTGTGAACATTCTGCATACTAATCAAGTGAATTGGCAACCTCCTGCACCAATTAGAAGCTGCCTTTGCCCCGAGAAGGTGCTGGAGGACAGAGACAGAAAATGAGTCTGCAGTTAGCCCTCAAAGAGTGAAGAGGGTTAGTGCCAGGTTGGGACCCTAGCAGCAAAGCCCATCTAGTCTTATAAACCATCAGCAGAGCAAGACTTTGGAAGATTTCTAAAGCTAGGATCATGGATATGTTGTTCTAGCCACACTTCATGGCAAGTACCTTGCCACTTTAAGATGTGCCGGAAAGTCTTCAAGCTGTCTCCTCCCACCTACCTGGGTGGTATAGCCCTCGGCTCCACCCCATGATGCCAGATCTTCCTTTCCTCTGGAAGGTTCCAGTTCCCTCCTTAGGGCTCCTGCGTGTAGTAGGCCCTGACTCTTGAATCTTCAGATTCGCTTCCAAAACTGATTCTAAAACTCTCTCGAGTTCAGTCTTCATCTTCTTCTCTCACTTCTGCGATGGAGGAAAAATCGGCCCCCGAGTTTCACTGGTGCCCTGTGGGCAGAAGATGTCTTGCACAGATCCTCACGCCGCTTGCATGTATTGCCTGAGACTGGACCACAATCTGCAGGCCTGCGATCATTGTTGGTCCTTTTCTCTGAACGTGCTTGAAGATTGCACTGCCCAACTTCAACTGGGGTGACCAGAGAAGAGTTACCCACCGGTCAAATCGAAGGATGCCCATTGGGTGGTCTCCCTCAGCTGCGGGGTCTGCAGAGCAGTTAGAACAGCTCAAGGCCTTCGAGGAGGAGGTGGCTCATGCTGTGGTGGTCTCCTCTTCGGCTTTGGCCTTCATTCTGCTGCATCTGGGATCCTCCTACTCTGCTTCTTTCAAGGAGTCCTGCCAGTCTCTCTAGAGGGAGAGGGCCCTTCAGGGTTGCATGTTTCGGGCTCCAAGAAGAAGGAGTCAAAAAAGGACAAACAAAAGTCGACATGTCAAGCGATCTTGGGACCGAGAGCGGTCCCGCTCACAAGAATCTCCTGTCTCGACTTCGTTTGAATTTGTGGCCGAGGCCGCTGGTTTCACAGTCAGTCCAGTTAGCTGAGACGCCTGTCGACTCTGCCGAGATCTTTCTCAAGCCAGTCGGTGGGTTGTCACCCGATCCGGCTGATGATTCTCTTTTTTGGACACCAGTGCTCCAGGTGTCCTAGGATGGGTTGGCTAAACCCACTGGGCAGGAGCTGAGGGTTTCTCTGACTCCTGTCGAGGTCCCCCGTTGGCCCCGCCCTGTGGTCGAGGTCTCGGTCCTGCTCCTTGACTTTGACATCGGGCAAGACTTGCTCCCACCGGCGATCTCGTTCCTGCTGTCATAGTAAGCAGCGCCGCTTCTCCTCATCTTCATCCTTCTTGGGTGAGGAGATGCTTCGGCACAAGTTGCGTCGACGCTACGAAGACCTCATGTGGCAGCAGTTGGTCTTATCTGGGTCCAAACTGCTCCCGGTTTCCACTCCGGCCATTAAGTGTCTTTCGCCAGAATGTCCGACTTCGGCCACGGCCGCCATCACTGAGGTGCCAGTCACAGCCCCGCTGGCTCAACCGAAGCCGGCTGCTCCACCGATCTGGGTGAAGCTGCCACCCGAGCAACCAAAGTCTGGGGCTCTGACCAAGGATTCACGGTCAGCCCAAGGTGTGCCCCATCGGTTATTGGTCACTCTCACTCCTGACAGCCCAAGGTGGGTGGAGAGCAACATGGGTGGGCGCCCACTCTACGAGGACTCTTTGGAGTCAGAAGATTCCTCCATGGTCTCCTGTCCGGTGGACATAGAGTCCTTGGGAGGTTTCTCCATTGACGAGGGTCCTACCTCGTTGATGAGTATTTGTCGGCTCATCTCTGAATCCATGGGAATGGAGCTTGAGCCTGTGCAGAAACAGGCGAAGTATCCCCTTAGAGATTCTAGATAAAGGGGATACTCCTGTGGAGGCCTTCCCAGTGGCTGAGGCCATTGTGGGTCCAGCCTTGGAGCTGTGGCAGCATCCAGCATCTTGTCTTGCGCCTTCTGTCCGCATGGCCCGCAAGTATGCAGTGCCCATGGGGTCCCTGTCGGGCTTTTCGGAGCACCCCTCTGCAGTGGGGTTGGAGGCTGACTCCATGTTTCAGCGCTTAGGCAACAAAGGGGATGCGGACATAACCCTGGACAGGGAATTCAAACAATTGGACCATTCCGGGAAGAAAGTGTACACAGCTTCCTTGCTTGGCCTTTGTCAGGTCAGCTCAGCCATTATCATGGTACATTTTTCCCACGCCCTCTTAGGCTCCCTGGATGAGGTAATTCCTCATCTCCTGGCAGACCTCCAGACCCCGGTCAAGCAGGTCTGGGACCAGGGTAGGGCACTGGCATAGCAACAACTCCAGACAATTCTGGACATTGGCAATTCCTATGCCTGTTCAGTAGTGGCCGCAGTGGCCATGCGCCACAGGGCTTGGCTACACATCTCGACCTTTACAGCGGATATGCAGCACAAGCTGGCAGATGTCCCCACCTTGGACTGCACCACATCTGCCTAAAAGGACATAGGCTCCAAGCGTCAAAACACAAAGCCCTTTCACTTGTCCACTTCTGCAGCCAGATTGGCCCAGCGGAAGCACCAGCAACTGGGCCAGCAGGCTCAAAGTTGGTGTACTCTGGCCAAGTCCGTGGTGTCCTCATTTAGGAAGCCCAGGGGGAAAGATCCTGGTGGACCCTCTGCCGGACCCTCCTCTAAGCCTGCCCAGTGACGGGTTGGGGGGTGCCTCCCTCAATCCCATCACGCCTCCCCTGGGACCATCTCTTGTGGAGGGCCGGCTCAGCCACTTCGTTTCTGCCTGGTCTGCTATCACCACGGACCATTGGGTTCTAGAAGTGGTAGGTCGAGGTCTGCCTCTGGAATTCGAGTGGCCCCTCCTTATCGAGCCTGTGCCCCACAGGGGGATCTGGTGTCCGCAGCTTCTCAGTCGGCTCTCAGAGATGACTTAACTCAGCTCCTCTTTGAGGTGGTGTGCTCAGTAGCAGACCTGCCTTCAGACCCAGGGTTCGTCTCCAGGTTCTTCCTGGTGCCAAAGTGGACGGGGGGGGGGGGACTGCTGCCCCATTCTAGATCTGCATGACCTGAACAAGTTCCTCAGGTCTCACACCTTTTGGATGGTAACTCTAGCTCAGAGCATACCACCCCTGGAGCAAGGAATGTGGTTCTGCTTCCTAGATCTTCAGGATGCGTTCTTTCATGTCCTAATCCGTCTGTCCCATTGACGGTTCCTCCGCTTCAGAGATGAGGGAACCCTTTATGAGTTCCAAGCCATGCCCTTTGGCCTATCTTCAGCCCCCAGGGTCTTCACCAAATGCATGGCAGTACTGGTGGCGTACCTGAGATGCTGAGGGGTCCGGGTGTACCCTTACCTGGATGACTGGCTGATAGCAGGTCCCTGCAAGCTGGAGGTGGAGCGGTCCAGGGATCTGGCCCTTCAGACTTGCCTAGAAATTGGCCTCCTGATCAGCGAGGCCATGTCGGAACTCGTGCCTGAGCAGGTGATCCAGTTCATCGGGGTTGAGCTCGACTCCTGCCAAACCAGAGCTCGGCTCCTGGTGGACAGGGTGGAGGTTCTCTCCTTCTTTACTCGATCATTTCTGGTTGGGCAATTGCACCCTGCCCAGGACTTCCTGCGTCTTCTGGGCTACATGGCGGCCTGCACCAGGGTGGTCCGATGGGCCCGCTGGCATATGCATTCCCTTCAGTGGGAACTGGCCAGCCAGTGGTCTCAGTGCTCAGGTCATCTTGACCAGCTGGTCTCTGTGACCCAGAGGATGTGGGACGGCTTCCAATGGTGGCTCGTCCCGTCCCACCTGCAGAAAGGGCTCCCGTTTGTCCGCCCTGAGCTGATGGTCATCCTGATGACCGACACCTCTCTGATGGGTTGGGGTGCCCATCTGGGGGAGCACAGAGCCCACGGGCTGTGATCCCGTCAGGAGTCCCGATGCCACATTAGCCTGCTGGAGCTTCGAGTGGTTCGTCCAGCCCTAACCACATTCACTCCATTTGTTCGGGGTCAAGTGGTCCAAGTCCAGACGGATAACGCCACGACCATGTACTGTCTCGACAGGCAGGGCAGGACGCGCTCCTTGCTCCTCTGCAAGGAAGCTGTCCACATTTGGTCACTTGTACTCAGCCTAGAGGCGGATCTCCTGGCCATACATGTGTCAGGAGCCTCGAATCAGCTGACTGATGCCCTCAGCCGGATGGGCGGGGCATCCCACAGTTGGTCTCTCAACCAGGAGGTAGTGCAAGATCTGTTCTCCCACTGGGGAATTCCGCCCCCCCCCCCGATGGACGTATTTGCCTCCAAGGAGAATGCAAAGCTGAGGCTGTTCCATGCCCGGCCCCCTCAGCAGGGTTCGCTTCAGGGGAATGCCTTCTTGAGGCTGTGGACCCCAGGCCTCTTCTATGCCTTCACCCCACTTCCCTTGATTCGCAGAGTGCTCATCAAGGTCAGGAGGGACAAGGCGCAGGTGATCCTGGTGGCCTCAGACTGGCCCCGCTAGTTCTGGTATCCAGATCTCCTCAGCCTCAGCTTCAGGCTCCCGAGGCGGCTTCCAGCACGCCCAGACCTTCTCTCAGTCAGCCAGGGGAAGGTACTCCACCCAGACCTTCAGTCCCTGCACCTCACGGCCTGGTTTCTGAGTGGCTAGCGTTCCAGGCCTTGGGTCTCTCTGATGAGGTCCTCAGCGTTGTTGAGGTGTCCCATAAGGAATCGACCAAAAAATCCTATGCTTTTAAATGGAAAAGATTCTCCATCTGGTGTTAGGGCAAAGGATTGGACCCCTCGTCCTGCCCAGTGGCTAGCATTTTGGATTATCTTTGGTCCCTCTCCCAGCAGGGGCTACGGTTGATGACCCTGAAGGTGCATCTGACAGCCATCTCTGCTTACCGGGCGTGGGCCCATCAGCAGTCAGTGGTGCAGGAGAAGGTGGTCTGGTGCTTCTTCACAGGCCTAGATCACATATCCCCTCTGGTGTGTGAAACTCCACCTCTGTGGGATCTACTGCTTGTCTTGGCAAGCTCATGGGCAAGCCATTCGAACCTGTGCACAAGTGTGTCATGTCACATTTGTCATGGAAGACCGTCTTCTTGGTGACTATCACATCAGCCAGAAGGGCTGGGGAGTTACAGGTGCTCTCCATTGAGTCGCCTTACCTGGTCTTCCACAGTTACAAGGTTGTCCTGCGTCCCCACCCGAAATTCCTTCCCAAGGTGGTGTCGGAGTTTCACCTTAACCAGGTGATTACTCTGCTGGTGTTCTACCCCAATCACACCTCAGAGACAGAGTACAGGCTTAATACGCTGCACCTGAGACTGAACGCTCATCTACTACAAAGAGTGAATAGCGGAAGTTCAGGGAGAGGTTCGCCAGCAGTTTGTCACCTATGCTGAAGTCACACCTGGCAGACCTGCAGCCAAGCAGACAATAGCTCAATGGATTACATCTTGCGTTGACCTCTGCTATAGGTTGGCGGGTAGGGAGCCTCCCACAGGGCTTAAGGCTCATTCCACCTGCCATACCACTGCATTGGTGGCTGCTTCTAGAGATGTTCCTATTCAGGAAATCTGCAGGGCTGCTACCTGGAAGTCAGCACACATCTTCATTTCCCATTACCACATTGACCTTGAGTCACACCGAGATGCTGGTTTTGGAACCTCAGTTCTCCAGTCCCTCTTCCCTAAGTAGGGGGGTGTGCATCTTGCCTCCCTGCTTCCGGAGAACTACTAGGAGGAGTCTGCCATGAAGTCTGGATAGAACAACATTTCCACGATCCTAGAAAAACAGATTACTCACCTGTAACAGTAGTTCTAGGCGTGGTATGTGTTCATCCACACTGACCCATCTGACCTCCCCGGCTTTGACGCACTAACCTGGCTTCCAGCAGGCTAAGATCTGGTGTCATGGGGCGGAGCCAAGGGGGCTATACCACCTGGGTGGGTGGGAGGAGCCAGCTTGAAGACTTTCTGGCACATCTTAAAGCTGCAAGGTACCTGCCATGAAGTGTGGACATATACCACTCCTAGAACTACTGTTACAGGTGAGTAACCTGTTTTTATTGAGCCTGAACAAACAGGGAGCCTGTTTGCCTGAAGTTTCTGGATTGCCTCTGATTTGAGAGACTGTGATCTGGCTTCAGCTAAGGAGGTATACTCGTGCCACAGCCACCAGCCTGTCAGCACCAGAGAGGCTGTGTGAAGGCCTGCCTGACAAAAAGAAAACCTACAACATTCAGCAAAAAATCTGGGAGATGGTCGGCTGGTACCAACATTAGGTACTAGGTATTGCTCACACTGCAGTTGAAAGCCTGGACATGGGTATAAAGCGTGTGGCCCCTGCTCCTTGGACTGGTCTGAGTTCCTGAGAAAGAAGAAAGGAAGAGCTCAGGAGATACAGGAGCCTGCAGCCAAAGCAGAGCCTGAATGATGTTAGAAGTACCTGTGAGCCATCCCCAATAGCCAGCTTAAACCTTCCTCCTGAGAGAGCCAGCATCTACAGCCAACTCAAGCCTTCCTCCTGAGAGAGCCTGCATCTACAGCCAACTCAAGCCTTCATCCTGAGAGAGCCAGCATCTACAGCCAACTCGAGCCTTCCTCTTGAGAGAGCCTGCATCTACAGCCAACTCAAGCCTTCCTCCTGAGAGAGCCTGCATCTACAGCCAACTCAAGCCTTCCTCCTGAGAGAGCCTGCATCTACAGCCAACTCAAGCCTTCCTCCTGAGAGAGCCTGCATCTACAGCCAGCTCAAGCCTTCCTCTTGAGAGAGCCAGCATTTACAGCCAACTCAAGCCTTCATCCTGAGAGAACCAGCATCTACAACCAACTCAAGCCTTCATCCTGAGAGAGGCAGCATCTACAGCCAACTCAAGCCTTCATCCTGAGAGAGCCTGCATCTACATTGGAGGATGAAAAAGAGCCCAGATACAGGGAAGTGGTACATCGGGACACTGAGTACTCTCAAGGCTTGCCCTGCAACCTGGGGATACCTGTATAAAGTTAGCACTCACTACAGTTCTGGCCATTGAGCTAGAAAGTACAAATACCTCACTTGGAGTTCTGGCCATTTTAAGCAATTGCATGGCCTGTGGGATTTCTACTCAAAATTAGTTCTGTTGTAAACTTTTAAAGTGCACCACTGCCAGCCAGCCAGCTGCAATGACATCAGGCCTGTGACGTTTCAATAGCTGGGTACGCAGTGAAGTTTGGTGAGCTTCCTTAGACTGTAGGGGTAAACTGGTACCAGAGGGCAATATCCCCCATGTGGGTCAGGTGAAGCTACCCTTAACTTTAACCTGTATTGCCTGATGGGAGGTGGGCACTGGTAGTGGTTTATTCTGTTTGCAAGGTCAACCAGCCAGCGTGTAGCTGATTTCAAATTTCTGTTCTACCACCATAGTAATTGCTTTACTGCTGCAGTTATTCGTGCACTGCTTTCCCCTGTCTCCATGTGAAGATCCCTGACTAAAAGTTTTATTGGTATTTTATAATGTCTCATGAGCATATTATTACCGACAGTCACAATTTGCACGTTTTGTATGATTAAGGGTTGCACTGTGGTTTTACTGGTGTGGGGCCGTACTGTGGGAGATGGGTAGGTACTACATCCCAGAGGGTTGTACTGCTGTGAGATCAGGCCCACTTAAAATTTACTGTGGGAGGAGGCACCACGATAATTTGCAGAGATCTGGAAATGAACCTCCCCCCGCAAATAAAAGAAAATCAGAACACAGACCCCTCAACCTTGTCTGAGCCCACAAGGCAAGGTTAGTAAACAAAACATTCATGGCGACCCAGTTACACCATCTTTAAACATTATTGTTGAGACTTATGAGGTTTCATATATTCTGAGTATTGAACAGATCTGTTTTTAGTTTAATTATTTTCTGTTTATAGTTTCTCTAGTCTTGCTTGGGTTTTGTAACTCCTGTTTTCGCCAGTAATCAATGTTACCAGATTTATCTTCTTGAAATTAATCTGGAGGATGCTGGCAAACAGCAGAGAAACCAATAAAATGCTGTCTGTCTATTTTGTTTGTTGTTGTGCTGCAGGCTTGGGGTTAGATCCACAGCTTGCAGAGCCCCCAGTGTATGTTCTCACAGTCTGTCGGAATCGCAGTCATTCCCACCAGTTTTCCCAGGGGCAGACTGCCTCTTGGCTTTATCTTTGTCTTCACTTGCTGGCAGACACAAGCAATTTATTTTCCTGACACCCACATGCTGATTCCAAGCCTGCCCTTTAAGTGATCCAGGGGGTAGCATGCAGGACCAGGCATATCAGCTTTTGCATTTGCTGTTGGATTCAGCAGTAATTTGCACGTGTTGGTGTCTGCAGATTTATAAGGCTATCCAGTTCCTGCGGCAGTTGGCAGGGGATTTTCCTATTAGGCTGAAAATATTTGATCCCTTGATTCAGAATAGTGATTAGCTCATATGTGTGTGTGTGTGTGTGTGTGTGTGTGTGTGTGTGTGTGTGTGTGTGTGCGTGTATACGCTTGTGTGTATGTGTGTGTTTGTGTTGCAAAAAAACTACATTAATGCATCTGTTAGGATTGAAATGCAAAACGTACAAAGTAGGGAAATGAAAAATTAAGGTATAAAGCTTCTGGAACCTTGGCAAATTGGTGGTGTGGTGTTCCTCTGGGTTTGCACAATCATGAGATGCAGGGTTGGCATTACCTTAATAGCAGAACTCTCTGTGCAAACATTGCTGCTTAATTTACTTTGCGTGATAAAGCAATGCCTATATTGGGATAATGCATACAAGTCCGGGGCTGTGCCCGACAGGTGTTCTACTTCTTACACAATGCAAGCTGCAGGTCTAGCCCCCTTCTGACATGACCAGTACTTCCCAGATGACCCACAGGGCTACACACAAAGAAAGCTACAGGTCGGGTGCAGTGCATATCACTGTGCAGCTGCTTCATGAGTGTCGGCGATGGGGTTGTGCACCCGCACCCAGTTTTGTAAAAGATGAGGCAGGCGGAAGGGGGAGTATCAGTGGCAGGGTGGGGTGGCACTGTTTATAATTTGCTTGTAATTTTTTGTTTGTTTGCTACAAGTATGCTTATTTTTTATGCTTCTACAAGTGTAAGTATGTCAGACTTTTTTAATGGTCCTATAAAGTGTGTGAGATTTTTTTTTAATGCTGCTGCTATGCTGATTCGCTTACTGGGACTGACGCTTGGGATGCACACATACCCGCTTTGGGTAATCAGAGGTTTTGCCTTCATACTGACTATGGTTTTAGACTCACTGGTGTTGCTGCTGGTGCTTACTTGTTCCCAGTCGCAGTCAATCCTGCAGCTTGGCATGAGTCATATTTATTTGATTAAGTAAACTCTAGTATCTTTTTAAAGTTTTTGGCCTGCTCACTACACAACCTCAAAACCACATAATTGAAACCTTTTAAATCAGACTCTTAATGTGTTTTTTGGGTATTAACCCCAAAACACATTTTTGCCCAGATTTACAAAGTGTTACCTATGGGATTGTGAGGTGGGGTGGCGATTTGGTCATTCCCCACATTTTTTTTATTTGACTATACTTTTCTCCCCTGCATTTGACTGGCCCACATTTTTACCACTGCTTCACCCAGCCCTGTCCCCAGCCATCTTTTG
Source organism: Neoceratodus forsteri (assembly GCA_016271365.2). Taxonomy (NCBI): domain Eukaryota; kingdom Metazoa; phylum Chordata; order Ceratodontiformes; family Ceratodontidae; genus Neoceratodus; species Neoceratodus forsteri. The sequence goes on along the minus strand of CM028132.1, from coordinate 805,831,395 downwards.
GACTTACCTTATGCTCCTTTTCTCCCCTGTGGGTAAATCCCTGTGGGAAGGGCAGCTGGAGGCTACCCCTTACCCCAGACAGAGGTTACAGTTTGGTGTGGGACTGTGAGCCCAATTGGTGGTGCAAGGCCTGTGGTGGGTGGCAGACAGCATACTGCATGGTTTTTCCACCCCATCCCCTGGATGTCGTGGAGGTGGCACGTCTGATGCAAGATGCATCAGCATGACAATGTCTGTCTCCCTTACAGCTGGCTCCAGGCAGCACCACTACCTGTGGTCACCCAGGTGGCAGTACTGCAGCGGAGACCAGGATCTCTCCCTTCCCGAGAAGGTGAGCGTCCACTGGAATGCTCAGCCATCCTCCAAAGGCCGGCCCTCTAATGACCCAGGCTCGTTCCCGAACCCAGGTCGCCAGCATCGCAAGCAGTAGCTCTGATGCTGTTTTGATGGTTATGCTGAAAATTTGGGCTCAAATGGACATAATGGGCCAATATACGAGTAAAAGTTAAAGAAGTTGAACAGTTTTCTAAATCCAGGAGTATACACAGTATGTATAATACACAAGGGGGGATGGAAAGGATGAGAAGGGACTTGGAAAGGTTGGAGGAATGGTCAAAAGTATGGCAGCCTAAATTCAATGCAAAGAAGTGCAAAGTAATGCACCTGGGAAACAAAAACCTAGGGGAAGAGTACACAATGGGGGAGGAGGGGGTACTAAAAAGAACAGAAATGGAAAGGGACCTGAGGGTATCATGTCAGATAACCTAAAGGTAAGCAAGCAATTTGAGAAGGCAGTAAGGAAGACTGGGGGAATACTGGGATATAAAAGGAGAGGCATCACCAGTAGAAAACAGGAGGTTGTTATCCTTCTGTACAGACAGTTGGTGAGACCCCATCTGGAGTACTGCGTGCAGTTCTGGAGACCCCATCTCCGCAAGGACATAGACAGGATGGAGGCAGTCCACAGGAGGGCAACTAAAATGGTGCAGGGTCTGCACCAGAAGCCATACGAAGCGAGACTAAAGGAGCTTAATATGTATACCCTCGAGGAAAGGAGGAAGGGGGATACATGATAGAAACTTTCAAGTACCTCAAAGGAATCAACAAAGTACAAGAGGGTAGCATATTTCAGAAAAAGAGATGTGCAAGAACAAGGGGGCACACTTTGAAGATGGTGGAGACGGCTCACAGGCAACGTGAGGAAGTATTTTTTCACAGAGAAGGTGATGAACACATGGAACAGCCTTCCTGAGAAGGTCGTGGGGTCAAAAACAGTGGGTGAATTCAAGAATGCACGGGACAGACATAAGGCAATTCTGGTGGGGGTTAGGAAGAAGTAGGCTGTTAGTTAACTAGGATCTGCAGCTTATTCAATAGTTAGGAAAATGGGCAGACTGGGTGGGCCAAGCAGTCCTTGTCTGCCGACAAAGTCTATGTTTCTATGTGTATTTCTGGACTTAGGAGAAGAAAAAAGAAAAACACAGAAAAAAGTGCCCAGAAAATTTTTCAAAGTCCAACATGATTAAAATGTTTAAAGCACCATAATGGTCCTGAAAAATGTACTGAGTCCTAGTAAGGAAATCATATGTGAAGCAAGTTAGGATGTGTGTCATGGTTTGAGTGAAACAAACTAGGACTCCGGTTCTATTTGAGCCCTGAGTATCGTGCTCCATCCCAGACCCAAAGGGAAGGTACCCCCAGCTTTCGGCTGTATCAGCAGTCATATAGTTAGAGTGCCTGGGAGAGCGTTCATATGGGTGGGGCAGTGGGGCAGGTCTTTTTTGAGCTACAGGGGTTGTCTTTGCTGTGTACTTGGTGAACAGTGATTTTTAACACGTAGTTGGATGTGGAAACAGGTCTTGAGTCCCATTCTGACTTTCTTCAGTTTTAAAATTTTTGACCACCAATTCTGAAAATCCTGATTCAGAAAAAAAGCTCATGAGTTGCAGTATTTTTGAATCTGATTCCAGTCACCCCTAATGTAGATCCTGAACAGTCAGGGCTCTAATATAGAGCCCTGGGGGAACCCCTTTGCATAAGTGAGAGCATGAGGAGGGAAGACATTTGATTTCAGAGCTGTTGATGACCAGTGAGATAATTCATGGACCAGGTGAGAGCCAAGGTAACCTACTATAACTGGTGAAGTTACTTGCTCAGGGTTAGACAGTATGCAAGTAGCAGCTGTGGGATTCACTCCCAGGTCTGCTGGGTATAAAGATTCAGAACTTGGTGCTGTAACCTCTAGTCTATATTGCCTTCATAAGAGGGCATTAAGGTGGTCTTTCCGTTCATGTGAGGATACATTTGTAACTATACTGCAAACCATTATGTATCTTTCTAAACACAGTATACCACATAATGTGTAATATTGGTTTTGGTGTTTTTGAGGTGGAAGACTAGGTTTTCTGGCAAAGGTACCTAGCTTGACCTGAGCTCTTTTCTTCTAGGTTTGCTTGTAAGGACAAAGCAAGGAACATTATCAGAGCAAGGACAAAGATTAAGGCTTCTTTTGGCTAGGCAGATCCACTGTGTATTACTATTTTCTTTTGTACTCACAGGGTTTGTTGCTGTGTTTTGCTAACATTTTACTGCTTTATTGTTCTCTGATTCAAATTGCTGTTGCATGGTATACTTACTGCTGCATTATTACAGGGTGTGCCTGTAGGGTTGTTACTGTTTTGTGCTTACAGATTACTGCTGTACTCTTCTCTGATTCAAATTGTTTTTTCCAAGGTATATCTTCTGTTACTGCTTTATTTTTCTCAGTAGCAAAGTGTTTTTTGCAGGGTGTATCTTCTGTGTAATTATTACAGGTGGTGCTTTACAGGTTTTACAGTTTTATCTATCGTTATGCTAAGCTTTCAGGGCTACTACATTAGTTGTTGGTTGATTGTTTCTGTTCTTACCTCCTTGTTTCTTTCATCCATGGTTCTTCTTTCTCGGCGGGGGAAGGGCCCACCACCCAACCCATACCCAACCACCCCATGCTGCACTCCTTTTATAGAGTAGCACAGTCGTGACATTTCCTGTAGCAAAGCAGGAAGGGGAGGATCAGAGGGGTATCCACACAGTGACCTCAGTTACAGGGGCACAAGTAATTTAACTTGTTATAATAAGTTATAGAAAAATAAACAAAGAAAACAAAAACATTGGACTTTTGCTTTCCTTCTTCTAATTACTCGGACCAGGTTATTAACCTGACAACTCATCTGGAATGGATATTATTAACTGCAGGTAGTGCGGGACACTTTTCAAAAGGTCAGTTATATAGGATTTAGGACGCTGTCCTACATGCTGGAGCATTGGAGATCTAAGGGCTCAGCTCCAGGCAGCATGGGCAGAGATTGCGTGCCTCAAATCACATATTCATGAGGAAATATAAGAACTGCCCGCCATTTCCCCAGCATCCAGCAGAAGCACCTCGACTGCAGAGGGTAGTTGGTCCTGGAGGTTAGCAGTCGGTTAGGAGGGGCAAATCGGGTGACTCATCACTCAGTACTCTCCAGCATATCACCTCCACAAACCATATAAAAACTACAAACAGGTATCTGCCTCTACCTCCAAAATCAAACAAAGGGGCAGAGGGCACTGCAGAGCAGGATACTGCAGTACAGGAGCTAGCGCAACAAAACTCAACCTAAACAGGGACCAAAACAAAAAAGCAAAAAAGAAACCCAAAACACTTCTGATCATAGGAGACTCCATGATTCAGGGAGCGGATACCTACCTCCAGCTGGGGTAGTGGTCAGATGTCTCCCAGGTACATCAGCATGGAGAGACACTGACTGCATTGCTAAAATCATGCAGGAAGCAGGAGAAAAACATCGATGTCCTGGTACACATATGGCTACACCAAATGCATGGCAGTGCTAACGGCGTACCTGAGATGCCGAGGGGTCCGGGTGTACCCTTACCTGGATGACTGGCTGATAGCAGGTCCCTGCAAGCTGGAGGTGGAGCGGTCCAGGGATCTGGCCCTTCAGACTTGCCTAGAACTCGGCCTCCTGATCAGCTGTTCCCCACTCGCCCATTAGGGACTAACAATCTCGCCAGCCAGTCAGTTGTATAGACCAAGGAACACCTGACCAGGCTGAGAGACAAACTGTCATCCATTTCATCTGGCATTTCCATCTCTGAGACCCTACCGGTCTGGGGAGAGGGGCAGATCCACGGAAGGTCAGAGAAGGGGAGACAGGGGAGCTAAACATGTGGTTCAAGTGCTGGTGCCAGGAAAAAGGACACAAATTTGTAGGTAACTGGCAAAAGTTTTGGGAGCAAATGTTCTTTAACTTCGATGGACTGCATCTGACTAAGGAGGGAGTCTGTGCATTGGGGCAGAAGTTTGATGTCTTTGCAGAATATTTAAACTAGCAAATGGGGAGAGGGGTGCAGCACCCGATACATTGAAAGGGAAGAACACCCCTTCCCCCTCAGCTAGTGATCACACAGGAGTTTAGCATGTGTGTATTTCATCTTCACCAGGTAAGGAAAAGGGTCCGGCTCTCCATACGACACACAGGGGAAACGCCGGACCTCGCCCAACAACTAACATACTGAAATCTGGCCAATGGAAAATCATGTACAAAAATGCCTGCAGTCTGGGAAACAAGATCCCAGACTTGCAGGCAACAATGACAGGCTAAACTGGACATAGTAACCATTAGCGAGACATGGTTCACCAGTAACCACACTTGGGAGACTTCAGTACCCGACTATGTACTGTTCAGAAGAGACCAAGGTGCAAAAAGTGTGTGGGGGTGTGGAATGGCCCTTTATGTCAATGAAAATATCAAAGCTACAGAAATTCAGAATACACATAAGGAGCCAGAAAGAACTGTGGGTCACCCTGGAAACAGGAAATGGGACAGCCATATGAACTGTGGTTGTCTACGAGCCTCCAGACCAGGGGGCGGACATAGACACATTATTGTTAGAAGATATACAAAACATGTCAGCTAAAGGGGAGGTTCTGATAATGGGAGACTACAACATGCCAGATGCAGATTGGTCAATACCAGCAGGAACATCTGCCAGAACTAGACACATAGTGGATTCCCTGCAGGAGGAGGGCCTCAAACAACTGGTACAACAACCCAGAAGAGACAGGGCTATCCTAGATCTAGTACTGACTAATGGGGAAAGGATCACAGATCTCCAGGTAGAAGGTCACCTGGGGGCCAGTGACCATCACATGGTATGGTTCAATTTGGCCGCTAGAACTAACTCATCCCATTCCAAGGCAAAAAAATGGGACTTCAGAGGAGCTGACTTTGATAAGATGGCCAACAGAGTTAAGCTACCCCTGGCAAGAAGAAACACAGGTGAGGGGGTACAGGCAAAGTGGGCAAGCATTAAGGATGCAGTACTTGAAGCAACATCCCATTGTGTTAGAGAGAAAAGCAAGAGCAAAAGAAGGAGGAAACTATTTTGGTTCTCAAAAACAGTAGCAGAAAAGGTCAGAGCCAAAAGACTGGCCTTCAGGAAATACAAGGGAACGCAGCGGGACGAAGATAGAGAGGCATATCAAACTTCCCTAAGGGAAGCATGGAAGGCAGGCAAAGGCCCAAACCGAGGAAACACTAGCATGAACAGTAAATGAAAGGGACAAGACTTTCTATAGATACATTAGTGGAAGGAGAAAGTCCAGAGGGAGGTATTGCTAAGATCAAAGGGGATAAGGGGGAGTGTGTGGAGGAGGACCAAGGAAAAGCATCTATCCTAAGTAGATACTTCTGCTCAGTATTTACTGAGGAGAAGGTAGGGCAGGGCCAACAGCTCAGCACCATGGACACAGGGGGGAGGGAGGTGTGCACAAGTCCCTTCACAAAAGAAATGGTCCTACAAGAGCTTGCTTAGCTCAGGGTGGACAAGGCAATGGGACCTGATGGCATACATCCCAGAATACTAAAGGAGCTAAGGGAGGAACTAGCAGAGCCATTATCACAACTGTTTAGTGAGTCTCTGAGCACAGGAAAGGTCCCGGAAGACTGGAGAAAGGCTCATGTGATCCCGCTCCACAAGAGTGGCAGCAGGGAGGAGGCAGGGAACTACAGACCAGTTGGTCTTACTTCAGTGGTGGGCAAGATTATGGAGAAACTCCTTAAGGAAAGGATAGTGCAGCACCTGGAATCCATAGGAGCACAGGGTCCAAGACATCATGAGTTTACAACAGGAAGGTCCTGTCAGACTAATCTCATAGATTTCTTTGACTGGGTAACCAGAGTGGTGGACCAAGGGGGTGCAGGTGATGTTGCCTACTTTGACTTCAGCAAAGCTTTAAATACTGTTCCATATAGAAGATTGATTAATAAGCTGGGTAGGCTGAGGGTGGATCAAAAGTTGGTCAACTGGGTGGCAAACTGGTTGGCGGGCGGAAAACAGAGTGGTGGTAAACGGTATACAGTCAGAAGAGATGCAAGTCACAAGTGGGGTACCTCAGGGATCAGTCTTGGGGCCAGTCCTCTTCAGTATCTTCATCAGTGACATTGCAGATGGCCTGGAGGGTAAGGTTTGTCTGTTTGCAGATGACACCAAGATCTGCAACAGAGTAGATGATCCAGATGGGGTGGGCAGAATGAGAAGAGATCTGGATAAACTGGCAAAATGGTTGAAAGAGTGGCAACTGGGGTTAACACAAAGAAGTGCAAGATCATGCACACAGGGGAAAAGAAACCCTGAAGCCACCTATAGGTTGGGAGGGGAGTTGCTGGCAACCACAAGGGAAGAAAGAGACTTGGGCATCATCATCACAGATGATCTGAAATCATACAAGCAGACCACTAAAGCTGTAGGTAAAGCTAGAGGGATGTTGGGGTGTATTAGTAGGGGTATCACAAGTCATAAGAGGGAGGTAATAATCCCTCTTTACAAGAAATTGGTTATGCCCCATCTGGAGTACTGCATGCAGTACTGGAGGCCGCATGTGCACAAGGACATTAACAAAATGGAGGCAGTCCAGAGAAGGGCAACCAAAATGGTGCAGGGACTGCATCAGAAAACATATGAGGACAGATTAATGGAGCTCAATATGTATACTCTAGAGCAAAGGAGGGAGAGGGGTGATATGATCGAAACATTCAGACATCTTAAGGGCATTAACAAGGTGAGAGTCTAACATGTTTCAGTGTAAGAAAAATAGCAGGACAGGAGGACACAGCATGAGATTAGAGGGAAGCCGATTAAGGGGTAATGAGAGGAAGTTCTTTTTCACAGAAAGAGTGGTGGATGCATGGAACAGCCTACCTCATGAAGTGGTGGCTATGAATACCAGTGCAGGGCTTGAAATAGGCATGGGATAGGCATAAGGGAGTAATGCAGATGAGTACTCATAGATAGGCCATTGACAGAGTACATGCCTATGGCACATTCATAAGGTAGAAAAAAATAGGGAGACTGGATGGGCCTTGCGGTCCTTATCTGCTGTCAACTTCTATGTTTCTATATGTTTTATCCTGAATTAGCTTAAAACTGCCTTTATTTCCATTGTAAAGTCTGTATTTGGACCATCATGCTCTACGTTCTATGTCAAGATTCTAAGTTGACATAACATGAATTTTATCCAAGTTGTTTTTTAAAGTAACTGAATTTGGGGGGTGCTGCAGTCATGGCAGATGCACGTTAACACTGCTCTGGTAATTGTTTTCTTAGTAAGCTCTACTTTACAAGAAGCCTGCCAGGACTTTTACAGAACTGATCGGCTGCATAACGGAAGCATTGGAGAGACAAAATGGGGCCAAAAAGAGACCAGTAACAAACTTCTCATGGGTTAGAAGCCTGTCCCTCGTGATCATCCTCCTCAAAGGGACAGGGACTTGCACACCTGGTGGAACTACCACGGTTGATCTCCCAATGGTTCAGATCCTTGCAGTGTTACACAAAATTCAGGCCATGGGTGAAGATACCAACAAACAGCTGGCAGCCATGGAAGCAAAGCTGATGTAGAGTTTTACCAAGATCCCGGAAAACTCCGCAGCTATTAAAGGACTATCAGAGGACTCCGAACAAGAAGCTGACAGAAAAGCTGTCTTTGTATGAGACCTTAAGTTCCTTAGAGCAAAAGTGGAAACTCAGAAACAGCCACCAACAAGCCAGTGTCAGAATTGTGGGTTTGCCTCCTAGGTTTACGGGCAGATCTGATATACTCACAGCAAACTGAACAAGCATTTGTCAATACCAAACGTTTGCTTGCTGGTATTGGCATTGGTAGTGCAGGAGTTGGAGAGATGCATAATTGGAATGGCAGTAAAGTTTAGAAGTAACGCCAACCCCCACACCCACCCTGCAGAGACAGACAGGCGTTGGGGGTGTGCCTTTGGGTTGTCAGCCATAACATGCATGCCATTCCACCTCACCCCACCCTGTAGACACCAGACAGGTGTTGCAGTGTAACTTGAGGTCTTCAGCCCTTATGCTTGCCCCATTCCATTAGGAAATAAGCTGAGATGGCTGCAGTATAAGAGACTGGGGTGAACGTTAGGGCCAAAGATCCCAAGGCACACCTTGATGCCTGTCAGTGGCTGCAGGGTGGGGGGTGGGGGTGGAATGGCATGAGCATTACAGCCGACGACCCCAGGTCACACCCTCCGACGCCTGTCAGTCTGTACAGGGTGGGCATTATGGTTGGAAGCCCTAATGCCCCTTGTGCTTCTTGGTATTTTCACTCTAGATTTTTAACATGGGTTTTTTGGGACCCCACCACATGAACAGTGGCAGTATCATTTCGTTACTGAATCCTAAAAAGGTGATGTCACGCTGCGAGTATGCCATTCGGCGCCACAGATGTGAAAACACATTTTGGGCAGGATGTGAAAAATGACAGCTGTGCTGTTCATGAGGAGGTGTGAAAAAATGGCAATGTTGAAAATCTGGAGTGAAAAATATGAAAAATTGGCGAAGTTAGAGTGTGCATAGAAACTGTGCAATGCATGCTCATAACACAGTCATTTTTTGGAATGTTTTCACCAGATTTTCAACATGGCCTTTTTGGGACCTCCCCTCATGAACAGTGGCACTATGATTTTTGTTAATCTGTCCCGAAAGTTGATTTTTCACAGCGACCGCACCATTCTGAGCCACAGGTGCAAAAACACACTTTGGGAAGGATGTGAAAAATGACAGCTGTACTCTTCATAAGGGAGTGTGAAAAAATGGCAGTGTTGGAAATTTGGAGTGAAAATATTAAAAATTGATGGTGTTACCAGTGTGTGTAGAAACTGCACAATGGACGCTCGTAATGCAGTCATTTTGGGAGTTTTTTCACCAGATTTGCAGCAAGGGCTTTTTCGGACCGCACCTCATGAACAGTGGCACTGTCATTTTGTTAATTGGTGCCTGAAGGTGATTCTGCGCAATGACTGCAAAATCACCTTTCGGGACCGAGAAATGAAATGACAGTGCCAGTGTTCATGAGTTGGGCACCCAAAAACCCCATGTTGAAAATGTGGGACCAAAACTCAAAATATTGGCTGAGATATCAACCAAAGTTGAAAACCCCCATTGACTGCCATTATAGGGCTTACCGTCATTTCTTCAGTTCCTGGTTGGGCTTTGAAGAGTACAGATGTGTTCCTGGTCCACAAAAGATCGCTGCTCCTGACCTCCGGAGGTAAGTATGGGTGGGGGGTGTAGGGAGGTGGGGTGCGCAGAGGGAGGGTGCGGGTTGGAGGAGGGGGGGCCAGTGGGAACGATGAGGGACCATATCCTTTTTTTTCCAGGTTCAAAAAAAAAAAAGGGAGCTGTTTTCTTTTTTACAGGTGAAATGTTAACAAAATGGATTTTGGCACACTGGGGTGGGCTCCCAGTGTGCCAGAGTATTGAATGGGGGATCAGTGCCAATCTGGGGATTAGGCACCCTGAGGTCGGCTGAGAACAAAGGGGGGGGCACATCTGACACTAGAAGTGGACATCCCGGTGTTGGAAACATCAAAGAAGTATTTTTTAGCACACTGGGATGGGCTCCCAGTGTGCCACATTACTGGGGGGAAGGGGGATACATGCTGACATGGGGATTGAGCACCCCAATGTCAGCAGGGGATGGAGAACAGAGGGTGCAGGGTGGACAGCAGCAGTGGGAGGGAGTGGGAGGGTTTTCTGCTGGTGCAACGCAGAATGGAGGGTGCAGGCGGGCAGCAGCTGTGGGAGGGAGTGGGAGGGTTTTATGCTGGTGCGACGGAGACTGCAGAGCGGACAGCAGCAGTGGGAGGGAGTGGGGGGTTTTATGCTGGTGGGACGGAGAACAGAGGGTGTGGGATGGGCAGCAGGAGTGGGAGGGTTTTATGCCAGTGCGACAAAGAATGGAGGTTGCGGGGCGGGCAGCAGCAGTGGGAGGGAGTGGGAGGGTGTTATGCCAGTGCAGGGAACGGAGGCTGCAGGGTGGGCAGCAGCTGATGGAGTGGAGGCAATGGGAGGGTTTCATTATATGCCGGTGTGGCGGGGAATGGAAGGTGCGGGGCCGGCAGCAGCAGTGGGAGGGAGCTAACATTTAAATTTGTTGTCCTGCTGTGTGCCTGGTTGGGAGGGAGGGGGAAACTGACGCTGCAATGACGAAACTACCCCGGATTGCTGCAGCAGATTTCTTTCAAGTGCGGCACTCGCTCTGAAACTGCCGTCATCTCCAGCTTCAGCATTAATTGGTGGCTGAGGGACGCGCCCATTAAAGCATTCGCTTCATTGGCCACAACACTGCCACACCTCTGCAATGCTCTGCTATCTCAATATGTTTCTTGTGTGCTGCATGCACAAGCAAACATAAAAATTGATCTTTAAGGACTGACAGCTTTTGCCTGCTGACTTAGGGACAAAGGTACTGAGAGCATTTGCAATCCCACAGTGGGCCCAACCACATGGAGACACCTCAAAGAGACTGCTGACAGACATCGCCACCCTATTATCTGAGATGCTTGGATCCCCTTGCTACAGGCAGCCAGACATAGGGGGACAATGTCTGGGAGGATAGAAAAGCTGGCTTTTTTTTTCTTACATCTCCTCCCAGATACAGGCCAGAAAGAAGGACCTGCAGGTAATCATCAAGAAATCAGTCTTGGAAAATGGAGTAGCCATGCAGCTTTTGTTTCCCACATGGCTGCAAATCCGGCATAAATCTAAAACTGACATTTCCTCTGACCCGGATCCTGTCTTCACTTTTGCGTAGTAACTTATTGCTCAACTTGCCACAGCAGAGTCTGAAAGGGAGGAAGAGGGGTGAACCAGGTAGGACTGTTTAGTTGTAAAATATACAGAAAAGGGAAACTCCACAGTGATCAGTTCTAACCAGGGAAGGTGAGCATTGTGCGTCAATGCTCATAGCCTGGTGAACAAAATCCTGGATGTACCATAATGGTGGAGGCAGACCTGGACTGGGTCGTAGTCACAGAGACATGGTTCACTGAGAACCAGTCCTGGGATGTAGCTATCTCAGGATACACACTATTCCAAAGAGACTGCAAAAGTAGGAAAAGTGGAGGGGTAGTACTGTATGTAAAAAATAGCATCAATGCTATGGAAACCCAGGGACATGGCAGCAATGCGGAGGTCCTCTGAGTCATCCTTGGAGCAGGAAGTAAGTACCCTATCTGGGTTGAGGTTATATACAGACCTGGAGGTCATCCTACAGATGGCAGACAAAGGAGAACTGCTACTGGTCAGTAATTTCAAACGACGTGATGTGGATTGGCTCTCACACACGGCTTCTATAAAAAGGAGCAGTGAATTCCTCCTAGCACTAAAGGAAGCAGGACTAGAACAGTTGGTGACCACACTAACAAGAGAGGAAGCCATCCTGGACCTCGTGCTCTCAAATAGCGACAGGATCTCTGACACAACAGTGTGCAGCAATCTGGGTACCAGTGACCATAGGACTATCTGGATCACCATCACCAGTAAAGAGGAAGTCAGCCAGAGCCAACTCAGGGTCCTAGATTTCAAGAAGGCTGACTTACTCAAATGAGGGCTTCCATAAAACAAATACTTAGCAAGGAAACAGGCGGCACAGTGGAACAGAAGTGGAAAGCCCTGAAGGAAGCTTTACTCACAGTAACTGCCCTGTGCATGAAGCAGATCTCTAAGTCAAGAAAAAAGGAAGAAACCACTATGGTATGCCAAGGATGTAGCAACAAAAATAAAGGATAAAAGGAAAGTGTTCAAGGGATTCAAGGATACTAACAATGAGGCAGATATGGAAGTCTACAAAACCAAGGTAAAAGAAGCAGGGAAGGCAGTAAGGGCAGCCAAAGCCCAGACAGAGAATTGCACGAGGAGTGAACAATGGCGACAAAATGTTTTATAGATGCATCAGAGAAAAAAGGAAAACAAAAGGAGGCATTATAAGAATAGCAACTAAGGACGGCAAACAGGCAGAAAATGATAACGGAAAAGCAGAGATTCTAAACAGTTTCTTCTGCTCAGTCTTCACAAAAGAAGATGACGGCAGTGGATTCAAAATGCAGAACGCAGGCAGACTCACCACAGAAGCAGATGCTGGACCATTTACAAGAGACAGTGTCCTAAAAGAGCTTCTCAAATTAAAAGCAAATAAATCAATGGGCCTAGATGAAATCCGCCCCAGAATTCTGAAGGAGCTGGCACAGGAAATTGCAGGGCCACTGGCAAAATTATTCACACAGTCTCTAGAGAGCAGGGAAATACCTCAGGACTGGAGAAGGGCCACAGTGGTACCTGTGCACAAAAGTGGAAGAAGGGAGGAGGCCGGAAACTACTGGACAGTGAGTTTGACCTCAGTAGTGGAGAAGATTATGGAGTTCCTACTTAAGGAAAGAATAGTGAAGGTCCTTACAGAAACAGGGCAGCTAGATACTATACAGCATGGATTTACAGCAGCACAGTCATGTCAAATGAATATGTTTAAATTCTTTGACTGGTTCTCCAAAATAGTGGACTAAGGAGAAGTGGCAGATATGGTCTATCTAGATTTCAGCAAGGCTTTTGACTCTGTCCCCCATAGAAGATTGGTCAATAAGCTAGAGCACTCCGGGTTAGGGCACAAAATGGTCAGGTGGGTTCAAAACTGGCTCCACAATAGAACGCAGAGGGACATAGTCAATGGAACACTGTCAAGCGAGGGAAGGGTGATCAGTAGTGTGCCTCAAGGATCTGTCCTTGGCACAGTCCTCTTCAATATATTCATCAGCAACATTGCTGATGGCCTGAAGGGTAAGATATGCCTTGTTGCGGATGACACAAAGCTCTGCAACAGGGTAGATACAATTGAAGGAACAGCAGCAATGGAAGCAGATCTAAAGAGCCTAGAAGCACGGTCTAGGGACTGGCAGTTGAAATTCAGTGCCAAAAAGTACAAGGTCATGCACCTAGGTAAAGGAAATCCAAGGAAAACATACATATTCTGTGAACAATTAACAGAAACAAGTCTTGAATGGGACCTTGGAGTACTTATTTCTGATGATTTAAAGGTGGGTAGACAATTTGAAAAGGCGGCGCAGAAAGCTAGTAGCATCCTCAGATGTAGTGCTAGGGGCATTACAAGTAGGAAGTGAGAGGTCATAGCCCCTCGGTACAGGTCCTTGGTGAGGCCACCTCTCGGGTACTGTTTACAGTTCTGGAGGCCACACCTCAAAAAGGACATAGACTGCTTGGAGGCTGTACAGAGGAGAGCTACTAAAATGGTACAGGAACTGCACCAGGAGCAGTATGAATCTAGACTACAGCAACTGCAAATATACTCCCTCGAGCAAAGGAGAAACCTTCAAATACACAAAGGGCATAAATAAGGTACAAGCAGAAAACCTCTTTCACAAAAACGAGACCATGCGAATGAGGGGGCACAGTTTGAGACTAACGGGGTAAGTTCTACTTCACAGAGAGGGTGGTGGACCCTTGGAATAGCTTACCACCAGAGGCTGCGGAGGCCAAAAATGTCACTGCTTTTGAGCTAGTGTGGGAAAAGTACTGCGGTAATCTCGGAAGCAGGACAGAATAGGGGGTAGGCAATCTGGGCATACTAGATTGATCACACGGTCCCCTTCTGTTGACACGTTCTTATGTTCTTATAAGCCACCTATGGGTTCTTGCCAAGGATATTCAACTGTTACCACTGCAGTGCTTCTGTATTAAGAAGTGATACCTTAAGTCTAGTTCTGGCAGTTTTATATGTCTGTGATGTATAGTGTGTTCCTTATGTTGTTTTGTTGAAATATAGACCCATTTGGTTAAGTGGTAAAGAGTTAATATGTGTGGGTGTGCTATAACACACTGCTCAGTTTGTGAACAATATTTAAAATGTTATTTGGTTCTTTTATAACTGTTCCCTTGCATGGCAGCGGTGTCTGCCAAGATAGCATGGGAAAAATGCAACCTAACTGAACCCAGGATGTCTTTAACTATATGCTGTTTCTTGCTGCACCTGACAGCCCTCTCTACACAGACTTTCCTAACCTATGAGGCTGAACTGGTATTTTTCAGCCTCTCTGATGTGTCTTGTATTATTTTTTAAATGAGTATTTTAAAACAATGGGAATTTTTTCTGTTTTTTTTCTGCATGATCTGGTTGTTAAAAGTAAGGGATTTTCTAAATAACTGTCATTAAGCTTCTGAGGAGGACTGGGTCGGTCCAAAAGCTAAAGCTCTTGGTTCTTTTTGTTACACCTATGTTGGTCCAATAAAAAGTAACAAATCATTTGCTTCTGGATCTGACCTATGAGGGGCAGAGAATATTGATGTTATCCTTGTAAGACCTCAGATTGGGCGAGGGTGTTAAATCCTACAGCGTTACTTTGCTGGGCTTAACTCCTGGTTTATAATAGACTCTGGCAATGCGTTACAGGTGAGTGGACTTTTAGGACAGATTTATCTTTTTGTTTGTTATTATAATTTTTATTCTTGCTTTCATAACTAACGGGTTACAGGTAAATCATTCACAAGTTCATCTATATAGAATTGAAAGATCATAAATTACACTTGGAGCATTACCGCAAGGCAGTCCATGTTGATATACCATGGTATCATAGACACATTTGCAGTTGATTTAGTCTCTCATATTATAAGCTTTTAACTGACACATAATGGATTCCCTTCTCCAGATCCACACCCAGAGCCACATTTCCAATCCATCCCATTGGATAAGCCTCCCAAATATATGCCTGGTTTATAGTTAGGGGATAAAAGTTACATTCTTTAGGCTAATATAAAAAAAATCCATCTCGACCACTTCAAAGTACAGAGCTCTGATTTATCGTCTAAGTGATAGGAAATCTTCTCTGAGCTATAAATGAGTGTCATAATTTCTCTCCATTGTACTAATGTGGAGACTTCAGGAGTCAACCAGTAGCGGGTCAGGGCTTTTTTGGCTGCAATTAAGGCAATTCCCAGCAAATAACTTGAGTGTCTCTGAATCCCCATGGATAGTTATGCAGTATAAATAAGTCTGCAGTAAGGGTAATCGGGACATTAAACAGTTCACTTAATTCAGATTGTAAGGCGTCCTTGAAAGGTTGCAGCTTTGGACAGAGCCAAAATAGGACAGGTTTCTACTTTCTTCTGCTGTTGTATTGTCTGGACATTTTTTATAGGGGTCTATGTACTCTTCCCTAAATGTGTCATATGGTGTAAACTGTATTTCATAAAACTCATAAATAAAAAGTAAAATAACTGAATTTGTTTACTCAGGTTATTCACCACTGATATGGTATATGTGTATATGTACGTACATATCTGTGATTGCTTGATTTAGATCTGTTGTTAGGGTTCAAGCATCAAAAGCCTGGAAATTAGAACATCATGGGTCATTTTCTCTGGAACCCTGGCAAATCAATGGATGCGGTGTTCCTTGGAGTTGGAACAATCATATGATGCAGGGTTGGCATTACCCTAATATTGGCACTATCCATTGCTTCAGTTAACTCCATTTTGGGAGTATTTGACTTCCAAAAATAAGGCAAAAACTTCCAAAATAAAGAAGGAGGAAGTCATTGACTTCCAGATATAAAAGCAAAAATTGGATGACTTCCAAAATTACAAGCATGGAAATCGGAAATGATGGATTTTTCTGAAAGAAATTGTATTTCACCACTAATTTATTATATTAACATCCATAAATTTGTCCATTCTAGAATACTGACTTCCAAAATTGGGATCCTGGAAGTATTTTGACTTCCAGAAAATTGGAATGACTTCCAGATTTTGATTCTGGATGTTTTAGACTTCCATTGAAAATAAATTAACTGAACCCCTGGCACTATCTATGCAGGCATTGCTGTGTCATTTACACTCTGTGTTGTATGCTTTTTCAAACCTTGAAGAATATCACACCAACATAGTAAGACAAATTTAGTCACTGAGCTTGCTCAGAAAACTCTCTTTGTTTTGGCCACACTGAGCATGCTCAGAAATGTATCGTCACATTTGAAATGCCATTTACCTTTTGATGCGATGAGTTTGGGTTATGGATTAGCAGTCTTTATGCTGAGCCATTGAACAGAGGAGTATGTTTTACATTTTGCACTTGATTCCTTTTGTAGATTTGCATAATTGCTATTCCAAACCCACCTAAACACCTGCGGTATAACTCAAGTATGATGTGGGCTGACCTAAGATGTCAGTTTTATCTTCATTTGAAGGTATTGGTCTATTGCTGTCCCTGACAAGGTATCAACATAGAAATACCCTCTCGTCAAGATAAAAATGATATCTTACATCAGGCTATGTCATATCCCTGTTTATCAGGGGAAATGTATAATCACTGGTGTTGTGTAAATACTAATTAATCAATTGTGACATCAGTACATGAATCAGTTCTGACACCAGCAGCTGACAAGTTTTTGAAATGTTTTACCTTGTCCTTAAAACCAGACTTTAGTGGAAAAAAAAAAGGGGGGGGTCTCAAAAGTTTGTGTTCATGCATGTCCACCCCCAAAACAAATTGCTTAAATGCAACATAATATCATAAAAACACTTTTCTCAGCATTTTCATCATCCACAATCACAGTTGAAAAGCAACATTCTTACATAGAAACTGCTTTCACAACATTCTGGGTTCATCTCGACTAGCATAGCTTAAACAACTCATAATGACACCCCACACACACACACATTAGCTGAAAAGTAACAGACTTTCATAAAAAATGGCTCTCTCTACAGTTTGGGTTCAATCCCTGGAAGCAGAGCTGAAAACAAAAATGTTAAAATAAAACATTTAAATGCTGCTTTCAAAGCATGCATTATTTCAGTACAGCAAAGAAAGAACCGGTAGCACCGAAAACAGCAGGCAGAGAAAGTTAGTTTTTTAAACTAGTCCATTGTTATTTTTATTTCTGAAGTATATTTGTTTTCTTTTTGTTTATTAGAAGGTGTTCTACCTGATAGTTTTGGTGTGATGTATAGTGATGTACTTTACCTGGGGACTGATATAGCTAGTTCTAGTCCAGTTCTTATCTCATCTGCATTCTGACCTCACTTATTGAGACACTACAAGTGATCTACTGTCTCTTGCAGCGGCTAATTGGCTCTTCTTAGTTGTGATGTCACAGACAGTGTGGTCATAGAGCTGATGACACATAGGGAGGAATAGAACTAGACATATCAACATCCAGGTAGATTCCTGTTCTACTTGCATTACATCAAGTATTGCCAGGTAGAACATTTTCTAATTAGCAAAATAAAAAAAGTACTGTAGTTCAAATATAAAAAGAAATAAAGTAGTTCACTACATTTGAAAATCAAGGGAGTAGTACAGTCAAAATTTGCAAAAACATATGTTGTGCAGGGTGTTTTGATATGTGTGTGTGTGTGTGTGTGTGTGTGTGTGTGTGTGTGTGTGTATAGTCCTGGTGTGTCCTTCCCTGTCTTTTCCTTTGTTTGCTATTAAGAGGTTTTTTTTTCTAAATAAGCCTGCTAGCCATATGGTAGTTTTATGGCCACTGGGGATCTCCATCTTAGCAGGGTTTATTGTTCTTCTTTTTCCGACACTGCTTCATGTCCCTTATGACAGTGATGTGTTCAGGACCACTGATTCAGCAAGTACTAGAGATAGGGGCCTAATGTTCTGTCTTCCAGTAAATCGCTCTAATTCAGTAGTTTTGTTTTGTTATGCATGTGTCAGGTCTAGCTAGCAGGAGTAAATGTTTTGCTTTTAAAGCTACACACAGCCATAAAAAGCACACAAGTCACCCCAGATGCTATAATTAGTGAAGACTAGCTGTTTTCTTACAGAATAATCCACTCAGTAAGCCCTCAAGTATTTGCTGAACTGTAAATGTAGCAATTAGTGTTCACTGGATAAGGAAAGTTACTTAATATCACAGCTCTGCTGTTGTAAATTGACTCTGAACCCGTGCTTGCTGAATCCATTATCCCAGATACATCATTGTCACATGGGACAGAGCGCATTGGAGGAACAAGAAGAGCAATAAACCATGTTAAGATGGAGATCCCCAGAAGCCATAAAACTACCGTAAAACTAGCAGGCTAATTTAGAAAAAACTCTTAATAGCAGACACAGGGAAAGACACCATAGAACTACACACAGAAATCAAAACACTCTGCACTACATATGTTGTTGCAAATTCTGACTGTACTACTGCTTTGATATAATCTCAGGCAGTATACTAACTCTTAAATCTTACAACTGCTGGGGTGCAGACCATTTTGTCTAGCTTCAAACTTCATACAGTACAAAAGAAAATCTTTTTAAACTGGGAGCACATATACTCAAATCAATGTGTTTTAACACAAAATATGATATGACAAAACCAAGCCACTTACCTGCAGAGATGTGGAAATGTACTTCCAAACATAAATACTGTACAAATATGTACCTATACACTGAAATAAGAAGCACTCGCAGCACAGATCTACACTGCCTCACAGTCGGTTGATTTGCAAGACACATAACTGACTAGGGCTACCTACTTCAGGGTCAGGTGCCTCTGATCTTCCCCAGTTTGTTAAAGAATTATTTCCTGCACTGCTGGAATGTTTTCACATATTGAATAAAACAGTTAAAGCCTTTTTTTAACAAACTCATGAAATAATACTACCTCATGGATCTAAAGAGCTTATAAATCCATTCGCCCTTCAGGCTCATGGTTTATGAGTTCATTAGACACCCTTGATGACATTTTCTTTTCTAGCATTTATTCATGTGTGTGTATGTGTGGTGTGTCTGTATATTTGTGCGTGTGTGTCATGTATGTTAATGTGTCTGTGCGTACATATATTTTTTCTCTCAGTCTGATGTGCATACTGTAGCTTAACTGTGAATCTTGTACTTTATTAGAAGGAGGACTGTCTCCTCCTTTTATAGAAGAAAAAGATCAGAGGTCCATCCA
The DNA here is from genome assembly GCA_016271365.2 of Neoceratodus forsteri. NCBI lineage: Eukaryota > Metazoa > Chordata > Ceratodontiformes > Ceratodontidae > Neoceratodus > Neoceratodus forsteri. The sequence continues at coordinate 805,812,100 of CM028132.1, read as the reverse complement.
GTTTGCCCATATTCCCTATAATCCCTGGAACCTATTATTCCTCTAGGGTACTAACCCTCCCTGTCTTATCCCCATTCTCCTCTCTGGTCTTGTCGCCCTGGGTGACCACTGTTCTCTTCATGCTTGCTTGAATCACCTGTGTTTGTAGCCATCACCTCGTTTGACAGACTGTTCCAAGGTTCCATAAAGAAGTACTTCCTCATGTCCCTCCTGAACCTCCCTCTTGTTAATTTCCACTCATGACCATGTTACCTCTGGTTGGTATTCAGGGTAAATAATTCCCCTCAGTATACCTTGTTAATTCCTTAAGGAACTTGAAGGTCTGTATCATATCTCCCCTCTCCCTTCTGATTTCCAGTGAGTACATATTTAGTGCCTTGAGGTGCTCCTCATAGGATCTGCCCTGCTGGCCCTAAATCATTTTTGTTACTCTGTGCTGCACTGTTTCCAGCCTATCCCTGTTCTTCCTGAGGTGAGGGCTCCAGAACTGGACACAGTACTCCAGGTGCAGCCCCAGGGATCTGTATAGGGAAATGTACCTCTTTTTTCTGCTATCAGTACCCTCCGATACATCTCAGCATCCTGTTAGCCTTGCTGCACTGTCTCGTTTGTTTAAGGGAGGTACTGACGATAACTCCTAGATCCTGTTCCTTTTCTGTAGTGCTAAGTCTCACCCCACTCATCCAGTACTCTATCTTGGGGTTTCTTTCCCCTAGCTGCATTACCTTTCACTTTTTGGCATTGAATTTTAACTACCAGACCTTTGACCATCCCTCTAGTTTTTGTAGGTCCCTCTGTATATCCCTTATTCCCTCATCACCGTCCACCCCCCCCCACATAGTTTTGTGTCATCTGCGAAGAGACGTAGCCTGTCCTGGATTCCTTCATCAATGTCACTAATGAACATGCCGAAGAGGATTGGACCCAGGACAGATCCCTGTTGAACCCCCCTCGTAACCTCCCTTTATTCTGATTTAACTTTGTTGATCACCATCCTCTGCTGCCCCACTTCTAACCAACTACCCACCCAGTTCATGATAGTTTTAGCCACACCCAGGTCTTCAGTCTTTTTGAGCAACCTTTTGTGCGGTGCCGAATTAAAAGCCTTGCTGAGGTCCGGGGGCACTGTGGAGCACGCCTGCTGATTAGATGTGTCCAGAAGGAGCTCTGCTCTAATCTGAGACAAAATTCTGAAAAGCAACCATTTATTGTCAAAAAATTGAAATTCTGATGGCTGTAATGTAATCCCTGTGGCGAACCACGCAGTTTGATACCTGGCTGAAAGATGGGGTGCACCAACAAAGCTCCTGCAGGCAGATCCAAAATGCAGCTACCAGAGATGGTCCCAATGGAGGAGGCAGCAAAATCTACACCAGGGTCAGAACCACCGTGGAGGGCCCTGCAAAAATCCGTGCAGGCCATCGATACAAAAGTAGACTCAATACTTGCCAGATTTGTGGAGTAAGATAATAAAATAGAAGCTGCCACTAAAACAGCTATAGCAGCAGAATCCACGGTGATAAAGACACTGGCTACCATAACCAAACTTATGCAGGAGAATGCCCAGTTGCTGTACAGAATAGAAGCACTTGAGAACTTGCAATGGGCCTCTAATGTCCACATGGTCAGACTACTGGAGAACTGCAAATGGGAGAATCGCCTCACTTTTTTGAAAGAATGGCTACCGGGAACTTTACAACTGAGCTTGAACCATTTAGCAGACCATTTTACAAGAGCCTGCCGATTTTCTCCAAGGAATACAGCAAGCCAAAATATCTTGCCCAGGACAGTTCTTTTGGTTACATCTAGTCCAGCTATATGGGACTACATACTACAGCCAGCAAGGGCTGCAGACACTTTCAGTTATCATGCCCTGATTTATCATATGCAACCAGATCTAGAAGAAAGAAATTCAACGGGATCAGAGTGAAACTGCGAAATCTGGGGTTGGCCCATTCTCTGCTCATGCCAGCCAGATTGCGGATCCATTATGGCGGTTGTACATTTCAGTATACAGACCCAGACAAAGCCGAGAAGAAGGCCAAAGTGATTGCCCGAGTTCGACCGCTCCAGAGCTCAAGAGCCGTCCGATTCTGATGAAGACACATGAACTGCGAGTGTCTGGTTTAAACTCTTTATTTGCTAGGGACGAGGTTTATTGAGTTTCCTAGCTGCTACTACTGATTATTGAATTGCCCTGTATTGAGCAATTATTTTGTTGCTAATTCTTTTAAAAATGGGTCTACTTTCAGATACCATAAGTTTTTTCAATTTTAATAGTTCAGATGAAGGGTTGTTACTTTATAATAATGCTTGTTTACAAATACTATCTATGTAGAACTAGACTTGCACTGGCTAGGGGTGAGAGAAGCCATGTGCTTAACTAGACACGCATTTAACTTATAGTGTCTGAGTCTGAGGTTAATTCTTGTCTGCAGCCTTTACTGTTACTGTTAAAGTATCTCGAGGAAGGGAGAGCTATTTTTCTGTTCACGAATAACATGTTGGAATTTATATAATCGGAGAGGGGGTCACAACAACACTGCCTGTTGTGTCAATGCGCTTGGAATGATTTCTTTTTATTTGGTATGATCACCCAAAGTCATGTAGGGTGCAGCATCTCCTAGATTATATCTTGGACTTTTAATTATTGGAATACCCCCGTATCCGAAATCCAGATTGCCTTCCCTAGATTATTAATACTTGATACACTGAATGTAATGTAGGATTGTGAAATGTGATATCTGGCATGAGATAATTGTATGAAGTTGTTTGTATTGCAAAAACAATAAAATATAATTAAAAAAAGCCTTGCTGAAGTCAAAGTACAGCAAATCCACAGTGTGGCCCTTGTCTACTGCCTTTGTCACCCAGTCAAAGAAAAAAAATCAGGTTAGTCTGACAAGACCTTCCCGCCACAAAACCGTGTTGTTTACTGTCTTGGAGTCCGTTGCTGTCTAGGTATTCCGCGAGTTCCTCTTTGATTAGTGATTCCATCAGCTTCCCCACGATGGAGGTCAGACTGACAGACTGTAGTTCCTTGGTTGCTCGCTGTCCCCCATTGTGAAGTAGTACAGTGTCTGCAGTTCTCCAATCCCTTAATACTTCCCCAGACCGAAGTGAACTGTTGAACAGCCCAGTCAGTGGTTCAGCCAATTCTGCTTCTAATTCCGTAAGTATCCTTGGATGCAACCCCTCTGGTCCTGGGGTCTTATTTATCTTAAGAGCAACCTCATTTTAGGACCTTCTTGCTAATAAGTGTTGGCTACATCATTTTTGGGACTCCTTAACCGCAGCTTTGAAGTCGCTTTCTGTCATGGACCTGCAGTCCTCCTTTGTGAATACTGAGCAAAAGTAGTCATTCAGGATGGCAAGTTTTGGCTCATCCCCATCACCCTATCCCCCTCAACTAGCCATATGATGCCTTCCCCTTTTTTCCTTTTTTCACTGATATATCTAAAAAAACAGTTTTTCTCCATTCTTGACCCCCCTTCATGATACACAGCTCCATGTCTGATTTCGCCTCCCTAATGGCTCTCGTTGCCTCCCTATTTTTTTGTAGGTAATCCTCCCTTTCTGTCTCCCCCTGCTTTTCCTCGTATTTATAGAAGGCCTTCTTTTTGTCCCCAGCTGCTTTCCTGATCCTAGTTGACGACCGTAGTGGTCTCTTACTCGTTATTACTCTGTGTCTTAAAGGCAGAAGTAGGTGCTAGGCCCATCGAGACTGCCTTCCCCACACTTGTGAGGGAGATTATCTATCATTATTAAAGAAAAACCTATCCAGTTCTTTTTTAAACTTTGTGAAACCTTTTATGTCAGCTATGTGTACTGAGGGGAGAGTGTACCACATTTTACATGCCCTTATGGTGAAATAATATTTCTTTTTGTTTGTAAATGCCCACTGTATGTGGATTTTTTTTTACTGCGGCACCTAAGGTTTGTTTATTTAGTAGCCATGGTCAGGTTGCACTCTTTATTTAAGTCCTTATCCTGAAGTAAATTAAAAATAATTAAAATGTCTCCTCTATCCCTGCGTAGTTGTAGGTCATATAAGTTTAACTCCCTGAGTCTGTCAGTATAGGGGAGGGTTTTTATTCGTGTAACCAATTTAGTTGCCCTTCTCTGGATACCATCCAATACATTAATGTCCTTCTTCAAATATGGTGACCAGAAGGAGGTAGCATAATCCAGGTGTGGGTGGATTTATGCCTTGTACAAAGCGACAGTACATGTTTCTCATCTTGTTATGAATGCCTTCTGGGTGGATCGGATAAATCTATTGGTTGTTTGTGCAACCCTCCTGCAGTGCTCACCTACGGTTAGATCTTTGTTGATAATTATTCCCAGGTCTGTTTCCAAATTCACTGATTTTATTATGGCACCATTCAGAAATATATAAAGGATTTTCCTCTAGATGGATAATGAAGCATTTTTCAATGTTGAAAGTCATTTTGTTTGAATGTGCTCAGTTTTCTATATGTGATATGTCCGTGACTATAATACTTATTTTATCTTCTGTGTCAACTGCTGCACTAATTTTCCAGTCATCAGCAAATTTTTGTGTTGCTCCTTTACATTAGTTTGGAGGTAACATATGAAGATGCCGAAAAGCACATCGACCAAAACCGACCCCTGTAGAACACCACTAGTAACCCATATTTGCTCAGATAATGTGCTTAAAACTTTGACTTATTGTGTTCTATTGCTGAGCCATTGTTCATTCCAACTGATGGTGTTATGACTGAGATCGAGCTTAACCATGTTCTTTATAAGTAATGTATGAGGGACAGTATCGAACGCCTTTTGAAAATCCAGTAGTACCAAATCCACAAGGATACCCCCTGTGTATGCTGCTACTTATCGTTTCATAAAATGATATGAGGTTAGTTGCACAGGAACGTCTTGCCACAAACCCATGCTGCATTGGATCCCTCAATCCCTTTGTTAAGATTTCAGTTTCTAACCTCTTTTTTAAAATTCTTTCCATTGTTTCCCTGACTACTGAGGTCAAACTAATTGGTCTGTAGTTGCCAGGTATATGTTTACTGCCCTTTTTATCGATAGGCATTATCGTTGCTTTTTTCCCAGTCTTCTGGTACCCTGCTAGTGCTATATGATTTGTTAAAAAGCAGAGTGAGCAGTAGGGCCAAATCCTCTGCTATATTTTTAGTGAAGTTAGTATTTATGTTATCTTGCCCAGGAGCGGAATTGTTCTTTAATTAATGCCTTTATGGCCATATTTACTTCTTCCATAGTAATCTGTTTATAACTTGGCACATTGTTGCTGAAACACTGTATAACTGAGTCTTGGGTAGAAAAAACAGATCCAAAGTATCTGTTTAGAGCATCCGCTATTTCCTTGTGGTCACGTAATTTGATCCCATTTTCTATAATTGGGTCCAAGCTATTATCTTTTCTTTGATTATGATTTATATAAGTGAAAAATGATTTTGGCTGTCTTTAGTTACTGACAGCCGAAACTCTTAATTTTTGTTGTTCCTTTTTAAAAAGTGATTTTGTTTTTTTCTGTGTTTCTTAAACTTGTTTTTTTTAGATACTGTTCTCATGCTTACCTTTGATGCCTCGAGGATGGCTCCCTTTATTGCCCCCCATTTCTCCTTTACCCCACTTATGTCCTCCACCCTTACTGACTTAACCCTGACCAGTTCCCTCAACCTATCAAAGTCTGCCCTTCTAAAGTCAAGGACTTCAGTTCTTGATTGTGGGTTGCTGACTCAGAACGCCAGTTCAAATCACACAGGGTTGTAGTCACTGTTCCCTAGTGGCTCCCCTATTCCCACAACACCCACCATCCAGGGGTGTGCAAATCCTATTGACCCCTGTCTGGGGCAAGTAAATTTCCTTGAAGAGCAAGTACAAAAAGAGAGCTACATTCATTGTTATAAATAGGGGCAAGTGAAAATTCAGCTACAGTCATGGCTGGCCAAGTCCTAAAGGTTTTGATTTGAACACCCCCACCCACCATATCTGAGTTGGTGAGCACCATATCAAGGATTGCATTCTGCCTGGTAGATTCCTTAACAAGCTGCACCAATAGACAGTCTTGGAAGGTGTCCAGTAGTGTCTGACTCCTGTCAGTCATGGCCAGTGGGACCTCCTTGTCAACATCAGGCAGGTTCAGGTCACCCACCACTAGTTCCCCTTTGCTGCCCAGAGCTGTGCATCCTCAGAAAACTGTGTTGGAGTTGTGCATCCTCAGTAGACTGTGCGTTGAAGCTGTGCATCCTCAATAGACTGCGTTGGAGCTGTGCATCCTCAGTAGACTGCGTTGGAGTACTGCATTCTCAGTAGACTGTGTTGGAGCTGTGCATCCTCAGTAGACGCGTTGGAGCTGTGCATCCTCAGTAGACTGTGTTGGAGCTGTGCATCCTCAGTAGACTGTGTTGGAGCTGTGCATTCTCAGTATACTGCGTTGGAGCTGTGCATCCTCAGTAGACTGTGTTGGAGCTGTGCATTCTCAGTATACTGCGTTGGAGCACTGCATTCTCAGTAGACTGTGTTGGAGCTGTGCATCCTCAGTAGACGCATTGGAGCTGTGCATCCTCAGTAGACTGTGTTGGAGCTGTGCATCCTCAGTAGAATGCGTTGGAGCTGTGCATCCTCAGTAGACTGCGTTGGAGCTGTGCGTCTTCGGTAGACTGCGTTGGAGGTGTGCATCCTCAATAAACTGTCTTAATGCTGTGTATCCCAAGTAGACTGTGGTTAGCTGTTCATCCCCTGTAGACAGTGTTGGAGCTGGGCATATTTGTAGACTGTGTTGGAGCCAGATATTCCTTATAGACTGTGTTTTATCTGTGCATCCCCTGTAGACTGTTTAAAGCTGTGCATCCTCTGTAGACAGTGTTAACGACCTAATATTTAAGCTGCATGCTTTGCTATCTATCCAGTGACTTGGAGGCAGAGCTCTGTGATTGGCATGCAAAAGACCCAGGTTCTTCAGCTGGCATATCATGGAAACGGTGCACTTAGCAATAATAAATGTGTTTTTTTAAAGTGTCTTTAAAAATTTCTAAGGCATTGTACAAACACTATTATGAACAAAATATACAGCATAATCAGAGTGTGTTGAAGGCTAAATGGAAAATATGAGTATTTAGTTTGCTTTTAAATAATTCCGGATCATTGCATGCCTAGATTTCCAGTAGTAGTCCATTTCAGAGTGGAGGGCTGTGGACCATGAAGGCATGATAGCCCCAAGGTAGCCAGTCTGGTGCTTGGGACAATAATCTCAGAAGAGTGAAATCAACTAGTTGGAAGATGGTGATGAAGCAGTTCCAATAAGTATGAGGGAGTGAGTCAACTTTAGCATTGGAATACAAGCAAATGTGTTTTATAATAGATTATGTTCTCAAGGGACTAGACTATTAGTAAACCAAATGTTTTCAAGTCCCACTGACCCCTCTCCTTGTGTTTTAATCTGGTGGTTACTGTGGACTGCAAGCTAACACTGGAATACCAGCTGTCAGCTGTAATCTTCAGTGTTTTTTTTCATCTGCACAATATTGCCCATATCATATCACATCCTGCAGCTAGGTACTTGGTGATGATAGTCCATGGCTTTCTTACATCGAGACTAAATTACACTAAAGTTCCTTAGCTAGGGTTATCAGGAGGTCTGATGCATCACCTGCAGCTGGTTCAGAATGCATCTGCCCAGGTGGTGGCTGGAACATCTGGTAATAAGCACATCGCATCAGTTCTGCACAGTCTGCACTGGCTGCCGATTCGGTACTTTTTGTCACAGGCTGTGGGTCAGTGATGGACTAATAGGCAGTGAGGCAAAGTAAAGTCCGAAATAAATATGTTTATTTACTCTCTTTGTCTGCAGGAATATCAGCAATAAGACAAAATACAAACTGAGGCAACAAAATAAAAGGAGGAAATCAAAGCATCAAAAGACAACTAGTAGGAGCTAGCTGTCCTTGGTGTTCTCCTTTGAACACCCTGCTGTGATCTGATCTAAATCTAGAACAGGTATCACTTTATACAGGTATTAGAACATGTGATCAACATAGCTCCACCCACACCTCCAAAGAGACTGGAGCTATTCCTAATACATAGTGCTTTATTGCATGTTATTTATTTCTTTATACCTGTCTCCTAAAAATATATGTGTACACATCTTCAAAGGTAAAAATTAAAGTTTAGATAAAGGTTACAGTAAGCCATGGTCTCCAAAACACCGCCCCCAAAGAAGTGCACCATAAAAGAGGATGAACAGTGGCCGGATGACGCTATAGATGCACTCTTCTGGTGGAAGTGTAAGGAGAGCGTCTGGCTACAGTTAGGAGACTCAGGTGTTTTCTGCAACACCTGTACGTTGCAAAACAGGTAAAATTCAAAACCCTCATTTCCTGCCTGCCTGCATTTGCTAAATGCTCTAACAAAACACTTGTAGCTTTACTGTTTTTAGAGATAAAAACGAACATTGCAGGGCTGCATGAATATGCACACAGTTTGGACTGCAGATAGCAGGGAACGGGGAACGTAGCCTGAGAAGCCGCACTGCTGAGGAGAAAAGCTTAAATCTACCTCTGCATTCTCCAAGTGGCGGCTTCTTGCTGCTCCTCGTTCCTACACTCTCATTCAACAGGAATATTTATATATTTACAAACACTTGCTCTGTTTTTTGAAGAGAGGGGGGAGAAATGCTTTTCGCAGCACGGTTTCTGACCCCTGCATATCTTATTACCTATTATATTACATGCACATTACCTATTATGTTAGGTCCAGTGGCTTATTCTGAGGTAGGGGCATCTTGGCATAACGCTATCCCTTTTTAGAGAATTTATGCCAAGCTGTTTTAACGTATGATGCCAATATAGAGAACTACCCAGCATCCCTGTATTTATGTGCTTAAGGGCTCAGAGGTTTTCTAACCAGTGTGGCTAAACCAGGGCTGAGAAACCCAGAACAAAAAGGACAAACAGGTGAACAACAAAGTGGGTGGCCAGCCCAACAAACATAACAAGTAAACATAAACAGGACAATGTTGGTACCCCCGGCTGCTTGAATTTTTGCAACTCAAACTCATGAGCCAGGCCTGACTAGCTACCTAACTGTATAGACTTACACTCCTCCTCTCTATGTATCTACTGTATGAATTTTCCAATTCACTGGAATAAGCGTGTGTATTGCGGTGTGCAGTCAGCTTGTGATCTGTTTCTGTTTTCTGACGTGGAGCCTTTGCAAATGAGTCCTTGACTCAAAGGTTGTAATTCTGATTTCTAAATAAATAAATAAAATAAATAAACGTAAATAACAGGATTTTCCCAACCCAGGCTTAACACTGCCTTTTTCTTCTGTGCCATAAACAAGCGCTATAAAACAGTAAACAATGAATAAAAGGGGGTCACCCTCTCACATTCTTCTCCCCACCTAAAACAAAACCTGAATTTTTTTTTTGGTTTTGCCAAGGAACTCCTGTTGTTAGATCCCTCCATAGGAGAGATGGAGCCATAGCCCACCCACTCCTAAGGCTCCACCTTGGGGACCCTATTATCATTATCATACTTCATCAATCGGGAGGAAGTTTTTCCTCCCTCCTACACCCTAATTCTCTTTCCCCGAGGTCTGATAACAGTGGTTTCTCATCTGTCCTATATCTGGACAAAAAGTCTGCATTACCATGTGCAGTACCCTTCCTATGCTTCACAATGAACCTATAAGGTTGCAACGAAAGGTACCATCTCATTATGCGTGGATTCCTGTCCTTTATGACATGAAGCCAGCATAATGAATTGTGGTCTGTCCATAGCTCAAATTCTGTGTCCCATAAATAGAAACAAAGGGTTTCTGTCACCCATCTAATAGCCAGGCATTCCTTTTCAATGGTGGAATAGTGGGTCTCCCTTTCATGGTGCTTTCTACTAATATAAATAATCGGGTGTTCTTCTCCCTCAATTATTTGTGTAAGAACAGCTCCTGTACCGTAATTAGAGGCGTTTGTTTGCATAATGAAGGGTTGAGAAAAATCAGGGGTGCACAATACGGGGGAGGAACAGAGACCAGCTTTAAGGCTTTGAAATGCCTCTTCACATTCTGAGGTCCACACAATCCTATCAGGATTTTTCTTTTTGGTTAGGTTTGTAAAGTTTCCGGCTATGGTAGCGAAATTTGGTAGGAATTGCTGATAAGAGCCAGCAAGGCCAAGAAAGGATCGAACGTCCTGCTTTTTGTGGGTCTGGGACAGTTGGCTACCACATCTACCTTACCGATGTCAGGCTTCAGCAGACCTTTGCTAATCTGAAATCCTAAATACTTTGTATCTTCCTTTGCCAAAGAACATTTGGAAGGATTAATTGTAACGCCAGTTTCGGAAATGGCACTTAGTACCTGTGTTAGATGATAGATATGGTTTTCCTATGTGGTACTAAATATGACCACGTCATCTAGGTACGCTGTGCTGTATTTGGCATGAGGGGCTAAGATCTGATCCATTACCTTCTGAAATATTGCAGGCGCACCATGTAACCCAAAAGGCATCACCGTAAACTGAAAGAGCCCCAGGGGTGTGCTGAATGCCGTTTTCTCTCGGGCATCTGGATCTAAAGGGATCTACCAATACCCCTTAGTAAAAGCTAGGGTACTGATGTACCGGGCAGTCCCTAAAATTTAGGGACTGCCTGGTACATCAGTACCCTAGATCTTACTAAGGGGTGCTGGCAGATCCCTTTAGATGCAGATGCCCGAGAAAAAACGGCATTTAGCACACCCTTGGGGCTCTTTCAGCCTAAATGATCCAAGATGTCGTAGATCCAGGGCATCAGATAGCTGTCAAATTTGGAGATGGCATTTAAGCATCTGAAATCTAAACAGATATGCACACCCCCTACCTTCTTTCCCACTGCCACCATTGGGAAACTCCATTCGCTACGAGAGGGCTCAATGATCCCTAGAGACTGCATCTTGTTTACCTCCCGGTTTACATCTTCTCGGACCCTTTCAGGAAGCTGATAGGGCCTCTGTCGAATGGGTTGAGTTTGGGTTACGATGATGGGATGTTCTACCTCTTGGGCCCTGCCAGGGGTCTCTGTAAAAGTACTCCTGAAAGTGTCCAGCACTTCTTGTAGCTCAGTTCTGTGGTCTGGATTTATTTTTATGTCCATAAGTTCACTCATACCTTCAAAGCGCTGATAAGCTACATTCAGCTCACTTTCAGGGGGTTCAAAATAAACATAGCTACAAAGGGGAGGAGGCTTGCTCTGCCCAGGACTTTACAGGGTACCTAAACAAGCAGTTTTTTAAAACTGCAAACTCCAAAATCTGGCTTCATTGCGAAGTAAAGTAAAGGCTGCTGTTTACATTTATGCTAAAACTGCATTTATGTAAATAACATAAATGCAGTTTCATAGCTTTTGAAAAATGTAAACATCAGTCTTTCACTTTCAAAAAACAGCCTTGTTTTCTCCCTAAGATGTCTGCCAAGTGTGTTAAGTGATGAGTCATGATGACATCATCAGAGCCAGAGACCCCCATATATTTCTGTAGTGCTAACTAGTTCTTCTTACCCTCTTTGTTTTGAATTGTTGTACCAGAATGATCAACACCATATATTAACTTGTGGATTAATTTTGATCAGTACACATGTTAGGCTATGATTTTATTCATTTTGTTTACTTTAACTTGAAATGTTTTGCAGTCCAGCTGACTTTTTTCTTGGCAAACTGCATTACAGTACAACACTTTAAATACCTGATGATCTAGTGGTTATGTGATGCACTGAATTTTGTTTTTTGTTAACCAGGAGAGACACACTAAGCTGAAAGCTTGTTTACAGGTGTGGCCTGGGAGCACAAGGAAGTTTAGTGACTTGCTCATGGTCACACAGCAAAGTACCGGTCTGGTTCAGATCCAGCGCTCATGCTCTCTTGTTAATCCACAGATTAGGCTTTCTTTTTCCATGTGAACCCCCTGCATCTAGCCTCCCTTCTGTTGAATACCTCACCATCCATACTCTGTCCTTAGTACTGCCTGGGGCTGCATATGAGCTTGCGGTCTCATGAAGAGAATCATCACACCTCAGATTGTAATCGTGTACCTCAGAGAGTTGTACACATCTATACTGATACATATCATCAGCTGGCACTGTTAAAAATTGCCTCCCAAATCACTCTCTGGTCCACATTCTCAGTGTTTGGCTTCTGCTCCCACAGTAAACAGAGTGGATCATCACCCTTCTGCACAGTGAAGGCAGTATATACAGTTCCCCTGTTGTGTTTTTTCCCGCCTCATTAACCAACAACTAGATCTTCCTGGAGGGCCAAGCAATAAGTGTCATGACCCACCAGAAAAACTGCTGTTCATGCCCTCATAAGGGATACACTTACAATGGATAACAATATTATTAGCAGGAGAGGCATACTAATACCTTGAGCGAATCCACCAGACTTCCAGTGTCAGTCTACTCCTTTACCTGTGATCTGCAGAACCCCGCAGGACAGTTCCCAGCAATTCTTCTCCAGTACTTTTTTGTGCTTTACTCCACAATGCAAGTTGGCTGGCTACCACCCTTCCAAATCGTGAATGAGCTATACACAACTCCCTCAATACTGTCCTAACAAACGTCAACCCCCCCCTCCCCCCACCAGAGGGTAATCTTCCTACACTGAATTCAAGTAGCAGTTTAGGTGCAGCCTCTCATCCACAGTCGGGTAGTGATCACGATGTTGGCAGCCCCACATTTCAGATGTCACAGTGCTCTGGTCAGTGTCCTCCTTCATGTCTTCAACTAACCTGAATATAGCTGTACCCTGCTGGAATGGCCTCTTCAGTCCCTCTCTGGCATTCATTCTTCTCACCTGCTCCCCACACCAAAAACTGGTGATTTCACGACCCATCCGCATCATGAATGTGGTTAGTACAGTCTCCTGTGTTATTTTTACATATTAATAAACATGATCTTCTGGTAAGAGGGGGTCCAGTGTGGCTAAGGTGAACTTGGTAGCAGCACTATAAACAGTGTCACCATAGTCAAAAATGGGCACTGTGCAGGCAGGAAGCAGGGCCTCTTCTCATTCCTGTAAAGGTCACCAAGTTTGGGGTGGAGCTTCTTGTGGATAGAGTCCACATAAACAGAAAAATCAAGGTGGTGGTCCAGCCAGACCCTGAGGTTCTTGATTAAACTGCTGCACCATCAAGGGTGTGGAAGAATTGGAGAGGGGTGAGACTAGTATACCTCTGCTTGGCGCCAGAAGTCATAGAGACCATTTTCATGGTGTTGCGGGAGAGCTAGTTTTCATGGAACCAGTACTTGGATGTTGTTGAAGTCCACTTGGAGCTGGGCCATGAGTTCATGGACAGAGAAACCAGAGGTAGAGAGCATGGTATCATCTGCATACGTTTATTTATTTTACAGTTTTACCATTTTGGGCCAGGAAACACACACTAAGCTTCCATACATGGCGTCCATGAGGTTTTTAAACTAGGAAGGGGGGGGGGAGGCGAGTGTGCAAGGTCACCAGGTAGGGGAGCTGCACAAGCTGACCCCCCAAAACAGAAGGGATGGTAAGAAGAGGGTGCGGGGAAGGGAAAGTCAGGAAGAGGGGATACGGGGCAAGGAGAAGGAGAGAGCTGGGTGGAGGGTAGTCTCCCTGAATCGTGGAGCCTGGGAAACAAAGTAGCTAAGCTACAGGCTTTCCTAAGCATAGGGAGGGTGGATGTGGCGGCCATCATGGAGATGTGGGCCAGCAAACACCAGGATTGGGATCTGACAGTTTCTGGGTACAGGGTGTATAGGAAGGACAGAGGAGTGGGGAAGGGGGAGGGGTGGCAATTTATGTGAAGGACGGGATTAGATGCACAAGGGATGAGGTAGAGGAGGGGAGGACGGAGGCACTGTGGATGCAGTTCCTGGACCCAAGGGGTAGGAAACTGAGGCTAGAGGTGGTGTATAGACCATCAAGACGGTGACGGTGAGGGAGCTATGGGTGGAGGACCCACCAGCTGGGAATGACCACCTTTCAATGTGGTTCAGGCTCAGCATGCGCAGGGAGGCTGTGGAGTCAGCAACAAAGGTAGTGGACCTCAGATGGGTGGACTTTGGGAGGATGAAGGAAATACTGAGAGGGCGACTTGGGGAGATTAAGTCAGAGATGGATGTGCATCTGAATTGGGAAATCATAAAGGCTGGCCTGAGGGAGGCTACTGCAGCATGCACCAGGACTCTGAGCAAGATGTCCAGGGCCAAGATACCATGCTGGATGACCAGGAGTGTGTTAGAGGGGGTGAGGGCCATGAGAGCAGCCTTTAGGAGAATGTAAAGAACAGGAAGGGATGAGGACAGGGAACCATATGCAAAAAGGTCCAAGGAAGTAACCAAGTTAGTAAGAGAGGCCAAGGCAGCCAAGGAGCTGAGGCTGGCTCAGGGCATAAGAGAGGGGGAGAAGGAACTCTATAGATATGTGAGGGAAATAAGGAACTGTAGAGGCCGGATAGTCTGGATCAGGAAGGACGAGGAGTGGATGGAGAAGGAGGAGGAACAGGCAGAAGTACTAAATGACTGCTTCTGCTCGGTGTTCACGAGGGAGGTAGGAGGTCCACAACCCCCGTGGACCGGAAGGGTGGGGATGAAGGGGGTTGGGATGACTGATGCAGTAATTCTAGAAATCAGGGTACTGGCTGGTAGGAAGGTACTTAGGGTGGATAAGGCACCTGTCCTGATGGCATTCACCCTAGGGTGTTAATGGAGATGGTGGAAGTGCTGGCCGGGCCACCGACAGAACTGTTCAGTACTTCCCCGGACATGGGATGCATACCACTGGATTGGTGATTGGCTCATGTGGTGCCTATCCACAAGAGCAGCCCAAAGGATAAGGCGGGTAACTACAGGCCTGTCAGTCTCACTTCCATAGTGCGTAAACTCATAGAAGCAATCCTGAAGGAGAGACTGGTAACCTTTCAGAAGGTCAGTGATCTCCAGGATGGGCAGCAGCACGGGTTTGTCTCTGGGAGATCATGCCAGACAAACCTAATAGAATACCACGGCTGAGTCACAAGGGAATTGGACAAGGGCCATGTGGTGGATGTCCTGTATTTGGATTTCAGCAAGGCGTTTTATTCAGTTCCTCATGGGAGGCTGGAGGTAAAGCTGAATCATGTAGGGGTGGGGGCCAAGATGGATAACTGGATCAGGAATTGGCTAGTGGATAGGCTGCAGCGGGTCGTTGTGAGTGGTGGGGTACTCCTCTCCCAAACCAGTGACCAGCGGTGTGCCGCAGGGCTTTGTGCTGGGGCCAGTGTTGTTTGGACTGTTCATATCGGATATTGCACATGGGGTTGGGAGCAGGATCAGTTTATTTGCAGATGACACCAAAATGGGAGCTGTGATGGATGACATAGAGGGATGGCAGAAGCTTCAGGGGGATCTAACCAGACTTGAGGAGTGGTCAGTGAGATGGCAATTGGGTTTTAACGCAAAGAAGTGCAAAGTTATGCACTTCGGGGCAAAGAATCCGAGGAGGGAATATTGGTTGGGTGGGGTAGGGTTAGGGGTCACTGAGGAGGAGAAGGATGTGGGGGTCATAGTAACGGGGAGCATGAACAACTCTGCTCAATGGAGAAGGGCTGCGGCTAGTGCCAGTAGGATGCTGGGGTACATTGCACAGGGATTCTCGTCCAGGGGCAAGGAGGTGATCATGCCCCTGTACAGGTGCTTGGTCAGGCTGCAGTTGGAGTACTGTGTGCAATATTGGCATTCACTGTCTGAGGAAGGATATCAAGCTGCTTGAGGCAGTGCAGCGAAGGGCGATGAAAATGTTACAGGGGATGGATGGCAGAACCTACGAAGAAAGGATGAGTCAGTTGAGTCTGTTCACCTGGAGGAGAGAAGGGATCAGGGGACATGATTGAAACCTTCAAACACTTACGGGGGATCAACAAATCGGACACAGAGGGGCTGTTTAAGCTGAGAAGGAGAAGGGACACGAGGGGGCATGGGCTGAGATTGGAGAGAGGCAGGTTCAGGAGGGAGATGAGGCATTATTTCATTCAGAGTGTGGTGGCGAAATGGAAGGCTCTGCCAGAGGAGGTGGTGGTATGTAGGACAGTGGGGAGTTTCAAAAGGGTATGGGACAGGGCAAGGGGGGCGGGTTGTGTAAAATATGATGAACAGTTTCAGGAGGATAGTGAAGGGTTGGGGGAGGGGCAGCTGCAATATACGGGTGCTAGCTGCGCATACGAGCAGACTTGATAGACCATGAGGCCTGTTTCTGTTGGCAAGTATTCGTATGTTCATAAGCCAAGACTTGTTTCCTGGTGTGTCTTGGAAATGCTGGGAAGTTAAGTGACTTGCTCATGGTCACAAAGCATGCCAGTGGTGGCTGTGGGATTCAAACACAGTTCTTCAGGTGTACAGCCCAGTGCTGTTAACCCCTATACTGTACTGTCTGCCCTGCATGTTAATGGACACAGAAGAGCAGGCAATAGGGAGGTTGCTTAGAAAAATGGAGAAAAGAATCAGTCCAAGAACAGGCCCTTGGGGGACACCTGGGCAGATTGGGTGTGAGGGGGAGTTTCCAATACGTACAGCTTGTGAACTGTCCTTATGGTAGGAGTGGAACCACTCAGCTGACGAAGTAGAGAGTCCCGGTGCCTTAATATTGTCCAGGAAAATAGGGTGGGCAACAGTATTGAAAGCTTTGGCCAAATGGACAAATATGGCGGAGGTAACTAAGGCTTTATCCATGTCAGAGAGGATACTATCAGTGAGCTGGAGAAGAGAGGTGGCAGTGAAGTGGAACGTCCTGAAACAAAAAAAGGGGAAAGTTGGGAGAGAACACAGTGTTCTTGGAGTTTAACCAGAGTGGGAAGTAGAGATAGAATGGTAGATCCTACTTCAAGAGGGCTCTTGTAGTAGGTAATAACCATTAGGACTGAGCTGCCAGGCGCTAAGACCATATGGAAAACTTTAGCTTGCAGTATATAGTGGGGGACCGCCCCAAACGTCACATGACTGGCATCGGCCAGATGCTATATAAGGGTCCGTCCCCATGCCCGCCTTCCAGATTTTTCCCATCGACCTGCACATGTCAGACTTTACGGAACGCTGTTACAGTTCGACTGCCACTTTCGATAAGAAGATCTTTCGAACTTTGATATTTTTTTCTCAGATAAATTGTAGTATTTGTCATCAGATTGCATGTCTTCTCCAACTCCTTCTGAATCGCATCACAGTAAGTACACCTGCGGCATGCAGCTCCCAGAGAACGACACCCACACTTCGTACCTCTTGTGCTTGGTACCAGACCACGACACTGAGGCCTGTGTGGCCTGTCAGAAATTTAACCAGACCACATGGAAACGCAGGCAGCAGGCCCCGGAAGCTCACCTTTTGAAGACAAAACTTGCTTCCATGGAGAAAGAGCTGCAGCAGATGTGAAGTGTTTCCACGTCTCCTGGAGGTTCTTCTGACTCCCACAAGCAGAAGAAGAAGAAAGACAAAGAGAGACACAGGGACCAGGATCGATCTCTTTCCAGGCTGCAGCTTACCCCGGGGACTGCAGCTGACGAGAGGCCTTCCTCCAGTAAGGGAAGCGACCCTCTGGCTAAGTCTGTTTCTGCTACGGAGCAGACTGAGGCCCCTCCGCCTGAGCTGGTTATGGTTCAGGCAGGCACCTCCGGGGATTTGTAGGCCCCAAACACGCTTAGGCCCCCCAAAACTCCTGGGTCTAAGCTGAGTGGTTCGGCTGGTAAGTCGGGCATTGGACCTTCCGATGAATGCACAGCCCTGGCTGGTAAGTTGGGCGTCGGTCCTTCCAGTAAACACCCAGCCATGACACTCCTGTCGGACCCCGGAAACAGGTCTGACGTCGGTCTTCCAGACCAGTGCCTGCTGCCACTTATGCCGCAGCCTCCTTGGGAGGAATCTCCCTCCCAAGACCCTCCTACACCACCACTGGTGGCACCACCGGACTCCTCCATCCCTTCAGAGCTGAAGGAGGAGGAGGAGGAGCAGCCCCTTGCTGGTCCCTCAAACGTGCCAGCTTCAGACTGCCCATCGCTGGACCTTCCTTATGGGACTCCGACACCTACCCCTATGGACCCTCCGTCTGGGCCTTTTGCACCTCCTCAGACTCTGGTGAGTCCTTATTGCCCTTCGTGACCCACACCGGGCCTTCTTTCAATAGGCCCTTAGCCTGAACTGATCCTACTGGGACCCTCCCTTATTCCTTCTGGGCCACTGTCTGGTCCTTCGCCACCGCTGTCAGGGCCTACATTAGCCTACCTGACACTGGGTTATCTGACGCCGCAATACCTTATCCTGGGGTAGCCAACGCCACAGTAACCGACGCCGGGGTACAGTATGCCAGGGTATCCAATGCGGGGCTATCCAATTTCCAGCTATCCAGTGCCCAGCTGCCCAACGCCGCAATACTTGGTGCCGGGCTGTCTGATGCCAGGTTACACACTGCTGTACCAACTGCCTCCTCCACAGCCGCAGGTGAATTTTGAGGCCTTTTTTGACTCTTGGTCTAAAACTAACTCTGAGCTGGTTACAGAGCTGGACCGCCATCAGCCAGTATTGGCCTCCACGCCCATCCACCTGACTCCTACTACACAGTCTCCATCGCCTGTGGAGACACACCCCTCCACGTCGGGTCGCATGCTGGGTACCTCCTCTGTGGAGGGCCATAGCAGCGAGTTGATTGAACCTCGCAAGGAGATTCCCCTTCTAGGGCTTTGTCCTCAAATGGGAGCCCTTCGTCGGACTGAGTCTGACTCTTTCTCTGCCTCCAGGTATGAGACTCCTCCAGAGGAGGATCTCAAGCCTAAGGAGACTCCCAAGTCCCCCCAGAGGACCCTTCCTTTATGGAGATCCTTTCTAGCTCGCCTCCCTTCCACTTCCCCAAATTGCTCCCCCTTACTGGCCTCAGTTGATCTCTCACAGAATGTAAGGGACCCCAAATGCTCTCCATGGGTAACTCTCCTACCCCCTCAGGGGCTTGTATCCCTCATCTACTCCCTTTCCCCTACCATCTCTCCACCTCACCCCTCCCTCTCTATTCCCCCTTTTCTTTCACGTAATCACTTGTTTACTTATTAACCCGGCACTTATTATTGTCCACTCTTTCTACATATTGTGCGCAACACTGTTTTAACACTGTAACACTGCCTTACAACTGTCTGTTAATGTTGATCATGTAACTTGAACACGACTCTTCCCCCTCCTCTCCACTTCAACCCTCTCTCTCTCCTTCCCTCTTTTCTTTCACGTAATCACTTGTTTACTTATTAACCTGACACTTATTATTGTCCACTCTTTCTACCTATTATGCACAACACTGTTGCAACACTGCTTATAACACCTGCCTTACAACTGTATGTTAATGTTGATCTTGTAACTTTAATGTTTAATGTTTCACTTCTATTGTACCCCCTTCCCCTTTCACTTCTATTGTACCCCTTCCCCCCAGGTTGTACCGGGAGATGAGCAACTTGTCGCTCAGTGTGCCTTCCTGGTGAAACATTTCAGTAAATAAATAAAAAGATCCAGGAGGCTCATGGATGGAGGACTGAGGACCAGGATTCTCAGCATAGGAGATTGGCGGAGCACCTCGACCTCCACGAGCTGTCTCCCCTTCTCATTCCCCCATGGATTGGGCCTTATGAATTCTTGGCTGCCAATATATGGCAGCAGCCATCGTTGGTTCACCGCCATCTCCACAAAGGTGGACAGGTTATACCATGCCCTGGAGGGCAAGGACCACCTCAGTACCCACCCCAAGGCTGATTCAGTGGTCATCAGTGTAGTGTATGACTGCACCACTAAGCCCAAACATATGACTACCTCACCTCCAGATAAGGAGTCGAGGCAGCTGGACCAGTTCAGACATAAGTTCTATTTGTCCTCTACTCTGGCTGTGCGGGCTCTGAACTATCGGAGCCATATAATTTTTTATCAAAAGACTGCACTGGAGCAGCTCAAGTCTAAATTTGAGGCCTTGCCTACTTCTGAAGCCAGGACTGAAATTGAACAGACAAAATGGCTGAGATTACCTGCCACCATGCCTTGCGAACTGTCTATGATGCCGTTGATGCTTCAACTTGGAGCGCTGCCATGGCTGTTTGCCTACACAGATACTCCTGATTGTGGGTCTCTGGATTCGCCCAAGAGGTTCAGACCTCTATTCTGGATGCCCCTTTCCAAGGCTCCATCCTCTCTGGGGGAGATGTCAGGGTCATTCTAACTGAATTACAAGAGAGTGGCAAAGCTTTACGCTCAGAGCAATCTCTGTACTGGTGTAATACTAAGCTTAAGCAGCCATTTTGTCACCAACAAAGGTGCCAAAACAGGCAGCAGCCTGCCAGATGTCAGACCAAATGTTGGGCTACCTCCTCAGCCTCCACCCCTCCAGCCAAGTCTTAGAGAGCCTCCGGAGTGGGGCACCCCAGCCCTCCCACCACCTTCTGACTCGTGGCTTGCTCCCCTTTCCTCCACCGGGTCCGGTTTGCCAGCCGTCTGGCGGAGTGGGAAGCGATCATGGCAAACTCATGGGTCCTTCAGCTCATAGCTCAAGGTCATACACTAGAATTTCTAGAGAGACCTCCAGAAAACCCTCCAGGTCACCCTCACTACCCAAAAGGTCACATTCCACTCATCCAAGAGGAAATCGAGGCTCTGCTAAGAAATTCCACCATAGAGACCATTCCTCAGGGCCAGATCAGAAGGGGATACTACTCCCACTTCTTCCTGGTCCCCAAAAAGCTGGGAGACCTTTGGCCAATATTGCACTTTAGCATGCTCAACCTGTACGTAGAGTACAAGAGGTTTCACATGCTGACTCTACCTGGTTTGTTGCCACTGCTTCTTCAGGGACAGTGGCTCTGCACGCTGGACATGCAGGATGCCTACCTGCATATCCCAGTCTTCCCTGCCCACCGCCGCTTCCTCGGGTTTGTCTTCCGGGGGAGCACTTCCAGTTGAGGGCGCTCCCCTTTGGCCTGCCTTTGGCACCTGGGGTCTTTACCAAGTGCCTAGCAGTAGTGGCAGTGGCTTTGCGTCATTAGTGCCATTACGTGTTCCCTTACCTCGATGACTGGCTTCTGTCAGCCTGGTCGAGGGGCAGCTTGGTAACCTCTGTGTCTGCCACCCTGAATCTTTTCCACTGGTTGGGTATTATGGTGAACTACTCCAAGTCTCACCTTATCCCTTCTCAGAACCGCCAATTTTTTTGGGTGTTACTGGCTACAACCCAGGGTCAGGCTTTCCACCCTATGGACAGGGCGGAAACATTGCAGCAGCAGGCCAGGCATGTGGCCTCCAGCCACTGGATAACGTCCAGGACCGTTTCACGTCTCCTAAGCCTTATGGCAGCGGCCATCCCCACTGTTCTGTTAGCCAGGCTCCACGTGTGGGTCTCACAGTGGACTCCCTTTGTTCAATGGGATCAGAGATCGAACTATCTGGACAGCAGGGTTCTGGTGTCCAATCCCATGTGGCAGGATCTCCTCTGGTGGTTGGACCTGAACAGCCTCTGCCGAGGCATTCCTTTCCAGCCCCCTGCTCTAAACCAGACCCTGACAACGGATGCTTTGGGTCAGGGCTGGGGAGCCCATCTGGGAGACTGCAGGGCTCAAGATCCTGGTCTCAGAAGGAGCTCTCTCTCTGCACATCAACATGCTAGAGATGAGGGCAGTGTTCTGTGCCCTTCAGGCATTCCAGTCCCTTCTCCTCCCAGGTACACTGCTAGACCAGTTGGACAACATCTGCGTAGTATGGTAACCTCAAAAAAACAAGGAGGCACGTGTTCATATCCCCTCTCCAGGGAAGCAGTGCGTGTATGGGACTGGGCAGTCCAGCACCACCTCCAGCTCACGGCAGTACATGTCCTGGGTGTTCAAAATGTCCCAGCGGACACTGTCAGTCGCATTCAAGCAAGGGCCCACGAATGGGAACGGAGTCAGTCGATGGCCGAAGACATCTTCGATGTCTGGGGTCACCAGATCTGGATCTGTTCGCCCTCCACATACAATGCAAAACTACCCATTTTCTGCTTGCTTATTCCTGGGAGAAAGGAGTGGGCTCCTGGAGCCAGTAGAAAGGCTGAAAAAGAACAGCAGCAGGGGGAAGGAGGGAGGGAAAAGCTTACCTACTGCAAGAGCCTCTCTCGAAGCTCTATTGTTATGGTAAGTTCTTACTTAACTGTACTTTTCCAGGAGAAGAGTCCACTTTAGGAAGGGGAATGACTGGAGCCGGCTTCCATGAGCTAGGGACTGAGGATGTGGAGAAGAAGTTAAAGAGGTTGGTGATAGAAGGGCAGTTGCATGACCAGAGAGTAACAGGAGTTTTGGGTAGGAACCATTAGGACTCCCACCCTTGTAAGGTTTAGACCCAAAGGGACCCTAAGAGAAGTAGCAGGATTGGTGAGAGAGAAGGAAACAAAGTGAGGAGGGGGTGATATGGAGGGTGGAGGAGTGAGAGAGTAGAGGAGAAGAGTGGGGGAGGAGGAGCAGGAACACCAGAGGGTGGGCACTGGAGCTGAAAAAGAGGTTAAAGAAGGAGGCAACTGCAGTGACGTCACAGATAGGAGTCGCCCCCCATCCCTTGACAACGGGATGATACTGTAACTATGCATGCTGACATACAAGGCCCAACATGGTCTGGGTTCTGATTACCTGAAAGAGCTCCTGTCTCCTTATGCATATACACGCGCTCCGCTTCCTGATGCCTGCCTGTTAGCATTCCCTTGATCTTGTTTAAAGCTGTTGAGGAACAGAGCTTTTGAAATTGGCTTCACTGTCCCTATAGAACTCTCTGCATCCCTGCATTTGTTCTTCTCACGCGGTGGAGGCCTTTAAGTGTGCCTTGAAGACCCACCTAAAAGAAAATACCTGTTGTTTTAGTTTCTTTATTATATGCAATGTTTATTAACTAATATTGCACTTTATGATGCTGTTACTCTTTCTCTATACAGTGCGTTGAGTGTATTGGAAAGGGTGCTTTAGAAATGTTGCCTTGCTTTCATACATTTCCGTATTTCCACTCTCCTCTGTTTTTATTGCTGAGAACATTCTGCATGAAAATAAGCTCCAGATGGCTGAGTGGATTGGTAGCATGTTAAGGAGCCTTTCTTCTCTAGGTCAGGGGTTAATGTTCTGTGGGCTGTGTGAAATGATTTATGGTGGCCTCAGTCCAGTTCTCAGTGGGCGGGTGCCCACATCACAAAATTACCAACACCACTGGCACTAATTCAGCACCCAGTGTTGGCAGTCTCACATGAGAGGCCAAGGATTGGATGGGCATGGAGTTTGAACTACCCTTTCACCCATGTGGTGGTCTCTCCATGGCATGGCACTTTGGCAAGGCAGTGTGGGGAAGCTTGCACTGAGATTGCCCTTGGTGTACCTGTCACATGGATAAACAGAGAACTTCAGGTTCCAGTGCTGTCAATCCAGCACCTTTCATGAGCACTGAGCACACAGGAAAAAAAAAAACATTTTAAGGAAAAAAAAAAAAAAAAAATACAATGTTTGACTATTAGACTTTTTCTGCTGCTTATCCACATCTGACTGCAGAATCGTGTTACCTAATCAGTTTCACAGGTCACAAGCAGAGGATTATGAATTCAACTCAAGGCAGGCTGCAGGATATGGGAAGTCTAATGGTAGCAATCTTGTTTTCATACAAATCTCCAGAGCAATAATCAGGGAAAGAGAAGCACACAACATATGCAGCACATGAAATACAGGCTGATTAGTGTCAAAATAAAGTTTTTTTTCTTTAACCTTTAGTAGCTCTGTAAAATGATTGCGTAAACATAAAGAAGACAGGACATGTGTGCTAAGTAAGCAAAAACCCACGACAGGGTATGGGGTTATGGGGATTTAATGAGTGCCTGGGTGCTTGGAGAGGCATGAGCCTGTAGGCTGAGTGTCCTCACAGCACCCCAACCATGCATTAAATCCCGATAACCATAAGCCCTTACCCTGGAGTGGGTTATTGGACTTATAACATGGGTTACGTCCAAAACATGGAAAACTCCCCAAAAAGGGTATTTTTCTCATGTTTACAGACCAAAATAGGTACTGTAGCCTGCCATCTTGCAGTATAGTCCCTAAGAAAAAAATGCACAGTTCCTTTCTCTTATGCACATAGAAATGTCACACATACAGTACTGATGTGATCTGTGAGATTTCTGATGCAAAATATGCTCTGGTACTGTGCCTACCTCATTTCATTTGCCCCTCACCCCCACAAGACATGCTACTTGTGTGTGTGTCTCTCTCCGTCTCTTAGCAGAATTACATGACTGCCTTGCCTACAGGAGAACTCACACAGAGAGAGACACATACAGAAGAGAGACAGACAGACAGTGTTGACATTCTGCAGTCCTGAAGAGAAACCATTTTATTTCTCAGAAAACATAAGAAATGTCACTGTATCCTGCCGACTACAGAAGTAGTCACCTTAATCATCTGCCCTCTCGGTCAGTCTCCTGCCTGTGTCTGGCTCCCCTACAGATCGGAGTGAATGGCATTGCTACAGGTAGAGCAAGAGAGACACACACACAGAGACAGTTCCCTGATTCCATGCTACGCTGTCTGTGATTTACACTATCTCATCGTTTTGCTGACTGTCTCTGTCTCTCCCTCTCTCTCTCTCCAGCAGGTGCCGGGACAAGACAGGACTGCAAAGCACAACTAGCTGCAGGCCTTGCTAGCTGGGTTTCTCTACTCCTTGAAACAGACTTTACCCGATAAGGAAAATCTGACTCGCAGCTGTCGGTCTTAGTGTAAGTGCCATGCAGACTACAACTCTTGCTTTCTCTTTCTCCACCCCCCACCCAATACCTGCGGCCGAAGAGACATACATGGAGGATGGTGGCCCACACGAGAGCAAAACCTGAAAACAGACCATTACAGCGACAGTCACTGTAATGGTCTGTTTTCAATGTCACAGCTTCTCCCAGTGTTCTGCCCCCTCCCCGAAACAACTCTGACCTGGAGTTGATTATAATTAAATGTGTGGGATGTAGGGGGCACAGCACCCTTCAAAAAACACTTTATTTTGGGACAGCACAATACCGGTGTCAGTATTGTGCCATCAGTGTGTGGGACGTCAGGGATTTGTTTGTCGAGCACAAGTGGTGCTTCCCATGGAGGACACTGTACATCAACTGCCATTCTTACCCCGACACAGGCATGCAGCATCAGCAGATGTCCCTGTCTCACCCTGGTATTGTCACTCACACTGTGACAGCATTTCTTTTTTTGTACAAACATTCACACAGAAACTCTTGCTTACCCCTCCAACCACGGCTTGCAAAGAAAGGAGATGTACCACTGTCATACGGACAGAGACACTCTGCTGCACAGGTTTTGCAACTTAAGCCTACCATGCATATAGCCATGGCTAATGGACCACTACTCCTGCCACTACGGTGACTTACACTAACACACTTGCTTGCCGGTGGGGGGTACAGTTTCCCATCCTGGTCCCGCACTCTGCCTCTCCCTCTTACTCTCTCTCGCTCTCTACCATTGACTGCCAGAGTTACCATTGTGGTGGAAATCCAGGGAATGAGCACACTTTTGTTTCCCCGGTTTTCCACAGAGGGACACAGACATTAAAGCTACAGGAGAACAATTACCTGCACTACAGGGACTTACTCTGTAACACTTGCTCATCGGAGGGCAGAGGGGCACAACAGATAGGAACAGGGAACTACTGCTGTGGTTTGTAGGACACAGGCATTCACAAGGCACTGCTTGCCTAAACTATCAGTATTGTTGGTCCAGTCCAGTGACAGCAACACCTGCTGGCACGGCACACACGAATCTGGAAGGAACACAGTGCTGGGGCTCTGTCACTTCCCCACACTTTTTAAATGGCTGCCGTTCACATTTGAAAACCAAACAAGTCCCGACAGCAGTTTCACTGAGTTGCTCCGTGAGACTGTGCATTAAAAAGGGAATTTAATGCATGGCCACTCTGAGCAACTCCACCGATTGGATTGTACATTTTCCACAACCCCCCACAACCCATGTTATAATTAACATCGGTTAGTAATGTTCCTGTAGTATTTTCAGAAGTGATATTGAAGTCTTCAAATAATCTGTGATTAGATATAACTAAATAAAAATAGATGTAAAAAACTATGTTGTGCTGTTTCCTTTTAGTGGAGAACATTCTCTGCTATTCTCTTCATGGATCAAGTAATTGGGATTTTTTACTGAAGTACACTACACCGCTACAGGGGTACAAAATTCCTAGCATGAGTGGTTGACACTTCACATTTCTATACACAAGCTGTGCCAGTAATATAAAGAAAACTCCACCCTTTTAACCTCTGTGAAATATGTGTCTAATAAGGGGAGGAGCTGACGGGAGCCTGAGGAACGGTGGATTCAAAACAGGAGTTGTTTGTGGACTCTGTCTGCTATAGCTGAGACAGAGAGCAACCACCAGTCCTGGTCCCACACTCTGCCTCTCCCTCTTACTTTCTCTCTCGCCCCCATAGCAAAGGGGGTGCACACACCTGGAAGGTGATTGTTGCAAACGCTAGAAGCCTTGCAACTAAACTACCCGCACTCGCAGCCATCATGGTAGTAGCAAGATTGGACTGTCGCTCTGACAGAAACGTGGTTCACGGAAAACCACGGATGGGACATGTCTATACCTGGATACAGTCTGTTCAGAAAGGATAGGCAGGGAAAAGAGAGGGAAGGGTAGCCATTTACATTCAAGAAGACATAAAAACCACAGAGGTGCAGAGTCACCCTGGGGACACTGAGTCACTGAGGCTTACTATATATACAGAAAATGGAAAAACCTTCCAGATCGGGGTCATATACAGACCTCCAAATCAAGAAAAAAAAAAGGGACCAAGACCTGATAGAAGAAATATACACAAAAGACTCCGAAAGGAGAGGTGATACTGGTAGGGGACTTCAACCTTCCAGATATAAACTGGAGTACACTAATGGCAGCAACAGCAAGAAGCAGGGATTCCTCATTGGCACTACAGGGAGCAGGACTAAGTCAACTGATCAAATCACCAACAAGAGGAGATGCCATACTTGACTTGGTCCTCACAAACACTGAGAGGGTCAAGGAACTCCATGTGGGATGGCATATGGGTAACAGTGACCATCACATGGTTAGCTTCAACGTGAACATAAGTGAGGACACATGCCACTCAAAAATAAAAGTACTAGATTTTAAAAAGGTGGACTTCAGCCAAATGAGGACCAACATAAAAAATGTCTTAATGATCTACAAGTGGATAAGGCCAATGTCATGTGGGGAAAACGTAAGAAAGCAATCCAGACAGTCACTGACCAATACACCAGAAGGGTCACCAAAGTGAAAAGAAAATGAACCCCTTATGGTTTTCAAAGGAAGTGGCTAAAATAGTGAAAGAAAAACAGAAGGTGTTCAAGCTATATCAGGGAACAAACAAGAAAAAAGACTGGGTGTCATACAAGGAGGAAATGAAAGAAGCCAGCAAAAAAATAAGGCAGGCAAAAGCTCAGACAGAAGCAAGTACAGCAGAGATGGCAAAGAGAGGAGGCAAATCCTTCTTTGGATACATCCGGGAAAGAAGGAAAGCAAAAGGAGGTATAGTCAAGATTACAACTGAGGAAGGGAATACAACAGAAGATGACCCAAAAAAAGCAGAAATCCTGAACAAGTACTTCTGCTCGGTATTTACTGAGGAGGACCAGGGGATGGCCCAGAAATGGCAAAACACAACACTCATGGACAGGGGGGTTGATACTAGCCCCTTCACAGAGACCAAAGTACTGGAGGCACTAAATTAACTGCAAGTTGACAAGGCCATGGGGACAGATGAAATGCACCCCAGGATCTTAAAAGAACTGAGATTAGAATTGGCTGCCCCACTGACTAAACTATTCACCAAATCTCTAAAGAGTGGGGAGGTACCCGAAGATTGGAAAAGAGCAGCTGTGGTCCCGCTCCATAAATCGGGCAGCAGGGAGGACTCTGGAAATTACAGGCTTGTAAGCTTCACATCCATAGTGGGGAAGTTAATGGAGACACTACTCAAAAAGAGGATCATGGCATTCCTGGAGGCTAGCGGCCATCAGGACCCCAAGCAGCATGGTTTTATAGTGGGTAGGTCATGCCAGACAAACCTGATTGAGTATTTTGACTGTGTTACAAAGGTTATAGATGACGGTGGGGCGATAAATGTGGTCTACTTAGACTTTAGTAAGGCCTTCGACTTGGTTCCACACAGAAGGCTGTTAAAGAAGCTAGACCACAAAGGAGTTGGATCAGAAGTAGTTAGATGGGTTGAAAACTGGTTACAGGGCAGAACCCAGAAAGTGCAGGTAAACAGAGCACTGTCATCAGAAGGTAGAGAAACCAGCGGTGCGCCCCAAGGTTCAGTACTGGGGCCCCCTGCACTTCAATATTTTCAGATTGGACATAGCTAACAGTCTACAGAGAAAGGTGTGTCAGTTCGCAGATGTCACCAAAATATGCGACAGGGTTGACACCCGAATGCATTGGGAGGGGAATCACAAGCTGGAAGAAGGAAGTGATCCTGCTGCTGTACAGATCACTGATTAGGCCTCACCTGGAGTACAGCATCCAGTTCTGGAAGCCCCACCTCAAAAAGGACATTGACCGAGTGGAGACGGTGCAGAGAAGGGCAAAAAAAATGACTCTGGATTGCACAAGATGTCCTATGGGGATAGACTAAAAGAACTGAACATGTATTCCCTGGAACAGAGAAGAGAGAGGGGTGACATGATCAAAACATTCAGGTACATAAAAGGCATAAACCAGGTGCAGATAGACGATCTCTTCCAATTTAAGAAGGGCATCAGAACCAGGGAAAATGTTCTAAGGCTGCAAAGAGGGCATTTCTCACCATCACCAGGAAATTTTTCTTCACAGAAAGAGTGGTGGATGCCTGGAACAGCCTGCCTGCAGAGGTGGTGGGGGCAAGCACAGTGGTCGGTTTCAGGAAAGCTTGGGACAGATACAAGGGAGCCCTCAAACCCAAGGGAGTTAGAAGGCTAGGCTAAAAGACAGTGCACAGAATAGATGGACCTGATGGTCTCCTTCTGCCATCAACTTCTGTGTTTCTGTGTCTCTGTTTCCACCTTGCTTGTTCCATGAAGAGAATTGTATATAGAATGTTGTCCATAAAAAGCAACACAGTGCAGTTTTCACGTACATTTTTATTGCGGTACACTTAAATACAGATCACTTGGAGATATGAATATTATTTCTGGAAAAAAAAAAAAAAAAGTGAGGAGGGAGCAGGCACAGGTGGTGAAAAAGGAATTCAAGAAAGAGGCAACTGCGGTGACGTCAGAGATAGGAGGGTCACCCACTTTGAGAATGGGGAGATTGTACTGTAAATATGCTTGCTAACATACAAGGCTGCCCAACATGGTCTGAGTTCTGATTACCTAAAAGTGCTCCTGTCTCCTTATGCCCATCTACCCTCTCCATTTCCCATTGTGTGCCAGTCTGCAATCCCCTACTCTTGTTTAATGCTGTCTGTGGACAGAGCTTTTGAAATTGGCTGTTCCATCCCTGTAGGACTCTCTGCCTCACAGCATTTGTTCTGCCCCACAGTGGAGACCTTTAAGTGCACCTTAAAGACCCACCTATATGAAACTGCTCACTGTTTTAAGCACATTTATTATATTTAATGTTTCTTTATTAACTAATATTGCACTTCTTTATCATGCTGTTACTCTCTTCCTGTATGGTGCACTGAGCCTATTGGAAAGGGTGCCTTCAAAATAAATCCTGCCTTGCTTTCATATGTTCCCCATATTTCCACTCTCCTCGGTCTTTATTGCAGAATACATATTGCATGAAAATAAGATCTGGATCTCTCTATGAATTGGTAGTGGTTTAATTAAGGAGCCTTTCACCTGTAGGTCAGGCATTAAAATCTAGCACAGGTAGGTAGTGGTCAAAAACTGTTATCATTTGAGGGCTGCTCAGTGGTTCATGTGAAGTGAGTTGTGGTGGTCTCAGTCCAGTTCCAGCCATCAGGTGTCCACATCACAAAACTACCAACACCGCTGGCATTAATTGGCACCCTTGTTTGCGGTCTCACGTGAGAGGCCAAGGATTGAATGGGCATTGACTCTGAAATACCTTCTTACTTATGTGGTGGTCCCCCCATGGCACGGCACTTTGACAAGGCAATGTGGGGAAGCTTGTACTGTGATCACCCGTGCTGTACCTGTCATTTGGTTAAGCAGAGGACTTTAGGCTCCAGTGCTGTCAATCTAACACTTTTCTTGAGTACTAAATTCACACAGCAGAAAAAAATAATTTACAAAAAAAGGAGAAAGAACAAGATCTTTGACTATTTGACTTTATCTGCTGCTTGTCCACATCTGACTTCAGAATCCTGTTACCTAATCAGTTTCACAAGTCACAAGCAGAGAATTATGAATTCAACTCAAGGCAGGCTGCAGGGGTATGGGAAGTCTAATGGTAACAATTTTGTGTTCTTACGAATCTCCAGAGCAATAATCGGGGAAAGAGAAGCACACAGCATACATGAAATACATGATGATCTGTGTCTAAATAAAGATTTTCTGTAACCTTTAGTAGCTGTCTGAAATGATTCAGTAAATGTAAAGAAGACGGGACGTGTGCAAATTTACATTGAATAATAATAAGTGGGGGTGCCCCTTTAACAACCAGATTTTGGTTGCTGTAAAACACCATAACAACTGGGTGTGTGATGTCACACCCAGTTATGGCCTTTTGATCAGGAGTTTAAGCGCTGTCACTGATTCCATTTGAAAACAGCTGATGGTGACAGTGCAAGCCACAGCAGGTGCTCTGAGATGTGAGGTGCTCAGCAGGAAACTTCACTGCAAGTCCCACTTGGGCATCTGTCAAAGTAAACACTGCTTCTGAAGAAAACTAATTTCTATAAAAAAAATTAACTCTTTCTGCAAACAGATGGTACCTGTCCCTTATTCTCTTTACAGGTTCCCAGCAGACTTCTCGTGGTTTCGGTAGCAACAGTTTCACATAGACCACAAGGATGACCAACGGAGTTCAGAAAAAAAAACAAAGTAACACAAGAAAACAGCAAATGGAATGAACATTTTTAAAAACTTAAGATTTCCTTCGTATTTCTTTGCATAGTTTACACTTTCTGAGTACTTGTTAACAGTTTTGAACCTCAGTGGCACTGTTAACCATCAGCGCGAATCAGGCTAGAGGTCCGCACTCTAAAGAGCAGCTTGATCATGTACCTGCAACTTTAGTAAGACATATTTAATGTTATGTAAATGTGTATTGTACCCTGCAGCTTCAGCAGGACCTTACCTTTAGTAATATGATCTTGGGACTCCATCCAGGAGATACGAGACCAGTTACAGAAAAATACTTATTTTGGGTTCTGAGTGTAGCAGCAGTGAAAGCAATCACTCAGAACTGGCTAAAACCAAAACCACCTACGGTGGCGCAGTGGCTCAATAATATAGACAATACCAAACACACAGAAGCTATAGCAGCTAAATTAAGGTACCAGGTGGACCGTTACAATTCACAATGGCTACCGTATTTTCTCTACCTAGAAGAAGAGGGAGGCAAAACGGTGCTAAGCCAATTCCTACAATAATAAGGAACAGTATATGCAGGGTGAAATGCTAACCGATAAATAATAAAGACCAACACTGCTAAATTAACCAGACATAGGCAATCAGTGAATGGGTGAATAAAAAGCACAAGCCAAAAGAAAAGTTTATTGTTTTATTTTTTTCATTGTTTTTTAGTTTTATCTTAAACAAAAAAAACTTTCGTTTAAGGGGTGGAGCATACTGTTTGACAAAAAGAATGCAAAAGGAAGGACAAACCAAGAAAGAGTGCAAGGAACACAGGCCCCACCTTTTCCAAAGGACACCTGAACAAAGGACTTGCTCTCTACTAAGGAGAAGTTGGGAGCCCACAGACCATCTCATCAATACCTGTTAAGCTAAAAATAACAAATATATTGGTCAAACAAGGTAACATATGCACGGACATTTACTTACTTATTCTAATAAGATTAAGAAGATGAAAGAAAATGTATTAATTCCTGCACTTAGTGGAATATATGTGTTCACTAAGCTTTGTATTCTATGAAAAATATACTGTTAATGAACTTTGGCTCTTAATAAAATACAAGTTCCAAAAACAAATATAAATGTTTATTGTAAGGTATTTGCTTAAAAAATAAATAGTTTGGGTGTTCTGTATTTAACAAAATAGTTGTGTTTCCGGTTACAATAAAAAGAATGATTTTATTCAAAAATGGCACATTATTATTTATTCCTAAAATGGAGCCAGTTATTATTAAAAAAATAACACACAGGACATGTGTGTCTTCATGAAGTTTTTGTTTTTATACACCATTGGTGTGTGATGACTTCTTAAACCACTTGAGCTTCCCTCTCAAGGTTTGTGGGTCATCACACACCTCGGGTGTGTTTTAAAAAAACTCATAACACACACATACTTGAGCATTATTATGTATATAATGTTCCTACAGTATTTTCAGAAGTGATATTGAAATCTCCACATAATTTGTAATTAGATATAACTGAATAATAAATAATACTGTATATACTTGAGTACAAGTCGACTTTGTGTATAAGTCGACCCCCTTTTTCTTGTGGATTTCAGCAGATTTTTAGATGCATCTCACATATAGGTTGACCCCCATCCTTTACTTAATATATAGCTACTAGTACACCTCAACAGCACCAGGAGTCCTACTTTTTAACAAACTCTTACCTCCTTTTCGACATACTCACTCCCTTTGAAAAACAGACAATGATACTGTAAAACGTTGCAGTATACCCTCCCTAACCCACTCTTACCAGCACAACATACTAGTGCTAACAGTACCACTTTCCCTAACCCAGCTTCCCCAGCACAAGTCACTGAAGTTCTGTGCCAAATTTCATATTTTTTTTATTTTGCCATTGTTTATTTACAATACTGTTTGATTGAGGGCCCCAAGACACTGATCTATAAACGGCAAAACACATGGTGCTGATACACTGATCAGCCTCCTTGATCAGCGTCCCTAACCATCCCTAACCCAACCTTGCTAACACAAGTCTTGCACAAATTGTCATGCACCTCCTGGATAAACTGCTGTAGGTGCAAAATCCTACTGCAAAAAATTCTGATGCTGTACCTTTCATGCCAAGTGTTGCTGTGTACCCCGAATGCTAAATGTTGAGTGAACATTCCCATCATTGCCTTCACTCTCTTACACTTTTGTGAGCGCGAACATGAATTTCTGCAAATAAGACAGTGGGGTTCATTGCAAGAAATTAAAGGGGCACAAAATTATTTCATTTTATAGTATAATAAAGGGCTCTCAAATAGCAGTGAGTTAAGTGCCAGGACGTCAGAAGATTGGCTGGAAAACAGGCAAGAATGAAATATGTTGCAGCTACCGATAAATGTACTGTAATAGTAATGGGCTCTTAAACGGTAGCAAAAGCTCCGCAGATAAGTTGACCTCATGTATAAGTCAAGTCCCCTTTCTTCAGTGCCTGTTTTTGGCACTGAAAACTCGACTTAATACACGAGTATATACTGATGTGAAAAACTGTATGCTGTGCTATTTCCTTTTAATAGACAACATTCTCTACCATTCTCTCCATGGGTCAAATAATTGTAATTATTTTGCTAACATACAGTATATCACTACAGGGGTACACAGTTCCTAGCATGAGCTGTTGACACATCACATTTCTGTACACTGGCTGTGCCGGTAACATAAAGAAAACTCCACCTTGCTTGTTCCACGAAGAGAACTGTATATAGAATGTTGTCCATGAAAAGCAACACAGTACAGTTTTTTACCTACATTTTTCATTCAGGTACACTTAAATTCAGATCACTTGGAGGTAAGAATATTATTTCTAAGAAAGAACATTACAAGCAGTTGCGACACACATCTCCTGTCCCCTTTAACATACCACAGTGAAGAATTTAAGGATATCGAGATTATTTTGTTATGAGAAGGTATGTGTACAGGCTGACCTGTTGATGCAGCAGTAGAGCTACGCTCTCATTGCTGATGACCTGGGTTTGGCAACAAGCCAGGGTAGTTGGGCAGGCTGAGAGGAAGAGGAGGAGGAGGATTAAGCATCCCACATGATAGTCTCCTTCTCCTCCTCTGGGAGGAAGGGAGGCAGGAAGGGCCATTGTTTCCATGGCAGCATTGCCACCTGTGTGATCACAGGTGGTTGTGTTGTGGAGGTACTGCAGGGAGGAGGGAACGCCGCCTCGTCCCTGCAGAAGCATGTGATGGTGTGCATGTGCTTGGGAGTCCCCAGGTGTACCAGACTGCTCAAGGGCAGGGACCCAGAAAGCAAGAATAGCCCTGGTATATGGAGGATGACCTGTGGCATGCGTGGGATCCACTTCCCGCCAGCAGCCTTTCCTCCACTAGGGCTTCTCCTACCCACAAACTTGGGAGGGGGCAAGCAATACTGCCTTGGTGTGGCCACGCCCTGCCATGCGGGAGGGGGTAGGTTAAAAGGAGAGGATAAGTGCTTGGGACGTGGGGATGGGTGATACACTAGTGAGAAAGGGGCATAAAGAATAAGTTTAAACTTACATATTTTTTTTGAAACATGGAAATTTATCCAGGCTTTCATGACATTACATAACAGATGTGCTTTCGCACCTGACTTCATGCTGGACATGCATTTTTATAAACATTTGATGACTTGCTCTAAGTTGTTACAGTGTCAGTCAATCATTCCTTCAAATGTTGTGTAATTCTAGGTGATCCAGGTGGGAACGCCAACGCTACCATATTCCAAAATATCAAAAAGTAATAACATACTGTAGCACCGTGTATATCCATGTCTCTTAAAGTAAATGTCTAAGATTTTGGTAATAGTATTTTAAATGCAGTAGTTCATTACCTTCTTCTGGGGATAACCATTTGAGCACAGCTCAACATTTGAAAACATTTGAATGTTTTCCTTAAGACAGCTGTGGGAGAGAAGTGATCAAAAATTGTGCTGAACAGATGGCCAGGCAACCCCTTCAGTTCCTGACCTGCTGGCCCCACCCCCATGCTCAGGCAGTTTGGTTTGTGATGTCTAACCAGGCAGAACACAGGAGTGTGCCACATAGAAATCAATGGAGAAAATTTTTGAAACAGTTTTATGTATGCTAAAGCAACGTTTGTTATAAATAAAAGTCATTGCTCAACTATTAGGGCCCCATTAGTTGGGCAGTGACTTTCATTTATATCAAAGGTTACTTTAGTAAATACAGCATCAAACAGTTCAGAAAATGTCCTCCTTTGACTTCTGAGTGCCCCCCTCGGCCTGGTTAGACATCACAAAACATCTGAGTGAGGGGGTGGGGCTGGCTGACCAGGAAATGAAAGAGTTCATCTGGCTATCTGCTCAGCACAATTTTCAATCTCTTCCCTTCTGTAGTGGACTTAATAAAAACAAATTATTTCTGTGCTCAAATGAGTGTCACTAGCATAAGGTAATGGACTAATGTATTTTAAAAGCTATTACCAAAAATCTTAGACATTCTCTTTAACATTAAACTTATATTTTATTGCATTTCGAATAAAACAGTGTTACAATTCATGTCGGGTATCGATGCAGTTATAGCAGAGACATCCACGGTATAAGAACACAGCAGTCTAAACACTCTGGCATACAGATATAGGGGTAGAACAACAATTTAACGCATGTACCAGTAATGCAACCCTAATAGGTGCACCTTGCAAGAGAGAGAGAGAACAATCTAAAATCTGTTCACATACCAAAACGTTTTTTAGAAACCAGTCTGAAACTGAGATTTGCTCTCAGCCCAAGCATAATTTTTGACCAACCATAACAAGCATCTTCCCCCCCAGACCATCCCTCCAGGAGTTAATGAGCACTATCC
This sequence comes from Neoceratodus forsteri, assembly GCA_016271365.2. Taxonomy (NCBI): domain Eukaryota; kingdom Metazoa; phylum Chordata; order Ceratodontiformes; family Ceratodontidae; genus Neoceratodus; species Neoceratodus forsteri. Next base: position 805,776,195 of record CM028132.1, on the reverse strand, counting down.
ATAAAAACTAAAGCTTTCTTAACATGATGCACCTTGAACAAAGTACACGGTAATATATTATAAAAACACAAGAAAATTAAGTTACCTAGAACTTGATATCTAGGATATGGTGTGATCAAACTATTCAATACTAACATCAGAAATTGATTAAAGAGGGAGTCAGGCCAATATTTCTGGCATCAGTAAATTCAGAATTTGGACCAGCATATCCCTAGTGAGCTTCGTGCCAAAAATGAGATCTCTAAGTTGCTTTGTTTAAAAGTTACAAGTCATTTTGTAACCCTTAATTCACTGCCTGATCAAAAAAGCCAGTTTCAGAAAAGAGCTACTGATGACATCAGAGCTTGAACTCACAGCCTAGTCCTCCCTGCAAGCTACCTTATGTGACTTGTTTCGCTCATGTTACATAAAACTGCAGTTGTGGTAAACATCTGATAAAGGAAAACTGACACCGGGTTGGTCAGCGCATGCACTTCCGTAATATGTAGATGCCAGATAGAGTACTTCAGAATGTGATTGGGGGTAGGAATGCAGCAGCAAACATGACTTTAGAATGACAAAGTTGTGTGTAATTTTTAAGAGTACTACAGGTACAAAATTTCAAAATGCCACCAGGCTGCAGTTGTGGAATGCCGCAGTGACACAATCTCAGAAAGTAGCTGGGACACGTAATTTTGGAATGTGGCAGGGAAGCTAAAATTCATAATGCGGTGGTGCCATGTATTTTTAGAATGTTGCAGAAATCCACAGTTTTGAAATGCGGGGAATACATAGTTGCGGAAGTATGTAATTTCGTAATGTGTCATGGTGTCATGGATGCATAAATTTGGCATGTGGTGGTGATGCAGTTTCAAAATGTGGTTGGGATGCTGGATTTCAGATTGTGGTGGCAACATGCAGTTTCTCAATGCAGCGTAGACACAGAATCTCAGAATGTGGTGGTGATACAGTTTCAGAATATATAGTCACATGCAATTTCAGAATGAAGCGGGGATGAATGATTTTAGAATGTTACTTGGACATGCAATATCAGAATGTGGCAGCGACACTCATTTTCAGAATGTGGTAGGGACGTACAATTTTGGAATATGGCAGGGATGCACATTAATGACAGGCAGTTTTAGAATGTGGAAGTTTACACACAGTTTTGGAATGTGGCAGGAAGATACAATATTAGAATGTGGCGGTGACCCACAATTTTGGAATGTGGCAGTGACGTACAGTTTTTGAAATATGGCAGTGATGCCCAGTTTCAGAATGTGGTAGTGACACACAGTTTCTGAATATAGCAGTGACACACAGATTCGGAATGTGGCAGTGACACAGTTTCAGAATGTGGTGGTGATGCACAGTTTTGGAATGTGGCGGTGATGCACACTTTCAGAATGCGGTGGTGATGAACAGTTTCGGAACATGGCAGTGATGTGCAATTTGGAAATGTGGCAGTGACACATAGTTTTGGAATGTGGTGATAACACAGTTTTGGAATGTGGCAGTGACGCACAGTTTCAGAATGTGGCAGTGACACACAGTTTCAGAATGTGGAGTTGCAGTTTCGGAATGTAGCAGTGATATGCAATTTAGGAATGTGACAGTGACACATAGTTTCGGAATGTAGTGGTGACAGTTTCGGAATGTGGCAGTGACACACAGTTTCACAATGTGGAGGTGATGCAGTTTCGAAATGTGGTGGCACACAGTTTTGGAATGTTGTGGTGACGCACAGTTTTGGAATGTGGTGATGCAGAATTTCAGAATGTGGTGGTGACACACAATTTGGGAATGTGACAGTGACAATTTTGCAGTGTGGCTGTGACACAATTTCAGAATGTGGCATTGAAACGCAACTTTGGAATGTGGCAGGGATGTGCAGTTTTGGAATCTGGCAGGATGCACAGTTTCAGAATGTGACAGGAATGCACAATTTTAGAATGCAGCTGGGACACATAATGTTGGAATGCACTGGGGATGTGATACACAATTTTGAAATGTGGTGAGTGCGTACAATTCTGGAATGTGGCAGGGACAAGCAATTTCAGAATAAATGGTGTGTCCTGTCACATTCCGGCAATGTGCATCCCCACTATATTCCAAAATGGCCAGTCCCTGCCAAATTCCTCTATGTGTGTTGCTGTTGCATTCTGAGATTGAGTGTCCCACCATATTTTGAGATGGCACATCCCTGCCACATTCTGAGATGGCGTGTTCTCCTCCCTTCCCCAACATTCTAAAATTGTGCACCACCTTGACACTATATATCTTGGTTCAGCGCTGCATTCTAAAACCACCTCCTGATGCGTTCTAAAGTACAATACCAACCATCTGAACATTCTGGAAATGCAAGCACTGTGGCCACCCCATGTCGTTTTTTTTTTTAAATGATTACTTCTACTACAGTTTATTAAACTGTGGAGAAACAGGTCCTATAAGGTTGCTGACAGGGAGGATTAGACTGTGAGTTCAGGTTGTGACATCATCAGTGGCTATTCACTGAAACTGGCTTTTTTGAACAGGTAGTGAAATCAGGGTTACAAAATAGCTCATAACTTTAGAATGAAGTAATGTAGAAACCTAAAGTTTGGTATGAGATTTATCGGGGGTATGCGTATTCTAATTCTGCAGTGTAGCACTTTTGGCCAGAGTCCCTCTTTAAGCTATCCTCTCACAAAAAACAAATCCTGGAAGAGATGGTTTATGACTGCAAAGGCCTATCAGATAAATGTTTGAGGTCTTGACTCACTAGCTGGTCTCTTGTTGCTTTGCATCTTAACAGTCTGTGCTGGCCACGAGGTAGACTTCTTTTTAGCTCTAAATAATTAAGTTACCCAAGACATGTACACTCAAACTACCAGGCTCTACCAACCGTTCTAGGCCTCGTATTGGTTAAAGGATATACAGCCCCCATAAAGGCTCAGCTTTACAATACATTTACCCACACCGTTTCAATCTGAGATTGTCATCTGATTTAAGTGTACTACAGATAATGAGAAAAGAGTTTTTAAAGTTGTATCAACTCAGCTGTAGTCTACTTTTCAAGTTTCGTTGGCCTCCTCTTGCGCCTCTAGAATTCACCAGCTCAAATTCTTTGTGGATTAATTCCACACACTTACCAGCTTCTGCCGCATCAGTCTATTGCAGTATTGGTAGTTATGTTCCCCCTTACAAACAAAACAAAACATGGAGCTGAGCTTGCATGAGAAGTGAATGTGTGATCCCGATGCTTTTTAATTGGGCATGAACAGTATCAATTATTTCCTAATTTGGATTGATTAGCGAAGGAGAGGTCAGGGAAAAGGTGCAGTATGGTGCCATTGAAATTAAGGCTATGGGAATCCCTTGAGACTTGTAGCAAAGTGTCCCTTACCACTACCAGGGCTGTAACCAGTACTACAGTCAGGTAGCATGTGAGGTGGGCACCTGAATTAAGGCGCTGTCCGAAATGGTGACGCAATGTGGGCGAAAGCCCGAATGGCAATTGGGGGGTAGGGTAACCGGATGTAGTGGGGAGGCGACTGCCATGACAGGATGTTGATATATGTACATGCATGTGGGGGAGTGAGCATGGCATGCGTGGGCTGGGAGGGGTGGAGGGATGTAGGGGGTGGTGCTGCGGTCGGCTGCCAAGCTGTGCGTGGCGTTGAGGATTGACCTCCACTTGCATGCGTGGGGTACTGGATCGGGTCTGTCTGGACGCTACTGCATATTTGTTGCAATCTGGCCTAAACTTGTGGGTTTCACCTCGACATGCACCCCATGGAGTTGAGAATATTTTAGTAGGGTCCTCACGCTGTTCCTCCGTGCGCCAAGGATGTCAGGGGTGGGGGAAATTGTTTTTGCCGCCTTGACATCGCGATAATGTGGGTCGCCGTTTGGCGCTCGCCGATATCACATAGAACCATACAGTCGGTAGTTTGTCCCCTTGTTGGTCCACTGAATGGAGGGAGAGCTGATAAGCTTTTGTAAAGCTGGGAGTAGTATTGTGTGTAGTAAGTCCCAATGCCCCGGCAGCCACGTATTTAAAAAGTGGAGGACTTCCTTGCCCATACTCCCTTCTGGGAGCCTGACCAGTCTCACATTGGGGGGGGGGCCTGTTGGTGACAGTGTATTTGGGCGTTTTCTAGTGCCATTTTGCTGGTTGCTGCCAGGGCTTGGATGGCTGAGGTTTCTGCAGAGGTCACAGTTTTTGTAGCAACCTCTAGTTTGACGTCCTGCTCCCCCTCCATCTTCTGAGGATTGCTTCGACTTTTCCATCGAAGTCCTGCAATGAAGCTATCAGCGACTTCCACAGTGACTCTGTTCCAGAACCAGATGGCATTGTGGAGTAAGTGCCAGCCCCTCTGCATAGTCTGCTACTGTTGTTTTTCGGCCCTCCCTCTGGTTCCTTTCGGATGAACCATCTCAAAACAGGTATCAGACTGTTCCTCTCAATAACCTAAATCAAAATCTGCAGCTGTAAATCAGGTTTTCTAACTTCAGCAGTTATTTTATTCTAATGTTACTCCATGGAATCGTGGAGCTGTGAAGAAGCATGTTTTCTCAGCAAGCGTGCTCAATAGTGCCCACCCCCAAGAATAAGTTAAAAAAACTATCTATACAGTACTTGATCCTATGATTATTCGTTCTCTTTTAAAAAAAGACCAGATTGCATAATTGACCTTGTTTTTGATGCCTTTATACTCAATAGAATTTCAGTTAGAAAAAAGAAAAAAGACCTGATGTTATTTTTCTCAGGTAACAAGCACTGTTGCTTTAAGATGGCACTGCAGGTTGGAATTGGAGCCACTGCTCAGAGTGAAGCTCAGGTATAATATTTGCAGATCTCCATGGTTACGCGATTAGTGAAGTAACCTGAGAAAACATAAAATGCACTGTATGTGTAAGTAAAGTTATGTTTTTTGTGTTCTAAGAAGAAAACAGTAAGATCTGCAAAATGTATAATGAGGTTATTTGCATTGCCTGTTTTATTGTTCCCATAAGATACAATTTTTGTTTGCTTGTTGCGGGGAGACACAGAGAGTTGCTTGATTGACATAAATAGGAAGGAGCTTTTTTCTCCCCCCTCAACTCTGCAAAGCAGCTCAGCATGCTTGCATGCTGTGTTGAAGGTCAGGAATTTGAATCAAAGTGTATGTGCTGGCATTCTGTACCACAGCTGGCACAGCCCAGGGGACATTGTTCTCTTGAGTTTCTGGATATCCCTGGGAAAGGGAAAATAGCAGGCAGTTGCAGTATTTCAGCTGGGATGTACTTCTGCATCAGGAGAACTGGCCTTTGTGCTTAGTACATCTGCAGTACGGTATATGCAAGTCCTACTGCAGTCATAGACCTCCTCAAAAAACTAAGTAACACAACCCAAATATTTTTCTTTGTACAGCATTTCCTTTAGTTTGGCCTTGATAGTGGAACCAATTCCAACATATGCACAAAAGTCCTACCAAAAATGAAAACCTTATATTTCATACTGGACAATGGCATCAGCAACAACTGCACTTGCGGTGCATGGGGCTGTTAGTTTTTTTTAATATATTTGTGTTTGTATCTGTGGTATTTGTAAATGTATTTCTAGGGACATGGATATGATGTTCTAGCCGTGCTGTCTGGCATTGTCCTTTCCCCTTTAAATCTTGCCGGAAGTCTTCAAGCTGGCTCCTCCCATCCACCCAGGTGGTATGACCCTCGGCTGTGCCCCATGACGCCAGATCTTCCTTTCCGCTGGAAGAAGCAGGTTCCCTCCTTACTGCTCCCATGCTGAGTAGGCACTAGCCTTCAAATCTTTGGATTTACTTCCAAAACTTAAACTCATAAGAGTTTGGTCTTCAACTCGCTCTTCGATCGCGACCGCAATGGAGGATGAGTCCTCACCCGGATTTCGCCGGTGCCCACTTGAGCAGAAGATGTCGCATACCGACCCACACGCCACGTGCATTTACTGCCTGGGGCATGAGCACGATCCCCAGACTTGCGAGATATGCCAGTTGTTTCACGCATCTGTCGTTAAGGACCGCCTTGCCAGCCTGAAGTTGGGCTGCCCGGAAAAACAGCATCCGCAAGTCAAGTCTAAGGACGCAGTCCTCCTCGGCTTCGGCCTTCGTTCCACTCAAGTTGGACTCACTTATTCGGGCTCCTTCAAAGAGCTGTGCCAGCCTCTCCTGACTAGGGGAGAGGGCCCTTTGGGTTCGTACAGCTCTAGGTCTCACAAGAAGGAGTCCAGAAAAAGACAAGGAGAAGACTCGCCATCAACGTCTTGGGACTGAGAATGTTCTTGGTGTCAGGACTCTCAGTTTTTTCTTTTCTTCTTTCTCTTTATACTGCCCCCGGGCCCGCGGCACTCCACTCTTCAGGAGTCACCATCTGCCTTCTTCAGTCACCACTCTCCTACCTGTTCCCGGAGCAGTCCATCCCCCCATAGAGCCTTGGTTCTGCCTCTCCAGGTAGGGTCGAGGTGGGGGCCCATACATCCCGTACTTTCTTGTTTCATCGGGAGGCTGGTTCTGGGGTAGGCAGGAGGCATTGGGGATCAGGGCTGGTGCTTTGTCCACTGGAGGTGCCGCCGGCCATTTTTCCTCATTTTTCTCCCCCATGTGGTGTGGGCCCTGATGTCAAGGCACTGGGCTGATGTCCACCACACGTCTCCCTTATTTCTGGCTGGGCTTGCCGTACCTCTGGTCTCCACCCAGGGTCAGCCAAACGCTGAGCTTCAGTCCCCCCCTCCTGCCCAGAGAACGCAAGCAGTCCCTGGGACTCTCAAGTCGTCTCCCCTGGCCAGACTCCCAGCTTCCCAAGCTCGTTCCTAAACCCGGGTCACTGGCATCATGAGCGGTAGTGCTACCGCTGTGCCGGCGGCTGGCTAGGATTTTCAAGTTTTGACTACGGTCGAAACCGTAGTCTTGGCCATTGGCTTCACAGTGCACCCGTCAGGCCAGTCAGCTGAGATGCTGGCCAGTGATGCAGCCGAGATTTTTCTCGACCCTGTCGACCGGTTGTCATCCAGAGAGGCCGATAACTCCTTATTCAGGACTTCAGTCCCGCTGGTGACCACCGAAGAGTTGGCTCAGCCCACTGAGCTGGACCATCTGGTCACCAGCCGAGACCAGGAGGAGATGCGGTACTCCCTGGCTCTCTCCAAGATCCCTGTCAGCACCCCGGTGGCCAAGGTCGAGGTCTAGGTCATCCCCTCCTCTAGACTGAGCAGGTCCCACCGGCATAGGAGGTTTTGCTCTCGACACCATGGGAAGCGGCACCGTTGCTACTCATCTTTGTCCTCCTCGGGTGAGGAGAGGCTTCGGCTTAAACTGCGTCGATGCTGTGAAGACTTGATATGGCAACAGTTGGTGTTGTCCAATCTGAAGCCGACCCCAGCTCCCACACCGGCCATCACTTGGCTGTCACCCGACAGGCCGACACCTAATGCTCCCCAGCCAGGCTCCAGTCGGCTTACAACTTCTCCGCCTGTGGAAGACCATTTCAATTCGACCAAGGTAGCCTCTCTACCGATCATGGTGAGATGCCGGCCCAAAAGTCATTGACTGGTGCTTTGACCAAGGAGTCTCGGTCGGCTCAGGGACTTCCCCATCGGCTGTCGGTCACTCTTACACCTGACCACCAGCGGCGGGTCTGGAGTGATTCTGGTGGTAGGCCACTCTATGCAGACTCCTCAGAGTCCAAGGATTCCTCACTGCACTTCCGTCCAATCGACATGGAGTCAGTGGTAGAACCTTTCAATGGAGGAACGTCCCACGTCCTTCATGGGCATCCTCCATCTCATCTCCAAGTCCACCGGGATGAAACTGGAGCCCGTTCAGAAGCGGGCTCGCTTTCTCTTCACAGAGAGTCTGGACAAAGGGGGCTCTCTGGAGGCATTCCCAGTGGCCGAGGCTATAGTCGGCCCTGCTCTGGAGCTCTGGCAGCACCCCGCCTCTTGCCCTGCGTCCTCGGCCCGGATGGCCTGCAAGTATGTGGTGCACACTGGTACCCTCTTGGAGTTCACGGAGCATCCTTTGGCCAAAGGGTTGGTGACCAACTCTGTGTTTTGGTGCGTGGGCAATTCAGGGGATGTCGATAGGCCACCAGACAAGGAGTTGAAGAAATTGGACCACTCAGCCAAAAAAGTCTATGCTGCCTCCTTGCTCGGCCTCCACCTGGTGAGCTGGGCCATTGTGATGGCACACTTCTCCCATTCCCTTCTGGGCTGTTGGGATGAGGTGATTCCTCATCTTCCTGTGGACTGCGGTCAAGCAGGTCCAGGACCAGGGTCGTGCTGTGGCCAAACAGCAACTTCGGATGACTCTGGACATTGGGATTCCTGTGCCCAATCAGTGGCAACTGCAGTCACTATGCACCATAGGGCTTGGCTGAGGATCTCGATCTTCATGGCAGACACTCAGCACAAGCTGGCAGACATCCCTTTGTTGGGCACTGACCTGTTTGGGCCCAGTGTGGAGGGTCACCTCCGGTGTATCAAGAAGTCTGATGTCACCTTGGACTCCATGACATCCGCCCAGAAGGATCCCAAGGGCTCCAGGCAGCAGAAGCTTAAGCCCTTTCGGCCATCCGGTCCTGCGGTCGAAACCAGTCCAGCATCAGTCTGGCCAGCAGGCCCAAATCTGTGGCCTCAGCGGTCCAGAAACCCGGTTGGAAGGGATCTGGTGGCTTCTCAGCCGGATCCACCTCCTCCAAGCCTGCTCAGTGATGGGATGGGGGTTGTCACCTTCATGCCCATCACTGTTCTCCTGGGTCCTCCTGTGGGGGGGCCGGCTCTGCCACTTTCTTTCCTTCTGGTCCGCTGTCACCATGGACAGGTGGGTTCGGGAAGTGGTCGGTCAGGGTCTGCCTCTAGTGTTCAGGCAGTACCCTCCCAGCCAAACATGCACCCCACAGGAGGACTTGGTATCTGCAGACACTCAGTCAGCTCTCTGAGATGACATAGCCCAGCTCCTCCACAAGGAGGTCATGGTCAGAGTTGTGGATCCTCCAGAATACCCAGGGTTTGTCTCCAGGTACTTCCTGGTGCCAAAGTGGATGGGGTGCTGGCACCCCATTCTAGATCTACATGACCTGAACAAATTCCTCAGGTCCCGCACCTTCCGGATGGTTAACTCTGTCCCAGATCATACCATCTCTGGAGCAAAATGTGATTTTTCTCTCTGGATCTTCAGGATGTGTTCTTTCATGTCCTGATCCATCTGTCTCACTAAAGGTTCCTCCACTTCCGAGCAAAGGGAGCCCTTTACGAGTTCCAAGCCATGCCTTTCGGCCTCTCCTTGACCCCCAGGGTCTTCACCAAATGCATAGCAGTGATAGCAGCTTATCTGAGGCACCAAGAGGTCCAATTTTACCCCTACCTGGATGATTGGCCGATTGCAGGTCCCTCCAAGCAGGAGGTGTAGCAGTCCAGGGACATGGCTTTCTAGATGTGCATTGATCTTCGCCTTTTAGTCAGCAAGGCCAAGTCAGAACTCATGACCTCGCAGGTGATCAGCTTCAGTGGGGCAGAGCTCGACTCTTGCTGAGCCAGAGCTTGGCTTCCAGTGGACAGGGTGGAGGTTCTCTCCTTCTTTGCTCAGTCATTTCTAGTTGGGCACTTGCACCCTGCCTGGGACTTCCTGCATCTTCTGGGTTAAATGGCAGCGTGCACCAACGTGGTCCGATGGGCCCATTGACATATGCGCTCCCTGCAGTGGGAGCTGATCAGCCAGTGGTCTCAGCACAAAAGTCATGTCAATCAGCTGGTCACTGTGGCCCAGAGGATGTGGGACACACTCCAGTGGTGGTTAGTCCCACAGCATCTGCAGGAAGGGATCCCGTTTGTCTGCCCTGAGCCAGCGGTCATCCTGATGACTGATGCCTCCCTCACGGGCTGGGGTGCCCATCTGGGGGAACATAAGAGTCCACAGGCTCTGGACCCCTGAGGAGTCCCGATGCCACATTAACCTCTGGCTAGAGCTGACTGCTTTCACTCAATTTGTTCGGGGTCAAGTAGTCCAAGTCCAGACGGACAATACCACGAACATGTACCACCTCAACAAACAAGGTGGAATGCACTTCCTGCCCTGTGCAAGGAAGCCCTCCGCATTTGGACTCTCGTGTGCAGCCTGGAGGCAGATCTCCTAGCCATCCATATGACAGGAGCCTCCAGTCAGCTGGTGGATGCCCTCAGCTGGGTGGGCGAGGCGTCTCACAAGTGGTCTCTCTATCCGGAGGTAGTTCACAGTCTGTTCTCCCAGTGGGGCACCCCTCAGGTGGACGTGTTCACCTCCAGGAAGAACGCAAAGCTGAGGATGTATTGTGCCCGCCTCCTCAGCAGGGAACACTGCAGGGGGATGCCTTCTTGAGGTCTTGGACCCCAGGTCTCTTCTATGCCTTCCCTCCACTTCCCTTGATCCATAAGGTGTTGCTCAAGGTCAGGGGGGACAAGGCACAGGTGATCCTGGTGGCTCTGGACTGGCCCCGCCAGTTTTGGTACCCAGATCTCCTCAGCCTCAGTAACAGGCTCCCACGGCGTCTTCCCATATGCCTGGACCTGCTCTCAATCTATCATGGTAAGGTACTCCACCCGAACCTTCAATCCCTGCACCTGACATCCTGTTTTCTGAGTGGCTAGAGTTCCAGGCTTTGGGTCTCTCCGAAGATGTCCTCACTGTCGTGGAGGCGTCTAGAAAGGAATCGATCAGGAAATGCTATGCCTTCAAATGGAAGAGATTCTCCATTTGGTGTCAGGGCAAGGGACTGGAACCTTCGACCTGTCCAGTGGCTAGCATTTTGGACTACCTGTGGTCTCTCTCCCAAGGGGGACTTCGATTGATGACCCTTAAGGTGCACATGGCAGCCATCTCTTCTTACCGGGCGTGGGACTGTCAGCAGTTGGTGGCGTGGGAGAAGCTGGTCTGGCACTTTTTCAAAGGCCTAGATCACATTTCCCCTCCGGTGCGTGAACCACCGCCACCACCATGGGACTTGTTGCTGGTTTTGGCAAAGCTCACGGGCAAGTCAGTCGAACAGATGCACAGGTGTGACATGTCTCACCTGTCGTGGAAGACCACCTTCCTGGTGGCTGTCATGTCAGCCAGAAGGATCAGTGAGCTCCAAGCACTCTTGGTGGAGTCTCCTTACCTGGTCTTCCACAGGAACAGGGTTGTCCTGTGCCCCAACCTGAAGTTCGACCCGAAGGTTGTGTTGGAGTTTCACTGGAACCAAGTGATGACTCTTCTGGTGTTCATCCTGAATTACACCTCAGAGGTTGAACACAGGCTCCATATTCTGGACCTGAAGCGAGCGTTCGCTTACTACAAAGAGCACTTGGCTGGAGTTCGGGGAGAGGTTCGCCACCTGTTTGTCACCTGTGCTGAAGCCGCACCTGGCAGACCTGCAGCCAAGCAGACGATTGGCAGGTGAATCACTTCCTGCACTGATCTCTGCTATAGGTTGGTGGGTAGGGAGCCTCCCGGAAGGCTTAGGGCTCATTCCACCCACCATACCGCTGTGATGGTGGCTGCTTCTAGGGACGTCCCTGTCCAAGAGATCTGCAGGGCTGCTACCTGGAAGTCAGCACACACCTTCATTTCCCATTACCACATTGACTTAGAGTCATGCCGGGATGCTGGTTTTGGGGCCTCAGTTCTCCAATCCTTATTTCCTAAGTAGGGGATTCGTGCCTTGCCTTCTTCCTCCCGGAGTACTGCTAGGAGTCTGCCAGACAGCATGGATAGAACATCATATCCACGTCCCTTGAAACACAGGTTACTCACCTGTAACAGTTGTTCTAGGAGTGGTATATGATGTTCATCCACATGGACCCACCCAATCCCCCCAGGCTCAGGTGCACAACCTCTGCTTCCAGCAGGCAAAGATATGGCATCATGGGACAGAGCCGAAGGTTATACCACCTTTGAAGACTTCCGACAAGATTTAAAGGGGAAAGGACAATGCCAGACAGTATGGAGGAACCTCATATACCACTCCTAGAACTACTGTTACAGGTGAGTAACCTATATTTTCCTGTGGGACGTTCCCCCTAGTTATTTTTGGTAGCTCAGATTTTTGGGTCCCCTAGTCCTTCTTTCTGTTTTCTCCAGTAACCATTCTCCTGGCTCGCACCTGGAAAAAAAATCTCTGCTCACTGTACCTCTCTCAGTTACCAGAATTTCAAATAAATGAATTTGCTTGCATATCAGCGTTTGCAGAATAGTTTATTTTACATTTCAGACTTGTTTCTGTTGTTAATGATGTCCCAAGACCAAGGGTTTGAGAGGTGTCAATAAAATACGTAGAGTTACAGTATCAAATAAATGTGCATTCGTGTAATGAGCGGTACTTAGTAGTCACTGGTGTTTCACATCAGCCTAAACCAAGGTCTAGTACTACTTTATGTGGTCTAACATAAATACAGATAGATACTTGTAGTCATAAAAAGTGCAGTATTTGTGTGTATTTGTCTGGAATAGAATTTGTTTTGTACAGCCCTAGTAGTACTTGGGCTGTTTTTTTTTTATGATTTTTTTTAAGGGAATTTTTGATCACCAGAAAAAGGCCCCATGAGTTTATTTAAATAATAAAAATATATTTTTTCAATACTGTTATACCTTGTTCAGCATGTGATTAGGCGCTGCATGTATGTTAATTCAAGATTAAAATAAGGCTGATAGGATGCTTACAGCGAATCAGAAAGCACTGTTACTCAGACTTTTTTTTTTTGGTTTTTGACAGTTCACATTAAGAAAAAAGTGCTAAGCAGTGCAGGGAACAATGCAGATGGTAATAGAATAATAATGCCCAGACTACAGGGTGCAGGAACACAGATATCAAGATATTAAGTCACAGTTATCCTGGGGAGGGGTAGGAGGAAGTTACCAGGTCAGCAACACAGGAGTAGGGAATACAAGGCGGACGTCAGCAGCAGGAGAGGAAAGTTTAAATACCCCTTTTAAAAGGCAGCCCAGTAGCACAGTGGTAGTACTACGGCTCACTGGAGTGGTGACCTGCAGTGGCAGATGCAGGATTTTCATGAGGGGGTTGAGATTCCTCCCACATTAAGGGGCATCGGCATGATACATTGTGAGTGGGGCTTATTATCGCCTTCCCCACAAAACCAATTTCTGAAAATACACTAAAGGGTAGATTCTGTTGAAAATGTGGTACTTAGCCCTTAGGCTGCTGACAGAATTAGAGCGTACAGGAATTCTGTACTGATATATCAGTCCGTGGCACAGCAAGGGTTAATATGCTTTTTAACAGGGTCACAAAGTTTCACACAGAGGTACTTTGTGTTAGCCCCACCGGAAAAAAAACTAACTTTTTAAAAGGGGTGCTATCATATTTTCTGCAGATTCTTACCATAAAAAATGTCTGCATGATTTAAACCAAATCAGTATGGTTTCCACAAGGGGCATTGCACCTCCACTGCCCTGCTTCAGTTCATGAATGACACCCTTTGTGCCATGGATTCTGACCTTCTAACTGGTGTAGTATTTATTGACCTTAAGAAAGCTTTTGATGTTGTGGACCATTCTCTTCTTCTTGCCAGCTTTCTATCCCTTGGTTTCTCACAACAATCGGTGGCCTGGTTCAACAGCGACCTATCTAATAGAATTCAAGTAGTGAAATTTAACTCAGCTATATCAAATAAAGCTTCTGTCAGTGTTGGCATTCCCCAGGGCTCAATACTGGGTCCTCTTCTTTTCTCTATTTTTATTGACCGGATTGTGCTGAATACCCCTTCCTGCTCGTCCATTCTTTATGGTGATGATCTTATTCTGTAGTCTTGTCCCAGAAATATACTTGAAATCAACCTTAATCTCTCCGCTGCCTTTCTCAGTATCCAGATTTGCCTTACCAGACATAAGCTTGTCCTAAATGTTGGTAAAACACAGGCAGTGTTCTTCAGCTCCTCTGCCAAACTAAAATCCTGCCGTGGTCAGCTTAAAATATTTTGCCCAGATGACTCCTCATTGGCAACAGTGAGCTCTTTCAGATATCATGGGGTCCTACTTGATGAAACTCTTGATTTTGACCAACATATCCTGGCCACCTGTAAATCTATAAATAACAAAATCGGTATTGCCTATAGAACAAACTACATTCTCACTCCCTCCTCCTCCAGACTGGCCATTGCCTGGGGCATTTTACTCCCGTCACTCGCCTATGGTGGCGTCACCTACGTAAATGCATCAAAGGCCACTTCTTAGAAAATGGGATACAGTTTACAGTAATATCTGCCACTGCATCTCTGCATCCCCATGGCTAAAACACCACTACTTGCTCTGTGCAGATCTTAAATGGCCTTCCCCCCTCTGTTCACCAGCTCCTCTCCCTTGGCTCCCTGATGGATAATATTATTAGGTCTAATATTTCCATGTCACTTGCCTCCTTGCTTGTTCCTCAGTCCTCTTCCAGTGGCCTCCGTTCAGCTGACCAATCCCTGCTACACGTTCCTAGATGTAAAACTTCCAAGGGTGCTTGTGATTTCTTTCATGTGGCCCCAACATATTGGAATTCCCTACCCCTAGCTATCTGTTTAGCACCCAGTCATGCCACTTTCAAAAATAAGCATTGAACTCTCCTTGTCAAGCCTTGCTCCATGCACTTGTTTTAATCCTCCTTGGGTTGTTTGCCCTCCCTAATCCTGTAACATGACCTATGTCTCCTTCTCTGTAACCTTTCTGCAGTCTCAATCATTTGTCCTACCCTGCTGTCTGTCCTACCTTCTTTCACTGTTTTTCTCCTTCTTCTGCACTCCCTCACCTACCACCCCACCTGCCTCTCTGCCACCCTTTGCTTACCTCCCTCCCTCCCTCTATCTTCGTTCTCACTACTACTTAGAATTCTAGCTAACTGGTATCACCATTTAGGCCTTTTGTATGCTTGAAATTTTTGAAAATTGAAAATTATTATGGCACTTACCTGATATCCCTTGTACCCTACCTGTTGTCTCGTCATAACTGTATTTGCTTTTACTATTATTGTACTGTTTGTTTCTTATCCAAATTTCTGTGTTATGTCATTGTTCCAGCTGCTAGTTTGTAACCTCCTGGGTTGTGTCTGAAAATAGTCACTTCTGTGTCTAGAGCACCCACCCAGTTAACAAAAACTAAATAAACAATAAATAAACCTCTAAGGCTTGAAGAATATTTACTTCCTATCAGCTCAGGGAATGAGTTATTTTTTAATACTAATATTTAATCCATTCTCCAAAAATGCCATAAACATGAGGTCTTTGAAAGCATTTCTGGGTGCTGTGACCTAGTGAACAGAGTACAGCGCTATGAACTTGGAGATCCAGGTTTGAACCCCACCAGCAGCAACAATCACTATGTGACCTTGAACAAGTCACTCAACCTACCTGCAAGTAGGAAATATGACATGGCCTGACTGAAGATATCATATTTATGTTCATGAAAAGCTAATGATGATGCGATATATAATGTATGGTAAGTACTTATTAACCACCATAATCAGCAGTCACACTGCTTTGTTATGCACTGTTTAGAATTTTAAAAGTTGTTAACCACACTTCAGAACTTCCAAACAGTGGCATAACAAAAAAGAATGCACCAGAGTTCCATAATTCTCACACATAGAATGCAAACAGTGTTTTTTTTGACCATACACTATAAAAGATGATGGCTGGGGCATTGGGGGACAATCATGCTGAAATCACCTCTCATGGTTGCTAGGGCTACAGTAAACCTCTCGAGCTGTGCTCTCGAGGTTTACCATGTTGCCCTAGCAACCACCTGAGGTGATTACAGCGTGGTTATCACCCAATCCCCAGCCATTATCCTGTATGTCACAAGTGGCGAAGCCATGAGTGAGCTATCGTTAATATCATGGGCCTTGAATAAAGATAAATATGATACCTTCAGTCAGGCCATGACATATTCTGTTTATACAGGTATGTTTTGGGATAAAAATGATTGGGAATATGTAAAAAGAAAAAGTGCTTGTGACTTTGAAATATGACTAACTTTTGGCTTCTTTTATAGGTACAGTACTTGTTTGGGAGGGGTTTCCAAGATTACTACTACTCACAGTCAACTTACTGAGCCCCATAGCCAGATGTTATGGCCAGTACATAAGGAAAAATGTGAGCACCAGTTCTTTTTTTTGGGGGTGGGGGATCTGTTCATCAAAAAGTGAAAGATTTTCTGCCATTTTTTGCTGATTTAAAAAAGTAAAGGTTATCTAGAAATGAAACACCACTCATTTTGCACTCTGACATAGTGGTACAAGGAAAGATATTGATGTCTTTTCTTGATGCATTATGTCATAGTGATATCTTTCCTTGTTCAGATATATCATTTTTTATCTGGCCAGTTATCTGAAGACATATGTTGTATAAACTCTCTTATCTATCTCTGTACTCCTTCTATTTCCCTTCTGTTACCATGTGGGTTGAAAATAGCATCAACATTCTGTCCCTACATCTCTTGAATTTTAAAGCTCTTTGGGGTATATAGACTATATGAAAGGTACTGTAAAAAATGAATTCCTTTCCTTGCCTTCATGAGCACCCAAAAGCCGTATTTATTTAGCTTCTTATCCAAATGAATACATCACCTATGTACTTGACTCACTAATGAATTGCATTGCATACTGTTTGCTTATGTGTAAAGCAATATGGACTTGAGACATATGTAAGCTAATACTTTGATATCTTTTATATTGTGTAGACTCATACTAGATTCTTGTTTTATGTAAGCCATAAGACCTGACAGGGTATGGGGTATTGGTGAATACCTGCACGCCCAGGGGCATGAAGAGGCTTGATGCTGCATGTGGAAGGCCATACATCCCCTGAAAATGTGGGTATCCACCAGTCCCCCAACACCCTGAAGGGTCTAAAAATGGGTTGGGCAAATTAAGAAAAACATCTCCAGAAGACAAAAAAAAGGACACAAAAATACAATTAGATATTGCTTAGAAGATGTAAATAGTTTCTCCACAGAGGGTTTCTACCTGTCAGTCATTTTTCTTTCTACACATGCAGTAGAAGGTTGATTTGTTTAGCATGACACATACAGTAAGAATTCAGCATACTGCAGTATTCCTCTAACAGAATGCTCACTGCCCCCAGAAGCATGGAATGTTGACATGAAATGCCTGAATTCAAAATTCTGCAAAATTCCAATGCCATACACTACCAGAGACACACACAGGCCTCATATAGTACCAGAGGCTTAGTTTTATCTGGGGCAGGGTTAGCAGCAGAGATTGCTTTGTCAAGCTGGTTAGGCTGTTAGAGGATTTTTTCATTGTCATCAAAGAAGCACCAGAAATAAAAAAAAAATCTGAACAGTGCTTGATTTTTTTAAAAATCTGTTTATGTGTACAAGAAAGGGATCATTAGTAGAAAACATTCAATTATATTTTTAAGGGAGTCTTATTTTTAGGGCCTAGTTGAAAGTTTTTATGTAAGAGTAAATGTGTCAGCCGTGTTTGTGATGGAAATTAAGAATGAGTGAAGTAGCTCATGAATTCTGTATGTGATTTGTCCAAACTTCAGATCACATGTCGGACTTTTTACCTTTACAGTGGGGTACCAGCACATAGACATATGCCAATAAAATGGCAACAGCCAATAAGGATACAGTATTTAACTTGCCCATTTTCTAAAATTTATTTGGAGCTGTGAGGGCAGGATTCACAAAGAAGATGTGCCCAGCGCAACCCAGATGCGCCGGTGCAAGTTAGATGTGCTGAACACAGACAGAGCGATTCACAGAGGCATGCGCAATGGCGCATCCCCTTTGAGAATCGCCCAGATTGCCACATGGGTGCAGTCTATGGCCCTCATGACGCTTGGTATGCGTGACACCCTGTAGAACCCCTTCATGGCTTCTGTCCACTCCACCTGCGTGCTGGGGAAATGGATGTATTCCGAAGCATTTGGTAGCAGTGCGGTGAGGAATTGTGTGAGGAGGCGGGATGTAGAGGCCTGTGAGATGCCAGTGGTGTCCCCAGTACGCCTCTGGATGGTTCCTGTGGCGAGCAGGCACATGACCGTTGTCACCTTGGTCTCTTCAGGGATGGCATGCCCTCGTGCAGTGGGTGCCTGCATCACATCATGGCACAGCTCACAGAGCTGCCTCAGCATGGCCCTGTTCAGGTGGTATCAGCCTACTGTCTCCGCCTCAGTCAGCTGGGGCCGGACGCCTATGGTGCCTTCCACTGCCCTGCCTCCTCCTCCTCATTAGTACACCTGCAGTGGCAACTGCTGCTGGGTTCATTCCGTTGCCGGGTACTCTGTCCGACCCTCTGGCCCACTCTCTTCGACTTGCCATGCTGGCTGTCTGTCTCTGTCTCTCTCTGTCTTCCACTCTCCCCCTGGATCAGGCAGTGTGCTGCTGCAACAATTCAGTCAATGACCTGCAGGTGGGCTAGACTTAAGTTTCCTTCTTTTGTACTTATCTTTCTATGGCGCATCTTGCCTGTGCGCTGAAAATGCCCCATGGATGCGCTGTGGATTTGCTCTGTGAATCAGGTTGCACTATGTGTGCATGGGTACACCACCTGTATTTGCGCCGCATATTATTACGTTGTGCCTATGGCGCATGTTGTTGGGCGCAGGGCATCTCGGTTGTGTTGGCGCATTCACCCTGTTTGTGAATCGTTCTATGGCACATTTCTGACTTGCGCTGGCGCACCTGGGTTGCGCTGGGCACATCTCTTTTGTGAATCCTGCCCTGAGTGTTTATGGTGTGGACCACATTAGAAATGAGCCTCAACTTAGTTGGGCAATCCATTTCTGAGTTTTATTAATACACATATTTCCTACTTGACTACTACTACCACTACTGTTGTACTACTATTGCTCCGTGTGCCCGATGCATTAACACAGGGTTCCTCTGCATTGAAGTGACTGTAAGTAAATGGCAGCAATCCAATAATATGAATATTTTATTCCTCTCTCAGGTGAGGGCTGCCAAGTATTCTTCTGGCTCTGGCATTTGAAATCCCACTGTTAAATTTTCAGTGCTCAAATATGCCAGAAACATGACAGTGCTTCCTTAAATAGTAAATATGGTAAAACAGCCCACCCCCAATAACTACTTTTTTCATGTGCTTTTCTTGAAAAAAAAATCACCTAAGAAAGAAAAGTATGCATACTTTATATATTGTACTGTATGTGAAACAGAAGAGACTTCCTAAAGTCAAATTGTCAACCTTTTTAAATACTAGCTAAAAATCAACCGCATACATATGTCAGAACCGATAAACCTACTGATCTTCATCGAGGATACCTCTTGCAGCAAGCCACACCTTTGGAACTGTAGCCGTCAGGCACTAGGACCACATGGAAACTTTTTAGCTAGCAGTCTACTGGGACTGCCCATGACAGCGAAGTCAGCTGACGTTGCCGTTCCTTCATATACATGGGCGGCCCCATGCTCTCCTCAGTTCTTTTCCCGCCGTCGACCAGTGCATGTAGGACTCCTTGGAGATACACCGCTTCAGTCAACTACCAAAACTTCTTCACTTTTCTCTTTTTGTTATTTTCTCACCCTAGTTAGCCAAATCACTTTATTTTAAAGTGATTCTTTAGTTAATTTGTGTATGCCGACTGATTCT
This sequence comes from Neoceratodus forsteri, assembly GCA_016271365.2. Classification (NCBI taxonomy): domain Eukaryota; kingdom Metazoa; phylum Chordata; order Ceratodontiformes; family Ceratodontidae; genus Neoceratodus; species Neoceratodus forsteri. The sequence continues at coordinate 805,756,632 of CM028132.1, read as the reverse complement.
TTTGAAGGTTTCCGTTTCTGAGAGTGCAGAAGGAAAATCTACGATAAGGACAGCCACGTTGCCTGCATCCACTACTTAGACCTGGCCCATGATGTGAAAGCCTGCAAAGTCTGTCATGGGTTCAACCAGGCCACAAGGAGACGCCGCCAGAAGGACTTCAAGAAATTCCTGCTGGAGCACAAGTGAAAGCCATGGAAAAGTAGCTGCAGGCCAGAAGCTCTTCCACCTCCACATCCCTGTTCTCGAGCTCCCAGTCCTCTAAGTCCCAGAACAAGTCATCCAGGAATCACAAACTCCACGAGAAGGACAAACACCAAGACCAGTCCTCCACGGCTCACTCGTGGTCACCTCATAAGATGCTGGATGCGTCTGGGTCATCGTTGTCTCTGGCATTGACCTCTGCTGCAGCTTACACCCTTTCCTCTGCAGGGTCTGCGTTTGCAGCTCCCTCTCCCTGCCTTTCCCTGTTGGGTGAGGGGTTTTTGGCATTGTACCTGCTTTTGCCCCCGCCGCTCACTCAGCCCCCACTGTTTCGGACCCTTTTTTCAGTGGGCCTACAGTCAGGGAGCTCCGCTGGTTTGACCCCAGCTGGTGTGGGTTCGTTGTTGGCTGGAGTCCTATCTCCTCTGGCGTCGCCCTTGGCCTTTTCTCAGGGCCCACAACTAAGTCTGTCTTATGGCATGCCCTTGGCCAACCTCGACCCGTCGCCCTTGGGGCACCTGTCCCCCCCTCCGGTGACATCCGCGGTCTCTGTTCAGTATTGGGAACACAGTGTCCCTCAACGACGTCCCAGACCGCTTCCTTAACGACAGGAACCCAGTCCCTCCTGTCAACATTTCAGGTGATTCCAGCAACGACAGGCTCCCCACTTCTGCCACTGACACCTCAGCCCATTTTGCCAGTGCTGGGCCCTCAGTTACCCCTGCTGACACTGCAGCCCATTCTGATGATGCCTACGGGTCCTCAGTTTACACTGCTGATGCCACAGCCCACTCCGATGCTGCCTGTCGTCAATGTCCAAACCATGTTACTTTCTTTTTGGGAATTCATGCATTGTCTTGTCCCTACATTGGGGCCAAAAATGTTGGGGCCTGCGATGCTGGGGCCTATTGTGCCTATTCCCATGCTGTCGCCTCCTATAGCACCATGTTTGACTCACTGCGCTCTCGCACGCTGTCGATACCTACTTCAGACCATGGCAACGAGGATGAGTATTACCACGATCTTTTGCCAGGGGATGATGATGATGATCACAATAATCATGATGAAGACAGCGCCACTGGCTCCCCTCCCTTGTCCTCTGCGGCCTCCTCTTGGGAGGGAGGACTCTGCAAATTACACACTGCAGTCCCCCACCCTGAGGACCCCGCAATTATTGCCATGATGAGGCAGCTCCAGACTTCCATGAGTTTCGAGGCTGAGGAGCAGGACATGATCCCTGCCATGCCCAGGAAAGCCCATAAATTGTACCAGGCTCCCTGAGGGAAACCAGTTTTTGAGGAGCAACCTCAGGCACTGGGCATCATGGTCAATCTACCCAAGCCAATCCTGACCCCTGGTCAGCATCTTCAGTATATTGTGGCAATGCCGGACACGGCTCAGGGGTTTGCCTTCCTGCCGCAGGACAGGGCAGACTGCCTGAGGGCTCAGGCTCAGCTGCTCTACAACAGTCGGTATGTAACGGTCAGAACCTTCTTGAGGCTTCTGGGTCTGATGGCTGCAGCTATTGTTACTCTACCTCTAGCCAGGTTGCACATGAAGGTTCCCCAGAGGACATTAAGGGTCTAATGGGATCAACGCTCCAGTGACCTCGAGCAGCCAGTTTTAGTCTCCTCCCCAGTCAAAAAGGTGCTGCATTGGTGGATGGAACCCAGCACCCTATTGAAAGGGGTTCCTTTCCTCCTTCCTTCGCCTCAGAAGATCTTCATAATGGATGCTTCAGGGTCAGGTTAGGGGGCTCACCTGGGGTCCCATCAGACTCAGAGGACATGGTCACCAGTGGAGGCTACCCTTCACATCAGCATCCTGGAGATGAGGGCCGGTCTGTATACCCTTCAAGCCATCCAAACTCTCTTGTCCCCAGGACATCTGCTGGTCCAGATGTACTACACCAGCATAGTTCATTTCGTTAACAAACAATGGGGGACTCACTCGTACCTTCTGTGTTCTGCTGGTCCAGATGTACTACACCAGCATAGTTCATTACGTTAACAAACAATGGGGGACTCACTCGTACCTTCTGTGCCAGGAAGCAATGATGGTCTGGTACTGGGCTCTAGAACATGGTCCAGAACTTTCAGCCATCTGTGTTCCAGGCATGCAAAACACCCTGGCAGACAGTCTGAGCCACTCGCAATCCAGGATGCACGAGTGGGAGCTGCTGACCTTGGTTGTAGAAGACCTGTTCAACAGGTGGAGCCAGCCAGAGTTGGACCTTTTTGTGTCCCCACTCAACAATGCAAAACTGCTGCTTTTCTGCTTGCTTGCTCCAGGACCTGGAATTTTCTGGTGGGATGCGTTGTCCCTCTCCTGGAAAGGGAGGTTGCTCTATGCCTTCCCTCCCTACCCCCTAATTCATAGGGTTCTGATCAAGCTTCAGATGGAAGGGGCCACCCTGATCCTAGTGGCTCTCTTCTGACCTCAACAGATCTGGTTCCCCTTATTACAACAGCTGACAGTGGGACCCCCTGTACCTCGGGCTCTGTGCCCTGGCTTCCTTTCACAGGAGCAGGGAACTGTAGTCCATCTGGACCTCAGGTCTCTTCGTCTTCATGCATGGCTCCTGAAGACATAGCCATTGCTAGGTTTGGGGTTTTCCAGAAGGTGGCTGGTGTCCTGTTGGCCACCAGAAAACCCTCCACCAGGGCCACTTATGCTATGAAGTGGAAGTGCTTTGCTCTGTGGGCTGCTTGTCATCACCTGGATACTTTCACTATGCCAGTGAATCAGATTCTGGAGTGCTTGCGCTCCCTGTTCACAAACCACTTTAAAAACTGCAATGCAGCAGGAATTAACTTTTCACTGTGAGTGCAGTAAGTAAATGAATGTTACAGTGTTTACACTGACATTGTTTGTTTTAATGTTACATTGTAAGTATTTATGTCATATCCCTCCATTGTTTATGTACTGTTTATGTATTTGCTTGTGTCTTTATGTCTTTTTGTAACAAACAGGTGCACCTTGTGAAAAGGGTATTCATAGCCCTAATGGTGTAAATTCGGTATAAATAAAATGTACTACTAAAAAAATTAAAATTTACTACTACTGTTCGATGCTGGGCTGCTGTATTCCTCCATTAAGGTTGACCTGTCGCCCATTTCGGCCTTCCACATACATGTTGGTGGCCGTACGGTAGCCCAGCTGAATGTATCCTGTACATTCTTGAGAGGCATCCTGCACTTGAAGCCTCCCATCCGCAATCCAGCGCCATCGTGAGATCTGAATTTTGTGTTAGAGAAGCTTACTTTGACACCATTCGAGCCAGCCGCGATTTGCGAGCTATGCTTTCTGTCATAGAAAGCATTATATTTTAGTTGCTATTACTTCTGCTCGAAGGATTTCCGAGCTTCAGACTCTCATATGTGAGCCTCCTTATTTGACTTTCCACAAAGAAAAGTTATCTTTCTAGGGACATGGATATGTTGTTCATCCACACTTATTGGCAGGTCCCTTGCCGCTTTAAATCTTGCCGGAAGGTCTTCAAGCTGGCTCCTCCCACCCACCTGGGTGGCAAAACTCTCGGCGCCGCCCCATGACGCCAGATCTTCCTTACCGCTTGGAAGCTCAGGTTCCCTCCTTAGCGCTCTGCGTTTTTGACTGGTTCCTGAAAAGTTCAGTCTTCAAATTTATTAAAGTATCCTTGAATCTTGATCTTTTCTTCTTCGCTGCGGCGATGGCTTTTTTCCGCCCGAGGCGATGCGGTTAGTTCCTCCAGGAGGACTACGCACTCCACGATGCTCTTTTGCCTTGACTTGGATCACGATCCTCGGGCTTGCAACTTTTGTTCTGACCTTTTGGTCAGCTCTCCAGAGGACCACGCGGCCCGTTTGGGGCTCGGACATCCGGTAGTTTTTTGCGCTCCGGAGATTCCATCGGACCGGCGGGTGCCCGCTTCGACTGTTTCTCTGCAGTCTTATCCTGCCGGGGAAGGGATGGGGTTCCCCTTCCCGGCTCCTTGATTGAGATCTTATCCGCTCTCCTTGGATTCCTTACATTCAGCCGTTCCGGGAGCTTGGTCATTCCTCTCCTCCAGGGAGAGGAACCTGTACCATCTCTCGGCCTATGTCTAAAGGGCCGCGAGCAGTCTCTTCGTCGGGGCGGGAAATTCCCCCTCCCTCATTGTGACGACTTGACCCGGTGATTCAGCTTGACCTCTGGTCTCCACGGTACCCCGTCAGGTCAGCGGCCAATTTCCCCATCGACGTTGTCGAGTCTCGACCCATTTTTCAGGGTCTGCTGAGGCCGTCTTCCCGCCGCCAGCCGGAAGTCGAGCTCTGTCCTCCACTTCCGGTCAACAGCCCTCGGTCTGTTCTTCCGAGCCGAGGGAGGAGCGGGTGCTCCCCGTTTCTTCCCAGGCCCGCCCTCGGTTACCCCGAGGATTTGGGTCTCGGTCTACCTCTCGGTCTAGCCGCTACGCCCGATCTCAGCGTTCTCGGTCGGAGCACGGGGTTAAGTGGCTTGGCCGTTTGCGCTCGCCCCTCCTCGGATGAGGAGGTTCTCGATGCCGCTTACGCCGGTTAGTCAGAGAACTTATGTGGCGACAGCAGTTGTCTGGGTTTCAATCGACCCGATTCATTCTCCAGATAGACAGTCGCCGCTTGGTCGGCAACCATTCGAGATTGGTCGAGGAGCCTTCTCAGGACGGTTGCTCGTTCGACCCTCGCTGCCCGCTCCGCATCTGGCGGAGTCCAGGCGGACCGTGGCCTGTCCTTCAGTCCTCAGTTCCTCACCCTCCTGCCCCTGGTGGACGAAGAATGCTCTCGGGCCTCGCGGCAGCTTTTGCAGACCCTTCGGAGCCTGGAGCAGGCTCTGCCATGTTTCTTGATGGGGAGGACCCCGGGTCTTCCCAGGAACATCCAGTAGACGACAGCCCATCGTCTTCTAAGGGTCTACTTCAGCTCATTTCAGAGTTTACTGGAATGCAGCTTAAGCCCGTCTCCGATCGGGCTCCTTACCCCCTTCTGGAGATTCTGGATCGAAGGGGTTCTTCCATGGAGGCCTTCCCAGTGGCTGAGGCTATTGTGGGCCCAGCCTTGGAGCTATGGCGGCGGCCTACTTCTTGCCCTGCGCCTTCGGCCAGGGTAGCTCGGAGGTATCCTATCCCGGTCGGTTCTCTGCCCGGTTTCGGGCACCCTCAGCTGAAGGGGTAATTACCGACGATGTTTTCCAATGTCTTGGAAACGCTGGGGATGGGGACAGACCCCCCCGACAAGGAGTCCAGAAGGATGGACTATGTTGGGCGTAAGGTTTACGCTGAGTCCTCCCTAGGCCTCCGTCAGGCCAGCTCAGTTGCACTGATGGCACATTTCTCCCACACCCTTTGGGCTCCCTGGACGAGGTTCTCCCTCATCTCCCAGGTGACCTGCGGACCACGGTTCGACAGGTGCGATACCAGGGTAGGGCGGTGGCAAAGCAGTAGCTCCAGACGGCTCTGGATCTAGGCGACTCCTGTGCCAGATTGGTGGCGGCCACAGTAGCCATGCGCCGCAGGGCATGGCTGAGGCTAACATCCTTCTCCTTGGAAACCCAGCACGAGATGGCGGACATCCCCTTCTTGGGGACTGACCTTTTCGGCCCTGGAGTGGAGGGATACATCCATGGGCCCGAGAAGTCCGATGCCACTCCGGACTCGGTCACGGGGTCAAGGGCAGCAGCTCAGCCTTGAGAAGCCCTTGCCCCTGAGCCCTGGGGCCCCCTGGCCCAGCATGAGGGCCAGCAGGCATGCGCTGGGCGCTGTTGCCAAACCAGCGTCTTCCTCCAAAGGAAGCGGAGAGGCAGGAAACAGAGGCTCCTCGGCCCTCCCCTCTAAGCCTGCTCAGTGATGGGCCAAGGCATTGCTCCGGCTCCGTCGTCCAGCCGGGTTTTCCCGTGGGGACGGCTCCACCCTCGTTCTGGAGGTATTGAGGGTGGATCCTGTCGCAGTTGCGAAAGATCCCTTTGAGCCGCTGTTCCCCACGGGAATTTGAGTTCACTGCCCTGTGTCGGTCGTCCGACATGCCTGGCTCTAGTTAGAGATGATCAGAAGGCCATGGACCTCCCCCATTCAACCCTGGGTCTGCGTCCAGGTATTCCTGGTCTCTTACAGGACGGGCTTGCGCCCATCCTCCCACGCCTGGATGGTCTCTCTTCTGCAGACATTCCATCCTCAGAGCGTGGCGTGTAGCTGTTTCCTGGTCTCCAGGATGTACCTACCCTCGTTCCGTCCATTTTTGCAGGAGGCTCCACCCCCTTGCAGGGGTGCTGCTTGCAGTTCCTAACACTTCCCTTGCTCAGCAGTCTATGCGGCATGGAAGGGTCCGGATGTCACCACCCGAAGGCAGACTGGTCTCCGTTGCGAGCCGGAGAGAACTTCGTGATCTTAGCGGTGAAGCTTCTTCGACTAAGCTCTCGACTTTGAGTCCGAGCTCAGCTCCGGTGAACAGGGGCGAGGTTCTTCCTCCTTTGCCGGGTCGGGTTGGCGGGAAATTACGTCCCTGCCAGGACCTCCTGCTCCTCCTGGGCCTCAGGCGGCCTTCCTTAGTGGGAGGGGCCAGCCAGAGGTCACAACGCTGTGTCCCGTGGACCAGTTCGTGACTTACAGCCCAGGAGTTAGGAGAACGCTCCCTTGGACCATTCTAACTCCGGGAGGAGACTATCCTGCTTGTTCGCCCTGAGTTGCCGGTCTTCTCCGACCGATGCTTCTCGGATGGGTGGCTGCCCATCTTGGGGAATACAGAGTGCGTCGCTCTGGTCCTCTTGTGAGTCCCGATGTCCTTCCTGCTCGCTGGAGACAGACAGGTCAGATTAGCCGGCACCTTTGCCGCTCCGGCTTATGCAGGGTCTAGTAGTCTCTAAGTCAAGTTGGATTATTCCAAGACCATGTGCTACCTACTCCAGCCAGGTTCGGTCTATCCCTTTGTCTCGGTGCAGGAGGTTCTCCATGATTGGGCAGTTGTGCAGTCGAGGCTTCCTAGCCATTTCATGGCAGGGCCCAATTCCCCTAGCTGCAGCCCTGGGCTTGGGCATAGGCTGCGCCTCATGAGTGTCTCCCTGCTGGGGGTAGCACAGGATCTTCTCCCTTTTTCCTCCGGGAGAATACTAGGCCGAGACTGTTTTTGCCCGCCCTCAGCAAGGCTTGCTGTGGGGATGCCATCGAGACCCACGGACCCGGGCCCTCCATGCCTCTCCCCATTTCCTTGACCTACGGGCAAGGCGAGGAGAATTGGGCGCAGGTGATGCTGGCCCCAGAATGGATTGCCAGTGCTGGTATCCAGCTCTCCTCAGTCTCAGCCCCAGGCTCCTGAGGCAGTCTCTCAGTCCGCCCGGTCCTGTCTTTCCTTTTCAGGGAAGGTTATCCATCTGGACCTTCAATCTCTCTGCACCTGTTGGCCGCCCTGTGTGGCCTAAGGGAGCCAGGCCTAGGGTTCGACAAGGTCCTCGACCTGAGGCGCCCTGCCAAGAAGTCGCCAAGATGCTTGTCCTTTGGGAGAAGTTTTTCTCTTCTTCCGATGATGGGATAGGCGGTGCCCTTCCCGTTCCTGAGCATAGCATTCGGACCATTTGCGGTCCATCCTTAGACCAGGGCTTGATCCGGCGACCCTCTGGGTTCTTCTCTGGTCACCACTGTCTTCCGGCCCGGGGCTGGAGGGTAGCTGGTGAGTGCGGAGGAGTGGTCTGGCACTTCAGGCCTCGACCACGCCTCCCCCTTTGGGAGAGTATCCCCGTTTCTGCAGGATCCTTGCTGGTATGGGCTTAGCTCATGAGCAAGCCATCCGAACCTTTGCACAGGTGAGTTTTCCCCCACCTGTTGTGGAAGAACACCTTCTTGGGGCCACTCCGCCATCCAGAAGGCTGGGAGAGTTCCAGGCGCTCCTTTAACCTCCCTATCCGGTCTTCCACAGGGACTAGGTTGTCCTGCGCCCCACCCGAAGTTCCTCCGGAGGCGGTGGTGGAGTCTTCCCTTCGGGGGTAGTGCCTCTGCCGGGGTTTATCCCCATTCACACCTCAGAGGCCGTATTCAGGTTCCGTGGGAACCGATTTATCGCTCACCTCATGAGAGCGTAGAGCTTAAGTTCGGGAGAGGTTCGCCAGCTGTTCATCACCTTCGCTGAAGCCGCATCTGGCAGATTGCAGCCTAGTGGAAGACGAGCGGGCGGGTCACCCCTGCAAAGTCTCCACTTTAGGCGGGCGGGCATGGAGCCTCCCTGAGGGATAAGCGCTCTTTTTAACCCGTCCTTCCGCTGCATCAATGGCTGCTTCCAAGGACACTCCGGTCCAGGATATCCGTAGGGCTTCTGCCCGGAAGCAGGCTTTATCGTTCCCCTTCCACATCGACCTTGGGTCACGCCGGGGTGCTGGTTGGGGCCTCGGTTCTCCAGTCTTTCTACCTAATAGGGGTGTGCGCCTTGCCTCCCTCCTCCCGGAGAACTGCTAGGAGTCTGCCAATAAGTGTGGATGAACAACATATCCATGTCCCTAGAAATACAGGTTACTCACCTGTAACAGGAGTTCTAGGAATGGTATGTTGTTCATCCACACGACCCACCCGGCCTCCCCGGCTTTCGACGCACAACCTGGCTTCCAGTGGGCTAGATCTGGCATCATGGGGTGGAGCCGAGAGTTTTACCACCCGGATGGGTGGGAGGAGCCAGCTTGAAGACCTTCCGGCAAGATTTAAAGCGGCAAGGGACCTGCCAATAAGTGTGGATGAACAACATATACCATTCCTAGAACTCCTGTTACAGGTGAGTAACCTGTATTTGCATGCCAGTCCTAGGTTTCTGCCTAAGGTGGTATCTGAATTTACTTTAAATCAGTCCAGCCATCTGCCTGTCTATTATCCGGAGCATGCCAACCCAGGGGAAGCATTGCTCCATACTTTAGATGTACATAGAATACTCAGGTATTATGTTCACCGTACAAAGGATGTTAGGAAGTCCTCGCAGCTGTTTGTTTCTTTTGCCCCTGGGAAAGAGGACATTCCAGTTTCAAAGCAGTACTTGTCCAGATGGTTGGCCAACTGCATTACTTTTTGTTATAGGAAGTACGGTAAGGAACTTCTTGGTGTTGTGTATGGTCACTCAGCTCGTGGGGTGGCTACTTTTACTGCCTGTTTCAGAAATGTTTCAGCTGCTGAGATCTGTGCAGCTGCTACCTGGAGTACAGTCCACACTTTCACTAGACACTATAGTCTGGACATTGCTTCCAGAAGAATGGCGGGTTTTGGTCTAGCTGTGCTACAAGGCCCTCTTTTCTTGAGCCTGTTGCTTCCAACCACCTGGACTGTTCTGATGTCAGAACTGCTTGGGACTCGTTCCAAAGGTGTGGCTTGCTGCAAGAGATATCCTTAATGAAGATAATGCAGTTACTAAGAACTTACCATAACAGTAGATCTTTGAAAGAATCTCTTGCAGCAAGCCATGCTGTCCCTCCCTCCCTCCTCCCTCCTCCTTGATCCTCTGTTTCTGTCTCCTTCTCCAGGGTATTTTGCTTGCATGCTCTCTCTCTCTCTCTCCCTTCCAGTGGTGGGAACATCTACCCTGTCTTGGTTCCTTCTGTGGACATCCTTTATGTCTGGTCTCTGTTGGGAGAACTGAGGGAGGCACAGGACTGCCTACATATATGTAGTTTAGCTTAGTTTATTGTTCTAGGAATTATTACCTTTGAGCCAAGGCTCTTTTACAAAGGTTCCACGTCAATTGAGTACAGACAAATCAAGTTACATAGAATGGTAAAACAAGTTGTGTTGTGTCAATAGCCAGTAAAACACAGTCCCTTAATAACAAACTTTGTGCAAGACAGGAAAAAACAGTAAATACTTATCATACAAAAAATCAAGCCAGTTGAGGGAAAAGCATTAGAGAAATGTACAGATAGAGAGGGTAAAAGAGGTGAAGGGAGCAGACAATAGCGAGAAAAAAAGATTCTCAAACATGGCGTTTGTCAAGAAATGGAGCAGAGTGGGTGGATGATAGAAAAAGATTTAATCAAGGCAGTCACAGGAGCTGGAGGTGGCGAGGTGAGAGTATAGCCTAGATTTTAAAGCACCTAGAGAGGTGGAGGAGGTAATAAGAGTGCTGAGGGCATTAAGCCAGCTAGGGGCATGATAGGCAAATGATCTTTGACCCTAGTAGTCCGGCATCGGGGACCTGGAGAGGCTGATGTTCTGATCTTCTGGTGAAACGGATGTAGTGTCTGCACACAGGTCTTGGATACATGGGTGGAGTGAGCCTATGGTGGATTTTTTCTACCATCAGGCAGGTAAGGTACTTTAAACGGTTTGAGAGTTGCAACCAACCTGTTTCTGTGTAGAGCTCATGTGTGAGTACATCTATGAGCACCAGTGAGTATTCGAAGGTGGCCTTGTTTAGGAGGTTGTAATGTGACTAAGTGCGTGGTAGAGGCAGACCCATAGATACCAAGCCATAGTCAATGATTGAGATGACAGAGCTTTGAATAGCATCTCAGCACAGATTGGGTAAGGAACTGTCGGTTCCGACAGGATCCCAATCTGCTGATTAACCACTTCGCTGTACTATCAATATGGGTTGCAAAGTTAGGCCTTGATCAAAGGTGATTCCAAGATATTTAAATATTGTCCTTGTTAGAAGGTACTTCCAGGTACGTATTGATAGTAAGTGGTACTTGCCTTTTCTTGTTTGCGAGCTGGAGAAGAATGGATTTAGTTTTTGTGGTTTAGAACCAGCTTATGTTCAAGGAACCACATCTCGACCTTGGAAAAAGCATGCTGCAGGCTAAGGTGTAAGGGGTTCGGATCTTTATGAGAGGAGAGAATCACGGCATCGTCAGCATAGAGGATTATTTGTTCAGGGCAGGATTTGGGGAGAGAGTTTAGGAAAAGGCTGAAAAGGAGAGGGCCTAAGATGGATCCCTGTGGAACTCCTGAGAGAACCGGTTTTGAGTCTGAGACAACTCCAGCTATTTTTACAGCTTGAGAGCGCTGTGCGAGGTAACTTTTTACCCAGGCACCAGGACCCTGAGAGGCCCAAGAGCTGTAGTTGTTTGGCCAGGTAAGCCATAGTGAACAGTATCAAACACCTAGTTAGGTCAATGTAAACAGCTCCAGTTAGGTATCCTTTGTCCATAGCATTGTGGATTGCTCCTGAAATTCCAGTAGGGCAGTCGATGTGCTGTGCCCTTTCCTGAATCCATGTTGCTGAGTGCAGAGGATGTCATATTTTTGCAGGTAGTCTGTGAGTTGGTCCGCCACTATGCGTTCAAGGGCCTTTGAGAGGGGTGGGAGTATTGATATGGGTCGGTAGTTACCGGGTGGTGACTTATCACCACTTTTGTGCACAGGAGTGACAATTGCAGACTTCCATTTGCTAGGAAATTGACTGTCTTCCCTACAGAAGGTGAGTGACCAAGGCAGAGACCAAGGTAGAGTGAGGAAAGAAGGAGGCTGAATGAGAATAAGGACAGAGATCATTACAGCAGGATTTTAAGGAGTTAAAAAAATAGGCATAGCATTAGATTTATGACATGTGGTGGTGGTGGCGGGGGCAGTGGTGATGGGGGAAGGGAGCTGGCTAGGCCCAGGTACACTATTAGCCCAAGTTAGAAAAATAACACCTTTTTCTTTCTCCAGCACTTTGAAGCAAATGGCTGGCTAAATACAAATTCGACAGTGACTAATGGCACAAGAGGTAGTGACTGCTACTTGCTACATAGCTGGCTCTGTTACTGGTGACCTGGGTTTGGGAGTGGACTCCAGTTGCTGGAGGCTGACCAGGGGAAGGAGGATTGAGCACCTCGGGGACAGTTCCCCTCCCTCATGGAGGGGGAACACCGCACCCTATTTGCCTGCCAAGTAGCAGAAGCCAGGTGGCAGCACAGTGGGAATGCATACTCGAGTGTGGGGGGGGGAGGTTGCCTTCAGATGCTGATATGCGCATGCCCCCTTTACCACACATGCAAAGTGCATCTGTGCATGATTGACAGCCCTTGGGAGGCAAAGGTCGGAGGAAAAAAACTTTTGACTGTGGTGGGATGAAGGCTGATACTCTTCAGGTCCTGCATGACCGACTAGGCTCTTCCTATGCAATCTGGATGGTACTCCGGAGAGGTTAAGGCAGCCCTTAAAGCCCCGCCATGGGGTAAACCCAGGGGGGAGGAGGTGGGAGGGCACATTTTTGTTAGGTAAGCCCTAGAGAAAGCGTGCGACAGCACTGTGAGGACCAGGTCGAAATGGGGTCTGTCAGTGGAAGGAGACTAGATTGCGGAAGGAGCGTCGGCCCATGTAATTTTTCAGTCTGCAGAGAATGAAGTAGGGGTGTCAGCTGAGTGCAACTGATATGCTTTTATGCACCACTTTAAAAAAGCTCTGTATTCAGTGGAATGAAGAACACTGTTGCTCTAAAGCAGCAGTGCAACCATAAAAGTTTTTCCACAAAGCTAGTTTTCTGCTGTGGTTATGAAAAACATTGGCAGAACTGTTGATTTGGGTTTTCTGGATGCTTTCTATGATGTGTACTGTACATTTGCATTTTTGTCTAGATTCTTACCCTCCTGGAGTCCTCAATATTATTTCTATGCAAAAATGAGGCGGTCATCTTTTTTCTTGAGAAATAATTAAATTAAAACTTTCATAAAATTCTTAAATGACAATGAAAACTGGAAATGTTACCACCAGAATAAACTGGAAGACATATGGCATCAATTAGGGAAAAAAAAGGGGGGGTCAAATGTTAGCCCATTTTCATTGCACTGCTGCTTTAAGAGCTTTCCCCTGGTAAGATTTTTGTATACTACATCGTGGTTATGTCAGCAACCTGGGAGGAGGCGAAAGTGCTGTAGGATCTGGGAGTAAGCTGGGAAAATGTAGTTTTCTGGTGCTTGCAGTACAGGTGCTTAAGTTATTAACAGCTTTATAGAAAAAGAAATGCCAACTTAGGATTCAGGGTTTGGTAATGCTGTAAGTATCAGGTAGAGCACGTATGAAATATTTTTCCTTGTACATTTGCTCTGTTCTTCTGACTAACCATCGCCTCAGCATCTTTCTTTGAATTAAAGGATAATACTAACACTGAAAGAAAATAAAATTCTAGTGAACTGCTTAGACCACATTAGTGCTTGATTTTGCATTCAAGCCAAATATGCAGTGTGATTTTGGAATGCGTACAGTTGCATGGTAGTATCAAATAAAAATCCTTTTTCCTCCCTTCTTGTGTCTTACAGAAGCATAGCGTATAGTTTGTGGTGTTTGCTGATCGATGAACTGGAAGCAGACTGCACTTGATTTGACCTACATCAGGTAAGCTAAATGTGTTTGTTATTTTTCAGTGATTATATCTTGTTATATTTAATTGTAGCGTGTGATTTGAAGGCATGAATGATTTATGCAGGAGATCAGTTGAAACATGAAAATATTGTATTGGTGAATCTTGGATGAAGCTACTTTTTAATGGCTTAATGATGCTCACAAACTCTGGTCTTACCATCAAAAAGGTTATGGTATGGCATTTATTGCAGTTTTTTTTGGTTTTTTCTTCATTGGTTTCTTTGAGTCACAGGAGCCCAGTATCTAATGTCCCTGATAATATCTTGGTTTCTTTATAGAACACTTCTCTACAGCTTTGTATGTCCAGCAGAGAGCAGTCTGCAGTGACATCTGAGACCACATTTTCTTCTGGCTGCTAGAAAATATTTTCAAAAGCACTGAGAAATACAGTTGAATGTGTGCTAAAGTACAGGGAGATTGCGAGAGAAGTTGTAACTCTGGATTACTGCAGGAATGTGCTGAGTCAATCTGGAATCTTGGTTTTAAATGGCTATATCTAAACATCACAGTGGTGCTTGCAGAGCATCAGAAGACGTAGAAGACCATTTTTGCACAGGTGTAAATTTATTTTATTTATTTAAAAGTTGGCAACTGGGAAAGGCACACGGAGCCAAGGCTCCTTTCCAGGTGCAACCCGGGGAGGAGTGGGTTACAAATACAAACAGAGGGCCGAGACATCAATCCAGACATTAATACAAAAGGAAAATTATAAGTAACAAGGCAGCAGCAGTCAATAAACTACACTAGGGATCATAGTGCTTAAAACAATAGGTCATCACATGGTTACAGTAGAGAAGTAAACAGTGTCTAGGAACTGTTACGTGTCAGTAGGGTGAGCCATAGCGTCAAGGGGAGTCAGGGAGGTTGAATGGCAAGAGCAAGATGGTACTGGAGTGCACCATAGCAGGTACTGTAAAACAGGGAGGGAAGTGGATGAGCGAATGTGAGAGGAGAGATTATTCCAGTGGAAGGGGAAGTGGTATGAGAAAACTGACAGTCCAGATGTAGTATGTGGATGAGGGAGAGAGAGAAAGAACAGGAGTCTTTGGAGTGCAGTGAGTAGGAGGATAGATTAGTAGGTGATAGAAGGAAGGAGAGATAGGAGGGAAAGGTCCTGAACCAGTATTTGGCAGTGAAGGTCAGACAGTGTCACAGATGTCTGTTGGGGAGAGGAGTGATGGAGAGAGAGGAGTAGAGAGAGCAGTGGTGAGTGCAGAAGGGGGAGTTTGTAACAAAGCAACAGAAAGAGTTTAGGAGGGTATCAAACTTGGTGAGCGACACAGCAGGGGCACTAGACTATATCAGCATAGTCAGATACTGGTAGGATCATTTTGGTGATTAGTTGGTGGCAAATTGGAAGGGATAGACAGTCTTTGTTTTGAAATAGAATCCCGAGCTTAGGGCGGAGCTTGGAGCAGATGGTGTCAGTGTGAGTAGTATAGTCGAGGTGGATATTCAGCCAGACCCCTAAGTATTTAAACGCAAGTACTACTTCAACAGGGAGGCCATTGGGGGTGGAGAACATGGGGGGGGGGGTCTGAAAACTAGCCAACCTTTTTGCCTGATTCTGAAAACCATGGCAATGTTTTTTTTGTTTGTGCTGAATTTGAGCTGGTTTGCTTGAAACCAACTCAGGACGTTATTAAAATCATATTGGAGGGGGGCTTGCACGTCTGCAGAAGATGGTCCCGAGGCATAGAGTATGGTATCATCCGCATACATGTGGCTAGAAGGGAGAAGACTCAAAGGCAATGTGAGGAAGTATTTTTTCACAGAAAGGGTGGTGGATGCATGGAACAGCCTCCCTGCGGAAGCCGTAGGGGTGAAAACAATAGGTGAATTCAAAAATGCATGGGACAGACAGAAAGCAACCCTAGCGGTAGGAAGGAGAAGGTAGGCTGCAGATCAACTAGAATCTGGAGTTTGTGCAGTAAGTAAGGAAATGGGCAGACTGAGTGGGCCAAGCAGTCCTTATCTGACGTCAAATTCTATGTTTCTATGTGAAAGCTGGTGCAGACAGAGGGGAGATCGTTTATGAAGATGTAGAATAGGATAGGGCCTAGTACAGACCCTTGGGGGACACCAGTGAGGATGGGAAGAGGGGGTGAGAGATAATTTAATTCCTGAACTGACTGTTGCTGGTCAGAGAGGTAGGATTGGAACCAGTTTACTGTTGCGTCTGACAAGCCAGCAGAGGCTAGCTTGTTTAGGAGTGGGGAGTGGGACACAGAGTCACATGCCTTAGCCAAGCCTATAAAGATGGCAGCAGTGATATGACCTTGGTCTGTCCCTGGGAGGATGGAATCTGTGAGCCACAGTAGGGAGGAGATGGTGGAACAATTCCTCCTGAAACCTGCTTGGAAGGGGGAGAGAGTGTCAGTGTTGGAGAGGAACTCACCAAGTCTGGAGTAGACAATGGATTCTTATAGTTTGGCAAGGGAGGGAAGTAGAGATATGGGCTGGTAGTTGCCAGGGAGGGATGGGTCACCACCTTTGTGGAGGGACAACACCATTGCTACTTCCAAGCCTTTGTGATGGAACAGGATTGGAATAATAGGTTTAGGAGGTGGGTGAGGGGAGTGACTATAGTGAGGGCAGAGATACGGACATAGGATGGAGTCCATCAGGGTTGGATTTATAGGGGTTTAAGGACAGTAGTGCTTGGTAAACCTCCTGGGGGAAACAGGTGGGAAACAATAACCTCCTGAAGATAGTGGGTGGGAAGTGTCATGGGGGTGGGCAGAGTGTGATCCGGGAGGCACAAGTAGTACAGAATTTAGTGAAAATGTCAGTGATATAGAAGGGGTCGTACAGAGGAGAACTATCCAAAACAAGGTTTGGGGGTGTGGATTGGGAGGAAGGGTCAAAAGGTAGTGGATTACGTGCCAGAATTTTGAGAGCAAGTTCTGATTTGAGTGGAGGTGAGATCTAAAATAGTCAGCTTTAGCTGTGCGGACTGCCTTTGTACAGGCATTCTAGAGAGTTTTACTGTATATGTGAGCAGGTTGGCCTGGGAATGGGAGGTTTTGAATGCAGCCCAAGCTCGATCACATGCTTTACATATGGCAGTAAGGTTCTTTGTGATCCAGGGGCGATGTGTGTGCTTAACCCTGGCTTTCTTTAGTGGGGCATGGAGGTCCATATCCAAAAGAGGATATTAGTGAAAGAGCTAAGGGAGGAATTGATATCATTGGTGGAGAACACTGGAGACCAGTCTGCACTGTAGAGGTCATGGAGAAGGGCATTTGTGTTGAGGGTATTAGGAGGACAGTGCCAAATGGCACTGAATGTACAATGAGTTTGGGAGAGTGGCTACACTTAACCCCAGAAGTATGTGGTCCTAGCCCTGCAGGTAGTTTTATGATCATGATGTGAGTTTTATGAGGGTGGAGCATTATATAACATACGATGCATGAGCTCTGCAATGAACAGACGCAGTAGACTGCAAGGTCTTTTTCTGCTGGCAGTTCCACGTGTACTTTAGTTAAGAAGTGAACAAGAAATGAGTTGTGAAGCGGTGACTGTGAAGGGGACTGTTGCATAGCATAAGGATTTGCAGCCATGACATGACATGTTGGGAAAGGTACACGGAGCCAAAATGTGTTTCCAGGTGCAACTTGGGGGAGTAGAAACAAGGGGGAGCAAAGTAAATAATGCTCAAATACAGAAGTACAGCAATGCCCAGAAACAGATAATGATCAAATAGAGAGGTACAAACAGTAATGCCCAGAGACAAATAATGATCAAATAGGGAGGTATGTACAATAATGCCCAGAAACCAATAATGATCAAATACAGTGGTACGTACAGTAATACCCAGAAACAAATAATGATCAAATAGAGAGATACATACAGTAATGCCCAGAGACAAATAATGATCAAATAGAGAGGTACGTACAGTAATGCCCAGAGACAAATAATGATGAAACAGAGAGGTACAAAAATGTTCAGAAATAAATGAGACAGCAGTGATGAGCAGTAATGAAAATGAATGGGTTTAATGTACAGTATACAATACAATGGAATGGCCCTTTACACAGCGGTATGCAGCAGTCATTATGGAATCATGAGTTGATTTTACTGTCTAGTTGAGTTATGGTGTGGTTCCCTCGTGTAAAGGCGACGTGACAGTGAACAACTAGCTAGTCTAGATGCAGGATACCAAAATACTACTCTGGTAATACTAAGGGTACTACTAAGGATTATAAGATAACAAAAGGCTGTGGCCCATAATTGCCATCCCCACTTCTCAGTGGACCATTATATTACAGAAAATTTATGGTAAATATATATCAAGTTTAGTTTTAAAACCTAGAAGAGTTGTTTGATTTACTGTATCTGGTGGTAATTTGTTCCATGACCTTACTAGGTAGATAAGGTAGTGAGTGTGTGTGTGTGTGTGTGTGTGTGTGTGTGTGTGTGTGTATGTGTATGAAAACCATGTTAGGCAAGAACTTTTGAGTTCCTTGTGTGAAATAGAGGAGCTCATGTTATGCATGATTTCCTATGGAGAATTAGAGAGAGGTAGTGTGATATTACTGATATAGTGCTTGAGGAACTACAGTATGACACAAGAGAACAGGCTTTAATTCTGTCACTGCAACTGACTGGCTGTGACCTTGGGCAAATCACTTGACTTCCTCATACTTCACTTTTCCCAGCTGTAACATTCGTAACATAGTAGTTTAAAGATGAAAAGAAATCTTTTCTAATTGGTGGCTGCTAATAATGTTCCTATTTTTAGAAATTATATTTATACCCTGTCATTGATGCACAGGTCAGGAAGCGTAGGAAAACCAGGAGCAGTTATAACATTTTTAAGTAACATTTTATTATTATCAGTAACAGTAAAATATGTAGCAAAATTGTACAGGCTAGCTCTTTACAAAGGCAGTACAAACAGAGAAAACAAAGTTCTTCATCTGAGGGTTGCTTTTCAATTTCAAATCTCTGTCTCTCTCTCCCTAACAAAAAAACAAAACATTGCTGCTCTTTTCATAAGAAGTTTGTGCCTGGCAGTTAACTTCTGCATCCTGACGTCGTTAAGATACTTGTCCTGTTATCATACAGTGTCCCAAAACTTTGAACGTTTCTTCCCTTGCAGGTACAACAAAATAGATTATTGTATCCCAGAATTGATCTCCTGTTGACTACTCTGCAAATAAGCTTGTGGAGGTCAAACTGCATTTCAGGTTTAACCCCCCCCCCCCGAGTTCCAAACAGCTTTTTGCAATCATTCAACTATATAACCATATAAATTTTCAAACCAGAGAACTCAATAAAGATCCACATGTATTTTCATAATCACAGATAAGTAAGGGGAAGAAAAGATAGAAACAGTAAGTGAAGGCAGAGAGATAGCGGGAAGGGGGGAATTGTGAGACTGTCAGGGTGATCAGTTCCTAGGTCTCACAAGAAAATGTGATTGCACAATCAGACAGATGAGACTGAAAAGGAGAGGAGAGAACAGATCCTTGTGTTTAACTCTTCCTGCATAACAAATGGGACAGGGTCGTATTGAACCCTGTCACATACCCCCTAAATGATCCATGTGTAACTACCTGAATAAAAAGTGATGTGAAAAACTGTAGTTTGCTTTGTTATGTTTTTATGGGCAGCATTCTGTTACAGTTCTCTTCATAGAACTGGTAATCTGGAGTTTTAATTATAGCATGGTTTATGTACAGAGCTCTGAGCATGGTTCTGATAGGTCAGCGGCTCATGCTTAGCATTCTGTATGCAAACCGTGACATAGTAAAAACTCCAAATTGCTAGTTCCATGAAGAGAACTGTGCATAATGTTGTTCATAAAAAGAAAACACAGTTTTTCACATTAATGCTTATTCAGGTACAGTTAAATATGGATCATTTGGAGGTATGGATCTCATTTCTTTTAACTCTTGCTGTGCCGTGGACTGATATATCTGTCCAGATTTCCTATACATTCTAATTCTGTTGGAAGTCTAAGGGTTAATAGGAACATTACTAACTGCTTCCAGTAAGCACATATTTCCTGTCCCCTTTAAGGTCAAAAGAGACAGTAGGTGAATTAGATCTAACCCTGCCACATTATCAATGAGAATGAATAGGTATACTGTAAAACCAGGTAGAAGAAACAAAACTCCACTGAAAACTAGACGGTTCACCCAGTTTAGCTATCTTGTGGATAGAAAACATAATTATTGTTTTTAATCATACTCAGGCCTTTTTAAGGGTATGGGTTAATTTTGCAGAGAATTTGGGGAGACAGTTAAATTTTAGAATGAACCTGGTAACCTTCTTCCCCTTAAATTGTGAGGAGCTTCAACTTGAAATGTTTTGGAGTCCATTCCAGTAGAATGTCCTATATTTGTAAAGACTTAGATGTAGATATGTGGCTTGTAAAGGTAAAATGACAAATGGTGCATCCATGCTGTTGCTATGATCTTGCAAGGAAAAGGATCCTGGGATCCCTTGTCACAGGTGAAGAAAAATATGAATTAGAGCAAGTTTTTTATGTGCTAGCAGGAAAGCTGTATTGCGTCTGTAAGGAAAACGGAAGTGAAAGACATAAAGTTTCAGATTTTCAACTGTTGTTGCTGAGCACTTATAAACTTCAACACAGTTCAGCCAAAATTCTTAGCAGGCTGATGTAATAAGGAGACTTATCGTATTCAAACATGCAGCAGAGCTGATGCTGTAATGTATTCAGATTTTAAGCTTGAAAGAACACATGCCATTCCTGGTCCCAGAAGGCGACAGACTAAAAAGATTCTGACAGGAGATATGCCAGGTTGGAGTGCTGTTCCTCAGAACAAAGTCAACAGCAAGCCTTATTACATAGAACACTCTTTTGCTACGCCTGAACTAACATTTAAAAAAAATTTA
Organism: Neoceratodus forsteri; assembly: GCA_016271365.2. Classification (NCBI taxonomy): domain Eukaryota; kingdom Metazoa; phylum Chordata; order Ceratodontiformes; family Ceratodontidae; genus Neoceratodus; species Neoceratodus forsteri. Next base: position 805,736,267 of record CM028132.1, on the reverse strand, counting down.
CTACAGTTTCTCTATTACATAATATTGTACATGCCTCAAAATCTACACTACTTCCAAAGAAGCAGATAATGGTAGAAATGGTAGGCCTCACTTGCTAGTTGGTTACTACTGACAATTTATGGGTACAAGTGCCTAGATGTCTATAAGACCATTTCTCTACCAAAGAAAGCTATTTCTCCCAACTTGGGTTCGGTCCACTATCCACACTTAGGTAGATAAGCTGGGCTGGGCTTAGTCACTGGATGTCTCCAAGCTAGACTCCTCCTACTGCCTGTGGTGTTGTCCTCTGGCTCCACTCCGCCTGATGTCAGATCTTCTTTTCTTCTGGAAGCGGCAGCTCTCCTTCACGGTTCCTGCAGCATAAAAGAGATTCTAGTTTTCAAGCGATAATTCTTTGGCAAAATTGCAGCTTTTCTTCAATTCTTTCAAATCATTGCATCTTGTCTTCCAGTTTTTGCTCTGTCAGCTGTTCTGTAATGGACACAAAAAGCTGGGTTTTAGACAGTGTGTAGATGTCAGGAGGAAATGTCTATGACAGACAGCCATGACACCTGCCTTTATTGCCTGGGGGCTATGTTCCCACTGTCTGGCAATGCCCCAGGTATCGCTGGTTGACTGCAAGGCCCGGCTCCTCCTCCTCCGTAGATCCCAGGAACAGAAGCAGACCTTGGTGGCTGCGAGGTTAGTGGCCCAGCTTACCCCAGGAGAGGAAAAGGTGGCAGGGCCCTCATTAGCCATGGCCTTGGTCCCAGTGGGGCAGGCCTCAGGCACTCCATTCTTGGATTTTTCTGAGTTCAGGGAAATGTACCTGGTTCTTAAAACTTTTGATGAGAGCCCCCCTTATCAAAAGAAACACAAAAAGCAGCCAGCCTTGTGGCATAGAGGGCTGAAGCACTGTGAGTGCCATACCTCTTGCCACACCGGCGAGCCCTGTTCAGGAATGAGCATGGGTTGCCAGGGGTCTGCCGGGATGGGAGAAGATCGAGCACCCAAAGGGCTGTTCTCCTATACCAAGGAGGGAGGATTGTATGCTCTGCCAAATGACAGCCATATGTTGAGGGCAGGGTGGCAGTGCGGGTTGAGTAGGGTAGTAGAAGGGAGGTGCTGCGGGATTCTGCAGCGTGTACATGCCTCCACCCGCACACTTATGAGCATGCCCCAGGGTGAGGAAGGGACACAAAATGCAGAGGAAAATGGTGGTAGGACAGGTGCGAATTAAGCTGCTTGTTGATCCCCACCTGCCACACCACGAGACCCTGGAGCCAAAGACAGGATTTGTGCTTCGGGGTGGCTCCCCCTCCTGACCCTGTCATGGATGGAAATCCATGGGGGTACTCAGGCTCACAGGTGACTTTCAGGAAGGTCCAGGATGATGGGGCTGAGGGGAGCCCAGCCTGTCTTGGCCACAGGACATATAAACAATGGATGGAAAAACAAAAAAATAAAAATAGAAATCACCACTGCCATCGATGGTTGGAGAGGAAGGTTTCTCGTCCTTCCCGAACCATGGATTCCCTGACTGGTCAGCTTTGTTGGTGCTCCTGCTAGAGGGATCAGTTGATACTTCCATGGTGCCTCCAGTGGAGCAGTCTATATCAACTCTGGTTGACGCTCTGGTTGATGAGCCAGCTGAGATTTTTCTTAAACTGATCGACCAGTTCGGAGTTGGATGAACCATCATTGCTTTCCAAGACCCTGGTTTTACTAGACCCCCCCAGACCAGGGACGAGGTTCTGCAGGTGAGCCTGGTAGAGCCAACCCCAAAGGAGCCTAAACTGGTGGTCCCTCCACAGGTACCTTTCATGGTGCCACCCACTGTGGTTATGCTACTACAGCAAGTGGTCTATATAGCAGAGACAGATGGTCGACATCCAGTTGTTGATCTCAGTCCCGTTGTGGTCCATACTGTCACTGGCACCTGTCGAGTCTGTCTTCTTCCTTGGACAACTGCTGACAATGTCCACTTCGAAGGTGGTGTGATGATCTCCTCTGGGAACAATGGTCCATGACAGGCCAGGGATGTGGTGGACCCATTCATCCAGCCTGTTCGGCTCCATGTTTGATGCCTGCACTCTCTGGGTTACGTCTGGAGGTTCTGCTGATGGTGTTCCCTCTCACTTGGCCAGTCATGGTAGAGCCACCAACTCTGCAGCCATGGGTTTGGGCCCCCATGAAGAACTCTGGATCTGGCTCAGGGTTGTCAGGTGTCCTGTCGGTGGTGGCCACCACTAACAGGCAGTTGGTTCAAAATCCCTGAGAAGAGGCTTCAGCTCCTGTTTAGCAACTGAGACTCTGATTCAGAGGGAGAGTCTTCTATGGCGTCCTCCTCCCATGGTCAGGTGGACGTTGACTCTTTGGACGGTGGTCCACCATGGGTGAGTTGACATCCTTTGCTGCTCATCTGCTGCACATGTCAGCTACTCTGCACATCCCCTTAGTTTGCCACCTCGAGCCTTTATTATTGTGGATACTGCTCTGTAACTAGTTCCTGTCCCTACGTTGATAAATGTTTTTTGAATTCTCCAATTCTCTAGCGCTGTATTCAAATTACCATTAACGCTGGTACACGAAGTGAATTACCATCACAGCTTATGACTTCCGCCAACATCATAGAGGCTTCACCACTACAGATAGCAGTCAGAGGACTCGTCTCTGCCAACCCCAGTGGAAGGGCATGAAACGTCAGCACGCCCCCAAGGACGATCGCCCACAACGATGTAAAGGGGATACAAGTACGAAGTTTACTATTGCTTCCCTAAGAAAATTATTACTCCTTCTTCTCTTGTGTTCAGGAAATGTGGAGCTCAATCCGGGGCCACGAGCTGCAGTCACATCACCCTCTGACCTTGCCACACTGAAAGGTATAAGTTTCCTCCACATTAATGGATGCAGTCTGTTAAAAAAGTTCTCCATTATCCAGGCCTGGGTTCTCCACACTCTACCAGATATCCTAGTGATGTCGGAAACCTGGCTTAGACCAGCCACCTCTGATAGGGAGGTCAGTATCCCTAACTATATACTATTTAGAGCAGATAGACATTCCAGGGGTGGAGGGGTTGCCAAGGATAAGTATACAGCATCCTGTCTGAGCTCATCATCAGTTGCAAATGCCTATGAATGTTTGTCACTTCAAGTCACTATCTTGTAGACTTCATCATTATGTGTTATAGGGTGCTATAGACCTCCTTCTGCCGATCTACAATTGTTAACTCATCTAAGTAATATCCTCGAACAACAATCCTCAGAAGTAATTATTCTTGGGGATGTTAATTTAGACTGGCTATCTAAAACTGCCGCACCTCTCGTAGCCTTCTGTGACACCCATGGATTATCACAACTCATCGTCGAACCAACACGAATAAATAAAAAGAACATGGATAATAGCTCCCTGCTAGATGTTATCCTAGTGAACAAACCGCATCTTTTCTGTTATGCCGGCACCTTCTTCAGTGATATCAGTGATCATTCCTTTATTGCTTGCATAAGATCAAGTAACAAACCAACTGCTACACCGAAGTTTGCTGCTAAGAGATCTAGGCGGTACTTTGATCCCTCTGCCTACACCAGTGAACTAAAACACTCCTTGCATTGGCAAGAGTTCTACTTGGCAAAAAACATGCAATCAGTATTTGACATATTCAGCAAAATTATCCTAGACGCCTTAAATAAATATGCCCCCATAGTTAAGGTGCAAGTAGCAAAAAATGCATGTCAGTGGTTCACACCAGTATTAAAATCTGCATTGACCGAGAGAGACAACCTATGGAAAAAAGCATGCAAAACCTAGTCCTCTACAAACTGGTCCAGTTCAAGAGGGCAAGAAACTCATGTACTAGAATGGTTAGAGACACAAAAGCCGCTTACTATCATTCTGAATTTCCCTCTGCCTCCAAAAATCCAACTAAATTTTGGAAAACCGTCAAGGATTTGTCTGGTCACACATCCGGTGGCTCATTACCCGATGAAATCTCTTTTAACAATAACACCGTTAGTGATAGACTGGAAATTCTGAATGCCTTCAATAATCATTCTGCGACTGCAGGCTTAGCTTTCCACAATTCCCCAGCAAATTTGATGCACTTCCAGGTGGATAATCAATGTGCTGATCTCAGCGTCACTGATTCAGTCTTCTCCTTGCGTCCTACTACTCTGAAAGAAGTTGAAGACCTGTTGCTAAAATTAGACGTACAAAAAAGTGCTGGTACGGATACCCTGGACCCATATTTTTTGAAGGTGGCATCCATGTTCTAGACGTGCCCAGAACCCATTTATTCAACCTATCACTGACCCAGGGATCCATTCCATCAATATGGAAAACAGCGCACATCATACCCCTGTTCAAGTCCGGAAATCCCTGTGATCTAAATAATTACAGACTGATTTCAATTCTCCCGGTCTTGTCGAAATTACTGGAAAAAGTTGTAAGTAACCAGCTGAGGCAGTATCTAGAAGTCAAGAACCTACTAAATCCTGTCCAATCAGGGTTCAGAGCGAAACATAGCACCATCACAGCACTTGCCAAAGTGACAAATGACTAGCAAAGAGAGCTTGACAACAGGAATTACACTTGTGCTGTGTTCTTGGACCTGAGTAAGGCCTTTGACACTGTCGACCATTCACTGCTACTCTCCTCCCTGACCTCACTAGGTGCAGACCCATTATCTTTACAGTGGTTCAACAACTACCTCTCTGATCGATTCCAGCAGGTGAGAGTGGAAGGAGATCTCTCGACTCTCAAACCTCTCCTAAGAGGCATTCCCCAGGGTTCTATCTTAGGACCCCTTTTATTCGCAATCTACATCAACAACATTGATGAAAGCATAACTAAGGCCAATATGTATCTGTTTGCAGATGTTACAGTTCTTTACGCAAGTCCCCCATCATTATAATCTGCATGTAAAGACCTTCAATCTGAGTTCAACCTGCTGCAACGTCAACTTCTAAATAAAAAACTATTACTTAATGCCAAGAAAACAAAAGCAATGCTCTTTTCTCCCTCTGCTCAAACGGTAGAGTTAGCCCTATCAGATCCTGTGCCACAGATTACTACTATTCTTGGTGAAAAATTTTCACCTCTAAATTCAAATACCTGGGAGTATGACTGGAACATAGGCTATCCTTTATAGAGCACATTGAAGAATTACTCAAAAAACTACGACAGAGACTTGGCCTGTTCTTTAGGATAGCCTACTTCTTAACTAGAGATGCTAAACTGCAGCAGGTCCAGTCAACCTTTCTATCTTTGATAGATTATGCTGACATCCTATACAGTTATTGTCCCACTTACTACCTCACCAAACTTGACACACTATATCATAGAGCTTTGAGGTTCATTACTGGCTTGCCTTACTCCACTCATCACTGCTCCTTATATCAAGCAGTGGGGTGGAGTTCTCTTCAATACAGGCGCGATAGAAATGTAGCCTTATGGACCCTGAGAGCCATCTCCAAAAAAACTTCCCAATACATTACAGACTGTCTTCTCTAAAACCATTAGGCAATTATGCCCTGAGAAGTTGCACATCTATCTTGAAGGTTCCTAAAGTTAACTCTTGCTTTGGCAGGCTGCTATAAGTTTTACACTGTCCTCCTTGTGGAACAAACTGCAAAAAAAGCTGAAATTAAGGTCACCCATCAGCATCTCATCCTTCAAGCTCTTATATTATCATCTCAGAAATGATCAGTGCAATTGTTTTCCATGACCCTGGTTTGTCATCATGCTAACCTGTACCATTGTACCAGAAATGAGTAGTGCAATTGTTTTCTTTTTTTCCTTGACCCTGGTCTGTCATCATGCTAACCTATAACATTGTGATGACTCTGTCCTCCTCCTTGATACTGGCCTACTTTCCCGCTTTTTCCAGCCCTTTTTTTTCACAACCTTCACAGGATATTTCCACCATTTACATGCAATCAAACTATAATATTCCTACCGCCCCCTTCCCCCTCCCTGTAGGCCCCTGCCGCTGCCTCTATTTTATTCGCCCATCCATGGAACTACACATCTCACCATGTTATCCTTCATTCATACATTACATACCCCTCCTGGTACCCCATCTGCCATTGGTTGGTGGTTCCCTTATGCCATCTTCATGGCTGGTCCCTGTGATTGCCCCTAGTAATTGGTCTATCTGGTGTTTCTCTACAGTGAACATGGATTACATGCAGTTGTATTTATGTAATTAAGTTTTCAATGGTAGACCTGACCCCTTTGTAATTAGATCCTCCTCTGTTATGGTTCTTCCTTGTCTCCATTCCTTTATCTTTTGAATCACCTATATTACATCAATATGTATGTGTTTACATACATATATACATGTATTTATATGTTTTTTTTATGTTGAATGATACCCTGACCTTGTTCTAACCAGGTCTATCCTGCAAAAGAGCTCTGCTCAATGATGTTCACCTGGATAAATAAAGATTTTGATTGATTGATTAGAGGAGGTGCAGAAATGCAACACGTACTGCTTCCTGGACAACCTAGAGCAGGATAACCCTTTAGAATGGCATTCTCAGTGGCCAGGCAGTACTGGGCCCACTGCTTGGGATATAGCAGCACCCTGTGTCCTGCCAGGCTCCCTCTAACTGCATGAATTGCAAGTATGTGATCCCTATGGGGTCCTTCCGGGTTTTAGGAGCACTCTTTTGCTGAAGGGCCTGTCTTGGACTTGGCCTTCAGGCAATTTAAGGTCCAAGGGGATGGGAACAAGCTGCTGAACAAGGAGTCCAAGAAGCAGGACTTCATGGCGTGCGAGGTGCATACAGCAGCTACCAGGGGCTTCCGTCAGGCCAGCTATGCAACTTTGATTGGGCCACTACGGTCTTGTGCTTTTAGATAAGCTCATTGAAGACATGCTTCTTCTGCTCCTGGTGGACAACCAAGCAGATGTTAGGGCTCTACAAGACTTGGGACGTTTGCTGTCTAAGCCCTAGTTGCAGACAGCTCTGGACATGAACAGCTCATGCGCCCATGCAATGGCCAGCTTGGTATCCATACCTAAGAGGGCCTACTGCATCCCTTGGCTTTTACCCTGGAGATCCAGCACAAGCTGCCAGGCATACCTTTAGTGGGCACTGACCTCTTTGGCCCTGGGGTGGAGAACCATCTTACCCAGATTGAGAAATCCAGTGTTACTCTAGATTGCCTCTTTCCACAGTGGTCTGCCGTGCCATTGGACAAGTGGATGCTGGAAGTGGTGGGCTTGGGTCTGTCTCTAAAGACTGAGATTCTTCTTCCATACTGATCCTGAGCACTGTGGCAATCCATTTTGCCCATGGACACACTGGCTGCACTGCAGAGCAGTATTGCTCAGCTCCTGGTGAGCCGTGCTATTGAGTCTCACCGGGACACCTTGGAATCTCAGGCATATATGTCTTGGTACATTTTGGTACCAAAATGGACGGGGGGTGGGTTGGTGCCCCATCCTAGACCTGCATGATCTGAACAAGTCATCCACCGAGGAACGTTAACCAGATCATACCGCCAGTGGGGCCAGGGGCATGGTTTTGTTCTGTGGGTTTTCAGGAAGCCTTCTTCCATATCCCCATCTATCCATCCCATTGGCAGTGCCTCTGGTTCCATGTGGATGGAGTCCTGTATCAGTTCTTGTTTATGCAAGATTATGCCATTCATCCTGTCTTTGATGCTCAGGGTTTTCACCAAGTGCCATTGGTTGTAGCGGCCTACCTCAGACACAGAGGTGCCAGTGTTTACCAGTACCTGGATGACGGGTTCATTGGACACAATTGAAATTCCCTTACTCTTTTTGAGAAGTACCGTGGGACCTTTGACATCTGTCTGAACAACCACCAGAACAGGCAAGACGGGACCTCGGTTTAACGACTCATCCGGAAGACACACCTCAGGAGTGCAGCAGCCCCCTCATGCTGCACTACAATGTCAGTATTAGAATTTTACCCCAGGTTCCTGGTGTGGGTCTAGAACCCACAGCCTTCTGATCTTCCCACTTCAGAGGCGAGCATGTAGCCTGATGAGCCACTGGTACTGTTAATATGTGTCTGCTAGGATGAAAGCTGAACATGCTGTATAGTCATGTGGAGCTGATGTGGCGATGTTTGGAGAGTCCTGCTGCAGGGCAGCAGGGTGCCAGGCAGTGGCTTGTACGTCAAGATGTACTGGCAGTGCGTCCTGGGGAGGCAGCATAAAGAAGAGCACTACATCCCGCTGCACTGCCTTTGCAACTCAGAGACCGCTCATCTGACCGGAACGTAACTTGTCATATCAGAAGTTCTATCCCACAGGAAGGTGCATACAGTACCAAATGTTGTGCAAATCCATTGAACGGTTGCAAAGTTATTGAAATGCAAAATTTTGAGTTTAACATTGAAGTGCCTACTCAACCCTAACTATAGCGGTGTGATTGCACCCCTATAATATATACACTACGGTATACTGCTTTTGTAGCATCATAATAGGGTTGAGTGGAGTGCACAGTTTTAAATCCCTGTCTTTGCACCTTCATAACTTTGACGATGTTTGATGAAATTCCCCCAAATTTGACATGATTTGCCTGAGAGGCCAGTTCTTGAAACACACGGGAAGCTTCATGGCCACCACTTATCTGGTTTCTGAAATTTGGATGTGTCATTTCTACAGAAATGTCTACATTTTTTAGGATTTTGTTACTTTTTTTGCTCTCTCAATCTATATGGTGCAGAGTTGTTATCCAAAACCTTCAGGGTAGAGGGTGATGTGCCAAGGTAGTGCTTTTTAAAAGTTTCATGAAAAAAAATATTAGTTGGTTCCAGAGTTATAAGGATTTAAAGTTTTCTTTGAGCATGCTAAGTAGTTTTAGGATAACCCTCTGATATGACACTAAAATTTTGATTTGACAAAAGTTTTGCTTTTGCACAAATTAGTGTTTTTTGGGTTGTGAGAAAAACTTTTGGGTCGTGATGACTGCCATCTTTTTTTTTTTTAAACAAAAAACATGATAAATCCATAAAAATGATGTATTTTCAAAAAACAAACACCTGAACCTAGGTGAACAGGACCAGTTTAGCTAGATTTTGGTGGGGTTTTTTTTCTAGTTTGGCCTAGAAATATGTTTCTAGACACCCCAATATCCTGGGTGCCCAACGTAGCAAAGAGTAGCTGTTTTTAAGATCGTGTGTTGAGAATTCTCAGGTCCCACATAAAGTGCTGCAACGGGAATTTTTGGCTCGCACCTAAAATAACAGCTATAGTACTTCAAGCAACAGTGCATGATAAAGAGAGATACTGTATATTATCGTTACGCGAATGGTTAGTGGTTTTAAATAAACTAGCTTTGATGATCACTGTGTTGCCTTCTTTATTGTCTTTGTTTTTACCCTTTTTTTAAGTGTTTAATAAAAGATGTCGGTCTTTTTTTCTCCCTTATGAACACAGACCAACGATATAAGCAGGATGTGGTGGGGCTGTAAGAAAATGTAAAAATGTGTGGTGCTGAGGCAGATGATGCCGTTCCACTACCCAGTCTTCTTGTGGTGCCTAAAGCTCTGCTCCCTCTCCCTCTGGTATACAATGTTCTGGCCAGCTAAGACGTCTAGTTGGTTGCCCAAGCACTGAGCAGTAAGTCCAAGATGGAACTTTGAGGGGCCTATGCAGAGTATAAGGGGCAGTGATAGTCTGTTTTAGAGGTGTATTAGCAGATTGTGAACAAGTAAAATCGTGCTTGAATCCACAGTAAATAGTAATAAAATAATCAGAAATTCCTGGAAACTGAGATATTATTATGAATGCTGTATATGGTTTCACAATTTTATAAGCAGCTTCTGACTTTCAAATTACCACTGCTGGGCTTAGAGGTATGTACTGTTAATGCTTCCCATTAAACAGGTATGCTTCCAGCTGACCCTTTGGCACAGTGGTGGTGCTACGGTTCCCGATGTCAGCCACCTGCGTTCAATAACAAGCCTGGTTCATTGTCGACTGGCGGGGGGGGGGGGGATTGAGCATGCCAGAGGATGCTCTTCTCCTCTGGAGAGGGTGAGTTGCTGTCCTCGGTGCAGTACAGTTAAGGGCATCATGGGAGAAAGAGACACAGGCTGGGGACTGGTGTGGCAGCACGCTTTGTGTACATATGTGCCTTGGTCTCCCTAGTGTGCCTGCATCTGAGTGAATTGGGAGAAATCAAAAAAGGCAGCCCTACTGTCTAAGGATGACATACCCTGGTGTACTGAAAAAGACTGGAGCTGGGACTCCACAGCACATTTTCTGTCAAAGACAACGCACTTCCTTGGGAGTATACTTCCTCCACCCCATCCCTGACCAGGCGAAATTCTGAGGCAGCGTGGAGGTAGGCGCTGGAGTGGGCAGGTCCAGTGGAACCAAACCCTGTGGGTTTTTTAGAGAGAGTTCAGACAGTAGAGTAAGGGGGGGAATAAATGGAGAATAACGAAAAAAAAAGCATGCTTCATCTATACTTGTGTTTTCCATCCTCCTGTTGGGCTTTCTGTAATCCCAAGGCATTTGCTTGCTAGTATGTACACAGCTGATTTCCCTCTCCATTAATAAAGCCTCTTATCTCTCTTCCCATGTGCTGACACCCTCCCTGTCCCTAGGAAACACATTCCCAGTCCCTCACATATGCTGATGCACTCACTGCCATAAAGTGCACATTCCTGATGATTCCCCTTCTTGTAGTCACATCCTGATACATTTTTTCCAGTCGGTATATTCCTGATTGCCTTGAACCCCTCAGTGCTTCCTGTAGTCATAGCCATGATCCCCTGCCATGTACTGACATCCTCCTTTCCTCACAATAATTATATCCCCGTACTCTCCCATCTCCCCAAAACAAAGAAAACTGTCCCTCTTTAATCTTTTTTTTTTTAATTTAAAGCTGAAGAGAAGAAAACGGTCCTTTGTGGATCTCTGTTCCCCACACCCCATCTCACCCACCCGCCCCCCATTCCACATCCATCATCCAATGCACACACACTCACTCACCTAAAGAGTGTCCCACGTCGTAGATCCAGTCTCCAATCTGAAAGACATCCTCCTTTGGGAACCGCAACTATGATATGAGGATATAAGATAAGTCCAGTTAATATATGTCAATACATTTTGAACTTTTATAGATAACTTTGTCATTTTAAAATATTTTTTCACCAGATTTTCAACATGGGCTTTTTAGGATCCCACCTTATGAACAAAGTAGGTGAAATATTTTAAATCTGTCCCAAAAGGTGATCTCACAGTTGCTCCATGAAATCATCTTTTGGGCAGGATTTGAACATTTTTTACCTTTTGGGTTCATGAGATGGGGTCATAAGAAAACTGTGTTGAAACTTTGGTGGACAAATATGGTAAAATGACCAAGTCATACGCGAACACTGGAATATTTCAGTGTTCACTCATACCTTCACTAATTTTCAATATTTTTACACCAAACTTTCAACATGACTTTTCTGCAACACCCCCCCCCCCACACACACACACACCTCATGAAAAAGGCAGGTGATGATTTTCAAATCTTGGTCAAAACGTGATTTCATAGACGCTCAACCACAGCCACAACTGTGTGTGTGTGTGTGTTTGTCTTGCAGCATGCTTGAGTATCTCTGGCCGAAGAAGTAGTGTTGCAGTTTGGTTATCATGGATTTCTTCATGCGGCTACGTGGGGCCTGCACTTCTGCGGTCAGACGTCAATGTGTATAGTATGTCTTACACCTGTGGCTGTAGAGCAAGGCCCTCAGGGGCCTGTATTTCTGCGGACAGAAGTAGTGTGGCAGTTTGGTTATCATGGATTTCTTCATGCGGCTGCATGGGGCCTGCACTTCTGCGGTCAGACGTCAGTGTATATAGTATGTCTTACACCTGTGGCTGTAGAGGCACAGGCCCCCCAAGGGCCTGCGTTTCTGCAGACAGAAGTAGTGTTGCAGTTTGGGTATCATGGATTTTGTGGTGTCTGCACTTTCGCAGACAGAAGTTGTTGTGCATGTCTTCTACCTATGGCTGCTGAGGCACAGGCCCCTTGGGGACTTGCGCTTCTGTGGACAGAAGTAGTGTTGCAGTTTGGGTATCATGGATTTTGTGGTGTCTACACTTTCGCAGTCAGAAGTTGTTGTGCATGTCTTCTACCTATGGCTGCTGAGGCACAGGCCCCTCAGGGACTTGCGCTTCTGTAGACAGAAGTAGTGTGGCAGTTTGGTTATCATGGATTTCTTCATGCGGCTGCGTGGGGCCTGCACTTCTGTGGTCAGACGCCAGTGTGTATAGTATGTCTTACACCTGTGGCTGTAGAGGCACAGGCCCCCCAAGGGCCTGCGCTTCTGCATTGGGTATGAAAAGGCAGTTTGGGTATCAGGTATTTTGTGGTACCTGCACTTCGCAGTCAGAAGTTGTGCATGTCTTCTACCTATGGCTGCTGAGACGCAGGCCCCTCAGGGGCCTGTGCTTCTGTAGACAGAAGTAGTGTTGCAGTTTGGGTATTGTTAATTTCATGGGGGTCGGTGCTTCTACACCCAGAACTGTGTGTATGTCTTATACTGTGTATGAGTACTTTTGGCTACAGAAACATTGGCCCCAAAAGGGCCTGCACTTCTACAGACAAAAGAACTCTTGTGATCTGTGTAGCATGTTTATTTATTTATTTAATTTATTTATTGAAATTTATTGAAATGTTTCACCAGGAAAGGTACACTGAACAAGTTGCTCGTCTCACGGTACATCCTGGGGGGAGGGGTAACAATTGGGGAAAACATCATACAAACAGAGACAACATGATTGGTACAATTGTGAATTTAGACATACCTGTACAGTTGCATGTATTTACAATACTCAGTAAGTGCATGATTGGTAGAAGAAGTGCTATATGAAGGATAGTATAAAAAGTAGAGAGGTTTGGGTAGTTGTATAGAGGCATGGAGCCATGTATATACTAGGCACCTCAGATGGTTAAACACAGGAGCAGAGGGATGAGGGAGGAGGAAGACTGTAACTGGTCAGTAAGGGGGGATAATAGCAGGAGCATTTGATGGATAGATAGTTGTGTAGGGCAGCAGCTAGAGAGGCAGTAGTAGATGAGTGATGAATCTGCGGGGGGAGTGAATGCCATAACCTAGGGAGCCAGTAGGAGAAGCCATTTTGCCCTGCATTTGTGCAGCAGCATGGGGGTGGCGAGGATCCACGTGTCACAAGATCTTAGTGTGCAGAGAGAAGGGAGAGGGATGGTTAGAGAATCAGATAGATAAGTGGGGAGAGAACCAAGCCAGTGTTTTGAAATAAATTTTGCAGAGTACATGGTACGTCCATTAGTAAGCGAGGTAAAGGACAGGGAGCGGTAGAGATCACAGTGATGGGTTAGGGGAGAGGAGTCAAGAGTGAAATGGCAGAAGGAGTTAAAGAGGGTGTCTAGTCTGTCTAGGGAGGATAGTGGAACAGCACTGTAGACTGTGTCGCAATAGTCAAGTATAGGGAGGATCATCTTCTGTACTAACTCATGCCTTGCTAGGAGTGGGTTGCAGCTTCAGTTTCTGAACAAGGCGCCTAACTTGGGGCATAGTTTCTTCAGAATGGCGTCAATATGCGCAGAGAAATTGAGGTGTTGGTCAAGCCAAACCCCAAGGTATCGAAAGGAGAAGGTGTCCTCTAGTGGAGTCCCATCAAGGGTGTGGAAGGTGGGCATATCGGTTAGCCTTGCAAGTCTCTGCCTTGTGCCAGAGGTCATGGAGAGTCTGTTTTTGGCATTGAGAAAAACTGATGCGAACTAAGCCAGAGCTGGACCTTATTGAAGGCCAGTTGGAGCCTGGTTGTCATGTCAGAGATGGATTTACCAGAAGTATGTATAACAGTGTTATCCATATACATGTGTATGGATGCAGATGTGCAAACCTTAGGGAGGTCGTTCACAAAGATGAAGAACAGGAGTGGGCCAAGCACTGAGCCCTGTGGGACTCCAGTGTTGATGGGGAGAGGGGGAGAGATGGTGTCTGCAATAGGAAATGATTGCAATCTGCCATTTAGGTAGGCCTTGAACCAAGTGATGGCAGAGGGGGTGAGGCCATCTGAAGAAAGGGTGTTCAGTAGGAGACTGTGAGAGACGGTGTTGAAAGCTTTGGCTAAGTCGACAAAGATAGCAGAGGTAATCTGGCCACCGTCCATTCCAGAGGAGATGGAGTCAGTAAGCCTCAGTAGCGAGGTGGTGGTAGACTGTTTTTTTCCTAAAACCAGACTGGTAGGGAGTGAAGAAGGAGAAGTGGTCTAGAAAGGAGGAGAGCTTAGAGAGGACCAGGTGTTCCTGCAGGTTTGCTAGCGTAGGAACAGTTGCCAGTTGAGGTAGAGTCATCGCCTTTAGGGAGGGGGGACAGTTGAATGCTTCCAGGCTGAAGGGACAGTAGCAGTCGCAAATGACAGGTTTAGGAGGACAGACAGAGGGTATGAAATAGCTGGAGCAGAGAGATATGGAAGCTTAGGATCAATGCCGTCTGGGGAGTGGCCCTTGGAGGGATTTATTGCAAGGAGAGCGTTAAGTGTGTCTGTAGGAGTTATTGGAGAGAAGGAAAAGGAAGGTGGAGAATGGGCAATTGAGGTGGGGATCGGTGTTAGAAGGACAAGGGGAGCAGGGTGCTGTTGGGGGGGGGGGAGGCAGGGAGACCAGAGGCGCAGGTGGTAAAGTTCAGGTTGAAGCACTCGACTACAGCCATGTGGTCAGTGATGAGAAGGTTATTTTTCTTGATCATCAGGGTATGTGAGTGAGCTATAGGAGAGAAGAGGGCATTTACCACCTTCCAGAACTTAGGATTGTTTATATTGGTCTGGAAATTTGAGCGAAAGTGTTCAGATTTTGCTAGCCTGATTGCCTTACTGCACGAGTTGCGAAGTGTATGGTAGTGTTGGTAGTCGTTCGGGAAAGTGGAGGATTTGTGTCTCCACCAGGCTAGGTCCTGTGCTCTTTGACAATCCAGGAGTTCTGGGGTAACTCACATCAGGTGATTTCCTCACCCTGGTTTTCTGACAGTTCCAAGTGGTTAAGAAAATTGTTTTAAAAGAGCTTATGGCTTCGTCTACGTTAGTGGCTGAGGTAACCGGTGTCCAGTTCATGCTCGAGAGGTCGTGAAGCTGGGGTGTCAGGTCAAGAGATCTATAAGCACGTTTGAGCAGAAATTTATGGGGAGCTTTGGGTCGGATCTTTGGCACGAGGTAGATCTGGTGGTGATCACTTAGGGCGTCAGGGAGGAGGCCGGACTGTACTTTCCTATGTGGATGTAACATGAAGGCCAGGTCAAGTAGGGAGTGGTTGCTGGTTTTAGTGTTTAGGCGGGTTGGTTCCTGCATCAGCTGGGTGAGGTTGAGGGCTGTTATCTCGGCGTAGGCTTTGTCATTTGTGGAGGACAGCCAATTAAGGTTAAAATCATCCAAAATGAACAGTACACCCGAGCGGACATGTGAGACTAGCTTGGTAATGAGGTCTACAGCTATTTTTGGGAGGAGACCAGGGCGACAGTAAGCGCCAGCTATGAAAATTGGAGCAGTAAAAGGTAGTGAGATATTTAAAAGGATTGCGTCATAGGCAGAGGGGTGTGAAGTGGATAGAGTACTAGTAAATTGTAAGCCAGAGGAGATGTATATAGCCACACCACCTCCCCGCCCGCTCTATCTTGGCGGGCAACTGTGTAGCCAGGGATGGAGACAGCTTGATCTAGGACGGAACTGTTCAGCCATGTTTCTGAGATAATGAGTATGTCAGGGGAGTAGGAGATTACCATGGCTTGTAGTGATGCTATTTTCGGTGCAAGGCTGCAGATGTTTAGGTGAAAAATCTTTAGGCCCTTAGGGAGGCCAAGGGGTGTATTAGGTAAGTGGGTGGTGGTAGGCAGAGGGTTCCCCAGGCTGAGTGATATAATAGGGCCCGGGTTGGGATTAATGTCCCCTGCAGTCAGAAGAAGTAGAGCTATTTTAAGGTAATGAAGCTTGGGGCTTTTTTACCCATCACGTTTATTGTGAGAATTAGCATAACTGGGGGTGGCAAAGTGGTGTATAGAAGCTATTACTAGGAGGTGGAGGATAGCTACAATGTCAGTTCAGGCAATTAGGGACATTGAAAGAGAGGGGAAACGGTGCCAGAATAGTATGGTTGGGGTGGGAGTAATTGTAAATAAGAGTACAGGGGTATGTGGGATTGGGGTGCATGGCACAGTATTGTTTGGAGCTCATGGTCATGGGGGAGAAAGGTGGGGGAGAGATAACAGTAACAGGCAACCAGAAGCCAGCAGCATTTTTATTTAAGTAGGCTGGGCAAAAAAAGTAGGTTGGGCAAATGTTGTAGCAGTTTACTGTAATGTAAATTAGGGTTCACCAGAGGCTGTCAAGACACGAGTTGTAATGACGCCTCTAGTGGAGGTAATGTAGAAGGAGCTAATGGGAAAGCCTACAGTTAGGGGGAAAAAGGGATCAAGTCACATGACCTTTTAAAACTATAAAAGAAGTGGCCCAGATAGGGCAAGTGAGTTGGGGGTGGGTGGGGAGCTGGCGCAAAGAGCCAGTGGGAATATGGCTGTTTCATCAGCCGTACCTTCTGTGAAGCTTCAGCGGGCAGCAGAGCGCGAGTGGCAGGTGTGGAGGTGCCAGCCAGCCGCTATGGTGCTCAGTTTGCCGGCAGGAGCTTGTGAGCTGAGACAGGGCTTTTCACAGCTGGGGAGGGAAGCAGAGAGAGAGAGGGATTAAATAGGGATCTTAGGCAGGGGCAGACAAAAGAGCAGACGGAGAACAGCAGTAGGTAGAGAGCTGGGACGAGAGGTAAATAGGTTTAGACAATAGCGAGGCACCAAGAGAGTGGTGAAGGAAAATCACAAAGCAATTAACTTAAAACTGTAAAATGCAGGCAATCAAGTACTTAGAATACAAAAGCAATATTAGGTTACACTGCTTAAGGAGCAAGTGTATTTGTATCTGTGGATACAGCGGCCTGTGCTTCTGCATACATAAGTACTGTTGTGGTTTAAGTATTGTGCATTTCTGTCTGCAGCCAGGAGTGAGTGTGTATGTTTTGCAGTGTACGTACAAAAGATTCAAATCTATGAAGGAAGCACATGAGTGCAACTGCATTTGTGTCACCTGGAAGCAGTTGTATGTTATCTCTCTTACCTGATGATGGCTGTCTGTGGTTGCTTGTCTGGCCTTGTCCTTTTTTTACTTGAAGGTGGGAAGTTAGGGTTGGAAACCTTAACGCCACATTTGCCTACTTTTGTGGTGGTAAGTTGAACTCTAACTGGTGCATAACCACATTTTTATTTGCAATGACTATAAATATATATACTGTATGTGATGTGCAATGAGCTGGCTCAAAATATGCAACTCATCTTCAAGTGTGAGGGGGCAGGACGATAACTTACAAGTGGCAGAGCCACAAGTGAGTCATGAAAGTCTTGCCCACTCACAAGTGATAATAAATTGCCTATTTTGAGTCAGGCTGTTATATATTTGATATATACAAAGTTTACAACTTACAGTTTTTAAATCTGTAGTTTGAAGATTTTGCTGTTGTACTTTTAACAGCTGTCTTCAGTGCTGCACTAGGCATTGTGACGTCATTAGCACTGTAAAAGCTGTTCTCCAGTTGGTTCAGTGTTCCACTGTGATGACAGTGACCTTAAAAATATCCATTGTGACAACAGTAACAACAATATTTTTTTCATATCTTGCTGTTCTAGGGATGTGGATATGATGATCTTACTTCGAGTTGGAGCTCTTGCAGCAGGCTACACCATAAGGACTATGCTGCCAGGCACTAGGACCCCAGAGAAAAATCTTAGCTAGCAGTACCCAACGGGGACTGCCCCCTCACATCGGACTGCCTCTGATGTCTGCCAGTGGTATAAAGGGGCCGTCCCCAGCCACACCCCCGTTATTTTCCTGCAGTCGACCCATAGACATTGACTCCACGGACGCCCTCTGCTACCAATCAACCTCCATTTTCTTTGTTTATTCAAAAACCTTTTTTCATAGTGTATAGCTTCTCCGTCCTCCACCTCTTAGCGACGGAAATCTAAGTCTGCGTGAGGGAAGCAAATCCCGGCCAGGGACAGTCATTCGGCCTGCCTCATCTGTCTGGGGCCTACCAGTGACACTGAATCCTGCCCACACTGCCACAGCTTCAACTGCCAGACCCGTATCCATCGCCTGGAGATGTTGAAGAGTTACCTTTTGGAACAGCGGCTGGCTAACATGCAACAGACCCCGTCAGGCCTAGGATCCTCTTCTTCTTTGGGGTCGGGGATTTTGCATGAGGAGAAAGATAGGAAGTCCAGCGGGAAACATCATGATGAAGACCAGACCCATTCTGATTCCTGCTCCAGCTGTCCGCACCAGAAGATGGCCAGCGCAAGTCCTTCCTCCCGTGGGAGGTTGGACTCTGCCCCCCTGGTAACCCAAGCCTCCTCCGGGCTACAGGTCTTGAAGCCTCTGACCCTAGAGAAGACCTCAGGCGGAGGATCTTCAGGGCAAGGGCCTTTGGCCCCTTCCCTGAGTCTTAGGCCCTACAGCCATACCTCCGGGCCTGAGCCTAGGGATCTAGCCAGTCAGGTGGCAGGTGACAAACTCAGCACCACCGTTCACCAGGATAAGGCGTCGTCCTCATCGTCAGACCGTACTTCAGGGTTAGATGACAGGAAGAGATGCCAGGAGCAGGACTCCTCAGACATCTGCTCCCCTAAGCACTGTACGTCAGACTTCTGGCGTTTGACCCCGTCGTCTTTGGGTGTCTTCACCTTTGGGGTCCCTCAAGTCTACACCTCCGCTGCCTGCCCCTGCAGTGCTACCACTGGGAGGGCGGCAGCCGCCAGCCAAGATACCTCCGCCAGCAGCACCAAACTCTCGGGCTTTGGGTGGCCAGACACCAGCTCAGCCTATCAGTCTGATGTCAGACACCCTGCCTCCAGCTGAACAGATGCCGGATACGGTCAAGTCTTCAGTGCATCCACCAGCCCCCGGCCAGATGTCAGCCCTGCCACCCAGCATGCCCACTGACCCTCTGATGCCAGGCCCTTCAGCGCCGCCTATGGTATCTTTGGCCGATGTCAAAGATTTATTTACCTCCTGATGGGATACTGTCAAGGGGGACATCCTTCACAAGGAAGACCACCTGACTCCACTCCTCGCCCCACTCCGGCGGGTTCTCCTCAGCAGCCACCCAGCTCACCACCGCCAGGGAACCATCACTAACCCCGGCGAACCCTTCTCTCCCACCGGATGACAGGTCACCCGATCGTCACAGGCATAGACACAGACGTTCGTCTAGGTGGTCCTCCAGGTCCCATAGGCGACAGTACCAATACTCGCATTTGAGATCCTCATATTCTGGCTCCTCGGACAGTGGTTCCTTGGACTCCAGGTCTTCGGGTGATTTTTCATCACCTCTTCCCCATCCGGATCCTCGGGGCGATTCACCCTGGTCTCCCGCAGATGACCCTACCTTCCTTGGCGTTATGTGTCACGTACAACTTTTGAACCAATGGGAGACAGAAGATCTTGATCCAAAGAGGAAATGGCTCACCCATTTTTTTGGAATGAATGAGCCCAGGCCCTTAGTGGTACCCCGCTGGTGGCATCATTCCAAGATGTCACCAGGTTCACTGGAGACACCCTTTGACAGCCTCTGCTATTCCTAAGAAAGCGGATAGGCTGTATCGAACTCCCACCAGTGAGCCCTTTTTAGGGGAACAGCCTAAGGCAGACTCGGTGGTCCTGACTGCTGCCCACGGCAGGATGAAACAACCCCATCACATGAGTTTCCAGCCGCCGGATAAGAAATCCAAGTGCCTACACCAATTCAGTCACAAAGTATACTCCTCGGCTACCTGCACCATGTGCTCGCTAAATTTTTTAGCACATATGGTGCAGCATCAGAAGTCCTTATGGAATAAGGCTATTGAACTGGTGCAAAAACAGCCAGACTCACCTTACAAGTCTGAGCTGTTGGACGTCCTGCAATCCGGTTTGAACATGGGTAAACACGTGCTGAGATCTTATGATTAAGCCAATACAGCAGCCAGGGTAGCCGGCACCGGGGTCTGCATGAGGCGGTACTGATGGCTTTGAGTTTCAGGCTTTTGGCAGGACCTCCAGGATGCTATCCTGGATGCTCCCTTCCAGGGGTCTGTTCTTTTTGGTCCGGACATTGAGGAAATTATCTTGGCCTTCAAGATTCAGGCAAAGCTGTTCAATCTGTACATCAGATGTACAGATCTGAGCAACCCCAGGACAGACAAAGGCATTTTCATTACCAAAGTGGACAGAAGCCTAAGGGATGGCAGCAGAGAGGCAACTTTCACCATAAAGCTCCCTGTCAACCTGGAGGCGCACAGGCACCTCGGAGCGCCAAGCCCTCCCAAGTCTCCTTGCCCACCTCAGGATCCAATGCCTAACTCCTTGCCCGACCCCACCACCACCAGCAGAATCCCTGGGAGAGGTAGTAGGGGCTTGGTTCTCGCTCTTCCCCGTGGGGTGGTCCACCATCACGACAGATGCTTGGGTGCTCCAACTGATAGAGTGAGATCACACATTGGAATTCCTCCAGATTCCCCTGGACAACGCGCCTGTCCAGTCCACCTATTCCCGCTCCCATGCGGCGCTTATTCAGGAGGTGGTCCAGTCCCTTCTCAACAAGATGCTCATAGAACCCATTCTAGCTCTGCAATGTGGGAAAGGGTTCTACTTCCGCTTCTTATTGGTACCCAAGAGGACAGGGGACTTGCACCCAATCCTGGACCTGAGCCTCCTGAACAATTATATAGAGTACAGGCAGTTCAGGATAGTTACCCTGCTGGGCATCCTTCCAATGCTGCACCAAGAGGACTGGCTTTGCTCCCTAGGCATGCAGGATGCGTGCCTCCACATACTAGTGCTTCCAGCCCACCGGAGGTCCCTGAGGTTCACCTTTCAGGGGCGGCATTTCCATTTTTGGGCCTTGCCCTTTGGCTTTCCTCGGCACTACGAGTGTTCACGAAATGCCTCGAGGTGGTGGCAGCAGCCCTCAGGAGGCAGGGGCACTTAGTTCACCCCTACCTCGACGACTATCTCCTGATGGCAGCCACAAAGGATCGGCTCCTGGCCACACTAGGGGATACCTTCCGCTTGTTCAGCTCCCTAGAAATTACCCTGAACATGCCCAAGTCATCGCCTTGGCTGTGCCAAAGGCTACAGTACATGGGGCAATCCTAGACACGGAGAAGGGGAAGGCTTTCTTCTCGCCAGACAGGGCAGCGCGCCTTCTGTCATTGGCCTGCAAAGTTTCCATCTCTCACCAGCTCAGACCATGCAACAGCTCTAAGGTCACATGGCGGCAGCCATAGTGGTGTTTCCTTCAGCACGCTTTTTTATGATGGTTCTACAATCACCCTCAGGGTGCAGTGGGACCAGAGGGAGGACGATCTCGACCAGCCAGTCCTGATCTCCAGAGCTGTGATCTAAACTCTTGCGTAGTGGCTCTTGACCCAGAATCTGGAACTGGGAACCCCCTTTTGGAAAAATCCTCCTTCCCAGGTTCTGATGACAGATGCTTCGTGCCTGGGATGGGGATCCCACTTTCTAGATTGGCAGACACAGGGAATGTGGTCGCTTCTAGAATTGTCCATCCATATCAGTGTCTTAGAAATGAGGGCAGTTCTTTATGCTTTGCAGGTGTTTCAGCAGGACCGCCATCCTGGCCCTCTATTAATTCAGACAGACAACATGTCAGTCATCTTTTATATCAACAAACAAAGGGAGACATACTCTTACCCCCTTTGTTGGGAGGCCATGAGAGTGTGGTTTTGGGCAATACCACAGCCTATTGCTTGCTGCAGTCCATGTTCTAGGAGTTCAGAACACCTTGGCTGACACCCTAAGCAGGTTAAAGTTGAGGGCTCATGAATGGGAACTTCTGCAGTCTGTTGCGGATGATCTCTTTCAAAGATGAGGTCGTCCAGAGCTGGACCTCTTTGCATTCCTGTGCAACGCAAAACTGTCCAGTTTTTGCTCGCTCGATCCAGGACCTGGTGCTTTCTGGTGAGAAGCATTGTCCCTCTGTTGGACAGGGAAGTTTCTATTCATTTTCCCCTCCCTTTCCTCTTCTTCAGAGGGTCTTGCTCAAACTCCAAATGGAAAGGTGCAGAGATGATTCTCATAGCTCTGCTGTGGTCTCACCAGATATGGTTCCCCCTGCTGCAACAGCTAGCGGTGGAACCTCCAGTTCCTCTGTCCTTGTCTTCCCACTTACTGTTGCAAGAGCAGGGCACGTTGGTTCACCTGGATCTTCGATCTCTACACCTGCATGCATGGCTCCTGCAGACATAGCCACATCTCGCTATGTGGTTTCTACTCGAGTGGCCAGAGTCCTGGTGGCAGCAAGAAAAACGTCCACTCTGGCCACTTATGCCATGAAGTGGAAGTGGTTTACCTTGTGGGCCACTAACCAGGGACTGGACCCGTTCATGTGCCCCATAAATTCTGTCCTTGAGTACCTCCTCTCCCTGTCAGACCTGGGCCTCCAATACTCCTTCATTAAGGTGCACCTTTCTGCAATTTCAGCCTACCATGCACCAGTGGACAGCAAGTACATTGCCCATTCGGATCTGGGCCTTATGTTTTTAAGGGGTATGCTGCATCTTAAACCTCCCATTCAGGACCCCTCCCTCCATGGGATCTTTTGTTTTATTAGAAAAGCTTACGTTGCCAACCTTTGAGCCAGCCGCGGATTGCGAGCTGCGCTTTCTATCATGGAAAGTGTTGTTTTTAGTTGCTGTTACTTCTGCCCGGAAGATTTCCAAGCTTTAGGCCCTTATGTCTGAGGAGCTGTATTTAGTTTTCCACAAGGACATGGTGTTCTTGAGGACTAATCCTAAGTTCCTGCCTGGGGTAGTATCACAATTTACTCTTAATCAGGACATCAGTCTATCGGTTTATTATCTGGAGTATTCTAATCAGGGGGAGGCTCTTCTTCATACTCTGGATGTACATGGGGTGCTTCAGTACTATCTTGACCATACCCAAAATTTACTCAAATCTGACCAACTTTTTGTTTCCTTTGCCCCGAGAACTCTGGGGGCTCCAGTAGCAAAACAGACTGTCTAGATGACTGGTAAACTGCATTACCTTGTGCTACAACAAATACAACAAACCTTTACTGGGCTCGGTTAAGGGTCAATCCACCAGGGGTGTCTCCGCTTCTTTTGCAGCACTTTGCAATGTTTCTGCAGCAGACATCTGTGCAGCAGCTACCTGGGGCTCAGTGCATACCTTTGTGAAGCACTGTAGCCTGGACGTTGCTTCCCGTCGGAGAGCTGGTTTGGGCTTGGCAGTTCTTCAGGGCTTTCTCTCCTGAAGGATTATGCTATCCTTCTCTCTTACCTCCTCCCTAGTTTACTGGGGTCCAGTTAGTACTGCTTGGTACTCGGTCCTTATGGTGTAGCCTGCTGCAAGAGTTCCAACTCGAAGTAAGATATTTCAGTTACATAAGAATTCACCGTAACAGTAGCTCTTCAAGAGGAGCTCTTGCAGCAGGTGCTGTTTTCCCACCCTCCTTTCCCCTAAGTCTTCTTTCCTCCTTCCTTCCTTCCTCTCGATGGGGTTATCCACTTCACATCAGTTCTCCATATCCTGACCTAGCCAGGTCTCCTGCGGGAGAACTGAGGTGTGCTTGGGGACCGCCCCTATATACCATTGGTAGACAGCGGAGGCGGTCTCACGTCAAGGGGTGGTCCTTGCTGGGCACTGTTAGCTAAGATTTTTCCATGGGGTCCTCGTGCCTGGCGGCATAGTCCTTATGGTGTAGCCTGCTGCAAGAGCTCCTCTCGAAGATCTACTGTTACGGTAAGTTCTTACATAACTCTGCTTTTTATCTACACATCTGGCAGTTGCCTTTCCCTTTAAGACTTGCCGGAAATGTCTTCAAGCTGGTTCCTCCCACACACCTGGGTGGTAACTCCCTCGGCCACGCCCCATGACACCAGATCTTCCTTTCCACTGGAAGAAGCAGGTTCTCTCCTTACCGCTCTTGTGCTGAGTAGGACCATGCAACTACTGTAAATCTACGGATTTACTTCCTAAAAAATTAAATACTTTGTGTCTTCAGCTCGATCATCAATCGTGACCGCAATGGATGACAAGTCCGCTCCTGGGTTCCATCTGTGCCCTTGCAGGAAGAAGATGTCCCGAACCAATCTGCACGCCATGTGCATCTATTGCCTGGGGCATGAGTATGATCCCCAGGCCTGCGACATTTGTCAAACTTTCCATCCTACCATTCTTGAAGACCGTCTCGTAAGCACAAAATAATGTTAGACATTACAGTTACAGGCTTGTTCTTCCCCAGAAAATGTATCTTACACTAATCTCCTTAACTTATTAGCTTTCTAAGTGAAGATTATTCATTTTTAAGGTGTGTCCCTGTTTTTGTTTAAGCCTTGTCCCTGATTTGTGAGGCAAGAGATTAAGAGGTATGGTAGCAGCCACCACCCTGCCACTAGGTCTGTGTATCCTCCCAAATAGATGAAGGCCAGTGCCATTGATTTACGGTGTCTGAAATAAGGAAACTCTGTTTTCAATATCTGAAATTCCGGGATTGTACCCATAATTGCTCATCTAATTTCCATTTTTTACTGAAATTTTAGGGTCAGACCTTTAATGTATATATAAATATTCAGAATAAAAAAAGACTAAATATACAGCAAATTAGAGCAACATGAAAATAGCACAGAAGAGAACATATAACAAATACGGGTTCTGTAGAATAGATTCACTCATTTGGTAAATAACAAAAGATGTTAAATTCCATAAAATACATTGTTTTTACTGGTGTGTAGAAAGTGCAGAGTCTGGAATTTTACTGGATTCTCCAGTAAAAAAACTAAGTTGGCTTGGTGATCGCTATGTGGAAAGGGGGGAGTAAACTGAGAGAACTTTCCGGGGAGGTAAGCTGAGAGAGTTTTCGCAGCGTGGGTGGCACTAACTGGGAATGGAGAGGACTCCGGTGTATGTACTGCAAATTTCAGATGGGCAGCTGGTTGATGATGAGTGACTGAAAAATCAGCTAGGAGAGTGGGAACGTAAGGAGGTAAGAAAACAATGTAAATGGAGGTTTAGACTGAGCTTGACTTAGGCTGTAAATTGAAACCCTGCAGTGATTGTGGGCCACCAAATGGCTTATTGATAAGCATATTCACCATGTGAGGGACCTGGTTTGATTCCTGGGTGCAGGTCCTAATTGGATGGTGGAATGGTGAGCTGGGTAGTTCCTGTAGGACTTGCTCTAACTCTGGAGAAGAGCTATGGATGTCACTGCCTGGCTGACCCTTGGTGACCACCAGGATGTGGGGAGTCTAGAAGCAGCAATAGCAGCAGAATCACTCCATCAATGCTGATGTTGAAAGTTTACACTTAGATTTCATACTGCCACTTCTGTCTTGTCAGGTTCAGCTGTGCACTCACTCACTGGGTGGCCCTGTAGATTGCAAACTCTTACCTAGTGTGGCAGCCTCAATGAGATTTGTTGTGGTGAGTGCATCACAAGGAATTGCCTCTCTTGATGAGTGGGTGGTGTGGTGGGGCTGTGCACAGCATCCCCAAGTTGGGGGTAGACAGAAGTGGGGACCTGTGGTAGTTATAAAAATAGTGCAGATAGTTGGTACATGGGGGAATAACTAGGAGAACACTGTACGTGGAGTAAAACTTAAAAAAACTGCTGTGTATTTGCTTTTTGTTACCAAAGCATTTTAGCCAAGGGGCATACAGTAACTTTTAGACAAACATTGACACTTAATGGGATGAGGGGGCATAGCCAGCAGCCAGCAAGGCTAGACGTGTTTACCATAAGCTCCTGCTGAACTCGACCATAAATGCTTTTTAAAAATCTTTTCTTGAACTTTGTTTACCTTTCTTTTGACATTGAGGCAACAATTCGAGCTGGTGGATGATTTTGGTCCTTTCGCACTATCCGTAACCTGAAAAACAAACACACAGCAAGACTCGGGTAAAGGGTAAGCTCAGAATCCTCTGGAGACAGAATGTGGCAGCAGGCAGGCCAAGCTAGAAGCAGCTAGCTCGAACCCTTGAATAATGCCTTTTTGCAGGCTATTCAAGATCTAGACAGGAAATCTGAGAACCTGGGCACCAGATCCACGACCATGGATGCCCGTATGGACGGTGTGGCAGCCAGTACAAAGATTGCCGTGGACTCTGCAAATACCTTGGCAGTGCCAGTGGCAGGCATACTGCCAGTAAACAAGATACTACACTGTCATTTGGAACATTCAGAAAACAGGGCCAGAGCTAATAACATCAAGCTGCTGGGGGTTCCAAAATCCACAGAAGGTGAGGACATTTATACTTTTGTGCTGGACATTCTGAATAAATCTCTTTTTCTGGATTTACAGGGACAAATATGTAAAGCCTGTCAGTTAACCCCCCAGAAGGAATGAGCTGAATATTAGCCCAGAACAATTATGATCATTTCCAGCTGCCCGCATGTCCAAAAAGAAATTCTAAAGGTAGGCAGAACAAAAAGGCAAACTAAACTTTGGGGTCCTTCAAATTTATTTCTTCCCAACTTGTTTTACACATGGCATCACAAAGAGTCTGATGCCATTCTACCACGCCTTTCATGTACTGTAACAGCTTAATTCACCTGTGGATCCAGTACGCTGGAAAGACTTTCATTTACTCTGATCTAAAGGGAGCTGACAAATGTCTGGAAACCATTCAGAAAGACTGTGCACCAACCCCGAGAAGTGGACTTGAATGGGGATAGTTGACTGATTACTGCCCACTGACTTTTCCATGCTTTGAATGATGTAGGCTGTGACCACCTGCGTTTTATAAATGATTGTTAACATTTAGATATATTGGGAGTTGGGGTTTCGTGCTTGCAGTATTAATATCGATACCACTGGTATCAATGTTTGGCTGAGTGCTACACAAATTAGAAAAATGCCCTCATTTAATTTTCCTCCGGGTGTATCCTTTTGAATCAGCGGTGAGCCGCTGTTCTCTAAAATGGTTGACACTATGCGATCTAAAGAGGACAGTGTGCTACGGTGCACAAGGCAGCATTTGGCAGGATATGCTGCTGGCACTTTAGCAGGTATTTCCATGCAGGCAAGGCACATTGTCGGTACTCAGGCAAATTCGCCTAAGAAATTGTAAAGTCCTTGTTAATTCCTTGTTATCAGCGCATCCAAATCAGTAATCAGTTCTTAGCTTGACCTCCTAGTTGTGATAGGAGATTCAAGCATGATTGTTGGAAGTTCCTATTGAAATAGGGGCGTATTGCCTGCACGTTTGATCCGATTTCTTTTTTTACTCTGTTTTAATGGTGTTTGTCTTTATTTGTTGCGAAGTTGATTATAGACATAGTATGGCCGACATTTCTGATGTAATCCCAACTCTTACGTTTGAACATGTAATTCTGCATTATATTCTCTTTTTAGATCATATTATTGACTCATAAAACACCACAGGTAGTTTTCCGAGTGGCTTTGCACCTGGTGAGACTTCTAATGTTCACATTTTAATCCATAGGGATACTGCAGTGGTCCTTTCTTGCTATGTGCTTAAATTATCACCTACACTATATAGACTTTCCATATGTATGTAACACAGGAGTTAGAGAACATTATTCTCATGTCATATTTCTACTTGGTTATATTATCGGTCAATCTGGGACAGCTCTTGGCTTGTCCCTTCCCCACTCTGTTCCCCTCCTGCCCTATACTCATCCTTTACCTGCACTCTTTCCTATTCCTCCCTCTCTACACCTTACACCCCTCTACTCAGCTTTTCTCTCCCCCCCCCCCCCAGCTGCCTCAAAACTCTCCTTAACTGACTTTCTTCTGGTCACCCTTTCTTTTCTTTAATTTCCTATCTGTTTACTCATTCAGCTAGCACTGCCTGCACCATGTTTGTTTCATTATCATGTACTCCACCCTCAGTTGTGATGCACTTATGTATAATGCATTGCATTACTTGTATACTCTTATGCTATGTATTATGTACTGTATTAATTTCCTGTAATGTTTCGTATCCTGTTTTAAATCTGCTCACCATGTTTTTTTCTTTGCCATGCACTCCGACCTCATTTATGATGCACTATGTATAGTATAATGTACTGTATTACTAGTATAATAGTATTCTGTGTATAATATACTATATTGATCTCCTGTAGTTGTTTTGTAACCTGTTTGTAAATCTGATGTGGAGCCTATGCAAAAGAGTTTTTGACTCAAAGGGCTGTAATTCCAAGACCTCAATAAATAAATAAATATTCCTGCCTTGAATCTCAGAATGTTTTCACACTATGAAAATGAATAAACACAAGTAAAAAAAAAAAAAAAACTTAAAAACAAAAGCCACCAAGCAGTCTTAGATGAGTAAAGTAACAAACTGCAAAAAGTTGGTTATTTATTGCGCAAATGGGTGCTGAGTGGAATCAACTGTCTGTTGTTGGTTCCTCTCTGAAGCTGTCATCTCATGATGGTTCCCGTCAGGAACCAAAACTGGTATAGAGAGCCCTTGCCTACACCTGTTCCCACAACAGGAACCAACATTTTGCAGCTATGGAGTTTGATGCTTTATGTATATATGGCTCCTTTGCAGTGCAACCCGCAAAAGGCCAGAAAGGTCACCACTGCTTTTTTGCACCCCACTTAGTGGCAAGCAACCCATGCCAAATCACTGTGGGGTCAACTGCACTCTCTTTGGGCTTTGTTTTGTTTAAAAACAAGTTTGTACTGAAATTTTATCTGTAGCTATTGGAGTTGGGAAACTGATTTCTTCTGTTGTAGCCTGTTGTTGCTTGGCTGTCAGAATGATTCCACTAGAAAAATGAAAAAGTAGCAGTAATGATGTGGGGATTTGAACAATATAATGGGCTGCCTATTGTTGAAAGTGGCCAGTGGCCAAAGTTTAGTGACCAGTGACCAAACTTTTATCAACAATATGTAATTGGCTAACCAAAAGGTTGAGGAGATAGAAAGGTGTAAAATGGCTAGTGTAGAGGCTGCAAAGGGCTAGTAAAAGGTGAAGGTGGCTAGTAGATGACTACATGATACCAACATGTAGATTGATGTGCCTTGTAAGTGCAGGGGTGTTTGGAGAGTAATTGTTGAAACCATGCAAATAATGATATGTGCAAATTGATGTCTGTGTAGATGCCCAGGTTCAAAAGGTGTTGGGACCCTTTAAATAACTGTAGAAAATAAGTGAAGAGCATAAACCGTGTTTAAAAAAATAAATGTTTTAAAGAAAATTGGCTTTGCTTTGCTCAGCAGAGATATTTTGTACAAAACCTTCCATCAACCCAAGGTCATACAAAGATAAGGTCCAGCTACTTCAACCCACTGCAGCTTAGATACAGTTCCTCATTTTATAATTTCTTGTGTTTAAAAAAATGTGTAACAGAGAGTTGATAAGAAACAATTATATCCTTGTTTTGGCCACTGTCTAGTCAGCAAGTTATTTAAAGTGAATGTGAAGTCCCCTCATATGTTTTCTGTATCCTAAAGTGAGTTATTTTTGATAAATGTTAAATCCCCTGATCACTTGTTTTTCCATCTAAGAATGACCACATGTCTCAGCAGAGTGTCAAATGTATCTTATGACCGTGGTATCTCATGGCCACTCTATTTTTCGAACCCAAACCTCAGGCTGTATCAGATGACCTAGTGTCTAGGCTAAAATGTGCTGTAGTAGGCTTTGGAAATTTCCACCATGCATTTTTGGGGTATAAATACAGGACCTAAATGTCATGGCCAGTGTGTTTTTAATGGAATAGCTACGGCTGCTATAGATGCTAAAACACCCAGAAAAGGGAGTGGTTCACTCCACTTTTCTGTACCTGTAGCCCTGGTGGTAAAAAGCCATCAGCTGTTTAGATTTGATCATGTTAGATGTAAAATTGTTAGGGCTTATTTGGTATTAATAAATTGTAACTGATTTAAAACAACATTTGGTGTCAGGTGGCTTTCTTGGATTACCAGGGACCACTAGCCAAGAACCTTGTGCTTTTACACTATGACTATAGAAATGCTTAGGGCCTGAGTCTTAAAAAGAGTTGGCTAACTCATTTGTTGTGTGCAGCTGGCACAGGAACTCCTCACCCTCAAAAGTGAGATAGACAGGTGACATTCTGAGTTGCTGGCTTGTCCCTTATTTGGCTGCAGAGCAGTGTGCACCTCTGGGTGTAGAGCTCAGCCAGGCAGTAATCTTCTATTCTGAAGCTTGCGTCCCGCCTCTAGTGGATCCCTTCCTTCACAGGGGCAGTGCAGTGTGGGACTTGGCAGCCTTACTTGCTACCTTATTGCCATATTTTGATTTATTTGTTGTTTAAAATATCGGGCCAGGAGGGCACACAAAGTTGTAAACAGCTCATTTCCAGGTGCACTGTGGGAGTAGGGAAGAGGATAAATAATTTAAAAATAATAGATGCATAAACATGATTTAGTGGGCACATACAGTATGTTACAGAAACACATTTTTTTCTGATATAGCTTTTTTTTTTTTCTTTCTAATATTGCGTTTCGGCTCCAGCCACCACCAATACTTGCTTCAGGCAATTTCTCCATCTCTCCCAAGCCCCATGCACCACTCCCCCACACCATTGTGTTAGTGGGGATCTG
Organism: Neoceratodus forsteri; assembly: GCA_016271365.2. Lineage (NCBI taxonomy): Eukaryota > Metazoa > Chordata > Ceratodontiformes > Ceratodontidae > Neoceratodus > Neoceratodus forsteri. Next base: position 805,705,670 of record CM028132.1, on the reverse strand, counting down.
CATGGGGTGGGACCCGAAGGAATCAGAGATATCATATACGGTGACAGAAGCACATATTCTTCTTAATTTCTCCCCCCCCCCGCCTTCCCGGCACCCAGCACACATCCCTTGAGATCACGTAGCAGTGCCCTATGGGGCATACAAGCTCCCCCTGCCCACCGAAGGGCTCGCTGTGGTATCAGAACTTGGGTGCCTCCCTCCCTGACTTGGAACGCTGCAGCATGACATCTCTACCCCAGTTGGGGTGGGCACAGAAGGTGTTTTCCAGGAGCTGGCTTAGACTTCTGGCCAGTGTGCTGGTTCCTGTTACAGACCCCTGCCTGGGGACATGAGTGTGGTGCCACCCAATGCATTGGGTGGTACGGAGTCAGATACCTTACTTGCAGAGAGATTTAAAAGAAGCAACACCAGATCTTGGTGCTCAGGATGCACAGTCACCCTGGAGGTGCAGAGAGTTGAACCAGTTTTGGGCCGTGGCACAGGAATTGTTTAAGGGGTTTCACCAGGATGGAAAGGAAGTCCCGTTGAGGAATTTCCTCAAAGAGTGCTTCCTAATGGCCCTCATGCCTGAGGTGGACTTTCCCAAAGAGGGCATTGGTGTACAGTGCATATGAGTGCAGGTGTTTTGGAGACAACATTCTCTAATGCTATGGAGGGAGAGGACAAGAGAGGAGGAGATCTGCAGTTACGGGGTGGTAAAGTAGCAGGTCTCTGAGAAAGTACTGAATAAGCAGTGTCCTGTGAGGTCCATTGGGTGCCAGTAGCCATCTGGTTTGGGAGGTCTTGGGGTGGCTTGTGGTGTTGCATTAAGAGCAAAACCCTGTTGAATGCTTGCCCTGAGAGTTTTACAGGCACTCTGAATATGGTCGACCTAGGCAATGTGCTGTACTGTGCCGTATTTGAATGCCTGGGGAAATGAGACCATAGAGGCAGTTAGTGGAATCTGACATGGGGTTAGTAAATTTCCTTGGCTGAACAAGCCTGACATGACCAGGGACAGAGTGCACTACTTGGGTAGACGGGTGCTGGTTGCTCCGCAGTAGCTGTTGTGGCTATAGACTCTGTGGATTTGGTAATGAGACAAGTTATTACCATATGTCCCTTTAAAGAAAATTAATTATTTATGGTCTGTGGGACCCATGCATGAATTTCTGTATACTGTATAGCTTTTCATCCACCCTTTGCTAAGCAAAAATTCCGATGTATGGAACCTTGTAACCCAAGTCATTTGTTGTCCAGATAAATAAGCATCCAGTCGCAGTGCTCCTAGGGAGAAGTAAAGATGACCTGGACCCTGTGGTTCTTCCTTGGGGCTCCTGTCGAGCATAACAACCTCTATCCCTTAGACACATGAGCATCCTGGGCTTGCCCCAAATCAAGGGAATATCACAGATCGGTCATAGTAAACTGAGAGGCAAAAGAGGGATGTTGCAGATATGTTATGCATCTTGTAACTAGCATAATGATGGATTCCAAATTTGAGATTGACTTGGTGGCCTACAGTAATGGTAAGTGTACGCTCTTGCATTGTGTTGCAGCTGGGTTTGCATCCTTGAGCTTGAGATCCAAATAAAGCCACTAGGAAAGTAAGCACAGTCTTTGAGGACAAACAGTTTCTCTGAGTAGGGAGATATGCCTGTCCAAGCATAATTTTATCTGCGTTAATGCTCCTTGTACTTTTGTTACCCTGCACTGAATACTAGTTTGCACATCTGTAATGTTTTGCACCTGGCTCTTTTTTTGATATACTGGCATTGACTATTGTTGATGCACTGTCTATAAATGTTCTATTAATTTTCAACTTATATTATCTTCCTCACCCCCACCCCACTCCACTCATCTGGAAATGAGCTATTATCAGCTTTTCCTCCCTCCAGACACATCTGGAAATGAGCTGTTATCCGCTCTTCCTCCCCCCTCCAACACATCTGGAAATGAGCTAATATCAGCTCTTCCTCCCCCCTCCAACACATCTGGAAATGAGCTGTTATCAGCTCTTCCTCCCCCTCCAGCACATCTGGAAATGAGCTGTTATCAGCTCAGTATATCTTTGCTGGTAAATATATCCTGCATTTTGCTGTTACCACCTCTCCCCTAAAGCATTGTTGGTTAAGATGTCATATGTCTAATTTAATTTGCTATGTTATTATGTGTATGTAACTGACATGCTCTGTAATGTACTCTATACCCTATCCAATGTATGCTCCAGCTAGTGTGTACTCCTACCAATGTATGTACTACTGTACTCCTGCCAATATATGTAATTATTGTCTGTAACTAATCCGGGTCGCTCCTGAAAAAGGGACCTCTGATCTCAGTGAGCTTACCTGGTTATCAAAATCTAAATAAATAATAACTAAATAAATAAATAAAGCTTTTGAAATAAATAAGGTCTAGAAGGAATAACTGGAGGAAATCTCAAGAAAAAAAAATAATGTGAAATTTCATTTACTTGTCAGTCTGCAGCCTAACACTTTAGCACATTTGAAACTCTGTTTTACACTTGCAGGCTAACAGTTATCAAGTGAGCTATTTACAGTAGGAGCTACAAGGGCTTTATGTATATCTTAGAAAATATGCTTATCCTGAAATAGTATGGGCCCGCACAACATGTATTCGCTGAGATCTAGGAACAAAAACAAGGGGCCCTGTGTCAGTATGTAGGCTGCACTTACAATAAATGGGCAATCTTGAAAGTATTCTGGGAACAAATAAAGGTAAAAACAGTGTTTAATTCATAAGGCCTTCATCAGGAATGATGTAAAATGTAAGCATCAAGCAATAATGGAAAAAAATGATTTCAGATTACCCAACCGATACCTCCCTTGGAGAGGTTAACTGGGGTTGTGTGTTGGATCTCAGGCAGTCATCAAATACACGTAATACCATGTGTAATGTGCCAAATGTCTATCTCTATTTAGCTGTATTCAGGTATCAGTATTCGATTTCCCCTACCCGCCCCACCCAAAAAATAAACATCATAGACTCCCCCGTTTGGTGTCTTTCTTTTCTGACTTTATGCGTCCTTCCATCCTCCTGCAAATCCTTTTATTCAGGACACTGCATGCTACCAGACCACAATCGCCCCTGACCACAACTGCCGACCTCCTTGTAGAAGGCAAGAGGCAACCCCCTAAAACTCATGTTGTGTCCAGCAGCGTGCCAGGAGGAGTGTGAGGTCATGATGTACCGGAGACTGTCATCCATTGCTGCTGGGGCTGTTATCTTTCTTTTTTCCTACCTCCACTGGGACGTCTGTGTGCAGTGGGTTCATTGTAGGAGCGTGCATGTCAATATGCTGAATGCAGGCCCAGCAGACATCCCCCTCCCTCCGTGTCTTTGTTGCACTTCCACCTATGCTCACTCAGGTGCAGTGGCAGACCCCTATCTCCCCAGGGGAGGAGTGAGTCCTCCGGGATGCTCAGTCCTCCGTCCTGGCCAGCCACATGACTCTGGCTTATTCCCAAACCTGGGTCCCTGGCATTGCAAGCGGTAGCTCTACCACTGCACCTACAGGTCAGAGGATTTTGGGCTCTTTATAACTTAGCAGGGTAATCATTGGCCTGGGGCCATAACAAAATGAGCATTCCTCCCTCCCTCCTGAGAACCTTGCCTGTTGTTGACTTTAAAGAGAATTTCTTAGATTAATACAAGAGCTTTTTAAATGCCACAGCCCATTGTCTAATATTTGCCAAAGTCTGTTGAGGTATACAGTGAAATTTTTTTAGTGTCTAAACTAGTGACACCACTGACTACCCTTTTTAACAAATCATGGGAGGATGGGGTGGTACCCGAGGACTGGAGAAGGGCAGATGTGATTCCCCTTCACAAAAGTGGGAGCAAGGCAGAAGCAGGAAACTACAGACCTGTTAGTTTAACCTCAGTGATAGGGAAAATGATGGAATCACTTCTGAAGGAAAGAATTGTCGAGTATCTAGAGGCCAGAGGGGCACAGGACCCTAGGCAGCATGGATTCACAGCGGAAGGTCATGCCAGACAAATCTGATAGATTTCTTTGACTGGGTGACCAAAGTAGTAGATCAGGGAGGGGCTGTGGACATGGCCTACCTAGACTTTAGCAAGGCATTTGACACAGTCCCACACAAAAGATTAATATACAAGTTAGCCAGCCTGGGAGTGGGTCCCAAGATGACAGCCTGGGTAAAGAATTGGCTGGAGAATAGGACACAGAGAGTAATAGTAAATGGAGTCCACTTAGAAGAAAGGAGGGTTACTAGTGGGGTACTGCAGGGTTCAGTATTAGGACCAGTCCTCTTCAATGTCTTTATAAGCGACATATGGAAGGACTGGAAGGAAAAGTATGTCTCTTGCAGATGACACTAAGATCTGCAACAGAGTTGATGCACAGGGTGGGGTGGAAAGGATGAGAAGGACTTGGCAAGGTTAGAGGAATGGTCAAATGTATGGCAGCTTAGATTCAATGCTAAGAAGTCAAGGTAATGCACCTGGGAAACAAAACCCAGGGAAGAGTACACAATGGGGGTGAGATACTAACAACAACAAAAATAGAAAGGGACCTGGGGTAGTCATATCAGATGACCTAAAGGTGGGCAAGCAATGTGAGAGGGCAGCAAGGAGGGCTGGGGGGATACTGGGATGCATAGGGAGAGGCATCACCAGTAGAAAACAGGAAGTTATTATCCCTCTGTACAGACAGCTGGTGAGACCCCATCTGGAGTACTGTGTGCAGTTCTGGAGACTCAATCTCCACAAAGACATAGACAGGATGGAAGCTGTCCAGAGGAGGGCAACTAAAATGGTGCAGGGTCTGCACTGGAAGACATATGAAGAGAGACTTAAGGAGCTTAATATGTATAGCCTCGAGGAAAGGAGGGAGAGGGGGACATGATAGAAACTTTCAAGTACCTCAAGGGAATCAACAAAGTCCAAGAGGGTAGCATCTTTCAAAAAAAGAGGTGTGCAAGAACAAGGGGGCACAATTTGAAGATAGAGGGGGTGGCTCAGAGGTAATTTAAGGAAGTATTTTTTCACAGAGAGGGTTGTGGATGCATGGAGCGGCCTTCGGAGAAGGTTGTGGAGTCAAAATCAGTGGTGGAATTCAAGCATGCATGGGACAGTCATAAGGCAATTCTGGGGGGTGGGGGTAAGAAGAAGTAGGCTGCTGGTTAACTAGGATCTGCAGCTTATCCAGTAGGTAGGGAAATGGGCAGACTGGGTGGGCCAAACTGTCCTTATCTGCCATCAAATTCTGTGTTTCTATGTAGTGTTCCAGGTTGAGCATGGCTTTCATTTAAATCAGAGTATGCCCTTTCTGATTCTACCTAGAGGATTCACCTTTACCGTTGAAGAGGCTGGCAACTTTCGACATGCTCATGGATCTGTATAGAGGGACTTATTGTCCGGGACTTGCCCCCTTTCCTTTTGTACCAGACTACAAGGGGGCCTTTTATGTGATTATCAAACATGTGATACAGTCTTTACCTATACCTTGTACGAGGACATGAAAACTGTCTGTTAAAACAGAAAATCAATAAACATAAAGTTTACAAAATAAATAAATCAGAATATGCTGTGACAGTTTTAAAATCGTTTCAAAAATTATCCCTGCAGACTACAATGAGACATGATCCCGCACTCTTCCTGGTTAGACATCATAAAACGTCTGAACACAGGGGCAGGACTGGAGAACCAGGAACTGGAAGGGATCACCTGGTCATCGGTTTGACATGAATTATGATCCTTTCCGTCCTGAACTGGGGTGCTGGAAAAATTCTGACTTAGACGTGGATGAACTATCATCGATGTAAAGTAACCAGCTATAAAGTCCAGTACTTAAAAGTTGGAAATGTGGAATACTAGACTTTGTAAACACATCAAGCTTAGTATGTAGGATATGCACATTAGAAAGGTCTCCAGTTATTAACAAATCACTGTACTGAGCATGCCCAAAGTCAAACTTATTTAGAATACTGAGTTACATGTAAAAACAGAGCACTACCTGGAATATATAATTTATGTAAACACAGTATTCAGAATATTTATTCAGTATTTGGAATACTAAGACCATGTAAACATACTGAGTTACTCAATAATGCACCTTAAAGTGATTTTTCAGCATAGTTGATGGCAGCTACCACTCATGTTGTGGTAGCTGCTCTCTGCGATAGTCATTGTAGCCAGGTGTTAACATTTATCTCCCGACCATAACTTTGTAATTTTACTTGTAATTTTTCTATTGAGATATCCAGCCCAGTTGTATTACAGTGCCCTGGCCATGCTGACATGCCCCCGTGCTCAAGCACCTAATGACGTCTGACCATGGAGAGTTCGGGGGCACACCCCATTGAAATGAAATGAATGGGGCTCGATTTCTCATCAGTTTTAAGCTCAAAAGTGGACAGTAGGAGATTACTGAAGTCACCGCTTGACTAACAAGGCCCTTGTTAGTCAAGCGGTGACCTTCATTAATCTCCTCCTGTCCACCATGAGCTTAAAATTGATGAGAAATTGAGTCCTATTCATTTCAATAAGCACGCCTCGCGTTTCCCTGGTCAGATTACGCGTTTGAGCGTGGTAGGCATGTCAGCATGACCGGGGCACTGTAATCGCGGAGGGCAGCTACAAGACTAAAAGAGTAGCACCGTTTTATCGGAACACTCCTTTAATGCATATGATGGCTGCTACATTTTTCTGCATGCACTGACGGTGCCTGTGTATCTTGCTTTGAGATAGCTGTGCATGAAAGCCTCTATGTAAAACTAAATTTAGTATAGTAATCATAGTTAGTAAAGAAAAGCAATAAATAAATGAAACACTTTGACGGCTTCCATTAGCACTCACAACCCTTTATTTGTGGATCTGGGGCTTACTTCAGAAAATCCTGTTAGAATATCTAGAAAATGTCTGTACGTTGTTTAAGATGCTTTTGCTGCCCATGATAGAAGTGTAATTTTTTTTCAATGTCAAGGTAATATAAGGTACAGTAGTTAAAAAAATGCTTAGCACTTTCCCCTTTTTCCCCATCACCTGGGTCAACGGTGACCTCCTTGGCTTCCAGCCTTGACCCTGGAGGAAGTCTCTGGGCGTTGTTATCAAAAAGCACATATGTGACTTTTGTGGGCCAGATTTGTAGCCCCATAGCTCACGCTGTCTGCTCCTGCAAAGTTTCGAAACACGTCCTTAGGAGAAAAATACCTTCTCAGAATTTAGGAAGATAACATAATGTATGGAGACATAAACAGAATACAGTGGTGATCAGTTCTGGGGATGTCCCTGGAAATTGTGGGAAGGGAGCCTTCCACCTAGAAAGGTATTTTTAAATATTCTGGTGCAGCCAGATTGTGCAGTATGTTTTTTGTAATATCTGGTCTCAGGCAGTGAAAACGTACAGTAGATGTGTTCAAACCTTAGTGTTCCCCTTTTTACCATGTTGTTCTATTTCTTATACCTTAACTAAGTTTAATTGTACCTGAATCATAAGGCATTTTGACATTCGTGCCTGATAAAGTGCAGCAGTGCGACACTGATTTGCACTGCTTGCACGGTTTGTATTGTTATTATTGAATTATTATAATTCTTGTTTTGCCTTCACCCCCCGGCCATTTCCCCAGGATGCCTCTGGAAGGAGCTGTTTATGGCTCAGCTGGCCCTTTTCTGCCAACACATTTCAGAATACTGTAGTTAATCAATAAATGGGTAAATAAATAGGATGGAAGCTTGCATGTGACAGTAAAAGAGGCATACACCAGCGAAAGCATTGACAGCACTCTGAATGTTACGTTTGTCTCTCAGAAAAACTTGCCTGGTTCAACTTTCTACGTGACCTGATTTGTTTCTTCTGGTCCTATATTGTGCTTGTGTTTTAGCACCACTGTTATAGTTGTGGACTAATTCAGACTGACAAAGGCATGTTTTATTTACTGCACTGGGCAAGTCAGCATTATTTTGAAACTGCCTGGCGGCCATTTGGACCTGCCCCAGGCATGCATTAATGTGGAGTGCAACTGGCTAGTTACTCGTATCTTTGTATTGGAGCTTCATGTGTGATGTTTTCCATGTATTATTTATAAATGCTTATATAATCATAAAAAGATAACTATTAAGCTCGAGCATGGCCTCATTAAAGGAGTAGATTGAACAACATTTTAATATTTCTTTGATAAACAGAAGATTGCAAGAACAGAAGATGGTACATTTAGGTTAGTCTTTACTGTGGTGCAGTTCTAATCTGTCATATTGCAGTGTAGATGTGCAAGGATGTAAAGGTATCTCACTCTTAAATATTTACTGTTGAACAGAGAGGGCTCTTCTGGTTAAAAGGGCAACAGTAGACTGAAATATGGTTGTGAGATGTGGCAGTCAGACAAGCATGAAACTGAGAACTGGGCTGTGATCCAAAGCCTAGAGAGAGTGTACTAGACATACTTGATATAAAATGCTGTGGTGGTGAAATGGGAAGCGCATAAAGGTTATAAACATAGAAAACACAGAATTTAAAGGCAGATAAGGACCGTTTAGCCTAAACATAGAAACATAGAATTTGACGGCAGATAAGGACTGCTTGGCCCACCTAGTCTGCCCATTTCTGTACCTAACAGATAAGCTGCAGATCCTAGTTAACCAACAGCCTACTTCCTCCTACCCCCCACTAGAATTGCCTTATGTCTGGCTCATGCATTCTTGAATTCCCCCACTGTTTTTGACTCTATGACCTCCTCAGGAAGGCTGTTCCATGCATCTACAACCCTCTCTGTGAAGAAATACTTCCTCACATTACCTCTGAGCCATCCCCCCTCTAGCTTCAAATTGTGCCCTTGTTCTTGCACATCTCCTTTTGAAAGATGCTACCCTCTTGGACTTTGTTAATTCCCTTGGGTATTTGAAAGTTTCTGTCATGTCCCCCCTCTCCCTCCTTTCCTCAAGGCTATACATCTTAAGCTCCTTTAGTCTTTCTTCATACGTCTTCTGGTGCAGATCCTGCACTATTTTGGTTGCCCTCCTCTGGCCAACCGCCACCCTGTCTATGTCTTTGCGGAGATGGGGTCTCCAGAACTGTACACAGTACTCCCGGTGTGGTCTTACCAACTGTCTGTACAGAGGGCCAACAACTTCCTGTTTTCTACTGGTGATGCCTTTCCCTATGCCTCCCAGTATCCCCCCAGGCCTCCTTTCTGCCTTCTCACATTGCTGGCCCACCTTTAGGTCGTCTGATATGACTACCCCCAGGTCCCTTTCCATTTTTGTTGTCAGTATCTCACCCCCCATTGTGTACTCTTGCCCTGTTTTATTTTTTTCCCCAGGTGCATTACTTTGCACTCCTTTGCGTTGAATTTAAGCTACCATACATTTGACCATTCCTCCAACCTTGCCAAGTCCCTTTTCATCCTTTCCACCCCACCTTGTGTATCAACCCTGTTGCAGATCTTTGTGTCATCTGCAAAGAGACATACCTTCACCTCCAGTCCCTCCGCAATGTCACTTTATAAAAACCTGGAGATGCCGGGGATTGAACCCGGGACCTCACACATGCGAAGCGCGCGCTCTACCACTGAGCTACATTCCCAGGCCTGCCCCAGTCGGCCCAGTTTTTGCTTTTCCTATAGTGTTACTGCAGACCTTACTTGATCTCCGCCTCCCCCCCCCCTTGCCTGCCACCAAGATTCCCTTATGTCTATACCATGCAGTTTTTGAACTCCACCACTGTTTTTGCCCTCACCACCTCTGCTGGAAGACTGTTCCAGGCATCCAGCACTCTTTCTGTGAAGAAGTACCTACTCACATCTCTGCTGAATGTACCGTACCCCCTTCCAGTTTCATTGCATGTCCCCTTGTTCTTGTGCACCTTTTTTTCTAAAAAATACTCCCCTCCTGTACCTTATTTATTCCCTCGAGGTATTTAAAGGTCTTTTACCATAGCCCCCTTCCCTTTCTTCCAGGGTATACATATGGAGGTCCTTTAGTATCTCTTCATAGAAACATAGAAGTTGTCGGCAGATAAGGACCTCTTGACCCACCTAGTCTGCCCAGTTTTCCCTGCCTGCCTACTGTGACACTGCAGACCCTACTCGATCTCCGGTCGTCTCCTCCCCTTGCCTTAATACCAAGTTCCCCTTGTATCTGTTCCATGCATGCTTGAATCCTGTCACCGTTTTGGCACCCACCACCTCTGTTGGAAGGCTGTTCCAGGCATCCAGCACCCTCTCTGTGAAGAAGTATTTCCTCATATTTCCTCTGAGCCTCCCCCCTCCAACTTCATAGCGTGACCCCTTGCCCTCAAGCTTCTTTTTCTATGCAAAATGCTACCTGTACCTTACAAATACCTGTTAGGTATTTGAATGTTTCTATCATAGCCCCCTTTTCCTCCTCTCTTTCAGAGAGTGCATATTCAGTTCCTTGAGCCTCTCCTCGTAGGGCTTTTGATGCAGACCCTGCACCATTTCAGTAGCCCTCTTTTGTACTGCCTCCTCCATATCAATGTCCTTCTGGAGGTGGGGCCTCCAGAACTGGACACAGTACTTGAGGTGGGGTCTTACCAGTGATCTGTACAGGGGTAATAGTACTGCCTCCTTCCTACTAGTAATACCCCTCCCTATGCACCCAAGCATCCTACTTGCCTTTCCTACTACATTATCACACTGCTTGGCTACCTTCAGATAATCAGAAATGATTACCCCTAGGTCCCTTTACAGTTTGGTGGTTGCCAGTACTTCCCCTCCCAGTTGGTACATAGCCCCCATGTTTCTGTGCCCCAAGTGCATTATTTCACACTTTATTGCATTGAAATGCTGCTAACCCCACCTCCCCCCGTGTGTCTACTCTGTTGCAGATTTTTGTGTCATCCACAAAAAGAAATACTTTCCCTCTGGCCCTTCTGCAGTGTTGCTAATAAAGACACTTAAGAGGACTAGGCGTAGTACTGAGCCCTGAGGCCCCCCCCGGTCACCTTGTCCTCTCCAGAGTGGACACCATTTACCACCACTCTCTGACTCCTGTAGCTTAACCAACTTCTTACCCAGTTTATAACTTTTTGATCTGCTCCCAGATAGGCCAGCTTGTTCACCAGTCTTCTGTGTGGAATGGTGTTGAAGGCCTTACTGAAATCCAGGTAGACTACATCTACCGCTCCTCCCTGATCACCCAGTGGAAGAACTCAATCAGGTTTATCTGTCAAGACCTCCTGCCCATGAAACCAGGTTGTCTTGGATCCCGTAATCCACTGGTTACAAGGTATTCCACTATCTTTACCTCTAGTAGTGTTTCCATTACTTTGCCCACTGCTTCATAGGGCTTCTGATTAGGATGGGTTGTATGCCGGTTGCCCGCTCTGGATCAGGGTGAGGGGGCACTATCTGCCAAGGTGCGGGAGGTCTACTAGACACCAGGAATATGGGGACACTTTGTTTTATGACAGAGGATCAGCGGGGATAGGGAGAGGGTCCACTAGACACCAGGAAAATTTATTGAACAAAAAAAATATGCTTTTTATTACAGGGGATCGATCAGGGATAGGGTGGGAGAGGTCCACAAGAACCAGGAAATATGGGGACACATTTTTTTATGACTGGATCGATCGGGGATAGGGAGGGGGGGTCCGCAGGCGATAACAGCAGTTGTCCTAATGCTGCAGCACAAATGTTCTAAAAGATTTGGATAAGGCTTGAATAACCATCCAAACCTTTTGAGCCTTATCAGAACCTTTTAGAACATCAGAACCTTTTGAAGTTCACCCATTTCTACTTGTGATGCAGACACTGCACCATTTTAACTGCCCTCCTCTGGACAGCATCCACTCTGTGTCCTTCTGGAGATGTGGTCTCCAGTACTGGACATGGTACTCTAGGTGGGGTGTATCACCAGCAGCATACAGAGTCAACACCACTTCCCTCTTTCTACTGGTGATATCATTCCCTTTGTACCCCAGCATCCCACTGGCCCTCCCAACTCAGGGTATTAAATTGATGGTATAGCTGAACAAAATGCTGTGCATATCAGAAGGTAATGCTGAACATTTTCTGAATTGCATAGCACTGGACAGCTAAACATTTTTTATGTTTTTATTCAGGTTTACACATTCAAAACACAATCTAAATAAAAATTTTCATTTTGCTGTTTGTATCATGTGCTATGCATTATCACAGTTGATTAGCACTTTCACATGCAACACTGGTAATCAATATTTTTGGCTTATTTAATACCTTGCAACTATCTTGTTGCACTGCCTTACCATCTTTAAGTTATCAGACATGATTACCCTAAGGTCTCTTTCCTGCTTGGTAGTTATCACTACCTTTCCACCCATGTTGTATTCCGCCTCTGGGTTTCTGTACCCTAAGTACATGATTTTGCACTTTTTTTGCATTGAAACCCAGCTGCCATTCCCTTGACCACTCCTCAGGTTTTCTCAGGTCTTTGCACATCCCCACCTCCCCAGTGTCCACTCTCTTGCAGATTTTGGTGTCATCTATGAATAGAAAAATCTTCCCTTCCTGCCCACCAGCAAAGGGAAGGTCATCCTATTCATGGTGGATATGAATACAGTGCAGGGCTTCAAACAGGCATGGGCTAGGCATAAGGGAGCAATACAGATGAATATGAATAGACAGGCCATTGACAGAATAAAGGCTATGGCACATTCATAAGGTAGACAAAATGGGCAGACTGGATGGGCCTTGCAGTCCTTATCTGCCGTCAGCTTCTGTGTTTCTATGTTCCCTTCCAGTCCACCTGCAAAGTTATTTATAAAGGCTTTAAAGAGGACCAGTCCCAGTACTGAGCCCTGAGGCACCCCAGTTGTCAGCCTCCCTTCTCCAAGAGCGAACTCCATTTACCACCATCCTCTGTCTCCTATCCTTTAACCAATTTCTTACCTAGTTTACCACCTTTGTACCCACCCTTAAGCTGCCCATTTTCCTTAGGAGTCTCCTGCGTGGAATGGTGTCAGTTGCCTTACTGAAATGTAGGTAGACCACGTCCACTCCACCCGATCTATTTTCCTGGTCACCTAGTCAAATATTAGATTTGTCTGACATGACCCCCCAACCTCCACTGTGAATTCATGCTGCCTCGGTCTTGTAACCCTTTTGATTCAAGATACTCCACATTAATTTCCTTCAGCTGTCTCTATTCATTTCCTCGCTACTGAAGTCAGGCTGATTGGTCTATAGTTGCCAGCCTCCTCCCCGTTACCACTTTTGTGAAGTAGGACTACGTCAGCCATCCTCCAGAACCTCTCGTGTTTCCAGTGAGCCATTAAATAGGACTATCTGAGGTGCAGCCAGTACCTGCCTGAGTCCCTCAGTACCCTTGGATGTAATCCGTCTGGCTCCATTGCTTTGTCCACTTTAAGATTTGCTAGTCCCTTCAGGACTCTCTGGTCTAAAAAAAGTACTAGGGTCTACTTCCTTTTCTCCAATGCTCCTGTTGCTTTTGTGTGGCCCTTGCCCTTCTCCTTTCCCTGTGAACACTGAACAAAAGTATTTGTTAGGATATATGCCTTTACCTGGGTCCTTCTCTGCACAGACCCCCTCTTCCCTTCTTAATGTTACAATTCCTCCCCTGGTCTTCCTCTTACGATTTATATACCTTAAAAAGAAATATCTTGCCCCTATTAATTACTACCTGGGCTATTCTCGCCTCAGTTTGTGCCTTTGAGCTCCTTACTGCTTTCCCTGCCTCCTCTGTTTCTCCTGACACACCTCCGTTTCCTCCTCCGTCTGCGTCTCTGTATACCTTCGGAATGATACCTTTTAGAACTGACCTTTTCAGCCACTTCTTTCGTGAACCATAGTGGTCCCTTTTTTTCTGCTTGCTTGTGCTCACTTGTTTTGCACAGAAGTTCGTTGCCTTCACTGTGCCCTCCTTTAACTTAGCCCACTGTCCCCTTCCCCAACCGTGTCATCCATGAGGCATTCACCAATTTTTTTTAATTTTATTGTTTGTAAATCTGTCGTCCTGAAGTCCAGGATCCTTGCCCTTGAGTGGTTACAGTCTGCTGCTGTCCTGATGTTGAACCTCACTATAAAGTGATCCTTGGTCGCCAGGTGGCCTCTCACCTTGACATCTGCAATACTGTCCCTGTTAGTGAGCACCAGTTCAGTATTGCCCCATCATGAATGGGCTCATTGACTAGTTGCCTAGGTTGCACCTGCAGGTCTATGATGCCTGCTTCTCTGGCTGCAGTTCGAAGGCTTAAACTACATCCGACAGATTAAGTCCCCCACCAGCACCTCCCCCTTTTCTGCCATTTTGCCAATGGTTTTCACCAGTACCTTATCTAACTCCTCCCCCTGTGTTGGAGGTCTGTAGATCACACCAGTGTGAATAGTGGTGCCAGTTTCCATCTGCAGGGTGACCCACAGTACCTCCACTCCCCCCAGATTCCCAGAGTCTCTGTCACTTTTATGCCCTCCTTTAGCACTACCCTTAATCCCTTTCTTCCAACCCTGTCTTTCCTGAACTGAGTATAATCTGGTATGGTCATGTCCTAGTCAGGGTTTCCAGTGCATCATGACTTGGTAGTGACCACAGTATGCAGGTCTGGCTCTGTCATTATGGCCTCTAGGTTTCTAGTTTTATTTTCCTAGACTTCTAGCATTTGCAGACATGGACTTCCATATTTTCTTACCGCTCTGCCTGCTACCACTCATTTAATTTTTGTCACCCCTCCTTCCCCTCTATCTATTTATTGCTCATGTTCCCATCCCCTTTCATATCTGCCACTCTGTTTCTTTTATTATTTTACACCCTGGGGGATTTTTTTCCCCTTGAGTCCTCCCTATTCTCTGCTTCTGTCTTGGGGGGGGGGGTTCATTTATGCCTCCTTGATTCCTTCTGCCACCCCCGTCAACTACTTTAAATATTCATCAAAGTAACTTTCAAACTGTCCACTGAGGACTGCGGTAACATTTAAACCATCCGCTGAGGACTGCAGTTCCCATCCCAGATGGATGCAGGCCATTACCCCTGTATAGGCCTTTATCCCTCCAGTTTGGTCTGCTGGCCCCAATGTAGCAGAACCCCTCCTCTCTGCACCATTCCTTCAACCATAAGTTGAAGCTCCTGGTGTGGAGGACTATCCATTCCCCTGTGTCACAGACAGGCAGCACCTAAGCAAAAGCCACTGAGCATGCTACCTAAGACTTCTCCCCAGCCCCCTAAACTCCCCCTGCACTTTCACAGCCCCATCCCTAGCCAGGTCATAAGTTCCTAGTTGGACAATGACATCCAGTTTTCTCTCCCTCCCTGCCACCCTAGCAATCCTTAGGATCCACTTTCCATCTCTTCAGGTGATGGTGCTGTGCAGGCACCTTATCGCCTTTCCTCTTCCCAGATCTACCCCCCCCCCCTCAGTCACATCATCCACCAGAAGTTGCTTCCTCCTCTGCTGGGGTCCATTACAGAGGACTCCCACATCCTCCCTGAGCCACTACACCCAGGCACCTCCTTCCAGAAAGACCTTCCTGCCAGAGCACAGAATGAATTATGTAGCGATACTGGCTGAGAATATGCCCTTGACCCACCACCCCACCCTTCCAGAGCCCACCACTGTCCAGCTGTTCCTCCTCCCTGGTATCCTTTGGGGTAATTGTGGCAGACTCTGTGGCCCCTGTGTGGGAGAAGAGGCCCCCCAAATCCTAGCAGACTCAGCCTGGAGTCTAGCGACCTCCTTCCTCAGCCCAGAGAGGTGTGTGCAGATGGGGCAGCACTGAAGTCTCCAGAAGGTCTCTTTGAAAACTGCTGCCCCACAGCCACTGCACTACACCACTCCCATCATTTCCAGTTTCTACTCTCCCTATGTTACCTGGAAATACTTTTGTACTTTTACCCTTGATAGGGTGTTACCAGTTTTCCCGGGTTTTTTGTTTGTTTGTTTAGCTCCTTTGTACCCCTATCCTAAACAGGGTGTTATCTCCTAACCCACTGAAAAAGTAGTTTCCACTTGTATGAACTGCTTTCTTCCTGATTTTACCCCCTTAACTCCCTCTCGGTTCTCTTATTCAGGCAGCAGCACCTTCACCTATACCTAACCCTTTGCTACCTGTCTCTAGATTGGGTGCTGTTAGTTTTTCCCTAATCCCTTCTTAAATCCCTTTATACTCTTACCCTATATGGAGTGTTGCACTTGTTTCCAGTTGTGGCCTACCGATTGATTACCCTCCACCATTTCCTGAAGTGAGTGTTACAACAGGAGTGACCAGGTACCTTATCCTAGTCGACTGGCAGAGTCCCCTGCTTCCCCACTTCCTTCTGCTGATTCATGAGACGCCAGCACCTGTTCCACTCCTTCGCTGTTCCACTCACTTGCTAAGACATGAGTGTGCTCCAGAAATCTGATCTTGACTGGAATCAAACCTCTAACTCTTTGCTTGTATTGATATGGCACATCCAGTGCACTGCTCAAGCCCACTGGTTGATTAAAAATGCTGCTGGGTACCAGTCAGGGAGTAGAACCCACATGGAGATTTCAACTAAGATGGCAGATAAGGATGACAGACAAGACATCGGTCTGGTCTTTGATCATAATGTAACCCCTGCCTGCTTGGCTAGTTGCAGGTTAAGGGGCCTGGGTACTGAAACGGGTGGCTCCACCCGGAGGACAGGATTGTTAGTAACAAGGCTAACCTGGGTATAGCCCTCCAGGACACTGTGCCCCCCCCCTTCCCCTCTAGTGGCCTAGACAATATGCAACAAACACTTTCACAGTAGCCCCTATTCAGCATACAATCCCCCACACTGTTTGCACTTACCACCACGTAGGGTTGTCACAGTATAACGGTTTACCACAGTGTCAGAAGTTATGGTGTTAATACCATGGACAATTTCTGATACCGTGATAACCGTGATTCACGGTATACCGCGGTATTGAGACCTTTCAACTAGTTTCTTTGCATTTTCAGGGGCAACTGTCCCATACATGCCTATTCTCCCTGATGCAAGAATTTGAGGAGGCTTCTTTTTCATGCAAAATTGTTTTGTGGATGCGACGTCCATTGTCTGCTGCAGTGCTGTACAGATTAGTATGGTTAGGTTTAGGTGTTCTCACGTGTCCTCTCACATAAGTGGACTGATGATGTCGGTTGAGAGAACTTCAATAGAATTTAAGTCAGTCTTTTGACTTCTTCCTTACATTTTTTTAATTTTCGATGTTTGGTTTCAGGACAAAGTTTTTTTTTAGTCATCATGTAATTTGTGTGCATCACATGGAGTGCCACACAAGGCACACAGAGGCCAAGTGATTATTAAGCCACCAGTGATAGATAAGTAATAACTGCTTCTTTAATGGTAACTGATGAGAACAGACCGTGCGCAACAGCACATCCGTCAGTGTGCTGTGTGAGTGTGACTGTATCACTCACACAGTGCACACTGATTGCGCAGTACACACGAAGTGCGGCACACTGCTTACACAAAAAGCCACACTGTAAATGCACAATGAGCATCATTATTGTCCTGTACTCTGCTGTTCTTTTGGAACAGAAGCAGAAAATGATGTACTGGTTTCAAAATGAGTGACATTCCTCCAGAAAAGTTGAACAACAACAAAACACGTTTGTTGAGGGTTACATCCCCCTCTGCGACAATTCCACAGCGCCAGACACTATAGTGACAACAGCACCAGGTCACTGTAGTGCCAGTACAGGACCCCACCACTGCATTCAGGGATAATGCACACCCTCCCCAAAACCATTCGGACTCGGAGTTGTTTATTTAAGTTGCAGGGGGCGGGGGGACATATGGGGGTCGACCAGCCGTCCTAAATCCGTTTGTTGATTGGGCTTGAGCGGTGGGCATGGAATGGGGGTGAGGGAGGGATCAGCAGCAGTAACCAGGCCCAGTATCAAAATCTGTTACGTTATTTTGTTAACAGTAACACTTTGTAACATGTCGTCTGTCATGTCATGTAATGATCATCATGTTAAGTTTTCTTATCTTTGTGGGTAACAGTTTTAACAAACTGTGGTTGGTTGTCACTTTGTGTACAGACTCAGACTGCAGACTGGCCAGCCACCTCATCATCAGCGGGGTCAGTGAGTGACAGATGAGACCGCAGTGATCATTCATTCACATTACTGTTAACTGTTGTGCTGCTGGTGCTTTGTCTTGAGTGGTCATATGTGTTCATGTTCATTCATTGTAAGTCTGAACTATAGAGAGTAGACAGTCCTGTCAGTCTGTCAGAGGCACAAAACTGTCAGGGTTAGTCAGACAGAGAATGTGATACACACTGAGAGCCTTTTCAGGTTCATTTTTTTATCATGTGACTCTTTTCCCTGGTCAAGTAGTCCTCGACCCCCGGCCACCGGCACCGCACCCCTGGACTCGGTCTGGCGTGCAATTTATACACCCCATCACACTGCCGCCAATGGCAGGACCCCCATAGGGACCTGCGGCATGGACCTGGTGAAGATGCCTCTCAAGTCCAGGGGCACAGGGCTTGGCCATCAGCCGCGGAGGTCACCCCACCTATTTTCCACTTTTCACCCACTGAGGAGCTGGACGTGCAATGGTGTCGATGCACCTAACATGCAGACGCCCACCGCACTCCTCCCCCTGTGCATGCATGTGACTGCGGAGCACCTAGCCTCCGCTGGGTATCACTGCAGCATGATGCAGATCCCTCACCCACCCCGGAGGAAGGAGAGCAGTCATGGGACACTCAATCCTTCCTTCCCCCTTCCAGCCCCGTGGCCAAGTCCGTTCCGAACCGGTGCGCGGCCAGCGCAGTGTGGCATCCAGCGCCTCAACCTCAGCGCCACTGGCCAGCTTCAGGTTCATTTTTTGTTAAATAATAACACAAAAATTGCCATGATGCCAGTGCCATTTGCAAATTGCAGTTCTGCATTACACTTACATTCCGTGTTTTTCAGTTTCAGTGATAAGAACTGGCACTAGTAGTTTGTGCGTTCCTTCAGTTTTATTTACCAGTTGTTCCCCGCCCCTCCCTCTGTCTGATTCTGCAGCACAAAGTCACTGCTGCCCAGCACACCTGCAGTGTGGATAACAATTTGACACCCGCCAACACATGCCATATCCAGAGTGCACTCTGCTCGCTAATCCAAATTCTCTCTGACATCTGCTGCTGTTGCTTCCTGACTCAGAGTCAGAGTCCTCCCTCCCTGTCCTCTTGATCTGATTTGTGTCATGATAGTTCATACTTGGCATTGGCTATTCAGCTGAGCTAGCATATTTAGTGAAGGTGCTGTCTTGTCTCATCTGTCTGCTTGATGCACCACGAGTTCCTCCAGTCCAGTTCCACTGTGGACCACTTCATGTCTCTCCCTCTGTCTGCTCACCTGATGCCCCCATTAGAGTGGTCCCTAGACGGAGTGAGTCCTACTCCTGACTCCTGATTAGTCTTCTCTGACTGACTCATGTCATATGTGTCACAAAACTTTGGTTGGCTGGCTCAGCAGACCTCTTAGCTGACTGTGGCTGGGGGCTACATAACACAAAACCAATAAGAGAAATTACTTTAGTTGCGTAATTACCCTTAACCTAGCTGCTAGCTTAACAATTATAGTCACTTGACTCAGCAGCCAACAACCATGGCGCTGAGGATACAGTATATAGGCCAATTCCTTTACTGCTATGCAGGACTCCAGTCCTCCTGAGTCACTCATCATATCACGAGACTTGACTCATGAGTCATGAGTCCGAGGTTTCGACAAGATGACTTGAGTCACTTTGTGGGGAAGGGGGGCTACCTAAAACAAAACCCAATGGAAAAAGTAATATACATAGAAACATAGACTTTGATGGCAGATAAGGACCGCTAGGCCCATCTAGTCTGCCCATTTCCCTACCTACAGGATAGGCCGCAGATCCTAGTTAACCAACAGCCTATATCTTCCTGCCCCCCACAAGAATTGCCTTATGTCTGTCCCATGCATTCTTGAATTCTCCCACAGTTTTAGACCCCACAACTTCCTCTGGAAGGCTGTTCCATCATCCACTACCCTCTCTGTGAAAAATACTTCCTCACATTGCCCCTGAACCGTCCTCCTTCTATCTTTAAATTGTGTCCCCTTGTTCTTGCAAGTCTTTTCTGAAAGATGCTACCCTCTTGGACTTTGTTGATTTCCTTGAGGTACTTGAAAGTTTCTATCATGTCCCCTCTCCCCTTCTTTCCTCAAGGGTATACATATTAAGCTCCTATAGTCTCTCCTCATATGGCTTCTCTTGCAGACCCTGCACCATTTTAGTTGCCCTCCTCTGGACTGCCTCCATCCTGTCTATGTCCTTGCGGAGATGGGGTCTCCAGAACTGGACACAGTATTCAGATGGGGTCTCACCAACTGTCTGTACAGAGGGATAACAACTTCCTGTTTTCTGCTGCTGATGCCTCCCTATACATCCCAGTATCCCCACCCTCCCTACTGCCTTCTCACATTGCTTGCCAACCTTAAGGTCATCTGATATGATTACCCCAGGTCCCTTTCCATTTTTGTTGTTACTACCCCCCATTGTGTACTCTTCCCTGGGTTTTGTTTCCCAGGTGCATTATTTTGCACTTCTTTGCATTGAATCCAAGCTGCCATACTTTGACCATTCCTCCAACCTTGCCAAGTCCCTTCTCATCCTTTCCACGCCTCCTTGTGTATCAACCCTGTTGCAGATCTTTGTGTCATCTGCAAGAGGCATACTTTCCTTCAGTCCCTCTGCAATGTCACTTATAAAGACATTAAAAAGGACTGGACCCAGTACTGAACCCTGCGGTACCCCACTAGTAACCCCCTTTCTTCAGAGTGGACTCCATTTACAATTACCTTCTGTGTCCTGTTGTCCAGCCAATGTTTTACCCAGGCTACCACCCTGGGACCCACTCCCAGGCTGGTTAATTTGATTAATAATCTTTTGTGTGGGACTGTGTCAAATGCCTTGCTAAAGTCTAGGTAGGCCATGTCCACAGCCCCTCCCTGGTCTACTACTTTGGTCACCCAGTCAAAGAAATCTATTAGATTCATCTGACATGACCTTCCCTGTGAACCCATGCTGCCTTGGGTCCTGTGCCCCACTGGCCTCTAGGTACTCAACAATTCTTTCCTTCAGAAGTGATTCCATCACTTTCCCTACCACAGAGGTCAAACTGACAGGTCTGTAGTTTCCTGCCTCTGTCTTGCTCCCACTTTGTGAAGGGAATCATCACCTTCCTCCAGTCCTCAGGTACCACACCATCCTCCCATGATTTGTTAAAAAGGGTAGTCAGTGGTGTCACTAGTTCTCCCCTTAATTCTTTTAGAATTCTGGGGTGAATCCATCAGGCCCCATTGCTTTGTCCACCTTCAGTTTTAGGAGTTCTTTCAGAACCCTTTCTTCTGTGAAAGGACTGGGATCGACCCCCTATCCAGAGTGCTTCTGTTAATTGGATTAGGTACTCCCCCTCCTCTTTTGTGAATACTGAGCAGAAGTATTCGTTCAGTATCCCTGCTTTTTCACTGTCCCTCTCTCCTACCCACCTGTCCATTCTATTCAGCCTCACTATCCTCCCTTTGTCTTTCTATCGCTGATGTACCTATAAAAGGTTTTATCCCCTTCTTAACTGAGTTGGCTATCTTTTCCTCAGTTTGGGCCTTTGCTATTCTAACGTCCCTCCTGCTTCTTTCTGCCTTAACTGGTACAGTTCTCTGTCCTGCTCCTTCTGTGTTTCCTTATACTTCCTAAATGCTATCTTTTCTTCCCTAACCTTCCCGCCACCTCTCTTGAGAACCACAGTGGCTTTTTTTTCGATTTGATTTATTGCTTCACACAAAGCTTGTTGCCTCTGTGATGGCAGTTTTGATAATTCCCCATTGTTGCTCCACACCTCCTTCTAGCCTGTTTGCTAGTGCTTTTCTGAGGCACTCTCCCATCTTTCCAAAGTCAGCCCTCCTGAAGTCCAGTACTCTCACTTTTGTATGGCTTGACTCTGTAGCTGAGTTTATTGTGAACCACACTAGTGGTCACTTGTTTAGTAGCTTTAAAAAAAAAAGCAGAGAAATGAGTGCTTGCCTCTGCCATGGCATTGAGGATATATAAGTGGATTCCTTTAATGCCAGACTGCACTCATGTTGCAGTCACACGACTCGACTCGATTTACAATAGCACGACTCACTTAGCCAAAGCAAGTCAAGCAAGCAACTTACATTGGCTCACTGCCTCAGCTGGAGGCTACTGTAGTTAAATACCTGTTACCTACCTTAAAAAAAGAAAAAAAAGCAGCCAGTGAGTACCTGCCACTGCCATAGCATTGAGGATATATCATCTGATTCCTTTACTGTCAGACTTAGACTCGAGTCACAGTATGGCATGACTGACTCAACCTAAGAAAGTCAAGCAAGCAACTCACATTGGCTCACTGCCTCAGCTGGAGGCTACTGTAGCTAAATACCTAGTATATTAAAAAAGCAACCAGGCAGCCACCATGGCATTTGGGATATATGGGCTAATTCATTTAAATGCCACCATCTCTCACAGTTGGCTTAACTCAGCCAATTGGCTCTGGCTGTTGGCTTGGCTTGGACTGGGAGTCTCGGACACTGTGAGTGGTGGGTGTGGGCAGGAGCTGTGTTGTGGTTGTGGTGGTAGGGTACTACACTGAGAAAGTAAATATGAAGAAAACAAATCTCTCCAAATTTATTTGCACTACTTATTATTACTTTTACTAACTTAACTTAGGGGACTGGATCTTCGAGGGAGCCCCAGCTTGTGAGGTGAGGATGGAGGAGGGACACTCAGCCTAATCATAGCCAGACAGTGAGCCTTGATTTTCCAGTCAGAACTGTTCTGATTCTAAGTAGTGCTCTCGCTGTTCCTGCTTCCAAAGCTAGTAGCACACTACTTCAGTGAGGTGCAACCCTGTGTGGAGCATCTGCAAGTCTGGTCTGCACCACCACCAGGAGTGGAGTGACTGGACATTCCTTTTGTATTCATCAACTCTCATCTCAAGTTATTGACAATTTAACATAATAAAAATGTAAATCAAACAACTTACTGCTCGTACTCAGTGTGCTATTTTTGTGTAGTAGTTTTGGTATTAGTGGCATTTTGTGCTGTAAGCTAAGAGTACAATAAAACACTTTACTTATAACGGTATGTCACATATTTCAGGCTGCAATGAAATGAATTTTTTTTATATAAATCTACTTGTAGTGCTCGAAACTCTGCTTATCATCGGGTCAGGAGGAATCTGACTTAGTCAATAAAAAATATATTTCTCTTGCACATACTCGACTCATTATCTTTATTTTCTCTCATTAAATTCATAATGTGTTATTTACTAGTATTTTAACTACTTTTACATGTAAAATTTGGTTAAAATTGCAGTATTTTTGAATAGTTTAGGTTTTCCCAGTGGAATGCATTATACCGCGGTATCACAATAACTGCGGTATCACACACTGCGGTTATCATACCGTCAAAATGTCATACCGTGACAACCCTACCACCAGGACTGTTTCCACCAGTTCAACCCTGAAGACCCCCTGTAAAACAAGGTTAGGCACAGCAAATAACAGTACAGTGCTTTTGATACAAACTGGAACCACAGTCAGATTAAATGCAAAAAGAGTTCGATCTGATTTATTCAGGGGAATTGAACAAGGGAGGGACCTAATCAGGTTGATTGATTCGAAAACTGAACTAGTCAAGCAATTTTGCATGCACTTTTAGTCCCTACACAGTCACACGCTCTGGGTACCCAGTTGGAAGTAAGGTGGGGTAGCCTGGAATGTTGCCCGGGGTAGGCCAGCATCGCAACTGGTTGGGGCCCTGTGAGAAAAAAAAAAGCATGCACAACCACACACAATTTGTAATCCAGAGTCTGAAGACTCAGTTCGTGAAAGGAAAAACAACAATGCAGTCAGATGACAACACTTGAGATTTAGCTGTTGTTGCAGGGAGCTACCCTGATTGTTACTCATGCTACCCAATGCAAGGCACAGGAGAGAGGAGATGGAGACTGCAGGTTGACAACTGGTATGCCAGGGCTGGGGCCCCAGATAAGCCGAGGTGTTGTTCCTGTTCGAGATGTTGAGCAGGGCTGATCCCCAAAGTGAGTCTCTCTCGTCAATGGTGTTCTCTGCGCCTGAGGTAGCTGGCAGGGCCAGTGTGGCAGGGCCCAGGCCAGGTAAAACAGTTCAGAAATCAGTCCAGGAAGGCTGGATGCAGCTTCCAACAAGCGTGGCACAATTAAACAGTGGGAAACCAAATTGCGACCAACTAACAGCACACGGCACATTTATAGTAAAGCAGTCACCATACTACAAAGCGGATAGCAGTCTGGCAGCAATATCAGTGTCTCTGAGCAAAACTGGGAGTTCTATAGTGAATGGATGTCCTGACAGGCCGATCGCATACAGCAAATCTTCGGTCTTCTTCAGGTTTAAGCCTGGTCACACTTCAGTGGCTTTTCTCTCACTCACTCACTCAATTCGGATACAGTCCGGAGTATTAAGCCTTTCAGAGGATTCCCTCTTGAGGGACTGCAGGCAGACAGGCCAGACTCAGCCTTTCCACCAGTCTCCCACGCTAACTATGGCAGGAGCTGCTGCTTGAATCACTCAAGCTGTTTACTCTGCTAACTCTAACTCCAGACTGACTCACTGCAGCAGGCAGCTTGGGAATTTCCTTCTGTCCAAAAGGTTCTGGTTGGTTGAGTCATCTGTCTGTCAATGCAAGGGCTCCCCCTCCAAGTCTGTTTTGGTGCCAAAATGTAAAAACTACAATTCCTGCAGAAATTTGTTTCCACAAGACCCCTGGGGACAGACTCCAGTTTAGAGTCCCCAAAGGTACTGATTGGTGCTGACTGACAGTCCAAAAACCAAAATGGTGGTGCAATACAGAAAGTTCATGCTGCAAAGAAGACAGGTTAGACAAACTACAATTCTATTGATATTCTAATAGATAATTGGCAAATAAGTACAGCTTCTAACAGAGCTCCCTCTGCGCAAATCGCAATGGCAGAACGGAATGATTATCTGGCAGCCCGGGTGGGACTCAAGCATAAAAACACTCAGCCCCCTCCCAGATTAAATAAGCACCACATTATTGGCAGCTCTTAAAGAGACAGAGCACAGAAGCATTAAGGCACTCTCACACAAACACTTTTAAGACACAGGATGCCAGCCTGGCAGTGGGCATTTAGGCATACCCAAGGAAGACGTTCGTGAACCCCCATTTGTAGGGGGGTTACAATTAAGCAATAAGGCACGACAGGGTGTGGTATATCATGGGATATCGTCATGACTCGGGTGGTTGGGCACGAGGCCGCAAGCCGAGTGCGCCCAACCGTCCGGTAGCTGACGAGTATATCCCATGATATACCACACCCTGGAGTGACTTATTGCTATTATGAACTGGATTGAATTAATTTTTTTCAAGAAAAAAAATACTTTTAAAACCTTGTGAAATAGCTTCTTTCAACATGTTGGAAGAGTATGTTTTGACAAAATAGTCCTGAAGGGCTCGGCCAGCAGGTGGCGCTGTTATAACTAACACTGTGTCACTTTGGTAATACTGGTCCTCTCCAGTATGCTCTCCGTGGGTTTCACGTGGTCGTGCTGCCTAGTCTGGGGCAGAGTGAATGTGTGTTTAATTTGCGGTTTCTTTTCGGTAGTTAGGTAGAGCTTGTCGGCTCCACGATTGTGTTTTTCTTTTTTTTTTTTTATTTTGTAACATGACAGTCAAGCACTAGTGACGCTGTGGAAATGACACTACTCACTCTGTCAACATCATCTGATTTGCCACCGTCCAACACTTTTTTTCATCCAATGTCGACTCTGACTTCGAGAGTTGGAGAGATGGCGTCCACTCATCGAGTGCTGGTGACTGTAGTCAGTCAGTCAGTGCTGCTGCTAGGCCTCTGGTCCTATAAGGAGTCCCGGGCCAAGTCCGATGACTGACCAGTGTGTCAGGGCAGGCTACATCCTCAGGTATGTTGTTACTTACTGCGTGCTAAGTGCCAACGCTGTCATGTTGGTTTTCTTATTTTGTCTTGACTTCAATGATTTTTGGATTTGGTGGATGATCTGGTTGGATTGGAAATGGCGGGAAGGGAACACTTAACAGCAGTTAATTGAATTGAATTGAAGCAAAAAATGATTAAAAAAACAGAGACAAGAAAATAATTGCATTTACGTGGGGTGAGGATTGCTTGCTACTGCTACTAGCCTGGGTTCAGGGGGCTGCAAGATTCTATAACCATGGGAGTGCTACCAACTATATTCATTGCTTGAATTTGAATTATTTGATGAATCATTTATCAGAAATCTAGGAGCAAAACCACATTGCTCTGAAAGGATTCTATTTAGCTTCACCACTAAGTTAGAGGTTAATTATTAAATTGATGAATTGCTGGTGTTTACAAGGTTTCTGCGTGCCTGGTGCCGCAGGAGTAGGATGCTGGCATTTAGGACCCCCCCCGGTCCCAAACTATGACTTGGAGTAGGGCCCCCGCATCCATTAATCTGGCCCTGGTACTGGCAGTAGCAGCAGTTGTAGGAGGGATGGCGTTTATTTCGATTTTTGGAGCATGTCTCCATCAACGGTTGTGCCTTTCTGCAGTTTGGTGTGAGGTGGAAATACTGGCTGAGCGGAGCGATGTGGGGTGCTGCAGGTGAGGAGGCTGGTGGCTGGAGGTTTTCTGAAGCCGTGATGATGTAGCTCGATATCATCATGACTTCAAAAACGTCTCGGCCAATCAGCGATGTCCATTTATGATCCCCAGTTCATAATCAGGATTAGACACACACACACACACACACACACACACACTCACACACACACCTTCAGAAAATAATTCACTCCTTGTATCTGATGAGATAGAATTGTCAAAACAGAACATTAGTGATAAATAAGTGAATGGGGTCTCACACCGCAGAGTACAGGTCTGTAGTTAGTTTGTGTCTGTGCTGTATAGGCATACAAGCTGTGGTACAAATATGGCAGGGCCAGGTGGGGGAGAATTGGATTGCCCCTGCTTAGTTAATTTCAAACCCTACAGTTGTTGGTACACTGCCTTCTTAGGAGAATTACAAGCAGCAGTGCATTATGGCCTGACAGCATCATCTGTGAATGAGCTTCCTGACCTCAATGTGGAATTTAAAATAAACGTTTTTTTGTTAATGGTCATGAGTCCTAGTCCCACACCAGGTACTGCAGTGCAGTACGAGTAAGGTGCTGCACTGTTGAGGTATCCTTCAGACGAGATGTTATACTGAGGTCCCTTCTGCCCATCTCTGGTCACTGTCCTGGTGGAAATTAAAGATCCCATGGCATTTATCAAAGAATTGTAGAGAGCTACCCTGGTGTCAAGGTCAACATTCCTTTTGTCATTAAAACATCCATTCAACCTACACCTCAGGGACACTCTTGGAGACACGTTATTATAGCTTAGTGTGCTTTTCTTGGTCAGAAATTACAAAGGAAAAAAAAAACCTTTGGATATCTTCAGAGTTGGCTACAGGTTGAAATTTAGCGAATGTGTAAGATACAGTACCACTGTTCAGCATAATGTGGAGTACCATGGCATTTGGTCATCATCACCAGTAACTGTGGAAATCTTTCACTTTTACCTTGGTAACCATGGCAACATTGTGCTGCTGCATTTAATTGCACTTGTTCAGTTTTGCACTGATTTCTGGATTATCAGGGTAAGTAAAGGATCATTTGTGCAAGGCTACACAAGACTGCTTTCTTTATAATACCTGACAAAAGCACTATAATATTCTACTAACTGATGTGCTTTCAAAAGCTGTCTCATCATCAAAGTATGTACCCACTGCTCTCATTGTGGTATTAAGCTCCCCTCTATTTGGTAAAAATATTGTCATACCCTTCTCCTTCAGTCTTACGGCTGGGGTTCCCTTCCTGCAGCTCATTGTAGTATCAGGGCTAGCCACAAGCTTTTTGGACCCATTTGACCTTACCAAGACAGGTGTCAGGAATGCAGAGAAATTGCACTCGGGGGCAGAATTTATTTTCATTTATGTATGTATTTTTTATTTATGTATGTATGTATGTCAGAAGTTTTAAAATAACAATATGCTGAGCTGGTAGCAGCTCATTTCTAGATGCATCCTGGGTAGAAGGGGAATAGAAGAGATCATTACAAAATACAAAGCACAGTGCGCAAAAACGCAATAATATGGAAATAAGAAAAACAAAATAAGCAAATTAGACAGGTAATGCCTCTGAGCAGGAATTATGCAATACAATAAAGTGTAGAAAGAAGAGGAAAAGAAAAAAGCAGTGAGCAACAGAACAGTAATATGAGGGGCCAGAGGTAGTGACTCATATCTAAGGGAAAGGGGGCTGTGCTAGAGTCAGTTTAGGCTGGAGGGCAGAGGACAGAAGTTCACACTAGTATCTGGAACGCTTGCAGGAGTGAGTAGTGAAATCATTGAATAGAGATTTCAGAGCATGAAGGGAAGGAGCAGAGTGAATGGAAGGGGGAGAGAGCCCCAGAGTTTATGGAAGCGGAATAAGAATGCTGCTTGGCCAACAGTGTATTTCATGAGGGGGGGAGTGAGAGAGCAAGAACAAGCATTGCAAAGGGAATAAGAGGCAGAGGTTTTTTTTTTGGGGGGGGGATATGAGAGAAGCATGATGGGAGGGAGCCAAACCAAAATTTGTAGATCAGGGAGGCACAATGTGTAAGGTGCTTGGTATCAAAAGACGGGAGGGTGAGAGAGGTGTGCAAAGAACAGTGGTGAGTGCACATGGTTTTGTCAAGGGCAAATCGACAGAAGGAATGAAAGAGGGATCTAGTCTGGCTAAGGTGGACCTGGGAGCAGCACTGTAAATGATGTCACCATAGCTGAGAATGGGGAAAATCATTTTTTTCCCCATACTTTATTTTGTAATGTTTACACACACCCCTCCTGGGACTGCGGCGTACACATGCATGCATATGTGTGGAAGCACGCATGCACGCCAGGATACGGCAGTCCCTTCCACCCCACCCAGACTTGCGTCGCTGCTCTTTCTCACCTGCGCTCCCACCAGACCTCTACCCGATGGGAGTGGAACTACGGAGGAGTGGGTTGCCACCCCAGGAGGGGAGAGCTGCATGGAAGTTCAATCATGCTACGACCCTGCCCCCCAAGCTGGCACCCCAGCGGCCTGAGGTTGTTCCCAAACCCGGGTCGCTGACATGGTGCGAGGTAAGGCATCCAGCGCCTCAGCCCTGAGCACCACCAGGCCTGGGGAAAATCATTTTTAAGAGGCTCTGTCTGTGCGCAAGAAGTGGGATATTGCTCTTTTTTTCCTTTAAAGAGCACCAAGTTTTGGGTAGAGTTTCTTGTGGATTGTATCCACATAAACAGAGAAATCAAGGGGATGGTCCAGCCAGACCCCAAGGCACTTGAAGCAGGAGACATCTTCAGTTGCTGCACCATCAAGGATATGGAAGGGTGGAAGAGGGGTGAGTCTAGCAAGCCTCTGCTTGGTGCCAAAACTCATAGAGACTGTTTTCTTGGCTTTGAGGGAAGGATGATTTTCATTGAACCAGTGCTGGACATTATTAAAGTCCAATTGAAGCTGGTCTGTGAGGTCAGGGGCAGAGGAGTCAGAGGTAAAGAGTACTGTATCATCTGCATACATGTGAATGGACATGGGGAGCAGACTGTGGGGAGGTCATTTTGAAAACTGAAGTTAAGATTTGGGCCGAGGACAGACCCTTGAGGGATGCCTGAGCAGATTGGGAGTGAGGGGGAAGAGGAAGTCTCCAATATGGACAGCTTGTGACCTGCCCTCAAGGTAGGAGTGAGACCACTCAACTGAGGAGGTGGAAAGGCCCGCTACCTTAAGCATGTCCAGGAGAATGAGGTGGGCAACAGTGTTGAAAGCTTTGGCAAAGTTGACAAAGATGGTGGAGGTGATTAGGTCTTGATCCACACCAAAGAGGATAGTATCAGTGAGCCAGAGGAGAGAGGTGAAGGTAGAATTGGACTTTCTGAAGCCAAACTAGAAAGAAATGAAGAAGGTGGCTTGGTCAAGAAAAGGGGATAGTTGAGAGATAAGGTGATTCTGGAGTTTAGCCGGATTGGGGAGTAGAGCGATAGGATAGTAGTTTCCAGGGGAAGAGCAGTCACACCCTTTAGGAAGGGAACGATTGCAGCCAACTTCTGTGAGTTAGGGACTGAGGATAAGGAGAAGGAGAGGTTGAGGAGGCAGGCGATATTGCATAGCATGAGCTGAGAAATATAGGAGTTTGGGATCAATACCATCAGGCTCCCACCCTTGTGTGGGTTTAGAGAAAAGAAAGCCTTAAGTGAAGCAGCAGGGGTGGTAGGAGAGAAGTCAAGAAAGGGAGGAGGGGGGATGGTAGGGAAGGCAAAGGAGAGGAATGAGAGGATTGAGAAGAAAGGTGAGTGAGGGAGGAGGAAGAGAGAGGAGGCACAGGATGTCAAAAAGGAATTGAAAGGAGAGGCGACTGCAGTGGTGTCTGAGATAGGACGGTCACCCACTTTGAGAACAAGGAGAGGGAACTGGGTTGGAGGGAGGAAGAGGATATGGATTACCTTGCAGAACTTAGAAGGGTGTGTGGCAGAGTTAGGCCATACACTCAGCGGTGACTGATGGACCACTTTTCTATATCCTTATTTCCTAGCTACCAAAACTTCTGTTGCACAACAGTTAACGCTTTTCTCTTTGCTTTTCTTCTTTTCCCTCCTACCCTAGGTTGGCCACCTAGCGTAGCTCTTTACTATCCTTACTAAACTTCCTACTAGTTCTCTCTTTTCATTCTTTTTCCATTTCCATCCATTCAGTCCCAGGAATGATGCCAAACACCCAGAGAGGTGTTGTGTAAAGTGCATAAGTGCATTTTGTGTACAGAAAACATTAAGGCTATTTTAAATAGGAATACATACAGTTAATAAAGCCTTTTTAAATAAAAAAGATTCAGAAGCCATATAAAACAATAACAATTTCATGATTAGTTATAAGAAATCCTTGAGGTATTTTCATAACACTATAAACCTGTCACTGTATAAGGTTATAAAAGTGCTTAGTCACTGTGGATCAGAGATCTAGAGAGTCAGTATCTGTGGAGCTATACACTGGGCCTATAACTGAACCGGGACGTCCCCTGAAACAACCCCCCCCCCTTGGTTTTGAAACAACATGTCCAGACATGTAAATACAGAAAGGGCTCAGTCAGGTAACCCAAACAAAAGATGTAAAACCTCTTCACTAAGTTCACTTCAGTTCAGTCCAGTGGGGCTTGTCCCTGAGAGAGGAGGAGAGACGTTCTACTGTTTGCGCAGACAAGCTGTTGAATGCAGATGAAAAGGGTCTTAGAAGCTCTAAGATCCAGGACTGTATTATGTGAGAAGCTACTGATGTTAAGTAGTGATTTTTTTTTTGTTTTTTTTGCTTTCATTTATTATTTTTCGAACTTTTGAAAAATAAATATCACACTACGGTGTGTTTTAAACCTGTAAATTTGCCTCGTCTAAAGTTTATATCCACACGCTCTGACAGGGTGAGTAAGGATGTTATGGAGAGTAAATTAAAGTGTTAGGACATGGCAAGCCTAGTTGCCCTAGTACGGGTATCGTGAAAGGCCCAGTAATTTGTAAGGTCAGGAGGGAAGCCGGTGGACTGGTAGGTCCTTCAGGCAAAGTCAGAAGCATGGTGACAAGCCAGTAGCCCTACTGAGATCCATGGGAGGTGAGAACCTCTGACCCTGGTTCTTCTAAGGGAGGCATCATGTTCCCACACAGACATGAAGTTGGAAGTAAAGAATTTGAGGGCATTGCCATTGTTGCCAGCTGTACTGACTGGACGATTCAGGATATTGTGTAGTACTATATGTTGTATGCATACGTATAATTTGCATCATAAGGTATATGTTAATGGAGCAAATGAATTCCAAGCTATGTATTGTCTCTAGCTAGAGATTAATGCAAGAGAAATTATAGCAGTACTCTATGAAAACGTTGGGGGGAATCCATATAGATTCTGCCTCCTGCAGGGTAGCAAACGCCACTACTCACGACTTCACTGTCACACTAACAAGCATCATGTGGATGAGAAACTTTGGGTACTGTGTGCATGCGTACATATTGATTTACATGCATACTTACAGACTTACATACATACATTATACTTAACGGCACATACACTGGCCCTTAACCTGATGTCAGTTTATTCCTGGATAAGCCATTTTTATGTTTGCTTGCACGCATGTGCAAGAAACATAGTGCCATCATCCGGGTTTTTGTAGGTGTGGCACCGTGTCTCCCAGTTCAGTCAGTGTGTTTGCAGGCGCGGCCACAGTTCGCCAATGAATGCTGCAGCTGTCTATGACAGCAGTTGAAAATGCAGTGCCGTACAGTTGAAAGGGAGAGCTCCACTTCAGTGAGCAGCGATAAGACAGTGTTGATTAGCATATTGCTGGCAATCCTGCTTGTCTGTCGGCTCAATTAACCCCCCCCCCCAAAAGAAACAGACTTCCAGTTGCCATGCTGGGAGCCCACCCCAGCATGTCACACATCTGTATGGCCGACAGGGTGCCCAATCCTCCATCAGCCCGGCTTGCCCCCCCCAAATCTTCCAGCTGCCACGCTGGGAGGCCCCACCCCAGTGTGGCACAAGTCCCCAAGGCCGCCATCCCTCGGCTCCACTGCCCCCTTCAAAATTATCTTCCAGCTGCCATGCTGAGGCCCACCCCAGCGTGGCACAAGTCGCCGTCGTCCTCCTGAAAAGAAAAACGGTCCCTCGTTGATTGTCTTGCCCACCAACCCGCGCCCACCCTCTGCGCATTCACCTCCCCACACCCGCATCTCACCCCATACTTACCTCCGGAGGCCGGCGAGACGATCTTCGGTGGATCGGGAACGCGTCTGCACTCTTCAAAGTCGACCGCGAACTGAAGAAATGCTGCTAAGCTGTATAATGGAATAAATAGTTTTTTTTCAACTTTGATGCATATCTCAGGCATTTTTTGGAATTTTGGCACCACATTTTCAACATGGGATGTTTGGGACCCCTCCTCATGAATTCTGGCACTGTTATGGCATTAATCGGCCCCGAAAGTTGATTTCATGGTCACTGCGCGGAACCACATTTCAGGACCGAGTTATGAAACGATAGTGTCACAGTTTATGAGATAGGCCCCCAAAAACCCTATGTTGAAAATGTGGTGAAAAAAATTCTCAAAAATGACTGATTTACGAGCGTGCATTGTGCAGTTCCTACGCATGCTTGTAAGTTCATGAATTTGTAATATTTTCAGTCCAGATTTTCACCACTGGCATTTTTCCACACTTCCTTATAAACAGTACAGCTGTCATTTTTCACAACGTGGCTGAAATGTGTTTTCGCACTTCCAGCGCAGAAATGCGTGGTCGCTGTGGGAAATCACTGTTCAGGACAGATTAAGAAAATCACAGTGCCACTGTTCATGAGCGGAGGTCCCAAAATGCCTGTGTTGACAATCTGCTGTAAAAAATTCCCAAACTAATTACATTACGGGTGTGCGTTGCACAGTTTCTACGCACGTTCGTGACTTCACCAGTTTTTTTTTATATTTTCACTGCAGATTTTCAACATTGCCATTTTTACACCTCCCATGAACAGTACAGCTGTCATTTTTCACATCCTGTTCGAAATGTGTTTTCACATCTGTGGTGCCAAATGGCGTAGTCACTGTGCAAAAGCAGCTGTCGGCTAACAAACTGATATTGCCACTGTTCATGAGGTGGGGTCACAAAAAACATGTTGAAAATTTGGAGTGAAAATATCAACGAATGCCTGAGGCGTTAGGGTTTCCGACCATAACGCCCCACCCTGTAGAGAATGACAGGCATCAGGGGTGTGACTTGGGATTGTCGCCTGTAATGCTCATACCATTCCACCCCCACCCACACCCTGCAGCCAGTGAGAGGCATCGAGGTGTGCCTTGGACTCTTCGGCCCCAAAGTTCACCCCATTCTCCTGTACAGTACCCATCTCACCGTATTTCATGATGGAATGGGATGAGCATAAGAGCCAAAGACCCCAAGGCACACCGTGACACTTGTCGGTGTCTGCAGAGTAGGGTGTGGTGAAATGGCGTGGCCGTTATGCCTGACAACCCAAAGGCACACCCCAATGCCTGTCAGTATCTGCAGGGTTGTGGTGGGGTTGGCTTCGGTTCAATACTTCACTGCCATTCCTATTATGCAGCTCTGTAACTCCTACAGTACTAGTGCCAATGCCAGCAAGCAAACATTCAGCATTGACAAATGCTTGTTTAGCAGTTGAATTTGCTGCTGTAGCTGCATGCTTGTTTGTTAACTTATGTATCTGTTTCCCTTTTCTTAGTAAAAGTGAAAAGGCAGCTACTGGTGTAATTATATCAAAACCTGTTTTATTTCAAATCTGACTGTACCATTCTTGAACTTTCGGAACATCCAGGCAAGTCCAGTTACACATGAGCTAATCAAGGACAAGGAAGGGAGCACCAAAAAGCATAAATAACAAAAATTAAAAAAAAAGCGTTTTTTCTTTGTGGTACAACCAATATGGTGGGCAGTCTTTTTTTTTTTTTTTTACTTCTATTAAGAAAAAAAAGCTGCTACAAAACCAGTGGCATGCCTGTGTTTATGCCTGCAAATATGTCCTTGTGGAGCACATAACACAGAAGCAAGTCTCAGAACTTTTAACAGTGCAGTCCCCGAGACACAAACATACTGCTTTACTTCTCAGCTTGAATGGTTAGACTTGTTCTCCTCTCATTCTTGGCCAAGTTCCTCTGACCAAGTATCTCTTACTCTGTCCAGGTTTACTCCTAAACCAAATGTTTTTACTGGGTTATCTCAGAAAGGGGCTTAATTAATGACCTGGCTATTTGGTCATGGCTATAAAACATCCCTGGTTCCAGAGACACAGGTCATACCTGCAGCCCATGTGACTTTTGACCCAGAGACATCGGCCCCATCTGCAAACCATTTGACCATTGACACTATATCCTGGTTTTGATAAGGACATTCCTAGGCTATAAGCTAATATAAACATTTGTTGTAACCTTGAGTACAAATGGAATGGAGCAAAACCCAAAATCTCTCACAGTAGGAACAGCACATTACATGTGTCCTAACCATTAGAGACACTAGGGGAATGAAAGTAAATTCTTTTTTTTTTTTTGTATTATTTATTTATTCATTTTGTAAGCAAAACTTACAAACCCAAGAACACACAGGAGGATAACAATACAGTATATCCCCCCCCAAACCCATTCTAGCAGTATACATATAATGAACACCTCCCCTCGAGTAACAACATGGGGGGAATTCCCTCAAGATATATTAAGCAGAAATAAAACATTCCTATCGCATACAGCTGAGGAAGGACAAAGGGAATCATTTACAAAAGAAGATGAAACAAATAGCCAAAGAACGACTTAACATCGTGGTCATACAGATTCCCCGTAGGTATTCATAACAGTATGTTCAGCTTAGTGTCCCAATTCTCCCAGGAAATGTCCACAGACATAATGTCTCATGACGAAAGGGGAGGGACCATCCGGTTTGCACACCTCCTGCTCCCATAAAAAGGAGTCAAAGGAGTCGAAAGGTGAATCAACTCGTCGACAATGCTCCTGGAACAGGGAGAGATCTCAGCCCCAGGAGTCCCTAACTTCAACTGCAGTCGCCATTGCGACCCTTCCTGCTGGCTTCATGGTACCCCCGTTAGGCCAGCCAGCCAAGATGTGGGACGACGACCCAGTTGAGATAATTCTCGACCCTGTTGACCCGTTGTCAAACAATGAGGCTGACAATTCTCTGTTTAGGGCTCCAGTCCTGCCTGGACCCACTGATGAGGTCTCCCAGCCTGATGGGAACCAAGTCAAGGTCCCTGTCCCTGACCTGGAGGAGCTGTGGTTCTCCCCGGCCCCTTCTGAGGACCCCGTCAGTCCCCCCAGTGGTTGAGGTCTAAGTCTCAGACACCCCAGGCTCCTTCTAAGGAGTCTTGGGCCGATACGGGCCTCCCGCGTAGGCTGTCAGTCATCTTCACTTCCGAGTGCCCAGTACGGGTTGAGACCAACTCTGGTGGCAGGCCGCTCTATCTGGACTCCTCGGAGTCTGAGGGCTCTTGAGTTAACTTCGCCCCCACACTATGATGACTCAGTGAGCCTCTCGACAGAGGAAGGTCCCACTTCCTTCCTGGGCATTCTCCGTCTCATCTCCGAATCCATGGGGATGCCATTAGAGCCGGTTGAAAAGTGGTCCAAATACCCCTTAACTGACATCCTTAGAAAAGGGGATTCTTGGACCAAGGCCTTCCCGGTGGCGAGGCCATTGTTGGTCCAACTTTGGAGCTATGGCAGCACCCAGCTTCCTGCCCTGCGCCTTCATCTTGAATGGCCCGCAAGTATGCGGTTCCCATCAGCTCCCCTTCGGGGTTCACACAGCACCCCTTGGCTGAGGGGTTGGTGACCGAGTCTATGTTTAGGTGCTCGGGGAATCAAGGGGACTTGGATTGACCTCCAGACAAAGAGTCCAAAAAAATGGACTATTCGGCTAGGAAGGTCTGTGCTGCCTCTTTGCTTGGCCTCCGTCAGGTGAGTTCATCCATCATCATGGCACACTTTTCTCATGCCCTGTTGGGGTCTCTGGATGAGGTGCTTCCTCATCTCCCATGGACCTCCACACCATGGTCAGTAGGTCTGGGATCAGGGACAGGTAGTTGCTAACAGCAACTCCAGACCGCCCTGGACATCTGGGATTCGTGTGCCGCATGGTGGTCGCAGTCGCCATACACCACAGGGCATGGCTGAGGGTCTCGACCTTTATGGCAGATACCCAGCACAAATTGGCAGATGTTCCTTTCCTGGGTACTGATTTGTTTAGCCCAGGAGCTGAAGGTCACCTACAGTGTATTGAGAGATCCAGTGCCACCTTGGATTCCGTTACTTCTGCCCAGAAGGAACCCCAGGGTTCTAAGAAACAAAAGAGGAAGCCCTTTCAGTCCTCTACCTCTGCGGCCAAGCAGCCCCAGTACCAATCTGAGCAGCAGTAGCAGGCTCAGGCTTGGTGCCCTTGGCCCAAGTCAGGGGCTCAGGCAGCTCGCAAACCCGGAGGGAAGGGCTCCGGTGGTCCCTCCACTGCATCCTCCTCCTCCAAGCTTGTGCAGTGATGGGATGGGGTATTCGACCCCATACCCATCACAACCACTCTGGATCCACCTGTGGGGGGCCAGCTCCGTTACTTCCTTTCCGCCTGGTCCACTGTCACAATGGACAGGTGGGTCTTAGAAGTGGTCAGCCAGGGACTGCCTCTGGAGTTCGAGCAGTACCCAACAGGCCAAGTCCGCACCCCACGGGAGAAGAAGGTATCTGGAAACACTCAGTCAGCTCTCAGAGATTACATTGCCCAACTCCTCTGCAAGGAGGTAGTGGCTCAAGTCGCAGATCCCCCTGTCAACCCAGGGTTACTTTCCGGGTACTTCCTGGTCCCGAAATAGATGGGGGGGCAGGTGCTCCATTCTAGATCTGCACAACCTGAATCAGTTCCTCAGGTTGTGCACCTTCAGGATGGTAACTCTGTCCCAGATCATACCACCTCTCGAGCAGGACATGTGGATCTGCTCCCTGTATCTTCAGGATATGTTCTTTCACATCCCGATCCATCCATCACACCAAAGGTTCCTCTGCTTCAGGGCGGAGGGAGCCCTTTACAAGTTCCAAATCATGCCGTTCGGCCTGTCATCGGCCCCCAGGGTCTGCACCAAATGTATAGTAGTGTCAGTGGCCCATCTTTGGCATTGAGGGATCAGCGTTTATCCCTATCTCGACGATTGGCTCATAGTGGGTCCCTCCAGACAGAAGGTAGAGCGGTCCAGGGATCTGGCCCTCCAAACCTGCCTCAGCCTTGGCCTCCTGATCAATGAGGCCAAGTCAGAACTTGTATCCTCACAGGTGATCTGCTTCATTAGGGCAGAGCTCAACTCTTGCTGAGCCAGAGCTTGGCTCCTGGCGGACAGTGCAGAGGTTCTCTCCTCCTTTGCCCGATCATTTCTGGTTGGGCAATTGCACCCTGCCTGGGACTTCCTGTGTCTTCTGGGTTACATGGCGGCCTGCACCTCTGTGGTCCAATGGGCCCGGTGGCATATGCATCCCCTTCAGTGGGAGCTGGCCAGCCAGTGGTCCCAGCATCAGGGTCACTTCGACCAGCTGGTGACGGTAACCCAGAAGATGTGGGACGCTCGCCAATGGTGGACTGTCCTAGAACATCTGCAGGGAGGGATCCCATTTGTCTGCCCCAAGCTGATGGTCGTTCTTATGACCGTTTCCTCTCTTACGGGCTGGGGTGCCCACATGGGGAACCACAGAGTCCATGGGCTTTGGACCCCTGAGGAATCTCGATGTCATATCAATCTACTGGAGCTTCGAGCAGTCCGGCTGGCGCTGGCTACATTAGCTCCGTTCCTTCAAGGGGGAGGTGCTGATAGGAAACAGGAAAGTTCAAGCCTCCCCCCACAAAACATGGCAGGTAGTAGGGTAAACACTGAGGTACAGAGCTTGACAGAGGGCAGGACAGGGGTAAATGGAAAAATGGACAGGGGCAGTAAGAGCAGGGATGGGGTAAAAAAGGATAAAGCCAACATTAAATGGAGGGCAATGAGTACCAATGCCCGTAGTCTTGGAAACAAGCTTCCAGAGCTAGTAGCCCTGATGGAAGAGGAACACTTGGATATTGTGGCAGTCACAGAAACATGGTACACGGAGAACCATGACTAGGATGTCAACATACCAGAGTACACAATCTACAGAAGGGACAGGAAGGGTAAAAGAGGAGGTGGAGTAGCTCTCATAAGGGAAGGGATCAAAGCTACAGAACTAAAAGTAAAGGAGGAGGACAAGAGGAACTCTGGGTCACCTTGGAGACAGAATGGCATCTAAAATCCCAGCACAGGGTTGTATACAGACCCCGTCTCAAGGGAGAAATGGACAAGAAAATGATAGAGGCATTCTCAAAATGGCTGAAAAGGGGAGATACTGTTGATGGGGACCTGACTATGCCAGATGTTAACTGGGTGACATGGACTGTAGCCACATCCAAGAGCAGGGTCATTCTCGATGCCCTACAGGGGGCATGCCTTAGACAGCTAGTGGTGGAACCCACTCGGGAGGGAGCAATATTAGACCTGGTACTCTCAAATGAAGAGAGGATCACAAATTTAGAAGTCAGTAGACATCTGGGAACAAGCGACCACTGCACAGTGTGCTTCACAATAAACACAACCATGGAGACAAGCCATACAAAGACAAGGATACTGGACTTTAGAAGGGCTGAGTTTGGCATAATGGGTGAATACCTGAGGAATGCATTAGCAAATGGCCAGAAAGGAGGGGTGGAAGAACAACGGAGAAAAATCAAAACTGCCATCATGGAGGCAACAAGCCTTTGTGTGAAACAAATAAAGAAAACAAAGCGAATAAAAAACACTATAGGTTCTCAAAGAGGCGTCAGGGAAGGTTAAGGAGAAAAGGCTGTATTCAAAAAGTATAAGGAATCACAGACGGAGCACGACAGGAACTGTATCAATTAAAGCAGAAAGAAGTGGGGAAGGCAGTCAGAAAAGCAAAGGCCCAAACTGAGGAAAAGATAGCCAACTCAGTTAAGAAGGGGGATAAAACCTTTTATAGGTACATTAGGGAGCATAGAAAGGTTAAGGGAGGGATAGTGAAGACTAATAAAGGAGAAGGGAGGTGGACAGAGGGAGACAGTGAAAAGGCAGATATACTGAATGAATACTTTTGCTCAGTATTCACAAAAGAAGAAGAGGAGGAGTTACCTAAACCAAACAGTAGAAGCAATGGGATAGTGGGGTTGACGCTAGTCTGTTTACAGAAGAAAGAGTACTGAAAGAACTCCTAAAACTCAAGGTGGACAAAGCAATGGGGCCTGACGGGATTCACCCTAGAATCCTAAAAGAGCTAAGGGTGGACCTAGTGACACCACTAACCACACTTTTTAACAAATCATGGGAAGATGGGGTGGTACCTGAGGACTGGAGGAGGGCAGATGTGTTTCCCTTCACAAAAGTGGGAGCAAGGCAGAAGCAGGAAACTACAGACCTGTTAGTTTGACCTCAGTGGTGGGGAAATGATGGAATCGCTTCTGAAAGAAAGAATTGTTGAGTACCTAGAGGACAGTGGACAGGACCCAAAGCAGCATGGATTCACAGCAGGAAGGTCATATCAGACGAATTGAATTCCATTTGACTGGGTGACCAAAGTAATTGACTAGGGAGGGGCTGTGGATATGGCCTACCTAGACTTTAGCAAGGCATTTGACACAGTCCCGCACAAAAGATTAATAATCTGTTAGCCAGCCTGGGAGTGGGTCCCAGGGTAGTAGCCTAGTAGCAAACTGGCTGCACAACAGGACACAGAAGGTAATAGTGAATGGAACACATTCTGAAGAAAGGGGTTACTAATAGGAGTACCTCAGGGCTCAGTACTCAGTCCAGTCCTCTTTAACGTCTTTATAGGTGACATTGCAGAGGGTCTGGAAGGAAAGGTATGCCTCTTTGCAGATGACAGAAAGATCTGTAACAGAGTTGATACACAAGGGGGTGTAGAAAGGATGAGAAGGGACTTGGCAAGGTTGGAGGAATGGTCAGACATATGGCAATTTAGATTCAATGCAAAGAAGTGCAAAGTAATGCACCTGGGAAATAAAAATCCAGGAGAAGAGTACACAATAGCAGGGGAGGTACTAACGACAACAGTAATGGAAAGGGATCTGGGTGTAGTCATATCAGATGACCTAAAGGTGGGTAAGCAATGTGAGAAGGAGAGCCAGGGGGATACTGGGATGCATAGGGAGGGGCATCCAGTAGAAAAGGGAAGTGGTTATCCTCTATACAGACAGTTGGTGAGACCCCATCTGAGTACTGCGTGCAGTTTTGGAGACCTCATCACGCAAGGACATAGACAGGATGGAAGCAGTCCAGAGGAGGGCAACTAAAATGGTGCAGGGTCTACATAAGAAACCATATGAAGAGAGACTGAGAGCTTAATATGTATACCCTTGATGAACGGGGGGACGTGATAGAAACATTTAAGTACCTCAAGGGTATCAACAAAGTCCAGGAGGGTAGCATCTTTCAGAAAAAGAGATGTGTAAGAACAAGAGGGCACAATTTAAAGTTAGAGGGGGGACGGCTCAGGGGAAATGTGAGGAAATTCTTTTTCATGGAGAGAGTGGTGGACACATGGAACCGCCTTCCTGGAGAGGTTGTGGGGTCTAAAACAGTGGGGGAATTCGAACTTGCATGGGACAGACATAAGGCAATTATAGTGGGGGGTTGCAGGAAGTAGGCTGTTGGTTAACTAGAATCTGCAGCTTATCCAATAGGTAGGGAAATGGGCAGACTGGGTGGGCCAAGTGGTCCTTATCTGCTGTCAAAGTCTGTGTTTCTATGTTTCTTCAGGGTGAAGTGGTTCAAGTCCAGACGGACAACACCACGACCATGTACTACTTCGACAAGCAGGGCAGTATGCACTCTCGCCCCAGTGCAGGGAAGCGCTTTGCATCTGGACCCTCTTGAGCTGACTGGAGGCAGATCTCCCAGCCATTCATGTGGCAGGAGCCTTGAATCAGTTGACAGACACCCTCAGCTGTGTGGGCAAGGCATCCCACGAGTGGTCTCTCCATCCAGAGGTAGTTCACGGCCTGTTCTCCCAGTGGGGCACCCCTCAGGTGGACCTGTTCACCTCCAAGGAGAATTCAAAAATGAGGCTGTTCCACGCCCACGTCCCTCAGTAGGGCTTGCTGCAGGGGGATGCCTTCTCAAGGCCGTGGGCCCCAGGTCTCTTCTATGCCTTCCCTCCAATTTTCTTGGTTCACAAGGTGCTCCTGAAGGTCAGGAGGGACAAGGCACGGGTGATCCTGGTAGCCCCAGACTGGCCCTGCCAGTTCTGGTATCCAGATATCCTCAGCCTCAGCAGAAGGCTCCTGAGGCATCTTCCAGCATTCCTGGACCTGCTATCCATCGATCAGGGGAAGGTACTCCATCCGGACCTTCAGTCTCTGTACCTGACAGCCTGGTTCCTGAGCGGCTAGAGTTCCAGGCTTTGGGTCTGTCCGACGACGTCCTCACTGTAGTTGAGGCATCTAAGAAGGAGTCGACCAGGAAGTGTTATGCCTTCAAATGGAAAATATTTTCCATTTGATGTCAGGGCAAGGGCCTAGACCCTTCATCTTGTCTGTTTGCTAGCATCCTTGACTACCTTTGGGCCCTCTCCAAAGGGGTCTTCGGTCTATGACCCTTAAGGTGCACCAGCAGCGCATCTCTGCTTACTGGGCATGGGCCAGTCAGCAGGCGGTGGCACAGGAGAAGGTGGTTTGGTGTTTCTTTAAAGGCCTGAACCATATTTCCCCGTCGGTGCATGAACCACCACCACCGTGGGATGTACTGCTGGTACTGGCAAAGCTCATGGGCAAGCCATTCGAACTGATGCACAGGTGTGAGATGTCACACCTATCATGGAAGACTGCCTTCTTGGTTCATGTCAGCCAGAAGGATTGGGGAGTTCCAGGCACTCTCTGTTGAGTCTCCCTATCTGATCTTCCACAGGAACAAGGTTGTCCTGTGCCCCAACCCGAAATTTCTTCTAAAGGTTGTGTCAAAGTTCCATCTGAACCAGGTGTTGACTCTGCTGGTATACTAGCCCAATTACAACTCGGAGGCTGAGTACAGGCTCCATAGTTTGGACCTGAGACAAGCGCTCTCCTATTACAAGGAGCAGACTGCTGAGGTTCAGGGAGAGGTTTGCCAGCTGTTTGTCACCTATGCTGAAGCCGCACCTGGCAGATCTGCAGCGAAGTGGATGATCGGCAGATGGATAACATCATGCATTGATCTCTGCTATAGGTTGGCGGGTAGGGAGCCTCCCATAGGGCTAAGGGCTCATTCCACCCGCCATACCGCTGCATCGGTGACCGCTTCCAGGGATGTCCCTATCCAGGATATCTTCAGGGCTGCTTCCTGGAGGTCAGCAAACACCTTAATTTCCTATTACCACATTGACCTAGAGTCACGCCAGGATACTGGTTTTGGGGCCTCAGTTGTCCAGTCTCTGTTTCCCAAGTAGGGGGTGTGCGCCTTGCTTCCCTTCTCCCGGCGAACTGCTAGGAGTCTGCCAAACAGTGTGGATGGAACAACATAGCCACGATCCTAAAAAAACAGATCAAGGAGGTGGTCGTTCGACCACTTCTTAAGAAATCTTCCTTGGATCCAGATTATCTAGCTAACTTCTGGCCTATCTCTATCCTGCCATTTGTTGGTAAGATTATTGAAAAGGTGGTTGCGCTGCAGTTGGACGATCATCTGATAACTCACAGTGTCTATGATACTCTCCAGTCTGGTTTTAGGA
Source organism: Neoceratodus forsteri (assembly GCA_016271365.2). Classification (NCBI taxonomy): domain Eukaryota; kingdom Metazoa; phylum Chordata; order Ceratodontiformes; family Ceratodontidae; genus Neoceratodus; species Neoceratodus forsteri. The sequence goes on along the minus strand of CM028132.1, from coordinate 805,662,337 downwards.
AGATGCATAGCACGGAGGCTGTACTTGTCCGAGTATTGAATGACCTCCCAATGGCAAGAGATCAAAAGGCACGTACCATTCTGGTCCTTCTCGATCTCTCTGCTGCATTTGAGAATATATGGGTGCCCTCATTTTACCCACACACATTTTGTGGACTTGTCCAGTGGTACAGAGATTCTAACAATCCATACTGCCAGATATCCAACACGTTTTACCTACAGTTCAGACCATGACCCCACAACTTACTCTGTTTACCATGATCTCAGACACAGTAACAACCACCATTCATAAATACCTATTAGCTTTATTTATAACAGCAGCAAAAAAAGCAATTACCAAACTTTGGGTACAACCCCATGCCCCAAAGACAGCACAGTGGGAGGATGTACTTATATCCGTATATGGAATGGAAAAAATAACATTTAGGCCGTGCAGTCGCATCATTGGCTGGCATGGCTGCTACATGTGATTGACAAATGGGATGACTTTGTTCCATAATCCAGGAAGTTCTTCTGGCCCAAAGAAGCAGCTTTATTATTCAGTGGGGTCCTGATCAGCGTATGTCTGTCTCCTGCCAAAAAAGGAAAAACAAAAATGAAAATCCAAATTAGTATAAAGAAACCCTCACGGACTAGGTTATAATAATACTATTCTTCGAATTACAGTGAGGTCTATACAGGACTGACTGATATACTTTGTGATGAGCATGCTGGGATTGGGGAAAAAGATGAGTGAAGAAGACGGGTGAAAGTGTTAGAGCTGTCTGGCACGTAACAGTTATCTAGTCACTGATAACGATATATGATATATAAGCACACTATGTTCCATGTATTTTATTCATAAACAACGGCAAACTGCATGTGTAATGTATATGCCTGATTATATGGTACCCTATCAACTGTTTGAAGAAACTCCAAATTAAGAAAAAAAAAGGCTTTTAAAAAACTTTTATCTGTAATGCAGATTTGAACAGAGCTCCGCAGTTTTATCTGTTTGGATGTTGGTCAGTTTGTAAGGTACAGTTGGTTACTGAAGTGTTGCTTGCCTCTTACTGCAGTGTGCCTTAAGGCATCTTGAAGTAATTGGATCAAATTACCATTAAAGACAGTGGAGTTGCTGCAGCATGCATGACTTCACTTGCTAAAGCATTTTGAGGTGATGGGGAAACCTTTTTGTAATCACTATTATTGTAAGGTGCTTTGAGTCATATTCAGAATACTGCCTATTAAATAAAATCATTCATTCATGCATACATACAAACACACAAATTTTAGGGATAAATAAAAAACACATAGCCAGCAAGGTTCATCGTTCTACAGATCTAGACGTTCCAGAAAATATTATATTAGTCTGTGCATATGTTCAGGCTGAAATGTCAATATCAATCCTGCGTCGCTCACAAAATCTGGGCAAGTTATTTTACAGGCCGGCTAGCCCATTTGTAAAAAAGTCTTGTTTTCTCATGTCCCTTTTGAGCTTACCATACCCATGCTTTTGAGTGGGCCCCTGCTAGGTGACAAGGGTGTAAAATGGACATATTTTAGCTTGCATTTCTGCATTTGCTTGCACTCTAAATATTCAAGTCTTTTCAAATTTGGTATTTCTGGTCCTTTAGTCATTTTGTACAGCAGATCGTAAAACAGGGTGACTGTGAAAAGGCAGTATAGCGCAGTGGTTTAAGGCTCTGAGCTGCAAATCTGGAGACCTGGGTTTGAATCCCACAGCTCCCACCTGCATACTGTGTGACCCTGAGTAAGTCACTTAACTTCCCTGTGCTCTCAGCTTGCACCTGTAAACAAGCTTTCAGCTTAGTGTGTCTCACCTGGCTAAACAATTGGAAAAAAAAAAGAAAAGGATTATCTAAAAAAGAAGGTGAAATGCCTGTGTTTTTTTTACTTTTTATTGTCCCCCAAAGGTTTTTTTTTCCCGCCATGCCCATTGAGCAGGGATATACCCTGATCCCAGGAATGTATCCTGTTTGGGCCTGTGTCTCCTGGCCTCCACCAGCTACCCCCACCATGACACTGCGTTCTGCGGTGGGGGGGTGTTCCCCATGTCAGCAGTGCAAGCCAGGAGCCTAGGAAGTCATACAGATGGCTGTGGATTTTTCTCCTTTTTTTCTGGTCCCTCCCATCTCTACAGTGTGAGCACAGCCTCCTGTTAGCTTGGTATGCACACAGCATGTCCTCTGTGATGGAGGCAAATTCCCTAGCACAGTTGCAGGTGTTGCTGTGGCACCGGAGCCTGCCGTCGACCCTCCCAAGCTGAGGTGGGCTGCCATGCAGCACCTACCTCAAGCCTAGCCTGCCTCTTGATGTCACCACACTGGTTCGCTCCTAAACCTGTGTTGTCTGTATGGCAGCACACTGGGCCTTCGGATGGCCTACTGTTTATTGTTAGTCGTTGTACATCGACTGAGTTCTCTGATTCCTTGCAGCATGGGGCTGTCTGGTATGCTGGTGACACAGATTTGCACCCTTACTTGGGACTCCGGGAGTGGAGACCAACAGGGAGCACTAAAGAGCAGTGAATGTTCTCCTCCTGGGTGAGTGGGCTTTGAAGTGTGACTCTTGCATTGGGTGTTGGGGGAGATGCCATTGATGGCTCGGAATCATGCACCATTGAGCATCCCCACCCCCACTTTATGTTGCAAGGCATAACATAAGTGGGTTTGCATAGCAGTTTGCTACCCAGAAATCAGTATTTACTAATCAAGTGCAGCCTCGATTAGAAGTTACTAAGCTGATTTGCCACACTGAGTAAACATTTACAAATTGTGGTAAAATTGTCCTGCAATTGTGGTAAAAAGTACAAAATTTGCAGAAATTGTTCTTGAAATTTCACACTTTCCCAAGCAATTGTACTCTTCAAGACTGTATCTTATAGATGAAAATAACCATTTAAAGGGACACTGTCATCTGTTTTTTCATCATATGATTTCTAGCCTAAAACTCATGTTTTATGGTTGCTTGCCTTCTCTAAAATTTATTGATGCTGGTTGTTTTATCTGCTTCCTTTTTAGTAGAACTGAACAGCATGCTAACTGTGCATTCATACCCAGCCTTGTTTTGTTTCAAATCCTTGATCTGCTCTTATTGCATACTTACTGAACATTAGGAACACCCCCAAATAGTGCAGCCACTCAAGATGTAATAGTCTCCTCTCTTCTTACTGCATGTTGGGGGGTAAGACTGTTTTTGGGGGTGCTTCGAAGCCCAGGAAAGATGCAGTAGGAGTTGTTCAGGGAATTTAAACAAACACGTTTTTGTGTGGTAACACCAGTATGGTGGGCAGTCTGTTTTTCACTTTTAAAAAGGAAAAAGCAACCTGAATCAAACTACCAGCTGCATTAGCAGTGTCTACAGAATGTGCGCTGTCATAAAATATGTTTTTTAATCTACGGACAATTGGAGGCCTAAGGGGGTATACAGTATCCATTTAATGAAATTGCTCCTCAGACCTGACTGGTTGCTAATCAAAATCATGTTGACTGTCAAAAACTGCTACTCAGGTTTCTAAAACCAATGTATGACTTGTGCTACAGTGTTTGTGGTCGCACCATTGTGTGGGAGGTGAGTGGACAGAGGGTGAAAATGGAGCACAAACATACTGGATTATTGGCTGCCACTCCCCCACAAGCCACCCAACCCCCCCCCCGACAGTATCCTACCCACACCCCCACCGCAGCCACTGCTGCAAACACTACAGGCTTTGACTCCCACTCATGGTAGTAGGGATAATCCCACCAGAAGGGACAGACCCTGGCTCACATCAGCTGGAGAAACTGGAAAGCCCGGCAGTGAGGATGGACAGCTGAGGCACTGAAGTGCTAGGCTGGTCCATGGCGTGGAGTGCCCGCAGACCACGGGTGCAGCATAAAAAAGCAACCTAACACATCGCGAGGAATTTGGTGCAAGCGATTGTATAGCCAAGTGGCTGTGAGACAACAGCTTAACAGAAGAATAGTTATTTAAAAAAAACATTGTTTTATGATACATGGTTACCTCGTTTTGCCAGTGGTTTTAAAAACTAATTCTCTCTCTCTTTTTTTTAATCAAACCTTATCTTCCTGGGGGGCCAGCACCCCACTCTGCCTCAGTCCATCCTTGGCTGACATCAGTCTCTCCCAGACTTACTGGCAGGACAAATGCCCTGTGGATTATCCCGGTGGTGGGGCAAGGAAGGGGAGGTCCGTCAACCCCTAGTCGGATTCCCAGTCCAGATGCTGCCATACCCAAGCAGCAGTGCAGGGCAAGGAGTGAGCTGGGCATTGCAAGCTGACTTCTCTTTCTGCTGTCTCTCGTTGATCGGCAGCGTGCACTAATTTAGCTATGTGTGTGTGCAGAGGCACACAGACACCACGCATCTGCCATTGGCCACTGCACCTAAGCCATGTTCACTGTCCTGCCACCATGCCTTATGGCAGAGTAGGAGCGATGCGACATGTCCCCTCTCCCTGGGAGAGGAGAGCATTCCCTCAGATGCTCATTCACCCCCCCTCCCCCAGCGGTGACCTGAGTCTGCTCCCGTACTCGGGTTGCCGGCATGGCTAGAGGTGTGATGTCCAATGCTTCAGCCTTCCACACCACTGAATTGGCTCTTCAAAAAGTCACTTTTAACAGCTCACTGTTAAGAATGACTTTTTTGAACCACATCTGTCTGCATTGAATGAAAACACTAAGAACAGCATTTTCCCATTGAAGTGGTCTATCAAAAGCTGTAATTACAGAACAGACACACACAGCTGCTGTTTTTAACTGCATCTGAAACTGTTTTTACCTTAGTTGCTTTTTAGCACTGCTTTTTTTGGATTCCAAAATACATTTCTACAAAATGAGGTAACCCTTGTATTATACTAAATCAAACTACTGTAAATTTTAAGATTGGACTGGTTCTTTCACCTTGTGGGTTCTGTGACATGCAGAACTCTCAAGCTTTGCTGTCGAGGATACATTATGCCACAGAACCCATCAGGTGTTGAGAATCAGCCCATTTTAAAAACAGTGGCATTAATGATTTCATATACATTATTATTTGCCTTCTAATCTACATACCATAGTCCAACTATCTGCCTTCACGTGTATCATCTTTTTTTAAAGCACACATTACTACAATACATTTTTAGTTTGTTTGGCATCTTCTGTACATATAGCTCGTACACTACAGTATCACTAAACACTTGACAATTAGTGGAATGTATTTAAAGTGTGCTATAGTGCAACAATTTACAGTAATTCTTTTTTTTATCTTACTATATATACACCCCCTTCCTGCGCCATGTCTGCCCCTTCCATCAGCGTCCCCCAGTGTGTTGACACAAGCTGAGCCAGTAGGAGCGAGGATACCAGCCCCCCATTCAGTGCTCAGTTCATCTGAATTTCCAGTAGCCCCAGATAACCTTCTGGGTGGGACAGAGGGAACTCCCCTATTCCCCTGCGAGTCCTCAGGGGAGGGAGTGGACACCCAGAGCTGCTGCCTGGTTCCTCCACAGTCACCGGCACAGGGGCCCATCACCTGGCAGAGACGTGGGGGTTTTCCTGGAGTTTCTGGTCCCACCCTCTGCAGGCGCCGGCATTTGAGGAGAGCCAATGAGACAAAGGCACGTGGAGACATGCCTTCGCTCCTGTTCCCCGGCTGACATCCGCCCCTTCCTATGCTGCTGCATCTTTGGCTGCACTTCCTCCTGTGGTCACCCAGGTGGCAGTATAGCAGCGAAGACTGCATCCCACCCTCCCCGGAGAAGGAGAGCAGCCCTGTGGGCACTCAATCCTTCACCCCCCACCCCAGCTGGCCCTCCAGCAACCCAGGCTCACTACTGAACCCAGGTCGCTGGCGCCATGAGTGGTAGCGCTACCGCTTTGCTGGCAGGCTGGCAACATACAGTATTTCAAAGGCATGAACAGTACAAACACAGACAGTGACAGCAGGAAGAAAAAACACAGGTCCATTTAGTCTGCCCGGAGTTCCCTATCTGTACTGGGATCTACTGTCCATATAGGGTTTTATCCCTCACAGTCCACCCGCTGCTCCCTTCCCCACTGCCACTGACCTGAGCAACCAGAAGGCCCTTCACCTGTCCCAGCCATGCTTGAAACTATTTATGGTCCTGGCTCCCACCACCTCTGCTGGCAGACGGTTCCGTGTCTCTACCACCCTTTCCGTAAAATAGAACTTCTTCACATCCCCCCCTTTTTTTTAACTTTATGGATTTTTTCCCCCGTCCAGCCCACCAACTTCCTCTGCTATCCCTCGGGGGCTCCCCAGGCACCTCCTGATCCTCTGCTGCCTCTAGCACTAGGCATTTACCTCCATGTAGCCAGGGCTTCAGTCCCCCAGGTGGGGTCGGGGAGGGGGGACTACCCTCTGAACTTTCCTGGTCTCATCAGGTGGTGCTGCTCAGTGCTGCGTGAGGCAGGGGAACCCAGATATACCAGGGGCCTGTCACCATCGTGGAGGTGCTGGGGGCCATGGTATTTTTCTCCCCAGGATACTCCCACAGGGACGTCACATGCCATGACGTCGAGGCATGGCTGCATATTGTGTGTGTGTGTGTGTATGTGTGTGTGTGTGTGTGTGTGTGTGTGTGTGTGTGTTTTTGTGTCTGTCTACATGCCGGCAGCTGTGATGTCCCTCTCTCCTCCTTCATCAACTGCATTGCCACCTGTGACCACGGAGTGGAAGTATCGCAACATAGCATGGAGCCCTCCCTCCCTCCCTGGAAGAGGAGGGCATGTCCTCTAGGGCGCTTAATCCTCTGCTCCCCCCGGCCCTCAATGACTCAAGCACATTCTCAAACTTGGGCCGTCAGCATGTGAGCCCTCACAACCCTCTTAAGCCTTCCCCGTGCTATTTTCCAGTTGTGATCTTGGGTTCTTGACTCTATATTTCTGCTAAATAGCTCCCTGCAGTTTACCTTACCTTACTTGGTTTGGTTCGACAAATAAGGCCAGATGACCCATTTATATGTCTGCCACTCCTAGTGGGTGTATTATTTTGTTCTTGAGGATAGAATAAAATTATCCAACTCTTTCTGAAGCTAGCAAACATAGGCTTGTTTACTAGTTCAGAAGGAAGTTTATTCCATAGACGCACTGCTCTTACTGTGAAAAAGTTGTCCCTCTTTTTGTGCATACCCTCGGAAGCATCAGTTGATTTTTATGTGACCTTGTTTATTCCCTTCATGAGCTTGAAGGTGCCTATCATATCCTACCTTTCCCATCTAATCTCTTGTAAGTACATGTTCAGTGCCTTAAGTAGCTTTTTATGCTTTGTTCCTGCATACTTTATATGACGATTATTCATTCATATTCATGACCCCTTATAACAGGAACAGGTAGTGCCCCAAAGATTGGGTTGAGAAGGCATTTCTTTGTGAAATCCTGATTTTTGCATCTTAATAATCTGGCTCTATTTGGGAGAAATAACCTACATTCAGCTTGCATGTGGTCAGACCCAGGATCTCCAGATCTTGCAAATTTGGTAATGGTCAGTTGGGGGGTTTGAAAGTTCTAGAACATTGAAAACACATAAAAATAGTTTTCCTACATAGTTCTCTATCTTGCACAGTGCCCTCCACATATTTTATCTTGTGTATTGTTTACCTTGCTCTTCTTTATTTCTCTGTACTACTGCTTGGCAATACGTATTGATCACTGTTTTCGTGTTATTTATATACTGTTGTTATGACCTCCCATGTTGTAATCTCCCGGGCTGTGCCTGAAAATAGGTAAATGTTTTTGTTTAGTGCACGTAACTGGTAAATAAAAACTTAATAACTATGCTATACAGCTATTAAAGAGATGGGTTTTGTTCCTTGTGCCAATGCTCTTTCTTATCAGACTATCGTATGTGGCAGGTCTTCAGATTTACATTACTGCCTGTCCATCTGATATGATTTAACTGTGTTTTAATATTTTGTCTTGTGCCCCATAATCAGGGAGTTGTCAAGTGTTTAAATATTTTAGCTGCACTACTAATCTCTTTTAATCTAATTGCTAGTATTTTTGTGATTTGGGGGCCTGAATCAATATAGTTTGGTTTGGACTTTCTGATAGCAAATTCTACTTCCCAGCATATTACTTCAGAATACTCAGATTTAAGTTTAAACAGTAGAGACCATTTCTCTTGCAGTGAATTGGTAAAGATCTCCCCTTCTGTCTCTGATTTTAGCTAGGAGTTCATCTGTCTTTAATCTTTTTTGTTTCTTAATTCCTGGAGCTGTGCTGATTAAAACTCCTTATAGCCAACATTTAAGGCATTCCCAGTTATTTGTCCAAGAGGTGTCGCGTGGGTCATTTAGTGTCAAAAATTCTTTAATTTTGTTTTGAATTTCATTAACTATTTTGTCATCTTCCGAAAGAAAGTTATTTAATCTCTGCATATGAGTCTTGTCTGGAAAAGAACATTCCTTAAAGGAGACCATAACTGGAGCATGACTGCATATTACCTGTTCTTTAATAGCAGATGATGTTACTCTACTAGCCATTGCTTTAGGAATATAGATTTGATTTATTCGGGAGCCAGATTGATAGCATTTAGACAAATAAGTAAATTCTTTATCATTTGAGTTCAATACTCTTCATATATCCACTATGTCTAAGTCATCTACCAGATTCTGTAGATCATTCTCTGATCTAGTTCTACTGTTTGTAGAAGTTTTGTCCATACAGGGATGTAAGATACTGTTGGTGTCCCCCTCTATGATTACTATTCTATCTGGGTAAATAAATAATTTTACTGTACAATTCGGAAAAAAACATCATGAGAAAGAATAACTGGACCATAGATATTAACTAAAGTAACATATACTCATCATCTAATTTACCATTAACAATGACGTAATGACCTAAATCATTGACTAGTGTAGAAATAGCTTGTAAATTTAGGCCTCTAATTATAGGATAGAAACCCCTGCTTTTTTAGAACATTGCCCCGATCCAAAAACTTGACCTACCCATTCCCTTTGTGTTAAACATTTTCAGTGTTTAAATGTGTTTCCTGTAAGAAAACTATAGATGGGTTTCATTTTTTGAGATGACGCAGGACTGCGTACCTTTTAAGTTTATGATTAAGACCCCTGACATTCCATGAAATTAAATTACATTCCTTGCTATTATGCATTTCCTAGTATCTTATAGGTTTGTTGAATATATTCGTTTCCTGTCCAATCTAAATTTCTTAGCCTCTTGACCTTATTCCCATGTGTGAAGCGCAAGTGCATATAAATAACCAAAGGCTTAATACTGTTAAATACAGATAGAGAAGTACCCAGAAAATAGTTAATGGAATGAAACAAAATGAAAAAAAAAATAGAAGATTATCCATTAATTGAGAGTTTTTACCTCTCTTTGTTCATCTAACAATAAGAAATCTCCCATCTAGCCCATGAAGAAAACTTAGTAGAGAAAAACATGTGACTGTCCTTGCCTGTCCCCCGCATATTTTAAAATGATTTAATGTAGGTAGGAACTTTGAGAAAATCCATTTCCCCAACCCAGTCGTCATAAGTAAAATGAGTCTAAATGAACTACTGTTGCTAAATTATTGAATCTCTAAGAACAGATCAGAAAACAGCAATAACATGGAATGGTTTAGCGTAACTGACAAGTGTTAAGAATAATAAAACCCATGTGAAAAAAGAAAAAGAAACCCAACTCACATATTAAAAGAGAACCTAGAAGGCAATATCTTATTTTTACCTAAAATCTCGTCTGCATTAGAACACATGCTAATCTATTGGTTAAATGCTCCACACATTATTTGTAGTCTCTTGAGAGACAAAGATAATTTGTCACATATTTCAGAGAACAGTATTTTGTTTGTATCTATGTTTACTTAGTGTGTGGACAAATGAGAAATCCATGACAAGTTGATCCAGATCAGTTTATAACTACCATGCTAGTGAAACTACCTCAGATTGATTTAAATAATTATGCACCAGCATTATAATTTAAAATGAATATTGAGTTTCAGAATTATTAAAACTGTGCTAAGGTTGTCATGGCAATACAGTAACCGAATACATTTTCATAACATTTCATTGGTATTGTTGGCATTGACCTTAAATGATGTTAACACCTAGAATAAAGAAAACATTTAAAATATCTGCTTTTTAGATAATAAATTATTGCAAATCAGTTGTAGTAAGATCTGTCCTTAGTTGTTTGCTGTAATGATGGCAATATATTGCTTATACAAAAGTACCTTTAGCGATGGTCCTTTGAATCCTTTTCATACATTGGCCTTGTTCTGCATGGTGCCAGAAGATTGATGTCTTTAACAGCAAAACAAAAGCACAAGAAAGAGCATGTGTTATGAGTTAAATTAAACAGTTTGCTTACAAAAGGTACAATCACCCAAAACAGGAACCAGAACAAAAAAAAGCGAAAAGGAAATCCAAAACACTTCTGATCATAGGAGACTCCATGATTCGGGGAGTTGATGCCTATCTCCAGCCAGGGGTACTGGTCAGATGTCTCCCAGGTACATCAGCGTGGAGAGACACTGACCACATTGCTAAAATTGTTCAGGAAGCAGGAGAAAACATTGCTGCCCTGGTACACATAGGGACTAATGATCTCGCCAGGCAGTCAGTTGTGGAGACCAAGGAACACTTGACTAGGCTGGGTGACAAACTATCAACCATTTCGAGTGGCATCTCCTTCTCTGAGATCCTGCCAGTCTGGGAGAGGGAGCAGATGGACGGAAGGTCAGAGAAGGGGAGATAGGGAGCTAACATGTGGCCAAGGCTGGTGCCAGGAAAAGGGACACAAATTTGTAGGAATCAAGTAACGTTTGGGGAGTTAAAGCTCTTTAAATGTGATGAACTGCATATGACTAAGGACAGAGTCAGTGCATTGGGACAGAACTTTGACGTCTTTGTAGAATATTTAAACTAGCAAATGAGGAGAGGGGTGCAGCACCCCATACATCGAATGGGAAGAACACCCCTCCCCCCTCAGCTAGTGGTCAAACGGGAGTTCAGCATGTTTGCAGTTCATTTGCATCACTAGGTAAGGAAAAAGGTCCGGCTCCCCGTATAACGCACAGGGGAAATGCCAGACCTCACCCAACAACTAACACACTGAAATCTGGCCAATGGAAAATCATGTACACAAATGCTCGCAGTCTGGGAAACAAGATCCCAGACCTGCAGGCAATAATGACAGAGGCTAAACTGGACATAGTAGCAATTAGCGAGACATGGTTTACCAGTAACCACACGTGGGAGACTTCAGTACCTAGCTGTGTACTGTTCAGAAGAGACCATTGTGCAAAAAGGGGCGGGTGGTGGAGTGGCCCTGTATGTCAGTGAAAATATCAAAGGTACAGAAATTCAAAATACACATATGGAGTCAGAAGAACTGTGGGTCACCCTGGAAATGGGACGGCCATACGAACTGGGGTTGTCTACAGACGCCCAGACCAGGGGGAGGACATAGACACATTACTGTTAGAAGGTATACAAAACATGACAGCTAAAGGAGAGGTTCTGATAATGGGAGACTTCAACATGCCAGATACAGATTGGTCAATACCAGCAGGAACATCTGCCAAAACTAGACACATGGTGGATTCCCTGCAGGGGGAGGGCCTCTAACAACTGGTACAACAACCCACAAGAGACAGGGCTATCCTAGATCTAGTACTGACTAAGAGGGAAAGGATCACAGATCTCCAGGTAGAAGGTCACCTGGGGGCCAGTGACCATCACATGGTATGGTTCAGTTTGGCCACTAGAACTAAATCATCCCATTTCCAAGGTACAAAATATGGGACTTCAGAGGAGCTGACTTTGATAAGATGGCCAACAGAGTTAAGCTAGCCCTGGCAAAAAGAAATACAGGTGAGGGGGTACAGGCAAAGTGGGCAAGCATTAAAGGTGCAGTACTTGAAGCAACATCCCATTGTGTTAGAGAGAAAAGGAAGTGCAAAAGAAGAAGGAAACCACTTTGGTTCTCAAAAACAGTAGCAGAAAAGGTCAGAGTCAAAAGACTGGCATTCAGGACATATAAGGGAACGCAGCAGGATAAAGATAGGGAGGCATACCAAACTTCCCTAAGGGAAGCAGGGAAGGCAGTAAGGCAGGCAAAGGCCCAAACCGAGGAAACTCTAGCACAAACAGTAAAAGAAGGTGACAAGACTTTCTATAGATACATTAGTGAAAGGAGAAAGTCCAGATGGGGTATTGCTAAGATCAAAGGAGATAAGGGGGCGTGTGAGGAGGAGAACCAGGTAAAAGCATCTATCCTAAATAGATACTTCTGCTCAGTATTTACTGAAGAGAAGGTAGGGCAGGGCCAGCAGCTCAGCACCATGGACACAGGGGGGAGGGAGGTGTGCACTAGTCCCTTCACAAAAGAAAGGGTCCTACAAGAGCTCGATAAGCTCAGGGAGGACAAGGCAGTGGGACCTGTTGGCATATGTCCCAGGGTACTAAAGGAGCTAAGAGTGGACCTAGCAGAGCCATTATCAGAACTGTTTAGTAAGTCTCTGAGCACAGGAGAGGTCCCAGAAGACTGAAGAAGGGCTCATGTGATCCCACTCCTCAAGAGTGGTAGTAGGGAGGAGGCAGGGAACTACAGACCAGTCAGTCTTACCTCAGTAGTTGACAAGATTATGGAGGCACTCCTTAAGGAAAGGATAGTGCAACACCTGGAATCCATATGAGCACAGGATCCAAGACAGCATGGGTTTACAACAGGAAGGTCCTGTCAAACTAATCTCATAGATTTCTTTGACTGGGTAACCAGAGTGGTGGACCAAGGGGGAGCAGTTGAAGTCGCCTACCTTGACTTCAGCAAAGCTTTCGATACCGTTCCACATAGGAGATTGATTAATAAGCTGGGTAGGCTCAGGGTGGGTCAGAAGTTGGTCAACTGGGTGGCAAACTGGTTGACAGGCAGAAAACAGAGAGTGGTGGAAAACAGTATACAGTCAAAAGAGATGCAAGTCACAAGTGGGGTACCTCAGGGATCAATCCTGGGGCCAATCCTCTTTAGTATCTTCATCAGTGACATTGCAGATGGACTGGAAGGCAAGGTTTGTCTGTTTGCAGATGACACCAGGATCTGCAATGGAGTAGATGATCCAGATGTGGTGGGCAGAATAAGAAGAGATCTGGATAAACTGGCAAAATGGTCAGATGAGTGGCAACTGGGGTTTATTGCAAAGAAGTGCAAGATCATGCACATAGGGAAGAGAAACCCAGAAGCCACCTATAGGCTTGGAGGGGACTTGCTGGCAGTCACAAGGGAAGAAAGAGACTTGGGCATCATTATCACCGATGACCTGAAATCATCCAAGCAGACCACTAAAGCAGTAGGTAAGGCTGGGGGATGTTGGGGTGTACTAGTAGGGGTATAACAAGTCAGAAGAGGGAGGTAACAATCCCTCTTTACAAGACACTGGTTAGGCCCCATCTGGAGTACTGCATGCAGTACTGGAGGCCACACCTTCACAAGGACATTAACCGAATTGAGGCAGTCCAGAGAAGGGCAACCAGAATGGTGCAGGGACTGCATCAGAAAACATATGAGGACTGATTAACGGAGCTCAATATGTAAACTCTAGAGTAAAGCAGGGAGAGAGGTGATATGATCGAAACATTCAAACACCTTAAGGGCATTAAGAAGGTGAAAGAGTCTAACATGTTTCAGTATAAGAAAAATAGCAGGACAAGAGGACACAGCATGAGATTAGAGGGAGGCCAATTAAAGGAGAACTGTAGCAATCGATTAGTTCCTTACCCTGTAAAGCATACCCTCCGTTTTAGCTTTAGCCCACAAAAGTGGCATTTTTCTTGTGCTGCAAGGGAGTTCAGTTTATTTTGTAAAAGGCCGTGAACCGGAAGTATGGTCGGCACTGGGGGCTTCATCAAGTGTAATAGTGCGGCACTGCTCCACTCACTTCAGTACAAGTGAGCGGAGCAGCGCCGCACTATTACACATAATGGAGCCCCCAGCGCCGGCCATACTTCCATTCACAGACTTTTACAAAATAAACTGAACTCCCTTGCGGCGCAAGAAAAATGCTGCTTTTGTGGACTAAAGCTAAACCGGAGGGTAAGCTTTACGGGGTAAAGAGCTAATTGATAGCTACAGTTCTCCTTTAATGGGTAATGTGAGGAAGTTCTTTTTCACAGAACGGGTGGTGGATGCATGGAACGGCCTACCTCAGGAAGTGGTGGATATGAATACAGTGGAGGGCTTCAAACAGGCATGGGATAGGCATAAGGGAGCAATACAGATGAGTATGAATAAATTGGCCATTGACAGAGCAAAGGCCGATGGCACATTTATATGGTAGAAAAAGAAATGGGCAGACTGGATGGGCCTTGAGGTCCTTATCTGCTGTCAACTTCTATGTTTCTCTGTTTCTACTATGTAGGTATATACAGTACTCTATCAAGAAACAAATAGAAACTTCCAAACAGTTAATTAATCTTTCAGCAATGTTTTTGTAGGGTGCCATTTTTCACACTAGTCTAAGCGCTGTATTCACAATTTGAATTCTGACCTCTTACATTGACTTGAGCATTTGAACACCACGCGATGATACCTCTTGCCACTAGCCAAACTTTTGAAAATGAACAGTAAGCCATCACATTTTTCCAAAATGGCATTAGTTGAAAAATTTCCATTAGATCTCCTTAGAAAGTCAGTTCCAAATTTGCCTTGAACAGATTCTCTTTATTTGCTTGATGCCTGCAAAGAAATCCATCAGAGTTACAGCCTCTCGAATCAGAAAAGTCCCAAATTTCAGTTCCTGTGACACCATTTAACTTGTTTCTAGATAAATAACATTTATGTGTAAATGAAGATTCACACTTAAAACCTTGTTCGAAGACTGGGAAGGGTCTCGGTGCAACCCGCATAGCATCCAGCACCATCAATGTGATCAGGCTGTGGAAGGCTACTGCTAGTTCTGATGTGATAATAAAGTTACAACCTCCATCAGCCGCAGTCCTACTGCCAGATAACAACATATGAATTGATCATGACCCCTCCTTACCCTATCACATCTTTCCAGTGTTGCGAAAATTAGCCCTTATTGAGAGCAATCAAGTTACTCGAAAACAAGCATTCCTATCTGTCCCCACCACCAATGCACCTATGTCCATCTTAGAAGGGTGGGACTCGGGAAACTGTAGTTGAGGCACCTCCTACTACCCACTAGGTAAAATGAGAAGTCTACTAGGCTGATATTTACAAGATTTTGTACCATTTCACAAAATGGCACCTACATATACTGGCAGGGAGGTAGTTTAGCAAATAGGTTTATATAAATTGCTCAGCAGCATGAGATTAACAGAGAGAATGAGACTGAGATGAGATTAGCAGCCAGTGGACTGTCACAGAAAAACTATTTGCCAAAAACTCAGAAGCTGGATACGAGCAGTGACACCCCAGGCTCCCTTTTCCCCAACAACCCAGCAAGTGAGTCTAATTTGAAACATTTATAGGAATAAAATATGGGACTAGGAAACTAAATTAAAGTTATTAAGAGACTTTTTGATTTTGGGGCAAAGTTGAAATTCTTAAACAAATATGGAATATTTCTTCAAAGCCATTATAGTCTTTTAGCCCCTCTGGGTCCAACCTCGAAACAAAGTTGGATATGAGACTGTACTTTAAATCAGCTTCCTATGTTTTCCTTTAAAGGAAAGAAAGCATCTCTTTTTTATTATTATTATTTCTGGGGGTAAATCATTGGAAATCTTTATCTTGTTTCCTTCAAAATCAGTTGATTGTCTCTCTAATCATCCTTGGCACATTAATTTTTTTGCTGTAACAATTTAAAGATGAAAGATCGAGGTGTCTCATTGGGACCTGGCTTTGGCGTTAGGGATCTACATGCCCTTTCCACTACATATTTAGCACCTTCTGGTGGGGGTCCTGTTGTTCATGTCAGCATTTCGTTTGCAAATGAATTCAGATAATTTCCCTTAATTCCTTCTTTTAACCCAGATCCAGAAGCAAATGGTTTGATACCTTTCATCGGACCAACAAAGATGTTACAAAAAGAACAAAGCACTTTGGCTTTCGGACCAACCAAGTACTTCCTCAGAACAGAAGTAGTAGCAGTGATCGCAAGCAACAGCAATACCTAAATAAAATCCTCATTAAAATAAACAATTCAGCAGTCTGCTATTTCCTAAAACTCATAAACAGTTTTCAAATGCTTCTCTACAAAGATACTCCTTCAGACCCCACTTAAACACCTCCACTGATGGGGCCTCCCCTTATTTTCATTAATGATCTTCTAGTAAAGGTCTATTTGCAGGATTTTAATAACCGGTTTCTCTGCATGTGAAAATGGCTGGAACTGCTGAAAGTCCATCCAGCTTTCCGCCATGTTTTAGCTAGTGCAGAGATTGTAAAGAGAATTTGAATTTGAAAAGTTAATACTATTTCTTCAGTTTGATATGAATAAAATGTTACCACCAGTTTAAAGAGATTACCCAGGTTTTTATGACCACGTTTTTCTTGTCACTGCGGGATCAAGGATGACAACTGTCAAATCTGAGTTAACAGCGGTAACGTTTTCTTCGCTGGTTGTAGTGCCATAGCCTCTGATGTCTCAAGAAACTAAGTGAATTGGTGTTGTTACTTCTTGAGGAGTTAAATAAAGTAATAATATTAAAATAACACAAAAATAATAAAAGAAAAGCCAAATCGTTTAAATTTAACTACTTTAAAATGGTATGGGGGGAGCTCAGAGCGGTGCAGTTGACTTATGACTGTCCGGGCTGACGACATTCAATGGAATCCAATCTCGGCACTGTTACTGACTGGAGCTAGTGTCAGAGGGTCATTCCTGGAGGATTTTTGGCAGATGTGCATGGCCCTCTAGACGTTCAGAGAGAGCCCTTCCTGCCACAGCCAGCAAAGAAAATTGGGGACTGCTGCCTGACACTGGCTCCTGTGGCAGTCCATATGAGACAGAGAGTTCACAGAAGACTTATGGTCTCTTCTGTAGTTGTCATTTGCATGTGAAGCACTTCACTTCATTGGGAGTGGACATTGATTACTACTAAGAAATTCTGTTTGTCCACTTCTGCATAGTCCACATGGATGTGTTCCCAAGGTGTGGTAGCCCAGGACCAGGGATGCAGAGTTGCAGTTGTAGATTGGTTGTGGACAGCCGCACAAGGTGCACATTGGCTGCAAAATGCTGGATATCTTGATCAAGTCCTGGCCACCGGAGGTATTCCCAGTCCAAAGCCTTTATTTAAGAGATTCGAGGATGACTTAGGTAAGTCTTAAAGTAATCTCTTTTGAAACTTTGGAGTCATCATGACTCACAGGGCCTTGCAGAATATAACATTGATCTGCGAACTGCTGGTCCCTTTTTGTCAAAGAAACATTGGATAGGCTGGTCTCTTGTGAAATTTGGTCAACTAGTTCGGGTGAAATCTAGGACCTTAGAGAGGACTGGATCCTGTCTAGATCTTACTTCAGGAGGGCTCTTGCAGTAGGTACTAACCATTAGGACTAGAGCCATCAGGATCTAGGACCACACGGAAGACTTTAGCTAGCAGTGTCTGGTGGGGGACCGCCCGCCTGGCATCACGTGATGGACGTCAGCTTGGCAGTATTTAGTGGACAGTCCCCATGCCTGCCCTCCAGTTCTTTCCAGCTGTCAACCTGAGCACATCAGACCTAGCGGAGAATGCTGCTTTTGGATCAGTATTTCATCATTTTATTTTCTTTCTGCAAATCTTTGAAAAGTATTACCTTTCTTGCATGTCTTCTCCAGCGCCTTCCGAGTCGCATAAGAGCAAGTGAGATTCCTGCGACACCCAGCTCCCTCACAAGGATGGTCATTCCCTCTACCTCTTCTGTCTGGGACTAGAGCACAAGATTGAGGACTGTGAGGCTTGCCAGAATTTCAACCAGGACACACAGAAATGCCACCAACAGGCCCTGGAAGCCCACATTCTCAAACTCAGGATGGCTTCCATGGAGAAGAAACTGCAAAAGCTGCGAGGTTTGTCCTCCTCCCCCGGGAGGGGGTTCTTTGGACACCCACAAGAAGAAGAAGGATAAGGAGAAGCACCGGGACCATGATTGGTCTCCTTCCCACCCGTGGCCTCCTTCAGGAGCTGCTGGTGACGAGCAGCCTCCTGCTGCCTCGGGTACTGCTCCTTCAAACAAGCCTGCTCCTTCTTGTGGGGAGCAGTTCTTGGTCCCCCACCTGAGCTGATCACAGTCCAGGCGGGCACCTTCAATCCATCGGAGAGCTCCATCACCCTTAGGCCCCTCAAAACCTTGGGGCCTAAGTCTTGTGGCGCAGCCGATAAGTCGGTTGTCAACCCCTCTGATGAACACCCGGCCCCGGCTGATAAGTCGCACACCAGTTCATTTGGCATCTGCCCAGCCACTACGCTTTCCTCAGGCCCTGATAACAGGCTCGACACTGGTCCTCTGGATCAGTGCACACTGCCTCTTCGGCTGCAGCCCTCCCCAGAGGGTTCTCCTTCTTGGGATCCTCCTTCGCCTCCTCCCCTGATGGTGGTTCCAGGCTCTCCTGCACACTCCAAGCCAGAGTCAGAGGGGCATGTGCCCGACACAACCCTGGTGCCGGAGCCAGAATATTGGACCTCCCTCAGGAGCTGTGTCCCCTGCATTGCAGGCTCCACTGTCTGGGCCAGCTCCCCCACCCCAGACTCCAGTAGGGCCCTCGGCCCCCTTTGGGGCTGACACCGGAACCTCCACCAGACATTCCTGTGTCAGACCTGACATTACCAGGCCCTTCGAACCCTCTGTCAGGGCCACCGGCAGGTCCTTCAGGCCCCCCTCCAGGGCCTACGCCTGACTACCCACTGATAGGACCCCCTATAGAAACTGTGGCTCCTCCATCGGTCCGATGCTGGGTTACCCATCATCAGGGCTTCCATCAAGCACCTCAGCTCCACAGTTGGGCCCTTCTCAGAGCCTTCTGATGCCAGGCTTCCCTGTGCCTCACTACCCTTCACCAGGGTGTCTGCTGCCAGGATGTCACACACCAGGGTACCTCAAACCGGGGTATCCAACACCAGGCTATTTGCCCTATGGGACGCCGGGCTATCATTACCAGACACCGGGCTATACGATGCCCGGGTTCACCTTCCAAGGCTACTCGCATGTCTATCAGCCCCCTCCCCCTCCCCCTCATCCACCTTCTCCACCACCTCAACCTCAGGTGGATATTAGGAAGTCTTTGCAGTCTTGGTGATCAGTAACCAAGACACAGTTGGTCTTGGAACTGGACCGGCAGCAACCAGCCATGGCTTCCACACTGGTCCGCTTGGACCTATTCTGAGATCCCTTTCCCCAGTGGAGTCTTCCCAAACCTTCTCCCTGGTGTCCAGTGGCATCCCCTCCCTCTCCCCATTCCCAAACCTCCCCCTTGGTGTCCAGTAGCACCGCTCCCTCTCTCTCTCTCTCTCTCCCCATCCCCAAACCTTCTCCCTGGTGTCCAGTGGCATCCCCCAGAGCGCCCCAACCTCATGACCTTGGTCCCTGATGGCGGCTGGCACAAACCCTCTACTCACCTCCTCAGCCAGCCACTGTCTAACTCATGTAGCTGCAGTGTAGCAAAAAAAAAACTATAATATTTAACAATCACCCTCCACCCTTCTTAGTGCCACCACCCTACCCACCCATGTCCCTTAGTCAAAATCTTACACGTAAGCTGACGGTATTAGTTTGCAAAAATACTGAAGCAGTGCACCACCAGTCCTATTTTAACAGTCAAATAATTGGCCTGCATGCTGGCAGTGTCTCCCAGTGGTGCTTTGTGGTATCGCATGAGGGAGAGACTAACGGCATTCAGGCCCTGTGGTGAGACTATTAAAGGCTTGTTCATATGACCAACTGTAAGCCATTGTCAGTGGCTCACAGTGGCAAGATCGATGCCCCTGTCCACGTTTGAACCTTACCGGTTTGGCAATTTTCTGTTGTGTGGCGTTGCCACCACGATCCCCCTTTCCCTAGATTTGCGGAGCAGTGTTGATGATTTCCTGTGCAGTGTGACCATCTAAACCACCTGCAACACCACAATTCCCCACCCACCCAAAAGTGACCTGGACAACATTCGAATCGCTGGATGGGAAAAGGGCAACGGCAACACTGATGTCATGTGAACATGGCTGTCTAGTACTTCATTAGAATTTTCAGAATGATTAAAAAGTAGCCACTGCGGCAAGGCGCAGTGTTAATGAGCCTTAAGATAGTATCGGTGGTGTGTTGCTTCAGGACTTTTTTCCTAATACTTGCTACCATGTGGATGAGTTTTCTGACTAAGGAGATATGAGTGTTGTGGGTGGTGGACTTGAGATGGGTGGGGGAGTTTTTTTTTCTTTTGCATAAGCCCTGATGGGAAACTCGGGGAGGAATCACTGGCTCAAGCTGTTTGCACTGTGCCCCATGCCAGTAAATTATTATTAAAATCGACCTCTGACATCACATTTACTTAGCTTTTTCATTTTAAAAATAAACCCTAACATGTGCATTACTTTTTTGCAATTAATATGTATCTGTGTTTTTAATATGGTAGGATATACAGCAGGATTCAAAATTGATTCTAGCCCACCATTTAATGGTGCTAGATTTTGTATTGGGCTGGTACATTTGCCCTTTAACTTGCCTCGCTGGCCTGTATTGTAGAAGTAACATTTCAGTATGTACACCAGTTGAGACAGTGGATTTTCCCCAGTCAGTAGCCCTGCTGGCTAGAGACTGCACATGTTAATTTTGACCCTTGTAGACTATGCTTTTGTTTCATTTACAATACCATAATGCCTGTAGTTTTAAATCCTTTCTTTGCCTTTGTTGACCGTAAGCTTAATTTTGTTAGAAAACAACGATTTATTTTGAAATGTAAACTTTTCTTGAAGCCAGCTTGATTGGTGTGGCTGCTGACAGCATGTTGCACTGCTATGTGGGAGACCCAGGTTTGATCCTCATGTCTGACATCCATCCAGGCTGGTAGGAACTTCAGGCTTGTTCTGCACATTGGCCTCTCAAGTGGGAGGAGGAGGTGTGTGCAGTCTGCAGGGGATAAAAAGAAAATCACAGCTGCACAGATAATGATTTTCTTCAGGCTCCACCCACCCCCCACCTCCTGCTCTTGGACAGCAAGTGAACTCTGGTCCTGACATGCTCGCTCCCATTATTGGAGGGTATTACTGAGACAGGCTCTGTGCAGAAGGCAAGAGAGTTGAGACAGAGGCCCGACAAAGGGGTGTCAGCTGGAGGGGGAAGATTGGAGCATCAAAAAATACATATTTTGCTGCTATTCCTGCAGTGTCCATTTTTAGATCTGAAACTAACAAGTTACTGGTTGTGATATCAAGATGTTTTGAAACAAGCCCTTTAAAGTGAATGATGTAGACCTTCAGTTTTAGGATCCATAGACAGAAATCTGACTGTTTGGATTTCCCAATTATGTGTTTGGGGGGGTGGCATATCCAAGATTTTAATTGAGCAGGGCCTCCACCCAGAAAATATTTAAGTGGTCCTGGGGAAGGTTTAATACAGCCCTCGGGATACAGTACCTCTCCACCTACCCAGAGGATCACCCTACCCATGATCCCACACAATGTAACCTTTCTCAATGAGCATGCAACTTATGCTCCATAAAACAATAAGGGTTGAGGCAAGACCTTTAATAACAAGCAACTTTATTTGGGGATTGCAAGGCCTTAAGGCAAAAGGGGAGGGGGTTAGGCAGTAGGATATCACCATACACTCTGGCTGTTTTTCAGGTGTCCATTTTAGCTCATCCTGAATTAAACACAGGGCTACTTTTCAGTGGCTGCACCAAGCTGTGCCTGCAGTGCCTTCTCTGCTTGCCTCTCGCAGAAAAAAATAGCCTGGCTCCAAACCCACATGCACAGTATTGCTATTGCCTAGCTGTTCTGGTGGGCACTATCTTCTCCCTACTTGTACCAGTAATAAAAACATTTTAACTAAAGCCAGCCTGTCGGCACAGTGGTTGGATTTCCACTTGTGATGCCAGCGACCTGGATTTGGGAGGGCCAGCCCAGGGGGAGAAGGCTTGAGTGTCCTATGGACAGCTCACCTTCACCGGGGAGGGAGGGGGGCAGCGCCCAGCACTTGACTGGCCCCAGGCGGAGGCCTGGGGCATAGCAAGCTCACCGAGCAGGGACTGTGTGTGGAGGACGTCACGACGTTGGAGCTTGCGCCTTAACATCTGGGCAGTGACATCCTGTGAGAAATACGGAAAATCACCCTCCGGCTTCGGGAAGATGGAGCGCCGAGCCTGGTCCCGATTTGCCACCGCCTGCTCAGCTTTCTCGGGGCCCGACGAGATATTGAAGGTTTGGGGGTGGCCCCACCCTGACCCCTGCAGGGGGCTAAACCATAGCAGGATGGGGGACCCGAGCAGTCAGGTATGGCAGTGGTAGGGACAGGCTTCATGGGCGCATCCTGACGATGCGACGCCAGTAGGGATGTGGGAGGGATTAAAAAAAAAATGCTCTTAAAACACAAATGGGCATTTATAAATCCCAGTCAGGTGGCCTAGTCCACCAAATGCTTTCCCAAACTTATGATATAGATGTGTTGTTGCAGAGCAATCCCTGCATTTACTTATGTTTCCCAGACCTGGGGCTCTCCCTTGATGTGCAGGAAGATCGGGAGGATAGAGCTCGCTCTCTTTTTCCTTTATCCCTGATGTCTTCTGGTGCCAGCTGATAACACCAGCTGGGGTCCGGTCCAAGTCAGGTCTCTACCGACTTCAACACTTAGAAACCAACTCCCTGGTGCACAAGGCAAGTCTGCCTGCGAAAAGTCAAGTTTCTTTGATCCCACCCCTTCCCCCAGCACATCCTTGAATCAAGTCCCAAGGGGTGGTAATAACCAGTACCATGGCAGTTTCAGTCACAATCTTTAGCTGTAACGCAGCAAAAACTTTATGGTTGCTGAGGCCTTCAGCTTTATTGTCATGCAGTGCTTAGCATACTGTTACCCCCTTTCTCTGTGCAGATATTCTGCTTCTCTTTTTGCTCTCTGTATGTGGCAGACATGTAGTCTGTCTTTGCCGCACCACAGCATCAACTGTCTCTCTCCATACAGCACCAGTCTGCTTCTCACTGCAGACACATGCAGACTGACTGGGTTCTGGAGCAGCCCCTGCTGTTCACTGGGGAATGTCAGCTCATCATTGGCCCACTGGGCTGTCAGTCTCTCTTTGGCCCGGCTGGCGGTCCATCACACAACAGATGACTGGCCATAAATTTGGGCCAGGGTTGTTACAGTCATCCACTCTCCTGGGAGCTCATGTGGCTTCCTCTCCAGGTTCTGAAGCCCAAATGGCTAAAGGTGTGACCCCTGCTGCTGTGGTATTTGAGGTCATGGTGCATAAACATGGCTGCACCCTCTCTGTCAGTGGGGACTGGCCCCAAAATTCTTTATTTTGTAACAACTCTTGCTCTTAACAAATTACTTTGTGCTCTCTAAAAGTTTTTGCAGTATTGCGCTTGCATTCCGGTCAGTTGGAGCCTACGGTGTGGAAATCCCTTCTCTGTCAGGTGCACCTGTTGTGCTTACCTATTGGTGACATATAGTGTGGTCGCCTTTGATATGCAATGGGAGCCACGGTCGCATGCTAGTGGGGAGTGCTGAAGAAATCCAGTGGAAGCACCTGTCCTGCACCTCTCCTCTGGTCCCCACCACATAGGTGAAGTCCTTAGGGGCCTGAGACAGAAAAACAGCAGATCAAACGAAGACTCCACACTTGGGGGAGTTACAGTAATATCTATGGGCATACTGCTACGCCATCCAGTCTGATATAGTGCAACCCTTCCCCGCCCCCTAAAAAAATGCTATTTCCTGTATGATGCTAAACATGTACAAGAAAGGTTTCTTTTTAAAATACAAAAGTGTGTAGGCTTTGGGGGACATTTGGTTAGCCTCAGTCTGCTGTTTTAAATGAAGCATGGCTGATTTACATTTGGAGAAATACTGGAATTTAAATTAGAAATATAATAACAGTTGCATTTTTACACAGCATAGACGCAGGGCTGGCCTCTTCCTAAATTGTATATTCTTTTCTCATCAGTTGTGTGAGATGTGAGGCGCAAAAAACCTCTGTAACTCAAAGTAATCATATTTTGAAATGCTGACAGTATGGGATGTCTGATCCCACATTTGCTTCTTTTTTTGTTAAATCCACTATATCCACATACTGGATAGCTGGAGTTTACTACTATTTGTTCCCCAAATCTGACCCAAGTGGTTCATACTGTACCTTGACTGTTTTGTGATCTGACAGTGTACGTGGGGAGCTATAGCACTTTGCAACTGGATTAGGTAACTGCGCTGGCTTAGACTCCTGTATTGTAGTATTTTGCATTCACATCAGTTAGTCCAGGCTGTTATTTACACCTGGTTTTAATAATGCAGTCTTCCACTGGTGTTAGAGGTTAATAGCTTGTTGTTTCCTGCATGGCTTGGTTTTACAGAATTGCATGTAAAGCAGACGTCTGCTGTAAAACAAACCAGTGAGACAGACAACAGTCACATTCATTACTAAGCATTCCACTTACCAAAGGGAGAGTGCTTTTTTATAATCATTTTTTTTTATTGTAGTGTTCGCCCACGGCTCTCCTCTCCCAACTCTCCCAGGGGGCTTCCCTGGGCTGCAGACATTATACTACATGGAGTACTCCAGTCTATAATTTATTTATTTTATTGAATTTTGTTGACCGGGTAAGCCCACTGACACTAAAAGTCCCTTTTTTAGGGGCGACCCGGGGATGGGGATACAGATGGTAACCAACTGAAACGGAACCAGATTAAGCTGTTGGTGGTATTTCTAGTGAATGGAGGAAATTTGGCCTGGACACTGGGGAAATTCCTCTACTCTTTTTGAGAAGTGACATGGGATCTTTTAACGTCCACCTGAACAACCACCAGAACAGGCAGACAGGACCTCGGTTTAACGTCTCATCCGAAAGACAGCACCTCAGGAGTGCAGCACCCCCCTCATGTTGCATTACAGTGTCAATATTGGGATATTAACCCAGGTGCATGGTGTGGGGATAGAACCCACAGCCTTCTGATCTGTCGGCTTCAGAGGTGAGTGTGCTACCTGCTGAGCCACTGACACTGACATAATTGACACGTGGTGCTTCAACCTGGGGTAGCAATAAGAAATTCTTGGATGCTGACACTGAAGACTGTGACTCCCAAGAACTACTATGTTATCCTGGCCCACACAGTCCCTCCCAAAGTAAATGACACTGTAACAAGGTAATAATACCCCTGACAAAGTAATATACTGTATAACAGTTTAACTTCACGCCCATTCTATTTAGTGCTCTGAGCACACCTCGACATGTTCATGCCATTTTATTTTCACTGGTGGAACACTGGTGCTGCTATTGTATAGAGATTCACCTAATATTCACTGTATTTTTTATTTTCACACTAATATGGAGCCAGTGAAACCAGCAAAAATAAAAAGACTGAATATTTCCTGTTACACAGTGATGCAAAAAAAGGTATAACGATTTATTTAGTTAGTTTTTCATTACTGAGTAAAAGTACTAGACAATAATTTGCCTATTTTCAGTAACAACCAGGAAGAGTGCAGTTACAAGCACAAGTTATAGCATCGTAACACACAACTGGTAGTCGTGTGGGGGACCCAGGAGTGCGAACAAAATGCAGAAATAAAACAAACTGAATGAAACAACAAAACAGAAACAACTACAAAAAACATTTACACTGACAGTTGGAAAGGTAAGACAAGGAAATAATAAGGAAAACTGGAATAGTAATCAACAGTTTTAACCTCTGTGTGTCCCCCAGCAATACCAACCTCCTCGCAGTCCCACAATCCCAAAGCGGGTGCAGAAGGCTCTGTTCCCCCTCTTCCCCCAAGAGACATACAGTGTCTTCAGAAAGTATGCACCCCCCCTTGGATTTTGTCACATTTTGTTGTGTTACTACCAGAATTTTTAATGCATTG
Source organism: Neoceratodus forsteri (assembly GCA_016271365.2). Taxonomy (NCBI): domain Eukaryota; kingdom Metazoa; phylum Chordata; order Ceratodontiformes; family Ceratodontidae; genus Neoceratodus; species Neoceratodus forsteri. The sequence continues at coordinate 805,636,354 of CM028132.1, read as the reverse complement.
AAATGATTTTTTCCTCCTTGATTCACACAGCATACTCAACAATTTAAAGGGGCCAAAATGTGTATATTGTCTAACAAAAATTTATGAAACATTAAAAACTGAAATATCTTGTATACTTAGGTATTCACCCCCCTGAGTCAGTACTTTGTAGAAGCGCCTTTGGCAGCAATTACAGCTTTGAGTCTTCTTGGGTATGTCTGTATCAGCTTTGCACATCTGGATTTGGGGATTTTCACCCATTCTTCCTTGCAGATTTGCTCAAGCTCTGTCAAGTTGGATGGGAGCATCGGTGAACAAATCTTTAAGTCTTTCCACAGATTCTCAATGGATTCAAGTCTGGGCTTTGGCTGGGTCACTCAAGGATATTCACCTTCTTGTTCTGAAGTCACTCCAGTGTTGCTTTGGCTGTATGCTTGGGGTCATTGTCCTGTTGGAACGTAAATCTTCGCCCCAGTCCAAGGTCTATTGCAGACTGATGCAGGTTCTCCTCAAGGATGTGCCTGTATTTGGCTCAATTCATTGTTCCCTCTGTCCTGACAAGTGCCCCAGTCCCTGCCACTGAAAAGCATCCCAATAACATGATACTGCCACCACCATGCTTCATGGTAGGGATGGTGTTACATGGGTGATGAGCTGTGTTCGGTTTGCGCCAGGCAAAGTGCTTTGCATTCAGGCCAAAGAGTTCAATTTTTGTTTCATCAGACCAGAGAATCTTTGCCACATGGTCTCAGAGTCTGCCCGTGCCTTCTTGCAAACTCCAGGCATGCTGATTATGTGGCCTTTTCTCAGGAGTGGCTTCGTCTAGCCACTCTCCCATAGAAGGCTACATCTGTGAAGTGCTGCAGAGATGTTGTCCTCTGGACAGGTTCTCCCATCTCAGCCATGGAACTCTGTAGTTCTGTCAGGGTGGTCATTGGGTTCTTGGTCACTTCCCTGACCAAGGTCCTTCTTGCCTGGTTGCTCAGTTTGGGAGGACGGCCTACTCTAGAAAGAGTCTGGGTGGTTCCGTAATCTTTCCATTTCCTAATGATGGACTTGACTGTGCTCCTGGGGACTTTCAACACCCTAGAAATGTTTTATGTCTGGTTCCCCAGATCTATGCCTCCTCACAGTTCTATCACGGAGTTCTGGACAGCTCCTTGGTCTTCATGGTAGAGTTTCTGCTCTGACATGCACTGTCAACAGTGGGACCTTATATAGACAGGTGTATTTCCTCTGAAATCATGTCAGCCATTTGAACTGACCACAGGTGGACTCCATTCAAGTTTTAGAGTGATCTCACAAGGAAATTGGATGCACCTGAGCTCAATTTGGAGTGTCATAACAAAGGGGGTGAATACTTATCAAATCAAGACATTTCAGGTTTTTATTTTAAATTACATGTACAAAAAATTCCAGAAGTTTCATTCCACTTTGACATTATAGATACGTGACAAAAAAATCCCATATAAATGTATTTTAATTTGAGTTTGCAACATCACAAAATGTGACAAAATCCAAGGGACATCACAAAATGTGACAAAATCCAAGGGGGACGAATACTTTCTGAAGGCACTGTAGGTGAGAACTCTCTGGTTAGTAACAGTGGGTACCTTAATAGGAATGTGCTTGCTTCTAGCAGGGAAGGCTGGCTTGTTGGTGTGCTTACTTGAATTGTTGCAGAATCAAATACCTAAACTAAATTAAAGGAGCCCATATTTGTAATCCAGGGCAGAGCCTGAAGGCCTCCTCAGGTTTTCTGCTAAGGCCTATTAAACAAGCTCAGTTCTGCAAAGGCTTTGCCTCCTGTTCTATACCACTAGAAAAAAAAACAGTTGCAATGCTGAAACCCTAGTGGTTATTCATGGTTTTACAATCTCTGGGATACCTTGGTTCCCTCTTGTCCTGTAGAAGGAATGTGCTGGATGTGGTTTCAGAGTCTTCTGAACTTGTTCATCAGCTCTCCAATCCTAGGTGCACTTCCCCTAGACAAGGCAACATGGAGCCGACCTACCCCCACCGGCATCTGTGTCAGTGGCTGGGACTCACAAGGGGAGGTCATGTCAAACAAATCTGATAGATTTCTTTTTCTGGGCGACCAGGGAATTGGATCAGGGTGGAGGAGTGGATGTGGCCTAGCTAGATTTCAGTAAGGCCTTCAACACCATTCCAAAAAGGAGACTTGTAAGCACGCTGAGCAGTTTAGGAGCGGGACCAAAGGTGGTAAACTGGGTAAGAAATTGGTTAGGGGATAGGCAGCAGAGGGTGGTGGTAAATGAAGTTCAGTCTAAGGAAGGGAGGGTGACCAGTGGGGTGCCACAGGGCTAAGTACTGGAATCAGTCTTCTTTAATGTCTTTATTAGCGACATTGCAGAGGGTCTGGATGGGAAGGTCTGCCGTTTTGCAGATGACACTAAAATCTGCAATAGGGTAGATACTCCAGGAGGGGTGGAAAAAATGAGTAGTGATCTAAAAATGTTAGAGGAGTGGTCAAGAGTGTGGCAGCTAAGGTTCAATGTGCAAAAGTGCAAAATCTTGCACTTTTATTTATTTATTTAAAAGTTGGTAACCGGAAAAGGCACACTGAGCTGGGGCTCATTTCCAGGTGCAACCTAGGGCACAGAAACCCAGGGGCGGAGTACAAAATGGAGGGAGTGGTATTGACAACCAGTAAACAGGAAAGAGACCTGGGGGTAATCATATCTGATAACTTAAAGGTGTCCGGCTGTGTCACAAGGGAGTTGGGAGAGCTAGTGGGAGGCTAGGTTGCATAGGGAGAGGTATCACCAGCAGAAAGAGGGAGGTGGTGTTACCTCTGTATAGATCGCTGGTGAGAGCTCACCTGGAGTACTGTGTCCAGTCCTGGAGACCTCATCTCCAGAAGGACATAGATAGGGTGGAGGCAGTCCAGAGGAGAGCACCTAAAATGATGCAGGGTTTACATGAAAAGCCCTATGAGGAGAGACTGAAGGACCTCAATATGTACACCCTGGAGGATAGAAGGGAGAGGGGGGATATGACAGTGACATTCATATACCTCATGGGTATAAATAAGGTACAGGAGGGAAGTATTTTTCAGAGATAAAGATGCTCAAGAACAAGAGTGGCATGCTGTGAAGCTGGAGGGGGGTAGACTCAGGGGAGCTGTGAGGAAGTACTTCACAGATAGAGTTGTGGATGCCTGGAACAGCCTTCCAGCGGTGGTGGTGGGGGCAAAGACTAGCAGGGTTCAAAAATGCATGGGATAGGTATAAGGGAACCTTAATGGTAAGGTGGGGGGGGGGGTAGAGCCGGAGATCAAGTCGGTTCTGCGGTAATACAGTAAGTAGAAAAATAAGTGGGCAGACTAGGTGGGCCAAGTGGTCCTTATCTGCCATCACATTCTAGGTTTTTATGGCTCTGCTCTCCTCTCTCGGTGCATCTCACGCCTGCTTTGGTAGAGGCTCCACAGAACCCTTTTTGCTAAGCAGTGGCTTCAGATAGTTTAGAGTGGTGATTCTGGAGCTGGTTACCTTCGGAGAAAGTCTCTTAGGGTACACACACACAGCGCCACTCAAGGGCTTGTTCTGTTTCTCAGTTTCAGATTGAAGCTGCTTGCTCAAAAACGGTCTCAGGTGGTAACATACATCTGTGGTGTGCCAGGGCTATAGTTCCTGGCAGCCAGTAAGTCTCTGGCTCACAGTTTTGCTGGGCAAGCAAATGAGTCTAGATTCCTGGTTTTACTCCCTGTTATTTTTGATCTCATGGAATCAGCACATTGAGCAGTTGGAGGGCTGCAAGGTCAGTATACAAGGTGGTAGCCAGTTGTGCACAAATAAGACCTGTAAATCTGTGAAAGGGTGGGTGTGAATTGAGAAACTATTTATTTTAGTCTTTAATAACCAGGTAAGGCCCACTACGCACAAGTGCCTGTTTTCAGGGGCGACCTGGGAGCACTGGGCGGTTAAGTGCCTTGCTCAGAGTCACACAGTATGCAGGTGGAGGTTGTGAGAATCAAATCAAGGTCTGGTCTGCTGGATGTACCAAGCTCGTTCACAGCCTGTTACTCTAACCTCTAGGCTATACTGCCAGCATCTGAAAAATCCTGTAAATGTTAAACATGCACATGCATGTAACTTGCCATGTTTTTCCTTTATAATATGCCCACCAGTGTCAGATTGTATTGTACTTATTTGTTAACCAGCCATGTCAGCTTGGATATATGTACATACGTGTACAGTAATTCATGCCTGTGTTCCTACTAAATATGCACTCTATGTCAAATTGTCATTTTCACTACTTTGAACCTCAGACTTTGTCAACCTCCATGTTTGGTCATCTATGAAAATGGGCAGATTTTGCTCGTAGACTTTTCCAGACGTTAATAACTGGACATTGAGAGAAAGCACATGGCCCTGGACCCCAAGCCCCCGTAATCTCTCAGCTCGTCCACGCTCAATAATTGTAAAATGTTCAAAATACCAAACTAAGGAATATATATTCTTCAGAAGGCTTGGGCACAAAAAAAAAAGTTCAATGTGGCACTACTCAAATATATTTTTACCATGACTACACCCCTCTTACCATGAAACAATGCTGAGAGTATATCCCCTTGTTCTCCATGTTACGCAAACACAAGCTGAAATTCAGAACACTGTACTCGGCTCGACTCCTCAATCATTATGCAAAGGGCCAGTGTCTCTATTCTACAGCTGCTGAGGCAATGCAAGACTTACAAAAATGCAGCATCAACTTCCATCCTTGTAGACAGCCACAAGCCCACTTGATGGTTAGAGAGACCCAAACCAAACTGACTCCAGTGGATCCAGAATTACATCGGCATGCTCAAGACACGCTGCAACAGATTATTGAACATTTAGAGCAGTTCCACAAAAGCTGAAATGAGTTAAAGTAACTGCAGTGTTTCTATTTTTGTGAGTGCTGAGGTGGGTGGCTGGTTAGGAGGGGGGGGTTAGGCCCTTATCTCTGCTTGCACAGCTAGCCTATAACTGATCTACTATGGCACTAGGTTTTAGATTTCTATTACCCCATATCTATAGATAATTTCATTGACAATGTGTCATACGCATTATCTTTCCTTGGAACACCCCCTCCTTGGGTCCAGGTGATCAATTCATGCAGCACTGTTTTCTGGATTTGAGGGCGTTGTGGAGGGCTGTAGCGGGAGCACTTGCTTGGAAGTTCAGTTAAAATCATAGAATCATGATGGCAGAAAAGGACCTCTTGGCCCATCTAGTCTGCCCCTCCCCCCACTCCTCCCTTCAAGAGCTCCCTCCCCACTACCCTACAACCCCTTCTGCCCATCCCATGCTCTCCTGAACCCAGACACTGTTTCGGACCCCACAATCTCCTGTGGAAGCCTGTTCCATGCTTCCACCACCTACTCAGAGAAGAAATGCCCTCTCACATTGCCTCTGTAGTTTGCCCCCTGCAGTCTCAAACCATGCCCCCTCATTTAGTGCCCTCCTTCTTGTGGAATAAACACCCTGAGCACTCTTTGTTCATCCGATTGACGTATTTAAAGGTCTCTATCATGTCCCCTCTCTCCCTTCTAGTCTCCAATGTGTAGATCCCCAATTTGCCACATCTCTGTTCGTACAGTTTGCCCTTCAGCCCTTGTATCATCTTGGTCGCCCTTCTCTGAACCTTATGAATCATTTTTAATTTTCATAGCCAACATTGCAGTAGGGATTACAAGCAAGATCAGTCTCTTCATGGTGACACAAAGATTTGTGCGAGATAGAGCGTTGGGGGGTGCAAAGAAATGCCGGGAGGATTTGGCAAAACTGGAGGAATGCTCTAACACTTGGCAGCTTGGTTTCAATGCCAAGAAGTGCAAAGTGATGCATTTAGGAGGCAAGAACCCAAGACACAATTACTGGCTGGAGGGTGTCCCGTTAACAAAATCCAAGGAGGAGAAGGATCTGGGAGTACTGGTAACTGGGGAGATGAACCACTCTGCTCAGTGCAGGAAGGCAGCAGCAAAGGCAAACAGGATGCTAAGGGTGCATAGCAAGGGGGATTACTTCTAGAAGTGGGGAGGTCATCTTGCCCCTTGTACAGGTCTCTGGTGAGACCTCACCTAGAGTACTGCATGCAATTCTGGTGCCCCTACTTGAAAAGGGCATCAAATTTCTGGAGGGGGTACAGTGCAGTGCAACAAAAATTATCCTGGGATTGGGGGACAAACCATATGAGGAGAGACTGAGAGAGCTCTATATGTATACCCTGGAGGAAAGAAGGGAGAGAGGGGATATGATTGAGACCTTCAAGTACTTGAAAGGTTTGAACAGAGTAGACACCTGGTGTCTGTTCAGTCTGAAGGGTGGAAGGGAAACCAGGGGACACTCTGTGAAGTTGGAAGGGGGCAGGTTCAAGAGGGAACTGAGGAGGCACTATTTCACAGAAAGGGTGGTGGTAGGGTGGAATGCTCTGCCAGAGGAAGTCATATCGCTGAAAAGTGTTGGGGGCTTCAAGAGGGGGTGGGACAGATTTAAGGGGAGGGTACAAACCGGGATGGGGCGGGAGATGGTGGGGCGAGCATATGGGGGGGCAGCTGCAGTCCAGTGGACTGAAGTGCTGCACACTCGAGCAGACTACATAGACCAAATGGCCTGTATCTGCTGGCAATTTCGTATGTTCGTATGTTTGTAATCATATCTCTGTCTTTACATAGGTATGGTCTCCAGAACTGGACTCCGTACTTGAGGTGCGGTCTTACCATGGCTTGGTATATGGGCATCAGGACCGCTCTCTTTCTGCTAGTGATTCCCCTTCCTATACAGGCCAGCATCCTATACGCTGTCCCCACTGCCCTGCTACACTGATTTCCCACTTTGAGGTCACTAGACACTATTATCCCCAGATCTGTCTCCTGCTGTGTAACCCTGACTTCCTCATCCCCAAGTGTGTACCCTGCCTTCAGGTTCCTGTGCCCCAGGTGCATGACTACATGCTTTTTGATATTGAATTTTAGTTGCCAGGTCTCAGGCCACTCTTCCAGTGCTCTCGGGTCCTGCCTCATGTCCTCTGCAACCCCTGTGGAGTCTACCCTGTTGAAGATCTTCGTATCATCTGCACAAAGGGCCACCAGACCCTTCAGCCATTCTGCTGTATTGCTGATGTAGATATTGAAAAGGAGCAGCCCCAGCACTGACCCCTGATGGACCCCGCTTGTCATCCTCCCTGTTCTGGAGTGCACCCCATTCACTACCACCCTCTGGCTTCTGTCCACCAACCAGTTTTCTACCCATCTAGCTATTTTGTCCCCCACCCCCATACTTTCCAGCTTGTCTGTAGTTTCCTACCTCTGTCTTGCTCCCACTTTTGTGACGGGGAATCACACCTGCCTTTTTCCAGTCCTCAGGTACCACACCATCCTCCCATTTTTTATTAAAAAGGGTAGTCAGTGGTGTTACTAGTTCTTCCCTTAGTTGAAGTTCTTTTAGAATTCTGGGGTGAATCCCATCAGGCCCCATTGCTTTATCCACCTTCAGTTTTAAGAGTTCTTTCAGAACCCTTTCTTCTATGAAGGGACTAATGTCAACCCCCCTATCCAGAGTGCTTCTAGTGACTGGATTAAGTATTTCCCCCTGCTTTTCCATTGTGAAGTGTGAGCAGAAATATTCGTTCAGTATCCCTGCTTTTTCACTGTCACTCTCTGCCCAACCACCTTCCTCTTTGTTCAGCCTCAGTATCCCTACGTCCTATAAAAGGTTTTATCCCTCTTCTTAACCGAGTTGGCTGTCTTTTCCTCAGTTTGGGCCTTTGCTATTCTGACTGCCTTACCTGCTTCCTTCTGCTTTAACTGGTACAGTTCTCTGTCCTGCTCCTTCTGTGTTTCCTTATACTGTACTGTACTCCCTGAATGCTATCCTTTTCTCCGTTACCTTCCCTGCCACTTCTTTTGAGAACCATAGTGGTTTTTTCTTTCATTTTGATTTGTTTCACACAAAGGCTTGTTGCCTCTGTGATGGTGGTTTTGATGTTTCCCCATTGTTGCTCCACCCTGCCTTCTTGCCTGTTTGGTAGTGCTTTTTTGAGGCACTCTCTCATTTTGACAAAATCAGCCCTCCTGAAGTCCAGTACCTTCAATTTTGTGTGGCTTGACTGTACAGCTAAGTTTAACGTGAACCACACTGTTTGGTGGTCGCTTGTTCCCAGATGGCTACCCACTTCAAGATCAGAGGTCCTCTCTCAGTCCCCATTTGAGAGTACCAGGTCTAAGATTGCTCTCTCCCGAGTGGGTTCCAAAACTAGCTGTCTGAGGCATGCCCCCGTAGGGCATCGAGAATGGCCGTGCTCTTGGATGTGGCTGCAGCAAAGGTGCTCCAGTCAACATCTGGCATATTCAGGTTCCCCATCAGCAATATCTCCCCTTTCTCTGCCATCCCGAGGATGCCTTCTATAATTTCCTTGTCTATTTCCTCCTCCTGAGATGGGGGTCTGTATACAACCCCTGTGAGGATTGTGGAGCCATTTCCAGTCTCCAGGGTGACTCACAGTGCCTCCTCTCCTCCCTGTTTACCCTTTAGTTATGTTGCTTTGATCCCTTCCCTTACATAGAGAGTTACTCCTCCTTCTCCTCTTCTTCCCTCCCTGTCTCTCCTGTAGATTGTGTACCCTGGTATGTTGACATCCCGGTTATGGTTCTCTGTGTACCACGTTTCTGTGACTGCCACAATATCCAGGCATCCCTCTTCCATCAAGGCCACCATTTCACGGAGCTTTTTACCTAGACTGCGGGCATTGGTACTTATTACCCTCCATTTGTTTATGGCTTTATTTCTTTTTGGCCCATCTCTGTCCCTACTGCCTTTGTCTTTTTCTCCATTTACCCCGCCCTTCTCCCTGTCGACTGCTCTATATTGGTGTTTACCTCACTAATTACCCTGATTTTGAGGGGGAGCTAGGATTTCCCTTCTCCTCTTCAGTGCCTCCCCCCTTGGCTATCTTAAATGCTTGCCACTGAAGCATTTAAACCTATCACCTAGGTTCCTGGTTCCCCTCCAGGATAGATGCAGACCATCGCGCCTGTATAGGCCTGCATCCCTCCAGGTGGAGCCCCAGTCCCCAATGAAGCCAAATCCCTGAGCTCTGCACCAGCTTTTCAACCAGTCATTGTAACCCATGGTGTGGAGTGCCCTAGCCTCATCCATGCCATAGACAGGTAGCACTTCCGAGAAACTTACCGTGTGTGCTACTTGTCTAAGGCCCCTTCCCAACTCCACAAACTCCTGTTGCACTGCTCTGATCCCATTCTCAGCCAGGTCATTTGTCCCTAGGTAGATAATGACATCCAGCTCCCTCCCCTTTGCTGCTGCTCCCCCGATCCTGAGGATTCATTTCTTGTCCCTTCAAGCCTTGGCACCAGGCAGGCACCTTACCTCCTTCCCCTCCCTCCCCAGTTCTACCCCCTAACAATTGGGTCCCCACAGGGTTGTTTCCTTCCCTGTGGGGTCCTGGCCACCCTCGTGTGGGTCTCCATTGTGGAGGTTCCCAGCATCCTTCTTGGTCTCCACTGCAGGTGCCTCCATAGAGGAACCATGCTTCACCAGAGTGGCGAATGAATTGTGGAGAGGCACAACTGGAGGGATGCGTCTCTGTTCCACCACCCTCACCCTTTCTGAGCCCACCGTGGTCCAGCCACTCCTTTTTCTTGGCAACCTCTGAGGTAGTGGCGGTGGCCTGAGTGGTCCCTGGGTGGGGGAGCAGGTTTCCTGAATCCTTGCCAGGTCAGCATGGAGACGAACAACCTCCTCCCTCAGAACAGAGAGGTGCCTGCAAATAGGGCAGCAACGCAGTCTCCAGAAAGTCTCCCGGAAGACTGCTGCTCCACAGCCAGTGCATTGCACCACTCCCCACATGTCTCGCCCCTCCAGTTACAGATGCTTTTTGTTTTTTTGTTCTTGTTTAGTGTGTTCAAGCTTGAGTGTCTTTACCCCTATTCAGTGTGTGCCTTTAGGATATGAACAGGTGTATGTTGTTAGCAGTTTTGAGAAGTGATGTCAGCCCCTGCTATAAAGGAGTAATGTGCTTGGGGCGGGTGGGGCGAGGGGAAGGTGGGTAGGAGTAAACCTATGCTGTCCAGAAACAATCACCTACAACTCTTACCCTTCACCCCGGGGAGTGCCTTCCTTCCTTTCAGACACCTATTTCACAAAGGCTAAGTAACAGGTCTAGTCACAACTGACTGCAAATATCTCCCAGCTGCAGTTCCTCCCTGGCAAATTAAAGTTAAAACTAAGAAAATTCCACCCGAGAAACAGAATCAATACTACCTGTAATAATTTCACAGAAGATATACCCTGTAAGAAACACTTTGCTACAGAGAAAAATAAAGCAGTAACAGAAGATGTACCTTGCAAAAGACAATTTGAATCAGACGATTACAGCAGTAATCTGTTAGTACACACCTGTAGGCACACCTTGTAATATTAGGGATGTAAGTTTGTCATGGCCGTCATACACATAATGGATTCCATGGCGTTTGTTTTTTATTCAGCACTTCCATGGCTTTCACTATTGTCATCAAAAAGTAGCAACGGTGACAGTGCCAGGAAGCTTACTAATGATTCCATGAACAACCAGTGAGTTATTGAAACCTCATCCATGACAAAGTTACATCCTTAGTAATAATGCAGCAGAAGGTATACCCAGCAACAGTAATTTGAATCAGAGAAAAATAAAGCAATAAAATTTTAGCAACAAACAGTAACAATCCCTGTGAGTAAAAAATAAAAACAACAACACAGTAAATCGGCCTAGCCAAAAGAAGTCTTAATCCTTTCCCTTACTCTGGTAAGGTTCTTTGTTCTGTCCTTTCAAGCAAGCTAGAAGGAAAGAGCTCAGGTGAAGCTAGGTTCCTTGGCCAGCAAACCTAGTCTTCCACACCTACAGTAAATTAATTAACTTTTTATTTTATCTCCCTTTTTTCCGATTTTTTATGAGGTGATGTAGTCCTCATGGGAGCTTGACCACTTTATGGGGTTGAATGTCTCTTGGAACAGTGTAGTGATATACTGCCACTAGGGGTGTTTTCTCACCCATCCTCTGCCTCAGAAGTTATCCTATCTCCCAGCCCTACATTGGATAGTGAGGAGGGTGAGACACTGCACTTCACCTGTCCATATAGATATGGTTGGCCCTGTTGACCTAGTAAGTTTGGGTCATGTTTGCCACCCGTTAGGTTGTTATTTAATGGGGTGCCAGACCCATAGGTTGAACTTTAACCCCAGTCAGTGCTATTTTCCCTTTTTTTCCATTTTCATAATTCTTTAAAGTGATCCTCATGTTGCAGGTTTTATTAGAACATTTGTACCATGGTTACAACATCTAACTCTGTACAGTTATATTAAGTGTTGCGCTGTGGATGATATGGTGGAGAGGGGGACGGGGGCACTGGCTCCTTACCTTCTTTTGGTAGTAAGGGGACTATTTCTCATACCATTGATGGTATCTATCATGTCTTCTAAATTTAATTTCTCACAATGTGAATGGACTGTCCAGCCCAGTGAAAAGGTATCACACTATAAAAAAGGCTTAAAAATATATACCCCGATCTATTACTCCTGCAGGAAGCCCACCTAAATAGCTGAGAACATCAAAAACTACTCAGGTTTTTTTTTGTTTTTTTTTTTTAGTTTAACCAGGAGTAGCACCTTGCTCAGGGTCACACAGTATGCAAGTGGAAGCTGTGGGATTCAAACCCAGGTCTGGTCTGCTGGATGTCACCAGATTTGCAGCTCAGAGCCTTAAACCACTGTGCTATACCGCCTTCCAAGTTTGGCTTTGAGCGTGTCTTAGAATCGGAATATAAACATGGCCGATGGCAAGGAGTGGCCATTTTACTCCCCAAGAATTCTCATCCACATCACTGACAGTTACACGGATAAGAAGGGTCGATTGGCTATGGCTATGGGTACTTTACAAGACCAACCCTTTACAGTCTGTAGTATGTATATTCCTCCGAGGGGTGATGCCTGTACTATGCAGCGGCTTATGTATACCATTATGACTAATAAGAGGGGCACACTGATAATAGGGGGCTACTATAATTGTTTATTAAAACCCTCCCTTGACTCTTTTAGGTCTCACCCTTCTCCGTCTACTATGGGGCATAAGAATCTTTGACGCCTCATTAAGGAAATGGGTTTATTGGATGTTTGGCACCACCATCATCCCACAACTAGGCAATTTACATTTTACTTGAACCCACATAAACACTATTCCCAATTAGATTATTGTTGCATAAGTGGGGAAACATCTTATCTGGGTTCATTCTACAGGAATCACTAGTATTTATTTGTTGGATCACGTCCCAATCAGTTTAGACTTGAGTCTCCACATTAGAAAAAAATACTCAATACCGATTCAGTAATTCTCTTTTAAGGGACCCAGACTTCCTTCAAATGGTCCAAGAGGCTATTCTCCAGATCGTTAGAGAGAATTCCTCTGAGATGACCTCCCTCCAGATGCTCTGGAATGCAGTTAAGGTAGTCCTCCGTGGTGAGATCATAGCGTATGCTACCAATAGCGGTCTGACACTTGAGGCTCAGGTGTCAGATGCCGTCTGTGTCAGTTTCTGTCATCTGAGGAATATCGCTAGGGTCAGGCTCCTAGTTCCACCTCTGAACCTCCCAACTTGGTGCATGCCTTCATGACAGTGAGGCTCAATTACTGTAATGTGCGCTACCTTGGGGTCTCTGGGGGGCACCCTCCACCGACTGCAGCTGGTGCCAAACACAGCTGCCAGGCTGTTGATGGGGCAGTCCAAATACTGTCACATCACCCCAGTGCTGTGGGAACTGCACTGGCTGCCAGTCAGGTGGAGTGTCCTATTTAAGGTGGGCTTGCTCACCTGTAACGCCCTACATGGACTGGGCCCTGGCTACATGGCTGACCTTCTCACACCAGCCGTTTCAGTCTGCTCCCTGTGTTCTTCCTCTATGGGGCCTCCTAGCGATTCCCAGGACGAGGTTAAAAACAGCCAGCGATAGAGCTTTTAGTGTCGCTGGCCCCGTCCTGTGGAATTTGCTTCCACCATATGTAAGGGAGGCTCCTTCAGTTGAGGTATTTACGGCCCGCCTCAAGGCCTTCCTGTTTACGCAGGCGTTCCCTGATTTTGTTGTGTAACATCCTTTGCCTGACCGTTATGCAGACTGTTCCTGACTTCTGTTTTTCTTTTTAGCTAACTATAATTCAGTTGATTTATTATTTTGATATTTATGATTTTTTATTATGTTGTATTATTGTATTGCAATTGATGCTGTGTTTTAGTACTGTACGGTGCCCAGAGCCTCCGGTATAGGGCGTCTTTTTAAATAAAATTTGCCTTGCCTTGCCATTTGCCAATAAAAAAAAACCAAAAAACAATTAGATCTATAATTGAAGGAGTTACAAGAGAAATTAAACTTTCTGTAGTTAGCTCAGATGCAGGGAGACCATTCCCTGCTTCCTTTACTACAAAAAAAACAGAATAAGATATAGGACCTTTTGTCATATAAAACTGAACAAGCATTACTCTGGCTCAGGCAAAAATATTATGAAGGTGGCTCCAGCGCAGCAAAAATCTTGGCTTATAGTCTAAGAAAACAGAGTACATTGGTTACCATACAAAAATTAAAGGACCCTCACACTGGTAGATTAAGACCTTGGAGATTCTTGATCTATTTTGCACTCATTATTCTGAATTATATACAGAAGAGACCCCTCCCACTGAGGATTTCGTTAGGGCGTTCTTGGTTCAGTGCATCTCCTAGCCCCCAGCCCATATAGACACACATGTACAAATATTAAATCACCCTATTTCAGCCCCAGAGCTATTACCAGTGATACAAAACTTAAAGAATGGGAAAAGCGTGGGTACGGACAGCTGTGGGGCAGAATTTTATAAAGCCACGCTCAAATTCATTCAAAAGCCCCTGTTACGAGCCCTACAGGAAAGCTTATCATACTGCAGTCTGCCCTAGCTCCTGGCAACAGGCTTCTATCTCAGCCATATTAAAACCACATAGGCCGGCCCGGTGGCACTGAGGGTTGAGGTGCTGGACGCCACACCTCACGCCACGCTGGCGACCCAGGTTCGGGAGCGAGCCTGGACCGCCGTGGGTCGGCAGGGGGGAGAGAGAGGATTGAGCGTCTGATGGACTGCTGTCCTCTCTCGGGGGTGGGATCCAGGGTAGCCTGGTGCAACAGTGGCCCCCGGTTGAGACCGGTGGCACTGCTACGCACTTGGGCATGTACAAGCGGGGACGACGGGCAGCCAACTCCGGACGTGGGTGGGAGCACCTACATCATGGGCTGATGGCATTGCACGCCTTACATCGGGGGGGGTTACCAGAACAAGAAAAAACCCCGCGCTGAGGATCAGGCGACGGCACCAGTCCCCCATGCCCAACGTCGGGCTCTCCTCGACCGGCCTCTGATTTCCTCAGGCCACTCCCCATCCGATGCTGGAGTCTGACATGATGAGAGGCGCCCAGGTAGGTGGAGGACGACCCGCCCCGGGTAGGGTTAGCCGGGGGTGCTGGCATCAGAGGGGAGGGAGAGAAGAGGCACAGTTCGGGGATCCTCACGCGGGCAGGAAAAAGGATTGGATGCCTGAAAGAGGACCTCGGGGCCGTGACTGGAGGGAAAGAGTATTGGAAAAAAAAAAACCAAAAACCATAAACCGGCACATCTTTGTGACTCCTACCGACCAATTTCCATCTTAAACCAAAACTATAAAATTTATACTAGTATATTGGCACACCAGTTAGACACAAGTCTCCCTGACCCTATTCATCCCCACCAGTCTGGTTTTATATGGAATAGACAAACCACAGATAACATTAAACAAACTTTATATCTTATTGAACATGCATATAAAACCAAATCCCCTCTCTTGATTTTAAGTCTTGATGCCCAAAAAGCATTTGCTAGCATTTCCTGGTCTTGTCTACATCATACTCACCATAAATTTGCCTTCCCACAAGCATTTATAAATATTCTACAGGGCCTCTATACAAACCTACAAGCAACAGTAAAAGCTAATGGCTCTCATTCAGCCTGATTCACTTTTAACTAGGGGCACCCATCCAGGATGCCCTCTGTTGCCCTACCTTTTTTACTTTGTACACAGATCCTCATATATCTCAGGCAAAATGTTCAAATCCAGGGCTATCAGTTAGGAGACCAAATTCATAAATTAGCATATTATGCGGATGATTTATGAAAGTTTTACCATGCTTCTTACATCTTTTTCAAAATATCCCTGTTTTACCCACACAGATCTTCAAAAATGGGTCAAAATGATATTGCATTTTGTTATGGCATGAGGAACGACCCCGAATGGCCTACAAAAAAAATACATTTACCTAAACCCAAAGGTGGTTTCACTCCCCCAATTTTAACTTTATATGCTACTGCAACGCTAATGCAACACAGCTTGCACTGGCTCAGACTGCCCTTGCTTCCTTCTCAGTGGGGACAGATTGAAAGAGAATTAGCCACCAGACCCCTTGATGAAACCACTGTCTTTCAACTTTCTCAAATTCAATTACAACAGGAACCCTCGTTTCTTAGGGCCAACCTTCTATGCAACTGGAAAACTTTTTGGGCACGGCCAGAAAGTATCCTGGGGCGTACTAGGTGAGTATTCCTGCATTAGGTGCTCATTTTCTTCATGTACAACAAGATCACAAATTCCACTCCTGGATGTGCTTTAGCTTAGTTCATGCCTACCAGTTTTACTCCAGTTGGATATTTAAATCTTACAAACAACTTCAATCCGAATTTGGCTTACCCAATGCGGATTATTACAGATTTCTCCAACTCCGACATTACTTAGATCGCTTATTTGGACTATAAGTAAACCTAGAATCTATGGTTTCTATATTCCTCTTTATTTTAACCATCTGAAATGAGGTTACTCCGCACCATTTTATTTCCCACTGTTACAGGTGCTTTTAAATGTGCCTACCACTCTCGTGGACATTTTACAATTTAACTGGGAGATGGAATTAACAATTTCTCTTACTCCCCAGCAGTGGACCAAAGTTCAGCTTAGGCAACATAAAGTCACTTGCTCTTACATTTGGCAGGAATTTGGGTGGAAAATTGTTAGTCGCTACCTTAGGACCCCTCAGATTACTGCCAAATTTCATTCCTTCCATGATTCTTCCTGCTGGAGGAGATGCAACTGCGAAGTGGCCACACATACTCATGTTTTTTGACCTTGCCCAATTCTACTCCATTTTGGCATGGTGTAGATAACATGCTTCAGGAATTGGTCCCAGAGCTGGGTCCCTTGACTCCAGAAAAAGCGCTTTTACTACATTATCCTCCACAGCTTAAAAATGAACATCTCACTTGCTTACTAGGAATACTTTTAGTGACAGCTAAAAAAAAAACTGTAAGCTTTGGTTACAACAGTTCCCACCACAGCTGTTTCAATGGGAAAATGTGTGTGTAAATATATATATATATATATATATATGTATATAGTGGAAAAAATGATGGCACAACTACACAATACTTTACCTTTTCTGCAGAATAGGTGGACTAAATGGCTGTTACACGTAACTGCACACAGAGCAGATATCATCCCATCGGACCATCCCCCACCTATTACTGATGGTGGGGAGACTTTTATGTTGCTGGATGGCTGGGCTGGGCAGTCTCTTAGTCCTTCAATACGTTACTATCTTGTTTCCTGTGGATACAGGTCCCTGGGATTTTAAGGTGCTACCGTTCCCCCTCCCCTTTCTTTTACTTCAAGATACTAAGTAGAAAATATTCAACTGTATGAGACGCTCTTCAGTATGAACTCTGTGTGAATGCTAAGCAATGCTGTTGAGCCACCTAAAATTGAATAAAAAATTCAAGTTGAGGAAAAAAAAAGTAAGGTGACCCCCTTGGAGCTGCATCAGTCTCAATGTTAGGAGCCTTGCAGAAGGTTGCTGGTAGGAGTAGAAGGTGGCATAAATGGCAAGAAAGAAAAAAGTAAATATAACGAGGTGGCATAAATAGCATGCAAGAAAAAAAGTAAGTAAAACAAAAAAGCTATTTGGCAAGAGTAATTTTAAGAGCAATACCAGAATATTCACAGTAATATTTTATTTATTCATTTATTAAATTTTGATTACCGGGTAGGAGTTCTAGATACTGTAGCTGCAACTATTGAACAGTATGGCTGTGCAATGCAGAGCTTACGTGGCACAACTACACACAAATAGTCCACGTATGGCAAAAACAAATATGTGGTTTTCTGTTAGACCACAACAAAAAGTATCATAATATCATTAGACCATGGCTTAGGCTGATGTGACATGCATATATCTAATACTGCTTCATAACAAAGATGTATATTATAGTTAAACTTTGCTAACCCTTGGTCCTGTGTCATGATTAACAACAGAAGCAAACCTGACAAGAAAGAAAAAAGTAAATATAACGAGGTGGCATAAATAGCATGCAAGAAAAAAAGTATTGTTTTGCAAACCTATGCTATGTAACCAAAAACACAATGTATGTCTTTATGTGATGAAGTACCTTTGGAAACGAGCCTCTGGCTCAAAGGTTGTAAACTGATTTTACAAATAAATAAAGTAAAACATATTTTTGTAAGCATAAATGTGCAAACAAATACAGTTGCAGATACACATATCTGAAACACAGATATTAGTACAGTATCACACGTGAGCGCAACCCTGTTGAAAAACGACACCAGAATCTTCACAGTAATAGTCTTGGACACTGTAGTTGCAAATATTCAGACGTGTGTACTGGAAAATTCACAGTAATGGTTCTTCTGGATAATGTAGTTACAAAAAATATTGTACAAGTGCTAGTGGATGAAAGCAACGTGTGTGGAGATTGTTCCCAATTCATAGTCTGAGATCTTGGGAGAGGAACGTTTTACCTGTCTTGCTGCTGTTAGTCTGTGTAAAAACACCGCTGAAGGTTCTGTTAATGCCAGACACATATCTATTTTTATCCCTCTCAAAGTGACAGTGCGGATACGGCATTCACCAGAGGTTCACCCTTTCTCTGCATGTGTGCAGAATTAGTCTTGCAAACAGTTGAACAGTGATAAAAAGTAGATTTTACTATGTGCCACTTACAGAGTGCGAGCTAGCCCTGTGTATCAAGAATTGAAGAAAAAAAAAACAGATTAAAAATGTAGGAAGTATGCCTTGTGTTTGTCTGTAAGAAATGCAAGATATTGATCGCATATTGGAATGATTTTTATCCGTTCTTTGAACTCTCCACATCTGTTGGGAAAGTGTGTTTTCAAAATCAGGATTCTTATTCAGATCATGTTTTCATAAAATGTGAAATTCGAAATATGTTTTATACTGTCAGCATTGGCACTGCAGTGCAGTACTGGTTGCCCATCTGCTGATGGTAGTCAGACAGCAGCAAGTTAAAGGAGTAGTCCACCCAGAATGTGCAAAAAAACATATGTTATGTAGAGTGTTTTGATATGTATGTTAAGTCCTAGTGTGTCCTTCCCCCTGTCTGCTATTTGGAGTTTTTCCTAAATTGCCTGCTAGCTGTATGGTAATTTTACGACCCCTGGGGAATCCCCATAACAAATAGTTTTATTGGCTTTCTTTCTCCTACGATGCCCACTGTCTCATGTGACAGTGATGTAGCCATGCCCTTAGATTTAGCATGCGTACTGCTTTAAAATTAGTTTAGCAACAGCAGAGCCTTGTAAGTGTTCTTATCCAGGGAGCACAAATGTCAACAGTTAGTTTAGCAGATACCTGAAAGATATCTAACTGGGGTTTCTGTTAGAAAACAGTTGCTAAATAGCTCTAATTCATTATTTGTGTTTTTGATATTAAAACACTCCTGCTAGCTAGACCTCATGCACAGAGAAAACAAAAATAGTGAATTCGAGCTATTTAGTAGCTGTTGTCTTACAGAAACCCCAGTTAGCTTGCTCTCAGGTATCTGCTAAACTAACTGTTGACATTTGTGCTCCCTGGATAAGAACAGTTACAAGGCTCTGCTGTTGCTAAGCTAATTTTAAAGCAGTACACATGCTAAATCTACGGGCATGACTACATCACTGTCACATGATATAGGGGGCATCCTGGGAGAAAGAAAGCCAATAAAACTATTTGTTATGGAGATCCCAGGGGTCGTAAAACTACCATACAGCTAACAAGCTAATTTAGAAAAAACTCCCTAATAGCAGACAGAGTGAAGGACACACTAGGATTTAACATATATATCAAAACACTCTACATAACATATGTTTTTTGCACATTCTGGGTGGACTACTCCTTTAAAGATGAGCTTTTCAAAGACAGTCTCTCTCGGTCATCCCCAGTGTCCTGAACATCATTCTCTCAAAATCTGCAGTTATTCATGCCAGTGTGAAAATGTTGTTGCCTGCTGTTTCTCTGTATTCCATCATTCATTTTTTTTAAACACAAATTTGTTTTATATACTGTAGGTGTTTCTGCTCCTGTGGACCAACCACCCACATGAGCCTTCCTCCGCTCACCCTCCTAGTTCCAAAGCATGAGGCCCTAGAGTAACATGGTTATCATGATATGGTCTGTCCCTCTGGCTCTCTGGTTTTCCCTCTTTTTACCAACCTCAATGTGCTCCACCCATGCCCCCCCTCCTTTCAGGTAAGACTAATTCTGTCCGGAGTTGGTAGTTGGGTGTGCAGCTTGAACTCAGGTCTTTCACACACAAGTACAGAGTGCTACACCTAGCACTGGTGGGGCTGGGCTTGTACTGTAAAACACTAATGAACTACAGTGTGCAAATGTCAAGTACTTAATAAAACCACATTCTTTACTAGTCTGCATGGTTCTTCTCTAGTCATCTGGAATATTCCAGTGCTACCAGTTGTCCTGTCAAAAGTTAATTTACAACCTATTTACCTAGGATAGCTCAGCTGAGCTGCAACATTTCATTTCTAGTGGGGTCCAGTTTCTACCCCTTTCCACAACTAGACAAACTGGACCTCTGGGAGGTTAAGTGACTTACTCAAGGTTGCACAGTCAATATTTGGCTCTGGTGGGGTTTGAATCTGTGATCTGCTGGTTTCTGAACTGGTGTTCTAACCATTAGATCACCCTGCTTCTAACATATTGCTACAGGTATTCTGCATGGACTGTACTGCTTACAGGTACTCAAAAAAAGCTATTCTGAGTATAATATGTAAAGTGTTCCGAGTTGGATAGTATATATTTAATATACAGGATATATAAAATAATCTCCCACGAGAACAATGGATTTGGCAAGCCACACACTGTTCTATAGAAGAATGCTGACTTATCTTAGGGATGATGTGAAATGTGATTTTGTGGACTATAACAGGAGTTTA
The DNA here is from genome assembly GCA_016271365.2 of Neoceratodus forsteri. Taxonomy (NCBI): domain Eukaryota; kingdom Metazoa; phylum Chordata; order Ceratodontiformes; family Ceratodontidae; genus Neoceratodus; species Neoceratodus forsteri. Next base: position 805,616,040 of record CM028132.1, on the reverse strand, counting down.
TTATTAATGTGGTGAAGAACTGCCAGCTTATAAATATATTGCGGCCCTTTAATGGGTTTTATAGCAACAGTTTACCCGCAGAAGCTTAGTTTCGGCACAGCGTTTGCCTTCCTGCATTCATAGAAAGTTGCTATGGCTGCCTCGAGGAATGTGGAATCTGTTTGAAGCAGATTAGATGATATCTGTGATAGAAAGCATGCTCTGTTTTCAATAAGGGACTGGGGGACATGTTTAGGGGAGGGGGGAGTGACAGGTTTTCCTGTGCAGTTATAACGGTTTATAGTTAATGCCATTCAGTTGTGCTCAATTTAAAGTTGTGACCCTTGGTAGTAGCACAAAGCCACTAAATGAACAATTTTATTATGGTCTGCCGTTAAAAATACTGGTTTTGAAATGCAGGATTCTTGGTGATGCATTTTATTTACTTTCTTTTTTTTTCAGTTGTTTCAACAGGAAAGATCCTGTAAGAACATGTCTCATTTCCAAAGATGTACTAGGGGAACATCTTTTCTAGGTACCCTGGCTGCTGTGTGTAACAAGATCACTATTTTGTATTTATTTAAAAATAGTTATATGGCTAGAAAATGGCTTATTGACATTATGATCCCTCTAATTTCCAGGAGCACCTTGGGGGAATAGGGTGTGTGGATGTGGGTGTGGGGGGAGGATGGGGGGGACTTGCAGCTGATTCCAGGGTAGCATTGAGCAATACGTTACAAGTATAAATTATTCATGAGGTCAACAAGTGCTCTGATTGGCTGCTGTACTAAGCGTTAATCTCTTAGAACTGCCCGGTACAATTTAGAGTAGGGCACACCTTTGTAAACTTTCTTAAAACAAAAAATGCAGTTTTTCCCCTTACTAATGTGATTATACTTATAATCACAATGCCCTCACAACCAGGCATTTCCATGAACCTAACACCCTTGCTGGGGTTAATGGCCCTCAGCTGTACCTCGGACCATCAACATCTCCTCCTGGGCTAATCCCTAGGAAATACCTGGTGGTTCGGGTATTATTTAAGTAAGCACACTGCATGTTGAATGGGAGTGGCATATGCCTTACTGGTGAAGAACTCACTTCTCTGAGAAGAAGGGCCCTGGCTACTGGGCATTTGGGCTATCATGCAAGCTGACCAAGGAGCAGTGTTAGAAACCAGTGTGAAGGCTGTCGCCCACCCACCCTCCAGGCCACAGGAATGGAGTGGCCGTGTCATCCCAATAATGGAGGGCAGGGTTGGGGAACCAGTGGGGGAGAAAAATCAGGGAAAAACAGTAATTGAAAAGAACACTGCTCGCTGGCCCGGTGGCGCTGAGGGTTGAGGCGCTGGACGCCACACCGACGACCCGAGTTGGGGAATGCGCCTGGGCTGTTGGGGGTTGGCTGGGGAGGAAAGAATTGAGCATCCAGTGGACTGTGCTCCTTTCCCTGGGGAGGGTTCGGGGCTTCCATTGCTCTGTGGCGGCCCCCAGTGGTAATTGGGGGCACTGCAGGAGCGGTGCGTTCAGGGGTGAAATGTGGCGGACGGCGGCATGCTGTGCCTGGACATCATTGCATGTCTGCACTTCAAGGGGTGTAAAACCAGGAGGAAAATGGCAGTCAGCCGGGCAGCTTGATGGCCGTGCCTCTCCACTCAGCGTGCCTGTCCTGGAATCGCACTCCGGTAGGATCCTGGCCCGATGAGAGGGAGTGGGGACCCCTCTGTGGGTACGTCGCGTGCCAGCCAGATGTAAGTGAGCCTGCGGGCTGAATGGAGAAAAAGGAGAAGACGGCGGCTGGATGTAAGGCAGGCCAAGCTGTGGGAGCAGAAATAAGAAATATTAAAAAAAAAAAAAAAAACACTGCAGATTTATATTTCTGGTGAAGTACTCTTCTGGAACATGACCAAGCAAGGGCACTTCTGTGCACAAATGCCAGTGAACCAAGTTTCAGAAATTTACACTCTGCAAGTTCTTTCTTCACAAATTGAGGTAGGTCCCAGATAGGTCTCTGCTGTTAACCATTCCCTAAACAGATCCCCAGACATTCATAAGCAGAGACTATAAACCCATTTCTAAAGGTCTGGTGCCAGTAACAAAAGCAAATAACAAAGGTCAGCAAAAATTATGACACTCACCACTCTTGCAAGGAGTCAGTCCAGACAGAGGATATCTTGGTTTCAGACATCTTTATTAAAGCAAAAACATAAAAGCAGATCTTCTTCGAGGCAATCTCTTGCAGCAGGTCATAACACATGGAAACCTTCTGCTGGAGGCACTTGTTTCCGGCAGACTTCTTAGCAGTCATACCTGGGACCGACCCATCATGCACCACGTAACCAGGTCTGTGCACTATAAAAGAGAAGGCAGTCCTGATACTCCTCAGTTCTTTCTTTTCCACAACTGCACACATCTCTCCTGGAGATTGGCTCAGCAGTACCTTCACCTTTTAAGATTTTATTTTTTTCTACTAACTTTTGTCATCGCTGACCATCTTTACCTAGAACGACGACGATGAAAATACTTCAAATTTTCATTGGTATGATTACATCTTCAGCATCACTGAAGGTGGCTCTCGCCTTCTCGTTGACGATGGCTTCCGCCCTCTTGGTGACGATGGCTTCCACCCTCTCTTTGATGATGACTTTTACCCTGTCAACGATCGGTTTTGCCCTCTTGTTGACGATGGCTTCCACCCTCTCATTGCGATGGCTTTTGCCCTCTCATTGATGGTGACTTCTGCCCTCTTGTTGACGAGGGCTTCACGCACTCATCAACGATGGCTTCTGCCCTCTCAATGACAATGGTTTTTTTCACTCTCATTGATGGTGGCTTCTGCCCTCTCATCGACGGTGGCTTTTGCCATTATGTTGGTGATGGCTTCAGCCCTCTCATCATGATGGCTTCAGCCCTCTCATCATGATGGCTTCCGCCCTCTCATTGACATTAGCTTTTGCCCTCTTGTTGATGATGGTTTCTGCCACTCTCACCAATGGTGATTTTTGTCCTTGCGTCACCGGAGGAGTTTGCCATCTTGTCGATGATGACTTCAGCCCAATTGTTGACGGTGGCCTCGGTGGTAATGGCTTCAGCCCTCTACCTGCCAAGAGCTTTGTCCATCTCGTTGTCAAGGGCTTTAGCTCTCACAGTCAACGATGGACTCTCGTCGATGGTGGCTCTTGCTCTCTTGTCAGTATTGGCTTCGACAGGCTTTGCCACTCTCACCAGGGAAGGCTTTGGCCCTCTGGTTGCAGTGTATTTTGACCCTCAGGTCGACGATGGCCTTGGGTCTTTCATTGCCGATGACATCTTATTGGTGAAGGCTTCGCCTTTCTCCTCGATGTGGATCTGAACCCTCTTGTCCACAATGGACCCCAGAATAATCTGCAGGCCTAGACCCAGGTGCCCTTGCCTTTGGCCTCACTGTGGGCCTCTTCTTCGCCTCCTAACGGAGCATGAGTTTTGTGCTGCCTGACCGGCGGTTTTCAGCTAAGGGGTGACCACTGTAATCCAACCTGGACCCTGTTTGGTCTTAGCTGAAACTCTGCCCTTATACTGGGTGTAGGGTTATTTCTTCCACTGCTTTGAAATCACTAATGTCCTCCTCGACAACCGAGGGACTCTTAGTGTCGACTCTTTCCTGGCCTGATGGGATTTGCTTCCCCACCAGTTTTCTTATCTCCATTATTCCAATGGAGTCTGACCGTGTCTCTTTGGAGAGCTGAGTTGGGCCAATAGGGCACAGGTAGACATACCTATTCTTGTGGCCTGGTGGCCCCCCTATCAGTGGGGCCACGTCCAGGTCTCATTCTGGTCTCCATCTGTAGCTCTGCTGAACTTTGGACTCTGTCTGTAGTTCTTGGGGTGGAGCCCCTTTTTTGTTGCTCAGGAATAGGAACCGGACCAGTTCTACCCTCTGGGGCCCAGGTGTAGGAGCTGCACGCCCCCTAGGCACGAACTGGCTTATTATTTGGAGACGTCCTCACAGTGGTCATTCCACCTCTTGTGGATGCTTCCGCAGCCGCTATACTCACTGCTTGGAACCTCTGGCAGCTATGGTTTACATGGCCTCTACTGTGAAAATATGTCTCACATGACTTTCTTGGTTGCATATGTCGGGCCTTTTGCTCTCGCCCTTCTGAGTTTTCTTCTTGATGCTGCTTTTTGAGGTCTCCCTACAAGACCCACCGCCTCAGGTTGCACCGTACTTTGGTGCATTCCATGTCATTATTTGCATCAGGAGAACTCTTTTACGAAAGTCCTTTTTCGGAACCCCACTGATACCTTGCAGGGGCTTCCCTAACATGGGTTCAGTACCTCTATTAGCCTTCCCTGCCTTTGATTCAGAGGTTGACGGGTGCTGTTCCGCTGATTCCCTGCCTGGGACTGCCCACAACTTGACAGTCCCCTCAAATCCATGGTTACAGTCTCTGTCCTGATGTCCAGGATCTGGGCTTTTTTCTACTTGAAAATAAATGTTTTGCCCATGCATCCCCCTCCTCAAAGGTCGGGGTATGTTTTCTTTTTCCTTCCAGACTATGATCATGGTAGACCGTCACCCTGTGCTGCAAAAGACAGTGAAACCCCCATTCAGGCTATACTCTGTCCCCGGAGTCTTCCAATAATACCAGGCCATGATCTCTTCAGTTCTTCGCAAAGTGGGTCTCTGTGTTTTTTTTACGTTATATGGCCCGATGTTTTGCTTTTCAGAAACATCATCAGACCTCCTCCATGCACCTATCAGTACTCTAAGTATGATTCAAGTCTCTGAGTATGAACGTACACCTTTGTGGCATACATTCAGTTGGAAACGCTTTCCTTCCTGTATCTCGATGGACATGCATGGGTTAATTGGCTTCCCATTATCTGCCACACCAGAGGTGTCTCGGCCAAGCTTTGCCTGCTGACTTTTTGGGGATACTTGGCTGCGGCCATCCTAATCAATTACATATCCCCAATAATACCTGAGACTTTGTTTAAGGGAGCTCTGATGAAGCTCTGAAGGGAGTGAAATGTAAGACGTTCCTTGGCAGCTACTAATCTGGGGCTGTGGCTGCAATAAATATGCTTTTGCACTGAATTTAGCAGCGTCTTTGGTATCTTTTGAAGGGGTGAGTGCACTGATCTTCAGCCATAAGGGAGCTCTGCAGTGGCTGTGCCTTCAGAGATCTACCTGCAAGCAGATGCCAGCGTCTTATCAGACACTATCAAATTTATCCATTTGTGAAGGTGCATGACCACTCATACGACGAATACCTCGATCCCAGAGGATATGTGTATTCCTTTCAGAGGACTACAAACTAAACACCAAGGCGTTTGGCAGACGGGCGATGCCCTTCTGCACGTCTTTGTCTTGAAAGAGACATTTTCTATGCTCTCCATTCTTTCGAGCACCTCCTATGGGAGATATGTCTCATGACTGAATTGGTTATTTCCCTGATGTATGTTACCTGACCAGGAAACATTACCCACTCCTTTGCCTCTATGCATTAAAGCCATGCATACATTCTGGGTAGCACATAACGGACTGTACCTCATCAGTGGTACATATCCCTGGCAGCAGGAATACACTGTCGGATACCCTCCGCCATTTCAAAACAGCAGAGTACGAATGGAAAATTCCACAGGATGTAGTTGAAGACATCTTTGTCCGCTGGGCTCATCCTGACAGGGATTTGTTCGTCTCTCCAGCCCATATCCTGCAGCCTCACTGCTGCCCCCTACAGCCAGACCAGGACATGGTCTGACTGGACATTCTCTCTCTCTCTCTCTCCTGGAGGCACCTCTGGGGTCAGGACCGGTGTGTTTCCCACTGTTACAGTTGAGGGTTCTGGTACTGATACCTTTCCCTCTTTATGCCCACCCTCTTTTTTTTTTTTGACTCTTTTTTTATGCTCCCACCTATCGGGGCATCTCTCAGGAATCCACTCTTGGCGATAAGTACCTGACTGCCCGTCTGAACCGCGTCCACCCGACTACTATATCAGGTTCAGGACGCCAGTCTCTCCGGCCCTTTAAGAGGCCCAGAGTCCCCAATGGCGCTGCCGGGTTTCTGCGGCCGACATAGGGCATGTGGACCCAGGCCACTGGTGGTTCCGTCGCCTCCCTGAAGGTAGGGGATATTTTTCTTATGTGTCCTTCGCCCGCCCTCCCCGGAGCTCGGTCGTGCAATGATGTCTGGGGACATCTGCCGCAGCTCCACCCCTCTACATTGTGCCCTGACGTGCGCACATCCCTCTGGCTTCCACTGGGGGCTGCTGTTGCACCGGGCAGACCCCCGGAACCCTCCCCAGAGAGAGGAGAGCAGTCTACAAATGCTGAATCCTCTCTCTCCTGCCGATCCCCAAACAACCCGGGCTCGTTTGAACCCGGGTCGCTGCCTGGCGCAAGGTGTATGCTCAGCAACTCAACCCTCAGTGCCACCGGGCCGACCATACTGACCCTCTTGCCCTTCTATTTTGGAAATGCTCCTTCAGTCCAGTTCTGCATTTCCTGCTCCTTCATGCTTGCTTCTGGAGGGCTTACTCCTCTCTTGGTTCCAGAGTCACCTTTATGATGGCAGGTGTCTTTACACCAACCTGGGTGTCTCATGCCATGTCCCTTTCTTCACAGAACACTTGCCATGTCTCTATCTGAGGGGACTGGATTGAGTTGGACCTTGTTTTCATGTCCTTCTCTGTACATACTGGAATATTTACTCCCACTTTCGGTGTTTGGGGTTCCCTTTGTCAGCGAACTTTTGCCTTTCCTTGCCTGATGGGAGGAAGGTCTCTGCCTCCATTGGGTATTTACGACTGTTCTTAAGGGACATTCTTCACCCCTGCACCCCGGTAGGACTCAACTTACCTCTGGGGGTTCTCAGTTACTGTAAGTCCTCGACTGACTGACGATTGGTCCCTTTTGGGGCCGCGGTTCTATAAGGCATGCGCTTCCTGTCTTGGAACATTTTACTCTGCATTGCAGTTTTGTTGGCTGGCAGCACTGCTGTGTTCTAGGCTGTGTGCATACAGGGCCCTATCTGCCTTTTCTAAGGAAAGGATGACCTTCTGTGACCTGCTCCTACTTTTTTCACTAAGGTGGTATCAGTTTTTCCTGTGTATCAATAACCATTCGGCTACCAGTCTCTTATGTGGGGCATGAAGCTCCTGAGGCTGCTCTAATTTGTATCTTGGTTGTTCACAGTCCCTTTTGTTCTTAATGAATGAGGCCACAGCGCAAAACAGCACCACTTTTTGTTTAAGTTCCCCTGGACAGTGAAGGGGAAACGCCCTGTTTCGGTACAGGGTCTGTCCAAACTTAGGTGGCTGCCTACATTGTTTTCTTTGTTATAACACAAATGACATATATACTGCCTCTCTCGGCTGTGGACAAGACTCACTCCACACGAGCACTGGTTACCACCACAGCAGGTTTACAGGGGTATCGACTGCTGTACTGGGGGATACAGCTCCTACTTCCAGGATCCGTCACTCCACTATAATTTACCATTGATGGGCTTGGCTTTTTACATGAGAACTACCTTTGGACGTACAGTCCTCCACGGTCTGCTTTCACACAGACAGACTTTCCTGCCACCCTGATTTACACATAACTGCTTGGGAATCTTTCCATGTGTTATGACCTGCTGCAAGAGATTGCCTCAAAGAAGATAGTACAGTTGCGTAAGAACTTACCATAACAGTAGATCTTCGAGAGTATCTCTTGCAGCAGGTCATGCAGCCCCTCCCTCCATCCCCCTTTTTCCTATCTACATTAGGGGGTGGAGTTTGTCTTTACTTTCCAACTCCTGTATATTTCTGTATAGGTAGATATGTATATTTCTTTATATTTATTTTGGTTATATCCAAAACACATGATTTTTTATATATATTTCTCCTTGGTTCCCTCAGCGACAAAATGATCAGGTCGCTAATGAGAAGAACTGAGGAATATCAAGACCGCCCTCTCTTTTATAGTGCACAGACCTGTTCATGTGGTGCATGTTACTTATTTATTTATTGAAATGTTTCACCAGGAAGGCACACTGAACAATAACAAGTTGCTCGTCTCATGGTGCAATCTTGGGGGGTACAAGTGGATGTAGGACAGAATATACATACAGATTCAGTTACAACATACAATCATACATGAGTATAGAATTATGTACAGAGATTGAGCCACACCAACTACTAAGTACAGACTATACTTACAGTTTCAGTTACATACTGTACATGAGGATGTGATTATATACATAGAGTGAGGTATACTAGCTGCAACCACTGTAGGAATGATGTTACAGTTTCTACAAGTTTGCAGTACAGTTAAACCATTTCGAGTGCTATATGAAGAAAGGTAGGAGTAGCAGTGGAACCAGCTGGAGAAGGAGAAGCAGTGAAGGAGGAGGACATTGATAAGTGTGTACGAAAGCAAGGCCTGGGTGAGTGAGATATTTGACTTTGGGCTAAGGCGAGCTTAAGTAATGTTTTGGAAGTGCAGAGAGTAAAGGGACCACTGCATGGTTGTATTTAATAGTGCATATAGGGTGGGGGCTTCCAATTAAGTGCTGGCATAATAAAGGAATGGGAGAGAAGAGGGGAGAGGAGGAGGAGGATTAGAAAAGGGGAACTGCAAGAACATGCCCAGAACTAAGCCATGCCAGGATGTTGAGAACCCTGCCAGGGGAAGAAGTGGGTGGTAACAAGTGGGGTAGAGAGGGTAGTGGGTGGGGGGCAGATATAAGATGAGGGACTGGGGGTAGGGAGGATATGGAGGAGAGGGGGGGAGGTAGGAGGAGGCATGCTTAGTGGGGGTTAGGAAGATAGATGGAAGAGAAGAGGAGAGGTAGGAGGAGGCGTGCTTAGGACTACCCACTCAGGGATGCTAAGAACCGTGTGAGGGGGCAGAGCCAAGCAAGGAATAGAGTATAGAAGATAGAGGGGAAGCTGATGTGGGGCAGAAGGGGGACAGGGAAGAAGAGTAGGGGTAGAGCTACTCCCTCCAGGATGCTGAGTACCCTGTAAGGGGGTAGAACCAGACTAGGATGTTAAATATAGAGGAAAGAGATGGAAGGGGAAGTGAGGAACAGTGTTAGAATATAGGGAACAGGGGGATAGGGTGGCATGTTGTGTTGTAGATGCAAGGAAGATTGTTAAGGAGGGTTAAAGCAGGAGCAGCTGGAAGAGAGATGGTTATGTAAAGAGGCAAGGGAGTAGGATGAGGATGACTGCCGTATTTGGGGGGGAGAGAGTTCCAGAGTTTCAGGAAACGATGGGAGAAGCCAGACTGGCCAATAAGTGTTGATCGATGGGGGACCAGCAAGGTGCGAGTATCCGCAGATACAGGTATGAGGAAGTGAGGGATGGGGGAGGAGCATAGAGGGAACTGGAGAAGTGGGGGAGTTCACCTAGCCAAAATTTAGAAGTGAGTTTTACGCAATGAGCGAGGCGTGTGTTAGCTAGCGGGGGAAAGGACAGGGCATGGTAGAGGTCGCAGTGATGAGTTCGGGGAGAAGCATCGAGAGCGAGGCGACAGAAGGAGTTGTAGAGAGTGTCCAGTCTGGTCAGGGAGGATTTGGAAGCAGCACCATAGACTACATCACAGTAATCAAAGATGGGGAGAATCATCTTCTGGACAAGTTCACACAGGCCTGTAGGGGGGCTGCAGCTATGGTTCCTGTACAAGGCATCAAGCTTGGGGTGCAGTATTTTCAAGATGGCGTCAATGTGGCCAGAAAAGTTGGGGTGTTGGTCCAGCCTGACCCCAAGGTACCTGAATGAGGAGGTGTCCTCTAGTAATGTCCCATCTAGGGTGTGGAAGGAGGGCAGGGGATGAAGCCTAGAGAGTCTCTGCGTAGTGTCAAAGGTCATGGAGACAGTCTTCTTTGCATTCAGAAATAGCTTATGTGAGGCAAACCAGAGCTGGACTTGGTGGAAGTTCTGCTGTAAGGTGGTTGCTACATCGACAGAGCATTTGCCAGTGGTAAACAAGATGGAGTCATCCACATACATGTGGATAGAGGAGGATGGGGAGCAGACTGAAGGCAAGTTGTTGAAGAAGATGGAGAAGAGAATGGGGCCAAGGACAGAGCCCTGAGGGACTCCTGTAGAGATAGGGAGGGGAGGAGAGATGACATCTTGGAGCTTGACAGATTGTGCCCTTCCGGTGAGGTAGTCTCTGAACCAGTTTATGGCAGGTGCTGACAGTCCAGCTGTCATAAGGGAGTCAAGAAGCAGGGCATGGGAGACTGTGTCGAACGCCTTAGCGAGGTTAGCAAAGATGGCTGAGGTAATGATGCCATTGTCCATCCCGGTGAGGATAGAGTCAGTTAGCCTGAGAAGGGAGGTAATAGTGGAGTGGTTCTTTCAAAATCCAGATTGGAACGGGGTGAAAAAGGAGGAGTCGGAGAGGAAAGAGGTAAGTTGGGAGAGGGCCATGTCTTCTTGGAGCTTGGTGAGGGTAGGGAGGAGAGAAATGGGGTGATAGTTGCCAGAGGAGGAGTCACCACTCTTTGGGAGAGGGAGGACCACTGCATGTTTCCAGGAAGAAGGGACTGTTGAGGATGAAAAGGAGAGGTTTAGGATTAAGGGGAAGGGATAGGCAATAGCGGGTGCTGATAGGTAGAGTAGTTTAGGATCCAGGTCATCAGGTGAAGAGCCTTTAGAAGGGTTGAGAGAGAGGATGGTGGTAAGTGTTTCTTCAGGGGAGACAGTAGAGAAGGAAAATAAAGAGGGAGCATGAGGGAGTTGAGTGCAAGAAAAGGGACGAGAAGGAGGGGTGAGGTTTGAAGGGAAGGACTTTAGGAGAACCGAGGCTCATGAGGTGTAATAGATGTTAAACTCATTTGCCACTAGGTACGGTTCAGTGACTAGTGAGTTATTTATTTTAAGCACGGAGGGGGGTGCGAACTGGGGGAGAAGAGTGTGTGGACCACTTTCCAGAATTTGGAGGGGGTGTTGATATTATACAAAAAGGCAGATTTAAAGTATTCACATTTTGCTAGTCTGGTCACTTTAGTACAGATATTTCTTAACATGCGATACTTTGTTAAATCTGTTGTAAGCTAAGTGGCCTTGTGTTTCCTTCAAGCTTTGTCTCTCTCCCTGAGGCAGGTCAAGAGTTCTGTAGTGATCCAAGGGTGATGGTTGCCTCATACTCTGGAGCGTATCAAAGGGGCAAATGAGTTCCAATTAGTAAGAAATGTATCTTTGAAATAGGCAAGAGCTTGGTCAGCTGAGGGGGTGGAGGCTATCGGGGCCCAGTCGGAGATGGCAAGGTCATGGAGAAGGGAAGTGAGGTCTAAGGAGTTGAAGGAGAGGAGCTGCAGGATTTTATGTGGTGATTTGGGTCTGTGGACCTTCCTTACCAAGAAGATAGGGTAATGGTCGCTGACGGCAACAGGAAGGATGCCTGACAATGACATGGTGAGGGTGGATAGTGAGGGCTCAGTCTAACAGGGAGTGGTTGTGAGTTTTATGATTTAGGCGGGTTGGCCTGTGGATGAGTTGTGAGAGATTGGGGGCGGAAATGTCATTGCGTGTCTTGGAAGTAGAGGTAGCCAGCCAGTTTAAGTTTACATTGCCCAGTATGTATAACTCACCAGTATGTGAGAGGGAAGTTATGGAGGAAATGATTTTGGTTGTAATGGAGGGCATGATTCCTGGATGACAGTAGATTCCCGCCAGTGTTGGGTAAGTTACTTTTTCTATTACTTTCTTTTATGTGTGGAAACTTGTTTCAGGAAGCTCTGTGCAGTCACTAGCAAGGGTGGAGAAGCACTACAAAAAGTAATTCACCTTACAGTTATAGTTACTTATTTCTTTTTGTACAAAAAAATACAAAAATAATAAATAACTGTAACAGATTACACTTATTTGAAAGTAATAGGTTAATTACTTTCAAATAAATGTAATCAGTTACAGTTACGTATTACTTTTGTATAAAAAAAGACATAAGTAATTGTAACTGTAAGGTGCATTACTTTTTTCAGTACTTCCCCATCCTTGCTTGTTGACTGCACAGAGCTTTCTGGAACAAGTTCCCAAAAGTAATAGAACGTAATAGAAAAAGTAACTTACCCAACACTGATTCCCGCTATGAAGATAGAAACGGGGAAAGGAAGGGTAATGCTTATAATGAGGGCTTCATAGGAGGAGGGTGATGAGGACGAGAGTACAGTCGTATACTGGAGTGAGGACAGGATGTACATGTCGACTCCACCACCTCTAGTGTCCCTATCCTGCCTGATTATGGAGTAGCCTGGGATGTTATGGAGTGGTCGGGTATTTTGACATTTAGCCAGGATTCAGTTATAAATAGAATATCGGAAGTGAGAGAGGTGATCATTGGAAGTAGTAGGTCAGTTTTAGTAATGAGGCTCCGGATGTTTAAGTGGGGGATTTTCAGGCCAATTGGGAGAACTGATGGAGAACAGGGATTGGGCGCAGTAGAGGTAGAAGTGTTACATGTGCATGAGGGGGGCGGGTCCCAGGTACGACTGCTAAGAAGTCTTCCGGAAAAAAGTGCCTCCGGCAGAAGGTTCCCATGTGTTATGACGTGCTGCAAGAGATGCTCTCGAAGATCCGCTGTTACAGTAAAAGTTCTTACGCAAATGTACTGTATGAGTGCACACAGACCAGTGAGAAGACCCAGCGTTTCACTAAGACTTTAGCTTTGTCAAAGGATTGATCCCCAGACAAGCATAGTTCCAAGTGATTTTGGTACAGATTAGAACACTGTTTAATGGCTGCATCTGATGCAACGAAAAACTCCTTATTTTCTTTAGTGGTTTCAAACAGTATGCAATTCTTTTCTTGTTTTTCTGCATATAATCAAGTATTTCAAATAATAAAATTCAGGCTAAACCCTTTAACATGATGTGCCACGGGTATTGTGTATCATTTGTTATCCCTTCAAGGTCCGACAAAACCTGAATTCAGGAAGTCAGACCAGCTGTTTGTGTGGTGTGAGTTTATTTAAGCAATTAATACCATTGTGACAAGCATGAATGGAGCAACAGCTATATCCCACAGGCATCAACTGGCCAGCTGGATGCAGTTATTACTGTACAAGTCCATTAACACAGCAATATTATTTCTGTAATATGGGAAAGACAGAAGATTTCTGTTACGGTGAATGTTTTAAATCAGGACAGAATAGGGTATGCTTTGCTTGCTGTGTAGTGTAGTGTAGTGTTGAAGAACTCTGTTTATTTGAAGCAGTCAATCAGAATACAGGGAATTATACACTTAAACAATAATACACGACAGGGAGTGGTATATCATGGGATATCATCATGCCTTGGGTGCGTTGTGAGGTACAAGGCAGCGCTGGGTGCCTTCAGCCACCCAAGAAGTGATGATATCCCATGATATACCACACCTTGGAGTGCTTTATTGTGATTATAAAATGGCCCTAAAGTGTTAGTAAATCGCTCATCTTGGTAATCAGTTCTGGACCATGACAATATCCTGAGATATCATCACAGGTCAAAGAGGGCTTCAGCCAGTCAGCTTCCAGGAACTCTCCTCTCCATTTTATAATATACATTACCAGCCTTTGCAGTATGTTTGTGGTGGAGGTAAATGTACAGTAGTGCTGCATATTGATGGACTGAATAGGAAATGGCCTAAAGTGCATGCTAATTTAAAGTGGAAGGGTTTATGTTTGAACAATGGAATCTAACTCTGGGGGCATGAAGGTCGCCAAGGTAAGGTGCTTGGCTCCTGAGAAGAGAGCGTACAGACTGTCCAGCATACATTCACTCTCTGTTGACCAAAGAAGGAATGGCAATGACAGGGGCATCATGCAACCAGAAAAGTTCAAGGAGCACAAAATCCCAACCTCCCTAAGGATGTCTGGGGGCATGCTCCCCCATGAAAAATTAAAAAAAATTAAAGCCAAATGGTGTATTTTGGTGGCTTTAAGCAGGCTGTGAAGCAGCTTCTTGATAGCCTACTTAGAGGCAGCAGAGTGCTGAGTCATACAAACAGCAATGTTTGTATTGCATAATGAATGATGAAAGTCACATGCTCACCCACACGTTTTTGTTCCGTAAAAAATGTTTTTGAAAAGTAAAGTTAAATGGTGCACTCTGGTGACTTTCAGAGGACTGTGAAGCAGTTCCACAATCTGCTAAATTGCAGCAGAATGGTAAGGCAATGGTGTATTTTGATGTATTTTTTCAGGCTGTGCAACATGATTGCATAGTGTGCAAAAAGGCACTAGAATGCTGAGACAGACGCATGCACACACGTGCACGCAAATATACACACATACACACACGTGCACACAAACATACACACACACACATATGCACACATATATACACACGCATGCGCACATATACACACCACACACGCATGCACATGCCATATATATATATATATACACACACACAATAGCAACTAGCAGTATGGTACACACCTTTTGCTGGTGCCTTCTACTGGCTTTTAACAGTGGTGTATACTGGATGCCTAAATCTGACTGCTTGACACCCCAGCCTTCTAGCACCATGGAGACAGAGGCATAAAGAGTGAGACACATACCCTGACTGCCCCCGCCATTCAGATAAACAGGACTTGGGGTGAGCTTGGTCACCAGAGCAGCACAAACACCCAGCCCATAACTTGATCAGTCTGACCAAATGCAGATGTGACAGACAGGACAGGTCAAACCTGTCCTGACTTATTTTTAGCTAAATGGTTTCAAAGTGATAATATTAAAATTAATGGGAGATTAAGGTAGTTTGTAAGAAATTTAAGGGTGAAGAATGTCTAATGCTGACTTATGCTAAGGCTGGTGAAGTTGAGGATGTCAGTTTGCAGCATTAATTTCTGCTGCTCCTGATACAGCCACAATTTGCATATTTTTATTTATCTGAATTTGTACACAGCATCATCTTTTTAACTGCACAGTTTTAGACCTGCCAAATTCCAAATATAGGGAACAGTGAGATCTACATAGAAATGGGTTCAGATCTTACTTCGAGGGTATCTCTTGCAGCAGGCCACACATATGGAACTGTAGCCGCCAGGCACTAAGACCACATGGAAACTTTTCTAGCTAGCAGTCTACCAGGGGGGCCATCCACTCCGATGCCATACGCCAACATTGTTGGCCTGTCCTATAAGAATGGGCAGCCCCTGTGCCCTCCTGAGTTCCCCTCCCACCATTGACCATCGGACTTCATGGAGATCCGCCAACTTCAGTAGACCGCCATTTTGCCGAAAAGTTTTGTCAAACTTTTATTTTTTTTATTTTTGTCTCCCTGGTGTGTATCACTTTAGCGATAAAATGATTTTCCCTCTCTGTTTATGCCATGCTCCACCTCCAGGAACCTCTTCCAAAAGTGTGCGTGCAGGCAGAAAATCTCAGAGAAGGATGACCACGAGGCTTGTGTTGGCTGCCTAGGCCCAGAACACAACATCCAGGCTTGCATGATCTGCTGCACCTTCGACCAGGCCACGGGGAAGTGCCGAGTGCAGATCCACAAAACTTTCTGCTGAAGCAGAAGGTCAACCAGATGAAGGAAATTGGCTCAGTTAGGTAACGCCTAACCTGCTATGCTGTTTGAGCTAACAGAATGGTTTGTGTGCCATAAAACAGGTTTGTGCATCCTACAGCATCCTTCACCATCCAGTACTGTATCTGTCAATTATACTGTAAACTTCAAGATATTCAAAAAGTGGCCTATAGGTGATGCATCAAGTATAATACATACCAACCTCTTCCTAGCAGACTAGCATAGTTGCAGTACAGCAGTATCCATATTGGCTTTCTTCCAAAGAATAAAAAAAATTAAAGAAATCTCAACACATCACACCAACACTTTCATAGGTCTGCTGGGGGAAGGTGGTCCATATGGTTTATACAACAAAAATGGTTTTAGCACACAAAACCCACATACAATACCACCTGATTATTATAGCCACATTGTGTCAATCACGCTAGATTAAGAAACACACATACTAGATACAGCATATAAGGTTGTTATAAATATAGACGGTAATTTTTGAGACAAGAAGGCACCTGGGGTCAATTTCTAAAATGAAGAGGGACACCTGCAATACTGTACAGGTTCAGTAAAACATCCTACAATAGATTATGCATGGAAGGAGTTGAGACAGGCTGTGTAATAGTGTCAAACCCTCAAGAGCTGGACTCAGTGCCTTGATAACCTGGTTCTATTTTTACATACTTTAGGGAGTGCTGTATCAGATGCTCTGAGGTGTATGGGTAATACAGACCATCACAGCCTCCCCCTCATCACCACCAAGTGTCATTTACTGTACGTAAAAAGGCACAGCCATTATGTAGGCTGATATAGCAGTCAGCTTCTCCAAGCCTACCTGCATCTGCAGTTACATTTTCTCTATCTGATCCACAGTGACAAGTCTGCTCTGAAGGCAAGTCAGCAGATTTTTTCTGCAGTTTTTCCAGTTAACAGTGTAGTTCTAATCCTCCTATCTATGCATTTTAAAGGTGTGAGAGAACCAATCCCATGACCTAACACCCCCTCCCCAACTTAAAGGCATTCTACGGAATCAGGAAGGTGGGAGTGAGTGAAGGGATCAGTGAAGACAACAAAAAAAGCAGTCCAATTATTAAATCCACTTTAGTCCCCAGTTCCCCTTTGGTGTAATCAAACACACTTGGGTCTAATCTGCAGTAGTATCAGAGCCGATCAGACAAGCATGTGGACACAATTCTGATACCAGACTTCTCAGGGGGGTTTGAAGCCAGCCCCGGTGTTCCTCACCCCAATCCCGACTATTTAATGAACAGGCGCAAACCTAATAATTTTTTTTGTACAATTAAAGTTGCAGTGCCTGATTTCTGATTATGTTTTTACCAGGTTTACAGATTTGGACTTGACTGGATATTTCATAAATTGATCATCAGTTTGTACTGTCACTTGAACTGCAGAACATATTTTAAAGGTATGTATGATGAAGCAGCCTGCCTAGTGATTGAGTTTCTGGGCTCTAAAACAAGTGGTTGGTCCTATAATATCCCCCCCCCCCCAAAGGTTTGACCTGTGCCTGTCTCTACTGTCTACGCTGCATTTTGCCAGCCCAGCTATCATGTGCGGGCAAGTCAAGTGACTACGGCTTCTAGATCAATGTATCTTATTAGAAATGTGGATACATTAAAAAGATCTGACAGGAAAAAGGTACAGACTGCATCTGATAGGTCTGATATGTCCAGCCTTGCAACTGAAGTCCGTGTTGTGCAGAAAGAACTAGGATGTGCGGAAAGGTCAAACCTCACACATGAGACACTTACAGTAGGAGAGAATGTGGGCTTGAATATAGAGAATAAAGAAAATAAAGGTGAATTCTTGTCACATAACCCTTGTTTCTTGGGCAATCTGGCACCCATTTCTTTAGAGGGAAATATTTCCTTCTCTACTCAGGAACATCTTGTGCAGCCTCTGTAGCCTATGCCAGACCCAATCCCAAAAATGGCAGTGTAACTCCTAGGTGGCACTATCCTAAGTGCTACTCCCCCTGCCTGCTTGGCTAGTAGCAGGTTAAGGGGCCTGAGTTCTGAAACGGGTGCCTCCACCCGGAGGTCAGGGTTGGTAGTGGTCAAGCTAACCTGGGCACAGCCTTCCGGGACACTGTAACCCCCCTCTTTTCCCTGCTAGTGGCATGAACTGTGTACAGTTATCACCTTCACAATACCCCTGGTACACCATACAAGTAACCACACTGTTTACACTTACCACCAGGGCCGGTTCCTCTGACTTGACCCTGGGGACCCCTTGTAAAACAAGGTTAAGCACAGCAAATAGCAACGATACAGTACTTTGAGCACAAACTGGAACCTCAGTCAGATTACATGCAGAAAAAGTTAGATCTGATTTATTTAGGGGACTTGAACAAGGGAGGGACGTAATTAGGTTGATTTGCTTAAAGGCTATGTCAATCAAACAGTTATGCATGCACTTCAGAGTCCATAAACAGCCACACACTTTGGGTACCCAGGTGGAAAAGAGCAGGGCTAGCCAGGATCATTGCCCAGGATAGGCCGGTGTTGCAATTGGTTGGGGCCCTGCGATGGAAGAAAACAACATGCACAGCACGCACTATTTGTAATCCGGAGCCGGAGGGCTCAGTTCATGAAAGAAAGACAACAAGGCAATCAGTTGACAACACTTTTAGATTTAGCTGTTGTTGCAGGGAGCTACCCTGATGGTTACTCACGATACCCAATACAGGACACAGGCAGGACAGAACTGAGACTGCAGGTGGTTGAGCTGGAGTGCCAGGAGAAGCAGGGCCCACACGAATCACTGAGGCATCGTTCCTGTTCAAAGCGTTGAGCAGGGGGCTGATCCCCAGGCAGGTCTCTCATCGATGGCTTTCTCTGTACAGTGGGTAGCCTGGCTGGACCAGTGTGGCAAGGCCCAGGCAGAATGGAGATGAACACAGATTCAGTCCATTTGAGCTGGATGCAGCCTCCAGCAAGCAGAACACAATTCACACAATGGGGAACCAAATCATGACCCACTTTCAGCACACAGGACATTTAAATGTAAGGAAACTCTAATGTACCAGGCAGATTACTATCCGGTTGCAATAACAGCGTCTCTGTACAAACCGGGAGCTCAGAGATGGCTGGAAGTCCTGACAGGCCGATCGCACTCAGCAAATCTTTGGTCTTCTTCAGGTTGAGCCTGGTCACAATTCAGTGGCTAGCTTCATTCTCACCAACTCGGATTCAGTCCGAAATAATTATCTTCTGTCTCTCTCAGGGGCAGCAGGCAGGCAGACATGCAGGCTAAAACTCAGGCCTTTCCACAGTTCTCCCACATGAAACTACGCAGACGGCTGCTCAACTGTCTCGAGCTGTTGCTTCTTCAACTCCCAACTCAGATCTAACTCAAGCAGCAGGCAGCTTGGGAATTTCCCCAAGATCCAAAATTTTCGCAAAAAGACAATAAACAAGCACTCAAAAGCCAAAAGATACCACACAGAAATTCAAGGCATAAGAGCTACAGGAGACTGCAGCACACTACCCCAACGCTTCATGTCCACTTGTCAGAAGGCCAAAAGGTTCAGCTGGCTGATTCATCTGTCAGTCACATCAAGGACTCCCCCTCCAGGGCAGTTTAGGCACCCAAAGCCCAAAACTACAATTCCTACAGATTTTGACTCCACCAAGCCCCTGCAGGCAGGCTCTATTTTAGAGTCCGAAAGCACTGATTGGTCCAATTCGGCAGTCTAGGACCAAGATGGTGGAGATAAAGAAAACAGTCCTTGCTGCAAAGAAGGCAGGTTAGACAAACTACATTATCATTATCACTCTTAATAAATAGCCAGCAAACAGTTACATCTTCTGACAGGGCTCCCTCTGCGCAATTAACGATGGCAGAAATGGAGCAATTATCAGGCAGTCCGGGTGGGACTCAAGCATAGACATACTCAGCCCCCTCCCAACTTACTTATAACTGCAATCCAGGCCGCTCTTAAAGAGACAGTACACAGAGGCTATACAGGCACTCGTTGGCAGTAACATTTAAACTGCTAAACCGCAGGACACCATCCCGGCAGTGAGCATTTAGACAAGCTCAAGGAAGACTTTTCAGGAACCCCCATTTGTAGGGGGGTTACACCCTTCCCTGCCTGGAAAAAACTTGGTGTCCGCGTCAAGTCTGTACCATCATACTTTGAAAATGCAACATATACGAGACATAGATAACATTAGCATGCTGTGCAAATAACATCTGATGCATCAGTTAAAGTCTTTCAGATGAGACGTTAAACCGAGGTCCCATCTGCCTGGATTGGTGGTAGTTCAGGTGGATGTTAAAGATCCCATGGCACTTATCGAAAAGAGTAAGGGAATTTCCCCGGTGTCCTGGCCAAATTTCCTCATTCACTAAAAATACCACCAACAGCTTAATCTGGTTCAAGGTCAGTTGGCATTCATCTGTATCCCCCTCCCCCGGGTCGTGCCTGAAAATAGGCAGGATTTGTCTAGTGTACTTACCCGGTCAACAAAAAAAAGCTAAAGTAAACTTATACCTTTACTATACATATTCGCTACACTTCACAATACTTTATCCATTCTGACAACACATTATACATATTTCACACAGGTAAATTAAACATTACTATGCTGAATCATGTAATAACTTCTTGTACGTTAAACAATGCAAGAGGGGGCCCTTCTCTGTCAGCTAACTTGGGGCTGGATGGGGCAGGGGCACCATGGTGAGAGGGAAGAACAAGTAACCTGGAATTGGCCATCAAGCTCAATTTGGGCAGTGAGCGAGGTGAGATATAAGCACCTTTGTGGACCACATGTGCAGGCAAGTCCACAGGCCTCCCAGGAGAATCATAGCTGAAATGTAGTACTGGCTTGACAGCTCGGCCAGTCTTTCTGGGGGGAGCAGCCACAGTCTCTTTACTTTCAGCACTAACTTTGGAGCTTTCGTCACTTGTGAGGGGTTCTTCTGCATGGATGGAAATGTCCAAACTTGGAGCACTGTCAGCTTCTTGCTCTGTAGGCTCTGTTTCTACAAAACTTTGTTCATTATTATCCTCTGACAAAGGCCCAAGTTGCTCATTTTGAAGAGGCTCTGGCACAATTAGGCTTTTCGGCACTAAAGGGGGGTTGTCAACACTCTCACATTGTTCTTCAGGTTCTGGTATGTCACCACAAAAATCCAAGGAGTCCACAACCTCAGATGCAATACTCTGCACTTCACTTTCAGGGAGCATTGGCTCCAAGGACGAAGCTGGGGGGGTTAGGCAGTCCAGAAGGCCCAGCTTCATCCCCACAATTATTATAGGGTTAATTTGAAACAGCTGACTCAGTTCATAGGAGGGGTAATAGGCATTGTTACACTCACTTTCATCAGAGGTGGACTGACCGTCACTGTCATTCTGGACCTGCTGCAGGGTAAACTTTAAACTTGTGACCACTGGGGTAGGTTAACTCTGTCTCTTTCTTGCAGCAGCCCGAGTCACCGGCCATGAGGAATCAATTTCTGATGGTTCAGCCTCAATTATGACTTGGCCGATAGGTAGCAAGTGGTTATGGTGCATGGTCTTGACAGCTTTGGAGTTATTCTCTGGGCGCACCTTGTACACAGGTAAATCATCCAACTTTCCAGCTACTACATAGGGAAGGTAGTGCCACCGATCAGCAATTTTGTGTTTGCCATGCAGTCCCAAATTGTGTAACAACACACGATCTCCAGGTTGAAGCTCTTGAGCCTTTACTTTTCTCTTGGCGGCCATTGTCTGGGCCGGTTGATAGCCATGGTTCAATTGCGCTTTCAGTTTCTGTACATATTGCAGGTAGTTTTCCGCTCGGACCCCATCTGGAGAGACCCAAAACAGACATCAACTGGCAGTTGGGCCTCTCTCCCGAACATGAGGCGGTAGGGGGAAAACCCAGTAGCATCATTTTTCCTGCAATTGTATGCGTGTACCAAGGTGCAAATCTGCTGGCTCCATTTATGCTTGTCTTTTGGGTGGAGGGTGCCCAGCATGTCTAGAAGGGTGCAGTTAAAATGTTCTAGCTGAGGGTCTCCCTGCGGGTGATAGGGGGTGGTTCTTGACTTTAGCACCCCCTATAGAGAGAGCATTTCTTTGATTAGTCGACTCTCAAAGTCTCTGCCCTGGTCAGAGTGGATCCGCTGGGGGGGCACCATAGTGGACAAAGAAATTTTCCACTAGCATCTTGGCCATGGTAGATGCCTTTTGATCTTTGGTGGGAAAAGCTTGTGCATACCGTGTAAATGAATCCGTAACCACTAACACATTGCCAGTGTTCCGCTCATCAGGTTCTAAGTACAAGAAGTCTATGCAGACTAGTTCCTTGGGGGTGCTGGTAGCAATATTAACAAGGGGGCAGCCCTCTGAGGCAGGGCTTTTCTTTGCAGGAGGTGACTACAAGTCTTTACATGGTGCTCAACATCGGCTCCCATTTTGGGCCAGTAGAAGCGAGATCGTACCAGGTCAAGGGTTCTGTCAGTACTGAGGTGTCTCATGTGATTGTGGAGGGACCTCAGTACCAAATCCTTAAAGGCTGTGGGCAGGAACAATTGTTGCTTGTCTACTTTGCCAGTACGATCTACTGTCTCTCTGTACAACAACTGATTGAGCAGCTTCAACCTGGGACCTTCTTTAAACAATATAGCAGTTTGCAGGACAGGGGAACGCAACTTAGACACATCTTTCCCCACACACAGGGCATCAAGTGCTGGCCGAATCATAGGATCTTGGGATTGAGCCCACTGAAGGCTAACATTGTCAAAACTGAGGTAGTGCACTAATATCTAGAGCAGAGAAATGGCAATAGGGAGCCGGTATGCAGGTATCAGAAGGGCCCAAGCAATCTACTAAGGAGTCCACTGTGTCTGCAGACATCTGTTCATCCCTATCAAACTTTTGGCACAGTGTTCGGATGTCAGGTTCAGACAGCCTGACCTAATCACTTTTGGAAGTGTGCCTTCGGGATAGGGCATCAGCATCAATATGGTTCAGGCCCAGTCTGTATTCAACAGCGTAATCATAGGTTGATAATGCAGAGAGCCACCAGTGCCCAGTGGCGTCTAACTTAGCTAAAGTCTGTACATAGGTCAACAGGTTATTGTCAGTCCTCACCAATATCTTTGCCCCATAGAGGTATTCATGAAACTGGTCAACAGTGGCCCATTTTAGCGCAAGGAACTCCAACTTATGCCCTGGGTAGTTTTGCTCTGACGGGGTCAAGCTCCTACTGGCGAAAGCCGCTGGTCTCAAACCATCCTCATGGTCTTGATACAGCACAGCTCCTAGACCCTGCAGACTAGCGTCATTATGCAGCACATAGGGTTTGGTGGGATAAGCATAGGCGAGGATGGGGTGTGGGTGAGCTGGTATATGATTTTGTGGAAGGCTGCTTCACAGTCAGGCATCCAGCTGGGCCCGAAGAGTTCACCTGGGCAGAAATATACCTTTTCTAGTTCTCTGACAGACCTTTTTTGTATTTACGATTGGTAGGGTAACCCTGGGTAAGGTTCAAGAGTGGGCGAATCACCTTTAAATAGTCTTTTATGAACCTGCGGTAGTAGCCACAGAACCACAGGAAATGTAGTTCTTTCAAATTATGGGACTGGGGCCAAGTAGTTAGTGCTTCAGCCTTACTGGGATCAGTCTCTCTTTCTTTTGTAGATACTATGTTCCCCACATACTTCACGGAGGTTTGGAAAAACTGGCACGTATCAATGGAAAACTTTTATTTATTTATTTATTGAAATTGTTTCACCAGGATGGCACACTGAGCAAAAAGATGCTTGTCTCCTGGTGCGGCCTGGGGGGTGAGGGTACAGTGGGAGATAACTCGCAGGTTATCAAGAGTTACATATACGAGGAAAAACAGTAGAACATAGCTGAGCACAATTACAGCAATACAGTAGACAGATTCAGTTGAACAGTTTACAGAGAAAGTTTCAGTTATGCAGTTGCAGGATACAGTTGTGTGATGGAATAGGGACAAGACAAACAGTACAGTTCAACAACAACACTTGGCAGGCATAGATTATATTACAGAATGGGATAGTATTGGATAGATGAGGTGTGACACTGAGTGGAGAAAATGTGAGGATCAGGCAGTATCAAGGAGGGTTTAGGACAGGGCAAAATCCATGTACTAGAAGTGCTGAAGTTGGTATAGATAAGCCAGCTTCCATAGCGTAAGCTAGGTGCCACTGGTCAGGCAATGGGGGATAAAGGGGACATCTTTGTGGCTTAAGTGCAGGAGCAATTTACTGAGAGGAAGTTTGCTAGTGCTGGAGACAGGGAGTGGGTAGAGAAGGAGTGGCGAATTTGGGGAGGGAGTTCATTTCAGAGTTTGGGGAAGCGGGAGGAGAAGGCAGATGCCCAATAGTGGTTTTCCGCCTAGGGATTTGAAGCTGCCGGTCATTGAGGGATCTGAGGGCATGAGAAGGGGAGGGAGCTGGGGTAAGTAAGGTAGAGAGGTATGAGAGCAGGGTGTCATGCCAGAATTTGGCTACAAATTTAGCGCAGTGCTGCAGGTGGTGGTTTTCGAGGGAAGGGAATGCGAGGGCATGGTAGGGGTTGCAGTGATGGGTGCAGGGGGTAGCATCGAGGGCGAAGCGACAGAAGGCATGGAAAAGTGTGTTCAGTCTGGATAAGGTAGATTTGGGAGTGGCACTGTATACTATGTCGCAGTAGTCAAAAGAGGGGAGGATCATCTCATGCACTAGCTCACGCCTAGCCATGAGAGGGAGGCAGTTGCGGTTCCTGTAAAAAGCTCTGAGCTTGGGGTGCAGTTTTTTTATGATGGCATCAATGTGGTCGGAGAAGGACAGGTGACTGTTGAGCCAAACCCCGAGGTAGTGGAAGGAAGCGATGTCCTCCAGTACCGTCCCATCAAGGATGGAAGGTGGGGAGGGAAGGAAGCCTGGTTAGGCGTTGCAGTGCGAGAAGGTCATGGTGGTAGTTTTGTTTGCATTGAGAGAGGCTGGTGAGGCTAAACCATAACTGTACCTTGTTGAAGTCAGCCTGGAGGTTGGCTGTTACCTCTTCTGGGGAGGAACCAGAGGCAAAAAGGACAGTATCGTCTGCGTACATTTGAATAGACGTGGATGAGCACACCAGAGGGAGGTTATTTAGAAAGATGGAGAACAGGATAGGGCCAAGTACTGATCCCTTGGGAACTCTGGTGGCTATAGGGAGGGGTGAAGAGGTGATGTCAGCGATTCTAACTGATTGGGTTCTGTCAGCTATGTAGGCTTTGATCCAATTGGTAGCTGAGCCAGCTAGGCCCGCTTCCGAGAGACACTGAAGTAGCAGAGGGTGGGAAACCATATCGAAAGCTTTGGCAAGGTCTATGAAAATGGCCGAGGTGATCAACCCTTTGTCCATGCCTGAGAGGATAGAATCCGTGAACCTAACCAGGGAGTAGGCTGTGGAATGGCCCTTCCTGAAACCAGACTGGAATGGCATGAAGAAGTTGGTGTCAGAGAGGAAAGAGGTGAGTTGGTTGAGCACTAAGTGTTTTTGCAGCTTTGCGAGTGCAGGGAGACAGGCGATAATTTGAGGAGGTGGTGGCGCTTTGGGGGGTACGATGACCTTCTTCCAGACCTGGGGGACAGCGGCAGAGGAAAAGGAGAGGTTTAAGAGGGTGGTGGGGGGGACAGCGGCAGAGGAAAAGGAGAGGTTTAAGAGGGTGGCGAGGGGGGTTGCAATGGCTGGGCGGAGAGGTGGAGGAGATTGCAGTCGAGGCCATCAGGGAATTTTCCTTTTGTTGTGTCGAGGGCCTGAAGGGCTTCGAGGATGTCAACTGGCAGGATTACTTTGAAGGTGAAGGTGGGGGGCCCACTGGAATTAGAACATATGGGAGGAGAACTGAGTGGCACTGAGTTGGGCAGGGAAGGGAGGAGGACCGAGGCACAGGAGGAGAAATATGTGTTGAAAGCAGTGGCAACATCCTGCGGCTCAGTGAGGAGGAGTTGTTCACGAGAAGGAGAGGGGAGGGTGGGCAGTTGGGGGAGAAGGCGGAGTGAATAACCTTCCAGAATTTGGATGGACAGTTTAAGTTGGAATGAATGGAGGAGCTGAAGTATTCCGCTTTAGCTAGGCGGGTTGCTCTGGTGCATTTGTTGCGTAGAGTCTGATAGATGACAAGGTTGCATGGGAGGCATGAGGTTTTGTGAGTGCTCCATGCTTTGTCTCGAGCGATTTGGCAGGCTGTCAGTTCCTGGGTGATCCAGGGCAGGTGACAGCCATGTATCCTGGAGCGACGTAGTGGGGCGTGAGTGTCCCAGACTTGGGGGAACGTGTTTTGGAAATGAAGGAAGGCATAGTCAATAGAGCAGGATTTGGCGGGGGATTCCCAGCAAGCAAGAGCTAAGTCATCAAGCACAGAGGCGAAGTTTAGAGATTTGTAGGAACGTTGGAGTAGGAACTTTGGAGGGGGACGAGGTCGGTGGATTTTCTGGACTAGATAAATAATGTGGTGATCACTTAGGGAATCGGGTAGGAGCCCTGAAGCGATAACCCGATGGGGGTGACTGGTGAGGCCCCAGTCAAGTAGTGAGTGGTTTCCCGTTTTGGAGTTTAGGCGTGTGGGCTCGGAGACGGTTTGTGAGAGGTTAAGTGAGGCAATGTCCATCCGGATTTTGTTGAAGGAGGGAGCTAGCCAGTTGTGATTGAAGTCTCCCATGACATAGAGTTCACCAGTAGGGTTTGGGAGGCAGTTTGTTCTTGGAGATCGGTGACAGACGAAGCTGGGAAGCCAGGCTAGCAATAGACTCCAGCTATGTAGAAAGGGGAGGAGAAGGGAGAGTCAGTTGAAGCAAGAGAATTTCATAGGCATTGGGTTCAGCTTTGGCTAGGGGCGGTTGAAGCATGAGATCAGAGTGTACATAGATAGCCACACCACTGTCTCTAGTTGACCTGTCCTGACAGACAGTGCATAGCCTGGAATAGCAGGAGTCAGGTACTTGTTTGTTTAGCCAAGTTTCGAGAGGACAATGACATCAGGGGCATAGTGTGCTGCGGTAACTGGAGGGAGTCAAGTTTAAGGGGCAAGCTACGTATATTTAGGTGCAGGAGGCGCAGACCCCATGGGAGGTGGTTTCCAGTGGTGTTAGGGGTTGTAGTAGGGTAGGGGCTTGCTGTTGAATGCACCATGGGTAGGTTTGAGGGGCCAGGGTTAGGATGTATGTCCCCTGCTCAAGTAGTAAGAGACCAATAGTAAGGTAGCTAGTGAACATTTGTGTGCAGCTGAGGGCTGTTGTCTGCCGTTTGGGCAGAGTGGGAGGGCATCTGTGGGCTGCAGATCGGAAGGTAATTCGGTGAAGAATAGCCCAAGAGTGCGACGGAGTGAGGAGGAAGGGGCAGGGTCGTAAGGTGCAGTGGGACCAGTTTGTGTTGGGGGGTGAGCTGGTAATTGAATTTGGAGGCAGGAGAGAGCCGCCGAGATGCAGCATGAAGGGGGCAGGCAGGCTAGGGAAAGTGGGGGGAAAAGTGGACAGGAGAGGTGGAAGGCAGGAGAGAAGGGGTAGTTAAGAATAGCATCTGTCCAGTCTGGGGAGACATGTTCCCTGGGTACAGGGAGTAAAAAAAATGTGTAGCAATTCAGAGAACACTGTATAACTGGGGTGAGGAAACTTGACAGCCAGTAGAGGGTAGGCTGGAGCCAGAGGTTGGGATGGCCTATGAACAGCAGGAGTATTGGGCCAATTAGAAAGGCTTCAGTGGATTGGGGGCAGGAAGTAGTGTATTATCAGTAGAGGGGAGAGGGGGGAGGACAAAACCCTGTCTAACAGCGGTCCTGGTGCTGGCAGAGGTGCACGGGTTGTGGGTTTAGCCCCTGGCCAGTGCACTTCAGAGAATAGCGAGAGCCAGCCAGTAGGAGACTGTGGTGCTTCCGACCGCTCCAGTCAGCTTACGGAGTGGGTCCCGGGTGAAGGACTGGCTGCTCACCTGGGAATCGGCGTATTTCGGCGGCAGGAGCTCCCAGCAGGGCTCAGTGGCTCGTTCCTGGAACCTAGGTGGTCCATCTGGCTCTGCGAGGATCTGACCACATAGGGCTTCCTGCGGGAGGGAAGGGAGGAGATTAAATTACTTTGGGCACACAAGAGAAAGGTTAGGCAAATTTGTGGGAGGGGCACAACACTGGCTACAGGTGGGGCGTGGGCGCTGAGAGTACAGAGCCGGGGGGCTGCGATGGGCTCACGATTAAATAAACAAAGGAATCGGGGAAAAAGCGTGCAACTGTCTGAACGCTCGGTAATTTCGAATTTACTTTCAGTTTTACTGTCTGATTTAGGAAGGGGGGTCTTTGGCCAGAGGGAGAGCACTGCCAGGTGTTACCCGTGCTGGTAAAGGCAAGGACAAAGTAAATTGAAACAGGGATGAGGGGCCACAGTACAAACAGTCCATGCACTTCAGCTGTACTGGTACAGTTATTTCATAAAGCTATACTGTCTACCTTAAGCAGGCAGTCTCAGCAGTGTATCTCCAGCGTGCAGTCAAATTAAAAGCACAATTCAGTTAAGGGATGAAAACCCTGTCTAACAGCGGTCCTAGTGCTGGCAGAGGTGCACGGATTTTGGGTTTAGCCCCTGGCCAATGCACTTGAGGCCAAAGTCTTCCAGTCAGTCAAAGACTTTAAACAGTCGGGTTTCATGCTCCTCTAATGTGCTCCCAAACACAATGACATCGTCCAGGTACACCAGACATTCCAGCAAATTCACATCTGCCACCGCATGTTCCATCAGTCGCTGAAAGGTGGCAGGAGCGCTCAGTAACCCTTGTGGCATTCTCAGAAATTCGTAGAACCCCAGCGGACAGATGAAGGCTGTTTTCTCACGGTCCTCTGGAGCCATTGGAATCTGGTAGTATCTGCTGCGAAGATCCAATACTGAGAACCATTTGCTCCCATTCAGACAATCCGGGGCATCTTGTATGTGGGGCATGGTGTGTTGATTGGGGATGGTCTGCTGGTTCAGGGTTCGATAATCAACACACGTCCTCACAGACCCATTCTTCTTGCGCACAACCACAATGAGAGAGACAGATGGGCTTCTTGATTCTTGTATCACACCAGCAGCGAGCATTTCCTGCAGGTGCCTCCTCACATCATCTGTGTCCACTGGGCGAGGTGTCAGGATCTCTCTCTAAATGGCCGATCGTCGTGCAGGCGTATGTGATGCTCTGCACCCTGGACACACCCCACGTCCCATTCTTTTAATGAAAACACTTGGTCCCTCTGGGCGAGTTTCTTGCTAATTCAAGACTTCCAATCAGCTGGCAACGGGGAGTAACCAAAGTCGAAGGAGTCCGGGGTCACTCTCTCTTCTCCCGGTGCACTTTTTGCTGGGCAGTACTGCAGTGTCTGTGCAGTGCACCGTAGCTAGGATGCACCATCTGTTCACCCGGATCTCCCGATCTGACATATTGTGAATCTGGACCATCACTCATTGTGCAAAGGCATGGGCACGAACTGGCAAGATGCTGGGTTTGACCAATAACCCTTCTGGCAGTTTTCCATCGCCTGGCGCATCCAACATCAGTATTTTGTTCTTGACAGCTTTCCGGGGGCGGACCTCCCCTTGAGTGGTACACTGGGCGTTGGGGGCCATTACTATTGAATCAGGATCCTTCTTCCATACGATCCCCACCAGTTCATCCTGGTCTACTTCCTCAGGTTTCTGTTGCAAATCATGGGCCCTCTTGATCAGAGCCGGAATTCTTAGGGCCCTCCCAGTTCGTTGCCCTTGTTTCTCTTGACAGAGTTGCGCCAGTCTTCCAAACATATGGGCGCTTGTCCCAATTAACAGGGGAACCCCATCATACAGTCCAGTAGGGGGACACACTAAGGTCAGTGTCTCGACTTGTTCATCCACTCCAGCCACTGAGATAGAGAAAGACAGCCAGATCTGAATATACCCTGAGAACGGGTAAGACTTCTCGCTCAGCTCCCATACATGCAAGCCTTCCAAGGGTTGTAGGAGCACATCAGGCAGGTGCTTTCGATACCAGTCTTGGAACACTGTAGTCACTTGAGACCCACTGTCAAGCATGGCCCGGGTGGACACACCGTTCACTTTCACTGTAGTTTCCATTGAAGGACCCACCACCTTGGACCATTCGGGTGACGCAAACTTAGATGTTAATTTGGCAGCAGCCTTTGAAGAGTAACTTTTCCGAGCAGCTCTACCTTGCCGCCGGTTGTTGCTCCATCGCAGCCAGGCTAGTAGTCTAATAGTAACCTTTCTCAAGTTTTCCGGTGAGCGACAGGTGAACTGGGTGTGCCCGTCCTTCCTGCAATGGTAGCAAAAATTGGGTTCTCTAGGGTCTCTGAGGGGCTGCGGGCCGTCTCCCAGCTTGGGTACATCAGGGGCACTTCACAGTTCTTCTTTGACTTGGGACTTGTGTTCTGGATCCTCTGAACTTCCGCCAAGTTTGGGGGTTTGTGTGGCTTGTAGTAGGTCCCCCACCAGGGCTCTCAAATCTCATACTACTTCTTTTAGTAGGTTACCCGTAGTCCGGGTTTCTGAAGAGACAACATGCACCCCCACCCCACTTTTTAACTCAGGGTGCCTGGTAGAGGTCAGGATCTCTGGCTGTCTCGGCGGCTTGTAAGTTACCCCTCAACTCTGTCAATTCTTTAATCAACTCTCTCAGCTTCTGGGCCTCATCTTCATCACTTCTTTCAGGGGGCTGGCAGGTATGAACAACCCCAGCATAGGGCTCCAAGCCCTCTTCATCATTCTCTGCCTCACGAATCTCTTTCTTGAGGAGACAATGCTTGGGAGGATTAACCTTCCTGTCTTGCAACTTCAGCTTTAGCACCATCACACTGGAGTACCTGGCTGACTTGAGAATATGGTCTAATATGACCTGATTCAGTTCCTTAGCAGGCACCCCTCTTTTTCTGTGGGCCCTCTAAAGAGCTCTCTCAACTCTAGTGACAAACATAGACTACTTCTCATTGTTCCATTGCTTGGCGGATTTAAACTTCCACAGTAAGTCATCCCCTGACTCAGTACTTCCAAAAACTCCCTCCAATACAAAGAGGTACTCAGCCGCAGTAGTCTCCGAGCTAGTGGCTCGTAGGAAGTGAATGGCTTCCAGGGCAGGGCCCCTCAAACTTTCCATGAGTCTCTTTCTTTTCTCTCCCTCAGAGCACTGCCACTCCTGGACCAAGCAGCACAGTCCATCCATGTTTCAAGGTCATCCTCCCCTGTAGGCACTGGGACTGTGCCCGAGAAAAGTCTGAGTCTGCGATAAGAGTCCAGGTGCACAGAGGGAATTATTATAGGGGAGGTGACCACGGGGGAATCTTTAGGAGAGGCAGGGGATGCTGTCAGGGACTGCAATGGTGTGGGTTCTTCAGAAAGGTCTAGCACCATCACTAACTCTTGGGCGGTTCGCCCCTCAGAAGCTAACAGCTTAAGCAACGTCCTTGAACCCCTCTATACTGGGGGACCCACCCGGGGTAGCCAGATCACTATGCTGGTGGATGACCCTCCACCCCTTCTGGGCCCCTTCTGGCAGAATAACAGGTGGTACCTTCTCCGGATCTATGGGAAAGCTGCAGGAGAGTAAGACTACCATGGTCTGGTCAAACAGGTCTGAATCCCTCCCCTTCACTTTAACTTTGCCCAAACATTTGACATGTTTCACAGCTTCTACAACAATAGCATTTGTGGTCCCTAATGGAACATCCATTAACAGGAGGGTCTGTTGGGGATCTAACCCCTCCACTCCACTCCATCTTTCGGTGTACTAACGGCTTATGGGGGGCGATTTTGAGCTTAGGTGTAGCAAGCTCTTCCATTTTTTCACCAATTGTGAGCATAATGGGGTAATTCCCTCCTTTGGCCACTAGAGGACGCTAATCACAGCGGTGCCTCCAAGATGTAACCCCTAGGTGGTACTATCCCAAGGGCTACTGCCCCTTCCTGCTTGGCTAGTAGCAGGTTAAGGGGCCTGAGTTCTGAAACGGGTGCCTCCACCCGGAGGTCAGAGTTAGTAGTGGTCAAGCTAATCTGGGCACAGCCCTCCGGGACACTGTAACCCCCCCCACCTTTCCCTGCTAGTGGCCTGAACTCTGTACAATAATCACCTTCACAATACCCCTGGTACACCATACAAGCACCCACACTGTTTGCACTTACCACCAGAGCGGGTTCCTCTGACTCGACCCTGGAGACCCTTGTAAAACAAGGTTAAGCACAGCAAATAGCAACAGTACAGTACTTTGAGCACAGACTGGAACCACAGTCAGATTATATGCAGAAAAATCTATATCTGATTTATTTAGGGGACTTGAACAAGGGAGGGGTGTAATTAGGTTGATTTGCTTAAAGGCTATATCAATCAAACAGTTATGCATACACTTCAGAGTCCCTAAACAGTCACACACTTTGGGTACCCAGGTGGAAAAGAGGGGGGCTTGCCAGGATTGTTGCCCGGGGTAGGCCAGCGTTGCAGCTGGCTGGGGCCTTGTGATGGAAGAAAACAACATGCACAACACACACTATTTGTAATCCGGAGCCGGAGGGCTCAATTCGTGAAAGAAAGACAACAAGGCAATCAGATGACAACACTTTTAGGTTTAGCTGTTGTTGCAGGGAGCTACCCTGATGGTTACTCACGATACCCAATACAGGACACAGGCAGGACGAAATTGAGACTGCAGGTGGTTGAGCTGGAGTGCCAGGAGAAGCAGAGCTCACACAAATCGCCATGGCGTCATTCCTGTTCAAAGCGTTGAGCAGGGGGCTGATCCCCAAGCGGGTCTCTCGTCGATGGCTTTCTCTGTGCAGTGAGTAGCCTGGCTGGGCCAGTGTGGCAAGGCCCAGGCCAAATGGAGATGAACATGGATTCAGTCCGTTGGAGCTGGATGCAGCCTCCAGCAAGCAGAACACAATTCACACAGTGGGGAACCAAATCACGACCCACTATCAGCACACAGGACATTTACATGTAAGGAAACTCTAATGTACCAGGCAGATTACTATCCGGTTTCAATAACAGAGTCTCTGCACAAACCAGGAGCTCAGAGATGGCTGGAAGTCCTGACAGGCCAGTCGCACTCAGCAAACCTTCGGTCTTCTTCAGGTCAAGCCTGGTCACAATTCAGTGGCTTGCTTCGTTCCCACCAACTTGGATTCAGGCTGAAATAATTCTCTTCTCCCTCTCAGGGGCAGCAAGCAGACATGCAGGCCAAAACTCAGGCCATTCCACAGTTCTCCCGCACAAAACTACACAGACGACTGCTCTACTGACTCAAGCTGTTGCTTCTTCAACTCCCAACTCAGATCTGACTCAAGCAGCAGGGAATTTCCCCAAGATCCAAAAGGTTCGGTTGGCTGATTCATCTGTCAGTCACAACAAGGGCTCTCCCTCCAGGGCAGTTTAGGTGCCAAAAGCTCACAACTACAATTCCTACAGATTTTGACTCAACCAAGCCTCTGTAGGCAGGCTCCATTTTAGAGTCCCAAAGTACTGATTCGGCAGTCCAGGACCAAGATGGTGGAGATAAACAAAACAGTCCTTACTGTAAAGAAGGCAGGTTAGACGAACTACATTATCATTATCACTCTAGTAAATAACCAGCAAACAGTTACATCTTCTAACAGGGCTCCCTCTGCGCAATTAGCGATGGCAGAAATGGAGCAATTATCAGGCAGTCCGGGCGAGACTCGAGCATAGAAACACTCAGCCCCCTCCCAGCTTAATTATAACTGCAATCCAGGCCGCTCTTAAAGAGACAGTACACAGAGGCTATACAGGCACTCTTTGGCCATAACGTTTAAACTGCTAAACTGCAGGACACCATCCCAGCAGTGAGCATTTAAGCAAGCTCAAGGAAGACTTTAAGGGAACCCCCATTTGTAGGGGTAGGGGGGTTACAGCAGCATAGGAGAAGGCACCAAGAGTACTTTACAAGCCCAGGCTGATCATGTAAACCAAATGCAGAAACAGTTTGAAGAGAAAGAAAAAAAGTGTTAACATAGACTTGGAGGGGTAAGAAATACCAAATAAGAAAACTCAAGGCAGGAGCAGTGGAGGTATATCTCGAGTATGTAATCACTGAAGTTTACAAATGGTGCAGGAAGCCATGTTGCAAGAAATGAGACACGGATTCGAGAAGATAAACCATGCCTTTGATTTTCTAAAAGGATCTCTAGCATTTCATACCACAAAAACTGACTCTCTCATGATAAGAACGAACTTTAGACAAAAAAAATCAGCACTGAAAACCAAATTACTTCATTACGAAATATCATGGAACAGCGAGTGGAACTACGAGATCTACGAGGATCTGGAATCATGATGTAGAAGAGGAAATTCAAAAATAGGTACTATTGCAGAAGGAAGAGAGGGGAATGACCTGATTAGATGCTCAGAGGAGCTGTTGACAGAAGCACTGGGGAAAAAATGTACTGAAGAAGTGGATCTACATCGGGCACACCAGAGCTTTTCAAGCTGGAAAGACCATCCCAGATTGTATTTCTTAGGCCACATTACTACCACATTAAAGAGGAGCTTCTAAGGAAAGCCAGACTAGAAAGAGGTATATGTGTCAAAGGTATGAATTTTCAATTATGGATCCATGACAGTCGGTTGACAGATTTGTTGTCGACCGACTGTACAGCGACACCTTTATGTCAACCGGTTTTGCAGTTGGCATAAAGGCAGTCACTTCAGACTGTGTTTTCTGCGGAGGGGCTTTGCCCTCCGAACACCTATGCTGGGGGCTCTACCCCCCTGCACCCCGTAACTGAACTAATCAACTCTGAGCCAGAGTTGATTGGAGTGGTGCAAGACCTAAGAAAGCAGTGTCCGGGTCGCATCGACACTACAGCGACCTGTTGCTGTAGTGTCGGTCTTGGTAAAATTGTCACCGTAGGGAGTGCTTGCCTTCAACTATACCTAGCTCTCTCCAAAATGTGATCAGGAGATGGAAATATTTTGATCACATTAAAGATACAGTTTGAAACAGGGGCATATCATACCCATTACTTCATCCAGCAAGACTTTGAGTCAACTGAAATGGAAGAATGTGATTTTTTATTGCTGCAAAGGAAGCAGAGCAATATTTCTTCCAGACCAAGCCCAGTGCAGATGGATACAGATATGATTAGGAGAGGGGGCAGTTACATCTGGTAAAACTGTGCTCACTCTGTCAGTATCCTTCAGTGTATTTTTGGGTAGTCCTGAATTTTTTGAGGGAGGGGGTTGTGTTCTCCCTCTGAATAGCTCTTTTTGCTCGTCTGACAGCAGTGTTCGTCCCACTGCACATTAAGTACGAACCCGCTGTGGCAGGCTTCACCTGTTTATCCAGATTTGTCAGAGGTCCCTCTATTTTATTTTACCTTTTATGTCATCTGTTAGAACATAATTCTCTACATTATCCCAGACACCCTGTCCAGGGCTGTGATATGCTCCGTTTGATTCTGCGCCGAATCTGGCACAGGAGCAGCAGGCTTGAAAAAAGCATCAATTCTACCAGAAATGTGTTTGGTTCCTGCCGCTTGCCACTCCTGCACCTGCACTTCCCGTATTTTACTAGTAAAACTAGCAGTATTCCTCATCTTTGGCCTAGCTCCTGTTTTTGCAGTAACCCCCCCGGTCAGCCCCTTTGCTTGCCACTGTGGCCTGCCCACTGTGTTTGTTACCTCCTGCAACTCCGGTCTGGTGAGTCTCTGGAGTCTCAAAAGTATTGTCTCAGTGCCCTGGCAGGAAAGGCAAAGGTGCACAGCATGGCACACTGTTGAGAGGTAGCGTGCAAATTCCCAAGGTTTCTCTGCCCACCCACCCCCCATCACCAAAAGGCTAATTAATTAAAATAAATCATGGCACTTTAAAAAAAAAAAAAAAAAAAAATGTTTCTGTACAGCATGACTTTAGAGGGCACATACCCGCCCGTACCTTCTGGGCATGGCGTCACTGAGCTGCGGCATCCTGGCTGGAGGAGGGCCCTGCTGTGGTGGGGATGCAAAATGGAAGAAAAAGGGGCTGTTTTAGATAGGATAACTCGGGTGACAGGCAAGAAACATATTTTTGGATTGGTATCGAGTAAGGAAAGGGTCTTAAGACAGAAATGAAATAAATAAATACAATGCTTACCATACTTTAGGCATAGCATACACCAAGAGTAATGACCATATTCATGAAGAAACAATGTGTTGCTGTTTGTTTATTTGTAAAAGGGGGTGCTGCTCTAGGCTGCAAAAATATATATATTTTTTTAAATTGATCCTCTGGGAGTTTTTTGTTTGGAAGGGGCTCATATCAAGGAGTACTGAGCAAAATTGTTTTAATTCCACCCCCAGAGCTCCCTCTCTGTGTCCCAAGCACTCCATTCTGTTTGATGGCACCCCATCCCCCTTTCCATGTTAAGAAGTCTCTAGTGTCCAATTGTACTCTCCCTCGCCTCATCAATTTCTAAGCCCTCGCTGGTGTCCATTGACACTCTCTCCCTGACCAAGCACTCCCTGGTGGCCCCAGAAACCTCCCACTCTCCCTGTCACCTTGCAAGCTTTCCTTAGTGTCCAGTAATGCCTCCTCTCTCTCTGCATCCTTTCTAAGCACTCCTGGTGTCACCCCCTCCCCACCCCCTTCCAAGCACTCTCTGGTGTTCAGTGTCACCCCTTCTCCCCATTCCTTTTTAAGTATCTCCTGATATACAGTTGGCACTCCTTCCTCTTTCTTTCCAAGCGCATCTTGCTGTCTAGCAGCATCTCTTCCCTCTCCCTGTCCCCTTTATAAGCATTCTCTGTTATCTACCAGCATCCCCTCCCTCTCCCTGTCCCCTTTATAAGCATTCTCTGTTATCTACCAGCATCCCCTTCCTCTCCCTGTCCCCTTTATAAGCATTCTCTGTTATCTACCAGCATCCCCTTCCTCTCCCTGTCCCCTTTATAAGCATTCTCTGTTATCTACCAGCATCCCCTTCCTCTCCCTGTCCCCTTTCGAAGCACTCCCTGCTGTCCAGCAGCACCCCACCATGCTTCCACCTCCCATGTAGAATGTTGCACCCAGCTTTTCTTAATAAACTTAAAACAAATAGAAATCCTCAGATCTGGATTTCTCAGATCTGTCCAAGGATACAACTCTTTGAAAAGCTTAGACTTTTTTCAGTGTATGGAAATCCTTGGGAATCCCAGCTTTTCTGAAGCTTGGATGTCCGAAAAGAAACATTGTTCTGGCAAACTTTGGAACTTTTAGTGTGAAACTACTGGGGGGGGGGGGTGAAACTACTGGGGGTCAACAAGCGAATGTTTGGACTAAATATTTACAGATCTCACTTCAAGGGGCTCTTGCAGCAGGTTACACCATAAGGACTGAAGCCAGCAGGCAGCAGGACCCCACGGAGAACTTCTAGCTAGCAGTCTATAGCTGGGGACTGCCCCTTGACGTCAGTCCACCCCCAACATCCGCCTGTGGTAAAAAAGGGTGGTCCCCCAGCACCACCACAGTTATTTTCCCATCATCGACCCGCACAAGGCAGGCCTCCACAGATGCCTTCTGCTCAAGTCGACCATCATTTTCACTGCATTACTCACGCTTATTATTTTCTCCTTTTTCAGTATCAATACCTGTGCATGTCGTCTTCTCCTCCTTTCTTATCTGTCGACTGGCGGTGAACAAAGAGTCCATTCCCGAACCCAGGTCGCCAGCGTGGCGCAAGGTGTGGTGTCCAGCGCCTCAACCCCGAGATCCACAAGGCTGGCCCAAGCCTCCTACTGTGCTGCAGACTCCACAGGTAGAGCCGCGGCTACGGGCATTTGCCTAAGATGCCATTTGTGGCTAAGAGTCTCAGAGTTTGGCCTGAACATCCAATCTAAGATCCTGGACACTCCCTTTAGAGGCCCTGTCTTGTTTGGTGAGAATTCTCAAAATATAATCAGTCGCCTCCAAGAGTTGGGCAGGGCTATCTGATCAGTTCATACCCTATATCAGTCCCAGCCTAAGACTTCCCAGCAACGGCCCTTTCATTGCAACTCCAACCAGCAGCCTAGAGGTCAGCAACCCAGGGGTGCCTTTAAGAGAAAAGTGACTTCCCAAGTCACAGGAGCTTCAGCGCCCATAGCTCCTAAAACCTCACAGGCTGTGTTGCCCGTCCCTGGTTCCTTTGCCTGGTTCCTTACCCAACCCCCCTCCCTCATCAGAATACCTGGGGGAGATGGTGGGGGGTCGCTTCTCTCTTTACAGAGAAGGTTGGAGCAGAATAATTTCGAACCAATGGGTCCTACAGTTAGTGGAACATGGACATACCCTAGAATTGTTGGAGATTCCTCCGGACAATCCTCCAGCTCCCTCCCATTACCCTCAGGCCAATATTGGCTTGATCCAGGGCAAGATACAAGCACTTCTGTGAAAACAGGCCATCGAACCCATTCCACTAGCACAATGAGGGAAGGGATTCTACTCGCACTTCTTCCTGGTTCCAAAGAAAACAGGAGATCTGCATCCCATTCTGAACCTCAGCCATCTGAACAACTTTATAGAGTACAAAAGGATCAGGATGGTCACTCTTCCCAGCCTTCCTCCATTGCTTCATCAGGAAGACTGGCTCAGCTCCCCTGGACATGGAGGATGCTTACCTTCACATCTTGGTGTTTCCACCCCACAGGAGGTTCCTGTGCTTCCGCTTCCAGGGAAACCACTACTAGTTTTTGGCCCTGCCCTTCAGCTTGTCCTTGGCTTCATGAGTCTTCACAAAATGCCTTGCAATAGTGGCAGCCGCCCTAAGGAGGGAAGGTCATTATGTCTTCCCTTACCTAGACGACTGGATTCTGACAGCTCCTACCAAGGAGAAATTGCTCAGAACCATGGAGGCCACTTTTTCCATTTTGGGATCTGGGGATAACACTTTAATCTTTCAAAATCCTTCCCTTGGCAGAGTCAAAGACTCCAGTACATGGGGGCAATCTTAGACACCGAGCAAGGCAAGGCCTTTCTTCCTCCAGACAGGGCAGAATGTCGTTGGACTCAGGCTCAACTAGTCTTGTCATCTCGACAAGTCCCGACCAGAACAGTTCTAAGATTGATGGGACATATGGCAGTGGCCATTGCAACAGTACCCCTGGCTTGCCTGCACATGAAGGTGACCCAGTGGAATCTCCCGGTCCAGTGGGACCAGCATTTAGACGACTTGGCCCTCCCAGTGTTGGTTTCCAATTCGGTAAGACAGACCATGATGTGGTGGCTGAACCCCTCCATCCTTTCGGGGGGGGAAGGGGTTCTCTTCTGGGTGGAGTCACCTTGGCAAATTTTGACCATACATGCGTCAGGCCAGGGCTGGGGTACCCATCTGGTAGACCATCAGACTCAGGGGACTTGTTCCCCATTGGAACAACATCTCCACATCAACATTTTGGAGATGCGAGCGATACTGTATGCTCTCCAATCCCTTCTGACACATTTTCTCCCGGGTCCTCTCTTGATCTAGATGGATAACATGTCCATGGTCTTTTATATATACAAGCAAGGGGGCACACATTCTTAGCTCCTCTGCACAGAGGCTATGAGAGTGTGGCATTGAGCCAAAGAGCATCACCTGAGCCTGACGGCTGTACATGTTCCAGGCATTCAAAACACCTTGTCCGACAGTCTAAGTCATTCCTCGTCCAAGGTTCACAAATGGGAGCTTCTTCCAGCAGTGGTAGAAGATCTCTTCGACAGGTGGGGCCACCCAGAGCTGGACCTGTTTGCGTCCCCATCCAGTGCAAAACTGCCCAATTTCTGCTTGCTAGATCCAGGGCCTGGTGTCTTCTGGCAAGATGCATTGTCCCTCTCATGGACAGGGAGGTTTCTGTATGCCTTCCCTCCCTTTCCATTGCTACAGAGTTCTGCTCAAATTGCAGTCAGAAGGGGCAGAGAGCCCCCTTTGGCCACATCAGATTTGGTTTCCACTTCTCCAGCGGCTTGCAGTGAAACCCCTGATTCCCCTGTCTCTGTGTTTCGACCTGCTTTTACAGGAACAGGGCATCCTGGTCCATCCAGATCTAAGGTCTCTGCACCTTCATGCATGGCTCCTACAGACTTAGCTATTGCCCATTTAGGGGTTTCCTCCCAGGTGGCAGAAGTTCTCGTGGCTGCCAGAAAATCTTCCACTTGATCCACTTACGCTATGAGGTAGAAGCTGTTCTGCATTTGGGCCGGCGCTCATCAACTGGATCTCTTTACTTGTCCAGAGAATCTGGTTCTAGAGTATCTCCTTTCCTTATCTAACTCAGGCTTGAGTTACTCATCTGTTAAGGTACACCTTTTTGCCATCTCTGCATACCTTGCACCTACTGGGGGCAAGACCCTGGTCCAACTCAACCTATCCCACACTTTCTTGTGGGATATTCTGCATCTGAAACCTCCCATAAGGGACCCAGTTCCTCCATGGGATCTGTTGTTTATCTTAGAGAAACTTATGTTGTCTCACTTTGAGCCTGCCGCAAGTTGCGAGCTTTGCATTCTGTCTTGGAAAGCATTATTTTTAGTTGCCATTACTTCTGCTTGAAGGATTTCTGAGCTTCAGGCTTTGATGTGTAAAGAGCCTTATTTAGTTTTTCACAAGAACATGGTGTCTTTGAGAACCAATCCTAAGTTCCTTCCTAAGGTGGTATCTGAGTTTACTCTGAATCAAGATATCCACCTTTCGGTGTATTACCCAGAGTATTCCAACTCAGGGGAAGCATTATGACATACTCTGGATGTGCACCAGGTGCTTCGTTATTATTTGGACCGCACCCAAGTCATTAGAAAATCTGATCAGTTTGTTTCTTTCGCCCCAAGAATTAAAGGGGCTGCAGTTTCTAAACAGTGTTTATCCTAATGGCTGGTTAATTGCATTATTTATTGCTACCGTAAGTACGACAAGCCTTTACCAGGCCTGGTTAATGGACATTTTATTTTATTTTTTCAATTATTGTGTTTATAGTGATTTTTTATCCGTTTTACCCCACCCGCCCAAGGCCCTGGCACATGGCCATACGTGCGTCTGGAGGCATGCACGAACACTGTGGCGCCAGCTCAGCCCCATCTACCCTCCTGTCTTTGCTGCCTCCTCCACTTCCCACCAGACCTTCATCCGGTGGGAGCGGAACTATGGGAGGGCGACAACCCACCCCCACCACCCTCAGGAGAGGAGAGCAGTCTACCAGCTCCGCTCGATCCTGCTCCTCCCCCCCACACCCCACGTTGGCACCTCAATGTCCCAGGGTTGTTCCTGAACCTGGGTCGCCTGCATAGTGCAAGGTAAGGCATCCAGCACCTCAACCCTCAGTGCCACCAGGCCCAGCTGGATAAGGGCCATTCTACCAAGGGTGCAGCTGCTTCCTTTGCATTTTTCAGAAATTAGTCCATTGTTGACATCTGTGCAGTGGCCACTTGGAGTTCTGTCCACACTTTCATCCGGCATTACAGTCTGGACATTGCCTCTAGGTGCAGGGCAGGTTTTGGACTGGCAGCCCTGCAGGGCTTGCTCTCTGGAGAGCTTTACTCTGACCTATACCTCCTCCCAGCTGACTGGGGTAATCCTCTCATTGCTTGGGACTCAGTCCTTATGGTGTAACCTGCTGCAAGAGCCCCCTTGAAGTGAGATAGTACAGTTACATAAGAACTTACTGTAACTAGAGCTTCAAGAGGAGCTCTTGCAGCAGGTGCTGCTTTCCCTCTCACCACCCCCTGATGACTGCTTCTCCATCTTTTTCAGTTTCCTCAGTTTCAGAAGAATGCCCCGGTTTTCCATTCCTTCTGTTTGCCGGGGTTTCCGGCAGGAAAACCGAGGTGGTGCTGGGGGACTGCCCCCTTTTATACCATAGGCTGACGTCAGGGCGGACCGACATTAAGGGGCAGTCCCCTGTTATAAAGAGCTAGCTAAAAGTTTTCTGTTGGGTCTTGGCGCCTGCCAGCTTCAGTCCTTATGGTGTAACTTGGTGCAAGCTTCTATCGAAGATCTGCTGTTACAGTAAGTTCTTATGTAACTGTACTTTCAGCAGCCAGTAAGAAATTTAGATGTATCCGCTGAAATGAGAAAAGAATACAGGAATAAAAACGATTTGTTCAGTTCATTGACAATGAAATTTAAAGAGTGGATTGTGGTTGTTTTTTTGTTGTTGTTTTTTTATATACTCACCTGGCTCCTCAGCCTCAGAGTGGGCCTCGTACCCCCTTCTACTCCATCCGCCAGGTCCTGTCACAAGGATCCCCCTGGTTTCACAGTGCTCATTTGACCAGGGATGTATTCATTTTTCCCTTTTTTCTCCCTATCCCCTGAGGACGCCATCGCAGAGGACGTTCTTCCAGATGAACGACGTGCTAATGCATGCCGTTGTCAAGCGCCCAACAGCGTCTTCCTTCCCCTGACTCCAGAGAGCCATGTGCCCCTACCGCCTAGGCATCCACTGGCAGAGGAGCCACGGGTGCTTAGAGCAACCTGGTAACCCACTCCTGGAGGAGGAGGAGGCATCCGTTGGGATGCTTAATCCTCCCCATCAGCCCGATGGCCCGGGTCGTTCCGAACCCGGGCCTCCAGCGTAGCGCAAGGTGTGGCGTACAACGCCTCAACCCTCAGTGCCACCGGGCTGTCAGATTGTGGTTGTTTGACACAGAACATCTTTTCTGTAACATTCAGCCATTCTCAGGGCCCTGCGTTTTTACATTTCTTATATCTATTTGTTTTATGATTGATTTTGTATACACCTTACTCGAGTATCTAAGTCTTAATATGTTTGTTGCAAGTAGTTAAGGGTTGAGGACTTAAGTGAGACCAGGTCTTTGAAAAAGATACTGCATATCGTTTAAGTCAGTTGTGGCTTTATCATGTGTAGAAACTGCTGGGCATTCATTTTGCTGTTCATCAGATAAGGAACTGAACATTTTTTTTACTCTCTTGACACTGCTTTGATTTCTACCTCACACTAGGAAAACATTCAAAGTTGCTTTGTTCATCTCTTTAAATATGTGTTGTAGCTTTAGTTTTAATGTATGAGGGGAGAAGCTTAAAGCTGATGATGCACTTGGCTAAATTACAGACAAAACCTATCTAGAAAAACTGAGGCTGCCAGAGGGAAAAACTCAGAAAAAACTGGGATGAACAGTGGAAGTATGTAGTCTATAGCTGTGCATTTATAAACAGCTCTGGTTGAATAGTTCAGATGGTAGAAGCACAGGCCTAGAAATCAATAGTGCAGGTTTATTTCTCCTTGAGACCCAATTGTCTAGGGACATCTGAGTTCTTGTTAGGTGCAGTAACTTTTTTTTTAACTTAGACTGATACTTACAAATTATTCAACTTTTTCCTAGAAAATCCCAAACCCAGTTGTAGCTTTTTTTGAGCCTTTCCTTCTAGTCGAGTTCTAGGAAAATATCAGACTGAGTAGAAATTATAAGCTTTTGAAAGCCATGTTTTTCCTTGAAATTCTAAGGATTTTCCTGCCTTAAATTGACATGTGTTGTCCCCTTTCTAGGCATACTCTGCTGTCTGGCAGCAGCCCCCGTCCACTTTTAAGCACTTCCTGTTGTCTGGTGGTACATGCTCCTACAGTGCTCCGTGCTAGCACTACCTTAGTTTTCCCCATGTAATGCGAGCAATGTGGGCTAGGTTGAGGGCGGGGAAGGAGTACATACAGCTTGCTCCGCTCATGCTGTGGAGCATATGTATGCTGCCACCTCTAGGAAGGGACAGAAAATCAGGGGGAAAATGGCAGTGGTCTGGATGAAGCAAGACACTGCAGGGCCCCACAGTGCTGCTTGGGCACTCCACCAGCTTCGTTGGATTTGGAGAGGCCCATCCCACCCCGTAGGCACTTCCTTGAAGGAACCCAAGTGTTGGTAAGAGCCAGAGAAGGCTGTTGATGGGGCTCGAAGGTCATGCTGTAGGGGGCATGTCTGTCGAGTTAAGAGGGAAAACCAGTAAATGAATAAAAAGGGGATTAAAAAGGAGTGACAGATGAAACAGAACAGTAAAATGTGCAGAAGATTCTCTTCCTGAGAGGAGAGAAAAGTAAAGGGTTCTCCAATGAAGGCTTTATTGTTGAAACCTTTATTTCTGACTTCTGTTTTCTTTCAGTTGAGCATGAATACTGCATCAGTCACCATTTTCTTAGGTTTTACCTTTGGCTTACATGCATCTGTGTGTGTATCATTTGTTACCGTGAAGGCATAGAT
The DNA here is from genome assembly GCA_016271365.2 of Neoceratodus forsteri. Lineage (NCBI taxonomy): Eukaryota > Metazoa > Chordata > Ceratodontiformes > Ceratodontidae > Neoceratodus > Neoceratodus forsteri. The sequence goes on along the minus strand of CM028132.1, from coordinate 805,572,428 downwards.
TACTTGCAGACCTGTCCAACAGACCTCAGCAAAAAGGCCACCTGTATTAAGATATGGTTTGTATTCTCTCTTCTCCATCCCAAACCTCGTGCCACGTGGAACGCTGTTGTGCTGTTGTGTTAGGAGCACACCTGATGTTGTATCAGAGGGTAGCTGGCAATTTGACAGAAAGTAAATTTTGATTGGCTACAGCAGTCTACACATCGTGGTAAAAGGGGTGCTCTGTGCAGTAAAGGGAGGGGTTACTGCTTCCCTGTGCCCTCAGCTGTATGTTAACTGGCATTCCGTTTTGTGGTCGTGTGATGCCATCCTGGGTCTCTGACTAATGAACTGATTCATGCTGGAATTTTGTGATAATGTAATTGTCCCAGGTCCAACAGCAAATCCATTTGGCTCCCTTCTCCTACCACACGTCTCCAGATAGTGCTGGTTGAAAGCACTTTAGATCATCATTATCTATAGAAAACTGATCCTTTACATGAATTCCGAAGCAGATTGGACTGTATCCAGTCTCTTTAGGTAAACTAGTACTAACACTTTATCTCTTACTATACAATGCAATTGGAGTTAATTTTGTGTCTTTCATATATAATGTATCAAAGCTGGCCCATCGGTGCAGTGTCAGAGTTGTCCCTTACAGTGTCAGAGACCTGGGTTCAGGAATGAACCTGGGCTGCCTGAGAGCTGGTGGGGGAGGAGGGTTGAGTGTCCGAGGACACTGTCCTCAGGGAGGAGGGAGGGCTGTGTGGTCTGTTGCTTTACTGCCACCTGGTTGACCACAGGGTGTTGGTCTGGGTGCCTGTGGCATGTACTGAGAGGTCATGTGTTGGTGCATTTGGTGTTCTGGCACCAGATGATGAAAATGAGCTCTCTCAGCAGGTGGGATGAAAGCTGGGGAAATGTGGCTAGCAAGTAGATGAAGCGCCACCCCACCCCACCCCACAACCAGCATGGGGTTTCTTCCTCGTCTCCTCCAGAATGGCCTCATGAGGACCTTCACCATGGCTGGTTAGATAAGTACAGGGAAGACTGATGTGGAGGAGAAGGTAGGCAAACGGTGGGAGATGAGGCAATGCAGCAGTGTGTCATAGGTGCCCCACGGTCCACACAGGATTTAGAGGAGCTCCAAGACAGAGTATCTGATACTGGCAGTAGCCAAACGATGTCCCAGCTGGAGAGGTAAAAAGAGTGGAGGGAAAAGAATGCATCAAAAAACACTTTATAAGCTAAGCAAAACTTTAATACTTATTTATTTCGTCATTCAGACATAACCTTTGAGCAAAATGCTCTTTTTCAAAGGTTCCACGTCTTGACAGGAGAACAACACAGAAAGGTAGTTACAGAGTATGGGTGCACAAGTAGAGAAACAAAAAATACAAGAGATAACAGCAGTTGGTCTATTTACAATTGTAAGCTATCTCATATAGAGGTACAGCATATTGCAGTTAGTACAGCCCAAGGTACATGGTGAGTGCTGTGGGTTTAAGAAACTAATTTAGCAGGAGGTAAAGCAGCCAGGGAGACATTGTCGTTATTTTGTATAAAGTTGGGGGGACTCAGCATAGGCTTTCACACCCTGTATGTTAAGGCAGCTAAGAGGAGGCTTTGTCATCAGTTCTAGTCTGGGGGGGGGGTAATTTTCTGTGCAGGATTGACCTAGTAGGAAAATACTAGAGAGCAATGTGAGGGAGGACCGTACAAAGAATAAGCTAGGGGAAGGCAAGTGCTTTGAGACAATCATATTTGCGCAGGGTCAATGGCAGGGGAAGGACTTAAAACAGAGTGCTAAGTTAAGGACAGTAGATAGAAGGCTCATCGACAGGCTGTGGCTATGGAAGGCTCAAGTTCGAGGGCTAGCAAGTAGTAGGAGGAAATAGAAGTTTAAACTCGGGGTTGCTGGGTAGCAGGGTAACAAATCGGAGAATGCAGCCGAGGAGCAGGCTGACTCCAAGCTACCCGGTGATAGTGCTACAGGTTACCTGCAGCTACAGACCTGAGCCTTGGCCAGGTGACATCTTAGTTCTGCCTTGAAGACAGGGAGGCTGTTAATGAGTAAAAGGCTCATTTAGCCAAGAAGGAGCCCTGTATGCGAAGGACTGTTGGCCAAGTGCCGTTTTTTTGAAGGGGATGGCAAGCGGGCAGCGAGTCTGCCCTCTAGGGTGGTACCTGGATTTTCCTTGCTAGAACAGTTCTTTGAAGGCCAATAGAACTTTACCTAGAAGAGATTTCATGCCAAGCAGGCACGTTTGGTATTTGATTCTGATGGCAAGACTGAGCCAGTTAGTGTGCTTATAGAGGGAGCAGGTGTGTAAGAGATTATCAACCCCCTAGAGCCAGCCTGCAGGCTTTATTACGGTCTGTGCTTACTCATTTTAGCACAGTGTCGGATGCCGACCCATAGACAAGTCCGTAGTCAATAACAGACAAAATGGAAATACAATGGGTAAAGCCATGGGTGGGGCAGTGCAACAGTAATAAGAGGTGCAGCACCCCCTTCCCCAAAGTATCATAACCAGTCTTCATGTGTAGATTTCTAATTGTTTTACAGTAGTTGGGGATGGAAGGAAGGAAAATGGAACTAGGCAACTTTATCCGTGCTTTGTCTTTCATTTATGCTTTTTTCACCACCAGGGAGGTTGACCCCCATCTGGTCTGCTCAGCTCAATCTCTCTGGACCACAAACATCATATTACCTCATGATGGGAGCCCCCTGAGAAAGAGATAGTCCAAATCTTGTGGTATACCCAGTATGGGGGAGGCAACCAGAGGGAGACAGGTTCAGTGTTTTGGAGAACCCAGGCTGGGGAAAGCAACCAGAGGGAGCCAGGTCGTGTTCCGGAGTACCCAGCATGGGGGAGGCAACCAGATGGTGACAGATCCAGTGTTGTAGAAACATAGACTTTGATGGCAGATAAGGACTGCTTGGCCCATGTAGTCTGCCCATTTCCCTACCTATTGGATAAGCTGCAGATCCTAGTTAACCAACAGCCTACTTCCGCCTACCCCTCAGTATAATTACCCTACTGTATGTCTGTTCCATGCATTCTTGAATTCTACCACTGTTTTTGACCCCATGACCTCCTCAGGAAGGCCATTCCATGCGTCCACCACCCTCTCCTTGAAAAAATACTTCCTCACGTTGTCCGTTAGCTGTCCCCCCTCTATCCTCAAAATTGTGTCCCCTTGTTCTTGCACATCTCTCTTTTTTTTTTTTTTTTTAAAGATGCTACCCTCTTGGACTTTGTTGATTCCTTTGAGGTACTCGAAAGTTTCCCTCATGTCCCCCCCCTTCTTCAAGGGTATAAATATTAAGCTCTTTTAGTCTCTGTCTTTGTATGGCTTCTAGTGCAGACCCTGCACCATTTTAGTTGCTCTCCTCTGGACTGCCTCCATCCTGTCTATGTCCTTGCAAAGATGGGGTCGCCAGAACTGCACGCAGTACTCCAGATGGGGTCTCACAACTGTCTGTACAGAGGGATAACAACTTCCTGTTTTCTACTGGTGATGCCTCTCCCTATGCATCCCAGTATCCCCGTAGCCCTCCTAACTGCCTTCTCACATTGCTTGCGTTCCTTAAGGTTGTCTGATATGACTATCCCCAGGTCCCTTTCCATTTTTGTTGTTGTTGGTAGTATCCCCCCCCCCCCCGTACTCTGTTTTTGTTTCCCAGGTGCATTACTGTGCACTTCTTTGCATCGAATCTAAGCTGCCATACTTTTGACCATTCCTTCAACCTTGCCAAGTCCCTTCTCATCCTTTCCACCCCCTTGTGTATCAACCCTGTTGCAGATCTTTGTGTCATCTGCAAAGAGGCATACTTTTCCTTCCAGACCCTCCACAATGTCACCTAAAAAGACATTAAAGAGGACCGGTCCCAGTACTGAACCCTGTGGTACCGCACTAGTAACCCCCCTTTTCTTCAGAGAGTACTTTGTTTACTATTACCCTCTGCATCCTGTTGTCCAGTCAATTTGTTACCCAGGCTGCCACCTGGGTAATGGACAACAGGATGCAGGAGAACTCAACCTTAGGGAGGCGACCAAATGGAGACACAGAAATACAAAATCACACACCCCCATATTGCAAAGCATTATGGAAAGTATATGCAAATAGCTGTGAAAGAACTTAGACTAGTTCTCTTTTATTAGGAGTGTATAGTGTCAAATGTCTTCTCACACCGTCAGCAGTGGCTTAGAACAGAAGACACAGACCCATGTTTAATCCTTTCAGGAAGAGTCTCTGCAACTGCAGAGCAGGGTCATGCTCCCTATACTTTAGACAGTATGCACGCTGCCTGTAATTGCATATGGTGGCCAACTGAGATGGTGAAAGGCGGTATGTGCCAGTCACCTTATGAGCTGCCCATGGGACTGATGACTACTGTAAGGGGAGTACTAAGTGCTGGGGGCTGCTAGATGCAAACAACTTCTTATGTTACACAGTGATGAGTGATCAGATGGTGGGGGTGCCACTAGACACCAGGTACTGTAAATAATTTATTGGACAGTGGGGAGTGATCCTTGGGGGTGCCGCTAGACACCAGGAAAGTACTTTATTGGACAGCGGTGAGCAATCCAGAGGGTGTAGGGGTGCCTCTAGACACCAAGGAAATACTTTATTGGACAGTGGCAAGTGATTGGAGTTTGAGTGTGCCACTGGACACCAGGGATGGCTTGTATTACACAATGGCCTGCGATTGGAGAGCAGAGGGTGCTGCTGGATACCAGTGAAGTCATTGCTTCCACAGGTCAGGGCAGGTGGCTGCAGTCCCTTTGCCTGCCACCAGGGCCTTGCCCCCCATTAAGACAGAGTTTGCAAAGGCAGTAATATGTGCCCACTTGGGTGGTATTTACCGCCAGTGCAAGTTTCTCCGTGTACTGCAGCACCCGTATGCGGGGGATGAACCCCTCATTTGTATGTGTGCAGCGGTAACTTAGTGCTCAGGCGCTAATGGGTTTTCATATGCAATGTGAAGAGCTGGTCTCATACACTCACCTCCACTATTAAAAATAGAAGTAGACATTCTTCCTTAGTTATAACTTTATTAAATAAATATCTTCAAGTAAAAAAAGAATATACCCCACACGTACACCCACTAGAGAATGTTCCAACATTTCAAACCACCCTGGCTCTTTGTCAGGGGTTTACCCCATGCTGGGGAGGTCTCTGAATATAGACCCCACCCAAAACTTGGATGCAAAACCCAGTTAGCGCAGGCAGGCACCCCTTAGCACCCAGGCTAAGTTTTGAATATCTAGCCCCAGATGTCTGCACTAACCAGCAGTGAGTTTAAAGCATGAAGTCCAAAGATTTTATAGCATAGTAGTTGACAATGTATTGTCACTTATTTTGCATCTCATTCTTTTGTTCAGTCTTTACATATTTTAAGATTTATACATTTCATTTATATGCAAATCCACGCTTTAAAAATGCACAATTTTAAACAAAACAGCCAAACAACTCATTAAACAATGAGCTATGAACTCACTGCAATTACAGTTTAATGTGGAATGTATTTTACACTGTGTTTCACTAGAAATTACATAATGCTGGATTATGTATCTGGTTTCCATACATAGCACCCCAGGATAGGGAAAGTAAGCAGGTAGAAGGAAAGTTACAGAAAGTAATGGTTTGTTGGGTAAAAGTCACAAATGGGATATCTAGCAGTTACACGGTTAGTTGAGGTGGGCTAATAAGGCTCTTTTGTAGGCACTCAGGTAATATCATTTAGAAAGCTGAGGTAGCAGTGGCAAAGGCAGTCACACCAAAGGGTGTATGCATTTTCAGTACGTGGAAGATGTTCTTGTTCTGGGAGCATAATTGATAGGGTGAGAAAACTGCAAAGGGGCCTGTGCACAGGACGATGCTGGTGCAAAACCATGATTACAGTAGTGAAAAGAAACAACACTAGGCGGTGCACAGAAGACACTGGATGCATTTGTGAGCAGGACCCCAGTAGAGGTGCCTTAGGCATGAAATTTGGGGGCATCTTGTTTGTGTCCTCCTACTTTTCCATTGCTTTGTACCTGTGGCCAGTACAGAAATTCTGTGGTAAATGGATTTTTGAGTGAGTTCATAGCTCAGTGTGGGTCTTATCAATATGTAACCCCCCTGTTGGGGGCTTAGCTGTGAGCCCAAAAAAGGCTAATTTTCCTGGGGTTTTGCTTCCACCCCTATTCTTTTTTCCAGTCCCCTGGCTGCTGCCCCTGTATTCTGTCCTCTCCTGCCGGCCCCAGCATGGTTTTAAGGGAGACTGGGGCTGGAGGAGCTGGTTCGCGTAGCTGCCAGGTTTTGAAAATAGCACTGTGGTGCCGGTGAGCTCCGCACATGTGCAGTAGCACGTTTTCTTTCGGCCATTCCATGGCTGGTTAATGCTATCTCTCCGGTGGTCCCAGTCCCAGGACAAGGCAAGAGAAGGACTGGAGACCTTGGCAGAACCGGAGAGGTGGCGGGAGAGAAAGAAAAGCCTGAATTTGTGAGCGCCAATCACGCTTGAGCTACCTGGAGCTGCCTCATGAATATCGATGAGGCGGCTCATGAATATTAATGAGCTGGGTCTGTCCAGTGCCTAGGGGCACCAGGAAACGGCGCTAGCAACAGAATGGGAAAGCGATGCATTAAATAAATAGGAAAGTGATGTACAAGGGAAAAGAGAAAGCTACCTCTCTGTGGGGACATTAAGCAAATAAATGTGAACACTGGGCTACAGAAGGGAATAGAGTTAGGATGCTGTGTAAACTGTGAAAGGATAGTTGTGGCTGCCTAGGGGTTTAAGAAAATGGCAGCAGCGACTGGGAAAGGGCAGATGGAATATGGTGCAGAGTACAGTCACTTTACAGGGCACAAGGGTGGCTTCAAATATGTGGGGAAATAAATAAACGTAAAGGGGTTGGCTGCAGAGACACTTGAAATTTGGGACTCTGTGTAAACTGTGGACACTATTTATCACAGCCACCATGTTTAGCAGCCATGTGACATTAGCCAGCCAACCATTGAACCAGGATTCTTGCCAAGGACTCTGGGACTGTTTGAACAGACTTTTGGGGGAAAATACCGGTGAATGTTTAGGTGCCTTTTTCTGCACCAATGAGGCATCGAGGGAGCCTCATATATATTAATTTTTCTTGAGGACAGTGGCTCCAGCCAATGGGGAGTTGCCAAGAAGCTCCCAAACTGAGAACTTTTGGGTTTTGAGTCCGTTCGGTGGGAGCCCCTCCAGGATGAGGGGGGCTCTTGCCCCTGGAGAGAATGGGGCTGCAGGATGGACCTGCCTGGGGGCTGCCAGCAGTTTTGTCCCCCAGGGCAGGGAGTGCCTGCCCCATCAGGAAAAGGGAAAGCAGAAGCAAGGAGCAGCAGCTTTGAACAGAAAAAGGGAAAGCTGCAGGTTGCTGAATGTTCTGCTTCTGAAGTTGCACCACGGCAGTGAGATAAAGGCAGCTCGAATGTAAAAGCGAAAGCTGCAGATTGCAAGAATTTGTGTTGAATTAAAGATGCATCCGAGTGGTGGGAAGAGGAGAAAAGAGGTAGCCTTGGAAAAGATGGAATACAGAGGAATGATGAGGAACAAGAGAATATAAATGTGCTGAGAGAAGGAAAGGAAGAGTGAGCCTGTTCACGTGGAGAATTGTTCTGTACCTGCACAGTCAGAAAAGGGACTTTGTGTGCAGGAGATATATGTGAGACACAGCGAAAATGTGGCTGTGTTGAAGCTGAGAGACTGTGACAGCAGAAGGATGGACAGGTGCCTTTTGGGGTCGGGCACCTGTTGTCTGCTCCTGAGATACAGCAAGGAAAAGAAGCAGATTGTTTTGGCTACATACCGTGGCAGAAAAGACAGAGAAAGAAAGAGATAAGAAGTAGCGAATGTGCTGAATGTTTCTGCTGACACCCAGGGCCTGGTGGGGAACTCGCTAACCCCCATCAAGTGGGGTCTGCCGCTGCAGGGGATCACAGGTCTTGTACCCGAGTGCTAGGGCACTCTGATCGGAGAGAGCCAGGCCATGGGGCCACTCCCTGGTCTGGGTCCTCTGTAGGTGACAGACCTTGCGCATGTGCCCTGCAACGGGCCTGTAATGGACTGAAGGAGACAAGCTGCAAGATCTGCAAGCAAGAGGAAGGCAGGGCAAGCTGCAGCCTCTGTGCCCCTGTCTCAAGTATCGAGCCTGTTCCATCAGTCCCCAGGAATTCAGTGAACTGTGCCATCCAAGGATTGATCCCGCAGAACCATGAGTAAACTGCAGGAATTACCCTGCACCTGGGGACTGTAAATAGTTCAGAAATGCCCACTAGGGCAGGAGGTAGAGCAGAGGTTTAAATAAAAGAAAGGAATGTAAAAAGTTAAATTTCTTAAGCACGCCAATGCCAGCTACCAACTGCCTCTCAGGCCTGCAACTTAAAATCTAGGTACCCAGTGACAGGACTTTGAGGTTAAATTGGACCAGGACCTGTGGGTCTGGGCTTGAGTTACTCCTGCAGCAGTTAGCTAGTTAGTTAGATCTGGTGGCTGCAATGATTGTAATATGGGATTGAATCAAAAGGGAAATGTGATTTTGGGAAATGCAAATCTTTGAAATGAAAAGGAAAGTGTTTTGCCTGAATTCTATTCCGCTTACCCCATCCTAACCCCCCCCGGTAAATAAACCGGATGTTGTTGTTTTGCAGCAGAAATTAATCCAGAGCCTAATTTTAGTGAACGTGCTATCTGAAATGGGAAATGCAAATGGTGTAATGGAATGTGGGGAGATTTGAATCCTGGTAAGTCCATAATGGGGTAACTGTTGGGGAGGTGGGTTGGTACGACATCCCAGGGCATTGTACTGCAGGTAATCAGACCCACTAAATATGTTCTCGGAGTGTAGGCACCGCCATTTTAATTGTATCTTGTGGGAAAGGACCCCCATAGGTCAGCTATGGGAACCCAGGCCCCCTTATCCTTGGTCAAGGCAGGGGTAGTGTCCCTCTCCAGGACAGCGCCGCAGAGGGGCTACAAATAGGTTAGCTAAATTCATTTAAAAGTCATTTACGCATTTATGTACAGTACTGATGTAGCCAGTTTATATTCTCACCTCAGGTTGGGTGGAAGGAGGCCCAAACTGAAATGCAAAAGGCAGTGGTGAGTTCTCTCATTGCAGCGTAGTGCAACTCAGCAGGTTATTAAAAGCAACTGCTGAATCTACAGTAATTGCTGTATTTCACAGAGAAATGGAGCAGTCTACAGGGACATGTAGGAAACTAGAGCCATTCAGGTCCCATAGGAAATAATATATTTGTAAGGGAAATATAGTAAAATACCCCTGGAGTTTTAGGAAAAATGTCAGAGTGGTCTGGGAGCTCTGTAGCAGCACTGCTGTTCCTTGGCCATCCGATTTGCACGACCCTGTTCCTGAACCCAGGTTGCCTGGGTGGTAGTGTCTAACATTACTGTTGGGCCTTCAGAGTGACCATGTACTGTACTTCTGAGACCATTGGCCAGCTTAAAGAAGGGACGTTGATAGACACTGGCTGCAGGGTATCCTACAGCTAATTCAGTTTTAGCTCTTTCTGCTGGAGTTGCTGTAGGCACTTGTGTGAAAGAATGTAATTAGTGAGGGCATGAGAAATTCATGGGGCAAATGACTGCAACACAGTTTGATGACGAGGCTTAATTATAAAGGGATCAAAAGGAAGGTAGTTTTCCAGTGTAGACACATGCATAAAATTGGCCTTTTGCATTTTTGGAGTTGATCTGTTCCCTTTGTACAGTAGTGGGCCTTTTGTTGGGATTTAATGCTCAGTTTTGCTGCTGTTTTTGCTAAACTGGCACTGTATAGATTAACCAGAATAGTATAAATTCTTAATAGCGCTACCATCTCTGGTTCATTTATTTGAGGATGCTTGGGGATTTTTGCCTAATTGGATCATCCATTATTTTACAGATTTTTTTAGGCATTATTCAGAACAGCTGCTTTCACTCCCTACATCACATAGTTTTTTTAATCCAGCTCTGAGCAGTTCACTGATCAGAAGTAAATCTGGAAGGCAGTGCTGAATGCATTGGAGGAGTTAATCTTTCAGTAAGAACACCAGTCGAGTCAGTGGAGTATCTGTTGTGTTTGTGGAATTTCCTCAGCCACTTGCCTTGCTGGTTAGTAGCTGCAGAATTATTATTATATTCTTGTCCGCCCGTTGTGGTTTGAGCTTTGGGACTGGACAGGAAGGAGAAAGTATGCTGATCTTGCTGGCAGTTGCCATTGTCTGCAGCTAACAGTGGGATTTTTGATAAAGTCTTTGTTTTTTAATTATTTTTTTAACATAGTTTTTATGTTTGCTTGCACGCATGTGCAAGAAACATAGTGCCATCATCCGAGATTTCGGAGGTGTGTCACCCCCTCTTCCAATTCAGTCAGTGTGTTGGTAGGCGTGGCCCCTGTAAGCCAATGTATGCTGGAGCTGTCTATGATAAGCTCCAAAATGCAGTGGCATACAGTTGAAAGGGGGAGCTACGCTTCAGTGAGCAGTGATAAGATATCGCCTGCTCATGCACAGCTCCCCTTACACACACACGCATGCGCCCCCGACGCGCGCACTGTATAGCCGACGGGGCGCCCAGTCCCCGTCGGGCCAGCGCCCCCGCCCCCCAAAGCCTTCCAAAAAGCCATGCTGGGTGCCCACCCAGCTGGGCAACTCAAATTATAGCCGACGGGTGCCCAATCCCCGCCTGCTCCACTGTCCTCACCCCCAGTACTGGGTGCCACGCTGGGAGCCCACCCAGTGTGGCAATAGATACTGGCGACAGGGTGCAGTCCCCGTCGGCTGAGGCGCTAACCGTCCTTGTGCCATGCTGGGAGCCCACCCCAGCGTGGCAAACGTCCCGTCTTGCCATTGAAAAAAAAAGAAAACTCTAAAGAAAAACTGGTCCCATGTAGTCTCCCTGGCCTCCCACAACCCGCACTCCACCCACTGCGCATCCTGCCTCCCCACTTCCCCACCCCATACTTACTCCGGACTCGGCGCGACGATCTTCGGTGGACTGGGAACACGTCTGCACTCTTCAAAGCCGACCGTGAACTGAGGAAATGCCGGTAAGCTGTATAATGGGCTAGATAGGGTTTTTTCAACTTTGTTGCATATCTCAGGCATTTTTTGGAATTTTTGCACCAGATTTTCAACATGGGGTTTTTGGGACCCCTTCTCGTGAATGATGTCACTGTCATGACGTTATTCGGGCCAGAAGGGTGATTTCGCAGTCATTGCACAGTCACTGCACAAAATCACCTTTCGGGACCGATTAACAAAAAGACACTGCCAGTGTTCATAAGGTGGGCTCTCAAGAAGCCAATTTTGAAAATTTGGTGAAACAATCCGACTATTTCGTGCGTTGCGCCAGTTCTAAGCACGCTCGTGGTTTGTTTTCAATATTTCACTCCAGATTTTCAACATTGCCATTTTACCACACCTTCTTATGAACAGTACAGCTGTCATTTTTCACATCTCACCCAAAACGTAGCTTTGCCTATGTAGCATAATGGCACAGTCGGTGTAAAACCAATGTACGGGACAAATTAAGAAAACCACAGTGACACTGTTCATGAGCAGAGGTCTTAAAATGGCTATGTTGAAAATTTGCGAAAAATTCCTAAAAATGACTGTTTTACGAGCCGCGCTAAGAAGTTCATGCATGCTCATAAGTTTGCTAATTTAATATTTTCTACCCAGATTTTCAACATTGCCATTTTATTACACTTCCTTATGAACAGTACAGCTGCCTATTTTTCATATGTGCTGCCCAGTAATGTGTTACATGTAGCGACAATGGTGCTGTTGGTGTGCGTAAAGCAATGTTTGGGACAGATTAAGAAATCACAGTTAAACTGTTTATGAGCAGAGGTCTTAAAATGGCTATGTTGAAAATTTGGTGACAAAAGTCCATAAAATGACTGTGTTACGAGTGAGCATTGTGCAGTTTCCGCCACTAGTAAGTTCATGACTTTGTAATATTTTAAGTCAGATTTTCACCAGTGGCATTTTCCACACTGCCTTATTTACAGTACAGCTGTCATTTTCATAGCGTGGCGAGTGTGTTTCACTTTCCAGCGCAGAGATGCGTGGTCGCTGTGGGACATCATTGTTCGGGACAGATAAAGAAAATCACAGTGACACTGTTCATGATCGGAGGCACCAAAATGCCTGAGTTGACAATCTGCTGTAAAAAATCCCCAACCTAATTATATTACGGGTGTGTTGCACAGTTTCTCTGTACGCCGTGACTTCACCATTTTTAAATATTTTACTGCAGATTTGCAACATTGCCATTTTTACACCTCCCACGAACAGTACAGCTGTCATTTTTCACATCCTGTTCGAATGTTTTGCACCTGTGGTGCTAAATGCTGTAGTCGCTGTGCATAAGCAGCTCGCTAAGAAACTGATATTCCTCCTGTTCATGAGGTGGGGTCACAAAACCATGTTGAACATTTGGAGTGAAAATACCAATGAATGCCTGAGGTATTAGGGTTTCCAACCATAACGCCCAACCCTGTGAGAATGACAGGCATCAGGGGTGTGACTTGGGATTCTTGCCTGTAATGCTCATACCATTCCACACCCTGCAGCCAGTGAGAGGCATCGAGGTATGCCTTGGACTCTTCGGCCACAAAGTTCACCCCATTCTCCTATATCGCACCCATCTCACTGTATTTCCTAATGGAATGGGGTGCGCATAAGGGCCAAAGACCCCAAGGAACACCGTGACACTTGCCAATGTCTGCAGGGTGGTCTGCAGGGTGGGGTGTACTGAAATGGCGTGGCCTTATGCCTGACGACCCAAAGGCACACCCCAATGCCTGTCACTCTCTGCAGGGTGGTGGTGGGGTTGGCTTCAGTTCAATACTTCACTGCCATTCCTATTATGCAGCTCTGTAACTTCTACACTACCAATGCCAATGCCAGCAAGCAAACATTCGGCATTGACAAATGCTTGTTTTTCTCCTTCTGGCCCTGCTCACTGGTCCTCCTTCCACCAGCACAGAGCCCTTCTGCCTGACAACTGATTTCCTTCCTGCCATGCCCCACTCCTTCCCAGCTTCAAGCCATGCAGCGCTATTACCCTCTGAGATTACGCTCCCACCGGGAGGGGCCGTACATTTAGCACCTAGTAAGTGTAATCTTACCCCATCAGTTATTGCAGAATCATGTGGAGCCAGAACAGGAGGATGGTGAAGCGGAGCCCATATTGGTTGGTTGGGGGTGGGGGGGAGGCGCAGCGGATCTTCATCCTCCAGGAAGCAACCAGTTACCTTTCTGTAAGTTCTGCACCACCCTGAGGGCACATGCAGTTGGCACTGCATGCAGTGTCACATTATGACATGCTGACAGCTGTGCACTGTCCCCTCCCACACACATGGCAGTTTACTTTAGCTGCACAATCACACAGGTGGCAGAAAAGCAGAACAGTGCTGATACCACCCTCACCGAGGAAGAGGAGCATCCAGTGGGTCAGTCGTAACTCTCCTGTAACCACCTCTACCCTTATATATGCACACGCACCCACAAGTGGTGCTGCCTAAGCAATGAAGGTTGGCGCCTGGGTTTGTGGTTATAATTAGCTTGGCAAATGATGTGGTGCCTCCACCTGTGGGGATCCTTATAGCAGTGCACTGCCATGGTGCCTCACCATAGGAAATGAAATACAGCCCCTCCCTTGGTGACAGGTAGAACAATGCACAATTTCTTCCCAATTTATCACTCTAAGCATGCAAATATTGCACTACACAATAATGCAAATACTTAAGATACTGCAGGAAAATAAACACGGGTTTATTTTGGAGTCGGGATAATGAGGCAGGGAACAAGGGGAGCAAATGGTAGTCAAACATTCAACAACAAGCTTAGAATAAATACGTAATCAGGCAGAATAATCAGATACTACAGTACATTACAATCCAGTATTCCCTGTTCCAGTCCCTCTCTCCCCACTGGTGCACCAGTTAACCCCACAGTCCCTGTGGGAGCTCCCAAATACGTTGTGTGCACACCGAGGAGTTGCAGGCCTGTGACGAGTAGACACTGGGTGCAGCACCATTGCAGTGGTTGGATGCTGCAGCTATAAATTATGAACTACACCAGGTCCTGCAGGAAGCCCAGATGGTAAGTTAACTAGCTAGCTAGCTGAACAGTCAGAAACATATTGGTTTAGGTAAAACCCAGTACTCACGATGTTTTTGTGAAAAGATGATACAGGAGTTGGGAAACATCTCCCCTTGCAGGCAATTGAGAAGAACAGGTAGAACTGGCATGGATGTGAACGATGATCCTCTTCACCCCACAGAGGGACTTGTCTTCACCCACCTCGACAGGTAGGCAAGCCATTGTCTTCACCCCACAGAGGGACTTGTCTTCACCCACCTTGACAGGCAGGCAGGCCATTGTCTTCACCCCACAGAGGGACTTGTCTCCGCCCACCTTGCAGGTAGTCCAGCAGCTAGGCAGGCAGGCAGGACCTCAGAGCTCAGGTCCCCTGGCAGAAATCACAGTGTCTTGTAACAGGACAGTGAGACAGTGGATTTTTCACCTCACCCAAGCGCAAAGAATATTTCTTTCAGCAGTCTCAGCAATCTTGGTTGCCAAAACACAGCAGTTCAGTCCAGATGAGGTAAATCCCCCTTGTCTGGGATTTACCAGGCAGTTGGCAACAGGTTTTAATGTTCTTAGTTCGTTTTGGCACAGATTAAATGGTTTTAGGCTGCATTAGCAGCAGGAGTTGTCAAAAATCAGTTGTTTCTCTTCAAAAACTCACGCAGAAAAGACCCAGGGTCAAACTGTTAACCCTAGAATGTTAGTTTGAATCATGACACCTCATTGGTCCACAGGAGTCTTGAGCTCCACGCCTTGATTGGCTGTACTGCAGCTACCAATAGCGTTCCATGCTGTCTTCAGGCAGACTACGTCCAATATGGCTGCCCCCATGCAGTTCTGTTCATCTAAGTCCATTATCATAAATTGTGTAACATCTTGGCAGCATCTGGCTGCATGTAGAGGACCCTCCTGGTCCCTTCTGGTGGTCGCTTGGGAAAGAGGGCATTTTGGGGGGGGGGACAGGAGCCCCATCAGAAGCTCCGTTTTGCAGTCTCCCTAGCAGGAGCAGTCTCTGGGAAAAAAATGGCACTCTTGCTGCAGTGCATCATGGGACTTGTAGTCCCTATGGGCGCCATGTTGTCCCCAGTACTTCCCAAGCCACTGGAGGTATGAAATGGGTTTGGGAGCCTGTTTAAAGTTTTATTTGTTTCAGTTCCCCCCAGCCCCCACTGGTGTCCAATGAGGATGGGGAGAGGATTCCCACAAGCGGCGCTTCTGCCGCACTTCCTGTCAGGCGCTTGAGGTGCCGAAACAATTAGGGGCCCTTTTCTTCCTGCTCCGTGTCCCACTGTGCAGCAGTTCGAGGGGATGAGGAAGCAACATAGTGTGCAGCTCACTGACTACACTCCTTATCAGGTGCATTGGGTGCTGTAACAGTCTGCAGTGCTCCCTGGCCCTGACAGCAGTCCAGGAACGGGCCGGGGGAGCGTGGAGGCAAGTGGCTTGCCGGCCACACAGGATCAGGCACTCAGGGTGCCAGAACAAAGTCAGTATGCTCCCTGGCCCTGGTTGCAGTCCAGGAGTGGGCCAGGGGAGCAAAGAGGGAGTGGCTGCAAGAGGCCTCGGCAGGCAGCAGGAGCTCCAAGTAAGCTCCCGACTTGGGAGGGGGGTTGCACTCCTAATAGCCCTGTGCCTGTCCAGGCTTGCTCCAAAACCCATGTTGCTGGCATCATGAACAGTAGCCTACTGCTGTGTCCATGAGGCATGTCTGTTCTTTTCTTTTATTAGTTTCAAACTGTTGAGTGAGATCAGGCTGGAGGTAGCTGTGTAACTCTGGTGAAGCTCGAGTCTGAAATTGCTGTAGTATGGTCACACAACAAACAGCTTTATTTATTTATTTATTTCAAAAGTTTTACCAGAAAATACATTATTGAGCTGCTAACAGCTTGTTTCCAGATGTGTCCGGGGGGGGGGGGAGGAGGAGTAATGGAGATAGATCAGGAGGAGGAAAAGAAATGAACAGTATTTAAAGCATTACAAAAATACAGCAGTACAGTGTATTAAGAACCATAATCAGAAACAATGTAAGGCAAATCAGTGCAACAGGTACAAAACATGTAGTAACTAAATAAAAACGGAGTCTTTATAGTGTAACCCCCCCCCCTTGAGGGGCTACATATTTTTTCCTTGTCCTCTGTTGGCTCCCGTACTGTTTCCAGCCCAAATGGGCTGCTGGGGGTCTAACTGTGGGACCGGCTACCTGGATGTGTGTTTTAAAGAGGTCCATCGGTCCGCATATGTGCTGTAGCGCCAGCCAGTTCCTCGCCATGGCTACAGCTTTGCAAATGTCTCCCCGGTGCTCTCTACCCCCTAGCTAGGGTAAACGGGGGTCAGACCCTTGAGAAGTGGCGCTGGGAGTTAAGTTGAGGCGCCAGCGAGCGCTATGCTAAAGGGAGCCCGCATAAATATTAATGAAGTGCATTAAATAAACATGAGCTGGATCCCTGCTCCTGAGGGGATTGTGTTTCAGAGCTAGCAACCGGCTGCAGTGGGGACTGACCAACATGGTTAGGGGGTCACTTAACAAAGGGCAGAAGCAGCTTACAAAGGAGGGGGGCAAATATGTGTATAAGCTGTTTTCTTGGACTGCAATAATATTGTAAAAGGTGGACACTATATGGGACTGCTTTAAAGAGCTGTGATACAGCCATATTGTGACACTTTGAACCCTACGGGACGGCCAGTCAGATATTTAGGCACCTAAAACTGTGAGAAAGGACTTATGGGAAAAGGTGTGGACTAATTTCAGGTGCCAATAGACTTTACCAGTAGTTGATCAAAGAGGGCTAAGGATTGTGATTGATGGCTGAAACAAACCAATCAGAGGGCAGGATTTTCAGGAGAAATCCCAATGACTTTGGGCAGTTGAGTCAGTCTGCTACTGGGCTCTGATCAAGTCAGGAGGGCTCAGTACTACCTGAGAATTCATCTGAGGCCTTTTACAGTGCTTAAATTGGAGTAAAGGGGAGTTTGTCAGAGAAATATTCTTGTTGTTCAGAGGAGCAGTGCATCTGTGATAATCGTTCCAAGCGTCTTTTTGGGAGTTTGCCATTTTAATTGGAGACTTCTGCTGCAGCCGCAGCCATCCTGCACCAGTTTGGGACTGAGAGAGAGCAACTTTGAGCCAACTGTGAGTAAGCCAATGAAAAGGCAGAGGCTGATTTAAAGCAGAGACTTTAAGAGCAAGAAGGAGAGCAGGAGCCCTATACTTCAGGGACCTGTGGCTGTTGCCAAAATCCAGCTGAGGACAGGAACTGTTGATTTGGAATTGGAGTTTATGCTAAAAGGCTTGGAAAGAAAAAAGGCTGGAGAAACTGTTTTGGTTGCACAGCGGAGCTGCTCCATGTTGAGAGGAAAGAGAAATTAAGAGAGTCCCAGCTTAATCCAGAGCCAAGTGGGGAACGTTCTAACCCCTACCTAGTGTGGTCTGCTGGCTACAGGGGGCCATTGGCGTGTGCTGGCTGATCTAGGGCACCCCATGACCTGTGAGGGAGTCAGACTGTGGAGCCACTTCTAGGTCTGGGTCCTTGGAGCTCTGCAACGGGCCTGAATAGGCTGAAGGTGACAAGCGGCCAGATCTTCAGTCAAGAGGACAAGCAGCCAGACCTTCAATCAAGCTCAAGTCTTCAGAATCCTTTCTGCTGCCCATTTGTTCTGCCCTTCCTGATCTGGAATCCCCTGAGTTTGAACCGGTAGAAACCTTCTGCACCAGGAACATTCTAGTTCTCCATGACTGTGAGTACCCAGGGTTTGCCCAGGCAACACAAGGGGAGTAATTGCTTAATTGTTTAACAGTCAGTTGCTTTGTTCCTAGGGCCCAAACGCTGGCCAACCCACAGCACCAAGCAGGCCTGCAATCTCCTGGGTACCCAGAAAGGATAGAGGGAAGTCACTGGTACCAGTGGGGGTGGGCATCTGGGGTGGTCTGGCCTACGGGCCCTGATGTTATTCATTGTTCCTAACCATTTTCTAACTACTTTTATCTCCACATCTATCCCTTTTCTAGGTACCCCGACCCTAGCCCTTACCCATAATAAAGCTGTGTTTTGTTGTTTGAAATTGCTGTGTGAAGGGTGTTTTGTGGGAATCAACTGTAAAGTGTATGTGGTATATGGTATTGGGAAACTGTTCGGCATCCAGTGTGTGGGATGGTTGGAAGGGGAGGTGGGTAGGTACAGCACCCCAAGGGGTTGTACCAGTCACACACTTGTCCCACTGCAATTTACTCTGGGTGGAGACACCATGCTATTTTGTTTATTTTCTGAGATAGAGCCCCCGAATACCACCGTAGCAGGACCCAGGTGCCTTAACCTGTGTGAAGGTCAGCAGGCAGGGCAGTAACCCACTGGCATACGGCACCTGGGCTACAGAAGGCAGGGTGAACTACTCATACAGGGGAGTACGAGAAGCAAAATGGCAAGGGCAGTATTTGTGGGGAGAAGGGGGTCAAGATGTAGAGGGACATGGACAGTTGCAGGTGGGAGTAGAAAAGTCACTAGGAAGAGACTTAAGGGAGAAAGCAGAACAGGCAGAGTGGATTGACAGGGGAAGGGAGGACCAGAGTTTAGGAAAGTGATATGAGAAAGCAAAATGTCTAACAGTAGATTTCCTTGAAGGAATAGAGAGGGAATGAGAAATATTACTACAGAGAGGGTAAGCGGAAGAAGATGAAGATAATACTAGGGATGTAAGGTATGAGGGAAGGGAACCAAATCAGAATTTGAATATAAAGAAGGCACAACAGGAAAGGCACTAGGTATCAAGAGAGGGGAGTGAAAGGGTAGAGTAGAGAGAGCAGTGGTGAGTATGAGGGGGAGAGTCTAAAGCAAACTGACAAAAAGAGTGAAAGAGGGAGTCCAGTCTGGCAAGGGAGGATTAGGGAGCTCCACTGTAGATTGTGTCACTGTAGTCAAAAATAGGCAGAATAATCTTTAAAACAGTCTGTTGGCAGGCAGGAACCAGGATACTCACTTTGTTCCTGTACAGTACAGCAAATTTGGGTGGAGCTTATGGAGTATGGCATCAGTATGTACCAAGAAATTAAGATGCTGGTCCAGCCAGACCCCAAGGTACTTAAAGGAGGATATGTCCTCAATCATAGCACCATCTATGGTGTGAAATAAAGAAAGGGAGGGGAGTCAGGTAAGCTTCTGTTAGGTGCCAAAAGTCTTGGAAACTGTTGGGTTTTGGGGAGCTTTGAGGGACCCTTGGTTAGACTGGAACCAGCACTGAATGTTGTCAAAATTCAGCTGTAGCTGGGAGGTAAGGTCATGAGGAGAGGAGTCGGATGCAAAATGTACAGTATCATTAGCTTACATATTTTTTTCCCTCAAGTTTCTTTATCTCCTTCGGAAACTTGGAACTCTCTTGGGCCATGATACTTCCCCAGCTCTACTGCCCACTGTGGCCTCCACCAACCTCAGAGATGTAACGGTATCTGCTGAGCCCCAGGGACCAAGCCCCACAGGTTATCAAAGGGGCAGTGATTGAGGTCCAGCATTGGACATGTGGCTGATGGACCTGCAGGTCGTCGCCTATCCAAGGCTGAAGGGGCTTTTCCCCCTTAAGTAGCCTCTGCTTCCCGTCCTCCCTCCCCCCTGCATGGGCACACCTAATGCCATGGCGCATGGCAACCATGCCGGCATCAGCCACGCTTCTATGTGCAGTCCGGGTTTCTGCAGCGCCCCGATCGCAACTGGGGACCGCTGGAACTCCAGGCGTTGCCCAGCCGCCCCAGGAGCAGAGCAGCCTGTCGGGTGCTCGTCGCCTCCCTTCCTGCGACCCCCAGCGCCCATTTCGCTTCAAACTCGGTTCACCAGCATGATGCAAGGTGTGGCGTCCCAGCGCCTCAACCCTCAGTGCCACTGGGTCGGTCTGTCAGCTTACCTATTGATGGCAGCAGAGGAACAGACAGTGGAGAGGTCATTCAAGAATATGGAAAAGAGAATAGGACCCAGGACAGACCCCTGTGGGATGCCTGAGCAGATGGAAGTGATGAGAAAATGGAGTTTCCTGTCCCGACAGCTTGAGGCCTTCCCTGAAAGCAAGAATGAAACAAACTGACCACAGAGTCAGAAAGGCCCACTGCTTTAAACTTGTCTACAAGGAGAGGGTGTACCACAGTGTCAAAAGCTATAGTAAGATCAATAAATATGGTGGGGGTGATCAGTCCCTGATCCATACCTGTGAGGAAGGAGTCAGTGAGCCAGAGTAGGGAGGTGGAAGTGGAGTGGGTTTCCTAAAACCAGACTGGAAGCGAGTGAAGAAGAAGGAGGAGTAAAAGAAGGACAGGATCTGAGAAAGTACAGGGTGATCTTGTATCTAAGTCAGGGAGGGAAGGAGAGAGAGAGAGAGGACAGCAGTTAAGCAGGAGGATCATCACCTTTAGGAGAGGTATTGGGGGAAGCAGTATAGCACAGTGGGTTAAGGCTCTGAGCTGCAGATCTGGTGACATCCAGCAGACCAGACCTAGGTTTGAATCCCACAGGTTCCACTTACATACTGTGTGACCCTGAGCAAGTCACTTAACATCTCTGTGCTCCCAGGTTGCACCTGTAAAAAAGCTTTCAGCTTAGTGTGCTACTCCTGGTTTAACAACTAGAAAAAAAAGGCATGACAGTAGCCTGCTTCAAGGCTTCAGGGACAGTGACAGAGGAAAAAGAAATGTTGAGGAATAGGATAATAGGCAGTGTGATGGCAGGAGCCGAAAGAAGAAGGAGGTTACGATCAAGGCCATCAGGGTTACCTCCCTTGTGAGTATTAAGGGAAAGCAGAACCTTAACGGAAGGAGAAAGGGTGGTAAAAGAGAAGGAATAAAAGAGGAGGGGGAAGGAAGATTGAGGTAAGAAAGGAGCAGGAGAGAAAGGGACTAGAGAGAGCACAGGTGGGTTTTAGTTTTTTTTTATTTCTTTTTGTTTGCTTTTAGTTATGTATTTATTTGGTCTTTAGTTATTGAGTGATCCCTCCACTTTGTTTGTAATGGGTATTCCAGCTATTAAGCTAACCTTCAATGTTTTCTTTCAAGGAGCAAGTCGTATTACATGTAGGGGAAAACCAGGTTAATTAAGCAATAATGACCAATGAGCTGGTCAGTTCCTGAGTACTGATGATTGGCTGAAGAATGTTAATAGCCTGATGTGAAGCTGATGGCCATTAACCCCAGTCAGGTCATTGATTTTCCTGGAAGTGACCATCTCTGAGGTTGTTGTAATTTCATTAAGTCCCATTTTGGCGAGCCATTTTTCTGTTTTTTTTTAAGAAGTGTTTTTCCTGTATGGAGGAAGACGTTTTAAAACACCATTATCAGACACAATTCTGCTTCATTATTAAGAACATCTGTATGAAACTAGGGTCATTATCCACTAGATATTATCTGTTTCTCCACCTTTAACTTTCAAAGCAGTTGCAATCATTTGTATCATCACAAGGTGTTGCTGCGGAGATTAAGATGTTACAGACAGAGGATTGTGACACCATCGGAGGTTTAAGTGGTACAGCAGGACTTGGAGGACATTCTTTTGTCATGCAGATATCCTCAGTAATAGTGAATGAGGTGTGATAAATGCAGAAAATAATTGAAATATAAGCTGAATTGTATATCTGCAAATCATCTTATGAAATTGTTCTTGGACACTGGCTGGCACTGCAGATCTTTCCGAGGATGTCTTCCTCCATAGTGCCACACCATTAGAACTGTAAGCTGTCAGAATTAAGAGTGCTCAAAAACATTTGCCAAGCTAAGGGCCCCTTACCTCCTCAGTTTTTTCTCTGTCATCAAACGTTTGTCAGATTGAGGAAAATACCTCTGTCGATTTCTACCATTGAAGTAAAACATATTTTATTACTGTCACACTTAATTTTTCATTGATTGCTTGCCTTCATCGCGCCTTCTAAAAAACATAATTTTTTTCACCTTTGTCGATGCAGCGTAAAGATATTTTGTGACAATTTGCACACCAATTGTGTTCACTGTCTGGGTCATTCTTATCATATGAAATCCTGTGCTCATTTTTCAGTGCTTTAACTATGCCACAAGAAAATGCCACCTGAAACATTTGAAGAATTTCCTGCAGAAAATGGAGAACACCAAACGATTAGCTACAGTCTCTGCCCTGGGGTCTCCAGCTCTCTTTATTGGATCTGCCATGTTTGAACCCTATCAGTCTTCTCGATGAGTAGCCACAAAACAAGGCAAAAAAATCCTCTTTGACTGTTACTGCCATTCTGTGTCCCTCCCAGTCCAGATTATTGCTGCTTCTCCATAAAGATAAGTCTCAGACTGATTTGTCGGTCTCCATTACCAACCCAACTGTCGTTCATACACTGATGTCAAGAGCAGTCACTGGCTTAGCCTCCATTTTACGCCCACAACCCCGTTTCAGTGCGTCAATGGCGGAAACAGTCCCCACTGGCACATCTGTGTTGACTTCACTAGCTGGTGCTGTTGACACTAGCACTATTATACTGACTTCTGTCTCTGAACCGTTTCAGCAACCTTTGTCATTCTTATTGTTAATGGTCAGGTTGTCTACAGCCCAAACATTGCCGACATTTTCATCAAAGTCTGTTGGTGATTCTGGGAATACTGGCCCTCCCAGTATGCCACTTCAACCACTGCCTCAGTCTGTGGTCCTTCTGGCCCCTCAGCCCCTGCCTCAACCCGAGGATGAAAAGGATGAGCATAATCCAGACCTGCAAGATGCAGATGATGGGGATGAAGACCAGCAACCCTACTTATGGGTTTGACTCTAGTTTCCTGTCTCTTCCTGTGGTGAAGACACTGTGCTCTACACCCCAAGGTGTTATCCAGAGGGCACCTCATTACAGGCTCTACTCCACTTCATGTATTACAAGCTGGACTTTGCTGCTGAAAAGGAGGACTCCTCTAAGAATCTGAATGAATTCATGGCGGTGATCATTCCTCCCATTTTACGCTGCTCAGGAGGATGCTACCATGGCAGCCTGGCACAGACCCATTACACTGTCGGTTGTCCATTGTGAGGCAGATAAACAGTATTCTGACCCCTCTACCAAATCTTTTTTTATCACGTAAGCTGAAACTGACTTGGTGGTTACTTTGGCTGCTCATGGCAGGTCTAGGGCTCCACATCACATGTACTCTGTTTCCTGACAAAGAATCCAGAAGACTAGACATTATGCACAAATGGACTTACTCCTCTATCTTGCTGAGCCTCATGAGTTATCAGGCTTACATAATTAAATATCAGAATAGCCTATTGAAGTCTTTATCTACTATTGTGGATAAAGTGACCAACAGCAGTACTAAAGCTGAAGTCCAGTAATGTGTTTCACATGGTTCAGAGGCTGGTAAGCATTTACTGTCTTTGCGAGACAACACCTCTGATGCTTCTGCTGGTACTGCTGCCTCTAGCATTTCTTTTTGCTGACATTCATAGTTGTATGTTGCTGGTTTTAGTACCAGTGTCCAACAGTTGGTTCTTAACTCACCCTTGTGTTGCCAGAAACTTTTTTGTCCACAATGTGGTGCTTGCTGTTATGAGTTACAGTCCTCTTAACGATGCTTTACTCCTTGAAGTCTCTTACCCTCCAGCCCTCATATAGTCATGGTGGTGGATATTTTCACAATGACTCCTGCTCTTCCCATGCTGGGGTCCTGGTAGGACCACCGCAGCTCTAGAGTCCTTTTTGCAGCAGTTCCCAGGCACCAGTTTTAAGACCCCTATGGGTCTGGGTGGTGCACCAGCACTAGTAGCACTTCTTCCTTTGTGTCCTCCGAGCCTTTATTATTACCACCCCCTACACAACTTACTGGTCCAATGGACCCAAGTGCAAACTGTTTTGAAGAAGAGTGCTATCCAACCTGTACCCTGGGCTGAACAGTATCAGCATTTCTTCTCCTGGTACTTCCTTGGTCTAAAGATGGTGGGCGATCTACTGTATGCCCTGTTTTATGCCTCAGGGACTTGAACGAATGCACTGGATAAAGAAGTTTAGCATAGTCTCTCAGTCGCTACCACTTCTGTTTTTGCAATGTGATTGGCTTTGTGCTTTGGACATGCCAGACACTTGTCTGTATATCATGATCCATTGCTGCTATCGACAGTACCTACACTTTATTTAGAAGGACCAGAAGTACCAATTTTTTGTCTTGTCTTTGGAATATACTTGGCACTTTGGGTATTCACCCAGTGCTTTGATGTGGCCATGAGCTTAAGCCGAGAATCCATGTATGATTCCCTTACTTGGAGGATCGGCTCCTCAAGGTGCTTTATAGGGATTCAGTGACATAAACTTTGCATCAGACTCACAAGTTGTTTAACCAACTGGGGATTCTGGTCAACAAACCCAAATCAGTCCTGATTCCATGCCAGTGTCTTCAGTTCATTTGTGCAGTTCTGGAAAAACCTCTGGCATAGGCATTCCTTCCCGAATCGCATGCTGACACCCTGATCACTCAGGCAATATCTGTTGTCTCCAGTGCCCAGGTCCTTGTGAGATTCATGATTCTGCTACTGGGCCTAATGGCTGTGGCCATTGTGACTGACCGCATGGCCCGCTTCCACTGCACATTCCTCACGGCATGTTTTGTGCCCAGTGGGCTCAGGCTACCCAATCCCAAGATGGCCCTATTTTGGTTACGGTCGTCTTGTGCAGGGCTTTTTGTTTGTGAGAAAACTGCTCCCATCTGCTCTTGGGGGGGGGGGGTCTCCATTTCTTCATCTATCCCCTTGGAAGGTCCCAACCATGGATGTCTCTATGATGAAGTTGGGGGTTCACCTGGGTACATTTAAAACCCATGCAATAGAAAACTACTGTGTTTTTTTTCTATTTTGGGGCTGTTTCCCCTGTTCTTCAGGCTCCATCCACCGCCTCCTATGCCCGGTTTACCTCCTGGGCAGGGCGCCAAGGGCTTCCCACTCCCAACTGGTCATCGTGGAAGCTCCAGTTACCCCGGGTCGGGGAGTCACGAGTGGGACCCCAGCCAGGCGTCAGGAGGCAGTGGGTGGGTGGGACAGAATGGGTCTTCATGCTGGAGGACTGGCATTTTCTTTTTACTTGCTGCCCTGGGGGTGAGGGACCCGGCGGTATTGGCACTGGCGCTGCAGTACCCTGGCCGCGTCAGGGGTCCATCAAGCGCTGGACACTTATCCCCTCCCTCCCCCGGAGAAGGAGAGCAGTCCCAGGGATACTCAATCATTCTTCCCAGCTGGTTCTCCAACTCCCCAGGTCCGTTCCCGAACCCGGGTCGTTGGCATCACGAGTGGAACTCTAACCTCTGCACTGGCAGGCTGGCTAAAACTACTGTGTTTTTTGCTTACTTCAGGGCCTGGAGTTGTTTTGGCAGGACACATTATCCCTCTCCTGGAATGGGAGGTTTCTGAACACTTTCCCTTCAATCCCCCAGATTTTGCAGGTATTGGACAAGCTTTGGGTGGATGGCGCTACAGTGATACTGGTGGCCCCCTTCTGACCCAGATCAAATTTGGTTTCATTTGCTTTGGCAGATTGTGGTAGAACCCCCTGTCCCAATTTATCTTCGAGCAAGGCCCTTACTGTAAGACCAGAACAGTGTGTACCCTGCTGTTATGAGACTTAGGGGGGAGACAAGGAGACGATACTTCATTGAGAGGGTGGTGGATCCTTGGAATGCACTGCTTACTGAACTGGTGGCTGTGGATACTGTGGAGGGGTTCAAGGGAGGCCGGGATAGGTATGGGGGAGGGGGAGTCTGAGAAGGGCCAGCATCGGAGGGGAACCCCAGTCGGGATGGGGGTGGGAGGTTTCAGGGGGGAGGTCACAATGGAGCCCGAAATGGGCACTGATACTCGAGCAGACTTGATAGACCATAGAGCCTACTCTGCAGGCTTCTTAGTATGTTAGTATGTGTTGCACCAGGATCTTCTGCCTCCGCAACACCACACCTGGCTCCTGAGTATTTAGAACTGCCCTGCTTTAGGGTTTCCTAGGCAGTTTCAGACATTCTGTTAGCAATTTGCAAGCCTTCTAAATGGCACAGTTATTTCATAAAATTTCCCAGGACGCATCTTGAAATGAGCTGTTACCAACTCAGTATATCTTTCCTTGTAAAATGTTTGAAATTAGCCAACAAATTATTAAGAGACTTTATGTCACTCCTGTTTAGCTTTCCTTCCACTCTGCAGTCTTGTACTGCTTGGGAATCATTCCAAGGTGTGACTCAATGGATGGAGGGAGAGGAGATGTCCTCAAAAAACATAGGTTACTTACTTGCCAGTAACAGTAGATCTTTGAGATAGTCTTCTTTGTATAACCCATGCTCACCCTCCTACCTCACCATCCTTCTATATTTTCCGATGGTATACTTTGGAAGACATGCCCATTACTGCATGCTTAGTCTTCCATTATACACCTTCCTAATGGGCTTTCTTTCCAGCACCTTCGCCTCTCCTGTTGACCTGACTGGGGTTCTGGTCTCCCATTCCCATTGGTATGATGCAACTCTGAGCTTGTCTGTGGTGGGAAACTGAAGCGGTATGGGGCCGCCCACATTATATAGGTGACGCTGACATACAGTATGTCAACATGGTGACCCCAGCTATGCAGAGTTTCCAAGTGGTCTTGACACTGACAGCTTACAGTTCTAAATGTATGGCTCCAAGGAGGAGAGTCTCTCAAAGGTTTACTGTTACTGGTAAGTAGCTAACCATTTTATGAACTGTACCAGTCATTTCCTGGGAATTAATGACTGGCACAACAGCCAGTCAGAATGTGTCCTCCCCTCATGAATAGTTGATTAGTCTTATAATTGCCATTATTAAGTGGTAATAGAAAACATTAATATTTACGTGGTATAGGTTTTTAAATTTCAAACTGTGTGTGTGTGTGTGGCTTTCAGTCGTTAAGGAAAGATGCACTCTCAGGCTGCTGTCCCACAAGGAGCTTTTTGAATCATTTAAAACTCAAGTTACTTTTTTTGTTTGTTTGGATAACAGTTTTGGTGCAGGTCGAATCACCTATTATTGACATACTGAGTGAGTTTTATAGGATTTGAAGATGGGACCTGGCATGTTACTGTTGGTGAAAACCCTTTTTCTGTTTGCTTTATTTTCCTCAGCCTTTCTTTTGTAATATGACATAATTACAGTAGTGTGGACAAAATGTGGAAATTGTAAAGAATTTTTTTTCTGTAGATTGTTGGTGGTGGGAAATACTTTTTACATAATATATGCATACTCTCCCTTGCATTTTCCAAAACATGCCATTGGATATTTTACCAGTACCTGGACAGCCACCAGGGAGTTACATGTTTCAGACACTACACTAATTACTCAGGCTGACCAAAAAGGTGTAACCGGGTAATAAAATTACCTTTCTCAGGTTCTTGTTGGAACTGCACAAAAGTGAAGAAACGACAGACAAGTGGTATCCAGCACATAAAGTGATTTATTTCTGATATATAAAGCAGGCTTACAACCAAATCACAGTGATAAGCACCGGGGAGAACACCTCCAATCTTTCTTAACTATAGGCAGCAGTAAATCTCTTTTTCTCAGAGAAAAATGTGAAATGCAAAGGGTCTTATACCCCTGATAATAACCATAGCAACCACCAAAAAAATATATAAAAGTCTCATCATTGGATAATGGCAAATAACCTGACTTCTTACTAGCCTAGGAAAGCATGCTGAGCTAGCAGAAAGACAAGATAACTAAACAAAGGACCTGTATTCGTGAAGGCCACTTGTGGTTGCATGCATAATTGCATACGTAAATGCTGTTCTGCACTAGAACTGAAGATGGTGTAATTGGCTAACTAATGATTATACAGTGGTATAAACAGAGGTGTCTCCCAAGTGGTACAATTAGAATGATGGCAAATGCATTATGATTCTTAGTAGAAAAATACAGTAGAACTGACATCCTGACACTTATGCTTGTATGATAAGTGCCTGTGCCCTAAGTGTTATTGTCTGCGAGGTAGGGGGCCAATCAGGGGTGCTAGTCCATGGATAACAAAGGTTACTTTAACCATAACTGGCTCAGCTTGACTTTGGCTCAAAATTGCTTATAGACATCGAGCCGAGCTGAGCCGAGCCAGGCACTAAGCTCAAGACAGGCTCCAGCCTCCTCTGGCTTGCCTACCTCTAGATCAAGCCAAGCCAGTTACGATCAAAGCAAGCATGTTTGTCAGCTAACGATGTTCATACAGTGTTGGGAACTTTGAGCTCCTCTCATACAGCTCATAAGGGGCACTGTCAGTATCGTAGAAGACAGCCTGCATCATCCCTGACTCACCTTGTGCATTGGTTTGTAGAGTTGAGCCAGACACTTGGTTCAACTTTGGCTTGACTCTAGATAAAATAAATTCCTGATTTACCAATCTGTAACTGCAGTGCCAGCATTGGGTACTATGGGCTAGAACCCACAGTGTGGGAACCTATGACCTCCTAAGCCAGAGATGAGAGTACTACCAACTGTGCCACACTGTTGCTAGTAGCCAGGATTTTATGTCTCCTGCAAGGTACATTACTTGATTCACACAGTGTGAAATCAGATTATGTTTTTCACTGTTCTTATTGTAATACAGTATATGTTATGCTTAACTGTACTGTGTGGAATATCTTCCTTGCTGAAAATGTATTGATATAAAACATCTATGCTCTTATAGTAGAGACAGATAGCTGCCGTGTTGGTCCTTGAAGAACAGGAGTCGCCGTACCATTTGATATATTTTACTGGACCAACATACTGTATGTCTGGTACAAAACTGGTATAGTACACAAGCTGTACTACACACAGACATGGTCCCAAAAGCTTGTGTACTATACCATCTTTGTGCAAGACATTTGTTGGTGCAATAAAAAAAAATCTGTTGGCTGGCCCGGTGGCACTGAGGGTTGAGGCGCTGGACGACACACCTCACTCCATGCCGGCGACCTGGGTTTGAGAACAAAATCCGGGGGTTGGCAGGGGCAGAGAGGGATTGAGCGCCCGAAGGCCTGCTCTCTCTCTCTCCAGGGGAGGGGGGGTTTCAGTGGTTGATGCATTGGTGCCCCTAGCGGAGGCCGGGGGGACAATGCACTGACGCTGTGCTTTGGGGAGTGAGTCGGGGCACGGCGCTGGGAGGGAGCGTGTGCAGATGCGTGCGCGCTCCCCCCCTTGGCATCATTGCACACCCCCACTCACGCAAGCCACCGGTAGAGGAGGAAAAATGGTGAGCGATTGCAGCAGCAGTATGGCTGTCCATGAGGCCTTTCGAGCTGGGAGCCCGCTGTGATGCTGGATCCTGTCTTGGTGGGAGTAAGGGGGACTCTCTGCTGCCCCACCATGGGAGTATTTGGCAGTGGGGGCTCCATTGGGGCTGAAGCGGACCAGACGGTCGCCGGATGAATGGGATGCCAGGACGTGATGTGCAGATCGAGAGCCACAGATAAAAAAAATACTAAGGAAAAAAACAAAAAACAAAAAAAAATCTATGTGTATTTGTCATTGGGTCCCTCTTACAATTGCATGCTGCGTCTCAGGTGTTTTTTTTGCTTTATTTCTTTATGCTCCCCGTCCCCTTGGCCGGCCACTCCTTCAGGCCACCTAGGACTTCCCCAACCCTGTCTATGGCCCCCGTCGTCATTCTCGCTGCCCCTGTGCTGTGGCCCTGGTTGACCCGACATATTCCTCCGTTGGTTCGCCCCCCCCCCAGGAGGAGGTACCAGGAGGGGAGATTTTGCCTGGAGGTGTTCCTTTAACACTGGGCGTGCACACACAAAATGGGGTTCGGCTTGGACACTTCCGGCCTGTGAGGTGAGTGGGGGGAACGGCTGCCATCAACCGGTCAGCCAAGTGGGCATTTACTGTTTTCTTCCCCAACCCACGCACCTCCCATGCAGTGTTCTGACTGCAGAAGCATCCTAGGGGGCAGGGGCATTCAGCGGTGTGTCTAGTCCACACACCGCCAAGAGCGCCGACTGCAAACCACCACCAAGAACCACCTAACAGTGACCCGAGACCGACCCACACCCACCCATCCCCCCGGGAGTGAAGCGTCCAAAGGACGCTCTAAACTCCCTCCTTGCCGGACTCTGCTCCTGACGACTGGGCTCAGGGTGCGAATCCAGGTCGCCAGTGTGCCAAACGAACGCCTATAACTCGGAGCCATGGAGTCTGCCTTTTTTTTTGTTTACAGTTAATCCCAGTGAGCAAAACATCCAGAGCAGCAATTATGCCGGTTTTATTTTACTTCCATGTGCTACCACTGGTGGCTTACCAGCACCAGAGTTTTATTCTTTATATTTGATTAATTTTTTTTGTCAGATATTCTGTGAAGGGGAAGGGATCGGAAATTTGAGCAGGCTGCCTGATCCTTTCCCCTTCCTGGTCCCAGTCTAGTCCAGGGGTGTCCCTGTACCACCCTCACACTCCTACGTTTTGTCATGTAGGAGTTTGTAGAGCATGGGTCACGCTCCATTGATGACAATGAGCGTGTCATTAAAAAATCTATTTTATGTTTTAGAGGTCCACTGAGGGCAAATCATGCCACAGTTCAACTGACAAGAGCCTTGTTAGTTGAGCTGTGGCTTTGATTTGCCTCTTAGTGGACCTCTAAAATACAAAAATAGATGTTTTTAATGACGCTCCCATTGCTGTCAATGGAACGTAACACCACGGTCTACAAACTCCTACATCACTAAATGTAGGAGCACAGGAGCAGTGCAGGGACGCCACTGGACTAGGCTGAAACATAGAATTTGACGGCAGATAAGAACCGCTTGGCCCACCTAGTCTGCCCATTTCCCTACCTGATGGATAAGCTGCAGATTCTAGTTAATCAACAGCTTACTTCCTCCTACCCCCCACTAGAATTGCCTTATGTCTGTCCCTTGCATTCTTGAATTCTCCCACTGTTCCTGATTCCACACCCGCTTCAGGAAGACTGTTCCTTGCATCCATAACCCTCTCTGTGAAAAAATACTTTCTAACATTACCTCTGAGCCATCCCCCCTCTATCTTCAAATTGTGCCCCCTTGTTCTTGCACATCTCTTTTTCTGAAAGATGCTACCCTCTTGTACATTAATTCCCTTGAGATACTTGAACGTTTTTATCATGTCCCCTCTTTCCCTCCTTTCCTCAAGGGACCAGGAAGGGAAAGGGATCAAGTGGGCAGCTCAATTTTATGATCCCTTCCTCTTCACAGAATGTCAAATGAAGATGTATCAAATATGAAGCATTAAACTCCAGTGCAGGCCGGCTGCTGGGGGCGGCTTATGGAAAGCACTAAAATTGGTGCTATTTAATACATAAAACAAACCACAGAACCCAGTTCTTCAAGGTTTCAAAGGAGTTTTTTTTGTCATTTAGTATTTAAAAATAAGGTGGTACTGGCAGTGATCCTGTACTCTTCTCACTATGCTGCTTCTCTCCCCCATTGTTCACATGCCGGCACAAATACTGCATATAATAAAACTGACTGAAGCACTGCATTTCTGTGGGTATGATGCCACAAGTTATGAAAAAAGGTGTCCTTTTAAAAATAAAACACTTTAGAGAATTCAGTGTTGTAGATTAGTGCTGTGGCAATCTTTTATTTTACTGGTGAAATTGCAGGCAATTGTCTGTTTTGCTTTTGCACAGTTTCGTGAAATTGGTGCCAAAACTTTCTGAAGTTTCAGTTTGGCCCTAGTAAACTTGGCATTGAAAGTGTGCATTTCATATGTATGCATCTTGTTAAAAATGTGCACTAAAAGATGCCCACTGAGCTGGTAGGGGAAAGAACACAGTGTGATGCTGTTCTTCCTTCATGTTCATAAATGTTACAGTTGGCCAAAGTGCAGAAGATTTGCACTATTGTATTATGCAATTTATAAATGCCCATTTTTTAGCCACCATATCTTGTTAAAATGCAGAAGTTTTGGGTCAGCTCTGTGGTGCCATGCGATGGAGCATCGCTGTGGCATGCTGGTGATCCAGGTTTGTGCCCTGTGCCCTGATGTCAGGAGCAAGGCCAGCAGGGAGGGAGGGAGTCTTGGCATCCTTTGGACACTTCCCTCCGGGGGGGATTGGTGCTGGTGGAAGACTTGTGGAGGTGTTCTTGGTGTGGATGACCACACGCTGCCGAAGGACGTCATTGTGGCTGCACATGTGAGGGAGGTGGTGGGGCCCCGAATGTGGAAAATGGGTAGCCTGCAGCGCTGGATAACGGCCTTTGGCAGGTCTCTCCCACACCACCTGACCACCGGGTACACCATGTTGCCACAACAGCCGACTTCTTCCTGGTGTAGCTGCCCCCCAACCCCACCCGGGGGAGGGTTGGTCGAGCATGAGGGGCAGTCCATTGGCTGACATGGCAGCAAGGGTTGAGTCTGGCAGGCAGCAGAGACCAAAAAATTGTAGAAGTTTGACAAAGTGCACAATAGTTGCACTTTTATATTGCACAGCTAAAAGAGTTTGCTTTTTTCAGCCCAAAATGGCAGTGTTAAAATGGATTCTATTTTTGTAAAGTGATAAAGTGCTTGAAGTTTTATGAATATTTGGTACATTTTGCGAAAACTACTTAAAAGCAAACCACACAAATTTCTTCCAGTTTTATTTTCAATAGCCGCCTACATTTTTTTTTTTCTTGTATTGTCTTTCTTTTTTTTATCCCCTTGCCAATCCGGTCGCCCTCTCCTTCAGGCAGCCAAGTCTCACCCTCTGCCGCTCCCCCATTTTGCCGTCCATTGCCCCTACTGCCCAACTGACCTGATGTATCCCTTCATCGGGGGGCCCCCCTACCCATGGGGAGGCAACTGGGAGGGGAGATCGAGGTGCCCGTTGGCACCCCCTTGCTTCTGTGTTGTGTGGCAAGGGTGCATCTTGGGGGCTTCCGGCTTTGTGGCCAGGGGAGGCGGGTTGCCATCATCTGGCTGGCACGGGTGGCCATTTTTTCCCTTTTTTGTTCCTCCCAACCCTTCAGGACGCACGCCGCAATGTCCTCGTTTCTCACACATGCGGTGTGTGGTCACCCACACCACAAAGTGTAAGGCCGAATCCGGCCACGAGGAGCCGCCAAAGTGCGGTACATCTGCAACCCTCCCCTCCAGGAGAAGAGCGTCCAGAGGATGCTCTTGAGCCCTATCTGCTGGTCTCCGCTCCTGATGCTCCGGACTTGGGCGTGAACCCGAGTCGCCAGCATGCCAGGCGATCTCCCATCGCCTGGTGCCATGAGGCCGGCCAGCCCCCTAATTTTAGTAAAAAATGACCCAAACTGGCTCAGCATGGGCTTAGTGTCTCTTTAAAGCAACATTCCAATAATTCTCTAAAATACTCATTAACAAGGTTTAAAGTAAAGAGAGCCACCCTCTTACTAGTCTGTATATGCTTACAGTATGTGAGATTTGGTTCACTGTTTAGATAAGACTACTTTCAAAGCCAGATTGGTTTCATTTCACAAAACAAATGCAGTTTGTTTTAGCAGCCTTTTGGGGGGCCGCACCTTTGCAAGTCTGAAGCTATTTGGCAGGTGTAATAAGCCAAGCAAGTTACAGCAAAGATCTGTAAAATGCACATCCTTGGAGTATGGTTAGTTATCCCTTTACCAAAACATGAATGTCAGATACACAAGCAAATTCCGTTCAGTATTGAATCACGTTTTGCCTCGCTGGGCTTTCTCAGGAAAGGAGAACTGGGATGTGCCATCACCACGTTCTGGTTTGCTTGAGCAGCTAACAAACAGTGATTTAACACAGAGCTAAATATGTTTGGCTACCTGCTTTCAGGTGCGCTGTTTCTGTGTTGGGTTTGGCTTTGCTTGAATTCACTGTGACATTTGGGGGGGGGGGCGGCGTCTCACCGTGTCTCTCCCTATGTGCTTCCATCAGTTATCCCTTCAAAGAACAGTATTGTCTTCAGTAAAGTAGTCAGCTATTACTTTTTCTGTCTGAAATACTTTTCCAGTTTGCGAATTAGAAGATTTTTTACTTCTCATATGTAAAATAGTTTTCCATTTTGTTAATATGATCTTCCACCTAACAGTAGTAGGTGTGATGTGTGGAACTGTTTTCTACCTGGAGGCTGATACTGTATGTAGTTCTATTCCCCTTTTGGCCTCATCTCAGTGTATTAAATAGCTGGTACAGCACAGCAAGACGCTACGCAAAACAGGGGGTAATGCTAACCATTTCCAGAAATGAGTAGCAGTAGATTGCTAACCATTTTTTCAGTGAGCCCATGGCACAGTAGACAATAAAACTATATATGTATAATTTTAAATTTTGCTAACCATTTTCTGCCAAGTGCTTTTCATTTTCACACATGATCAACACTTTAGCAGGCAAAACTGCAAACCATTTTTTTGGGCTTATTTAATACTCTGTCATCTGCACTGTGACCTCACTGATAAGGAAATAAAATACTACTACATCACAGCGAACATTAGGAGCTGCTCAGCTGTGGTCACAGATGGGTCACTAATCATGTCTCAGTCTGGGAAGTTGATGTATGAAGGGGAAACAGAACTAGATAATGTCAGCTTCTGGGTTAAGTAGTGCTTTTTACATCACACATAGTAGTATCTGGTGGAAAGCCTTCTAATGTGCAGAAGGCAAAAAAAATACTTAAAACATAAAAAGTAACAATTGGCTGTTTTTCTGAATTAACATTTTAGCTTGCTTTTTTGGTGCTAGTAGTGCTACTAGCCATTTACAGGATTTTTCCTTTGTCAGTATGTTTTTTTTTTCCCCCCCCAACCCCTGATCTCTGCTGCCATGTGACCTTGAGAGTGCAGTATCTGGTCTAATTCCCTGCAGCACTGCAACTCCCCCACCCCCCAGTGGAGGTTACCGGTGGCAGCATTTCATAAACTCATTGATCAGGGAGTTTTGTGTGTTGACAGGGCTGTACCACTTCATGTTGTGAGGGGCAGTCGGGAAGGGGGGTTCAGTACTGCTTGGCTTTTTGTCCCTCTGAGACATCAGGTGGCATCCAAGCATGCCAGATACTGCTGTGCATTCTGGAGACATCTTGTTTTCCTAGGGGACTGCCTTTGGCTTCTAACACCCACTGGGAGTGCAGGCCTGGACAGGAGCCCTGGTCCTGCATATGGTTAGTGGATGTATTCTCCATTGGGACCTCAGGTATTTTGCTGTTATTTGTTGATTTTGTTTAGTTGTTGGTGTCTAGTGGCCCCACTCCTGCGGCACTGACAACCCAACCCCTCCCCTTCCCGTCCCTTATCTGATTATCAGTTCTGCAGTACAGCAACAGTGAAAAACACAGCCCTCCACACACCACCTCGGCGGCCCGCCATCAAAATAAGCAGTGCGCTCCTTGCCTCTGTCAGACGGCGGGCAGCAGAGGTGGTGTAAGGAGGGCTGTGTCACTCACCATCACTGCACCGATAGTAAGGTAAAGGAGACCAGGGGATGGGTTGTTGGAGCCACGGGGTGGAGGGGCACTAGACACCAGTGGGGAATGGGCTGGGGGTTCGAGGGTCTGGTAGTTGGGGCGAGCTGTGTTGTTTGGGGGCATTACATCCACCAATGTCACGGTACAGGGACAGGGTCAGAATGGAGGAGCAACCATTGGATGCCAGGAGGATATTCTTTTAGTACTTGGGCAGGGCATTGGGTGGGGGGCACTAGATACCAGGAAGTGATGCACTGACCATCAGGCATGGGTGGGGGGAGGGACCACAAGATACCAGGGAATGATGTATTGACCATTGGGCATTGGTGTGTGGGTGGGGGGACGAAGGCATGGATGTGGGTGGGGGAAGGGCCACTAGACACCAGAGAATATGTTGGCATTTACCGTGGATGAGGGGGAGGAACACTGGACACAAGGGAATAAGTTCGCATGCACTGGGCGAGGGATCGGTTGGGGGTAGGGACCACTGGATACTAGGGAATATGTTGGCATGTGTAGGGCAAGGGATCGGGTGGGGGGAGGGACTACTGGACAACAGGGAATATGTTGGCATTTACCAGGCAAAGGATCTGGTGGCGGGAGGGACCACTGGACACCAGAGGATCTGTTGGCATTTACCTGACGAGGGATCTGGTGGGGGGAGGGATCACTGGACACCAGGAATATGTTGGCATTTACCAGGGGAGGGATCTGGTGGGGGGGAGGGATCACTGATCACCAGGGATACTGTTTTTGTGGATCGGGACTGGCCCGGGGGGGGGCACACTTCCTTTGCGAACTGCTAGGGTTGCACATGAGTAAGTCATTGTCTTCAATGGAATTGGCACCGCACAAGGGGACCACCCACCCAAAATGCCCTTTCACGGCACAGATACTCTGAATATCAGACTGAGACAATATTCAGGTCCACCCCCATCCATTTGCATTGTGTACCTCTCCACAGTTTGCACGCACAAGCCAGGATTTGAGCCAAGGCAAACTTTTGAGTATCAGGCACCCAGTGTTTAGCATCACATTTGTTGGGACTTGGGTGAAGTAGCATGTAACAGACGCAGATCTCTAGGGCCGGTGTTTTCCGCATATGGAATTGTCCCAGTTTCGGTGGTTAAAAATTGCCAGTTTTCGGAAATTCCAGATACCATGCAGAATGTTTTGTAGAACTGGAAATTTTCACTGTAAAAATATTTTAGTTTTACAGTGAAAATTTAATTTTATTAATTTCATTTCCAGCATTCGCATGTCCAAAATGTAACTGGAATCCCAGCTTGCTAAAATTCTGTGCCTTGCTGTTTGTGGTACAAATTAAATGTCCTAAACTTGCTGCCCTCCATGGTTCTGTCTGAAAAGAAAACCTGAACAAATAAATTCTGTCTGACAGCATACACCCTACACAGTCATGGCTGTGCCAAATAGAAAACTGTGCAGTTATGGGACAAAAGGTGTTAAAAAGCAGCTGATTGATAAAAACCTGGGTTTAGCCATATCATAAGGAGTGCACCTTGTAATTATTTCAACTAATGTAGAAACTGCAGGTAGGTATCTCAGAAATCCAGTCCTTTATATGGGGATAAAGCTCTCTCAAAGCCTTTGGTGCTGCTCCAGTGACTCTGTCATATGCAGTCAAAAAAAAAAAACAGAAGATGAAATGTGCCATTTAATATTCTTGTTTATTTATATTTTTCTTTTTAGTTTATCATGTCACCAATTTAGCCCAACATTTATTGAACAGTACAGTATATTTCCACTTCCTCAAAGGTGCGATTTTATGGTAAAAAGGAACCATAAAAACACCATGTTTTCTAATATATTAAAGCAGCAGTGCAACGAAAACTATGTTTCCAGAAAAGCTAGTTTCAGCTACAGTTATGAAAAATATTAGCATACCTGTCAAATACACTTGTCTAGGTACCTCCTTTGCTGCCCACCATGAGTTTTTTTTTAATTTTTGGATTCTTACCCTTGCCAGGTCTACAATGCTGTTTCTGCGTAAAACATAGCGGCCATCTTTTTTTCTTGAGAAAAAAATCAATTACAACTTTTGTAAAATACTCACATTTTGGTGGAATTAGAAAATTGTACCACTGAATAAAACTGGAAAATGCCTGCAATCTTTTATAGTGAACAAATTTAGGGTCAAATGTTTTGCCGAATTTTGTGGCACTCCTGCTTTAAATTATATAAAACTGGAAACTGCATACCTTATTGCTTAGCGTCATGTATCATTCCATTGTAAGTTTTCCTAATCATGTCTTCTAAACAACACCCAGAAAAATTCCATTATAATTCATAGTTTTCAGTTCCGTAAACATGTTTGTGGCATTTGCTCATCGAAAAGAAAAATACAGGTAAAAACTACACTGATAATTCAAGGGTGTTGCTTCTCCTCCGTTTAAAAAAAAAAAAAAATATTTCAACTATGAAAAAAAAATGATAACGCAGATTCAAAATGGTGAACAAAGATGTTCTAGCCAGACAGGAGAAAAGGAGCGATCCTAAATAGAATAAACAGAATGAAAAGGTATGGGTCAATATTTTCCACATAATAGGCACTGCTTCTTTAAGAGGGCTTCACAGAGTGTACAGCACTGGCATTGAGTGGTGTAGGTAACTGTATTTTTGCAAACATCAGTGCTTTTTATTATCAGGTTTTTATTTAGGTGGGTTCTACAATACTTACGACCTACTCAGTTGTGGGATTGTTAAAGTATTGCAGAGAATTTGGCATCTTGGTTTAAAAACCCTGCTATGGGAAAATATATAAATCTACCCTTGTCTGATCCAAACCAGGTGGCGTTCTGTAACACTCTTTATTTTACCTCCTTTCATATTCACAAGACACTTCCAGAAAACTGCCACAGTGTAAAATGATTAGTGGTTTGATTGTTTTAGAAGCAGACGAGAGGAAATACTTTATTTTCAGGTTAGGTTCTCTCAAGCATTTCCTACACAAAGCTCTGTGCCAGCGAGTGATTTCCCAGCAGATGGTTCCCATCATACCCCTGCGATGTCATGACATACTTCTGGTTGCCATGACAACCATGCTTTTCACAGTACAAAGAATATGAAGCATGGACATGAGGTGTAAATACAGCTATAACAGAAACTATGGAATACTTTGAGGAATGTGTTCATTAGCCAGAGTTGTTCAGTTATACCACCACCACCACCTTTGTATACCCAGTAGATAATAAAATGGAACTGAGCGGTGCAGGCCTCTTGACACAGCCAGGCTGATGATGTGCTTTAAATATTGCAGCCTGTGTTAAAAGAAGATGTTGTGATGCTGTCATTCAAAGAAATGTAAGAGTCACATCTATGTCAAGTTACATTTTCTAGGGACTGGCCTGTTGGCACAGCAGTAGCGCTACCACTCCTGACGCTGGTGGCCCGGATTCAGGAACAAGCTTGGGTCATCAGATGTCCGCCGGGGGGGGAGGGGGACTGAGCATTCCAGAGGCCGCTTTGCTCCAGGGAGGGTGGGTTGCCAGCCTCGCTGCAGTTCTACCATCTGGGTGACCACTGGTGGCAGTGCAGTCAAGAGCATCGTGGGAAGGGCCTGGCATGGCAGCATGCTTTGCGTGCATACGTGCCTAGGGTCTCTCTAGTGTGCCTGAGGGGATAGGAAGTTACAGAGAAAACAGCTGACCCACTTCTTGAAGGACGATGGACCCCGCGGTGGGCCAAACAATACTGGTCCCTGTCCGCACAGTTTGCAATCTGATGAAGACAAAAACTGTCTAAGGAGTATACCTCCTCTACCTGCCTGGGGTGCATAACCAAGGCAGCATGGAGGTGGGCAGTTGTCCAGTGGAGCCAAGGCACCTTGGGGATTCCAGAGGGAGTTAGAGCAGTGGAGCGCAGGGGTCAGAAACAAAGAATGGAAAAAAAAGATCTACATTTTCTAGTATTCTTTAGGGCCACTTTGGCATGGCTTTATAGTCTAGAATTGGTCAAGGTGATTCAGCTGATGTACTTTATATATGTAGGGTTTTAGGGATTATTTACCTGGAATAATCTATCTAAGCTGTAAAATCTCACATTCTAGGGGATCGTGCTTTTACATCATTTTTTATAGTTGGGTGTGCTGAAGGAGAGGTTAAGTGACTTGCTCGGGGTCAGAGTGTGGGTAAGTGGTTCCATCTGGAAAACTACAAGGGGACATTTGTTTACATACCATCCTGTTCTGGGGACAGTAATGAAGCTTAAAAGGATATTAAGCTTTCTTTTCCCAACCCTACCCTCACTGTATGAGCCCCTTTGTGAGCACTGCCTCTCAGCTAGGGGTGTCATTTAGCAGTGTGCACCTCACCCTTCTGAGAGAGTGAACGCAGGGAGTGAGAGATTCATGGTTGCTCAAATCTGGGTCTCCCTGTACCACTGTGACACATTGCTACTCGGCCTGAGCCTGCCTGCAGAATGTATCTCTTAATGGGTTGGGTCTCTGTATCTTCGGTCTGTTTTTCCCCATTGCTTTCTTGTCCTGACTTCCATGTTCTGTCTTTCTGTCCGTGACTGTTCATTCATTCTTTGTTACTATATTCACTTCCCCTCTACCACTGACAATATGCTATCTGTTATTTCCTATGCACTTCTCTTTTTTTTTTTTTTCCTGTTGTCTTCGGTCTCTCTCTCTCCCGCTCTCTCTTTTCCACCGTCATCTCTTTTGTCTTCATTGAGTGAAAAGCCCTACCAAATCCAGTATAAGATTTTCGAGCATGCTTTGAAACGGCAAACAAATATTGCTGCTGTGTAATATGTTTGGTGACTTCTGTGAAACAGAGAGAGCACTAGGATCTTGGGGTTCAGTCAGACTGCAAAAATAAAACCTGCCTGTACTGCAGTCTGTCACTCAGGGCTTTCTTTGTTACTACTAGCAGGACTAAAACAATTCTCGTAGTTCTACCTTAATGGTCTTCTAGGCCCTAGTTCCTGCTGGCATGCTACTACAGCTGTGGGAATTATTAAATTATTGATACTTGATTTCTGGTGTAACGTGTCTTAACTTTGATGATTTATTTATTTAGGTTTTTTTTTGACCGGGTAAGTACACTAGGCAAATTCTGCCTATTTTCAGGCACGACCCGGGGGAGGGGGATACAGATGAATGCCCACTGACTTTGAGCCAGATTAAGCTGTTGATTGCATGGTTGATCTTAATGCACCATATTTGCTGTGTTACTTTGTGACCCCACTGTAAATAAGACCTTATCTCATATGAGTTATTACTCCAGTTAAACTACTTAATAAATCTAACAATAAAAACAAAATAATAAAATAGTTCCGATTTTTCTGATTTTTCAGATTAGCGATTTTCACGAACATAGTTCCAGTGTTTACCCTAAAGCATGTGTGAACGAAAGTGCCCCCATGCTTTTGCAATGCGGTCATGCCCCCACCCCAAGCAGATTCCTTTGCCTGATTGTTGTTATAGCTATAAATTTGTGACCAAAAAGAGGAAAAACAATACATTGAAGGCATGGAGAGAAAAATGATACTACAGAGAGAAAAATTATACAGACTTGGAGAAAGAAAACATGAGGAAAGTCAAAGAACAGAGAATGGAACAGAACATACAGTATAGGCCGGCCTGGTGGTGCTGAGGGTTGAGGCGCTGGATGCCACACCACGCTGGCGACCTGGGTTCAGGAGCAAGCTCGAGCTGCCAGGGGTTGGCTGGGGAAGAAAGGCTTGAGTGTCTGCAGAACAGCTCGCCTTCTCGGGGGGCAGAGGAGGTTTCAGACCCGACAGCGGTGACCCTGGCAGAGGCTGGGAGGCGCAACAGCTAGTGTCACTGGGCGTGATTGGTCAGGGGGTGTAGGCCTGGGACCAGTCAGCTCTGGGGCAGCTCCTTTGTGGAAGGGGGAGGGATGTTGCGGGCATCGGCATGTATGTATGATGCTAGGGCACGCAGTGTCCCATCAAAAAGGGAAAATCACCCTCCAGAGCCGGGTAGATAGGGCGCCAAGCCCAGTCCTGATGTACCGCCATCTGCCACTGTTTCGGGGACCTGACAAATTGCTAAGGTTCAGGGGTGTCCTGACCCCACCCAAGGGGCAATCCGCGGCAGGATGGAGGCACCCGAACAGCAGGCAAGACGGTGGCAGGGATGGGTTCTGTTGGTGACTCCCAAAGAAGCGGCTCCAGTAGGGACATAGGTGGAAGGGAAAAAATAAATAAATAAATAAAAAAGAACATACATATCATTCATGTCTGTGTTAGTACATGTCCCAGCCCTGGACTTTTTCCCCAGGGGAAATAATGTACTTTGGCATGGTGTGAGGCTCTGTTTCTCCAGTACAGAGGGTGCATCTGTTACCTCTTATCAGTGGGTTGCTTCCCCTTATGCTGCCGGCAGGCATTAGAATAAAGTCTTGGCATCCCATGTGATGTCCGCAGGCAGCCACCATAGACTCCAGTTTGTCTGCTGCCTTCTGACTAATCGCAGAAAGTTTTCAGTTGATCCTGTATACTTCAGTCTTCAGAGGTGTCTCAGTCATCAGGTCACACCATAGGAACTTCACCGTCAGTGAAGCAGGTTCCACACGGACGATTTTCAGCAGTACAACTGGGGCTGCCCATGCCATTGACATCCGTCAATGTCAGCAACCTTATAAAGGCGTGAATGGCCTCGCTACCTCCTCAGTTCTTTACCACCATCGGCTCGATTGCATGGGTCTCTGTGGAAGCTCCAATGCGGTACTCGTGCCATTTTTCGCCTATAGCTTTTTCTTTGTTCTTTTTCAGAATCTCTTTTATTAAAGAGATTCCTTCAGCTTGTGTACGTCGAGAGTTAATCCTTCGAATTCTGTTTTCTGTTGCTGCCGCTGTGGAAAGAAGATTGCCTCCACAGATGAACATTCTCTCTGTGTCTGCTGTCTTGGGCCTGTCCACGAAGTTTCTGACTTTGAGCTCTGCCAGATGTTTAAACAAACTACCCTCAAGCGATGCAGAAAGTCTCCTAAAAAGTTCCTGATGGATCAAAAGGTATCCATTTCCAGGCAGGGGTCCTCCGGGGTCACAGCTTCTCAGTTGCCGATGGGGTCGTCAGACTCCCAGGCCTCCAAGGCCTGAGACAAGTTCTCAGGGAAAAGTCATAAAAAAGACTGAGATCGCAACTGCTCCCCCCAGCAGCAATCTCATTCCCTGATGGCCTCTTCTTCTTCTTCTTCTTCTGAGGGATCCTTGTTGGCTACGGTAACACCGACGTGCAAAACCGCTGTCCAGGTCTCTGTGCCCTCCAGACCCCTACCGACAGTGCCTCTGCCCGACTCTCAGGGTGTTCAACCATTAACCTCCGGGGTGTTGGACCCTTGTTCATCGACGAGGGGCTTGTTGTTGATGCCCCCTCCCCCCCCGGTCGAGGCCTGAACCTTCTCCCTCCAGGGCTACAGGCTCTTTCGGTTCATAGGGCTCATCAGGTGGGTTGTCAATACCTGTGCAGTTGACCCCCCGGGTCGATAAATGATATTTTGTCAAAATTCACTTCGGTTATTGTGCAGCAGCTGGGCATGTACAGGCCTATGTCACTGATGCCGTCTACGGCAGCTTCGTCATTGACCCCTACTCATCGGCCACGGGAGGTCGCAAGTTGTCGTCTGCACATCTGATGCCAGATCTGGATTTGGAAGAGGTCGACATCAAGGAGGAGTACAATCCAGACCTCATTCTTCCTGATGATGATGAGGAAGAAGAGATCGTGGTCTCTGACAGGTGTACTGCTTCCTCTGTCAGTGAGGATTCAGTTAAGCATACCCCATATGGCAGCCTAGCACAAACCAGACATGGTGCCAGCTATGCCCTGCAGAGCTGATAAACTTTACTGTCATAGGGTGCTCCCTGTGATGAGTACAGGACCTAATATTCTTCCAAGTACCCCCAAGAGATAACGTGCTTAGGTATAAAGTACCAGATGCTGAATAGTGAAGGCATTTATGTGAAATGTAGAAACATATATATATATATACACACATGGATATTTTAGTAGAAGGAAACTATTGTTTGGTTCAGGCAGGAGTTCTGCAGTTTTGACCCCGGACATAGAAAACCTTAAGAAAAGAATTTCATTTACAGCTCGGTTCATGCCTCTAATGAGCCAAAAGAAAGAGTTTACTACTTTTCAAATTAATAGCTGCAGAGAAGGAACCTGAATAAAATAAAAACTAAGATAACCTTTGTTGTTAGCAACCCCTCTGAAACAGAGCTTTCTGTATTAGGCGTTTCAATAAACTAAAACTCAGTGTTTTATTTAAAGTGTGGAAGTATGCTAGCTTCTAAATGAATAAAGAAGTTGCACTAACAAAACCCATGTAGGAAATGAGACCAAGGAGTCCCTAAATATTGCATGGTGTGCCCTTTGGCAAAGAAGTAAAGTTAAAGTGAACAATATATTCTTGTGTGTCTTACCTGTTGAGCTGCATGGGTGTTCTATAGGGCTGGCAGCCCACAGTCTGTCTGCTTTTATAGAAGCTGTAATGAGTGATGTCACTATCAAGGGAGGGGCTTAGCCTTATTGAGACTAGTTAACTCTATGAACACTGTTTTAGGACATCAAAGTAA
Organism: Neoceratodus forsteri; assembly: GCA_016271365.2. Lineage (NCBI taxonomy): Eukaryota > Metazoa > Chordata > Ceratodontiformes > Ceratodontidae > Neoceratodus > Neoceratodus forsteri. The sequence continues at coordinate 805,528,400 of CM028132.1, read as the reverse complement.
GGTTATGAGCTTATTTAGTATAAATACTGTTATACACTTATATACCTGATGTTTAGGAATGAAAATGTAAAGTAAAAAAGGAACCTGTAGTATGTTATTTTGATTTTTCAAAAAGGTGGAGGATCATCTGATTATGATGTCACTCCCCAGGAATGTATAAAAGATTACCACTAGGGAGTTAAGAGAGAGGATGTCAGTTGGAGCTGACTGCCAGAGGTGATGGACCTCTGAAGTATATACGTTTGCAAGGAGATAGCCTGGTGCCACTGCTGGGCAAAGCAGTGGCTCATCCTGAGTATAGCTCATCTGTTCATTATTTTGTTCAGACTTTGAAAATGACTGAACTAACTTTATTTTCCTGATTTCTATGAATCCTGAAGTCAATGTTTCCTGACAGAAATAAAATAATAATAAGTGCCTTTCCAGCACTTTTTATGCACTAAGTTTGTGGGTCTGCATGATTTGTTATCCTGACTATCCCAACCCCGCTACATTTACAGCGCTCCCCAGGGATCCCTCTGCAATGCTGCCCAGCCCGAAACAGAGCCAGTGGTCATTAAGGCAGCCCATGACAGGTCTAAGGTGCCACTTCGATTATTGTGCAACAGCTGGGCGTGTACAGGCCTACCTCACCGACGCCATCGATGGCAGCTTTGTCATCGACCTCTACTCATCGGCCACGGCAGGCGCCTCGCAAGTCGGCGGCGGTGGCACATCTGATGCCAGATCCGGATTTGGAAGAGATTGACATCGAGGAGGAGTACAATCCAGACCTCATTCTTCCTGATGATGATGAGGAAGAAGAGATCGTGGTCTCTGACAGGTCCACTGCTTCCTCTGTCAGTGAGGATTCAGTTAAGCATACCCTTAGGTCGCCTCCTGAGGATCCCACATTCTTTAATGTGATGAAACAGTTGTCTGCAGTCATGAGTTTCCACACTGAGGAAGAGGATGTCACCAGAAAAGAACTGGTGGACTTCCTAGAAATCCCAAAGTCTCCCCCCAAAATCATTCCTCCAATCTTGCCTGCCTTGAGGAATTCAGCCACGGCAGCCTGGCACAAACTAGACGTGGTGCCAGCTGTGCCCTGCAGAGTGGATAAACTTTACAGTGCCCCCGGGATCCCCCTGCTGTGCTGCCCAGCCCGAAACAGATTCAGCGATCATTAAGGCAGCCCACGACAGGTCTAAAGTGGCTAGGTACCTTAGCTCCCTCCCCCCAGATAAAGAGTCCTGTAGAATTGACCTCTGGGGTTAGAGAGTATATGCCTCCTCCACCCTGGGGTTGAAGACTGCAAACTGCCTGTCTCATATGGAGAAGTACCAGAACTCTTAACTGAAAGAACGTCAAGGCCGCCACCCAGACCCTCCCAGATGGCACACAGAAGTAAGAGCTTCTTAAGTGCATGCAGATAGCCGAGGATGTTGGCAAGCACCTCCTCAGGGCTCTCTGTGACATGTCTGACACTGTTGCCAGTACTGCTGCCACGGGCATATGCCTGCATAGGCACTCCTGGTTGAGGGTCTCAGGTTTTGCTGCTGATGTTCAGCAGAAGGTGCTCAATGCCCCTTTCAGTGGCACTAAGCTGTTTGGTCCTGATGTCCAGGACATTAACAATGATCTGCAATCCTCAGGCAGGGTTATCAAGTCTGTCCACTCTCTCTACCATACTCAGCTGAGAGGTAGACAGCACCCCCCTTCACAAAGCAGCCAGTAGATGCAGTGCAGTCTCTTACCCCCAAGGGAAGCACAGAGCCCTGGCTGCCTTGCCCACCCCCTCCAATGCTGGAGTTGCGGCCAAGCACCCCAGAAGTGAGGGACCAGCCCCCGCGGCTGGATTTGCCTCTGCTTGACTCCTTGCCAGACCTCTTCTTCTGGTCTCCGACCAAGAGGTGGTGGTTGGAGGACAGTTCTCCCTCCATCTGAATCAATGGAGAACTATAACATTGAATACCTGGATTTTGCAGATCATAGAGAGGGATCACACCCTGGAACTCATCAAGCAAGCTCCACATGCCCCTCCCTCCACCCTCCAGTTACCTTCCCCCTGGCTTATTTGTCTGTTCTCCCGGAGGAGGTACAGTCTCCCTTGTGCATGCAGGCCATCGAGCCAGTACCCAGGTGACAGAGAAACAAGGGGTTCTATTCCAGGTTTTTCCTGGTCCCCAATAAGACCGGAGATCTGAGGCCCATTTGAGACATAAAGGACCTCAATCTATACGTCCAGTACAGAAAGCTCAGGATGGTAACTCTGCCAGGCCTAATGCCCCCCCGCAGGAGGTTTTGCCATATTCTGTTCCAGGGCGAGCATTACCAATTCAAGGTGCTGCCCTTTGGCTTATCCTCTGTGCCACAAGTCTTTATCAAGTGCTTAGCAGCAGTAGCTGCAGACCCTCAGAAGAGAGGGAGTGTACGTCTTCTCCTACCTGGACGACTGGCTCCTAAAGACCCTTTCCAGAGAACAGCTCCTGCTGATTCCAGAGGAGAACTCTCAAATTATTTCTTTCTCTGGGCATCACTGTCAATCTGCCCAGGTTGATTCTAGTGCCATCCCAAAGACTGCAGTATATAGGGTGGTTCTAGTCTCTGTGCAGGGGAAGGTCTTTCTACCCCAGAACAGGGCAGAGTGTCTTATTGCCCAAGTGCAGGAAGTTGCTCGGAGTCGCTACATCCCAGCCAGGGTGTACCTGAAATTGTTAGGCCTCATGGCGGCTGCCATAGCCAGTGTTCCACTGGCCAGACTCCATATGCGCATTCTCCAGTGGACCCTCGGTACAGTGGGACCAGTGCACGGACAAGCTAGATGATACAGTCCTGGTCTCTCCCACAGTCTGCAAGGTGCTGCAGTGGTGGATGGACCCCTTGAATCTATTGAAAGGTGTCCCATTCCAGATCTCCTCCTCACAACAGATCCTCACCACTGATTCATCCAGTCTGGGCTGGGGAGCACACCTGGTCCCTTCAAAATCCAGGGCTCTTGGTCTCAGATAGAAACCTATCTGCATATCAGTGTCCTGGAGATGAGGGTGGTTCTGTATGCCATGCAGGCCTTTTAGGAACACCTTGCTCCGGGCCAGCTGCTGGCGCAGTCAGACAGTCTCAGTGTAGTGTACTACATCAACAAGCAGGGGGGATTTATTCATAACCCCAGTGTAGGGAGGCCATGAGAGTGTGGTACTGGGCGTTGGATCATCATGGTCTGACACTCTCTGCGATCCACATAACCAGCATGTTAAACACTCTGTCGGACAGCCTCAGCCGGACTCAGTCCGGCATGCACAAATGGGAGCTTCTCTCATCCATTGCAGAAGAGTTGCTAGACAGATAGTCATCCAGAGTTAGACCTTTTTGTGTCCTCACTCAACGCAAAACTGACCAATCTTTGCTCCCTAGGCCCGGGGTCTGAAGTTTTCTGGCAAGACATGTCCCTCTCCTGGAGCAGGAAATTCCTTTACGCCTTCTCTCTGTTTCCTCTCATTCAGAGGGAGCTAAACAAACTGCAGATGGAGGGGGCCAGCATGATTCTGGTAGCTCCATTCTAGTCTCGGCAGATATGGTTTCTTCTACTTCAGCAGCTGGCGGAGGAACCTCTGGTCTCTCTCTTCCCCCTTTGCAGGAACCTGCTAACCCAGCATCTGGAAACCCTGGTCCATCCCAATCTCGGGTCCCTCCATCTGCATGCTTGGCCTCTGAGAACATAGTTATCACCAGATTTGGGGTCTCCAGATTTGGCCGCCCAGAAGCCTTCCACTCAAGTCACATATGCCATGAAGTGAAAGCAGTTTGCCATCTGGGCTGCCAAACATAATCTGGACCCTTTCACCTGTCCAGTGAGCCACATTCTGGACTACCTGATATATCTCTCTCTCTGTCTCTCTCTGACTCAGGCCTCCAGTACTCCACCCTCAAGGTGCACCTTTTGGCTATTTCTGCCTTTCATGAGCCCGTGGGTGACCATACAGTTGCTCAGCTGGATGTCTCCTGTACTTTTTTAAGGGGCATCCTGCATCTGAAACCCCCAATCTGTTCTCCTGTCCCGGCTTGGGACTTGAATTTTGTTTTGGAGAAGTTGACCCTGTCTCCTTTTGAGCCAATTGCGACTTGTGAGTTACGCTTTCTCTCTTGGAAAGCATTATTTTTAGTTGCCATTACTTCTGCTTGAAGAATTTCAGAGCTTCAGGCCCTCTGGTGCAAGGAGCCTTATTTAATTTTTCACAAAGACAAGGTGTCTTTGCACACAAATCCAAAGTTTCTCTCTAAGGCAGTCTCCGAGTTCACATTCAACCAGTCTCTTCACCATGCTGTTTTTTTCCCCCCCGAGTGCGCCAATCCAGGGGAAGCACTGCTTTATACCTTAGATGTGCGTAGAGCTTTGAAGTACTACCTGCTTCGCACCAAGGAATGTAGAAAGTCGAAGCAGTTGTTTGTTTCCTTCACCCCAGGTAGAGAGGGTGCTTCAGTTTCTAAGCAATGTTTATCCAAATGGTTGGCAAACTGCATTGTGTTCTGCTACAACAAGTATGGCAAATAATTGCCTGGAGCTGTCAAGGCTCATTCCACAAGAGGCATGGCTACCTCTGTGGCTTGTTTCTGAGGGATCTCAGCCGCTGACATCTGTGCGGCTGCCACGTGGAGTACCGTCCATACTTTCACCAAGCACTACAGTCTGGACATTGCTTCAAGAGCCGGTGCAGGTTTTGGCAGGGCTGTGCTGCAGGGCCTCCTCTCTTAGGTTTATGGTGAGCCCACCTCTCAGACTGTCTGTTTACACCTGTAACTGCTTGGGACTCGTTCCTACTGTGTGACCTGATGACTGAGATACCCCTGAAGAAGATAGAACAGTTACGTAAGAACTTACCATTACAGTAGATCTTCGAGGGTATCTCCGTCATCAGGTCTGCTTTCTCTCCCACCTTCCCCGTTCATTGGGCAGCTGTACTGGAACTGGCTGTCTGGTGTATCCAGCCTTTCTTATAAGTCTGGGCAATATCTTTCTTTCTCTCTCTCTCCTCGGTCTCCCATGGCTAGAGCTATGCTCCCTTGGTCTCCAGGGGAAAGAACTGAGGAGGGAGCGGGGCCACTCATGCCTTTATAGGGTTGGTAACGTTGACTGACATCAGTGGCATGGGCAACCTCAGTTGTACTGCTGAAAATCTTCCATGTGGAACCTGCTTCACCGATGGTGAAGTTCTTGTGGAGTGACCTGATGACTGAAATCCCCTCGAAGATCTTCTGTTACGCTAAATTCTTACATAACTGTTCTGTCTTTAGTTTGATGTAAATTGACTAACTTTATTTTTTTTTCCTCATCTCTGTCTTTCCCCTCTGATATCTGTAGCATCCTTGTAGTATATGGTAACTTACCCTAGTAACAGTGTAGAATGGTTTAGTCCACATCCCCCTGCAGTTTTGGGCCAATGGTATGTCTGGGGTGGAAACTGGGTTTTAGAAACTGCACAAGCAGATTGTAGTAGTGGTTCTGCTGAGGCCTGCTGATCTAACTAATGTATGTTTGTTGAATAAACCTCAGAGCTGTTAGAAGTTACTTATGGTGTCCAGTCATTCCTAAAACCAGCAATCCTGTAAGAAGCAACTAAAGTGAAATATTATAATCCTGCTGCTTCTTAGAGGTAGGTGAGTGTTCAGTAGTTGGCATAGAGTGCACTTTGTTGGTCGATGGAGATTGTGATGTTCTGCTTGTCTATGACACTCAAAGATGGCAGAAGATTTGAATGGTGGCTCAGGTAAAGCACGCAGTCTCAGATGCCTGAATTGCCTGCATCACACAGTACTCTCTGTGGCTAGTTCTTTCTGCCACAGCTGCTCCGGAGAACTAAGTGAACTGTCACTGAGCAGTCATGTGAACAACAATGAGGAACAGGTTATCTTCAGTAGTGAAGAGTTGTAACTTGGCAGCAGAGATCGTGGAAACGGGTTTCCCTGCACGGTGCCAAAACTGAGTATGCAGGTTGCATCAGTGTGGCCTGCAACCAGTGTTATTTATGGTGATTATGGGACTATTGGAGCTTTGGGAGGTGTCCCAAGGCAGTCTGTCCCACCACTGGGCAAAGGGCGTACCTCAGAACTGTGCCTCTCTATTTAGAGTTGGCTGTCATGCTAAACAAGGCCTTAACTTTAGATGCTCAGGCCTTCAGGAGGAGCTTTTAAAGTCCTGCATCCAAAAGCCATCCATGAAACTGAATACTCCTTGGGATAGGTTGTGTAAGCAAGGGAAGAATGGCAACTATAAGGCCAAGGTCTTTGGCGAGATACTGACTCCCAGCACCTCCAAGGAGAAGTCTGCTCACAGGGAACAATCTTCTCCAGAATTAGGGTCTAGCTCTTTGGACCATTGACCGGAGGACAAACAACCAAAACAGGCTGATAGGATGCAGGGCCCAGTTTGTCTGACTGCTGCTTTCCCGTATGCCCCATATGTTCAGAACAGGGTTATGAGTTCAGACCATGATGGTATCCAGTGATCATAGCGACCAAATATGGGTGCCCGTCAAAATGGCAACCCATATTTGGCACCGTTGGGAAATGCTGCCTGCAAGAGTAGCGACTAGGTCTGTCACGATGGTAGGGGAAGGCGACCGGAACAGGGGATTGGCGAGGGGAAGGAAAAGGAAGAAGGTTATTGGGAGGGACTCTGCCTGCTGCCTCCGAGCCAGCCGTGTGGTGTGGTGGTGAGGGAGGCTGGCTGCGGCATAGCAGGTACCTGGTTTGGGGCTGGGGATGGGAAGGTGTAAATTTTGCCACTGCCTGCGGCTCTGGGCTTATTTTTTTTTTGCCAAATTTGTGCCCCTCCAGGTTGGGAGTGTAGTAAGGGGGCACCTTCTGGCTGCTAGACTGCCATATGTTAGTTTTCTGCTAAGTGTATATCGCTGATTGCTTTTCGGCGATATACACTCGCCATAAAAAGCGATCGCCGTTCCGCATTCGCTAATTTGACATAGAACCGATAATGACATCTCACCCCCAGGTCACTCAGAGGAGTAGGACCATGAAGACTCTGGTGTCTGTGCCTTGCAAGAATAATCACCAGTTGTCAGATAAAGGTGCAACACAATGGATAAGTTACTAGGTGAAAGGAGCAAAAGAAGGCACTAGGCCCATCAAGATTGCTCTCCACAACTGTGGAAATCTTAAACTAACTACGTGGCATAAAAATAGTTATCAATGACATTTTTAAAGTTATCAAAATTGTCCTAATTAATGATGTTTTGTAGTAATTTATTCCAAATTTTTGAAAATGACTGTAAAGAACCAGTCACGGTTATTAGTCCTGACTGCAGGAACCTTGAGTCTTCTGTTGTGTGATCTCATATGATGTGTAGTAGTGCTATATTTCAGCTGACATTCTGCAAATAAATCAGGGTCATGCAAGATTTTGTGAAGAAGTAATAAATCACCCCCTTTGCATTCTGCTCTCAAAGGAAAATAGATCGGTGGCAACAAGTCTTTTAAAGTAAGGCATGTTTTTTAATCTTGGGGTCATTTTGGTGGCTTTATGCTACACTTGTTCTATTTGTTGGATATCCTTAATACTGTATAATGTGGAGACCAAACCTGGGAACCCTAGTCCAGGAGTGGGTGAACATATGTTCGATATAGCGATACAATACAATGTTCGGTTCCGGTTGTAAAGGATCTCTTAATCCTATTAAGCACAATCTGAGCTTTTTTTTTTAAGTTAAAGTACAGTGATCCCCAGAAGATAATTTGTTATTAACAAGAATTCCCAAATCCCGTTCCACTAAAGATGCATGAATTAAAGCTTGATTCAATATATAGGAATATTTTGGATTGTTATGACCAAAATGAAGAACAGCACACTTATTTATATTAAAAGCTATTCCGTTCATGATTGCCCAAGCCTCTATTTTCCCTAAATCCCTAATTAGGGATAGATGTCGGGCTAATGTGTTTACTTGACCCCCAAGTTAAGTGTCATCTGCAAACTTTATGATATGATTTTGAAGATGAACATTCATGTCACTAATGAAAAGGTTAAAGAGAGTAGGGCCCAATACAGATCCCTGTTGCACATCACTAGTTACATGAACTTCATTTGATAATGCATCTTTTAGTTTGACATATTGTGTTCTCCCTTCCAGCCAGGAGTTAATCCACTTTACTATCATGGGGTTAATACCTATTGTTTGTAGTGAATTAGAGTAGTATGTGGCACCTTATCAAACGCTTTTGCAAAATCTAAAAATAACATCAGACGGGATGCCACGATCTAGATTTTTGCTGGTATGATTATAGAAGGTGACAAGATTTGTGGTGCATGATTGCTCCTTAGTAAATCCATGTTGTGTCAGATCAGCTGTTCTATTATCAGTAATATAGACATCATTGAGTTTTTTTTATGAGTTTTTCAATCAGTTTGCTACAGTGAGATGTGAGACTTATGGGCCTATAGTTTTCTATGTTCCCCTTGTCCTCTTTTTTTAAAGATTGGAATTACTACGGATTTACGCCAATCATTCAGTACTGAGCCTTCTAAAATAGATCTAGTTAATATAATGGTTAGAGGGCACGCTAGAAACCTAGCTGTTTTTTTTTAGAAGGATTGGACTAATTTTATCTGGTTCTGGGCTAGAGTTACTATTTAATTTTAATAATTGAGACTAAACATCATTAGGTGACAATTGAGTAGTGACACTGTTGTCAGGTATTACAGTAGGGGAATGAAGGGATTTAGTTGTGAAACTAGAACAAAAATAATTATTGAAGTCATTATGTTGGACTACCCCGTCAATTTTGATAGGTCCTATAGTATTACTGGAAGTTCTGCAATTAGAATTAACATAGGAGTAGAATAGTTTGTTATCTTTACAGTGGGCAAGTTTAAATTCAGTATTATCCTTAGCTTTCCTAATTAGTGTTTTTAGTTTTTTAGTCTCATTTATTAGTGCCAACTTATTGGTTTCTGTTTTGTTTTTTTAAAACCTTTTAAAGGCTTTTAATTTAGTTTTAATTTGTTTTTTGACCTGATTAGTAAGCCAAGGTGGAACTCTACCCCTATTATTATATTTGTTTTTGTATGGGACAAATTGGTCTTCAACGGAATAAATTACATCTTTGAAAATCTTCCATGCATTGATTGCATCAGCACCATCAGATAATAAATCCCAATCCATTCCTTCAGGATGGGAAAATACAGACTTGAAGTCAGCTTTATTATAATCCTTGATTGTAGTTGATAAATAGGATCTATTTTGATGAGCAACTAAGGTGCACCAAACCATATTATGGTCGGTATTGCCTAGAGGGCTCAGAACCATGACATCTGAGATGTTATTATACATATTTGTTAAAATCAGGTTGAGAATTCTATAATTTCTTGTTGGTTTATTCACCAGCTGGTCCAATCTATTGTTGGTGAAAGTATCCAAAAAGGTATTTTCTAGTTGAGCATTACCAGATATCATATCCCGGTTAACACCAGACAGATTAAAGTCGCCCAAAATCAAAATGTCACCTATATCAGATGCCTCGATTATTTCTTTTAACAAGTAACTGTTAAGTTTTGCACAAATTAGGTGGCCTGTAGCTGCAATCAGCTAATAAGGGTGATCTTTTAGGAAAGATTAATTTCACCCATACTGTTTTAGTAGGTGTTGAACAGTCAAAATGAAATTGATGAAGGTCAGATACAATGCTATTTTTAATATAAAGAAACACACTACCTCCTGTTCTCATGCCCCTGTTCTTACAGTATAGTGTATATCCAGATATTTCTTTAGCCCAGTCAGAAGCAGAGTCCCACCAGGTTTCAGTAACCCCAATAGCATCTGCCTCATTCATTTTAGTAAACATTTCCAACTCCGCCTCTTAATACAATTAAGGCTTCTGGCATCAGTCATTAAAAACTTGCCTTCTCTTTGCACTCCAATAAGGAGGCTGCAATAGAGAAAGAATAAAGCACTCATATAAACTAATTCTGGTCTTTTCACCAAACTTAACTCTGCCATTATAAAATGAGAACAGGTTGCCCAGGCAGTGAAAGTAGATGCACCATCCTTGTCCCTAGTGAAGACAACATTCTTCCCTCAGAAGGGGCAGCTACCCTGAAAGATCAAATAGGTGAGCGGTTAGAGGGCACGTTAAAGTGAACATATAGTAGAGACCCTAGTCGCACTCCTTCAGAGATATACTTTGGGGGCATATGTGGCACGTTCTCTTTTAGACTAGTGCTGAGACATCTCCAGTATGGCCGCATCTTCAGACAGAAAGAAGGTGACCAGGAGTTACGTGGCCAAGAAAGCAGGATTTGTATAGCTGGTAGTGGCCTAATTAGCTGATGCCTGTCATGGTGACTCAAAAACTGCAGTTAAGTGGAAGATTGGAGATCTGTAGTGATGAATATATACCAATTGAAGAAACTAACAGCAGGAATACATGACAAATCAACCCAGTTTGGCCGTAAATGGCAAAAATGGGTATGGTATACGGCACAAATAGACATGAACTTTATCCCATAAATGACCTCCTGCTGGCTGAGAAGAGAGAGGGGAGCCATCGGTGCAATAAAGAGCCATCGACTTTCTCACAAATAAAGTAATAAATGTGAAAATGTCTACAAAAAAGGGAAAAGAGCTATGAAATTAGAGAATATACAACTGATGTACAATGAAAACTCTCTTTTTGTATAAATGTAAGTGGATGGGAAACCATACCACACAGAATATTAGTGTGTTGTCTTACCCTTTTAATATACTGAAAACCAATCAAAATATATTTAAAAAAAAAAAACTGCAGTTAGAGGAATTATGGCTAATGTGATTGCCACACAGACACTCCAGCTTACGTGGTAGAATGGGGGACACCCAGTCGAAGACTCTACTGCTCCAGGACTGGTATGAAGGAACGCTTTTTGTTGGGGACATTTTACAGAAAACGATTAAAGAATCAACTGAGATCCAAAGGATCAAGCAACAGGACAAGAAAAATAATATGGAGTCTGCCAACCAGCACTGGCCTTTTCACAGTGACCAGAACTATAGCAACTGTTGGTGCTCTCGAGGCCCCTGTCATCAGGTGTGAGGCCTTACTTCAAGTCAAAACAGTCTTGCAAGCAAGCAAGTAAGCAAACTTTATTTCTAAAATGCCCATCTCCAGAGGCTATAGGCACAGAACAATAATATCAGTATAAAATATCAACAGCATATAATAAATGAATACGACAAAATTAAATTAATGAAACTAAATAGCTAAAAACAGAATAATACTATATAAAGCCAGTAAAATTAATATAAGGAAAAAGCCTCCTTAAAGAGGTGGGACTTCAGACCCCTCTTTAAAGGCTTCCAATGAGGAGGTCTCCTTCAAAAACCTTGGGAGCGAGTTCCACAGGGTCAGGCCGGCTACTGAAAAAGCCCACTCCCCGGATGACTTCAGCTGAACCTTGGGAACTGCTAGGAGGCCCTTCTCAGAGGAATGGAAAGTGCGAGAGACTTGGTAAGGAGACAGTAGGTCTCACAGGTAGCTAGGCCCTAGTCTATGTAGGGCTTTGTAGGTCAGCAGGCCAATCTTGAAGGAAATCCACCATCTCACCCGCAGCCAATGCAGATCTCATAAGACTGGTGTTATATGGCAGAACCTAGGAAGACCCACCAACAATCTGGCCGCTGCATTCTGTACTAGCTGCAGGCAACGCAGGACTCCTCCATTTAGCCCTAGGTACAGTGCATTGCAGTAGTCAAGTTTGGATGTCACAAAGGCCTGAATTAGTGAGGGCAGGTCGCTGAGTGGGATAAAAACTTTAATCTGGGTGACATTCCTCAGATGGTAAAACCCACTTTGGACAGCAGCCAACACCTGAGCCTCCAGTGGCAGTTTGCTGCCATGGATCATGCCCAGATTTTTCACCTTAGTAGAAGCAGCCAGCTGAGAAGAACCAAGTACAAGACCGGTCGCCTCCTCTGCTTGCCCGGCTTCTCAACAATGTCCAGGCTTGATCACCAATACCTCTGTCTTGTCTGGGTTAAGCTTTAGCTAGCTGGAGGACATCCAGTCCTGGACCTCAGTCGGGCAAGAATTAAATACAGAGACTGTACCCTGTAGTCTTGGTGCAAAAGACATATACAGCTGGGTGTCATCTGCATAGCAGTGAAAACCCATGCTGTACCATCTAATGATATCTCCCATGGGCACCATGTACACCACAAACAAAATGGGCAACAGGATTGAGCCCTGTGGAACTCCACAGGACAGAGGCTTCTTGTAGATGGAAAGAATTCCCATCTCCAGCCTTTGTGTCCTGCCTGTGAGAAAGGACTCAAACCAGCTGATGACAGTGCCAGCGAGTCCACAACATTCTCTAAGGCGATCCAGTAATGCCCCACGATCCATTGTGTCAAATGCTGCAGAGAGATCGAGGAGAACAAGAATAGACCCTTCACCTCTGTCTCTCACCCTAAGGACATCATTTTGCACATTGACAAACGTAGTCTCTATACTATGCCTAGACCTGAATGCAGACTGGAGCGGCTCATAGATCTCAAAGGCAATAAGCTGTGCCTCGAGCTGTATGACCACTACTTTCTGAATAACCTTCCCCAAAAAGGGTAGGTTAGAGACGGGTCTGTAATTTGCCAGACAATCTGAGTCCAACAAAGATTTTTTCAAGAGAGGTTTCACTATTGCCCCCCCCCCCCCGGAAAGGGAACACTGGAGTATTTTGGCAAACATAGAAACATAGAATTTGACGGCAGATAAGGACCGCTTGGCCCACCCAGCACCCAGTCTGCCCATTTCCCTACCTACTGGATAAGCTGCAGATCCTAGTTAACCAGCAGCCTACTTCTTCCTACCCCCAACCCCTAGAATGGCCTTATGACTGTCCCATGCATGCTTGAATTCCACCACTGTTTTTGACTCCACAACCTCCTCCGGAAGGCCATTCCATGCATCCACAACCCTCTCCGTGAAAAAATGCTTCCTTAAATTACCTTTGAGACGCCCCCCTCTATCTTCAAATTGTGCCCTCTTGTTCTTGCACACCTCTTTTTTTGAAAGATGCTACCCTCTTGGACTTTGTTGATTCCCTTGAGGTACTTGAACATTTCTATCATGTCCCCCTCTCCCTCCTTTCCTCGAGGCTATACATATTAAGCTCCTTTAGTCTCTCGTCATATGTCTTCTGGTGCAGACCCTGCACCATTTTAGTTGCCCTCCTCTGGACAGCTTCCATCCTGTCTATGTCTTTGCAGAGATTGGGTCTCCAGAACTGCACGCAGTACTCCAGATGGGGTCTCACCAGCTGTCTGTACAGAGGGATAATAACTTCCTGTTTTCTACTGGTGATGCCTCTCCCTATGCATCCTAGTATTCCCCCAGCCCTCCTTGCTGCCCTCTCACATTGCTTGCCCACCTTTAGGTCATCTGATATGACTACCCCCAGGTCCCTTTCCATTTTTGTTGTTGTTAGTATCTCACCCCCCATTGTGTACTCTTCCCCTGGGTTTTTTGTTTCCCAGGTGCATTACCTTGCACTTCCTAGCATTAAATCTAAGCTGCCATACATTTGACCATTCCTCTAACCTTGCCAAGTCCCTTCTCATCCTTTCCACCCCACCCTGTGCATCAACTCTGTTGCAGATCTTTGTGTCATCTACAAAGAGACATACTTTTCCTTCCAGTCCCTCTGCAATGTCACTTATAAAGATATTGAAGAGGACCGGTCCTAATACTAAACCCTGTGGAACCCCACTAGTAACCCCCCTTTCTTCTGAGTGGACTCCATTTACTATTACCTCTGTGTCCTATTCTCCAGCCAATTCTTACCCAGGTTGTCATCTTGGGACCCACTCCCAGGCTGGCTAACTTGTATATTAATCTTTGTGTGGGACTGTGTCAAATGCCTTGCTAAAGTCTAGGTAGGCCATGTCCACAGCCCTCCCTGATCTACTACTTTGGTCACCCAGTCAAAGAAATCTATCAGATTTGTCTGGCATGACCTTCCCGCTGTGAATCCATGCTGCCTAGGGTCCTGTTCCCTCTGGCCTCTAGATACTCGACAGTTCTTTCCTTCAGAGTGATTCCATCATTTCCCTATCACTGAGGTTAAACTAACAGGTCTGTAGTTTCCTGCTTCTGCCTTGCTCCCACTTTTGTGAAGGGAATCACATCTGCCCTCCTCCAGTCCTCGGGTACCACCCCATCCTCCCATGATTTGTTAAAAGGGTAGTCAGTTGTGTCACTAGTTCTACCCTTAGTTCTTTTAGAATTCTGGGATGAATCCCATCGGGCCCATTGCTTTGTCTACCTTCAGTTTTAAGAGTTCTTTCAGAACCCTTTCTTCTGTAAATGGGCTGGTATCAACTTCTGTATCCAGAGTGTTTCTACTGTTTGTTTTAGGTACCTCCCCTCTTCATTTGTAAATACTGAGCAAAATATTTGTTTAGTATCTCTGCCTTTTCACAGTCTCTCTGCCCACCCTCCCTCCCTTTATTAAGCCTCACTATCCCTCCCTTGGTCTTCCTTCGCTCCTTGATGTACCTAAAAAGGTTTTATCCCCTTCTTAACTGAGTTGGCTATCTTTTCCTCGGTTTGGGCCTTTGCTGTTCTGACTGCCTTCCCAGCTTCCTTTTGCTTTAACTGATACAGTTCTCTGTCCTGCTCCTTCTGCGATTCCTTGTACTTCCTGAATGCTTTCTTTTTCTCTTGAACCTTCACTGCCACTTCCTTTGAGAACCATAGTGATTTCTTACATTGTTTTGTTTTGTTTATTTGCTTCACACAAAGGCTCGTTACCTCTGTGATGGCAGTTTTTATTATTCCCCATTGTTCTTCCACCCCTCCTTCCTGCCCATTTGCTAGTGCATTCCTAGACACTCACCCATTTTGGCAAAGTCAGCCCTCCAAAGTCCAGTACTTTTGCCTTTGTAGACTTGACTCTATTGCTGTGTTTATTGTGAACCATACTGTTCGAGTGGTCGCTGGTTCCCAGATGGCTACCCACTTCTACATCTGTGATCCTCTCTCATCTCCATTTGAGAGAACCAGGTCTAAGATTGCTCTCTCTCGATGTGGGCTCCAATACTAGTTGTCTAAGGCATGCCCCTGTGGGGCATCTAGAATAACCCACTCTTGAAGTGGCTGCTGCAACTGCACTCCAGTTAACATCTGGCATATTCAGATCACCCATCAGCAATATCTCCCCTTTTTTTGCCATTCTAAGTATACTTTCTATCATTTCCTTGTCCATTTCCTCCCCCTGAGAAGGGGGTCTGTATACAACCCCTGTGCGGATTGTGGTGCCATTGCCTGTCTCCAAATTTACCCACAGTGCTTCTTCTCCTCCCTGTTTACCCTTTTGTTCTGTTGCTTTTATTCCTTCCCTTATGTAAAGAGCTACTCCTTCTCATCTTTTACCCTCCCTGTCCCTCCTGTAGATAGTGTATCCTGGTATGTTTACGTCCCAGTCATGGTTTTGTGTGTACCATGTTTCTGTGACTGCCATGATATCCAGATGTTCCTCCTCCATCAAGGCCACTATTTCAGGAAGCTTGTTACCCAGACTACGGGCATTGGTACTCATTGAGCTCCATTTTTTGATGGCTTTACCTTCTGTTGCAGCATCCCACTGACCTTTCTACCTTGGTCTTTTCTCATTTAGTACCCTGTTTTGTAGGAGAGGCTGGGATTTTCCTGCTGCTTATCAGTGCCTCCCCTTCTGACTAGTTTAAAGCTTGCCAATGAAGCATTTAAACCGATTGCTCAAAAGACTTGTTCCCTTCCTGGACAGATGCAGACCATCCTGCCAGTATAGGCTGGTGTCCCTCTAGGTGGAACCCCAGTCCCCAATGAAGCCAAACCCCTGTGCTCCACGCCATTTTTTCAACCATTCATTAAACTGCATGGTGCTAATTACCCTCGCCTCCCCCATGCCATTGACAGGCAGCACCTCTGAGAAGGATACTGTGTGTGCTACTTGTCTTAGGCCCCTCCCCAACTCTACAGTGTCCTCCTGCACTGCTCTGATCTCATGATGAGCCAAGTCATTTGTCCCTAGGTGGACAATGACATCCAGCTCAGACTCCCTTGCAGCTGTTCTCGTGATCCTGAGGATGCGCTTCCTGTCCCTCCAAGCCATGGCACCAGGCAGGTACCTTACTTCAGTTTTCCCTGCTCCCCCCAGTTCTGTCCCCTTAATAATGGGTCCCCCACAGGAGCTGCTTCCTTTCCTGTGGTGTCCTCTGCCTCCTTCCTGTGGGCCTCCCTTGTGACAGTTGTCATCAGTCTTCTTTGGGTGCATCCATGGGGAGCTATGCTCCCCAGAATGGTGTATGGATTGTGGGTGGAACAATTGACTGGGTGTGCCTCTGTTCCACCATCCTCACCCTCCCTGAGCCCACTGTGGTCCAACTGCTGTGCTTTCTTCGCAACCTCTGAGGTAGTGGCTGTGGCTCTGGTGCTCCCTCGATGGGGGAGGTTCCCTTCCTACTGTCCAGTGTGGCCTGGGGGAAGGTTCCCTTACTATTGTCCAGTGCGGCCTGAAGACGGGCAGCTTCCTCTCTCAGGGCAGAGAGTTGTCTGCAAATAGGGCAGCATCTCAGCCTCCAGAAAGACTAGACCAACTGACTGCACAACCCACTAGGAAATGTGCCGGGTCCAGGTCCAGATCACAGTATGTCGGCTGCAACTTCAAGACTGTCCCACTGACATTTTCAACCCCCCGCCGGCTGGATCAGACTTGCTTCAGACCTGAGGAAGACCCCTGTTAGTCTCAGACCTGACACTGCATGTCAGCTGTGGCACCCCATGGGAGATACCCAACCTGATAGAGCACACTTTGTCGACAAAGAACAGAGCAAACTCTTCACATCTAGCGGATGACAAGACTAGCTGGCTGAAGACAGGCAGGATGAAGTAGCCTGTGCACAGTCCGAAAGAGCTGAGCTGGTCTTTTCTTTGCTGCTGCAATCTCCTTGGACAGGATTTCTACCATTTTATGGGAGATTATCCTTTGATACTCCTTACGAACATACGAAATTTGTCAGCAGATAAAGGCCTAGAGGTCTATCAAGTCTGCTCGAATGTGCAGCTAGCACCCCTTATTCTGCAGCTGCCCCTCCCTTCCACCCTTCCCCCTCATTAACCCTCCCCCTTGTCCCGTCCCATCCCCTTTTGAAGCAGTCCACTGTTCTACTGGATACCACTTCTGCAGGTAACGCATTCCACCCCGCCACCACCTTCTCTGTAAAAAGTGTCTCCTCATCTCCTCCTGAACCTTCCTCCTCCAGTCTCCTATCATGGCCCTGGTGTCCCTCCCTCCCTTACTTTGAACAGCCCCTCTGTACCTGCCTTGTTTATTCCTTTCATGTACTTAAAGTTTCAGTCATGTGCCCCCTGTCCCTCCTCTCCTCCAGTGAGTACATGTTCAACTCACTCAGCCTCCTCTCGTATGATGAGTCCCCCAGCCCCTTGATCATCTTTGTCATCCTGCGCTGCACCCCCTCCAGTAACTTAATGTCCTTCTTCAGATACGGGCGACAGTACTGCACGCAGTACTCCAGGTGAGGTCTGTGACCTATACAGTGGCAGAATCACCTCCTCCCTCCTCGAGGATATACCCCTTGCAATACAACCCAGCATTTTGTTGGCCTTTGCAGCTGCCTTCCTACATTGTGCCGAGTTGTTCATTGACCCTGTAATGAGCATCCTTATAATGGGATTTCAAAACCAACTTGTCCTCATCAGTCTGGGATCTCTGTCAGGGGCGCTCCAACCAATGAAACCTTGTTTTCAACTCCCTGAGCTCCTCATAAAACCATGGAGATCTCAAGTGTGAGGACCTGGGTCTTACATGGACCAGTGCTACAGAATCGTAGGCAGAGGCATTGGCCTTGTTATAGGCCATCACAACCTCCCCCGGTCTTGTCTTGCACACACACAATCATCACACTTCATAGGTCCAATACCGCCTGGAATCCTAATAATGTCACTTGTAAAGGGCAGTAACAGACTACCTCCACAGGGGGAGGATTGTCGCGGGTGGGGCCCCAAACGAGAACCTCACTGTGCAGTGATCTGACCAGATGACCGGGTCAGTCTCAATGTTGTTGATCTCCAGTCCCAGTGAGAACACCAGGTCCAAGGTGTGACCGTGTGAGTGGCTCACAGAAGTAATTACTTGTGATAGGCCCAGTGATTTCATAGTTTGAAGGAAGTCCTGACCAAAAGGCAAGAGTTCATTGTCGGCCCAGGCACTGAAATCACCCAGAACTAAGCATCTGGGTGACTTCTGTACCAGGTTTGCCATGAAGTCTACGACTTCCAGCAGGAACTCCCTCTCATGGCTGGGGGATTGGTAAACAAGAAAGGTCCTGCACCTGGGCCCCCTCAAATGACCACACATTCAAATGATGTGGTAGGTCCCACCAGGAGCACAGAAAAGTTAAAGTTGGATCTAAAGCAGATAACCACTCCCCCACCCTTGCGATCCCTCCTCAGGCAGTGCAAAACAGAGAACCTAGTCAGGATAAACGCCTCCAAAAGTGGACAGGCATTGTCGTCCAGCCAGGTCTCTGTAATCCAGGCCAGGTCGACTGAGGAAATCAGGTCTGCTGTAATAGCGGTCCTATTTCTCATCAGCCTGGCATTGCGGAGCAGAGCCTGAATGGACAAGTTTGCTGGCCTACATGCTGCTGCCTTGGGAAGGAGACCGCAACCGAGAGGGAGCTATAATCCCAAATCCCCAAACTCCTTCTGAAGTTGTACCGGCCCATCCTCCACAGCTCATGGAATGAAGTTTAAAGGGATTCGTAGAGAGTTTAGTCTGAGATCTGTTCAGAAATTTGGGTCTATCACATACAGCAGAGTCAGCCGGAATGAAGTGCTGTAAATGACATTCTTCCAGGAGACCTTGCTCGGTACCACTGGTGACTGTGGCTGGGTAAGCCAGCCGGCCGCGCACCTCCCTCTGCTGATGTAAGTACTCCTCGCCTGAGAGCCCTTGATCAGGCGAACAGCTTGCTACCACCGGTGGCTGCGGCTGGATAAGCCAGTCAGCCACACACCTCCCTCTGTTCACTCCAAGCACTCCTGGCCTGGGTAAGCCTGCCACTAAGTCCAGGACCACTTCTTGGGGCTCCGATTGGCTGAAACATTTCTGAGCTCGCACCCCATTGGCTGCTGCCTTACAGCTTCTGCTCTGATTGGACCCTGCTATCTTGTCCTTGGCTTCTACTGCTTTTTTCCTCTTCCTGCAACTTTTTTCTACCATATATGTTGTCCCGCCTGCCCCGGCCCCTGTTAAATGCACTTTTTGCTCCGCCCATTCCTTCTCCATTGGCTGTTGTACATCTGTCCTGTAATCTTCTACTTACTGACAGCCAACTCCCTACTTGTGCTCTAACTTACTGACACCCTTTTTCCTTTGCCATATCACTCTACCTCTTAGCCCTGCTTTTCCCTGCGTTTGACCACCCTGCCTTTTGGCTTCTACCTTTATCTGGAGAGTTCCCTACTCTGTACCCTTAGTGGTTCATCAGTCCTCTCCCATACACTGTCAATTCTCCTGCATAGTCTCTTTTTTGCCACTCTCATGGGTTGCCTAAGTTGGCTAGTCCCACTGTTCTGCTTTCTTCTTTGCTGCTGCACTGACCAGTTTATTGCTGTGTCCATATGTTACCCACCTCTTAACAGTAACTCCCCCGTGTCACATCTGGCCGGACTCCTCTTGCGTGCTGTTATACATCCCTTATCTCCCTAAGCCTGACACTGCAGTCCTCGGGCTCTGGCTCTGCAAATGTCTGCATGTACCTTTTGATACAACTGCCCTAAAAATATTTTTATCCTGTGCCTCGTCATGGGTCCATCTATCCATTCTCCTCCTTCTGGCCCTTGCTGGGGACATTGAGCTTAATCCTGGGCCCCCCTTGCCCCTGTCCACACCCCCCCTTTCCACGTTCTACTATCCTACCCCCGTCTAAAGGACTAAAAATTGCACATATGAATATTCGCAGTCTCCATCCAGAAATGGCTAAACTTGAGGCATGGACCATACAGAAGACCCCTGACATTTTATGCGTATTGGAGTCTTGGCTCAAGCCAGCTATTAAGCAGCAGGAGGTGGCACTGCCAGGTTGTAGCTGTTTCAGAAAGGATAGGGTGTGTTAAAGGGGTGGAGGGGTTCTTATCTACTCATGGTCTGAGCTGGACATCGTCGAACTCCCTGTGCCCGACACTGGCTAGCCCTGGGGAATCCCTATTCATCTCCCTAACGCTTGGAAATGTCAAGAAACGTATCATTGGGTGTGCATATCTGCCCCGCAACCAATAAGGCTTCCCTAGGTCGACCCCCCCTTCCTAACCTCCCTAACCAATTTCCCCCGGCATGACCTTATACTCTGTGGTGACTTCAGTATTGATTGGCCTCACCCTGATGCTGACGAATTGTGTACAACACTCACTGACTCCAACTTAGTACTACTCATACAGGATCCAACATGTATCGATACTAAGTCTGAAAAACACACTCTGCCTGATTGGATGGTCACTGACTGCCCTTAAAGATCAAAGATGTGAGTGTCCTCTTGGACTGTATAAGCGACCATTCCCCTTCATTCTGTGTTTGGAGGAATAATTGTCCTAATCCCCCTCCCAAGATTTTCCTGATTTGGGACATGTCAAGGTTCGACATTAGCAGCTTCATTTCTCTATCAGTAACACTGACTGGCACCCTATCAAGACTTTACCTGATATAAATCAAGCCTTGGATTTCTTAATGTGCGCCTTCACTCAAATTGTCGATAACCATGCCCCTCTGAAAAAATGTAGATCCTAGGGTGTCAAGGCTCCTTGACTCACTAAGAAAATTAGGATACATATGTCCCATCATGACAAGGCTTGGCGGACCTATAAAAAAAACAGACTGCCTTCAGACTGGCAAGTCTGAAGGCAATACAGAAACAAGTGCAAAAAATTCCCTCCATAAAGCCAAACGCCACCATTACAGAGCTCTACAAACCCAGCACCTTTGCAACCCTAAGGAATTCTAGAGATAGGTTAATTCTTTGATCAAAGGGAAGGCTGCTGAAGCCCCGAGCTCCATCACTGCCCATGGCACCACCCTTGCAGACTCCACGTCCATCACCTCCAGATTTAATTAGTTCTTCACTGATCTCCGAAAATACACCTTGCTCTTCAGTAACTCATCATCTCCCCCCTCTGCCCCATCCCCTGAGTACTCTTGGGACTTGACCTGCTTTCCATTTGAAACTGGCCTCCCTCAAAAAGGTCCAGAGGCTTCTCGCTAATTTAAAAAGCTGAGAGCTCTCCTGGCTATGACTCCCTTAAGCCTAAATTTCTGCTGTCTCGCTCTTGCTCACCCTGTCATGACTTATTCAATGGTCATTCTTATCTAGCACTGTACCGGACAAATGGAAGGTGGCGGTAGTCATTCCTGTGCATAAGGGGGGACCCAACACTACTGTCGAAATCTTTAGGCCCATATCCATTCTCTGCACATTGACTAAAATTCAAGAGCGAATAGTTTTCAGCCACCTTCAGAACTACCTGGAACATCACAATCTACTATCCCCCTATCAACATGGCTTCAGGAGGAATCATAGTACCCTTACTGCCCTGGTAAAAGTGACCTCAGACATATTCCAGGCAATGGACCAAGGTTCTGCCACTGATGCCATCTTTGTCGATCTTACAAAAGCATTCGACCTGGTGAATCACGGTCTTCTGCTCCATCAGCTTGATGTTCTTGTTCTGGATACCAGTGCACTGAACTGGGTCCAAAACTATCCTGCTATTCCCAAATTGTCAAGTCGGCTGGCTCCGTCTCTGATCTTAGACCCATAACTTATAGTGTTCCGCAAGTCTCTATTTTGGGTCCAATGTTGTTCTCACTATTCATTAATGACTTACCCAGTTCCTGTGAAGGGGCCTCTGTGCACCTCAGCGTGGCTCAGTTGGTAGCACAGCCGCCTCTGGACCAGAAGGTCGTGGGTTCTCGTCCCACACCGGGAATGGACTTGCACCTAAAAATCACTGGCATCCGAGTGCAGTATTGGGGGGGGTGCTGTACTGCTGGGGTGTGCCGTCCTTCAAATGAGACGTTAAACTGAGGTCCCTTCTGCCCATCCTGGTGTTGTCTTGGTGGGTGTCCAGTAAGTAAAAGAACCCAGGGCACTCTTCGCAAAGAGCAGGGAACATTCCCGGTGTCGTGGCCAACATTCCCCTTCCCATAAAACCGATTCATGCAATTATTCAGGCTGTGTGTGGGTGATGATGTGCGATATGGCCGCCACCACGCATTCAGTCACTTCACTACCAGTCTAGCATTGCTTGTAAAGCGCTTTGAGATACTATGTATGAAAAGCGCTATATAAATGCTGATTATTATTCTTCTTCTACCTCTGTGTGGATGATGCAATCATCTATTGCTCCTGTCCTGATATTGCTCTGCTTAATTGAGAACTTGCTTCTGACTTCGCTTCCCTTGCGGGTTGGTTCAGGAGCAGTCATCTTGTTCTTAATGCAAAAAAACCTAAAAGCATGTTATTTACCTACCTTCCCTCCGACACACGTACTCTCTCCCCTCTTAGCATTACGTCTCTCAGTGATACCCTTGAGTCTGTCCATTCCTTTAAACACCTGGGCATCACCTTGGACTCCTCGCTCTCCCTTAATACAAGTTTCCAACATCACTAAATCTTTGAACCAGAAACAAGGCCTCCTCTATCATATCCTTCCCTTCCTGTCCTCGGCCTTCTGCCTCAAGATTGCTTCGTCATCCCTTCGTCCTCTCCTAACTTATGGCACTCCTCTACTGCTTTCTACTAATTTCTCAACCCTGTCTCTCCTCTCTCAGGCTTACCATAGGATGGGAAGGTTTGCCTTGGGGGTTAATGCCCGCCATCACCACTGTGACATCCTCTCCTCGCTGGGTTGGTTTCCTTATGAATCTAAACTGAGGTATTCCTCCCTGAGCTTCATGTATAAGCTTGTCCACAAATTCACACCTCCCTACCTCAGTGAGACCATATGACTAAGACAAGCTCCACGTGCCCTCAGATCTGCCTCCCTCCCCTTCTCATAAAGCCTAATTTGCATCTAGCTATTGCCAGTAAGTCATTCTCCTTTGCGGCAGTATCTGACTGGAACTCCCTTCCTCCCTCCATCCTGTCCTGTTCCTCTCTCCCCAAGTTCCAATCGAATCTGCATGCCTCTCTCTCTGCGTCATGCTCCTGCTTCCGTTAATGCCTTATCTATTCTCAGTCTGCCCTATTCCTTTCTCCTCCTCCTACCTATCTACCCTTGAACCTTGCCCCTTTTCCCCTTCCCTGTTCCTTATCTTCATGTACTACGTGTGATTGCCTGACCCCCCAATTCCCATAATTTATCTTTCAGCTTTTAGGTCTGTATCTTGTAGTCTCAATTGTATAAGCCTTGTATTTATGATTATATTGAAGTTGTGTATACCTTTATTATGCTTTGTCATTTTTATGTATAATATTTTTTATACCTTCTCATACTGTATGTCTGTTTTTGCAAATCTTAATTCTGTTTTTTTTGTTTGTTTTTTACTTAGTATTTATACTCCCCCTCTCTCTCACAACCAGACCCTTCATCGGGGTCCTCAATGCACTGTGCAGCAGTGCTTGCAGGACCGGCCCCTATAAGTGCTCTGCTTCCAAGTACATGCTCCCCGGATGACCCCCCGGGTGGGACGAAGGAGTCTCCTGTAACTTCCCCGATACCTCAGGGAGAGCAGTCAACCAGAACCGTGTCCCTTGGTCCCTTCAGTCATTGATGTGAGGCCTGTCTGCTGGCATGGATGTGAGGTTTTTTTTCCCTTGTTCTCCCCGGCCCCCTGCCGTCAGCGCACAGGGAGGACCAATGAGTCAGAAGCGCGTAGAGACGCACCTCTGCTCTGGTCCTCGACCAACGGCACCCCTCCCTTGCTGTCAGCGTCCCCTGCTGCACCAGCACCAGCAGTGGTCACCCAGGTGGTGATGGTGGTATTGCGGTGAGAGCTGCCCACCCCTCCCCGGAGAAGGAGAGTGGCCCATTCAGTCCTTCTCTCCCTGGCTGGCCCTGTGACAATCCAGGCTCGCTACTGAACCCGGGTCGCCGGTGTAGCAAGCAGTATCCCTACTGCGCAGTGAGACGGCCCGTTTTTCTGTTTTATTGCACTGTTCTATATTGTTTGTTTCAACCCTGGGTCGACCCTGAAAAAGAGACTGTAATTGTCTCAGTGGATTTACCCGGTTACCAAAACTCAAATAAATAAATAAACAAATTCCTTCATGACAAAATTACCCAAATTCCCTATTGAATTACACTGTTCCCTGCAGCATACTGCAGCACTTTCCATGGTTAATACTGCAAGGTACTGTGCTGCAACCTGGCTGACTCTGCAGTGCTTTATTCAGGCTATCTCATCAAGTTCATTAGTCCCTCACTGGCAAGGTTCACTGATCCATTAGTATCCAGGAATGATTTACAGAGAGCAGCAGCAGTGGTACAGATGTGTACCAGTCTACTGGACACAAGCATTGCACAGCCAGTATCGGAGCTGGAAAGTGGATCAAGAATTTACTCCACATATACAGTAGGTTTTCAGTGTTCAGAAGAAATTGGGGGGGTAGGGGGTCACAGACCAGTTGTGGATCTCAAATAGCTCAAACCATCATTCAGAAACTCTACCTGGGAGGCTTTCTCAGTTCTGTTGACTTGCATGATGCTAACCTCTACATACCCATAAGATTGACACATCTGAGATTCATGATCAGCATATAGTGCTACCATTAAGCTTAGCCTCAGCTTTTGGGTATTTACCAAGATTCTGATAGTATTGGTGGCACATCTACAGGTGCAGGGTGTCCTCCTGTACCTGTACTTAGTCTTACAAGGGCTTTGTTCTACTGGGAAATCTGCCACACAGTTCAGATTGTTGACTTATCGTGGGTCATCACTTTCATGAAAAGTTTTGTGATGCCAACCAGGCAGCTAGGCCATTTGGGAGCACACTTTGACACCGGTAGAGCCACACTGTCCCTGACCCAGGACAGATGCCTGTGGCTTGAGACTCAGCTGAATACATTCCTGGGGAAACCCAACCTTATGAAATCATGGAGATGTTGGGAATGCTGGTATCATGCCTGGATATAGTGCCTTGAGCAGCGCTTCACTGGGAAAGGCCTCAGCCCTTTCTTCTACCCCAATGAAGTCAGCAGTCCAGAGACCAAGCCCAATCTTGGCCCTTACTAGATGAGATCAGACAATTGTTGCACTGGTGGCTTAATGCCATGAATCTAATGTAGAGTACACCACTGAAACGGGAAATCCTACTATGTCTCTTTACCAATGCCAACAGAATGGACTGGGGGACACATCTACTCAACCACATGATTCAGGGGTGGTGGACTCAACACAAACATTACCATATCATTGTCCTGGAGTGCAAAGCAGTTTACCTGGCAGTGCATTGTTTCACCCCACACTTTTGCTGCATTCCAGTGTTTGTGCTTAGTGATAGCAGAGTGGTTGGGACCTATATCAACAATCAAGGAGGCACCAGAAGAAAGATGCTGCTTTGGGAGTTGTTAGAAATATTCCTTTGGGCCAGCCCGGTGGTGCTGAGGGCTGAGGCGCTGGATGCCTTACCTCGCGCCACGTCTGCGACCCGTGTTCGGGAACGAGCACGGGTCATCGAGGGTCGGCAGGGGAGGAGAATGATTGAGCATCCGAGGACTGCTCTCCTTCTCCAGGGGAGGGGGGATACTAGCTCTTGGTGTATGACTGGCCCCTAGTGGAGGCTGGTGACTAGCACACCAAAGCTCAAGAAGTGCAGTAAATGCAGCAGACGCTTGGAGGAGCACGTGCAGTAGTGTGCACGCTCACTCCTTGGTGTCATTACATGCTGCATCTCGGGGGGTAAAAAAATTGAGGAAAAATAGAAGGCACTTACGGGCAGAATGACCAGATCCCCGCAGATGCCGCCTTCGCGAAGGGCAGTAACCCTCGGTTCTGGATTCGTGAGAGATGGCGAAGGGGGTCCCGCCGCCCTTCCACAGGGGGCATAGCCATGGGGACACACTGAGAGGTAAGCTGCCAGCGGGGGATGGGGCTGGGGGATCGGAGAGGTAAGCCGATAGTGCCTGGGAGAAAAATAAGAGTAGCTGCAAAAAAAAGAAATACTCCTTTGGGCGAAAAGTGACCTGCCATCCACTTTGACTGTGCATCACAAGGGCCTGTGGAATACCAAAGCAGACTGGTTCAGCAGGAACACAGTTCAGCCAGGAGATTGGTCTCTTCACTAGGGCATTTTCAGTCGTTATAGTTATATCATGATACAGGACACATATGGATCCGTTTCCCTCAAAACACATCCACAGACCTGCCAGGTACAGTTCCAGATTTCAGTATGGCAGGGCCACAACGGTGGACGCCTTCAGCCTAGACTGGTCAATGAACTGGTGTCACTCCTTTCCAACATTTCCCATCCTTCACAGGGTAATATGGAAACTCATTCCAAACAAGGCCAGAATTATTTTGATAGCATCATATTGGCCCATGATCATGGCTCATCTTCCTGCTCAAGTTGTTGGTGGAAACGCATGGAGTGCTTCCTTCCTAGGGAGATCTCCTCAAACAGTGACCAGTCAAACATTGCAGTCTAATGATTTGGCAGTTGACTGCTTGAAACTTGAAACAGTGATCTTTGGAACAGTGTGGCTACTAAGAGATGTAGTGGATGTGCTTCTCTGATCTAGGAGACAGTCGAGCAAACAAGGCATATCACATATCTGAAGGTGTTACCTATGCTGGCAGAGTGAATCAGGGGTGTCATTATGTAAAATCTTTTTTGGGGGGACACTAATTTTACTGACCAACTTATCGATTTTTACCAACCAACTTACCGATTTTTACCGACCGACTAAATGAACACTGGCATGTCCAAATTTTCCTATATTGATACAAAAAATACCTACTAGAAAACTTTTGTCAAACAAAAAACATACTGTATAATGTACAACAGATTAAAACCGCTTTTTACATGGTTGCTTAAAAGTCCACATAGACAAATGTTTGTCCAGGTCCAGTGATTCAGCAATGCCTGACTCACAGCTAATAGTCATCAGATCATCAAGTCTGTCACTTGTCATTGTTGACCGTAGTCTTGTCATAATGAGTTTCAGCTTGCTGAAATGTCTTTCAGCAGAAGCAGATGTCACAGGAACAGTTGCTGTACATCTAAAAACTAACTAAAGGGTCGGATACACCATTTTTAATGAACACACTTCTTGGAACATGGCCGTAAATGATCGACGGTCAACTTTTTGGTTGGAAATGTCACGGTACTTTTTAAACAACCTTAATTCTCCCTGAAACTCATCTACATTAATGTTCCTAGAACTAAACAGACTTAGAAGCTATTCTACGCTCTCTGTACTAACATCCATTGATCCTAATAAACATCTGTAGGGTGGCCCCATGATATCCGATATATCTTTGATGGTGTCTTCGATGCCTTCGGTGAGTGTCCATATAATGGATCTCAACTCTTTTACATAGAATTATTTCAAATCCTTAGAGGGATCAGCTCTGTGGGATACTAGAACATCAACAAAGCGAGCAGGTGGGCGGCGAGGTCGATGCTTCACTCTGAATACCTACTTGGGGACTGTTCCAAACTTTTTTGTAACTTCTTTTGCAGCTTCAAGTTTGGTTTTCCATCTCAAATTTGTTCAAGTAAATATCATTCAAGAGGGCTCTAGAGCTTTTGAGGAGGTCGTTGGCTTCAAAGAGATTGAGCTTTTCAGACTGAAGACTCAAGTTCAGTCTCTCCATTTTTCCTAGGACATTGCGCATGAACATCAGAGAAGCAATAAAATCAAACGAAGTTACATGCTTTGACAACGAAATACTTTTTTCTCGAACGTTACGATCATCCTCGCTTTGAAGCTTTTCTAAGATATCAACTATGCTTACAAGACTTGCCCATGCAGCTCTCAAACTTTCAACTCTAGCAGTCCACCTTGTCAATGACAAGTTTATGAGGTGTAAGGCCGATTCTGCTGCTTCTATAGCTTTTTGGTAAGCTACAGCTCGTTTTGTGCCACTGGTAAAAAACACATACAACTCCTGCAAATTTTCAAACATTCGCTGGACATGTAAGCATTTGGAGCAAGCCTTCTCTACTATCAAATTTTCCCAGTGGGCAGTACACTGAATATACAGGAATTCTCTTTGGAGTGCAGCTGATATGTGTGCCTGCACACCTTGACAAGACACAAGACCCAGACATGTTGCTAGCAGAGTCGTAGCTTTGATACATCAGGTTCTCAAGCGCCACCCCGGTATCTCTTAGAACACTAATAATCTTCTCAGCAATATCAATGCCCTTCTTTGACTCAATTGGTACTATGGATAAACATCTCTCTTGGGTTACGCCTTCATCTGTAACATAGTGCAAACAAATGACAAGTCTCTCATTATGTGCACAGTACGGAGTAGTGTCTGCCATAACTGTAAATGCCTCACTGTCATTGACTTCTTTGGCGGTCCTATTCCTGACATCTTTGGCAACGATCTGTAGGAACTCATTTTGAGAAGAGGGACTGAGGTAATTGACACTACCACTACCGGTTTTCTTGCTTCTCTCTTGCAACCATTGCTGAAAGTGTGGGTTCGATCTCGAAACCAGAGCAACAATTTGTCTAAATTTCTGTCTAAATCACTAGCACTTCCACATAATGGTATGTCGTTTGGCCAGAGTTTTGGCAATGTCTAGCAATATTTTGACGCTCTTTTTATTATCCTTTGCTTCTTTTTCCTGCCTAATTCTTATCTCTTTGGATTCGGCATCTGGCATAAAGTAGATCTTTTTTTTGTCTCCAACAAACACAGACATATCAAGAACAGCCGAGTGATGAGATGAGCTCAAGAAATGTTCTGATTTCCTTTTTTAACTTTTCCCCTGCTCATCATTTTATTCCATGAGTTGACCCCTTTTTTCAACCAAGCTTCATCAGATTTTTCGCGACCCGGGCCACCTGGAAACAGCATGCAAACGAAGCAATACACACAGTCTTTGCTAACACTTTACTCAAGATACCTATATTTCTCAAACCAGCAAGGATTCATCATTTTCTGATGGTTAGCAGGTACATTTTCTGCATCAGGATACACTTTGAGACGAGGCTGACAAGGACCCAAGCTAAGTAAAAACTGTTTCTGGTGCTCAGATAAAGGAAAAGGCCTTTTCCTAGGATCATGAGCAGCTTTTCTCTCAGTGGGCATATCTTCAAATTCTAAGCTTCAGGTTTCTTCTATTTCAACTATTCGCTTTAAAATTCAGTCAAGCTCATGATAGTGATTCTGTGCAGAAGCAGACAATTCAGTTGTATCAAGAGCAAGCTCCTTTAGTGATGTAGAGGCCATGTATGAGCTGTTCATAGCCCTTTGAAGGTGTGATGCAGTTTCAAAAATTTTCTTTACTGTTGCCTCGCACTTAGCAACTAACACATTTGAATCAGTACATTCCTCTATATGTTTCTTGAATCCTTCTCTCCAAGCATCGTTAGTACTTGTGTCAACAACTTGCATGTTTGTTTCGGAAAAAGAACAGACATTAGCTTCGCCAGTATCAGCAACAGGTTGTTGAGGCGTGCCTTCAACAAGGGGAGGAAGCAAGGATGAGGACGTTGATGGCTAAACTTCACGCCTTTGTACTTCCTTGTTTCCTGAAAAAGTCAGAGATAGGGATAAGTTGTGGATAACTTGCTTCGAAAATATAAAAGTGAACTGAGCATCAGTCAAGTCTAGGGCACTTTCGACCAAAGCGTCCAGACTCCGGACTCCAGTCCGATGCCCGGGCTGCAAGAAAATTTGGGGTTTTTGAATAATTTTGAAATCAGAATTTCGAATTTAAATTTCAGAAGCCATTCAGGCCAGTTCTAGTGAAGCACATGATTTTAATCTGTTCTTATCTTGCCCTCAAACAGTTTCAGAATTTCAAAAACTTAAACTTTTAATTTGAAATAAAATTTAGAAGACAAGACCCCTGTCCAGGTTTCGGTCAGAGTGCCCTAGACTTAGTTGGGCAGCAGACTTGGCATAAATGTAATTGAAATACTTGAAAAGCTTGACATTCCAAGCAATTCTTCATTCACAGATTCAACAATGAAGGTGTTGCTTTCATCAGATCTGGTTGCCATTATTGGATCACCTGAACTGTCAATAGCAGATGTGATGACTGTGAGAGAACTAAAACTTGAGTGTTTAGCTGAAACATTTACATCTTGATCAACTACATCACCATCAGTCTTTTGTTTCTTGCTAGATGAGGCTATTAAACTTGCTTCAAAGGGGTTAGACACAACCTTTTTTCTGCATAAATCCACTTGGGTTCTGGCTCCTTCGCATGGCATTGTCTATTATGCTTTAATCGGTGGTCTCTGCTAAAGACGGACTACAGGAAAGGCATTTGATTTTTTTCTCTATTAGAGCATTTTTTTAGCTTCTGCTGAAGACGTTTTCTATTTTTTTTTAGCTACAGTCTACAGACACGTGCGTGGCGCGCCACTGCCCCACATCAGTAAATATCTACCAGCACACTACACTACACACTAGTGCTGCTTCAGAGTTGCAGACAGTTCTGTCAGTCAGAGACTCACCATGCACTCATTAGCACAGTTGGAGATCAAATGGAAGCTGGCGCATAGATCATGAATGTAACTTGCTTGCTTTGCGCGCCCCAGAGTTGGTACCTGACGTGAGTGACTCAGTGAGTACTGTCTCGTTGACTGACTGACTCGCTAGTCTGCAGTGTGACTGACTGTCACTGTCGACTGTCTAAAGCTAGCTAACACATGATGACACACACAAAGCGGCATAGATATAATAAAACACGAAATTTCCCACTCAGACTCACTCAGCAACTGAGCTTTTAGCCGTACGTACCACTCCGTGGTAGACTAGTACAACAACAGACAGTTATCTTTGGGACCGCCGGTGACTAATTCGGGAACTTAAAGATCACGCATGCTGCTCAAACCCTGCTGGAGCGAGTCTGTCAGCCACAACATGCTAAGCTAACTACTGACTCGACGTGGGCAAATTGAAGTCACTGACTGCTAGACAGGACACTGACATGACATCTCACTGACTCTTGACTCAACTTTAGTTACTTTACTAGTGCACACTACAGTGCTCGAGGATCGATGCATGATGCAGCATCATCAGCATGCCCCAGTCCGTCATTCAGACCCTGTCCCTGAGACCCAACCAGTACAGCTAGAAACAAACCGGGTAAATTTTTTTCCTTTTTTACCACCCCCCCCACCCCCAATTTTAAGAGGCAGCTGCATGATCGCATGACTCACTGACTCACTTTTACTGCACAGTGCTTGGATGCATGCTCCAGTCTATCAGACCCTGTCCCTGAGAGAGTCAGAGACCCCCCAACCAGTACATAGGAACAAAGGGGTACAATATTCTTTTACCTCCCCTCCTCTCCCCCCAGTTCAGGCAGCCACATGATCGCATTCGCAATACTGTACTCAGCAGCAGAGTTCGCTTCAGGAAGTTTTGCTTGAGTTGGGAGATCCAACAATCGATCCATCAGATTCCAGACAATAATTGTTATTAAAATAGTGCTGAGTTGACAAATGGAGCCAAGCTTGAAGGCATGAGTCTGCTGCAGTTGGGCTGAGTTGAGATGTGAAAATGTGACACTGATCAGTGAGTTGATGAATGATCATTCAGGAACTGACAATTTAAAATGGAGCCAAGTTTGAGGCATGAGTCTGCACTGGGGCACAAATTTTATTCCCCCCCGTTTTAACAGACAGGCAGCCGCAAATCTGATTGCATTCGCATCTGTACTCGGCAACAGAGTTCGCTTTCAGGAAGTTTCTTTCGCTTGGGAGATCCATCGATCCATCAGAATCAGATTCCAGACAATAATTGTTATTAAAAATAAATAATACTCCTGACAAACGGAGCCAGGCTTGAAGGCATGAGTCTGCAGTTGGGCTGAGTTGGGATGTGAAAATGTGATCAACAGTGATGATGAATGAATGATCATTCATCAGGAATGGACAATTTAAAACGGATCCAAGCAGCTTGAAGGCATGAGTCTGCAGACTAGTTGGGCTGCGTTGGGATGTGATGATGATGATCATTCAGGGTTCTGATGCCAGCAACAGACCAGACCACGTCCACCAGACCTACATATCAGAAAAGAACTAAAAATGTGCACTGTTTTGTTTATGTGATGCTTTTTGCCTCTTACCAGTTCAGTACTTCTTAATTCGGGTCCCAGCGTAGGAAGTGGCTTCTTAGGGACAGGCAGGGGGGATCGGGTGGTATGTGCTTTTCAGGAGATAGCCAGTGTGCAGTCATGCGTGCCATCCAGTGCTGCCACCCCTCCACCTTCGATGCCCAAGCCCATTTCCCTGCTGCATCTCCTCTGGATCTGATCTGATTCTGACTCTGAGAACAAATGAAATGTAAGGCAGCTCCTGTCCTCCATCGGTAAAGTGTGTGAATCGCTGTGTTGTCCACAACTCCAGTCCTCAGTAGTCACCACGGGCTTCCAGACCAGTCAGATCAGCCCACACACACGTCTGAACTTCTTTACTTGTTGATGACAGTCACTCAGACAGTGCTGTCAGTGCCGGCGAGCGACAGGCGAGGTGACAGACAGAGTCACTCCGTTCTGTCTCAGAGAGACCCTGCCACCTTTCCTGTGGGTCCGTGATTTCCGTCAGACCACCGATTAGGAGGATTAAAGGCTTCTTCTCCAGGTCCCACATTGTTTTTTACCGAATTCACATTCTCCCCTACCGACCATTTGGCACCTTTGCGCCCCCTCAGGAGTGACGCCCCTGGAGTGAATTATACACAATGCTTTTATCCACGTTACCAGCAGAGCAGTTTTAGTGTTTTTTCAAAGAGGATTATCCCTTGTAATTCGTAGTACAGTAGGTTTTCAAACTAGTAGACAGTTTTTGTTGTAACAGCCCCTCTTGTCTCACTCACCTGGGCTGCTCCAGAGCCCTTAGGGTCCTCAACATACTTCCCCAAGGGGACCGGGCCTGAGTCCTGGCAGGATCGCCAATGGTGACTTGGTTCCTCCACCTGGGGTAATGGTACGGCCTCCTGTGCGCAGGACAGGTTACCTTTCCCCAGGAACAATGATATATCCCCTTAGTGACTGACCCCTCTGGCACAGTTAGATCAACACTCCCACCCCGCAATAACGATAACAAAGCACAAACACTTATGTAAGATGGCAAACAGTAATCCCTCTTTATTTAAAACAATCTAAGACAGAGGAGGTGAGGGCTACTCCCTCGAGCCTCCATAAAATCAGGCACACAACCCAGTATGAGCTCTCCCCCCTCCCCCGGGTGCACCCAGAACAATCCCAGACAGTGGGTACCTCACCATTCTCAGTTGCAGGCCTGCAGTCTCTTGTTGGGGCCCTTGCAGAGCAACACAGGTTCAAAGAAAATCAGGCTGTCGTTGGGGGTGGGGCTCTTCCCCAACCCTCTTAGCTGATGCAAACAGAATCCCCAGAGCTGCAGCTTGGGGTACTCATGGCTTCCCCAGGAGGATGATGGTCTCCTTGATTCAAGGATGTGCATGGAGGGTGGAGGAGGCACTGATCTTCACCTGCCTGGCCTTTCCAGCTTCGCCCGAGGGCCTTTGTATACAGTATTCACCAGGCAGACCTGTTCGTCCTTCTATCTCTCTGATCTCTACTGCAGCAGCGGATTCACACTAAAGACACAGGGTGGATCAGTTTCCCCTCAGCCAGACCTGGCTAGTGGCCATCCAGCTTCCAGGGCTCTCCCCTGGCTGGAATTCAAGGGCCCCTGTGTGGAGCAGTCCCCAAAGCTCGAGGTTTATTTTAACTGTCTCTTCCAGTCCAGTCAGTCAGCCCCAGTCCCCTCTGGGAAACCTCCTGCTCTCTTTCTCTCTGCAGCTCTCCCTTTCTCCTCCCTTGCTTCCTGGAGGAGGAGGGGTAGCCAGAGAGCCTCCAACCCAGCAGGTAACCTTCCTCCTGCTCGTTTTTTTTTTTTTTTTGCAGTTACTATTTTCTCCCCCTGGAGTCCTCTGCCAGCATCTGACGTCCCCCTCGTGTAGGTACCGGGTATGAGACCCCCTCTCCATAACCCCATGTCTTACCCTTCGTGGCAGGGGGTGGGGAGCGACACAACCCACCGGTCCGGATTAGCATTCAGGGAGGTGCCTTCCTGGTCCATCACACAGGGGGACCATTGTCATATGCAGAGGACTCCACTTTTTCCTGTATTCTCCCTCTTGAGGTGTGGCATGCAATGGCACCAGCGGCGACTGCGCGCATGCTCCCATGCGCGTCCTGCCAAGCGCCTGCTGCACTCTTGTCTACTTCCAGCGCTGATATGCCATCTCCCAGCCTCCGCCAGGTGGCAGGCAGTTGCCAAGCCCTGCAAACCCCCCTCCCTGGAGAAGGAGAGCAGTCCTAGGGACGCTTGATCCTTCTCCTCCCTGCCAACCCCGCGCCCCCATGTCCGCTTGCTCTGTTTTTGGGGAGGTAGACAGAAAGCTTCAACCCAGTAGGCAGCCTTCCTCCTGCTCTTGTTTTTTTGAGGGGGGAGGGGTAGCCAGAGAGCCTACATCCCAGCAGGCAACCTTTGTAGCTGCCTTTTCTCTTGGTCCCAGTTCATTTGTCTTTTTCTCCCAGCTCTCGGCTCCCCTCCTCTCAGTCCTCTCTCCATTCATGCCCTTTTTCCCTGGCCCCTCTGCAGGTAAGCCCATTCTGGGGGGCTTACAGTGTAATAACATGTGATAAGGTATTCTTTTTTTCCCCTCCTGGCTCAGGTATGGTAATGGCAATGAACAGCTACCCAACTGGTGTTATAATTCCTTTGACAGTTAAAAATACGGTACTGCCATTTAATTGTAATCTGCTTACTATATATCCGGTTTATAGTTTTACTGTTTAAAACTGTATGTGGATTAACTCAACTACAGTAAATGTTTGTAGCATGTTATTGTTAGTAGTATTTCAGCTGATTGAGTAATGCCAAGCAACCCCAAATTTCATAGAGACACATGAACTTGGATTTTCAAAAGACCAGTAGTGCCCCATCGGCTTACCCACTGTACTCAAAAAAAAAAAAACTGTACTCCTGATTGTGGGTTGTACAACCATGTCTACTTATATAAATGGACAGTGCTGAAGTGCTGACCTCACTAGTAGGAGATGAGTATGTTCCTGATCAATTTAAGTATGTCATAGCAGTTGACTGTCATTGTATGTTCTGTGTTTTTAGTTCAAGTGCAACAAAATGTGATTATTAAAATACAAAGAAGAGGATTCTCAACTGGCCTAAGGCTTGGAATTCTCAGAGTACACACTGCCACCCTTGGAGCTATCCTGTGCCCCCTCAAGTTTCCACCCTTGGGGATTCATCCACTTACTGCCAAGTTTTTCAGGGCTATTTCACTGCATCGGCCTATGGCAAAAAGTGTGCATACTTGGAATTTGAACCTTGTCCTCAGTGCTATGATGAAAGTATCTTGTCATGTGGTCATTACTTCAGATAGAAGAATTTGAGAACAGCAAGCTTTGTCCATTTCGGAACCGTCGTTACTTTTCCACCAGAACAAGATGAACCTCTGTATGGTACCAGAAATTATTCCTGAAGTGAATTCTGCTTTCCACTTAAACCTAGGGGTTGGTACTGCTTTCCTCTGCTCAAAACTCAAATTAGACTTGGAATGATGGTTTCATATTCTGGTCACCAGAAGAGCTGTCAGGTTTTACTTGTTAAGGACCGAAAGTCATAGACACTCATCAGGCTTCTTTACTTTATACCGGTCCAGTAAGAAGCCAGAAGGTGTCAAAATCAACTGTTTCAAGATGGATAACTAAATGTATTGCAGAGACATATAAAGCAGAAGGTCAGGACCCTCCTATAGATGTGCAGGCACATTCGATAAGGGTTATTGTGGCCTCTTGGACGGAATGGAGAGGCATCTCATACCAATATGTAGACATACTGTATGCGGAGCAGCAGCTTGCTTATCATTGCACACTTTTACAAGACACTGTAAACCAGACATGGCCTCTTCTTTGATGCATCTCTTTGATGCATCTTTTGGCCAAAAAAAGTCTGCAAGATGTGGTGTCCTAGCCACCATCCTACCACCTGGTAGGAACTAGTAGTTGATACTTCACTCCTATTCAGTTGTTGTTTTTTTTTTTCGCTTCTTTGTTTTCTTCACTCCCTTTCCCTTGGGGCTACTGCTGTGTACATCCCACTCATAAGAGGTGACAAATGTACCTTTTGTGCTGGAGAAAGGAACATTTCATACCTTCAGTTCATTTCCTTCCAGCTGTGCAACAGCCATTTACTCTACCTTTTATTGCTAATCTGATTTTTCATTTCCCACCTTATTGTGATCTGTGTGTAGTTGAGGAAATGTTTATTCATATTTTAGGATTTATGTGAGATACTAGGAGTTTATTCTCCTGTCTGATGGCAACCAAGGGTGGAGTTACCCAATTGGAAGGAGTGACAGATACAAAGCTGGAAGACAAATTACTGGAAGGTAAGAAAATGTTCGTTCTTTTCGTTCTTCCAGGGTCTCTTTTTTTTCTCACTGTTCCTTTTTTTCCCTTCTTCTCTTCTCTACTTTCTGCTTCATTCATTGTCCATCTAAGGATCTGGTCCCAGATGTTACATATGGTATTGGTAAAATGCTTTAGTAGGATCTGGTCTCAGATTACGTAAGGTATTGCTAAAATGCTTTAGTATTATTAGAACAGAATATGACTGCTGCTCCAACATTTATGTCTCCTGCTGCTTAAATAGTTCTGTTCAGTTATGCTACAGTAGTTCTACCCAGATACTCCTCTGATTTCAGTTTGAATCCTAATACAGTTTCTGCTTCTATTCCATCTTTAGGCAGCATATGCCACACTCATATCACCCTTTTTGTGACGTAATACTTCCTATGCTTCCTAACATCCAGTGTAGTCTTCTGCCTTTTAGTTTGAGGAAATGTCCCATGATTTTGTTTCTTTAGAAAGAAAGATTAATCTGCATCTATTTTATTTGTTTTATTTTTCTTATTTAAAAGTGTCATCAGGAAAGGCATACTGAGCGTCGGCTCATTTCCAGATGTGTCCTGGGGGGAGAGGGAGTGGTACAGAGCAGGGCAACAATAAGTACAGTTACAAGTTGTCAATCCATTACAAAGCAGAAATAGCACTCAAGTGCGATATACAGTTACAAGTTTCAGTCCAATTATAGAGTTGGAATAGAGCTCAAGTGCGATATACAGTTATGCTTGGGTTCAATACAGTCGTGAGAACTAGGATGCAAACAGTTGCAGATTAGCTGTTGATACAGTAGCACTGTCAGAGCATAAACACCAAAAAACAGTGATAAGTTCCTTTGAGGAAGTTTGACAAAACTTTGAGAGATCAGGAGAGGAACAGAAAGGGGTGGGGAGGTAGGGGGTGGGTAGGACAGCGACGAGGAATTTAGGAGCAGTTACAGGAGGGGGCGGTGAGTCCTCTGAGGTGGTTAGAGAGGACTCAAGGGAAGGGCAAGTTGGATGTCATAAGGGAGGGAATTCCAGATTTTAGGGAAACGGTGGCTGAAAGCAACTTGGCCACTGGTCGTGAAGGCCGGGGGGACTTACAAGGGTTCAATCATTGAAGCTTCTGATGGAGTAGGAGTGGAGGGTGAGAGAGAGAGAGAGAGAGAGGTAGGTGGGGAGAGAGTCGAACCAGAATTTGCTTACAAGGTTGGCA
Organism: Neoceratodus forsteri; assembly: GCA_016271365.2. Classification (NCBI taxonomy): domain Eukaryota; kingdom Metazoa; phylum Chordata; order Ceratodontiformes; family Ceratodontidae; genus Neoceratodus; species Neoceratodus forsteri. The sequence goes on along the minus strand of CM028132.1, from coordinate 805,490,599 downwards.
CAGTGGGCACGGCTCCTGTCCTGCAGAGGGGGAAAGGAGAGAGACTGATACAAAGAGTAGTGATGAGTGCAAGGGGGACAGTCAAAAGCGTAGGTGCAAAAAAAGAGTGAAAAGAGTGTCCATTCTGGCAAGAGTAGAACCTGGGACAGCACTGTAGACTATGTCACCATAGTCAAATATTGGGAGGATCGTTCCCTGAATGATAGCACGACTGGCCAGCAGTGGGATGCCGTCACGGTTTCTGTGCAGGGCACCAAGCTTGGGGTGCAGTTTTCTGACAATAGCATTCAGATAGCCAGAGGAGTTTAGATGTTGGTCAAGCCAGATACCCAAGTACCTAAAGGTGGTGACAGCTCCCAGAGGGGTCAATTGTCTGTGTAGTCTTGAGTATCTTACATTTCTATATCTCCACACTCTTCCTCAATTGTTCCTTCATTCTCTTCATGTGTGGTATACAGTACTTCCATCTGCCTTTGTAAAAATTCTTAGCTCCTCTGCAATGTCTCTCTCCTCCATTCTCACTACCCCTCCTGTCCCCAGTCTGCTGTATTTTGGCCCATTCTCTTCTTCCCCCCAAAGTACTTAAACATCTCTAATTGTTCCCCTTGATACCTCATACAGTACTGGTCTTATAAATTCCTATTGTTGTTCTAGTTGCTTAATTACATTTATGTAAATAAGCGAATGAATTCAAATTCCCCTTGGTGCCTCGTTACTTGTCCTTGGTCTCATTTGTATTCCCATCTTATGTCTAATGAATGCCCTCCATTCCCTTTTGGTTTTCTTAACTAGTCCCTGGACCTTCTCTGCTACTCCTGCCCCATTTCCCTTTCAATAAGCAGGTTGTTCCTGTGCCTAAGATGACACATTTCATTCTGTTTCTTCCTTTGACAGCTTTCGTTCCAGTCTTCCTCTGCCCTCCACCTCTTCATCATAGCCCTTGTTTTTCCAGTCTATCCTGCCAAAGTTCAATGTTTTTCTGCAACTTTCAAGCTCCTCTCCATCCTTTGGATCAGAAATCTTAGCATGTTATGATTACTAGTTCCAAGGTCCCCCCACCCACTTCCAAACTTCCCACCAGCTCTTCTCTGTTATTTAATATCAATAATCCAATCTCTCATCTTGCATGAATTTTTTTTATACAGGCTGTGTCATGAAACAGTTTACTATATCATGGGAATCCTGACTTGTGTTCCTTTTTACCTCAGTTCTAATTTGAAACTATGTTATTAGGGTAGTTAATATCCTTAGTAATTATTGTTTGCATTTCCTTGCTAGCTGCTTATCCTTCTCTCTTGTAGTTATTCTTACTCTAGCATAGCCCCTTTCACTGATAGTTGCAAGCCTTCTCTCACATGAACACTTCTTCCATGTTGGCATGAAAATATATGTTGGCATGAAAATATAGATTGTGTTTTCATAGTCAGTGTTATATCACTATCTGTGTCTCCTGAAAAGCAGTATACGTTGGCTCCTTGTGAAAGGGGGATAGGATGGGGAGGGGGTTAGTACCCTGGATAACAGTAGGTTCCAGGGAAGTTTCCTGGGATTATAGTACATGAGCAGACTGGAAGAACCTCTGGTCTTTTTCTGCCATCATGGTCTATGTTTCTGTGTTGTAATATTTAGGATTCATGGTGGTAGCGTTGGTAATGTTGGGGGTGGTGCACGCGGTCTGATTTGTCTTTGGAGCAATTAAAGGAACAACTGCACCTTCACATTTATAAATGTTATGTTTTTTTGCTACCAATCAACCCAATGTCTACAGCTGTTAGGGACAGATTTTAGCAGTACAGTAGTACCTTGTAACTATGCCAGTTGTTTCCATTTGCTGAGTTTTGAAGCAAACTTATATTCATGTCAACTAATGAATTACTGTATTCATTTATTTATTTATAGAAAATTGGTAACCAGGAAAGGCACACTAAGCCAAGGCTTGTTTCCAGGTATGCCCCAGGGAAGGGTACAGGATGAAAAAATATGTACAGCAAAGATGAAACAAGCAAAACAATGCAATAAATACAAACACAAATACAAGAAAAATGTCAGTTGTTAGGGCAGTACATCAGTGGGGGCAATTTCTGTTGATTTGTCAAAAGCATTTGACACTTTGGACCACGACATCCTCCTGTCCAGATTAAAAGCTCTGGGGTTATCTGTGTGGGTGGTGCGATTATTTTATGCATACCTGAGTGGTAGAAAACAGGTAGTCATAAATGACTGTGCATCAGAATTTAGAATCATTATTTCAGGGGTAGCCCAAGGATCTATTTTGGGGCCTGTTCCTTTTACTGTATATATGAATGGTCTCAGTCTGTCTCATTTGGGGGTTGGTTGGCATTTATTATTTATTCAGAAGGTACATCCATTCAGAGGATTGAAACTACACTACAGGATGTATTTATAGAGCTTCGGCATTTTTTTTTATTCTAAACTTATCTCGAACCCCCCAAAAGTGAAGGTTGTTCTATTCTCAAGGGACAGAAGGATTAGGACTTTGGAGGCCTCCTTAAGTTTCAAGATTTTGGATGGTGTCCCCCTCCAGCAAACTCAGAATTACAAGTATTTAGGACTGTATCTGGATAATGCTTTGAAATGGAATATACATGTGGATTATGTATTTAAAAAGGTGGAAAAATGTCTAGGGGCCTTATATAAAATTAAAGGGTGTATGTCTGAGAATACTAGAAAACATGTGGTTACAACATTAGTACTCCCTCTTTTGGACTATGGGGACACAGTCTATATGGGTGCAACAAATACAGTATTATCCAAGATAGATGTGATGTTTAATAAATTGGCTAGATTTATTTTGGGAACCCCGAGAATGGCACACAGACAGCGATTATATGATTTGTTGGGATGGATTTACCCTAAAGATAGGAGGCTATTTCATGTATTAAACTTTATGGTAAAGTGTAATAAGGGGGAGGTTCCTGATTATATATTGGATGAATTACAAATTAGGGAAATTAAATCAGGACTACGGTCTGCCTATGGTATTGAATATAAACAACCTAAAATGAGGACAGAATTTGGACGTATACATTTTTTTAATAGGGGCCCCCAGATTTGGAACACCGTGCTACATGATTACAGATCAAGAACAATGGGTGTACACCCTGGTGAAATTAGAGCCTGGTTTCAACGAGAGGCTACTCAGAATGTTAGAGGGGGAATCACCTGATGTGTAAAAACCGGAAAAATTATATTTTTGCTGTTTTTATAGATAATTGAAATTGATAGTGCAATAATGTTATAATTTTTGTCTCTATGCATTGTGTGTGTTGTAGGATATATGTCTTTCTTACGATGTACCGACTGTTTAATGTATTTGATATTTATTACAGTATTTTGTAACTATACTGTGTTTATTTTAACACTGGGCATAATCTAGGGCCTCGCTGGAAATGAACTTGTCTCAGTCGAGTTGTACCTTTTCACTGTTAAGAAGTCAGTTGAATAAAAATGTTACTACTACTACAATAGAATAAATATTGGAAAGGTATAATATAAAACATGGAAAGGACAGAATAAATCATGTGAATTATTGCAATAACATATTAAAACTGAAATAATAAATAACGTTCTGGGTACAAGGGATTTCATCCCAGGTGCAGAGGGTTAAAATTGGGAACATATCCCAACAGCAACAGGGCAAAATAGGCGCACTAAACGCATGCCGTGTCAGAACTGATACAACACAAGGTTGTTGGAGAGAATCACTGAGTTAGAAGTAGGAGAGCCAAAACAGTATGGCAAGGGAAGCAGGGACAGGAGGGAGCAAAAAAAGTTTAAGCTGATGTTCGAGGGAGATGTAGGAAGAGGAAAGATAAAGCTGGAGTAGAAGTTTGTTCCAGAGGGAGGGGGAGACAATAGGAGAAAGAAAAAGCAGTTTACTCGGATGCAGAGTTTGAGCATGTTGTCAAGAAGGTGCTAGAGTTCATATACTGGAGCAGGTAAGAGGCGGAATGAACAGGGGAGAGGAGAGGAGTATTAAAGAGGAAGGGAGGAGAATCAGTATTTAAGAGAGAAAGGGTACATTGTGCATAGTGGTAGGAGGCATGAGCAGGGAGGGTGAGGTTAGTGTAATAGGAGCAATGATTGGTGCAGGGAGAGGCATTTGAGGTAAAGCGACAAAAGACATAGGAAAAAAGTGTCCAGTTTGTCAAGAGAAGGAATTAGGTGTGGCACCATAGACCACATCCACATACAGAACACCGACCAGTAGGATTACTTTGGTTAAGATTTTCCAACAACTGTGGGAGCTAAAGAAGCCTTATTGTGATATAGGGCTCTGAATTTTGGGTGGAGTTTTTGCGGATGTCATCAGCATGTGCTGAGTAGTCGAGTCTTCCATCAAGACATACAGAAAGTTACTTGAAGTTGGAAACAGTTTCAAGAGTGGTGCCTTCCAGAGTAGAGAAGACTAAGGGGGAAGGGAGCCTTGCAAGCATTTGGCTTGTGCCAAAGGTCATTGACATCTTATATATTTATTTAGTTTTTGATTACCGGGTAAGTGATCTAGACAAAAAACTGCCTATTTTCAGTCACGACCCAGGAGAGTTACAGACATAGGTAAAAACACATCACATCACAGTGATTACTATTGCATAATACAGACTTGGGTCAAACACATTACAGTATAGACAGGCGCAGTGATACCTACTGTACAAGACAAATTAGTTATTACACGAGGCTATCTATAGATGCAGAGGAATACACAATACAGTTTCAAGGAGATAGACCACATGGTACAAGTAAATGGAGAAACTATTCCAGACAGTCTCGCGGTGGGAGATCTCACAGCCTGTCCTTGCCTGCTATTTAAAAGCAAGCAAGAGTGATAAGTGCCTGAATATGTGCTGACGGGACATGCAAAGGAGGCCTAATTAGGTGTCCTCCCCAGGGGTTAGGTTGAAAGTGCATCTGTCAGAGGCCAGGAGGCAGGCACAGAGCTAATTTTTAAAGATCAGGTGTGCAGTGGAATGCCTCACAGTTGAAGGCAGGGAGTTCCATAGCTTTAGGGCCGACACAGCAAATGCCTGTTCACCCATCCTAGTGGTGCATTTGGGTGTATTAAGGTACAACTTTTCGGTCGATTTCAGTGGGTAAGTCTGGTGGGCCGGGCTCATTGAACATGCAAGGGACATTGGTGTTCCAGTTCTGATGATACTGTCAATTGTGCATCCTGTGGTATAGACTTGGTAAGAGGCGGGAGAGAGCCAGCCCAGCCTGGAGTAAAGTATGCAACGGTGGGTGCGCCTAGGTACTGATAGTGCGAAGCAACAGATACTATTATAATAGGTGTCCCACTTCTGCAATAGTCCTTTGTTCGCATCTTTATAGGAAGTGATTCCATACAGTAAGTCAGGCTGGGTCGCAGTACCCCCTGGGAGGATCGCTAATTTTGTCTTAATTTGTTTATTAAAAGTTTGTAATACAGGATAGGTTAAATGCAACAAAAGTCTCATTAATTATAGCGTCCTATGAAAAATAGCACAATACACAAAAAAACAGAAAACTAATATAAATAAAGATACACATTAAAATGATCATGGCAAGCAATAACATATATTGGTATACTGTAACCTAAGTTGGGACCTAAAATTGGTAAGCTAAGGTAGTTCGTAATCATAGGGGGCCAAGAATTCCAGGGTACCAGAGTGGTGTAAGAAAAAAAAAACAGACTTTCCATAATCTGTTTTGACCCTAGGGAAAATAAACAATATATGAAGAAGTGGAGAATTTGTTAAACAAGTAAGGAGCACAGAAAATCGCTACTTTGTAGATTAATTTCAGCCAGTTACACTCCTTTCATCCAAAATGGACTGTAACTGGTTCTTATTCATCTACAAAGCAGGGATTTATTTAACTCTAAAAACTGATTAGCGTTTTGCTCATAAAAGTGCTAAATCTTTGTGAAAATGCATAGCTCTTGCCTCACTGTGTTTAACAAACACAGCACTTCTAGAAAATCTATATAAATACTCTCTGTACAGTTATTATAGTCCCAAGAAAAAAACTGCTAATCAGTTATTTAAAACCCTGCAAAGTGATGGCCAGTGGACTTCAACTAACATATTCCAGTGGTGGGTGTAATAGGTAAAATTAAGAACAACCTCAGAACTCTAGTCTAGGTTTTAGATGATAAAGCAGACTGTGATGCATAATGGTAAACAACCCCACCACACTCTAGTGTAGGAAGCAGAGCCTGCGTTAATAAATGTTCCCTGTATGGCAAGAAAAGACAGTTTTTCACCCTGTGCAGACAGGCCAGATAGAGAATAGTTAATAGCAGTGCCTCCTTTCTCCGACTGTTGAAATCTCTTTTGTTATTTCTACTGTAGCTGCATTAGCAGTCAGAAACTGATGATGTTGGAGTGCCCATTAGTCCCTACAGTCTGTCTAGCAGTTACCCAAATGTGGATACAAGCAAACCGCACTACTGTGGAGCTATGGCAAGGGATTGTTAACAGTATTTATCAAATGGAAGGAATTAACCTTTTCACTTTGCAATAAATTGCCTCGGTTCCAAGCCTGATGGCAACTCTGGGTGCTACATGTTTTGCAGGTGGATGTTTTTTTGTTGCTTAATAAATTTGAGGTGTCTAGCAAGACAATATGTGTGCTGTCTCTGCTTTCTGTTTTGCATTTTACATTTGTTAAGACAGTTGCCCTATACCCTGTCTATTATATAGTGCAGTTTCATAGTGGAAGTCACACAACCTCTCTTATGCCCAAAGGAACCCTGAAGAAATGGATATTTGTGTGACCTTGAACGTGTTGAATGTCACGGACTGTGTACTTTTTTGTAATTTTTTAATCAGCTTTTCACATAGTCGGCATTGTGTCACATCCTTCTGTTATGCTCTTACACAACAAGTTATGTTTATGTACAACGCCATGTTCTTTTGGAATAGCATTTTAGAAATAAAATTTGCTTTGCTTTGCTGTCTTGGTGATAAATAGGTAAATAGATAGACAGACAGACAGCTAGATATAAAGATAGATGGATATCGATATAGATGTAACCCCGAGGTGGCGCTATCCCAAGGACTACTACCCCTGCCTGCTTGGCCAGTAGCAGGTTAAGGAGCCTTGGTAATAAAACGGGTGCCTCCACCTGAAGGTCAGGTTTGTTAGTGGTCAAGCTAACCTGGGCACAGCCCTCCAGGACACTGTAACCCCTCTTTCCCTTCTAGTGGCCTGAACAATATACTATAGTTACTTTCACAATGACCCTTATTCACCAGGCAATTACCCACACTGTTTGCACTTAACAGCAGGGCTGGTTCCTCTAGCTTGACCCTGGGGACCCCCTGTAAAACAAGGTTAAGCACAGCAAATAGCAACAATACAATACTTTCGGCACAAATTGGAACCACAGTCAGGTTAAATGCAAACAAAGTTAAATCTGATTTATTCAAGGGACTTGAAAAAGGGAGGGGTGTAATCAGGTTGATTTGCTTAAAAGCTATATTAATCAGACAGTTATGCATGCAGTTCAAAGTCCCTATACAGTCACACACTCTAGGTACCCAGGTAGGAAAATGGTGGGCTAACCAGGAACGCTGCAGCTGGTTGGAGCCCTGTGATGGAAGAAAGCAACATGCACAACACACACTATTTGTAATCCGGAGCCATAGGGCTCAGTTCGTGAAAGAAAAGGCAAGAAGACAATCAGATGACAACACTTTTAGATTTAGCTGTTGTTGCAGGGAGCTACCCTGATGTTTACTCACGATACCCAATACTGGAGACTGCAGGCTGTTGAGCTGAAGTGCCCAGAGAAGCAGGGCCCACATGAATCACCGAGGTGTCGTTCCTGTTCAAGGCGTTGAGCAGGGGGCTGATCCCCAGGCCGGTTTCTTGTCAGTGACTTTCTCTGCGTAGCAGGTATTCTGGCTGGGCCAGTGTAGCAGGGCCCAGGCAAATGGAAATGGATATGGATTCAGTCCGTGGAGCTGGATACAGCCTCCAGCAAGCAAAACACAGTTCAGACACACAGTGGGGAACCAAATCACGACCCACAATAAGCACACAGCACATTCACATGTAAGGAAATTCCACTGTACCAGGCAGATGGCTCTCTGGTCGCAATTACAGAGTCTCTGCACAATCCGTGAGTTCAGAGGTAGCTGGAAGTCCTGACAGGCCGATCGCATTCAGCAAATCTTCGGTCTTCTTTGGGTTAAAGCCTGGTCACAATTCAGTGGCTTAATTTGCTCTCCAAATTCGGATTCACTCCGAAAAAAAAACACAAGTTTCCTCTCAGAAACAGCAGGCAGGCATGCAGGCCAAACTCAGGCCTTTCCACAGTTCTCCCATGCGAATCCACTATGGATTGCTGCTCAAACTTTCTCGAGCTGTTTCTTCTTCACTTCCCAGCTCAGATCTGCAAGCAGTGTGGGACTTTCCCCAAGATCCAAAAGGTTTGGTTGGCTGATCTGTCTGTCAGTCACAAGGGTTCCCCCTCCAGGTTATTTTAGGCGCCAAAAGCCCAAAATTGCAATTCCTACAAGTTTTGGCCCCACCAAGCCCCTGTAGGCAGGCTCCATTTTAGAGTCCTAAATGTACTGATTGGCCCATTCTGCAGTCCAGGACCAAGATGATGGAAACAAGCAGAACTGTCCTTGTTGCAAAGAAGGCAGGTTAGAACAAACTGCAGTATTATTACTACTACTCTAACAAATGATCAGCAAACAAGTACATCTTCTAACAGAGCTCCTTCTCAGATTAATTATGACTGCAATCCAGGCAGCTCTTAAAGAGACAGTACACAGAGGCTATACAGTCACTCTCTGGCAATACATTTAAACTTTATTTATTTATTTATTAACTTTTGGTGACCGGGTAGGCCCACTGAACCCCGAAGGTCCCTTTTTCAGGGACAAACTGCCAAAATGCAGAACACCAGCCTGGCAGTGAGCATTTAGGCAAGCTCAAGGAAGACTTTTCGGGAACCCTCATTTGTATGGGGGTTACATAGATAAATACCAAATCTTAGAACTTTACTTTAAGGAAAAATGGATGGCCCTGGCAGAACCACTAGTGGATCTGTTCAGCTGCTCCTTGAAACCAGATGGTGCTGGGAGACTGGAGAGTAACAGATGTAGTTCCATTGCATAAGAGCAGAAATACCCAGAAATTACAGGTGGGTTATAGTCTGATATTCATCGTGGACAAACTTCTAGAAATCATAATTAAAGATAAGATAGATTTTCTAGAAAAACGGGTTACAGGACAAATGGCAGTGTGGATTTATGATAGGTGGGTCATGTCACATACTGACAGACTTGTATTCCATAATGAAACCAGCAGACGAGGGTCAGGCAATTCATGTCATTTATCTGGGTTTCAGCAAATCTTCAGCCTGGTGCTGCACAGGAGACTTATCAAAAAGGTGGGGGATCTTGGGATGGGGAATACCTGACTAGGTGGATAGGCAACTGGCCATGTGGGAGGACTCAGAGATGGTCCTAAATGACAAATTCTCTGAAGTCAGGGTTGTTACGAGTGGGGTCCCTTATGGGTCAGTCCTGGGGCCCACACTCTTCAGTATGTTTATCTATGATATAAGGAAGAGTAAAGGGGAAGTTGGTCTTTTCGCAGATGATACTGAATTCTGCTGGTGGTTGGATACTTAAGAAGGAATTACCAATGTACAAAAAGATTTGGAATGATTAGAAAAATGGTCAGGCATCTGGCACTTGTAGTTCAGTGTAGTGCACATGGGAAAAAAAGAGACAGCTTTCTGGAATTGATAGATCTGAAGAAAAGGGATTTTGTGAGTTCTCATTAGTGATACCCCAAATGTTTCTCTGCAGTATAGTAAGGCTTACTGAAAAGCAGGCAGAATGTTTGGGTGTACAGATAGGGGGTTTGACAACAGGAGAAATGAGGTGATCCTTCCACCGCAGTGTTGAGGTCACACCTGGAATACCATGCACAGTCCTGGTGCCCACATCTAAAGAAGGTCCAGCAGAGGTGGGATTCAGTCCAAGTGAGGGTGACTGTAATAATACAAAGCCAACAAGGGAATTCATACGAGGAAAGGTTGCAAAATCTGAACATGTACTCTTTCGAGGCCAGAAGGAAAAGGGGGGATGTGATAGAAACCTTCAGAGTTCTTCATGGGATCAACAGGTGGACTTCTTTGAGCTGTTCACATGACATAAGAGCTTGTACACCAGAGGGCATAACTACAAGTTAGTGGGGGGCAGTTTAAGGAGGGACATGAGGACGTATTTATTCACTGAGCTGGTGGTGACCAAATGGAAACGTTTTCCTAGCAGTAGGATAGCCAGATTTAAGGCTGGATGAGACAGATTCAAGGGGCAGGTAGTGGTGGCAGGAGGGGGTGGCAGGTTGCATGGAGAAGGAACCTGAATCTCTAATGGTGGCATTCTCAGGTTGATTCACCTAGATGGGCATGTAATTTCTATTAGCATGGGTCCTTGGGCAGACTGGATGGACCACAGGCCTTTTTCTGCCTTTAAATGTTTATGTTTCACTCTGGTATGCATGGTATACCTAATGATTAAGCATAAATGTATCTATGCTTACACTGAAAACATGTACATACAGTGCATCATTTATACAAGGGTTTCAATTAGGTTGTTTATTATCTGACAGGCAAACTTCATTCAGAATGTATCATCTCCTTGGGCTGGGTGGTGTATGGTTCTTTTCAGGGTTCCAGATCTTGGACCAGTAGGTTGGGGAACTACGTGAAGAACACAAGAGAAATGGAATGTTCAGTGGGAGGAGTCAGTGAATATGAAAAAAAAATTGCATAATGATTCAAATTCCTACCAATTTCACCAGACTTTCCCATAGATCCATCATGACATCTGGGATTAGTCAGGTAGAGATCATCTGATCTTTCATTGGAGACTAGCTCATGTATGTCACCCATATGGAAAATGCAATAAATGTACGTAAGTTCAACATTTAGCTATAGTTCCCTTGGGTCCTTTTAGATCAAGAGGTACAGATGAAGCTGGCCTGTTGGTGCAGCGGTAGGGCCACTGCTCGCAGCCCCGGCGACCTGGATTTGGGAATGGGCCTAGGTCTTTGGCAGGCCAGAGGGAGGAGGATCGAGTGTCCCACAGGATGCTGTCCCCTGGGGAGGGAGGGCAGCAAAACTTACTCTGTTAATGCCACCTATGGGTGAACAGATGGTGGTGTGGTAGCTGGGGTATGGCATAGGAAGGACGCCATTAGGTGCTTGGCAGGGGTGTATCCTTACATGCCCACAGCCTGGACTTATGCCCTCATGGCGACATCCTCACAGGGAAAGAGGGAACCTAAGGCAATAGAGCATTAGCAGGTTTTGAGAAGAAATTTAAAGATTGGAGTATTGTTAATTTGGTGAAGTTGAATAGGCAGGCTGTTTCATATATGGACAGAAGAGGTAAGAATGACCACCAACAAAGTTAAGGGAGATAGGAAACAAAGTAAGAAGGGAGGCTGAGCACAGACAAAGGGATTGAATAGGAGGAGTTTAGAGCAGAAAGATACAGTATGAAAGGTCCAGACTGTGAAGAATTTTGAAGGTTGAGAGAACAATTTTATAATAGCTATGGAATGACTTGGGGAGTCAGTGTAGATTTTTTTGAGAATAGGTGTTATGTGAGCATGCTTTTTTGTATAGGTCTAAAGAACGTAAGGAGCATTTAACATGTTGACAATTTTGGAGCCGAGACTTGGGAAGACCAGAAGGAGGAGAACTACAATAAGCAAGGTGGGAAAAAACAAAAGAATGGATGAGTGTTTCAGTTGCAGTGAACTCAATTTTGTGCAGTGTTATAAATCTGAAAATAGGCAGATTTACTACAAAAATTTGATTACAGAACTACGGTGAACATTACAAAATAGTACTGGTATATTGAGTGTATTGATTTGTGTGTGTAGTCCTAGTGTGCTGTTTAGATCTCCATGTCTGGAACTTTTATTATCCTTTTTTTTCCTACAGCGCTGCATGTCTTATGTGACAACAATGCCTCGGAGATCTTTAATTCAGTAAAGGCTGGTTTACTGTTTTAAATTAATGGCCTCTCTTAATCCAGTGAGCTCTAATAAAGGCTACATTCACAGTTTGGCAAACACCTCAGAGATCATTGAGTAGGCTATTCTTTGAGAAAAAAAGCTAGTGTCTTCTTTAATTGTAGCATTGATGACCTGGGATGATCTGTGTCTGTGTACTTTTATGGCTGAATGCGGTTTGATGAAAATAAACATTTTATGAACAAAACATTCATTCCTGCTAGCTAGACTTGGGCATACACACTGACAATAAAAAGACTGAATTAAAAAGAGTTGTTTATTTGAGGCCAGAGTAACAGGCACAATGTTGCTGCAAACTGAACAGTAAGCACTCACTCACTGAATCAGTGACCTTGGCCACATCACTGTCAAATGGGACAGTATGTATTACAGGAAAAGGAAAGGTAATACAACATCCAGACATGGAACTCCCCAGGTGCCATAAAAAATAAGTAGGAAATGCAGAAAAAGATTCCTAACAGAAAGCAAAGGAACACACGCACTAGAACTACACACAAATCAAAAGACTCTGCAAAACATACCTTTTTAGTGAATTTTGACCTTAGCTCTCCTTTACATAGAGAGGATTTGTAGCGATGTGCATGAGAACACTAGGTTTACCATGGGTAACCGCTTTAGTTTTGAGTCATTAAGTTGAAGACAGTCAGACTGAGGCTGGAGATTAATTAGATCAAGGTAGCTAAAAAGAGTGGCTAAGGAAGGCTTGTCAGGCTATCATCAGCATAATGGTGATATTCAAAATTGTTTATTTTTGTTTATGGTTTGTGCTGTTTGTTCTCCTCTCTAGACGGGCCCCATCACTGGGGACCACCCCACAGCCCTGTCACCTGACCACATATGGACTTACTTTCCAGTTCCCCTCCACCCCCCCGGCTGCAAAAATCGTGCTGTATAGCTGGGTGTGGGGCTTGTGAGGGGTCGGTCCTATCATGGTGGCCAACCAGGTTTTCCACCTTTCGTGCCCCAGGAGTGCGGATATGCAGTGCCACCCTGAAGCACCTGCATGCAGGACATTGGCGGCTGCCACTCCTCTACTCTGGAAAATTGCTGCCCCTTGATGTCAAACCTCCAGCCCTGGCTAGTAGTTAGTGCTACAGTGGGCACAGCAGCCCTCCCTTCCCAGAAGTGGAGAACAGTCCTCTGGATGCTGGATCTTTCTCGCCCCGAGTGACCCTCCGACAGCTCAAGTTTGCTTCCAAACCTGGGTCATTGGCACCGCAAGCAGTAGTGCTACTGCTGCACCGATGGGCCGGTTCCTCAAAGTTGAATTTAAATATGAGATGAGCACGAGGAAGTATATCAGAAAAAAGAAATGTGCCAGGTACAGTGCCCCTCGGAATATTATAACATAGGGGATTGAAAGGAAAAGGAACAGTTATTTTACCATTAACTAACACGAGTTAGAGTCAACAACGGCTGAGTCAGCATTAATTAGCTTGATGAGTAAGGTTTAATTTGTTTGTTCTGTTATTTTGATGTGTGTGATAAGTTGTAGAGAATTGAGAGGTAGCCTTTTTTTTTTTTTTTTTTTTTTTATTGATTTGTTTATTTTTGATTTGGTGACTAGAATAAGCAAGCTAAGCTGAGGCTTGTCTCCAGGTACAGCCCAAGAGTGGGGAAATGAAGAGGAGCAAAGATGAAATTATACAGAGTAACCAGAAATTCAAAGCAAAATGTAAACAGAGCAGTGTAATACTGCTAACTGTAAAACTATTAGCAAACATAAACAATGAAAAGTCTTCACACTGGATATTTTTTGTTTTTGTTTGTTTGTTTTGTTAGTTGTTTAACCAGGACTAGCACACTAAGCTGAAACCTTTTTTACAGTTGCGACCTGGGAGCACAGGGAAGTTAAGTGACTTGCTCGGGGTAACATATTCTGCAAGGTGAAGCTGTGGGATTCAAACCCAGGTCTGGTCTGCTGCATGTCACCAGATTTGCAGTTCAGAGCCTTAAACCACTGCGCTATACTGCCTCCCTGAGGGGCATATTAATAAGGTGCAGTATAGGCCTGTTAACAGTTTGCGTGGAGGGCCAAAATAGTAATACAACAAGCTGAAAGATGGGGAAATGAGGTAAAGATGGGTTAGAAGGAGGGAGAAGATATAGAAAACACAGAGTAGTATAAGTGGTATGGGTGTTATAACCTGCAGTCATATTCAATTCTTCACAACTTATCCCACACTTACATCACAATAATATAACAAATAATAGCAAGAAGCCTCAACAGGGTATGTATTAAGTAAGTAGGAAGGCCTGACAGGATGTGGGATATTGGTGGATACTCGCACGCTCAAGAGCATGATGAGGCCTGACACTACAGGCAGAGGGCCTTACAACCCCTGGAAGTGCAGGTATCCGCCAGTACCCTACAACCTGAAGGGTCTTATTGCACTTAAAAAGTGGATTGGGCAAATTGGGGGACTCTCTAATAAGTAAAAAAAAGTACAGTAAAATACTGCTTAGAAAATGTGAATAGTCCCTCCACAGATGGTTTCTACCTGTCAGTCAGTTGTCTTTCTACACATGCAGTAGAAGGTTTGTTTGTTTACTATGGAACTTATGAATTCAGTATTCTGTAGTATTCTTCTAACAGAATGCTCTGCCCTCGAATCATGGAATGCATGAAATTCAAAATTATGCAAACTTCCGCTGGCATACAGTGACACTGATACATACACCCAGGCCTCATATTTAGCCAAAGGCTGAATTGTGTCTAGGGCAGGCTTAGTAGCAGAGTTAGCTCTGTCAAGCTGGTAGGCTATGAGGGGACTTTTTCATGGTCATCAAAGAAATACCAGAAATAATTTATCTAAATAGTGCTTGATTTTTGTTAATTGTGTATAAGAAAGGGATCATGAGTATGAAGAACATTCAATTATTTATTTTTTCCTCCTCATTTAAGGGAATTATATTTTTAGAACCTAGTTGAAGGTTTTTATAAGAGTAAAAGTGGCAGCGATATTTGTGATGGATTTATGTATTTAATATTTACTGGTTAGTGCCCATAATCAACCACCAGCAGAAGTTCACAAACTCCGTTATTTACACGTGTGAATTAACGGGCCATGAATAACAGAGCTCAGTTAACCATCTTTTTAAAAAGTTCCAATAATAGCTCTACTTAAAACTAATCACCTGTGCCAGGGTCTGTCCTCACACTGGCAGGTCGCGCACGCTGTCTAATTAAAACCGCCAGCGTGAATTACAGACTTCTCGGCACTTCTCGGCACTTCAAAGGAGGAAAAGCAGGGCACAGTTCTCGAATAAAGTCCACATTATACCGCCTTTTTAAACACCTATGTGGCAGGCTGCTGCCCTGCTCTGACACATCTCTCAATCTGGATCGGCCTCTGCAGATTCTAACTGCGGCATACAGGCTCAGCACTTTACCCACCTTTTCCTGTTCAGACTCCAGTAAAATAATTTCTTCTCGTTTTTCTTTCCATGCAGTTTGGGTCTAGCAAACACCCATCCTTCAGTGCTGCACCAGCCAATAAGGTTTTCTCTTCAGCGAGCAGTAGGAAGATTGTAAAGTCCACACTACCATTCGCCTCTTTGCTCCCATTGTGATCACAGCAGTACCTGTTGCAGGACTCTCATCTCAGACTGCAGCAGTTTCACACAAACAACATGGCTGACAGCAAACAGGGAGAGAGTGAGTGGAAGGAAGAAAGGAGAGAAAGGAGGGACCTGACCCCGCTAGCATTGCTCTCTCGCTAAGCAGGTGGAAACGACACAGCCCTCCAACACTGCCATCTCCCTGTCCTGTTGCGTAAATGTTGCATACAGTTACACATTTCAGCCTCACTAATTCTTACATGGTTGATTATGGGCACTAACCGGTAAATATAAAAAATAAAACATGGGGAAGTGTATAAACTTGGCTTTTATGCACACACTCGGTATGCGATGCTTGGATGAACCCCTCGGGCTTTGCCTTCAGGGTTTATGGGGCATCACACACCATGGGTGTGCATAAAGTCCTCATTATACACACTTCCCTCTCCATGCATTATTCTGTATTTTATTTCAAACATTTACCAGGAAAAAAATACAGAGCTGAACAGCAGCTTGTTTATAGATGCATCCTGGAGGGGTAGGGGACAAGGGGGAAGAAAATATAACAAAAATATAACATAATGGTGAGCAGTAGCCTATACAGTGAGAAGAAGGATGCATAATAAACAATCAGGTTATAGCAATATAAATAATTTATTGCTTACAATTTTACATATACAGTTGAATTTACAAATTGTGGATAGCTGGATGTCACGAATGAGGATGGCGGCTCATGAATTCTGCATGCGATGTGTCCAAATTCCAGATCACATGTTGGACCTTTATAAAGGGTGGTATTGGCACATGAACATATGCGAATGGAATGGCAACATCCAATGAGAATACAGTATTTAACTTGCTGATTCTCTAAAGGATTTTAATGCATGCCCCATAGGAGTGAGTGTCATTATGCCCCTGGGAAGTGCATTGAAATTCTTTAATAAATACCCTGTAGGCAATTATTGCGTTTATACTATGACTCAGTGCTATTTTGTATTATATGTAAAACATTTTTAAGATGGTTTGGTTTATATAGCTCATTTTTAAATACATTTAAAAAACAAAATACATAGATGAACTAGTCCCTTATTTTGTAGGAGAGTGGGCTTTTTTTTGCCTTGATAATGAGTTCTGGCACCTGACTGTGCGGTGCTGGGAATTTAAAACACAGTCAGAAGACATCCCTTGGCCAAGAAGTTTCTAATTTTTTTTCTTGCCATTTTATAAATAAAACTAGCCCTTACCCTTCGCTTGACCCGAAGGTTTGGTTGGTGACGGCTTCTTTTTTTTTTTGCTTTCAGTTCTTAAGTTCTTGTGCCAGTGGACTGTTGACTCCCTTGTAGGCCAGGTATCTAGTTTCTGGGAATTGACTGTCAGGTTTTGTCTCAGTGGTCAGGTCTGGTGGCAGAGTGCTGCTTTTACCATTATTCTCTTACAGCTTATAATATATGGGCATGGGGCCTCTAGTATTACCCAGTTGGAGTGTTGGGAGGGCTTTAGAGGTATGCAGATAAGAAAAATATCAGATTCTTCAGGTGTTAATAACTGCTTAGTGTTTTTCCCATAGGGAAACTCGATTCTAGTTCGCCGTTCACCATTATAACCTGTGGGCTATAACAGTGAACATGCCCTGGGTTTCCCTTGGTCCATGCATGCACCAGCCTCTGCTCTTCCCTTTCTCTCCGCCTTTCCATACCGCCGGATATTTTGCTGCCACTGGCACATGGCAGTAAGTTAACTTAAAAAAACATTAACTGAGCTCTTTCTGGTATTAAACTTAAGCTTTTTAAAAGAAATGAAAAAAGTGAAACTATTTTTTCACCAGCCACTTCCGACTGTGGACCGCACTGAAACCCAACTGGATCGAGGCTCCACGAGGATGTGATTTTATTTTATATAATTGCTGTGGCAGAAAAATACTCTCCAGCAATTATATAAAATAAAACATGTGTTGGTGTGCTTAACTTTAGATTTTAATGACACACCCTTGGTGTTGATTGCTTAAATAAACACCTTGAGCTTCGCCTTCGGGTTTATGTAGCATCTAACACCTCGGGTGTGTGTAAAATCTTGTTAAACACACCACCCCATGTATTATTCTATATTTATCAGTTTTATGGACATTTCTAAATCATTGCATTTTGCCCTTTCTGATCCAAACATCAATCAAGGTCAGATCTCGGGTCAGATTATAAAATGTACGATGATCCAATTCCAATCCCAGCTGTCCAGTGGCACCCCCTCCCTTTCGCTGTCCCTTGCCAACTGATGATCCCTGGTGACAACCCTTCCCCTCCTGCTCTTTATCTGAAGATGATCCCTGGTGACCAGTGGCACCTCTCTCTGTCCCTATCCATGTTCCTTGCCAGTAGATGATCACTGGTGACGATCCTGGGTGACCAGTGGCACCTCTCTCCCTCTCTCTCTCTCTCTCTCTCTCTCTTCCCCTCTCCATGTTTCTTGCCAAGAGATGATCCCTGTTCGCAACCAGTGGCACTGACCTCCAACACACCATCCCATACTGAGAAAATCCCTTGTGTCATATGGCATCCCCCTTCCTCACCCTGTTAGATGCCAAAAAAAAATGTGTGGTGTCCAGTGGCATCCTTTCCCTCTCGCTGTCCTGTATCAAGATGATTCATCACAGGACCCACTGACAAACTGGCAGTGTAAGCAGAAATTTGACCAGGCTTACGTGGAAAGACTTTACTCTCTTCATGTCTACTGTATCTGCTGGCAGGCTGTTTCTTATTGTAGGCTCACTACCCTCTTGTAGAAGTGCCTCCTACCCTTACTCCTGAGTTTGGTACCCCTAAACTTCAGGTTATATCTCCATATCCTTCTGGAGAACACCGGATCAGACATCTGTCTGTTCAGTCTTCTTGGTACCCTTGGGTATGCCAAAGACTAAGATTTGAACAGAGAAAAAGGAGAACATGAGAGAAGAATAGACGAAAGTGGAAGAAGTATAGTCTTTACCTGGATTGTGGAAATCTGGGATTAAATAAGGATGTAAATTTCTTACAGCGGAAGGCAGAAAGAGGAGGTAAAGATCATTGCCATGTTTGGGATGAATAATAAATGAAAGTGGAATTGAGCCAAATTAAGAGAAGGGTTGATAGTGAAAGAGGTGGAATTTCCAGATGTCTCAATGTAGTAGCACACCTTTCTGTTCTACACAAAGAGACTGATTATACCTTGGTGTTCTATTAGTATGAGAGACAAAGCTTTTAAAAAAATTATTTGATGTACGGAATGTTTTTGTACTGTGTAGTTTGAAATTGTATTTTGTGACGTGTAATTTATTGCATCAGGACACCGTTATAAATGAGCATTCTTGCTCAGTGGTACTTTCCTCATAAACTATGAATGAATTTTAAAATGTCTGTAGCATTTAAGGCAGATGAAAGAGCAGAGTTATAGTGAGCAATAGTACACAGCAGATTGGGGGATTCACAGGAAGAATAGTCCACAGTGAAGTATTCAGAATAAGACTGTTACAAGGTTGACAGGATTACTTCAGGATTTGCAGAAGATAAAGATTGGGAGTTTAAAGGAGCTTGGACAGTGAACAGAAAGGGGTTTCATGAATGGTATAGTTAAGTGGTGTTTTAAAGAAAGACATAACAAGATTAAGGGTATGACCCAAGATACGAGTAGGTGATGTATAAAACTAAATATGATTTAGGAAAGTGAGTAAAGAATGAGAACTAGAACAAAAAGAAATACAAGGAGAGTCAATACATTTTAAAAAAACACCTTAATAGGAGTAAAGGAGAAGATAGGCAAGGAATTGAACTCAGAAGAAACAAGAAGAAATAAAGGATTTAATGTGGGAGTGAGGTAAACAACGAGTTTTAGGTTGATAGCAGAAGGGAAAACGATGGAGATGCTGCCATCTCATCTGTTCATGGCTTGTAAAGTGCTTTGGGATACAAGGTGTATGAAGGACACAATATAAAGCCAAATTTAGTGTCCAAATAATGGTTAATATATTCACTGCAAAGAACCTCGTTAAAGCATCAGTTAGGCTTCTTACAAAAGCGATAAATGCAGGTAAATTGGGTGTTAGGGTTTCCAACCCTAATACCCCACTCCACCCTTCCACCCAACTCTACAATCGCAACACCACCCCCACCCTTCACACACCAACACGCGTTGGGGTGTGCTTTAGGGTGGTGGGCCTCACCACCCACCCAACTCTACCATCGCAACACCGCCCCCACCCTCCACACACCAACAAGGGCCGGGGTGTGCCTTGAGGCCATGGACCCCACCCCACCCAAACCTACCATCGCAGCACCATCCCCACCCTTCACACACCAGCAAGCGTCCGGGTGTGCCTTAGGGTCATGGGCCACATCTCAACCCCCACCCAACCCTACCATCGCAACACCACCCCCACACTCCACACACCACCAAGGGTCGGGGTGTGCCTTAGGGTCATGGACCCTAACGCTCACCCTATTCCATCTGTAAGGAACCTGACATGGTAAAGTATAGGAGGGGGTGGTGTTACGATTGTAGGGTTGGGTGAAAGGGTGAGGTGGAAACCCTAACACCCAATTTCCCTGCATTTAATGCTTTAGTAAGAACCCTAACTGATGCGTTAATGAAATTTTTTGCAATGAATTTATATACTTTTTTTTGTTGCCAGACCCCCTAATCCTTCCTCCAGAGGTCAACCTGTACCCTATCTGTGCCCCCGCATGCCCAGGCTTGCCCCCACTGGGGGGCTCCCCCTAGTGTGTTCTTTGTAGGTGAGCCCCAGCTTACCCCCCAGGTCAGGGCCATGGGAGAGGGACCCCCGGCGGACATCTAAGGCAGTGAGGACCACGGCAGGGCAGGGGTGTCATGCCAGGGTGCCAGCAGTGTTTTACATGCTGTATGCCCCGGGGACAGGGATGTGCAGTGAAGACCAGCATCCGCTCCACCCCCCTGCATTCTGGTGCTGGCTGCACAGTGCCCCTAACTTCCACCAAGGATCAATGAAGTGCCGGACACCCCCGGAGAAGGAGAGCAGTCCTGAGGATGCTTAGTCTTTCTCCCCCTGGCTGACCCTCTGACTCCCAGGTCCATTCCTAAACCTGGGTCATCGGCATCACAAGTGGAAGTCTAACCGCTGCTCTGGCGGGCTGGCCCTAATTTCCATACTTTTTATGAAGGAACCCCACCTCTTGAGCACTCCTTGTGTCATTTCATTCATCGGTCCCGAATAATGATGTCGCAGAGTGACTGTGCCATTCTGCGAAAACACAAATTTGAGTAGGATGTGAACAATGACAGCTGTACTGTTCAAAAATGGGTATGTTGACAATTTGGAGTGAAAAAACTAACAATTGGTGAAGTTACAAGCGTGCGTAGAAAATTTTCAACGACTGTGTGAAACTAAGGCATTTTTTTGTATTTTCTGCCAAATTTTCAACATGAGCTTTTTACGACCCCACCTCATGAACACTGGCAATGTCATTTCCTTACTGTGTCCCGAAAGGTGATTTCGCGCAATGACTGCTCCATTCTGCGTGGCAAGTGCAAAAACATGTTTGGGGCAAGATGTGAGAAATGAAAACCATGCTGTTCATGAGGTGGTTCTAAAAATATTCCTGTTGAAAATTTGGAGTGAAAGTATAAAGAACTGGCAACGTTACATGCATGCATAGGAAAATGTTAACGAGCGCGTGTCACTTAGGTGTTTTTTCATATTTTTTCACCAAATTGTCAACATGAGCTGTTTGTGAACCCTCCTCATGAACAGTACAGTTTCTGTACAGCGACAGAGAAATCACCTTTTGGGACTGAGTAATGAAATGGGAGTGCGATTGTTCATGAGGTGGGGTTCCAAAATGGCCATTTTGAAAATTTTATTCAAAAATTCCTAAAATTGACCGATATCCGCCATTGACAGCCATAATATGACACTTACGTCAATTCTTCAGTTCACCGTTCAGCTTTGAGGAGTGCAGATGTGTCCCAGTCCAGAGAAGATGACGGCTGCCGACCTCCAGAGGCAAGTATAGGGTGAAGGGTGGGGTGGGATGTGGATGCTCATTGGGAGGGTTGGGATGGGGAGGGGGACAGGGGAGGCGAGGGACCGTTTTCTTTTTCTAGGATTAGAAAAAAAAGGCATCGGGGGGACAGTTTTTTTTTATGGCAGGGATAACTTTATTTTCGGACACTGGGAGTGGGCTCCCCAGTGTCCCATAGTGCTTGGGGGGGCTCATAATGCCGACACAGGGATTGGGCACCCCAAATTAATATTAGAACAGGGGGGCATTCGACACAAGATTTGGGCTTCCCAGAGTCAGGAACAACATTGAAAAAAGGGAAAGTTTTTTGGCACACTGGGGGATGGTCTCCCCAGTGTGCCACAGTAATAGAGGGAGAAATAAATCCTGACACAGGGATTGGGCACACTGATGTCAGCAAAGAATAATAAGAATGGGCTGTGGGCATCCCAGTGTCGGAAACAACAGAAAGTTATCAGAAATGTAATGCTTTCCGTGCACTGGGGGTGGTCTCCCCAGTGCGCCACAGTAGTGGAGAGTAAATGAAATGCTGACATGGGGATTGGGCACCCCGATGTCAGCAAACAATAATTACAAAGGGGTACGCCTGGAGAAATGACAGTTCGATGCAGGATTCTGCATTTAACATGGCAGTTCATTGCAGGATTCTGCATCTAACTAGAATCCTATGCCGATGCAGGATTCTGCATCTAACTAGAATACTTTGCCGATGCAGGATTCTGCATCTAACTAGAATCCTATGCCGATGCAGGATTCTGCATCGAACTAGAATCCTATGCCTCCGGGACATCTTTTTTCCCCCGTAGGAAATAATGGGAAAAAGAACATTTCATAACTTTGGAACAGATTAATATTTTGTCACCAAACCTTGAAAAGGCACATCTGTGAGGCCAAAGTTTTGTACCCTGAAATTTTCAGTCCTGTAGCTACAGCCATGTCTGAGATACAGGTTGACAAAAGAACAGCAAAAAACATAAAAATCTTTTGTTTTTTTTTTAGCACTCTGTAGCTCAGAAACCACACAAGGAATTCAAACCAAATTTGGCATATCAATAGACCTGTCCCTTCTGATGATGCATGCAAATTTTCAAGCAGATCTGTTGAACCTGCCTGAAGTTATTACCCTGCAAAAATTGGCCTTTAACATTAAATGCTCGCACTAACCCCAACTATACTGGTGCTACTGTGCCAGTATAATATAAAGCATCTTGATGAGACTTACCCCATGGCTCTGCCATCAGGCTGTTTTAACTGCTGCCTGTCTTGAGATGAAACCACAGATGGACCAGTGCCATCCCCACAGAGAGAAAAAAAACCTTTCAGCACTCAGTAACTCTTGGTACGTATCTGCAAGTTTATCAAACCTGACAAAGCATTGTAAGGGAAGAAAAAAAATCAAGTTCAAAAATGTATTACTGCTTATGAATAAAACATTGCAGTGCAGAAGTTCCTTTTTCTCTTGTGGGTCAGGCAAAGTACAGTTGAAATGCAAAACATGTCATTACTAGACGCTTCATTTTAAACAGTCTTTAAATAGTCTTGTTCAAAACATTTGATAAAGTACATGTCAAAAGATCCAGCATTTCAGTTACTGTTGCATCTTGTCAGTGAGTCCCAGTGCAAACATGCTTTATTTTCAAGTAACATGCAGAGATATGCTAGTACCTTAGTTACCACGGATTAGCTGCTACCTCCTACCCTGGCACTTCACTGATCCTGAGGTTCATCAGGGGGCCGGGTTTAGTGGTAAGAAAAGAGCTTTTTTCAGTGAGGAAGTGCTATTAGTAACCAGACAAACAATAGTAGCATAAAACTGTGGCGTGTCATATTGACCAGCAATATACATTAGCTCTTTGTATTTTTTAGTTGTGCAAGTGCTCCCCCAAAGTGAATGGGTGGTAAATGTTGAATGTAAATCCAATGGTAAATATAAAAAATGTATTGTAGCACAAGTAAAAACTACTACAGAACCTGTATACAGTTGGGCTTAATTATGCTAATGTCTCAAACCAAATTAAAGGTATATGCCCAATAACATAAGGTGTAGCATCCATTGTAGTGTCCGGACTAGATACTGCTCACATGGTAAGAGCAGTTAGAACACGATGACTAGGAATTTCTGCTTAAAGTGGGGAATCCTTTCCCAGCGTAAATTTACTTTTTTTTTACCAAATGAGGATCTCCTTTATCAATAACTGATTTTCTTTTCAGAGAAAATGTTCAGTATGGCAATATGTATACCTTTCAAAGTTTTCAAAAGTAGAACACCACAGCAACAAGACAAAAGAATAAGATATTATAAATATTCTAGTAACAATTATAATACGAAAAATCCACAGACATTTCTACAACAATTGAATTCTTCTAACAGTAAAGTTGATTTATAGGTCTCAAATTTATATAGTATTTATAGGAATGATTTGAAATCTAGTTTGTCATTTACTAACATACTAACATACTATTTGCCAGCAGATTAGGCCTTATGGTCTATCAAGTCTGCTCGAACCTAGATCCTTAGTTAGGTGCCGAGACCCTCCCATCCCTTGTGCTCCAGAAACCCCTATCATCCATCCCCACCCCCCCGGGACAGGCCATCATCTGATACATCCACTTTCTGTGTCTGTCCCACCCTTTCTTAAAGCTCTCCACTGTGGATCTCTGAACCAGCTCACCAGGCAGAGCATTCCAAGGGTCCACCACCCTCTCAGTGAAAACCTCCTCCTCTTTCCCCTCACCCTTCCACCTTCCAACTTCAAACTATGCCCTCTGGTGATGCCTCCTGCTTTAGTCTAAAGATCCCTCCATGTTTACCCTATTTATTCCCTTGAGGTACTTGAAGACCCCAATCATGTCCCCCTGTCTCTCCTCTCCTCCAATGAAACAGGCAGAGCTCCTCAAGTCTGTCCTCGTAAGTCAAATCCCTAGCCCTCGGATCATCTTTGTTGCCTCTCCTCTGTACCCTCTCCAGGAGCTGTATGTCCCTCTTCAAGTGTGGTCTCCAGTACTGTACACAGTACTCAAGTGTGGTCTAACCAGTCCATTGTACAGTGGCAGAATCACTTCCTTGCTCCTAGAGGTGATCCTCTTGGCGCATCCCAACATCCTGTTGCCTTGCTAGCTGCCTCCTGCACTGCTCAGTGTTATTCATACATGTATCCACCATGACCCCTAGGTCTTTTTCCCTGTTGAGGCTTCCAGCACCTCCTCCCAGGGTGTACCTGTGTTTAGAGTTTCCCGACCAAGATGCAACACCTTGCACTTGGTGATATTGAAATTTAATTTCCATGTGTGAGCCCAGCTTCCAGGGTGTCCAGGTCCCTTTGCAGGGCCAACCTCCTCTTCTCCTCAACTACTGCTCCCATCTTGGAGTCATCCGCAAGAGACTCATTTCACACCCTATACCATCCCTGATGTCTGATATGTATGCATTAAACAGGATTGGACCCAGGACCGAGCCCTGTGGTACCTCACTACCAACCTCTGTAGGGTTCGAGAGCTCCCCACAGACCACTATACTCTGAGTGCGCCCAGCTATCCAGTTTTCAATCCATCTGACCATCAAAGGGCCTACTCCTAACCCCATCAGTTTCTCCACCAGACCATTGTGGGGACAGAGTCAAACGCCTTGCTGAAGTCCAAGAATAATACATCCACAGGCTTACCCCTATCCAGTTCTGATGTTACCCATTCATAGAACTCTACAAGGTTGGTTTGACATGATCTACCTGGCACAAACCCATGCCGACTATCCAGACCTCCACCTCCTCCAAGTAAACCCCAATCGTTCCTTTAGTATACTCTCCATTAATTTTCCCACCACCGAGGTTAAACTGATGGGTCTATAGTTTCCTGGTACTCCTTCCCACCCCTTTATGGATTGGTACCACATGTGCTCTCGCCAATCCCTAGGTACCTCCTGTCTCAAGTGACCTGTTGAAAAGCTCCGCCAGGGGTGCAGCCAGTATGTCCGCCAATTCCCATAGTACTCTCGGATGAATGCCATCCGCCCAGGAGATTTGTCTTCTTTAGGGCCTTGAGGGCAACCACCTTTTGGTGGGATGGCATCAATCAGTCCCTCCACCTTACTGGTCTTTTTATCCTTATCCAGATGCGACACCCCTGGGGTACCTTTCCTCCCTTTGCTCCATTTCTGCTGCTCCCTGATCCCACTCCCTGCCGCTTCTATCCCCTTTGTGCCTTGCTTTGTAGATATCCCATCCCTCCCTAGTGAACACAGAGGCAAAGTACTAGAATACCTCTGCCTGGTCCTCGCCTTCCACCCACCCTCCTTCTGATCTCAATCTGCTGAGATGGCCTCTAGTTTTTCTCCGTCCCCAATGTACCTGAAGAACCCCTTTTCCTCCATGTATCCCCTGTGCCAGCCGATGCTCTTTACTGACTTTGCTCCCTCACCATAATGGGTGACTTTTCTAGATGCAAGCTGGTACATTTCCTTATCCCTATCCCTCTTGTTGTTTTATATTTTTGTGTCGCCTTCTTTCTCTGACTGCTACCTGACCTCACTGACCACCAGCATGGTTTATGTGACCTTGCTCCCTTACTGCTTCAACTTAGCGAGATCCTGACTGCCCTCATGAAGTCCCCGCTTTATGACCTCCCATCTCCTTTCCACACTTGTTGTTGAGGTAATCCCTCAAGTGATCCTTGAGAATATTTCCCATGCCCATAAAGTCTGCTCCTGAAGTCCACTGCCAGTGTCCTAGATCTCACCCCCACCTCCCAATGCTTATTTGAAACCAGACAGTATTGTGGTCACTTCCAGTCAGGGGGTCCTGTACAACCATGTCCCCTACTAGATCCCCATCTGCCAGAACCACATCCAGGACATGCCCCTCCCTTGTGGGCTCCATCACATGCTGTGTTAAGAACACATCCTGGAAGCCATCCAGCAGCCTCTGCTCCTTGGCCACCTTAGAGGACATGGTTCCCCAGTTAGTACCTGGCATATTAAGGTCCCCCATCATCACCACTCCTTCCCTTTGGACCACACTGGGCAATGATGTTGTCCAGCAAACCATCCTCTAGAACATCACTCATCCTGGGGCCTATATGCTACACCCAGCTTGACCTTATCTCCTGCTGGGGATCGTGGAGTGACCCATAAGGCCTCCACGCTTCCCTCTGCCTCTTCTACCATAGCAATTTCTATGTCATCTCTAATGAACATAGCCACTCCACCCCTCTGCCCTCCTTTCTATCCTTCCAAGCATAGTGTACCCCGCACACTTAGGTCCCAGTCATGATTTTTGTTGGCCCACGCTTCCTGACTGCCGCCACATCCACCCTCCTCGAACAGCATGGCCTGAACTCTGGCAACTTGTTTCCCAAACTCCTGGCATTTACTAACACTAACCCCCACCCCTTATCCCTGATCCTTTTGTCGAACCCCACCCAGATTCTTTATACTTCCATCCTCCCTGCTCCTCCTGAAACCTCCACCTCCAGTCTGTTTCCCTCCCCTTGGGCTTGAAGGCTACTCCCTCATCTGGAGGGAGGGCTTGGTCAGCCCCTCCTTATCCCTCCCCTTACAAGTTTAAACCCCACCTTTCTTGTATGTAGTCAGCCATCCCTGTTTAAGGACTTCTTCCCTAATGGGGCAAGATGAAACCTGTCCTTGGCATATAGTCCCTTATCCTCCCAAACTCCATTCCAGTTCCCTAACACCCCAACCCATTCTCTTCACCCCACTTCCTGAGCCATTCATTAACCTCTGTGAGCTTTTTTTTCTCCACTGAGGCCTTTGGTACTGGCAATATCTCCAAAAGGAAATGTTGCATCCATTATCCCGACAGACTCTGGCAAGTTCTTGAACCTTGCTTGGATTTCCATAATGCTATTTCCTCTAGATCATTAGTTCCCAAATGCACCAGGAAATCCGTTTCCTCCACAATCCCTAACCATTTCATACAACCATGAACTTTGCTCTGTGCACTGTCAGCCCAGAGATACTCACTACCTTCACCTGGCTATGGCATCCATCCCCTGTCCCTCCCAATGGATACCCTTAATCATCGAGTCTCCCAGTAACAGAACCTTAACACCGCCATCATCCTTATGGTTACCTCCACTATGCCCTCTCAGCCCCCCCTCACCCACTTTATTCATGATCACAATTTCATGGGAGTCTTCCTGCCTTATTAGAGACCCCTTGTCACCCTCCCTTTCTGCCTCCTTGCTATTTTGCCCACTTAACTCAAACCCTCTGAATAGGTGTCCCCTTAACCTCTCTTATCTGAACCATTTATCCTGGCCCTGATGGTTTCCCCTTCCCCGCACCTCATCCCCCTTGTAATAGTACCCCTGTCTCCAGAGGCTCTCTGTGGTCCCCTTTAGCTAGGGCCCCATCCTTGGTACTGACCTTCCTGCTGAAGGGGCCTCTCCCACCTCCTTGTCTCCCAGTTCCTCTCCAATCATGCTCTCCTCCCTCATGTCTGGAATATGTTGCATCTCCCCATTTGCTTAACATATATGTTTCCTTCTCCCTCTGGGACTATGTCTATCCTTTCCATAGCTGTTCTGTGATGCCCTATGGGTATCTGACTCTCCCCGGCCTCTGTATAAGTTTCCTCATTTCCACCAACCCCTTCCTCCCTCTAGGATGCTTAGTATCTCAAATTTATTGTGACACTCTATGTCAGCCTCCATCAAGTAACCCGAGTTTCCCTGACTGCATCTCTAAACTGA
Organism: Neoceratodus forsteri; assembly: GCA_016271365.2. Lineage (NCBI taxonomy): Eukaryota > Metazoa > Chordata > Ceratodontiformes > Ceratodontidae > Neoceratodus > Neoceratodus forsteri. The sequence continues at coordinate 805,462,235 of CM028132.1, read as the reverse complement.
CCTCTTCTTCCTCTCTTGCACTGTTCACCTTAGGAGCTCCTTCCCACAGTCTGCTGTTTTAGGCTTCTGCACAACAGCCCTCCTGACTTTTCCCTCCAGTCTCCTTGAATTCAGAATTTTCACCCTGCACGCTTCCCTTAGCATCAACTTCCCTATCTAAGGGTCCTCTGTCCCTAATATCCCCTTCTGCTTGCTGTAGCATAATGTCCTGTAATTTCAGAGCGCTGCCCAGCCTCCCTCAGCCCCACCCTTCTGCTGCCCATATCCACACCCCTTATCCTTGGACACCCCCAGCTCCCACAGCTTACTCCTAACCAATATACCTCACTCCTAATACAAGATAGCTGCTCAGAGTGGGCAGCCTCTCTCCAGGCCCAATTTAGAATTATTGCCATCCCACAGCCTGTGCAGCCTACAACCCCAAGATGCCTGCCATGGTGGAATATGGCCACCCTGATTATCCCTCTGTTTATAATAGCACACCCCTTTCTCAGTCCCTTTCCCTGGAGTACAGTTTTCTCTATACTGACTGTAGTTATTTACAAACCCACTCAACCCCACCAACAAAGTTCCCAAGTCTCACAAACACATACAGTCCAGTATGTGTTCAGTCCCACTAACAGTGTGTGTAAGCAGACTCCAGGTACCGTATGATGTCACAGGCCCACCAACTCCTGTTGCTTCAAAATTTCAGTCCCAAACAGAAATACTCAGCCCTTCAATCCCAACCCCCAGTGGCTTTTCAGTATTTAAGTAAACACCAGGCAAACACATTTAAATTACCTTCTAATTTTCCCTGCCAAACATCTATCCCCAAACCTACAATATCACAGCAAAAGTATCAGTTCAAATTCAAGGTAATAATTTTTAACACATAGAACTAATTTCACTAACAAACTATTCAAATATTTCAGTTTAAAACAAAATATAACTCCTGGCCTCTTTTCTACCAACCTGTTGCTTAAGCTCCCAAGTGAACAATGAAAGCCACAGTAATTCCTGTTTAAAGACAAGTTAATTGCAGCTAATGTCCCCTCCTCCAAACACCAGGCAAACACATTTAAATTACCTTCTAATTTTCCCTGCCAAACATCTATCCCCAAATCTACAATATCACAGCCCAAGTATCAGTTCAAATTCAAGGTAATAATTTTTAACACATAGAACTAATTTCACTAACAAACTATTCAAATATTTCAGTTTAAAACAAAATATAACTCCTGGCCTCTTTTCTACCAACCTGTTGCTTAAGCTCCCAAGTGAACAATTTAAGCCGAAGGGCTTTAAGCTGCTGAGATGAAAAATCCAAGCAGATTCTTTTTGTAACAATGTCCTTGGGGGTTGGGGACCTTTCACATGCTCCAGTCCAATAAATGAGACTTGTTTCAGATCAGAATTGCATGTTAATTTAAAATGATGGCCAATTTGGGTGTCTTCTCTTCTTTTCTTTATGTCCCTGATGTGCTCCTTCAGTCTTCTTTTTTTCTTCAAACATGCGAGTGATTCTTCCAGCGTATAGCTTGCTGAAGGAGCACATCAGGACAAAGACTGCAAATTCAGTGTCACAGGTTATACATTCCCAGATTACATACTCTTTCCTTGTCAGAGGATGCTTAAATAACTTTGACCATTTGCAAAATGTACAGATATTACATCTCTACAGGTAAACAATCCCTTTGGTGCTGGGGGAAGCCAGTTCCATGTCTGATTAACTATAGCAGGATTCTGAAACCTACTGTGAACTAATTTGTTCTGAATACTGGGTGGTCTTTCAAACATGACTCTCTATCCCCCACTTCCTTTCTTAAATCCTGATCGTCTGTTAGTATGCCCCAGCATTTGTGTATGATGGAGCCAAATTCCCTGCCATCGGAATGAATTCCGCAGAAGATGCAACTGGGTTTATCATATCAACATTTTTCTCTTTAGGTATAGGTACTTCCATTATGTCTAACTGAAACACTTTCTGTTTCACCTCCTTCAGCACCTTAGTGTCATAACCCCTCTCCTTAAACCTGTTTTCCATTTCATTTACTTAAGCTTCGGAATCTGTTTCAAGGCTGAATTATGTTTTGAATGTAAAAACTGCGCATATGGAATCGAGTTTTTCAGTGCTGATGTAGAGCCCCCTTGGCTTATAAAAATGAATTACAGGCCGTAGGTTTCCTCAGACCCATTATTCTCACAGTTTTATTATCTTCTCCAAAGAGGGTGAGATTTAACAAATCAGTTGTCTGTGTATCTTTTTTGGACATAAAATGAAGATTGATTTTACTGTCGTTCAACCAGTTCACAAGTTCGATTGCCTTTGAGGTTTATCTCTGCCATATGCAGACAACATTGGCTATATATATCTCTACCAAAAGATGACACTGTCTGCATATGGAAAACCTTCACTGAAAATTGTCTCAGCTTCCACAGACCTAAAAACAGATTGGCGTACAATGGGGCTGTAGTTGTGCCCATTGTTGTTCATATGTCTGGGGGTAGTAGTTTTCTGAAAACTCAAAGGCATTGTGCTGTAGAATGAAATCTACTGCTTCAGTCAAAAATCTGGAGGAGTATGGGGCCTCTTCGTCTACCAAGATCCACAGGTACTCTTTTTTTTTTTTTCCTCCAGACAAAATGCTCCAACTTCCTAAGCAGGTTACCCATGTCTTTGAGGTGGGACCTCAGTTTTATGACTGCACATTTTGACAAATTGTCAGTTAAGGATCACACTCCAGAGAAAATTGGACAACTCGGGAGAGTCTCCAAATCCTTGTTGATCTTTCTCAGAGTGTAGAAGATCAGCATAATGGGGTGTGGTGTTCATAGATATTAAAACTCACTCTCAGTTATCTTACCAGAATGCAGTGCACTTTCCAATAACTCCAGTGTCTCACTTTTAAATACATAGGGGGATTGGATGGTAAAATTCTGTATATATGTGTGTCAGTAAGTTTGTCAACATGTCTAAATACTGGTAATGGTTCCTAAGCACAGTTTATAGTAGTGTGCATACAGTTCACTATCCACACTCTGGCAGTCCCACTGGAAGTGTTGATTCTTTGGGCGTCTTGACGCTATGGTCCTCCCACCACCTGGTTGGTATAGCTCCCAAATCTGCCCTGTGACTTCAGATCTTTCTTTCCACTGGAAGAACAGGTCACCTTCTTCGCAGCTCCCACTTAGGATATAGTGCACCATTGATGGACTTTACTTTTGAAGTTTTCAAAACTATTTCATTTTCTTTCTCAGCCCCTTTGACGCCTCTTTGTGATCGGTGATGGAGCAACAGAAGCTGGGCTTCTGTGTTTGGTGCCAGCAGAAGATGTTGGTCACTGGCCTGCACGACATGTGCCTGTACTGCCTAGGTGGGCAGCATGACATGGTGTGGTTTCTGTCTCTCTGTGCTTCTGGAATCCCTCAAGGATTGGAAGCACAGGCTCACCTTCGGCCAGTCTTCGGAGTGGGATTAGGAAGACCAGCCTAAGGGCTGTAAGAACACCTCTGTGGCCCCCGAGTCTGCATTGCATCTTGCAGCCTTTGAGGAGGAGGCCACGGCCACTGCGGTGTGTACCACCTCGGTCTCGGCACTGCTGCCAGCTTGGGCCAGTGTCTGAGGGTCATTCAAGGAAGGATTCCATGAAATGTGCATGGCACTGTAGACCTTGAGGGAGAGCCCTGCCCATCGTGGCAAGAATAACAAATTCGTCAACAAAAGGTCGTAGGAGTGGGAGAGATCGAGGTCCTCTGGATCTCTCGACCCCTCCCAGTTGCTCAACTCTGGTTAAGACCTGTTAGTCGAAGGGAAGGTCAAGAGCACCTTGGCAGCCCCATTCGGGCTTGTTGACCTTGACTCTAGCCAAGCAGGCCATGGAAATCTTCCTCGAGCCTGTCGACTAGCTGTCAGATGAGATTGAGGATTTGATCCTCAGCTCCTGGTCCGCACTCAGGACGTGACTTGGTCGGTGTCCCCAACCAGTTCACTTTGGTAGCAATCTTCACTGGCAGTCAAGCCTTCTAAGCCTCTACTACTCAGTGTTTTCAGGCGTGTGGTCTACGACAACTAGCCAGAAGGCTCGCCTTGGCGTTTATTGTCTGGTCAGCTGTTGAGATCTCAGTCAAGGCACTCCTGCTCTCAATCCCATTCAACTGGGAGGCATTGCCATTGATGCTGCTCAATCTCCCATCCTTGGGCGAATAGAGGCACTGACAGAAGATGCAATTAAAAGCTTCTTTGGACACAGTGGGCCATTGAGGGGTGTGGTAGGACTGTACCCCTTGGACCTTTGGTCGCCTGGCAGCTGCCAGTGATCCCTCACCGGTTCATGCATCAAAGGTGCTTACTGCAACTACTTCCCCACCCCTCCTGGTGGAGCTGTACCACCACAGCCGAAAGTGGATGCGCTGACTAAGGAGGTCCGGTCGGTGACTAGCTTGCCAGGTCAGTTTTCACTGGAGTTCACCCAAGCCGTAGATACTGGTCTACAGTGAGAAATGGTTGAGGGCCGTCTTCGAGGAGCCCTCAGATGACTCTGATCTCTCACCCATGGCCTCCTCTGGGACTTGCATCCTCGACTGTGCTTGGTCAAGTAGTTGACCACCGACCGTGGGCCGGTGCCTTTTGGGTCTCTCATCCGATTAATATTGAGTCCATGAATGTCCCTCTAGAGCCTGTCCAAAACAAAGCCAAGTACCCTTTGACAGTCGTTTTGGATAAGGACAAATTCCTGGAGGTTGCTTTTCTCATGGCCGAAGACATATTGGGACCAGCCTTGGAGCTTTGGCAGCATCCAGCATCTTGCCTGGCACCCTTCACCCATATGATCTGCAAGTCTGTAAGTCCATACTTGGTCCCTTTCTGGGTTCTCAGAACACCCTTTGGCCAAAGGGCTGGTTTCTGTCTCAGCATACCACAAAGTTGGGGGTCAAGGGGACATGGACAAGGAGTCCAGAAAGATTGACCATGCCACTAAAACGGTTTATGTTACAGCATCCTTGGGTCTCCGTTAAGTGAGTTACTCCATCCTGATGGCCAACTTCGGTTACTCCCTGTTGGGAGTATTTGATGAGATCCTCCCTCACCTCCCCGCTGACCAGCAGTTGCGAGTGAAGATGGTTCAAGACCATGGTCATTTGCTGGCTAAACACTAGCTTCAGATGACTTTGGACTTGGGTGACTCCTGTGTCCATGCAATGGCAGCAGCCATCACCATGCTTCACAGGGTGTAGCTGTGTCGTCCATCTTTTTGGTGGACACCCAGCACAAGCTTGCCGATGAAATGGATGAGTGGCTGATGCCCCATACTGGATCTGCACGATCTGGACCAGTTCATAGTGAAGCACAAGTTCCAGATGGTCTCCCTGAATCAGATTATTCCATCTCTGGAGCAGAACATGTGGTTTTGATCCCTGTGCCTCCTGGATGCGTTCTTCCACATCCCAGTCCATCTGTTCCACAGTCAGTCTGTCCCATGGCCGGTATCTCCTGTTCTGTGCAACAGGGGTCCTGTACCAGCTCCAGGTCATACCCTTCGGTCTCTCCTTGGCACCTAGGGTCTTTATCAAGTGTATCACATTGGTGGCAGCCTTCCTGTGGCATCAAGGCATCAGGGTGTATCCCTACCTGGATGACTAGCTGGTGGCCGGGTCATCCAAAGAGACCCTCAAGAGGTCCAGAGATCTGGCTCTCCAGATCTTCCAAGTCTTGGGCCTGTTGGTCAGCCTGGACAAGTTTAAACTGGTACCATCGCAGGTGATCAAGTTCGTCGGGGCAGAACTAGATTCCCTGTAGGCCAAGGCCTGTCTCCCTGCGGACTGTGCATTAGCCCTTACCTCCTTTGCGCAATCATTTCAGGTGGGCACTTGTGCCCTGCCTGGGATTTCCTTCAGCTGCTGGGGTACATGGAATCCTGCACCAGCATGGTTCATTGGGCCTGGTGGTGGATTCATCACCTGCAGTGGGAGTTGGGCCATCAGTGGTCCTAGCGCTTGAGCCACTTTGGACCAGCCGGTCACAGTGACCCAGCCTATGTGGGATGCCATCCAGTGGAGGCTGATCACAGAACATCTGGAGAAAGGAATCCCCTTTGTCCACTCAGAGCTGACTGTCATGCTCACAGTGGAAGCATCTCTGATGGGCAGTATACCTTGCAGACCACAGAGCCCATGGGTTCTGGTCACCACAGGAGTCCCGGTGCCACATAAACCTGCTGGAGCTCCATGTAGTGTGACATGCTCTGATGGAATTCGCTGCTGTAGTCAGGGGTAAGGTCATCCAGGTCCAGACGGGCAACACCACGACCATGTTCTTCCTGAACAGGCAGGAGAAACATACTTCCTTCCTCTGTGTCAGAAGATCCTCTATACCTGGACCCTCATGTGCAGATCTTCTGGTGATTCATGTCATGGGAGTGAACAGTTAGCTGGCAGATACTCTCAGCTGGGTAGAAGAGATATCACACAAGTGGTCCCTACATCAGGAAGTGGTGAACCCCCTGTTCCTCCAATCTGTGTGTCTCCCAGGAGAACACCAGACTAAGGCTGTTTTGTGCCCACTCCCATAGTCTGGGACACTGCTGGGAGATCCCTTTGCAAGGCCGTGGACCCCAGGTCCCATGTACACCTTCCAGTCCTTCACCTTGTCCACAAGGTGGTGCTCAAGGTCCAGAAGGACAAGGCATGGATGATCCTGATAGCTCTAGACTGGCCAAGGCAGTTCTGGTACCTAACGTTCCTCAGCAGCAGACCTCTATGGTGGCTTTCTCTTCACCCGGATCTGCTGACCAGACAACTTGGTAAGTCCTGTACCCCACCTTCATGCCTTGCATCTCATGGCCTGGTCCCTGAGCAGCTAGAGTTCTAGGCTTTGGGTCTGTCAGAAGAAGTGCTCTATGTTGTGGTGGCCTACTTGAAAGAGTCGACTCATAGAAGCTATGCATTTAAATAGAAGAGGTTCTCCATTTGGTGCCAGGGCAAGAGCTTTATCCCCTTTTCTGCTCTGTGGCGAGCATCTTAGAATACCACTGAATCCTCTCTCAGTTGGAACTGCAGGTGACGACCCTTAAGGTGCACCTTGCAGCCATCTCTGCTTACTGGGCACTGGCTGGTAAGCCATCAGTAGCCCAGGGGAAGGTGGTTAGGCACTTTTTCAAAGGCCTAGATCACTGTGCGCTCCGCTGCATGAACCACCATCAACATGGGACTATTGCTGGTGCTGACTGTGTTCATGGGCAAGCCATTTGAACCTATGCACAGGTGTGAGACATCTCACCTGTTGTGGAAGACAGTCTTCTTGGTGGCCATCACATCAGCCAGAAGGATCAAGTGAGTTCTGGGAGCTCTCAGTGGAGTCTCCTTTCTTGGTCTTTCACAAGGACAAAGTTGTCCTTTGCCACCACGTAAAATTCCTCCCAAAGATAGTATTGGAGTTTCACCTTATCCAGGTGATTAACTTACCAGTATGCTTTTTCAGCCCATTTTCAGAGGCCAACTGTGGGCTTCATTCTTTGAACCTGTAGAGTGTGCTCTCTTACTATAAGGAGTACATGACTGGAGTGCAGGGTGAAGCTTGGCAGCTGTTTGTAACATATGCTGAAGTCTCACCTGGCAAATCGACAGCAAAGCAAATGATTGACAGTTAGATAACATCCTGCATCGACCTCTGCTATAGGTTGGCTGATAGGGAGCCTCCTGTAAGGCTTGGGGAACATTTCACCAGACATACTGCTGTCTTTGAAGCTGTTTCCAGAAACATCCACATACAGGAGGTCTGTAGGGCTGCTACCTGAAAGTCAGCACACACCTTCATTTTCCACTACAGCATCAACTTTGAGTCAGGCTGCTTTTGAGATCTTGTTTCTCCAGTCTCTGTTTGCCAATGCCTTCCCACGTCTTCTGGAGAATTGCTAGGAGTCTGCAATGTGTGGATAGTGAATTGTATCCACGCCTCTGGAAAAATAGGTTACTTGCCTGTAACTGTAGTTCTAGGTGAAGATACAGTTCACATCCACACAACCCACCTGACTTCCCCTGGCAAGCGTCACACAGATCCCTGCTTCCATCTTGCAAGATTAATACCACCCAGGTGGTGAGAGCAACTTAGCTTCAAGAGATCCGATGAATCAGCTCTTCCAGCTGAACTGCCCGAGTGTGGATGTGGACTGTATACCACTCATACAACTACAGTTACAGGTGAGTGACCTATTCATTACCACATTTATCGGCAGGTATCAGAATGACAGACTTATTTTGCAGTTGTTTAAGTGCAGTCTGTTCACGGTTGCTAAGATTGTGGTATGTATCATTTCCCATATTCTCACAGTTCATTCACTTCCCTTCCTACACACCTTTCCAAGGTCAAGATATTTGTGCTCCCTGTGGAAGTGCAAAACACTAATTTTGGGTGAAATTTGCCATTGTGTTCAACAGGTGTCCGCACCATAAACAACATCTGCCTTCACAACTGGCACGGATTGCTGCACTTTTTGGCAGTCTCCTTTAATGTCTACAAACTGAATGTGCATGGATTCTGCTCTACACTTTTAATGACTAGAATTGCTCCCTATATTAAGAGTTGAGGAACATTGGTGGGTCTTGTGTGGAGAAGCTTGCACTGCAAGCATTTGTGCTGCACCTTTCTTGTGTGTAAACAGAGGTCTTTTGATTCCAGAGCTCCCACGGTGTCAGAAATTATTTTCTTTTTCAAGTCACTCATGGGAATTTACCTCATAGAAACACAGAGTCCCCCTCGCTAAGTTCTTCTCACACATCCTATTATTTATCACTTTGCAACTTTTACAGACTCTTATCTCAGGGCTTATTTGCTCTGTGTTCCTTTCTTCATGTCTGAGCTTCACACTGCCTACCTACTCTTCCTGTAGTTCTCTTATACTGTTTTTACATATTGCTCTACATCATACATAAATACTGCTTATGTTGCTCAGGTTTGTCATTCACCTGAAGAAGGAAACTGTGAGGCCCCGAAAGCTTGTGTAGAATTCCATCTTTGTACAAGACAAGATAAAAGGTATCAAACCTTCCAGCGTCTCCTGTTTTCCAAGGACCAATACGGCTAGAATCTCTTTTTACCTTCATAGAAACTGTGTCAGTCAAACATTCGCCACTGAACTGGACACTAGAAGAGCCTGAGTTGCTATTTTAACTTCACGAGCTACCCCCTTTTCAGATGCATCAAGAAATATTTAAGACCAAGAAAAAATTAAGACTGTATATGTTAGCACCACTGGACACCAGGGATGTGTGATTTTTTTAATGGGGATGGGGATTGGAGGGTGGGATGGGGTACCACTGAACACCAGAAAATATATGATTTTTAATGGGGATAGGGAGCAGGGGGTGCCACAAGACACCAAGTAATAGTGATACATATACTGGGATGGGGATCGGAAGGCGAGGAGTGCCACTAGGCACTAGGTAATAGTGATACATTTATGGGGATGGGGATCAGAGGGCGGGGAGGTGCCACTAGACACCAGGTAATAGTGATGCATATACGGGGGATGGGGATCGGAAGGCGAAGAGTGCCACTAGACACCAGGTAATAGTGATACATGTACGGGGATGGGGATCGGAAGGCGAAGAGTGCCACAAGACACCAGGTAATGGTGATACATATACAGGGATGGGGCTTGGAAGGTGAGGAATGCCACTAGATACCAGGTAATAGTGATACAAATACGTGGATGGGGATCGGAAGATGAGTGTCACTAGATGCAAGGTAATAGTGATACATATACGGGGATGGGGCTCGGAAGGCAAGGAGTGCCACTAGATACCAGGTAATAGTGGACAATATGGGATGAGGATTGAGGGCGTGGTGTCACTAGACACCAGGAATATTGACACATATATAGAGACGGGGATCAGGGGGCAGGGGGAGTGCCACTAGACACCAGGTAATAGTGATGCATATACGGGGATGGGGATCGAAAGGCGAGGAATGCCACTAGACACCAGGTAATAGTGATGCATATACGGGGATGGAGATCGGAAGGCAAGGAGTGCCACTAGATACCAGGTAATAGTGATACATATACGGGATGAGGATTGGAGGGCGGGTGGTGTCACTAGACACCAGGAAATACTGACACATATATGGAGACGGGGATCAGGGGGCAGGGGGAGTGCCACTAGACACCAGGTAATAGTGATGCATATACGGGGATGGGGATCGAAAGGCGAGGAATGCCACTAGACACCAGGTAATAGTGATGCATATACGGGGATGGAGATCGGAAGGCGAGGAGTGCCACTAGGCACCAGGTCATAGTGATACATATGCGGGGATGGGGATTGGAAGGCAAGGAGTGCCATTAGACTCCAGTTAATAGTGATACAAATACAGGGATGGGGATCGGAAGGCGAGGAGTGTCACTAGACACCAGGTAATAGTGATACATATACGGGGATGGGGTTCGGAAGGCAAGGAGTGCCACTAGACACCAGGTAATAGTGATACATGTACTGGGATGGGGATTGGAAGGCGAGTAGTGCCACTAGACACCAAGTAATAGTGATACATATACAGGGATGGGTTTGGAAGGTGAGGAGTGTTATTAGACACGAGGTAATAGTGATACATATACGGGGATGGGGATCGGAAGGCGAAGAGTGCCACTAGGACACTGGCAGTGGACTTCAGGGGGGCAGACTTTGTGGGCATGGGAAATATTCTCAAGGATCACTTGAAGGGGATTACATCAATGACAAGTGTGGAAAGGAGATGGGAGGTCATAAAACGGGGACTTCATGAGGCAGTCAGGATCTGCGCTAAGTTTAAACGTAAGGGAGCAAGGTCACATAAACCATGCTGGTGGTCCAGTGAGGTACAGGTAGCAGTCAGAGAAAAGAAGGCGGCCTACAAAAATATAAAACAACAAGAGGAATAGGATAAGAAGTGTACCATCTGCATCTAGAAAAGTCACCCGTATGGTGAGGGAGCAAAGTCCAGTAAAAAGCAGCGGCTGGTGCAGGGATACATGGAGGGAAAAGGGTTCTTCAGTACATTGGGGACGAGAAAACTAAGGGCCATCTCAGCAGATGGAGATCAGAAGGAGGGTGGGTGGAAGAGGCGAGGGACCAGGCAGAGGTATTTAACGTACTTTGCCTCTGTGTTCACTAGGAGGGATGGGATATCTACAAAGCAAGGCATGAAGGGATAGGCGGCAGTAAGTGGGATCAGGGAGCAACAGAAATGGAGCAAGAGGGAGGGAGAGGTACCCAGGGTGTCACATCTGGATAAGGATAAAAAGGCCAGTAAGGTGGAGGGACAGATGATGCTATCTCCACCAAAAGGGTGTGGTTAGCCCTCAAGGCCCTAAAGAAAGACAAATCTCCTGGGCGGATGACATTCCTCCGAGAGTACTATGGAAATTGGCGGACATACTGGCTGCACCCCTGGCGGAGCTCTTCAACAGGTCACTTGAGACAGGGAGGGCAGGATTGGCTAGAGGCACATGGTGCCAATCCATAAAGGGGTCGAGGGAAGTACCAGGTAACTATAGACCCATCAGTTTGACCTCGGTGGTGGGAAAATTAATGGAGAGTATACTAAAGGAACGATTGGGGGTGTACTTGGAGGAGGTGAGAGGTCTGGATAGTCGGCAACATGGGTTTGTGCCAGGTAGGTCTTGTCAAACCAACCTTGTGGAGTTCTACGAATGGGTAACATCAGAACTGGACAGGGGAAAGCCTGTGGATGTATTATTCTTGGACTTCAGCAAGGCGTTTGACTCTGTCCCCACAATGGTCTGGTGGAGAAACTGATGGGGTTAGGAGTAGGCCTTTGATGGTCAGATGGATTGAAAACTGGCTAGCTGGGCCATTCAGAGAGGCAGTGGTCTGTGGGGGCTCTCGAACCCTAGAGGTTGGTAGTGGGTACCGCAGGGCTCGGTCCTGGGTCCGATCCTGTTTAATGCATACATATCGGACATCAGGAGGGTATAGGATGTGAAATGAGTCTCTTGGATGACTCCAAGATGGGAAACAGTAGTGGAGGGAGAAGAGGGAGGTTGGCCTTGCAAGGGGACCTGGACACGCTGGAAAGCTGGGCTCACACATGGAAATTAAATTTCAATATCACCAAGTGCAAGGTGTTGCATCTTGGTCGGGGAAACCCTAAACACAGGTACACCCTGGGAGGGGAGGCACTGGAGGCCTCAATAGGGAAAAGACCTAGGGGTCATGGTGGATGCATGTATGAATAACTCTGAGCAGTGCAGGAGCTGCTAGCAAGGCAAACAGGATGTTGGGATGCATCGAAGGGGATCATCTCTAGGAGCAAGGAAGTGATTCTGCCACTGTACAATGGACTGGTTAGACCACACCTTGAGTACTGTGTACAGTACTGGAGACCACACTTGAAGAGGGACATACAGCTCCTGGAGAGGGTACAGAGGAGGGCAACTAAGATGATACGAGGGCTAGGGGATTTGACGTATGAGGACAGACTTGAGGATCTCTTCCTGTTTTCACTAGAGGAGAGGAGAGACAGGGGGGACATGATTGAGGTCTTCAAATACCTCAAGGGAATAAATAGGGTAAACATGGAGGGGATCTCCATGGAGGTATCACCAGAGGGCATGGTTTGAAGTTGGAAGGTGGAAGGGTGAGGGGGGAAAAGAGGAGGAGGTTTTTCACTGGGAGGGCGGTGGACCCTTGGAATGCACTGCCTGGTGAGCTGGTTCAGAGATCCACAGTGGAGGGCTTCAAGAGAGGGTGGGACAGACTCAGAAAGTGGATGTATCAGATGATGGCCTGTCCCAGGGGGGTGGGGATGGATGATGGGTGTTTCTGGAGCACAAGGGATGGGAGGGCCTTGGCACCCAACTAAGGATCTAAGGTTCGAGCAGACTCGATAGACCGTAAAGCCTAATCTGCTGGCAAATAGTATGTTAGCATGTTAGATACCAGGTAATAGTGATACATATATGGGGATGAGGATTGGAAGGCGGGTGGTGTCACTAGACACCAGGAAATACTGACACATATATGGAGACGGGGATCAGAGGGCAGGGGGAGTGCCACTAGACACCAGGTAATAGTGATACATATACTGGGATGGGGATCGGAAGGCGAGGAGTGCCACTAGACACCAGGTAATAGTGATGCATATACTGGGATGGGGATTGGAAGGTGAGGAGTGCCATTAGACACCAGGTAATAGTGATGCATTTATGGGGATGGGGATCGAAAGGCGAGGCATGCCACTAGACACCAGGTAATAGTGATACATATATGGGGATGGAGATCGGAAGGCGATGAGTGCCACTAGACTCCAGTTAATAGTGATACAAATACAGGGATGGGGATCGGAAGGCGAGGAGTGTCACTAGACACCAGGTAATAGTGATACATATACGGGGATGGGAATCGGAAGGCGAGGAGTGTCACTATACACCAGGTAATAGTGATACATGTACTGGGATGGGGATCGGAAAGCAAGGAGTGCCACTAGACACCAAGTAATAGTGATACATATACGGGGATGGGGATCGGAAGGCGAGGAGTGCCACTAGATACCAGGTAATAGTGATACATATACGGAGATGAGGATTGGAGGGCGGGTGGTGTCACTAGACACCAGGAAATACTGACACATATATGGAGACGGGGATCAGAGGGCAGGGGGAGTGCCACTAGACACCAGGTAATAGTGATGCATATACTGGGATGGGGATCGGAAGGCGAGGAATGCCACTAGACACCAGGTAATAGTGATACATATACGGGGATGGGGATCGGAAGGCGAGGAGTACCACTAGACACCAGGTAATAGTGATGCATATACTGGGATGGGAATTGGAAGGCGAGGAGTGCCATTAGACACCAGGTAATAGTGATGCATTTATGGGGATGGGGATCGAAAGGCGAGGCATGCCACTAGACACCAGGTAATAGTGATACAAATACGGGGATGGAGATCGGAAGGCGAGGAGTGTCACTAGACTCCAATTAATAGTGATACAAATACGGGGATGGGGATCGGAAGGCGAGGAATGTCACTATACACCAGGTAATAGTGATACATGTACTGGGATGAGGATCGGAAAGGGAGGAGTGCCACTAGACACCAAGTAATAGTGATACATATACAGGGATGGGGATCGGAAGGGGAGGAGTGCCACTAGACACCAGGTAATAGCAATACATATATGGGGATGGGGATCACAAGGTGAGGAATACCACTAGACACCAGGTATTAGTGATACATATATGGGAATGGGGATTGGAAGGCGAAGAGTGACACTAGACACCAGGGAACAGGTGTGCACCCCCAACTGCAAACTTTGATTGTTGGCTTCAGTGACTTTACCGGCCACTAAGGTTGCCTGGAGTAAGTCGGCCTTTTTTTCGATGGTAATTTTGCTGCATAAAGTGGCCTGCACTGTTCCTTTTGCGCAGTGCAAAAGCACTGAATATTGCGCTGCACCTGTATTCATGTCCCGCCTCACCCCCTTTTGCACACTGGTCTCAGTGTGTAAGGTCTGCTTAGGTGTGTGCCTGCCCTTTGAATATTGTGCCTGGGTGTGAACCCCGGGCAAAAGGAGTGCAGTCACTTTGCTCACTGGGCGAACTTTGGAATATCAGGCCCCAGCTGTTTTTACCTATTGACAATTGCAGCACATGCTAATTTAACAAACGATGGGGTGTTATTTATCAGACCATATGTTTCCTTGGCGCAAATAGGGTCCAATAAGGGTCTAGATGAACAATCCCTAGTATTTGCTTCAGTTCCTGTCTTCCTTTTGGAATTAGAAACTGCCTTGTGAGATTCTTTTGAAGATGTCTCAGCCTCAGCACTTTTCCCTTTTACTCTTCCTGTATTTTTCTTTCTTTCTGTCTTATGAGTTAGTTGTATCAGGTAAGGGATCCTGTGTTTGTCTCATCTTTAACTCTCTTTATATCCTTCCGAGTTTCTTCTCTTTTACTTACATGTCTTGTAAAAGTATAAAAGTTATTGCACTGGTTCGAACAAGATTAGTTTTTTTCTTTATAAATAATTTTTTTAAGTTTGCTGTTTTATGGAATACAATATTGAATGCTCTATGGTTTATAGAAATTTAAATATTACGTTTTTTTTTAATAGCACATTTTTTGTCTCCCTGCTGCTGGTGGAGCTCAGTGGCAGTATTACCAGTCATCGGTGCTGTGTTCACCCTCCAACTTGTTGGCAGGGATCCTGCTGCGCGGCTGTGGGGGCTTAAGTTTTTATATGTTGTACTCCTGTTACTGTTTGATCCCTGAGACCCTACCCGACGAGAACACTGTCACGAAGAACAGAGAGTCCAGGCTGTAGATGTGCTGGCACACTTCTCAGCCAAGCACCCAACAGCGTCCTCCCCTCCCAACACCGCAAGTCCCGTGTCACCCATGCATCCACAGGTGGCAGTAGCAGAACAGTGTGACAGCCCTCTCCCCTTCCAAGGAGGAGACGTCCTGTGGGACGCTCAATTAAATACTGTATTAATTACTGATAATTTTGAAAGTTTATGGTTAGAAATTTGGATATTTGTTAGACAAATGGAAATGTTTACAAAGTGCTTTTGACAGTGTTGCTTATTGTTATTTTAGCTTTATTCTCAATGAAATATTATTGACAAAAAAAACCTACAGCTATAGGAAAATCTATGAATGCCCAAGCACAACCTCCAGCTTTACAAATGCTGCCAGATCTGACGGGTGCCCCACATGCCATCTATATGCGTTATCAAGCACTGAGAGGTACAATGCAACACAGATTCAGCACACTGTCTGGATACTGACCAGGAGCTCTAAATTTATTTATTATTATTATTATTTGCTTTTGTTTACCAGGTGAGCGCACTAGACAGTCCAGTGCCTATTTTCGGGCGCGACCCGGGAGGGTTACAATGGTACAATACATGAACATCAGGCATAAACAGGGTTAACATACATTAGGTTCAAGCACATGATAAATCGTAAGAATAGGATACATAGATTAAGGCACTTTTATAACCTGCGAATAAGGTACATAGTTGAGGTACATAGATCACATTTGACCGAGCACAATGAATGCAATCCTCAGTGAGGTAGCATGGATAACTACATAAGTTGGCATCCAGCCGAGTACAGGAAATAGATGACGGTAGACTCCCAATGATCTTGAAGAATACCAAGGTACAAGGCAGTAGGGTAAGTCAGAATGAATAAAAGGAGAATCGGGTAGATTACGATACAGGACCAGTCACTACAAGGGTAATAGGGCACCAGACAGGGTATGACGGGTGACACGGGCTAGTCCAGCTGGGCAGAGTACTGGTTATAGCCACAGACAGGACACCCAGAGGTAGGTACCAGGAGAAAGCAGCTCAGGTACAGAGACACGTGGCGACTGATTTCAGGAAGCCCCATAGGGAGGTTCTGAAGCGGGAATGTGATGGGGAGGTGCGAGTGCAGGCTGGCAGGGAGTTCCACAGCTTCGATGCAAAGGCAGGGAAGGCCTGATCACCCATACAAGTGCGGCTTTTAGGAACCAGGAGGGCCTGAGAGTCGCTGGATCTTAGGTGGTGGGGGAAGCGGCAGGAGTGAGGGACAGGGCAAGTGCAGAAGGGGTAGCTGTACGGATGATGATGTGTAAAAAGTTGCCAAGGATGAAGGTGCGGTGGGACTCTGGTGGGAGCCAGTCCAGCCAGGAGTAAAGGTCACATCAATGAGTGAGGCGGGGAGCAGCGACAGCAAAGCGGCATACATTGTTGTACGCTGTGTCCCATTTAGAGAGACTGGATTTAGGGGACATTGGCAAAGGATACAAGGCCATAACAGGGCGTTGGTAGAGGACCCCTCGGCTAGGGCCAGTCGTACGCCAGGGTGAGGCATGATTTAGCTCTGTAGGCCAGGCCCAGCTTGCAATTTGTAGCTTTGCAGGTATTGCAGATGTGCAGGGTGAGATCCAGCTGAGGGTCAAGAGTAATCCCCAGGTACTTAACCACTTCAGTAACAGGCAGTGAGGACCCATCGGCTCCTAGGATTTTTGGAGAAGCAGGGCAGGCTTTTAACTTGGCAGAGGAGCCAAAGAGCATGACCTGAGTCTTCTTGAGGTTAATGGAAAGCTTGTGGTCCTCAGGCCAGGACTGGACATGGTTAAAGTCGGAGGTTAACTAGGTATTTTTGGTCTTTGGGTCCCAAGAGTTTGCCAGGATGATGAGGTCATCTGCGTACAAGGTGGAGATCCCATAGGCAGAGGCCAAGGGTAACTCATTTATAAAGAGGGAAAACAAGATGGGCCCGAGGACAGAGTCCTAGGGCACACCACAAGTTACTGGAGCGGGGTCTGAGAGGGCCTTGTTAATGCTTATATACTGCTGCCTACCTGAAAGGTAGTTTGTGAACCGGGCGGGGAGAAGCCTATGGTCCAAAGGGTGGATCTGGTCAAAGGCTTTGAGAGGTCTACAGAGATGGCTCCAGTAAGTTTGCCTTTGGTCAGTGGCAAGTCGATAGCAGAGGTAACCACCGCAGAAGGGCAGTGGAAGTGCTGTCTTTTTTCTGAACCCATGTTAGCTGGAGAGGAGCTCGTAGCTCTGAAGGTAGTGGGTGAGCTGGGAGGCTACCAGCTTTTCGAGTACCTTGCTGATAACAGACAGGATCGCAATGGGACAATAATTGTTAAGATTTTTTTGGGTCCCCCTGTTTAAGGACTGGGATGACCTTGGCTACCTTCCAAAGTCTGGGATGGAGCCAGAGATTAGGGAGGCATTGAAGATGTGGGAGATAGGCCAGGCGAGGAGAGAAGCCTCCAAGCAGAGCAGAGCAGTTTGGGCTCAACACCGTCGTGCCCAGCTCCCATATGAGGAGAGAGACCCGCGAGGAGCCTCTGGGTCTCCTGGACAGTGACTGCTTTTAGGTAGAAGGGAGGATGGCTGGGGGTCGCTCTGATGGGGGGACCGGTGGCCATGGGGACAGGGGGTTGGGAGGGGGGAGCAGAGGGACGGGAAAGTCAGGTTGGAGAACTGACGGTTGAAAGCATTGGCGATAGTAAGGGGGTTATTGCAACTCGCCCCCTTCATTGAGAAGGTCAGAGACCTGGGTTCTGGCAGACCCGCCAACTAAGCTTTTTATGTTTTGCCAGAAACTCTTCTGGTTTTGGGCCATGGAAAGCAGGGCAGACTGGCAGAAGTTGCTCTTGGGTGAGCGGATGGCTCCTTTACAAGAGTTTCTCAACCGACGATATTCAAGGTGGTCAGCATGGGAGTTGGAGGACTTGAATCGAGCCCAACACTTGTCTCTTTGCTTCATGAGGGATAGGAGGCCCCCATGGAGCCACTTGGTGACAGTGCCCCTCACCCTTCTCTTGGTGAGTGGGGCGTGTTTATTTTGCAGGGACCCAAAGACAGCGAGGAAGTTGTCAAGGGCCACTGAGGGATCATTAGAGGCAGTGACCCGGGACCAGTCCGCTAGACGCAGGTCAGCAAGGTAGTTGTCTATGTCAAAACAGGAATAGTCCCGCATCTGGATCACCTTGCTAGGTATTTTAGGAGAGGAGAGGCCCCATACGGAATAGGTAGGGAAGTGGTCTGAGATGGCATCGGGGAGGATTCCTGAGGAGGCTGTATTGCCAGGTCTGTTACTCAGAACCCAGTCGATAAGGGATCCCTACACTCCATGAGAGGAGAGCCTCATAGGCTCAGCAATCAGTTGGCTGAGGGCGAGACCGGACAGAAGAGTCTCGTAAGGCTTGGCATTGCCCCCTAGCCAATTGAGGTTGAGGTCACCCGGACAAGCAACTCATTTGGGCCAACTTTGTCTCTGAGACAGTCGAGTAGGGAGGAGAGCCCAAGTGTACCTCCCTTAGGAGGGTTGTAGGCGCAAACCAGGTGAAACTTTTTGGTGTTACCTAGGAGGAGGAGTAGGAGATTTCAACCCCCATGATAAACAGTAGGGAGTGATTTGGAAGAATACACACAGGTATGTTAAATTTGATGTATACAGAATTATGCCATTCATAATTCTGCAAAATATGTACCATACCCCAGTAAACTTATATGACTGACAGATACTAGATTCACACCTATACACTAGGTTGATGTAACCTGGAACCTGGTACACTAAAACATATATTTTGGGATTGTTCCAAATCGCTTTCTTTATGACAGGGGGTCCAGAGTTGTTTAGAACCTATGCTGGGCTTGGAAAACAACTTCACCCCTGAACGATGCCTCATAGGTCTAGGTATAGAATCGCTCATGGGAAGGGAAATATCACTTTACTCTGATCACAGTGGCAGTCAAAAACAGATCATATAATGCCGTTGGCTAGACCAAGATATTCCCACCATAACAGAATGCCATCGGGGTAATCAGTGCAATCTTTATCAATGGAGAAAATGATAGCCTTAATGAAGCATAGATACAGTGCCTTTAGAATATGCTGGGAGAGTTTATATACTCTCTACTTGGGATTGCAGAAGTTTGATGTGTATAATATGCCAGTGTACATTTCCTCCTTATGCTGTATCAGATGTATGACACCATACACCTTAAAGAGCTAGTGTACTGCCTAAAACTAGTATTAGATTTTAAAAGCAGCCAACCATTTCCTTTTGTATCTGAGGTACTTTTTCTTTTCCCTTTGTTTAATTAGAAGATTGTTTACCTGGTGTTAGTAGGTGTTATGTGTGGAACAACTCTTAGCCTGGCAGCTGACATATCTTGCTGTACTGCTCCACACTACATCATCAGCATTGTGACCTCACTGACTGTGACATCGCTGCTATTTAGGAACAGCAAGTAAGTGACTTGCCAGGTCATTCACCCGTGATGTTACTGTCAATGAGATCATAATGCTTATGATGTAGTGTGGGGCAGTAGAGTTAGCTATGTCAGTTTCCAGGCTAAGAGCAGTCCCAGACATCCAGCACAATATTATAGCATAGAATACTTTCTGATGAGCAAAAGAAGAAAGAAAAATACTTCAGAAATAAAAAGTTGTAACTGACTGCTACTTAAAGTTTGTATTATTTTGCTGTCTGCCTGTTTTGGCTCCACTAGCTCTTTAATTATTTGTATAACTTAGTTTTATTTTTTTGGAGGGGGGAGAGTAGGGTCCCATCTTGTATGTTAATGATGTTGTGTCTGTTACTGTATGTATGAATTTTACACTAATAAAGTTTACTTATTTAAAATAAAAGAAGTGATTTTCTGTTAACTTAAAAGTTTGTTTACCCATTTTTGAACAAAAGCAAAGCTGTGCAGTTCTCTTACAAGAACATTATTCTTCCCTTCGAATAATGTAGCTCTAAGAACTTGTGGAAAGAGGCAGCAGTGACCAACCGAGGCAGGGTGGGCATCTGCCCTGGATGCCTCGGAGAGGGTGGGCTACTGCTTGTAAGGAATGGCTATCCCCGGATTACCCAATAATAAATAAAAGGTGGCGCCATTTTCACCACTAGGAGCATTGTGCCACTGGTATAATGTGAAGGTTGAATCCTTGCATGAGAATTATAGAATCATTATGTTGTAGATATCTAGAAATGTAGAGTCAAGAGAAATGCCTCCATTCTTTCTGTTGAATGATATATCTCTGAGAATTTGGGAAGGAGTCAGCAGTGACCAAACGCATTACAGTGTGGTCTTTTATACTAGCATTTATTTTGATATATAGTATTTTGTTACACAGTCACCATAGCATTGAGAATAAAACAGTACGGCTAGCTCGGTAATACAGCAGCTACTTAACTACTTTTCCGGAAACCTGGCTTTGTGATGTTAACTCACAGCATCAAGAACTGAGTGGCCATGGCAGGGGGAGCATCTCATACCTCAGAGAGGGGAGGCACTTTCATCTGATGCACAACTGATCCCTGGTGGCTCAGAGGTGGAGAGCTGTGCGCAGGAACATGTGCTTCCACAGAATCGGCACTCACTCTCTCGCCTAATGTGTGACACAGGGGCATCATGTACTTGGAGAAGGGTGAGCAAGGGAGTTCTGAAGGAGGAGTGGGGCTGCACCTGCTCTCCCATCAGCCCTGATAGACTGTATAGCTGGGTTGCCACATAGGATCATGTTCTAGGGAAGAGAGATAAGGGGGAGAGACTTAATAGGGAAAAATACCCCAGCAACCCCAAGCAGATGAAGCCACCCTGCCCAGCTTGAGAAACTGGGGCTCTTACCCTCGGAAATAAGATGCGAGTTATAGCTGGAAGGCCCTAAGAGGGACATGGAGCAAAGGCTGGCAGTGATTTGAATCTTGATTGGCTCTTACTGTGGGCATCAGGGTTTGGATAGGTAGAAAGAGGACCAGTTGACAGGAAGGAGAAAAAAAAAGGGTGTAGGAAAGTATAAAAACAAAACAAAATACTTCTGATGACTTTGTGTGTGTCTGGGCTTCAGGCTGAACAAAAATGTCATGTTGAATGTAACCCTGATTTGGAAACTTACGTTTGTACAACATGAACTTTTTTCTTCTCTGGTGATCTGTAAAGGAAACCAGCTGGCATAGCTAGCTGTTTGCTGACTCTGGGTTGGTAGTACTGCTCTTTTCACGTGTACTCGACATAAAAGTTGGACTTGGAAGCAAAATTTTGACACTGGGTTTAATAGTGTTTATTGGAAAAAATCACCTCTGCGGCATATCCCAGCTTTATAGACTCAACAAGCATTAATGGTGACCGGTAGTGGTTAGGAGGATCAGACTGACACAGTCACATACCATAGGTGTGTGGTATTAGATTCCAAATCTGCTTGTAGTAACAGCATTTTCTCCACTGTCTTTATTATGTAATACCTTATGCATTCAATGAACAAAGAAATACATATGGCACTGTGGCGCCCCATGGAGCGGCAGCAAAGGTGTATGGAAAATGGGAGAACATTTGTGATTTATATTATGCTACTGCTGTGTAGGAAACAGCACTGCAAGGGTATTGCATTAGAGGTTTTCGTTTTGCTCCTGACAGTGGCTGGTTCCCTTTTCGATAAATCCTTCTGGTTCTGTCACCCACCTTAAGTTTACTTCTCTGAGAGTCCACCACGGCTTACTTCCTCCCCATGGTAGTGTTGTTTGGGGCTGGACAGACCCCTCCACAGCACATACAAATTTGGAAGTGCCTAGTCTGTTGTATGGAAGACTAGTCATTATCCAGTTATGGTCTGAGGTTCCCTGCACCCCCCAACCCCACCACCACCTGAAGATAAAGAATTGTCTCCTTGATACGCAGTCCTTTCTCTGGCCAGTCCCTGACAACTGGAACTTGCTCCTGAACCCAGATACAGTAGGTAGCATCATGAGAGGACACGTTCCCGCTGTGCCACTGGGTCAACCCATTGCACATTAACGTTTTAATTCTGTGAATAAGTGATCTAATGTTTAATACTTATACAGCAACATTTGACCTATTGAAAGGGAGACTAGTAAATGCTGGAACACATCTTAGATGCAAACCATAGTGACGATATGGTAACTAATGATAACAAACATTGTTTTCTGAAACAATTTATCTAGCTAGATTTTGGTTACCTGACTTTCTTTTACCATAAATTAAAAATGAAAATTATTCCAACCATTGACCATACTGTGCAGCAGACTTCCTCAGACTCAAGGTCACTGTATACTGTACAGTAAAGTCAGTGAACTAAAATACTCAAGACAAGATCTTCTTAGAAAAGAAATAGCAGGACACCAACATTTTTGTATACCTGTCTTTTATGTTTGGAAAGTCTCAGATAAGTTACATACGCATTATTAGTCGAGAGAGCGCTGCTGACCAATCACAGCACTCTGTTGACCTGCGCACAAGACACCCCTAATACAGTGGCGTGTCGTACATGCAACTGCCCTGGAAACTGGTACATTTGGAATGTATATGTTAATTGTTTTTATTTTAAAAATGGTAGCGCTCCCTTGACCTATAATGTGTTAATACGACTCAGTCACTCATAGTATGAGTGGTTTCACTTGTGTCCATTGGGTGATAGAACAGCTCAGTGTTGTTGATCTGTTGCCCAACGAATGTGCTGGAAAGCACTCCTATATTACAACGCGTGGCTCTGAGAGATGTCTTAACACTGCCAGCCAGGGATATGTTGCTTTAGAAACAAGTCAGATTGCCTTGAGCCTCTTCAGAGTTTGAAGATGGGCATAAAGACTAGGTCATGTTCAATGAACAGGATTCACAAGTGAAATTGCTCCTGCCATGAAATTTGCTATAAAATCCATTGGTTGAGAGGTCAAGCTGATTTAAGCAGAATGTGAGCTAATTTTCTCCCATTTGCCTTCATTTACATGGTAGCTTAGCTACCACGCTCCTGCCGACAGACTGAGTTTTAATCTCCTAGTGACACATGCAGAAGTGACACATGCCCATGTAATTTCAGACTTTAATGACTTTTGCCTTCTTAGGACTGGGATGGATGACAGTAGTTGAACACATAATTGATACAATTAAACTGTATTTAAATTCTGACCACCTGAGGTTATGTTTTGATCCCCACTTTGGTAGAGTGAGGAATCCTGGACTTACTAACCATGTTTTACTTTCACCCTTAGAAAAAAGAATTGCACTGGAGCTAGCTAAAGTTTGTGTGATAGGTAGGAAAGGATGAAAGAAAAAAACATCTACACATTTGAGGTCCAAGTTGCAGTTATTTTGTATGTGTGGCACACTACACTCTGGGAGATGTTCTTTCCGTATTTCTACAAGTGGGGTAGTAATCTGCATCAGTATCCATTGGTTTTTCATTTCGCTTTGCATGACAAAAAACAGATTTTTTTTTTCTTTAGAAGAGATTATCCTTCAATAATGATGTTCACATAGAAACCAACGTACTATTATCTTGCCACCGTCTGAAGCGGAGGATTAAAACAATTCATATAACAATGGCTAGGAAAAAAATTCCTGGCTATTGAGGGGAATTCCTTAGGTGTTAATTGAATCCACAGAAAGAGAATTTTTTATTTTATTTATTTATTTATTTTTTGACTGGGAAAGGAAGGCTGGAGACAATACTGCCCATTTTCCAGCCTGTCCAGTGGTGGGGGAGTGGAGGAGAATATCGATTCAAACCAACTGAAATTGAACCAGATTAAGCTGTTGGTGGTACTGTAGTGAATATTCTTACAGACCTGCCAAAGAAAAAATTAGTTCCCCATATTATTACGAATTTGCGCCTATTTCAAAACATCACTGCACTAGCAAGCACCAACCTTCTCCAGACCTATCAATCTTGCATATTATTATTTCTCCATACGCAGGGTGTTTCTAGCACACTATAGAAATGAATGGGCATTGTGTTAATTTTTGTCCTTCTTTAAGAGGCAGTTAATGTTACAAAAATTGAAATACCCCATTCAGCAGCTAGAACAAACACAGAAATAAGGAAAGCAATTTATTCAACCATTTTATTTAATTCCCAAGGTAAGATACTGTGTGTATTTTTAGTTTATTTTTTTAAAGATCCTGTGTGCCTGTCTTGATAAAACTACAGTAAGTCAATTGGGGCAGTACTTTGCTGTCAGTCATCATTAACATGTGCTTGCCCCACTTAGACTCATCTGTAATCTGAATACACCTTTACAGCTGAAGAAGAGCTCTGGGAAAAGGATGTCTACAAATGGCTGGTGGTTGCCAACTTTATCGTAAAGCCACAGGAATTACAAAACTGATACTAAATGCAATTTGAAAAATGGCTGAATGGGAAAAAGATATTGCAGTTGAGAATCTAAGGATAACAGGAAAATGTAGCTGCTGAAAAAGGGTATGGTAAAACATTTATTGTGCTAACATGAACTGCTGCTTTAATGGGGTTCTGTTTTGGTACCTTCCTCTTTGCAGTTAAAGTTTGACTTGCTCCAAGCCTGGGTGGTTCATCATAAACCGCACATCCTTGCCATTGTGGAAACCTGGCTAATCTCTGATATCCCCGACTCTGCTATTACGCTCCCAGGCTACTTGGTGTTCAGAGTTGATAGAATGGGCAAAGCGGGGGAGGGTGGCTCTATATCTCGCAGACCCACTCCTGGGTCTTGTTCTTGACACCTCTGTACTTCCTGCTGTCGCCCAGGCACTGGTCATTAAAGTTGCTAGTGGCAGTGCTGGTAAATTCATTACAGTACTATCCACCTATATCCCCCCCCCCTCGTAATACCAAGTCTGGATTTGATGCCGTTCTTGAATACTGCACAATGCTACCAAATAACTTGGAGGAGATCCTCTTAGGGGACTTCAACATTAACTGGTTGGCCCCTGCCTCGGCCCAGCATAGAGGTGCTGCATCAGCACTCAACCTGACACAACTTGTTCCCTCACTTACTAAGATAAACTATAAAATGGATACTAGCACCCTAATTGACCTAATACTCACCAGCTGCCCAGAGCGACTCTCAAACATCATGGTCCTCCCTGATTCAGAGAGTGACCATTCACCCACTCTCTTGTCATTGGTCCAACTACTACAAAAAATCCCCCTCAAAAACCACATATCAATGTATACTTAAAAAAAAGGCATGCTAGGCAAATTCTGTGATTTCCTTCTCACTAGTGACTGGTCTCCCTTAGGTTTTATTTATTTATTTATTTAGTTTTTATTTATTGAAATGTTTCAGCAGGAAGGCTCACTGAACAACAAGTTGCTCGTCTTACGGTACGACCTGGGGGGAAGGGTACAATGAGGAATTAGAAACAGAGAAATTACAGATACAGAGAACAGATACAATATGGAGCATTTGATCAAAATAATACACAATAGGGAGCAGTACAGACAGTTACAGCATGAGACAATTGAATACAGCCAGTGGGTGGGCACAGGTGCATGTAACAGTAAACCCGTCAGATAGTAATGCAACAAAACAATCATAGTGCCATGATGTTTTCAGTGCTGTGCTCACAGATAGTGAACAAGTGCTAAGTGCAAACAAGGGCAGGAGGGGGCAATTGCCAAAAATAGAGAATTGGGGGAGAAGACTAAGATGAGCTGGAAAGGGAGATGCAGGTAGCATACGAAGGAGGGGAGACTTCTGAAGACAAGTTCCCTCAGGGTGTTGAGAACCCTGCAAGGGGGACGGGATCAGGTGGCAGGCAAGAACAGTGAAATTAAGAAAGCTGGAGGCAAGCCAACAAAACCTGTTTCCCCTTCAGGATGCATGAACCCTGCAAGGGGATCTGGTTGGTGAGCTGGATAGGGTAGAGAGGCGGTTAGGGAGGATTACAGCAGGTACAGCTGGAAGAGAGGAAGTTGTGTAGAGCAGTACCTATGGAGTAGGTGGAGGAGGAGTGCCGTATTTGTGGGGGGAGAGCGTTTTAGGATTTAGGGAAGCGGTGGGAGAAGCCAGTCTGGCCGACGAGGGTAGATTCTGCTACCAACATAGATTATGCCCTTAATTTTTTCATCTCCACATTTAATACAGCCTGCGATATCTTCGCCCCCTACTCAAAGTGTATGATCAAGAACCTGAGTAATCCCTGGATTACCACCTCTCTACTTAACTAATGGCTGACCGGGATAACCTGTGGCATAAGGCCCTTGCCTCTGGAAAACCTGCCGACAGGCAAAACTACTGGCTGCACAAAATGCCTACACCAGAGAAATCCGTCATGCCACGACTGATCACTTTAAAGAGAACCTTGCCTCTTCCTGGGGTAATGGTAAGCAATTCTGGGCTAACATAAAGGAACTCATGGGGACATCTAATACTGGCCCTGCCTCCCTCCTTAACAGTAATGGAGCCATCACCCAGGACCCTCAGGTTATAGCTGATACCTTCAACCTGGCCTTTACTGATCCGAGTGGGGTACTTCCTTCTGACTTCTTAAATAAGTTGGCCTGTCCCTCTCCTTGGGTTGCTCCCTCTGACTTACTACCCCCCATTACAGGTTGCTCTCCACTACTGAAGCAAAAACTTGCCTCCAGAGAGTGCTGGGTAAGTTGAGGTTCAGTGGCGACTCATTAGACTTGAAATTACTACATCTAGCCCTTGATGCTGTACTTCTCCCTCCTCACCATGATCCTTAATCTCTCCCTTCACTGTAGTCAATTCCCCACCCTATGGAAATCCCCTGTTGTCGCTCCTATCCACAAGAGTGGTGACAAAACTGCCCACAGCAACTACCGCCCTATTTCCATCCTCCCACCCCCCCATCTCTAAAGTATTGGAAAAAATGGTATCAGATCCACTGTCTGACTACCTAGTGGAGTAAAACCTCCTGTGCGCCCAACAGCACGGTTTCCGTAAGGGACACAGTACCACGACTGCTCTCTTGGAATATACTGGATTTGCTCACAAAGCCCTTGATCAGGGACAGTTGGTAGGGTCCGTGTATACTGATCTGACAAAGGCATTTGATATGGTTAACCATGACCTCCTGGTCTCATCCCTCCATTCAATCAGCCTCTCCCCTGAAGGCACCTCCTGGTTTGCGAATTATCTCAGTGGTTGCTCCCAGCAAGTGAAAATCGGTAACTCCCTCTTCTCCTCATTACCTGTCTGCTCTGGGGTCCCACAAGGGTCTATTCTCAGGCCTCTTCTCTTTAGTTTCTTTTCTAAATACCCTTCCTCTAGCCTGCTCTGGTAACCTATTTCTCTACGCTGATGACGTCGTTCTCTATAGTCACTCAGACCTGTCCATACTACAACACTTTCTTCAGGCTAATGTCTATCGGTTAAGAGTCATGGTTCACTAAACACAAGCTTTTGATAAAGTATAAAACAAACACAAAAATGCCCCAACAATTCTTAATGATCATCTCCAACTGCTCGAACAGGTCAACACCTTTAAATGCCTTGGGGTTACCCTTGACTCCACCCTTTCCTTTCAAGGCCATGTTGACTTAGTCTGCAAAGCTGTTAATACAAGGAACGCCCTCTTGTATAGGCATAAAAAATACTTAACTAATGACACCCTCTGTCTTGCTGTCACCAGTTCAGTACTCTCCATAGTAGACTACAGCATAGTAATTTACGGCTCCGCATCTGACACTGTCCTCTAAAGTCTCTCTTAACAAAGCTTGCCGGCTTGTTCTTGGAGCCCATCAGCTTACCCACACCTGTGACCTTTACCAGCAAGCACACTGGTTGGACATTAAAGGTCGGCTAACGTACCGTACTCGCTTAATAGCCAAGAAAGTCTTGTCCTGCCAGTCCCCCCCCCATCCTTTATTTGCTGACTCCTGCCCTCTCTCTGCGCACTACCAAGAGCACCTAAAAGGCTCATAACTTGTTCCTTTGCATAAAACTGCCTTTGGGCAGCGTGCCTTTCCATACGGGCCTCCCTACCTGTTGAATAGCCTGCCCCATGATATCCTGGTCACTGACACACTTGGCCCTTTTAAAACTAAACTTCTCCAGCACCTTCTCTTGCTGAATCATTGCAACTACCCATATCTCTCCCCTGCTCCACACTGTCTCCACTTATTATTCTCTTACTTCTCTCATGTATCCCCTCTCCCCATCACCCGCTCACTCTCTTACTTGCCTTTTTCTGACTGCCTTTGTATTCATCTCTCTCCCTGATGCACTCTTCTGCCCACTGATAGCACTTGTGCTAGGGGGAAACCAGTTGAGACCTTCTGAACAGGTGCGGAATCTGGGCGTAATACTTGACTGCGAGCTGACACTTAAGTCCCAGGTGTCGGCCGTTGTCAAGTCCTCGTTTTACCATCTGAGGAATATAGCCCGGATAAAGCACCTTGTTCCAAGCGATGACTTCCCTGTATCAGTTCACGCCTTTGTTTCCTCGCGTCTAGATTACTGTAATGCTCTATATCTAGGATTACCGGGGGTAAGGCTTCCGCCGCTTGCAGCTGGTGCAGAACACTGCAGCCAGGTTGTTGACTGGGCTACCAAGAACTTGCCACATCATGCCTGCTCTGCGCGAACTGCACTGACTGTCGGTGCATTGGAGGATTACATTCAAGGTCGCATTGCTGACCTATAAGACCCTACACGGACAGGGAACAGGCTACTTGCAAGATCTCCTTCGCCCCTACCGCCCTCTCCGCTCCACCGACGAGTTACTGTTAGAGATTCCCAGGGTTCGTCTTCAATCTACCGGGGCCAGAGCCTTTTCTTTTGTGGCTCCAACCCTGTGGAATTCTCTGTTTCGTTGGATTAGGGAGTTCCCGTCTACAGAATCCTTTAAGGCTTCTTTGAAGAGCTTCTTGTTTGCATCGGCCTTTGATTAGTTTATATTTTGCTGTCTTTTTAATTGTGTTTAATTTAATTTTAACTCTTATTTATTACTGATGCTATGTTTTATGTATTTGGTGTTTGAAAAGCGCAATACAAATAAATTATGATTTGATTTGATTTTAATTGTAAATACAATCTTTATGTACTTGAATTGTATTTTTATACCATCTCTGTTAGTGGTTTAGCCTTTCCTATGCACTGTATCTTGGCTCCTCAATCTATGTTTTGTAGTCATGTCATTTTGTATCACTGTATTGCTGTAACTCAATGTTATTGCCATGTGCATACCTTTACAACATCCTGTATCCTATGTATGACATGGAACCTCTGTAAAAGAGACTCTGGCTCAGAGGTATGTCTGATATTTCAAATAAAAATAAAAAAAAAATAAATAAAAATGTCACTTATATCTCAGTATTTCCTTTTTTTATTTATAATTTCTTCTCCTTTTTGCCCGAGCAGCCCGTTTTCTTCTCCGTCCCACCCAGACCCATTCCACACCTTCTCTAGGACTTATTGGCTCCTAAATGCTCCCCTACGGATTACTCCCTGTGATGGGGTTGGGGAGGAAGAGTGCGGTCCTCCCTCCTCCATGAAATCCACATCAGATGAAGCCCAGTTGCTGGTGTGGGACCTGCATTGGTCCGGAGATTCATTCTGCCTCTCGAGGATTTTTCTCTGTTTTCTCCCCCAAGCTGTGAGCATGCAGTAACGTACTGCAAGTACATGCCTTTGCACAGACAAGTGTATCAATGTCGAGGGCAGCACGGTCCTCTCTGAGGTGACCTGCTGCACACCTCTTGGTCTCTCAGTTGTACATGTTAAGGGGGTAGTATTACATGTATATACCTCCTTAACATGTGATACGCCTACAAAGTAAAAATAAAATGTATCTACAGGCAACACTTGCCCCCAATTGTATAGGAACCCTATCTATAGCACTGCAGCTGCTTCCCTACTTCACATCATTAAAACATGGTTTTGTGGGCAGGACTGCGTTGGATGCATGGTGGCTTGGACATTATCTGGAAGACTGATTATGTTTAAAGCAAGTTAAAGAGCTAAACAATACATAAACAGAAACATCTAAATTGTTGCTAATTTAGGTCCTGGGGCAGGCAGCTCCTGACAGAGGGTGTCAGCTGCTCTTTTGGGGGGGGGTCACCATTCTGATTGTTTCATTTTTCGCCTGTTATCTGTGGTTACCCCAGCAGCACAGTATCAGTGCTGGAATTACAGGGGGACTTGCCAAGGTTAGGCCTCCTAGCTCTGATGTGAGCACTGGTAGCTCACACATCACTGCCATTAAAGAGCTAGTGTATTGCCCAAAATTAATATTAGTTTTTAAAAGCTGTCAACTATTGCCTTTTATATCCGAGGTACTTTTTCTTTTCTATTTGGTTAATTAGAAGATTTGTTACCTGATTTTGGTAGGTGTGTTGAGTGGAACAGCACTCTGGCTGGCAGCTGACATATCTAGTTCTTTGCCTTCCATTACATCATCAGCATTGTCACACTCACTGACTATGACATCTCAGCACCTCAGGAAGGTTGGGGGGGGGGCTAGAGGAACGGTGGGACACTGAAGGAGCCATAGGAGGTAACAACTCTCTGTGCAAAGCAAGTCAACAAAGCAAGAAGAAGAAGAAGAAAAAAAACACTATGGTTTTCTAAAGAGGTGGAGGGGAAGGTTAAGGAAAAGAAACAAGCATTCGGAAAGTACAGATAAATACAGAAGGAAGTCCGGGAGCTGTATCAGGCAAAGCAGAAGGAAGTGGGGAAAGCAGTTAGGAGCACAAAGGTGCAAACTGAAGAACACATAGCACAATTGGTGAAAGAAGGAGACAAAACCTTCTTCAGGTATATTAGGGAGGGGAAAAAGACCAATGGAGGGATTGCGAGGCTAAATAAGGGAGTGGGGTGAATGTGCAGGGGGGAACTAGAAAAAGCAGAAATTCTGAATGAACACATCTGCTCAGTATTTACAAAAGAAGGGGAAGGGGAGAGACCAAAATTAGATGGTAGAGACACACACGGAGGAGAGGTGGACAGCAGTCCATTCATGGAGGAGAGAGTCCTAAAGGAACTCCCGAAACTAAAAGCAGACAAGGTAATGGGTTCAGATGGGATGCATCCCAGAATACTGAAAGAACTCAGAGAGGCAATAGGGGCACCATTGACAGCCCTTTCCAACAAATAAGTGGAGGAAGGAGAGGAGCCTAAGGACTGGAGGAGGGCAAATGTGGTACCACTGCACAAAAGTGGGAGCAAGATAGACGCTGGGAATTACAGGCTGGTCAGTTTGACCTCGGTGGTGGGGAAAATAATGGAATTGCTGCTAAAAGAGAGGATTGTAGCATATCTTGAGGCCAGTAGGGTGTAAGACCCAAGGCAATACAGATTCACAGTTAGTAAATCTAGTCAAACAAATCTGATAGATTTCTTTGACTGTGTAACCAGGGTGGTTGATCGGGAGGTCCATGGACATGGCCTACCTAGATTTTAGCAAGGCATTTGACACCGTCCCACACAGGAAGCTATTAAACAAGTTGGGCAGTCTGGGAGTGGGCCCCAAGGTAGTAAATTGGGTTAGAAATTGGCTGAGCAACAGGACACAGAGGGTGGTTGTAAATGGAGTTCAGTCCCAGGACAGGAGGGTGACCAGTGGGGTCCCACAAGGCTTAGCGCTGGGGCCAGTCCTCTTCAGTGTCTTCATTAGCGACATTGCAGAGGGGCTGGCTGGGAAGGTAAGCCTGTTTGCAGATGACACCACGATCTGCAACAGGGTGGACCCTCTGGATGGGGTGGAAAAAATGAAAAAAGGTCTAGGCAAGTTGGAGGAGTGACCAAGAGTGTGGCAGCTTAAAATCAATATAAAAAGTGCAAAGTCATGGACTTGCCACAGAATCCAGTAGAGGAACAAGGATTGGGGAAGTATACGACAACAATAAAACTTGAGAGACCTGGGGTAATTATAACGGCCAATCTGAAAGTAGCCAAGCAGTGTGAGAAGGCAGTAGGGAGAGCTGGAGGGATGCTGGGGTGCATAGGGAGAAGCATCACCAGAAGAAAGCAGGAGGTGGTGATGTCCCTGTAAAGACAATTGGTAAGGCCTTATCTGGAATACTGTGTTCAGTTCTGGAGACTGCATCTCTGGAATAACATAGACAGAATGGAAGTGGTACAGAGAAGGGCAACGAAAATGGTGAAAGGAATGCACCAGAAAACATTTGAGGAAAGACTGAAAGACCTCAGGAGTGGGGGATATGATAGAGACTTTCAAGTACCTCAAGATGATAAAAAGGGTCCAGGAGGGAAGCATCTTTCAAAAGAAGAGAAGTGCAAGAACAAGGGGTCACAGTATGAGGCTGGAGGGGGGAAGACTTGGGGAAAACGTGAGGAAGTATTTTTTCACAGAAAGGGTGGTGGATGCATGGAACAGTCTCCCTGCAGAGGTTATGGGGGAAAAACGGTAGGTGAATTCAAAAATGCATGGGATACACAGAAGGCAACCATAGTGGTAGGAAAGAGAAGGTAAGCTGGGGGCATGGGCAGACTGGGTGGGCCAGGCAGTTCTTATCTTATGGATGTCAGCATGGCTCAGTTGGTAGCACATCTGCCTCTGGACCAGAAGGTTGTGGGTTTTTGTCCCACACCGGGATTGGACTTACACCTAAAAACGCTGGCATCTGAGTGCAGTATTAGGGTATGCTGTACTGCTGGGGTGTGCCATCCTTCGGATGAGACGTTAAACCAAGGTGCCTTCTACCCATCCTGGTGTTGTCCTTGTGAGTGTCCAGGTGGAAGTAAAAGAACCCGGGGCACTCTTTGCAAACAGTAGGGGACATTACTGGTGTCCTGGCCAACATTTCTCTTCCCATAAGCCAGTTCATGCAATTGTCCAGGCTGTGTGTGGGTGTTGATGTGTGATACGGCTGCCACTACAACATTCAGTCACTTCACTACCAGTCTAGCATTGCTTGTAAAGCGCTTTGGGATACACTGTGTATGAAAATCGCTATATAAATGCTGATTCTTCTTATCTGCTGTCAAATTCTATGTTTCTGTAATTCTAAGAGCCACTGAGTAGCTGCTAGGTCAGTCACCTGTGATGTCACAGTCAGTGCGGTCACAGTGCTGATGATGTACTGGGAGGAATAGAACTAAATATGTCAGCTACCAGGCTGAGTGCTGTTCTACACATTTAGCATAATACTGTCCACGCATCCAGCACAATACTGTCACATAGAAATGTTTGTAATAGGCAAAAAGAAACATACTTAAATCAAATGTTGCAACTGAGTACTTCTTAAAATTTGTTACATTTTTCTGCCTGCTATTTTTTGTTCCACTAGCTCTTTAACTTATAATGGGAAAGGGGACTCAAATGATAGCACTTTTTATTCCATATGTAATTTCTGGGGTTTTGCAGGTTTTCTCCCGGCCCCTACTCCCATGCGTCCCCGACTTAGCGCGTGCATGTGGAGGCACATGTGCACATGCCATTCGGGATGCCCCTTCCTTCCAGTTGTGCCGCTGACCACCGGCATGAACCTCGATTCGGTGACAGCGGGAGTATGGGTGGGTGACCCCAACCCTTACCCAGGAGAGGAGAGCCAACTCGAGAGCTTGCTCCCCCTCCCCTGTGCCGGCCGCCAGTGACCGAGGTCATTCCCAAACCCAGGTGGACTGGGTGTACTGCGGTGTGGCTCAGCGCCTGAACCTCAGCGCCTGGACCGGCCCAACAATAGCACTCTTTATAGGGCCCTCTAGCTCCCAACACTCAAAAAGTGTAATTCCAACACTGTGCAGAGTATATTTATAACTCTTTAGTCTTTTGGTAACTGGGTAAGGCCCACTAGGCACAAGTGCCTGTTTTCAGGGGCGACCTGGGAGCACTGGGCGGTTAAGTGACTTGCTCAGAGCCGCACAGTATTCAAGTGGAGGTTGTGAGAATCAAACGCAGATCTGGGCTGCTGGATGTACCAAGACTGTTCACACCTCGTTCCTCTAACCTCTAGGCTATACTGCCAGCCTCATCACTTTTTTTTTAAATATTTGTGTGCCATTACATCTCTGTATACCATGCTTTCATGCAGTGTCCACATAACCACACACACGCACTTCTAACCTGATTAAATTAGCCTTCCCTGCTGTTTCTTATGCATACTGGCACCATAGATCCAGTACTCTGCCTCTCCTTATCCAGTATGCTGTTTGCTAAGATGGCTGGAGTGGGCTGTCTGAAAGCTGGAGCTTTCCTTGTTTAAAAGTGTTCTTAGATGGGGTTTAGTCAGAAAAGTCACTGTTTAGCAGTAGATAGGGCAGGGCATAACAGTGAGTGCATGTTGGGCAGTTTAGTGTGTGTTTTATTTTCAGCGAGGGTGGGAATCTGACTGACTTCAGTTTGAACAGCCAGTGGATACGAAGTCATGCTTTTGATCTTGGCCACTCCATGAGTACTGTGACTGTGACTTTGTGTGGTGCAATTTTCTTCTTGAGGTCACTGTAGCAGCAGGAGCTGAATTTGCTACAGGCTGCTATAAAATCTGTAAAAGTGTAAAACTGATTAGCTTCGTGTTGGACTTCATCAGTCTATTATAGCAGACACTGAGCCGATACAGTACAGTACTCTCGCTGGAAGTGGATTCCTGGTTCCCTGAACCGCGTTTGAGCAGGTGGGTGTTGTGGCTCTAGAGGGAGTTTGGCTGTTGTGGAGGTGAAGATTTCATTGGCATATTGCACTGCATTATGTATGGAGTATCTTTCTGGCCATTTTTGATTTTTCTAGGTAGCTGTGTACTTGACCTTTCTAGGTTAGTGGTGGTGTGGGTAGCAACTGGAGGACGGTTTTAGAGAGCATCCTCTGATTTACGCCATGTGGGGCGGGGGGGTTGCTGTGAGAGGGTAGTCAGCTTTTGGGATTAAAATTCCATTCTGTCCCATCCACTACACTCCTTCCTGGAGGTCTGAAGGCCAGTGAGAAGAGCCAGGCTGAACCAGGTACTGTAAACCTTCTCTCTCCTCGTATCTTGCACTGTGTTAATGTTAGAGACTGCCTGACTGCTTTGGACATTTTGCTTCTGGATGGTCCTCATTGCCTGGAAATTTGAACTATTCTTTACAAGTAGAGCACTGTGAGAGGATGGTTGCTCTCTGCATTTGTTGGTGGTTAGACTTGTTGAGTGGCTTTTTCGTCACATCTGATGGCAGCAGTTGTAAAGCTACTCCCTCTTCCCAAGGATTCCTGGCATTTTGGACTTATTGAGCAGTTGACCCTGAATCTGATTGAAATTTTCAACACCCTACTGTCATTGCTGTTTTACGGACTCAGTTTTAAACTGGAGTGTTTGGGGTGTGTGAATGTTGATTAGTTATTAACATAGGTTTGAATGGTTGTGTGACTGTTTTACGAAGCATTATTGGGAGTGGGGTAGCTTTTTATGTTGAGTGGGATATGAGTTTGTGTTATTTAGTATTTAGTTTAATTGCAGTGTGTATGGTGTGGTGTGTGATTGTTTAGTTTGTTGCTTTTATAGGTAATTTGGTTTGAATGGCGGGGTGTCTGTTATTTGCATGTCATTTTATTTTGAGTTTGGGGTAGTTTTATTCCTAGTGGGTGGGTGTTTTATTAATTTAGTTTAGTTCTATTCGGGAGGGATTGTGTGTGACGTGTCTTACGGCAGTCAGACCCATGTTTTATCTGCTTTGCAGAGCAACTAAGAGAGTGGTGTCCCTTCAGAGGGATCCTTTGTATCCTTCCTACGGCCATGATTGACTGCTGTAGGGGGTTGGGGGTCCTCCCAGGGCGCTGCTCACAGTGTAGATCAGTTTCATGTGAAGACAAGTAGGGCAGGATCAGGAGCGGGTGTTTAAGATATGCCTTGGGGGGTAGACCTTACCAGGCTAGGGTCCCTCACTCCTGATTCTCATTTCCCGGGTTACCAAGATTTTCGATCAGCAGGTTGCTAATGGTCCTGCTGACTCAGTTCCTTCCCCTAGGACAGCTCTCTGTAACAGCAGATCGCTAAGGAATTAAGCAGCCGTGATGGAGGCTTTCATCGCAGATTCCTTAGCAGATCTGGTATGCATCACACAGACCTGGTTCGAGGATGACTAGGGTCCTGTGTGCAAGGCATCCATTCCACTGGGTTGTTCCATGGTGCATTGTCTTAGGCGGGAGCACAGGGACAGCAAGGTAGCCATCTGTTTTAGATTTGTACTGGGACTGATGGTGTACCCCATGGGAGAGAAGAGGTCATTTGAAGGTGTGGCGGTGAAAGGTGGACTGAGTACAAGTTACAAGATCATGCTTATGTACCATCCTCCAGGATATGGGCATGAATTCTTGCAGGAACTTGAGAGTTTCATGGCCGACCTGGTGCTTGAGTCATGCAGACTTTCCTGGGTGACTTCAGCACCTTGGTTGACGGTGAAACATCACTTTTTGGAAATCAGTTCCTCTAGGTGATGTCATCCCTGGGCTTTGTACAGGTAGTTGCCACTTGTACTCTCCAGCATGGCCATGCCGTGGACCTGGTTTTCTCATGGGTCTTGATATTAGCAGTGTCACAGTTGATCTGGTCACTTGGTTGGATCATCACACTGTGCAGTTTCTTTGCGGGGCTCTTTATTTAACCTCCCCTATGGAGATGGTTAGTTACCACTCTTTCAGAAATCTGGAGCGTCAGGGTCTCCTGGCAGCACTAGACATCTCTTGCATGAAGACGCTTGTGTGATGGAAATATAGAAAAAGAATTTGATAGCAGATAAGGACCACTTGGCCCATCCAGCCTGCCCATTTCTCCCTACCTACACTATTACTGCTGACCATGCCCGATCTACAGCTCTTTCTCCCTCCCTTTTCCTTTCCACTATAATTCCCTTGTGCTTATCCCAAGCCTTCTTGAACTCCACCACTATTTTTGCCCCCACCACCTCCTCTGGAAGGCTGTTCCTGGAATCCACCACTCTTTCTGTGAAGAAATAGTTCCTTGCATCTCTCCTGAATCTACCCCCCCAACTTCATAGCATGTCTCCATGTTCTTGAGCAACTTTTCTTTTGAAAACTATCCCCCTCCTGTGCCTTATTTACCCCCTTAAGATATTTATTTTTTTATTTACTGTTTTTAACCCCGCCCCAACCCAGCACTGTCACCCGACTACCTGCCTCGGCCGCCTCTTCCTGCCCAAGACCCCCCAGAGGCCCCTGGCTTACCCCCCAGGTGGGGACACGGTTGGGGACTCCCCCTTAGCCCCGTCCCCAGGGGAATCAAATCTTTTTCAGGATCCAGGACGGTACTACAGCCATAGGCAGGTGAGGACCCACTATCGGGCCCTCGTGTCGGTGTCATGAAGGGAGAGACATTTTTTTTTCTATGTACGCCCTCCCAGAGCATGACGTGCCATGACACCACGGCTTGTGCTGGCATCCGTCATGCTCTCCTCTCTGGTGCTGGCAGTAGGGCTGCGATACTGCCTCCCTCCCCCTGGAGGAGCTGAGCGGTCCATCGGATGCTCAGACATCTTCCCCCAGGCCGGCCCTGTGACTCCCAGGTCTGCTCCTAAACTCGGGTCCCATAAGGAAGGTCTCTGTCATATCCCCCCCCCACACACACCTCCCCTGTTCCAAGGTGTACATATTGAGGTCCTTTATTCTCTCCTCATAGTGCTTTTGATGCAGACCCTTGCACCATTTTAGTTGCCCTTCTGGACAGCCTCCACTCTGTCTGTGTCCTTCCGGAGATGTTGTCTTCAGAACTGGACACAGTATTCTACATGAGGTCTTACCAGCAATCTGTACAGAGGCAACACCACCTCCCTCTTTCTGTTGGTGATACCCTCCCTATGCATCCCAGCAACCCACTAGACTTTCTTGCTGCCTTGTCGCACTGCCTGGCACCTTCCCTACTGCCTTGTTGCACTGCCTGGCTACCTTTAGGTCATCCAGTATGATTACCCATAGGTCTCTTTCCTGCTTGCTGGTCGTCAGTATCACTCCATCCATTTTGTACTCTGTTCCTGGGTGTCTGTGCCCCAAGGGCATTACTTTGTACTTTTTCCCATTAACACCCAGGTGTCATACCCATGACCACTCCTCTAGTTTTCTCAGGTCTTTGCTTATCCTTTCCACTTACCCTGGAATGGTCCCCGTATTGCAGATTTTGGTGTCATCCACAAAGAGGCACACCCTCCCTTCCAGCTTCTCTGCAGTGTCACTTACAAAGACATTAAAGAAGACTGGTCCCAGCACTGATCCTGAGACACCCCACTGGTCACCCTCCCTCCCTTGGAGTGAACTCAGTTTACCACCACCCTCTGTTGCCTATCCCCTTAGCAACCTCTTATTCAGTTTACCACCACTGGACCCACTTCTAAGCTACCCAGCTTACTTACTAGTCTCCTGTGTGGAATGGTGTCAGATGCCTTATAGAAGTCTAGGTAGGCCACATCCACCGCTCATCCTGATCTAGTTTCTTGGTCACTCAAAGAAATCTATCAGATTCATTTGACATGACCTCCCCCTGTGAAACCATGCTTCCTTGGGTCTTGTAACCCACTGGATTCAAGATATTCCACAATCTTTTTCTTCAGCAGTGATTCCATTAACTTTCGCACCACCAGTGTCAGGCTGACTGGCCTGTAATTGCCAGCCCCCTGCTGGGCTATCACTTTTGTGTAGTGGGACTACATCCACTCTCCTCCAGTCCTCTGGAACCACTCCCGTTTCCAGTGATCAATTAAGTAGAACTGTCAGAGGTGCAGCCAGCGTTTCTTTGTGCTCCTTCTGTACTGTTGGATGCACCCCATCTGGCACCATTTCTTTGTCCACTTTCAGATAAGCAAGTCCCTTCAGGACTCTAGCCTCCAAAAGAGGACTAGTGTCCACTTCACACCCTCCAAAGCTTTTGTTACTTTTTGTGACCCCTCCCCTTCTCCTTTCTCTGTGAACACTGAACAAAAGTATTTATTCAGGATGTATGCCTTTTTCTGCTCCCCTTCAGCACAGTCCCCCCTTCCCTTGTTATCCTTACAAGGCCACCCATGGTCTTCCTCTCATCACTTACATACCTAAAAGATGTCTTGTTCCTTTTTGTTACCTCCTGGGCTATTCTTGCTTCAGTTTGTGCCTTTGCACTCCTTACTGCTTTCCCTGCTTCCCATGGTTTCCCCTAGTATACTTGCCTGTCCTCCTCCCTCTGCGTCTCCTTATGCCTTCTGAATGTTACCCTTTTAGCCTTTACTTTTTCAGCCACCTCTTGCAAGAACCATAGTTGTCTTCTTTTCCTCTTGCTTTTGCTCACTTGTTTGATGCAGAGGTTTGTTGCCTTAACTGTGCTCCCTCTTATCTTCACCCACTGTTCCTCCACTCCACCCTTCCCTGCCAGGTCCTGAAACTGGAATATCACTTCATCATGTTTACGCTTTGCAGTTTAATCTGGGCACTATTCATTCAGATAGGCGAATGCAGGACTCTGAGATGGAATACCAAATTTGCATTTTTGATATTTCATTATATAGGGATAATTGCCCCCTTGGTTTGGTTGTTTGGCTAGCTTTTGTGGTAGAGATTCACAGGGACATGACAATACCCCTACACATGGTTACACACAAGTTCCTTTATCAGTGGTGACAAGCAACTAGCAACTCATTATACACAATGGATACAAGTATGACACTGAGACATGCACCTCTCAATCAAGAAAATGTATTTAGAATAAACTGACAGAATAAAGAAAGAGAGAAATAATTAATAACAGTTTAACACACACAAGAATTCTGATATCATTCCTTCTGGATCCTGAAACAGTCGGGGTGGGGGAGTAATTCAGGGAGCTAAGCCCAGCAACCACTGTCTCGAGGGCATTGATCCTGGTATCTTCTCTATGGAGTTCCCCTTCTTTCCAGGATGATGTTAAAACTTTGATGCACTCTAGCAGTTAGAAAGTCCAAAAGTAAGTCCAAAGTCTCAAGTTCAAATCTTGCTCATCAACTCCACTAAAATCAGCACAGGCCCTGCTTCCACAGTGGCTTGTTCCTACAGCTGGCAGTGCACGCTGGCTCAAGCAGCAAACACTTACATTTTGGCAATTACAGTGGCGTGAAAAAGTATTTGCCCCCTTCCTGATTTTCTCTATTATTGCATATTTGTCACACTGGATGTTTTCAGGTCATTAGACTAAATGCAATATTAGATAAAGGGAACCTGAGTGAACAAATAACACTTGTTTTTTTTCACTTATTTCATTTATTTAATGAAAACAGTTAACCAACACCAACTGGCACTGTGTGAAAAAGTAATTGCCCTTACACTTAATAACTGGTTACGCCACCTTTAGCTGCAATGACTGCAGCCAAACGCTTCTATAATTCAATATCAGTTTTCACATCGCCGTGGAGGAATTTTAGCCACTCTTCCTCGCAGAGAACTGCTTTAATTCAGTAACATTGGTAGGTTTTGAGCATGAACTGCTCGTTTCAGGTCCTGCCACAGCATCTCTATTGGGTTTAGGTCTGACTTTGACTAGGCCACTCCAAAACTTTAATTTTACTTCTTTTCAGCCATTCTGATGTGGACTTGCTTTTGTGTTTTGGATCATTGTCTTGCTGCATGACCCAACTACGCTTCAGCTGACGGACGGATGATCGGACATTCTCCTTAAGAATTTTCTGGTACAGAGCAGAATTCATGGTTCCTTCAATTATGGCAAGTCGTCCAGGTTCTGAGGCAGCAAAGCATCCCCACACCATCACACTACTACCACCATGTTTGACTGTTGGTATGATGTTCTTACTGTGGAATGCTGTGTTTGCTTTATGCCAGACATAATGGGATCCATGTCATCCAAAAAGTTCCACTTTGGACTCATCCGTCCATAGAACATTTCTCAAAAGGCTTGTGGATCATCCAGGTGCTTCTTGGCAAATGAGAGACAAGCATTTATGTTCTTCTTGGTTAGCAGTGGTTTCCGCCTTGCTACTCTCCCATGAAGCCCATTTTTGCCCAGTCTCTTTCTGATTGTGGAGTCATGAACACTGACCTTAGCTGAGGCAAGAGAAGCCTGCAGTTCTTTGGATGTTGTTTTAGGATCCTCTGAGACATCCTGGATGATTTCACGCTGCCCTTGGAGTAATTTTGGCAGGCCGCCCACTCCTGGGAAGAATCACTACTGTTCCAAGTGTTCTCCATTTGAGATTATGGCTCTCACTGTGGTTCATGGAGTCCCAGAGCCTTAGAAATAGCTTTGTAACCCTTTCCAGACTGATAGATAGCAGCAACTTTTTTTCTGATCTTTTCAGGAACTTCCTTTGATCGTGGCATAATGTGCTTGTTGAATCTTTGTGCTGGCAACGTGACTCTGATGGTAAGGGTCAAAATAAGTGAGGTTTATATTGAGCAGGGCTGGCTGTAATCAAGCCTGGTTGTGTTCAATCAGCTGACTCTAATTATCCCTTTAATTGGGTTCATTTAACTAGGGGGCAATTACTTTATCACACAGTGCCAGTTGGTGTTGGTTAACTTTTTTCATTAAATAAATGAAATAAGTAAAAAAAAACAAGTGTTATTTGTTCACTCAGGTTCCCTTTATCTAATATTACATTTTGTCTAAAGACCTGAAAACATCCAGTGTGACAAATATGCAATAATAGAGAAAATCAGGAAGGGGGCAAATACTTTTTCACGCCACTGTGCAAGTCTCTGCACTGCTGCTGCATGTGATTTCTTAATGGTAATACAGCTCAAACTTTGTCCAACATGTGCCCTGGAGGTAGATGTTGTGCATATCTCAGATGGTAGATAGCATCTTAGGGGTTTAGCTGCTTGTCACAACTTGCCCTGCTATTACAAGCTGAAGG
The DNA here is from genome assembly GCA_016271365.2 of Neoceratodus forsteri. Taxonomy (NCBI): domain Eukaryota; kingdom Metazoa; phylum Chordata; order Ceratodontiformes; family Ceratodontidae; genus Neoceratodus; species Neoceratodus forsteri. The sequence continues at coordinate 805,420,231 of CM028132.1, read as the reverse complement.
AATTAAAGATACTTCCATCTCAGGTTTGCTGTGCAGGTTCCTTCTCTCTCGTCGAGGCTTGTATGTCCCCCAGGAGCAAAGTTCACAGATCGTGTCCCCCAGGCACAGTCCGGCAGAACAGTGTCGGCCAAACAGTGTCTAACTGAACAATGTCTGTCAGAACAGTGTCTTACTTCATTCTTGAAACCTGTCCTTTTTAAGTTCTCCTGGCTGGCTTCCAACAGTGGCTGGGATGAGCTGAGATGTTAGACCACCCTCCTGTTCCAGTCAGGGAGCAGACATCATGACTTATTCATTCTCAAAATACAGCACTAGATCATGTCATCCTAATTAGTTCGATATCATGCAGGTGTTCACATATCTGACGGAGACCTAGTCCCTAAAGTTTCCCAGGCTCCACTATCTAATTAAATTTACTTGGTGCAAACATGAGATGGTCTCCGCTTATCTCTTAGGCTTTGGCTAGCCCTGAAGGGCAACACAGTGAGTCATTTAAACATTGCTTGGAAATTTCCACTCCAACTGACATTTTTTCTTGACGTAGGTTTGGGGCCAAGTGGTGTAACAGATCCTGTATGCCGTACACAATGAGCAGAATATATATTTCATATTTAATATTACATACAACATACAAATCCATTTTTCAGCAGTTCTCCTCACAAACTTTCAGACCAGATTATTTTCTGAATTTCTACCCTGCTCTTGCTTAAAATGGGGAAGGGAAATACGGTACCCACTAGGAATGCCGCTTGCTTGGGATTGTAAGAAGTAGATGGTGTGCTGGATGTATATATGCGGTTTCCTCAGTCATAGATTTTTTTTTTTTAACCAATCAAACAGCTGACTGCAAAGGCACCTTTAAGCCTGCAGAGCATGTTTATTTGAGAAGGGCTCTGTCTTTCAGAATATGTTTTACAACTTCTGGCTTGAATCACAGAGCAGCGCTGTAACTGACCCTGACAGCAGAAATTATTTTGTGAATCCTAGACCCACTGTGCTAAGGACGCAGGAGCTTAGACAGCTTGGCCAGACATTCAGAATGCTGCATGAGAAATGTGGTTACTCTGGCAAATTTTCTAATGATTTTTGGCAGAAAAAAAAATCCTGATAGAATTTCTAGGCAGATCACCAGAATTAACATATACTGTAGTGATAAATTGGATGTACCTACTATAAAAAATTCTGGGCTGGCATTATTCTGCCAGGAAAGTGCTGTCTAATCTGCATGCGTGAACAGATTGCACAAGTAGTGCTTTTGAATATCTAATAAGGCCCCTTGGCTCCATTTGGAAGGTTGGCTCTGTATGTGGCAATATAAACAGAACAGTTTTTATCTTTTTGTCTTTTTTGTACAGGGATAGGGCAGAACTTGGAAGGCTGCTGGATGAACTGATGGCAGGTTCTAAGATTTTTTCCCCATTCTGATCATCTGAGGCAGAATGTCATGGGTTTACATGTGTCGCCACTTTTAGATTCTCTCAACAGAAAATGTACATGATCTAAAGGGGAGGGTGAAGCCCCTTTTTAGGCTCAGTTATTTCATTCAACAGAGTCGGGTAAATAGGGATGTATTTCCTCAGCGTTTCATATGCCAAGTGTGGGGCTCAGTGCTGCAGTCCTTTCAGGTGTAGCCACACGAGAGCTGAAAAGAGCTATTGGCAGTATTCATCTTTTTGTCTGTTTTCCATAGATATTGTTCTGCATGGTCATGACGTGTCAGGGATGTTTCCTGTGGTGTCCCATTGAGCCCACGTCCCCCCACCCACCGATCCCTGTTCCCCACAACATCTTCCACTGTTCTCCTCTCCATGGCAGGGACTCCAGGAGAAGGGCCATAGTCCCATCTGCAGTAGTCTACTTTGTAGCCTTGGATCCAGGGTCTGTGGGCACTAGAACCTAGAGAAAAACGTGGGAACCCAGGCCGTCTTAGAGATGATGGCCATGGGTTTTTCTCCCAGCTTTTCTACTTGGTTCATCCTTTGGCATGCGTATAGCCCATTCGGTGGTCTTGACTGCATAGAGCAGTATCCTGCAGGAGAAGCAAGTTCCCTTGGCCAACCGCAGGGGTCGCTGTGGCATTGGAGCCCACCGCCATCCCGTTCCATCCCATCTGACCATAGTGCACTACCAAGTGGCTGCTGCAGTCTGGCCTGCTTCCCTACGCGGGGTCCCAAGTTCATTCTCAAACCTACAGTAGGTCACTTGGGCCATCCGTGTGGCCTGCGGTTATTCATTATTTAAATAAAAACTATTTCTCCTGCTCCTTTGCTCTGCTGTCTTCCTCTCCCATTCTCATAACCAACAGTGCTGAAGTTGAAGGGAATCATCTGCGCAGGGACAGAAAGCACCATTAGCATTTTGGCTCCCTGCCATTGCAATGACACAGCTGGCCCAGATGGATCCGATCCCTGCACTTCCATGCAGCTCCATTACATTAGAGCAGCTGTTGTGCACTGCTCACAGTGGTCTACAAAGGTAAGTGTAAACACACCTTGAGAATTGGTAGAATGACTCCAACTGGTTAGATACAAATCTGGAGAGGTATAAAGCACTCGGCAAAACATGAACTGGGAAAAGTCATATTGCATGGTAAACTGAAATTAGTAGTTTGGGTAAGGGAGAATATTTAAGAGGATGGAAAGTCAAATTGAATTCTTAAATGGGTAGAGTTAACTGCGGGGGAACAAAAGTAATAAATTACTGGAAGTATGCCATAGACCCACTGTCCAAGCAGAGTACCTTGAATAAAAAAACAATGAGATAAAATCAGAATGGCAGCCTTGTTCAGAGGCACCCAGTATGCAAGTGGTAGCTGTGGGATTAAACCCAGGTCTGCTGGGTCTCAGATTCATAGCTCTGTGTTACAGCCATTTGTCCGTATTGCCTTTCATTTGCCAGACCTAAATTGGGATTGTGGTTCTGCGAGAGGGGAGGTAGAACAGAAATTCTTTAGTGTCCTCTTCTACATCTATGTAGAAGAGGGCACTAGAGGGATAAATACTGTGTAAGGGATCTGATAATTAGCAGTGGGGATTGTCAGGTTTCTTCTACAGGAGTGGGTGAACACCTGGTGTCCGGCAACCATAATATACTAATATTCAAAATAATCTGGACTAAGGTGCAAGATAAAAATAAAAGCGAAAACTCTGAACTTCAAGAGGGCAGTCTTTGATAGACTGAGGAGATTTGTTAGTAAGAACTTGTATCATATGAATCGGAAGAAGGAGGTTGGAAAGATACAGTCAGTGCCCCTAGAATTCTGCAGCCGCAGAATTTTGCGCAGAACTTGCAGCCTACCACAGAACTTCTGCAGTGCCGCATAATTCACTGTTCTTGGTGATTCTTTATTAATATTTCCATTATCCATAAAACCTGGTGCCCTTCCCTTCTTTTTATATCCAAAACCCCTCTGTGCTCAGAATGTGATGTTATTAATGCTATAACATCATACATTAGCTAATGTTTTGCAATATCTCCATTATTCTGTTTATTCCATTTCCAAAGTTACCTGTATGAATGAGGATACAATTTCATGGAAAAAAAAAATATATATATATATATATATCAGTGTCGGTGGTTCAGTAGGTAGCACACTTGCCTCTGAGACCGGGAGATCAGAGGGCTGTGGGTTCAGTTCCCACATCTGGCACTTGGGTTAATATTCCAGTACTGACACTGTAGTGCAACATGAGAGGGGTGCTGCACTTCTGAGGTGCCGTCTTTTGGATGAGACATTAAACCGAGGTCCCATCTGTCTGGATTGGTGGTAGTTCAGGTAAATGTTAAAGACCCCACGGCACTTATCGAAAAGAGTAGGGGAATTTTCCCGGTGTCCTGGCCAAATTTCCCTCATTCACTAAAAATACCACCAACAACTTAATCTGGTTCCAGGTCAGTTCATCTGTATCCTCCTCCCCCGGGTCGTGCCTGAAAATAGACAGGATTTGTCTAGTGCACTTACCCGGTCAACAAAAACTAAATAAATACAATAAATAAATATATTTATAAAATGGCAAGAAAAAATCTAGATATCTCATTGGCCAAGAGACATCAGCTGACTGTACATTAAATCTCTATATATGCACAGTCATCCTGGTCCTAAACCACATCACACAATGAGCAAAGTAATCCTTCTACAACCAGAACTATCTTCTATCAGTCACCCTGCAACCAGAACTGATCTTCCATCACAAACATGGCTGCTACCTTTACACTGTAAAAACCTTCAACTGGGCCCTAAAAATAAAACTACCTTAAATAAAAAAAGAAAACAAATGAATTACATGTTGTTTATCTGATCACACTCTCCTTACGCACATAAACAAATTAGAAACATTAAGTATTGTTTATAGTTTTCATTACAGCTGTTTCTTTACTGACAGTGAAACACCCCCCCTTCCCATCTTTACCTGCTCATCAGGGAAATCTCTTCTGCTTACCCTGACAGTGAGATAACTGAGTCTGTGGCTATAAAACAGGCCTTTGTTGTCTGTGTGTACAGTATGTTAGGAGAGTAACATTCTGCCTGTGGAACTGAGCAGAATTTTGAATCCCTGTATTCCATGGTAAACATTCTATGTCTTGAATGTGGGGAAACACAGAAAAAAAACAGGATGAAGAAAGTAGGCAATACAGAAATACTTTATAAACAAAGGGAAAAGGTGGGAAAACACACTGTACATAGGCAAAGGCAGACTCAAACTACTCAAATACATTGCTGATGTTTATAAAAGCACATACATTTGAATCATATAGAGGTGTGTTCAGGTGAAATGTATCCCCTTCCCCACCAAAAAAAGGCAACTTGGCAGGTTTAAAGTTTTTTTTTTCTTACTGACCTTTCACCTCAATCCTATAGCAGTTTTCCTTTTATGTACTAGACCATAACACATAAGTGAAAAACAAAAATAAAGAGAAGGCTGCCTTCAATGAAACTATATAACTACAGTGTAATGAAAATGTAGTTTTAAACACTGCTTATATTTTACAAATTTACAGATATTACAGTGCATTTATATCATAAAATTTACGTCACATAGAAAATATTTATTTTCAACCAACTCTACTAATAAATACTTTAACTGCAAAGTACTGCAATAGTTAACCTGTTGCTGAGATATGCAATTTTATGCATTAATAAGGACTACTTTTTCCATTTTTAGGTGTTTTAGAGGTAATGTATTGTACACTCTTGAAAATAGTAAATACGTTTTAATCGCTATCAGAGTAAATCAAACTAATTTTTTTATGATGGTGGCCCATTTTATAAATGTGATAAGCCACTCCAGGGTGTGCATTAAAGGATTTTAATGCACTTCTCAGAGGTGTAAGGACACTCGGCCTTTGGCCTCGTGCCTTAGCACACCCCTGGGGTGTGCATTAAAATCCTTTAATGCACACCCTGTCGTGGCTTATTACTTAAATATATACACACATACACACACACACACACACACACACACACGTATGTATGTTACAGATTGTGTTTAAATATATAAGTGATACACAGTGGGGTCCTCATGAGTGGTATAGACACCATGAGTATAGAAAAACCTTATTTATCACATAAGGTCCCCCTCTGTGCATTTCATTTATGCAATAGGCTAGGACCTTAATGGAAAGACATTTTTCTTTGCTTTTTTAGGCATAAAATTATTTCTGTAAGTCTGTTATTTTTTGTTACTGTGCTTTCCCCCATCCTGATTGGTATAACCACAGCCATAAAAATGAAGTCAGGATGACAAGCTGACACTGTGATGTGGTAGTTCGTTAGTGCCGCAGAACTTTCACAGAAATTACAAACCACCGCTGCAGATGTTCTGTGGCAAATGGTAGTCTTGCCGCAGAACCTGGTCCCAGTGTGCCTCAGAAAAGTAGGGGCCTTGGATATAGTACACATTCAAAGGGGATAAAAGTGCAGCTGATCACTATGTACCGAAGTAACAACCCCCTCCCTGTGATATGGGGCAGGACTGTTACTGGCTCAGTGCCTCAGAACCATTGCTCTGTCCTTAGAGGGTAGGGAGGAGACTAGAGACAGAGAAATATATAGAAGGTTTAGGTGGGAGTTAATCTTCTGAGGGCTCAGAGGGTAGAGAGGGAAGCCGTCCCAACAGCAGGCATCAAAGTCGTGCCATAGTCCATGAGGGGCAGCTGAAGGAGGCCAGCCTGACCTGGGATGGTAGCAGGGCCTCCAGTTTTGGGCTTCTCAGGACCCCTCCTACCCCCATTCTGCCTTTAATATCAGGAGGAAGATGCCAGTATCGTCACTGTGATGGAGGCCTGCCTGGCACTGGCTGAGGGGGACTTAGTTGCCATGCCTTGTGTTGGGCCAGGTTTGTATATGACCTCATGGAGGAGGGGCAGCGACTCCCCAACACAGGTACTGCCATTCCTTGCGAGCTGTGCTAGGGGATCAGTCAACAGGCTTCCCATGTGCTGGGTCTGCACCCTTTGTGCAGGCCTATGGGTCTCTTGCTGGTGTGATTCTGTTGCTTGTTACCCCAGGCATACCGAACAAGAAGGATGGGAGTTGGTTGAGGTAGTGCAGGTAATAAATATCCAATTATCTGAAACAGCTGAAGTCCAGACTGTATCAGGAATGGGGGACTGAGTTGTGGGATAAGGCAGAAGCCTGAGAGTGGGCTAGAAAGCTACAGTATCAGGCTGTGAGGAAGGGGCAGCCCACAAACTGGAATAAAAGGGTAATGGGACCTTATGGGACCGGCATACTAACATGTGAGTTAGCCAGCAGAAGCAGGCCATTTCATCTGTCTACGCTGCTCAACTGCACAGCCCCTGATCCAAAGCGTACAGTTAGCCTCTTCCCTCTCCCTGCCAACCCTGACCCTTCCCTTCCCCCCTGTCCCACCCCTTCTTGAACCTCCCCATCGTATTCTGATTGACAACCTGAGATAGGGTCTCATTCCACCCTAACACCACACAATCTGTAAAAAAAGTGTCTCCTGACCATCTTGAACTCCCCCCCCCAATCAGTTTGTAGCAGTGCCCACTTGTGGTCTGGTTTTCATTTTGATGGACAAGGGTTCCGATATCCACTTACATACCTTTCAGGGACAGTACTTGAAGGTTTCAGTCATGTCCCCTCTTTCCCTCTTCTCCTCGAGTGAGTTTATATTGAGTTAACATACTAACATACTAATTGCCAGCAGATTAGGCCTTATGGTCTATCAAGTCTGCTTGAAGCTCAGGTCCCCTTGTTGGAAACTGAGCCCCCCTCTTGTGTTCCGATACTTCCCCTTTCTATATCTGTACCACCCTCTCTTGAAGCCCTCCACCATGGAAATCTGGACCAACTCACCAGGCAACGCATTCCAAGGTTCCACCACCCTCTTAGTGAAAAACCTCCTCCTCTTTTCCCCCCTCATCCTTCCATCTTCCAACTTCAACCCATGCCATCTGGTGATACCTCCCTCCTTTAGTCTAAAGATCCCCTTCGTGTTTACCCCATTTATTCCCTTGAGATACATGAAGACCTCGATCATGTCCCCCCTGTCTCTTCTCTCCTCCAATGAAAACAGGCCAAGCTCCTCAAGTCTGTCCTCATGAAGTCAACTCCCTCAATCCTTAAATCATCCTGGTAGCCCTCCTCTGTACCCTTTCCAGGAGCTGTATGTCCCTCTTCAGGTGCGGTCTCCAGTACTGTACACAGTACTCGAGGTGTGGTCTAACCAGTCCATTGTACAGTGGCAGAATCACTTCCCTGCTCCTAGAGGTGATCCCCCCTTACAATGCATCCCAACATCCTGTTTGCTTTGCTAACCACACTCCTGCACTGCTCAGAGTTATTCATACATGCATCCACCGTGACCCCTAGGTCTTTTTCCCCAGCCGAGGCCTCCAGCGCCTCCCCTCCCAGGGTGTACCTGTGTTTAGGGTTTCCCCGTCCAAGATGTAACACCTTGCACTTGGTGGTATTGAAATTTAATTTCCATGTGAGAGACCACCTTTCCAGGGTGTCCAGGTCCCCTTGCAGGGCCAACCTCCCCTCTTCCCCTTCAACTACTGCTCCCATCTTGGAGTCGTCAGCAAAGAGACTCATCTCCAATCCTATACCCACCCTGATATGTATGCATTAAACAGGATTGGACCCAGGACCGAGCCCTGCGGTACCCCACTACTGACCTCTCTAGGGTTCGAGAGCTCCCCACTGACCACTACTCTCTGTGCGCATCCAGCTAGCTAGTTTCCTATCCATCTGACCATCAATGGGCCCACTCCCAACTCCGTTAGTTTCTCCACCAGTCTATTGTGGAGGACCGAGTCAAACACCTTGCTGAAGTCAAAGAATAGCACGTCCACAGGCTTCCCCTGTCCAGTTCTGATGTTACCCATTCATAGAACTCCACAAGGTTGGTTTGACATGATCTACCTGGCACAAACTTATGTTGTCAGCTATCCAGCCCTCCCTCCTCCAAGACCACCCCCAATCGTTCCTTCAGTATACTCTCCATTAATTTTCCCACCACCAAGGTCAAACTGATGGGTCTATAGTTACCTGGTAATTCCCTTGACCCCCCCCCCCTTTATGGATTGGCACCACATGCGCCTCACGCCAATCCCTAGGTACCCTCCCTGTCTCAAGTGACCTGTTGAACAGCTCCACCAGGGGTGTGACCAGTATGGCCACCAACACCCATAGTACTCTCAGATGAATGCCATCCGGCCCAGGAGATTTATCTTTCTTCAGTGCCTTAAGGGCTTGCCACACCCGTTCGGTGGAGATAGCATCATCCGTCCCCCCCACCTTGAAGGCCTTTCTATCCTTGTCCTGATGTGAAACCCCAGGGTGCCTCTCCCTCCCTTAAGCTCCATATCTGTTGCTCCCCCGATCCCACACACTACCGCTTCTATCCCCCTCATGCCTTGCTTTGTAAGTATTCCATCCCCCTTCCTAGTGAACACCGCGGTGAAGTACTCGTTTAATACCCCTGCCTGCTCCCTTGCCTCACACACACCCTCCATCTGATCCCAGTCTGCCAAGTTGGCCCTTTGTTTTTCTCCACTCCCCGATGTACTGAAAAAAAAACTTTCCCCCTCCCCATATCCCCTGTGTCAGCCACTGCTCTTTACAGGACTTTGCCCCCCTCACTATCCGGGTGACTTTTCCAGATGCAAGACAGTACGTTTCCATTTCCTTTTCCCCTCTCAATGTTTTGTATTCTTTGTAGGTAGCCTTCTTCTCCCTGACCGCTACCTGAACTTCACTGGTCCACCAGCACGGTTTATGTGACCTTGCTCCCTTACGTTTCACCTTAGCGCAGGTCCTGACTGCCTCATGAAGCCCCCTCTTTATAACCTCCCATCTCTTTTCCACATCTGTCATTGTTGTAATCCCCTTCAAATGATCCTTGAGAATATTTCCCATGCCCATAAAGTCTGCTCCCCTGAAATCCATGGCCAGTGTTCTAGATCTCTCCCCCTCCCATGCTGATTTGAAACCAGACAGTATCGTGGTCCCTTCCAGTCAGGGATCCTCTACAACCAAGTCCCTTACCAGATCCCCATCCACCAGAACCACGTCCAGGACATGTCCCTCCCTCGTGGGCTCCATCACATGCTGTGTTAAAAACACATCCTGGAAGCTGTCCAGCAGCCTCTGCTCCTTGGCCACCTTAGAGGATATGGTTTCCCAGTTTGTACCTGACATATTAAGGTCCCCAATCAACACCACTCTCTCCCCTTTTGGTCCGCAATGGGCAATAATGTCCAGCAAACCATCCTCCAGGACATCACCCATCCCGGGGGGCCTATATACTACACCCAGCTTGACCTTACCACCTGCCGGGGTTCATAAGGTGACCCATAAGGCCTCCATGTTTCCCTCTGCCTCTTTTACCCTAGCAATTTCTATGCCCTTTCTGATGGCTACTCCTCCCCCTCTGCCCTGCTTTCTGTCCTTCCTAAACATAGTGTACCCCCTCACGTTCAGCTCCCAGTCATGAGTTTTGTTGGCCCACATTTCCGTGACTGCTACCACATCCACCCACCCCCTTGAACAGCATGGTCTGGAACTCTAGTAACTTGTTTCCCAAGCTCCTGGAATTTACTAACACCACCCCCCATCCCTTATCCCTGATCCCCTTTGTCGAAACAGGTATTCCACTCTGTACTCCAGATGCAGTCACACCAAGGATCTGTACAATGGCGTGATAACCTCCTCCTTTTACTTGTGAACCCTCCTACTTCCCCTCCTCTCCTTGAGTGAGTTTACATTGAGTTCCCTCAGTCTGTCCTCATATGCCCTGTCATGCTGTCCCTAAACCATCTTTGTCGCCCTCCTCTGCACTGCCTAAAACTGATTTATATCCTTAAACAGGTACTGTAGGGATTCTAGTACTGCACACTGTTATCCAGATGTGGTCGCACCGGGGATCTGTACAGTGGCAGGATAACCTCCTCCCTCTGCTTGTGAACCCTCTAGTAATGCAGACCAGACTTCTGTTGGCACTGGCTGCAGCCTTTCTACAAATGTGTAGCCTGCTTTAGGTCGCTGGTAATGGTTATTCCCAAGTCCTTGTCCTCCTCTGATACAGTGACTTTTATCTCCCCAGATTATATGTAGCCCACAAGTTCTTTCCTCCAGAGCTTGGTGCAATCCGCAAAGAGGCAGATTTTTTCTTTTAATGCTGTCTCTAGTGTTATTAATGAACACATTGAATAACACTGAGCTGGCACTCAATCCTCAAGGGACCCCACTGGTTACGTCACTCGTTCCGAGAGCCCTCCTCCACCACACCACCCTTTAGGTCCTTTCACTGAACTAATTCATCACCCAACTTTTAATTTGGCAGGTACCATTATTACAGCATGTACCGCAGTTACTGGAGTACCATTATAATGAACTATTAAAGCCTCAAGCTCCTGTGCATTGCAAGGTATATTAGCTGCTTTGATGAACTTCCATGAATGAACTTTCTCTCCAGTAAAGGGAACACATGTAACCTGCCACTGCAGGTGTTGAGTAGTTATTCCCGCTAAGTTGTGCTAACCTCTGTCTTAGTGGAGTGTGTGAAAGTATTGTAGTTATGCCATATCTGTTTGCAAGGCGACTTCTGGAGAACTGAACCCCCAATTACACCTAAACACAGGAGTTTCCCTGACCATGCCCACCCCCAACAGGCGTGTGCTGGATTGGATGGCAGGCTGCGGGGGTAGCACCAACAGTGATTATGGTATAATGCATGTCTCCATGCATTCTCAGCATGGAAAACATTGCCAGTGGAACTGTTCGCTTCCTAGAAAAATAGGAACCTAAGACTGTTCTATGCTCATGCCACTCAGTAGGGTGCTTTGGGGGTTATGTTTGGGTGTCTGGGCTTAGGACCTCCTGTATGCCATCCCTTTGTTCCGTCTTGTTTACAAGGTGGTACTCAAGGCACAGAGGGACTGGGTGTCCATTACCCTGCTTGTGCCAGACTGACCACATCAGTTCTGGGTTCAGGGTCTCCTCAGCCTTAGCAGCAGACCAGTGCAGCTGCTTTCAGTTCTGCTGGATCTGCTGATGACATCCAGGGAGATACTCAGACATCTAGGCGTGCAGTCCTTTCACTTGACTGGTTCCTGTGCAGCTAGAGTTCCAGGCTCTTGGGCTTTCCGGAGATGTTCTCCGAGTACTGAACTGGAAGCATCTCAGAAGAAGTCACCTTACATGACTTAATCTGGCAAGTAGAAGAGGTTCTTATGTTTGTGGAGTGGGGCATGGATTGCTGCTCCTCTGCTGCTCCATGAAGCACATTCTCAACTACCTCTGGTCCCAGTCCCAGGCAAGGCTATAAGCTATGTTTCTGAAGGTGCTCCTGCCTGTCATTTGGCATATTATGCCAAGACCAGTATGCTGAAGTTGGCATGGGACAAAGTGTTCAGTTATTTTTTTGAAAGGCTAGACGGCCTCTCCCTGTTGGTGTATTAATCACCTCCCCACTGTGGGACCTATCGTTGGTGCTGTCATGGCTAACGGGTAAACAGTTTGAGCATATGGACAAGGGTCATCTCTCACACTTGTGGAAAACCACAGTTTTGGTCACCATGACCTCAGCCAGCTGGTGAGATAGCGCCAGGCACTTTCTGTGGAGTCACCACATATGCCTTTGTGTGAAATTGCCCAGGGTAGTCTGAGTTTCACCTGAAACAGGCATTCTTCTGCATGTGTTCTTTCTGAAACACATGCTTCAGATGCCAGGCAATTGCTCCATATCCTAAATGTTTGCAGGGTTTTACTATGAGTGGACAGTAAAACTTCATAATGAGGCTTGCCAGCTGTTCCTGCTCTTTGATAATGCTGACCCAGGCAGATTGGCAACCAACCAGATAATTGGCAGGCGGATCACATCCTGCATCAATATGTATTATTGTTTGACTGGGGAGGAATCACTTGTGAGCTTTTCTCTCGAGGTTTATGGGTCATCATACACCTCAGGTGTGAAACAAACTCATAACACACAGTTACATATGCATTATTCTATATTTAGAAAATGGGCAAAGACCATTCTCTCTTCTGATTGCCTGAGACACTTATTTAGGTGGGCATCTATCAGACAATAGATGCCCACCAAATAAAAAGCCCCAGCCTAAGCCTGCCTGATAGCCAGCAAAGTATCTGTGTGCCCAGCACCCTACTTCCTCATTGGCTGAAGTGCTGGGTACACAATTTCAAACTGCTGCCATTTTTTTCCCCTCGGTAAGCGAGAGCCGACACTCAACCCCCATTCTCCACCTGTCGGCTCCAAAACCGCAAACTGACCATATTTTGTTTTACCCTTTCACCGAGTGACTGAATTCCCCACCCCCTCACTCATACTACAGTCTCTGTACTTACTGTAATTAGCAACGCTAGGTCATTTTATTCAGATTCTCCCCCTCTCACTATGTCAGAAAGCAGTTTTTTGTTTTCTAACTGGTATCCGACATGTTGTTCTCTCGCTGTCAAGAGATGCAGCCGCCCCGTCTCATAAAAACATCTGTTAAGCCACCCAGCAAGACTTAAAAAAAAAATGTGGCACACGCTATGCCCCTTTTTTTTCTGACAAACAACTTCAGTTTTTGTTGTTTAAACCAGAAACGCTAGCACATCACATGCTAAGCGTTACTAAGACACAGCTTCCCCAGCTTGCTGTGGCTCCACTACCATTGAATCTGTCAGGAACAGTGTAAGTAAGGAATTGGGGCTACTGTTTTTTCAAGTGATCAGGTCACGGTTAGGGGATGCCTCACAGTATAGCCTTGTTACTGAATGACAGCTCTTTTTATTAAAACAATAAACAAATAAAAGTGACAAGGGAGCACCTGATTGCACTTCCCGAGACTGCTTCTCACATCTTCTTGTGGAACTGCTGCTCTGCCAAGCCCTGGCCTTGCCTCAGCTTCTATTTTAAATTTGTGAAACTCCATAGCCCACTTATTCAAAGCCTCCCTGCTTTCAGTTCACTTCCTGAACACGCAGATCATTCTGCTCATTTTCGGCTCTGCTATCTCTTTTGATGGGGTCGTTCTTCTCACTGTTTCCCCCCCCCATGTGGCATGCAGAAGCTGTTTAAAAAGAAACGGAACCCTTTTCTCTGCTCAGTTTGTCCCCTTCATCCATCCATCTGTGGCACCAGCATGCTGAAGCTATTTAAAAAAGAAAGGAAAAAGTGCCCCTAGCGCCATAACATTCCAGGTGTCATCTGCTTAAAGAGCTCTCTTCCGACCACGCTCCTGACCCCCAGCTATGTACACTTTGCAGTGCGATGTGATCGCTTTCTTTTCTTGCTCATGTTGACTGCTACTGCAACAGCACCTGGTCCCAGTTAAAAAAAACAGACTGAAACAATAATACTGCCACACAGTAGAGGGTGGAAGAATGTGAAAGTGTTGGGGTCAGACACAAATCCTTCAGTGCTGACTACCTGTTTCAGCACTATGACCAGGCTGAATGTGTTCAGTCAAGCCACCATCTGGATGGTGGTCTATCAATTAATAACAGGAATCCAATGACACACAAAAAAAGCTATAAGTACAGTGGCTCAACTATAACAAAAGTCCCTAAGCAAAAAAAAAAAAAACACATTGTAATGCAGGCGGAGGAACTATTTTATTACAAAATGAATGAAACACTTAAGAATTTTAACATTTAAACATGAACATTATATTTTTCACACATATATAATACATTGGCCCATTTTCTAAGTGCAATAATACCCTCCAGGGTGGTATAGGCAATACCGACCTTCCAGGGGTTATATGTCTCGCCCAAGCGCTAGGTCTCTTCGCTGTTCTAGGCGGTCCGCTATTGCCCAATACCACCTGCCTTGTCGGGTATTATTGCTTTATGAATTACTTAGGCCCGACCTCACCCCCTTCTTGAATTAGGGGATGGCACTGGCCATTTTCCAGCCCTCTGCCAAATCCCTGTCTGTAAGGAGTACTGAAAGATGTCAGCAAGGGTCCCAACCAGATTCCCTTTAAATTCCCCTATCATGGGTGTTCATGCCCTGAATAAGGCAGTGTTGCCTAATGATTAGATCACTGGTGTGGGATCAAGGAGATTGCGGGTTCAAACCCCATTAGTTCCATAATACTCACAGTGTGACCTTGGGCAAGTCGTTCAACCTCCCAGTCCTCCTGCATGTGGAAATGAAAGAAGCCTGACCCCCACTAGAAATGAGATTGTGCATGACTTAGTTGGGCTATCCAGGAGAAACAAATTGAAAAAATAAACTAATTCCCAAATACCATAAATAATAGGGTACTTGGGCCAAATTTGCCTTATTCAGGAAGATTATCACCCTCACCCCAAATTAAAATAATTCTCTATCACTCCCCCACCATACAAGACTAATCCTGTGGCCATCTCCTTCTCCAACCCCAGTCATTTTCTTCCCTCAAACCCCCTCCCAGTCCTCCAGTACATTGATTTGAAAAAACAAATGCTGGGCTCCTGACACGGTCTAGGAACCGACACTGGGGGTAATGGTAGTCACAAATCCAGGCCAGCTAGTTGGTCCCATCCCTCAACCCACAATGATTGATGATGCTAGGTAGACTGATTGATCAGTCAATAATAATTCAGGCAACAAATATCTATTGACAGGTCACCTAAGGAACCCGCTAAGCTCAGATATCACACATGCCAGCAGTGTCCACATACAATAGACTAGAAATATGAGACAGTACTTTAAACAGAAATATAGTAATATAGCCCTTTCATCAGCATTACTCAAGTATTTTGTGTATGCAGCAATTGTCTACATTCAATGGAGGGGGCATCGCCACAGCAGTAGGACTGCCGCTTACGGTGTTGACAAACCAGGTTTGGAAACAAGCCCAAGTGGTCAGGGGCCAGTGGACGGGGGGGGGGTGAGGATTGAGCATCCCAGAGAATGTCCTCCAGGGAGGGAGGACAGTGAACCCCACAGCGCTGCCGCCTCCTAGGTGACAACAGGCTGTGGTAGTGAAGCTGGGGGCTATGTCAGGGCAAGACATTGTCAAATGTTGCTGCATAGGTGGAATCCTTATGTGTACAGCTGTCAAGACATTCATTGATGACATCGTCCTCAGGGGGGCTGGCCTGCAACTAAAGGGAAAAACCCTTATCCATACAGCATGATGGCCACTGACCCATATGGAGCCAGCGATTTTCTGTTATCAAAAATGGTCAGTTCTGTTTGGCAAAATCTTAAAATCTTTTTTTTCCTCCTAAAACGGAGGGCAAATTAGAATGTTTTCTACAAAAATATGGCTTAAAATGATGAGGTTTGCCCAACATTTGGTGTAAATTGGGTTAGTCATGCAAAATTGACCCCCACGTGCTGGTTTAAAAATGACAAATCACATTTTTTACCATTGTTTTCCATTGAAAATGGAAACTCATTGGCCCTATCCAAGGCAGCTTTACACTTCCATCTTGTCAATGAAGGATTGGGATGTCCCAAAGGACCTGGAGTTGAGGATAAGCCATTGAGATCTGGAAAGGTAAGTAATGGAGAAGTGATGTGATGGTGGTGGTGGGGGGGGTAAATCAAGACTTTACAAGCAGGATACCCACTGGATGGAGAGAAAATAAAAACAGTATTCACAAAAAATATATATATATATTGTCTATATTCCTGCTTACCCACTCGCCACGTCATCAAAAGCAAAAGATCTTAGCCTGTGGCTAAAATTCTGAGACTTTCCTGTGCCACGGAGCTAAAGATTTTCCTATGCCATAGAGCTGACTGATTTATAGTTTGTGTCATTTTTGGCCACTGTTTGCACCACACTAGGACCATCCCTGAAAAACTACAGGTACTATATTGAATCTTGGGAAACACCTTGACACTTTCCGGTGTGCAAGACTTCATTGTGCTTGCCTCCTAAAATCTTAAAAAACAAACAAAACAGTGCTCTGTCTAACCTAAGGAGACACCTAACATCTTGCAGAGCCGTGAGACATTTCTGCTCTTGTTTCCCCAAGATTACTACTGATTCTCGCTCGCTTTAGTGTTGTAAGTCGTGAACAAGGTACTGTACTCCACAACATTGTTGGTCTTATTCAGAAGCATGCAGCAGTCATGCACAGGAGTCACTGTGGAAAACAGAAAAATAATATTTTGGAAGGCCACAAAATCTGTAGCTATTGGGAAAGAAAGAAGGTAAGTAAGTAAGGTTTTATTTCTTAAAGAGATCCACCAAGTGAAATGTAGTGAGATTTGCACCTGATATATCGGTGCCTTACCTCTGTGACATGATGTTTATGTATAGATTCCTCAAAATATTCCAGTAGTTTAAATGTAGTAGCCTTTGTAAATTTACCTCCACTGGGTCACTTCTACTTCCCGGTCTGAAGAACTGCCCACGCTTCGCCCCCACACTCAGCCACATTATGATGTGAATGCAGGGAGAGCGTGGGGACGCACTTCATTATAGTGTACGGGGGCAGCTTTCACATCGTTTTTATGTTTGCTTGCATGCATATGCAAGAAACATAGCGCCACCATATGAGTTTTCGTAGGTGTGCTTCCCCCACTTCCAATGCCCTGCTCTCTTCTGCAGGCGCGGCTGCACTGCGCCAGTGAATGTCTGAGCTGTCTCTGACAGCCATTCAGATGCAGTAGCGTACAGTTCTAAGGAAAACACTGCCGCAGGCAATTTGCATACTGCTATCAGCAGTATGCAAATTGCCTCACACGTCGGCACTGCATCTGAACTGTCATAGACAGTTCGTCCCCCTGACGAACACACGCACGCTTGGGAGCCCACCCCAGCGCGTCATGCCCCTCAGATGACTGACGGGAGTGCCCAATCCCCTGTTGGCCCACTGCCCCCAAACATACTTCCAGGTGCCACTTGAGAGCCCACCCCAGCGTGGCAAACGTCCGTCTGCTGCCCCCAAGACATTTCTAGGTGCCACGCTGGGAGCCCACCAGCGTGGCAAACGCTCCGTATGGGTCGACGGGGGGGTGCCCAATCCCTCGTCGGTTCCACTGCCCCCAAAGAATAACCTTCCAGCTGTCATGCTGGGAGCCCACCCAGTGTGGTAAAAGTCCCACGTCATCTTCTTCAAAGAAAAAGACACCTATAAAAACAAACGGTCCTCATTGACTATCTTGCCCCCCACCCCAACTCAGCGCCCACCCACCTCCCTCACACCCCCCACTACCTCCATGCTTGCCTCCAGAGCCCAGAGTGATGATTTTTGGTGGACCGTGAACACGTCTGCGGTCTTCAAAGCCGACCGCGAACTGTAGAAATGCCGGTAAGCTGTATAATGGCATAAATTTTTTTTTTTTTTTTTTTTTTCAACTTTGGTGCATATCTCGGCCATTTTTGGGAATTTCTTCACCAAATTTTCAGCATGGGGTTTTTGGGGCCCCACCTCATGAATTCATTCACTTTCATTTTGTTATTCAGTCCCAAAAGGTGATTCGTGGTCACTGTGCGGAACCACCTTTCGGGACCGAGTAACAAAATGACAGTGTCACAGTTCATGAGGGTAGGCTCCCCAAACTTTGAGTTGAAAATTTGGTGGAAACATTTTAAAAACGACTGTTTTACGAGTGTGCGTTGTGCAGTTCCTACTTCCCGAATTTTTACTGTTTTCACTCCAGATTTTATACATTGTCATTTTACCACACCTCCTTATGAGCAGTACAGCTGTCATTTTTCACATCTCTCCCAAAATGTGTTTTCGCGCATGTAGTGCACAGTAGCACAGTCGGTGTGCAAAATCAATGTTCGGGACAGATTAAGAAAATCACAGTGACACTGTTCATGAGCAGAGGTCTTAAAATGGCTATGTTGAAAATTTGGTGACAAAAGTCCATAAAATGACTGTGTTATGAGCATGCATTGCGCAGTTTCCACGCACCCTCTTAGGTTCACGAATTTTTAACATTTTCAGTCCAGATTTTCAACACTGGCAATTTTTCACAGCTCCTTATGAACAGTACAGCTGTCATTTGGCATTATACTGGCTGGCAGTATTGCCTAGATGTTAGAGGAATGAGGTGTGAACGAGCTTGATATATCCAGCAGACCAGACCTGAGTTTGATTCTCACAACCTCCACTTGCATACTGTGTGACTCTGAGCAAGTCACTTAACCGCCCAGTGCTCCCAGGTTGCCCCTGAAAACAGGCACTTGTGCCTAGTGGGCCTTACCTGGTTACCAAAGACTAACATAAATAAAAATACATTTTTCACTCCCTGTCCGAAATGTGTTTTCGCACTTCCGGCGCAGAAATGCGTGGTCGCTTTGGGAAATCAGCGTTCAAGACAGATTAAGAAAATCACAGTGACACTGTTCATGAGCAGAGGTCCCAAAATGCCTGTGTTGACAATCTGCTGTAAAAAAATTCCCAAACTAATTACATTACCGGTGTGTGTGTTGTGCAGTTTCTGCGCACGCTCGTGACTTCACCAGTTTTTTTATATTTTCACTCCAGATTTTCAGCATTGCCATTTTTTACACCTCCTCATGAACAGTATAGCTGTCATTTTTCACATCCTGTTTGAAATGTGTTTTCGCATCAGTGGTGCCAAATGGCGTAGTCACTGTGCAAAATCAGCTTTCCGCTAACGAACTGATATTGCCACTGTTCATGAGGTGGGGGTCACACAAAAAACCCATGTTTAAAATTTGGAGTGAAAATACCAAAGAATGCCTGGGACCATAACGCCCCACCCTGTAGAGACTGACAGGCATCAGGGATGTGACTTGGGATTGCCGCCTGTAATGCTCATGCCGTTCCACTCCCACCCACACCCTGTAGCCACTGACAGGCATCGAGGTGTGCCTTGGACTCTTTGGCCCCAAAGTTCACCCCATTCTCCTATACTGCGTCCATCTCGCCGCATTTTCTTATGGAATGGAGTGAGCATAAGGCCCAAAGACCCCAAGGCACACTGTGACACTTGTCGGTGTCTGCAGGGTAGGGTGTGGTGAAATGGCATGGCCGTTATGCCTAACAACCCAAAGGCACACCCCAGTGCCTGTCCATCTCTGCAGGGTGGTGGTGGGGTTGGCTTCAGTTCAATACTTCACTGCCATTCCTATTGTCCATCTCTCCAACTCTACCAATGCCAATGCCAGCAAGCAAACACTCGGCATTGACAAATGCTTGTTATATATTGTAATGGTCATTTGGTGATTAATAAAGGGCACTGGTCGACGAACAAGGCCCTTGTCAGTTGACCACTGCCCTTGATTTATTGTCAAATGACCATTACAATATATAAAAACGATGTGAAAGCTGCTCCCCATTGACTATAATGGAGCACATCCCAGTGCTCTCCCTGCGTTCACATCATGATGTAGCAGAGTGTGGGGGCGGAGCGTGGGCAGCTCTTCAGACTGGGAAGCAGGAGTGACCCGATGGAGGTAAATTTACAAGGGCTTCTACATTTAAACTACTGGACTATTTGGGGAAATCTGTACATAAACATCATGTCACAGAGGTAAGACACCGATATATCAGGTGCAAATGCTGAGGCTGGTAGGGCTCATTAAGCGCCCTGTCTCTGGGGCTCAGGGCATTGTACAGAATACAGGCAAATGAAATAGAATTATAGTTAACTTAAAAACATATAAAACAACATCATTAACTATAACAATTAAATGAAAGAAGATCACTGAATCCTGGAAGCTTCTCTAAAAAAGGTGCTCCTTCAGACCCTGTTTGAAAACTTCCACCTAGGGGGCCCCTCTCAAGGACTCTAGAAGCAAGTTACACAGGACCAGCGCCACCACTTCAAAGGCACGATCACCCGATGTTTAGAGCCGGGCCCTGGGAGCTGCTAGGAGGCCCTTCTTGGCACAGTGGAGATAGCGCAAGGAGCGCGCAGGAGTCAAGAGATTACGCAGATAGCCTGAACCTGTACCGTATAGGGCCTTACAGGCGAGTAAGTGAGATCCTCCACCTTACCGGCAGCCACTGCAGACCGTGCATAACTGGGATCACATGACAGGACCTCGCCATGAAAAGAAAACAATATGTTAAAACAGACTCTGTATGCAGGGCAGGAATGGATTGGCCCTGAAATAAAAAAAAAATGTGCATGTATATACAGTATGTAAAACAGCTATTGTAGCTGCTGGTCAAGATTGGCTGTGAAGAAAATTACTGCACAGTAGCTGCATGGCAAGCTGGCTTTGAAATAAAAACAATGTAAAACAGTCATGCAGGGGCTGGGTAGGTTTGACTAAGGAAATAAAATACCAAAATATACATACGACCAGGAAGACTGACAATGGGAAAATAAAATACAACAGTGGCCACCATAAGCTGCTATACAAGGTTGGCTGTACAAAAAAAAAAAAGAAAATGTAGAAAACCTTTGTAAAAGTTCTTGTTCAAACATCACTTCTTACCCGTAGTCATTAAAAATTGTCACTGTAATGTGGCAAGGTCTGTATATGGAACCATTAATTGCTGTACAGTTTTTGACTGCTGATAAAACACGACTTGTATGCCCAGGGAATTATCCTGTTTAAATATTCTTAATAAATATTTAGCAGTGGTGCAAAAGATGCCTTTTCAAGCCTGTATGAAAACATAAAAGATGGAGACATCGAGGAGAGATGGACAGTATTGAAGACATTATTAAACATTGTCACAGCAAAATGCACAGAGGTAATCAGTAAACCCGAAAGAAGGAGAAAACATCCCTGGTTTACGAAAGAGTTGGCATTGAAAATAAAATAAAAGAAAAAAGCCTTCCGACAGTATAATGAAACAAAGAAAGACTGTGATAAGGTAGAATACAGGACCAAGCTCAAACAAGCTGGGAAGGCAATCAGGGTAGCCAAAGCACAAACTGAAAAAAAAATTGTGGCAGAAATTAAAAGGGGTAACAAAACTTTCTATAGGTATAGCCAGGAAAAAAGAAAGAACAGGGTGGAATAGTCAGACTAAGAAACAAGGAAGGACAGCAGGTGGAGGATGATGTACAGAAGGCAGAAGTATTAAAAGAATACTTCTTCTCCATTTTTACAAGAGAACAGAATGGTAATGGTCCAACACTAGCTGTGGGTCTCCACATCCAGGAAGCAGACACAAGCCCCTTTACCAAAGAGAGGGTCCCAGAAGAATTAAATAAATTGAAGACAGACAAAGCTATGAGACCAGACGGAATTCATCCTCGGGTATTGAAAGAGCTTAGGGAGGAACTTGCCGCTCCATTTGCTGAACTATTTAATAAATTACTAGAGAGCGGACAGGTACCAGAGGACTGGAAAAAGGCCACTGTGGTACCCCTACACAAGAGCAGAAGCTAGGAACAGGCAGGGAACTACCGCCCTGTCAGACTCACCTCAATTGTGGGGAAATTATGGAATCATTACTAAAGGAAAGAATAGTAGCATACCTGAAAACAAGTGGGAGGCCAGACCCTAAGCAGCATGGCTTTGCAAATGGTAGTTCATGCCAGACAAACATGATGCAATTCTTTGACTGAGTGGCAAAAGTTGTAGACCAAGGCAAGGCAGTAGATGTATATCTAGACTTTAGTAAGGCCTTTGATTCCGTCCCCCACAAGAGGCTTGTTAACAAACTGGAAAATGCAGGTGTAGGAGAGAAGATTTTAATTGGGTGAGAAACTGGCTGCAGGGGAGGACCCAGAATGTTGTAGTGAATGGCACCTTGTCGAGAGAGTGGATAGTGACTAGCAGGGTTTGGTGCTTGGACCAGTCCTCTTCAACATATCTATCAGCGACATCGCAGATGGATTGGAGGGGAAAGTATGCCTGTTTGTAGATGACACCAAGCTCTGCAACTGGGTGGACACACAGGAAGTGGCCATAGCGATGGAATCGGACCTAAAAAAAAAACTGGAAGACAGGTCCAGAACTTAGCAATTGAAGTTCAACACCAAGATGTGTAAGGTCATGCACCTAGGGAAAAGAAACCTAGGAAAAATTACTATCTAGGGGGCAAACAATTAGCCATCATGAACCTAGAACAGGACCTAGGGGTCATGGTGTCCAGTGACCTAAAGATACGGAGAAATGTGAGAAGGTGGCACAGAAAGCCAGTAATATCCTCGGTTGCATCGGAAGAGGGATCGCAAGCAGAAAGCGCAAAAGATAATCCCACTTTACAGATCCTTGGTGAGGCCACAGCTGGAATACTGTGTCCCGTCCTGGAGTCCCCACCTTAAAAAGGATATAGACCATCTGAAAACTATGCAAAGAAGAGCTACAAAGATGGTTCAGGACCTCCACCATGAACCCTATGAGACAAGATTTAATGAATTAAACATGTACTCCCTGGAACAGAAGAGCGTGATAGAAACCTTTAAATACCTAAAGGGTATCAACTCAGCTCAAAATCAGAACCTCTTCCAAGAAAATAAGGAGGCACATACTAGAGACCACAACAGATGTCTAAAAGGAGGGAGGGAGATTTCAATGCAACATTAGGAAGTTTTTCTTCATTGAAAGAGTGTTGGAACCATGGAACAGGCTGGCACAGGAGGTCATGAATGCCAAGACAGTTAAGGAGTTCAGAATATCTTGGGACAGACATAGCGAAATATTGAAATAAGGGAATATACTTGGGGGGGGGGGAGTAGGTCAAATAACGGGCAGACTAGATGGATCACACAGTCCCTATCTGCTGTCATATTCTTATGTTCTACATGAGATGTTAGCATGATAACTAACAAGTGCAAAATACATTATGTATACAGTATACAGTAACTTTTATAAAATGTCTTATTTTTTTTTTTTTTTTTGATATAGCTTTTTTATCCTTCCTGGAGCTCTGGCAGGCGGCTTCGGCCCTCCTGATGATGGGTCACTTTCTCCGGTCCTGCCGCTCCCGCACTCACCATCCCCGGTAGTTACCCCATGGATTACCCCCCATAGCAGTGCCAGGAAGGAGATGGCCCACTTCACCTTCACCCCAGAGACCCAATCCAGAAGCTGGGGATGGCCCTCGGGTGCGGCGGACCATCACAGAGCCTGCCAGGCTCTTCTCCTCCATTTTTCTCCCGTCCCCCCTCCATACTGACATGAGGACATTGGAGCGTGCCTCCCGACCCATACTGCCCTCCAGAGGGCAGTCAGCAAGTGGGATGACAAGTCTCCCTCCCCCTGTGAGAGGAGAGAGCAGTACTCTGGATGCTTAGTCCTCTCTCCCCCATGCCGACCCCTGGCTCAGGCTTGTTCTCAAACCTGGGTCACCGGCATGGCACGAGGTTTTGCGACCAATGCCTCAACCTCCAGCATCACTGGGCGGGCCTAAAATATCTTATTTTAAAGGAAAAACAAAACCTTCATATCTTGTAAATTTTCTTTCTTTCCATGTCAACAGACAACTTTTTTTGCGTAGCTGTTAGAGATATATGTGATTGCTTTAGTTTATTTTCACTGTTCATACCTGTAACTGTCCTGGGGGTCTCCATTTTCTGATTGTTGAAATCTCAGTCTCCCTGAGAGCTGCGTTTGCATATGAGAGCATGATGTGTCAGCACCCTTTAGACTCCACAGTGTGCTTGTCTGCGTAATTAGTGTTCAGTGAAAACAAGGTGCAGCAAGGTGTGAAATATGATGTTTACCTTTGGTTAGGTTTTCAAACTGAGTTGTAAGGCAGGGTTTTCCCCTTTTAAACTGCATTCAGTTTGTGTGTCTCTAGAGAGTTTTTTCATTCATGATATTTGTACTTTCAGCATAGATAACATGGCATAAATGGCTGATGTGACATCATGTTTTCATATGCTAATGCAGCTCTCATGTACAATGAGATTTCAAAAACTATAAAATGGAGCCCCCCAGGATAGTTACAGACTAGCAGTAACACTGAAAACAAACTAAAGCAAACATGTATATCCCTAACAGTGACAGGAAAAGAGTTGTCTGTTGACATGGTAACAAATAAAATGTACATGATATGAGGGTGTAGTTTTCCTGTAATGGTAAACCAATACCAGCTGAAGAAATCTCCCATGAGACCTGAAGGTTTAGACTGAAAAATTAGATGTTGGTTCAGTTAAAGGTATTCAGCCACCTACTTTGTCATTCTGTCTGGAAATCTTAAAAGCCTTTAATTTGTGTGGGGGGGTTCAGCACAGGTGACCAAACAGTGTGAAAAAGCGGTGGGGAGAGCAAACGGATTGTTGGGGTGCATAGGGAGGGGCATAACATGCAGGAGGAAAGAGGTGGTGATGCCACTGTACAGATCACTGGTGAGGCCTCAGCTAGAGTACTGTGTCCAGTTCTGGATACCACATCTCCAGAAGGACATTGACATAACAGAGGCAGTCCAGAGAAGAACAATGAAGATGGTACATGGACTGCACCAGAAGCCCTACAAGGAAAGACTTAAGGACCTTAATAGCTATTCACTGGAGGAAAGAAGGAAAGAAGGGAATGGGGAGATACGATAGAGACTTTCAAGTACCTTATGGGAATAAACGGTACAGTTGGAAAGCATATTTCAGAGAAAACTCTGCACAAGAACAAGGGGGCATAATATGAGACTGAAGGGTGGAAGGCTCAGAGGTAATGTTAGGAAAGACTTTTTCACTGAGAGGGTGGTGGTGGAGCCATGGAACAGCCTTCCAGCAGAAGTGGTGGGTGCGAAAGCAATACGCGGGTTCAAGAGTGCATGGGATAGACATAGGGGTACCCTGGAGATGTGCAGAGCAGGCAAGCCGCAGATCAAATAGGATCTAGGGCTGCAGCAGTGAGTAGGGAAATGGGCAGATTAGGTGGGCTGTATGGTCCTTATCTGCTGACAGATTCTGTGTTTCTATGTAAAATAAAAAAAATGTAATTTTTATAAAGCTCTGTGCAACCACTCTCCCAAATAATGTAGCAGTAGCTGTGCTGTAGTAAGGTTCAGAATCATCAACTTCTGTTACAGTCATATCACGCCACTCCTTCTCTTGGTTTATTGTGCATCTCCAGTGCTAATTATCTTCTGAAGTAAATTACAAGTCATGCATCTTAAGTGCTTCCGCTTTCATATTTTAACATTCAGAACTCAAGCTTTAATGGTGTTGCAGTGATTAAATACTACAATTTTCTGGTACACGACAACAAGGCTCAGCATGGTGTAGTTATCTTAATGTTAATCTAACGTATTTTACAGTGTTTACACTAACACATTGAGACAGCAAGCCAACAGTCTGTAAACGTTGGTTTGGGTTTACAGAATTGTAGCTTTTTCAGTGCTGTCTACAGTACTTTAGATACGGTCATCAAAGGTTTGGGCAACAGCTGTGTTAGAACCAATTAATTATCATTCAGGTTTTCAGAACACTCACCGTATGGCTTTTTTTCCACAGACCTTGGTGATGTCCATATCCATGCCAGTGATTTGACTTGATTTTATCTGATTCCTGTGTCTTACAGAGGAACATTTATGAAGATTGCCCATTATAGACTGAAAGGCCATGACAATTATTTTAAGTTACTGTTGGTATAGGCTTGCCTGTAGCTGGTAGTAGTCTAGACATATCAACGAATAAGTCTGTCCTATAGTATATTGATAATAGATTTACATAATTTTAGAACCTTGCGATGTCACTGAGGGAGAAGCTATTGTATAATTAACTACATATAGAATGATGCATAGATAGCTGTGCATAACATAGAGAATAATGGATGGGGAAGGGTTTGAAATGAGGGTGTGCATTAAATTCTCATATGAAACACCCTCCCCATCTTTTATTTTTTATAATAACAGGCCAGCAATGTTTCTCCAGCAGTTTGTGAGACTGTTTGGCCCCGCCCACATACAGAATGTTGGCCAATGAGGCAGCTGCATAGTTTGACTGGCATGGCTCATGAATGTCATAACAACCAGCTGATTGTTATGGAAAATATCAACCTGGTCAGTACATCGAGAGAAATTGCTGACCGGTTATTATAAATAGAATAATAGAGAGGGGACTGTGTATTACAAGGTTATATTATCATCGAGAGGTTCTGGGGACATGTGAACCTTGAGAGCGAAGCTCGAGAGGTTCCAACATGTCCCCAGAACCGTGAGAAGGTTTTATAGCCGAGTAATCAGAGTCCCCTGTCTTTTATTTGTTTGTAATATATGGATCCAAGGAGTTGCAAGTATTTTGCAAAATATGCTGAAATGTGTCTGCTGGTGAAGCTTTTTTATTTTATTTTATTTTTTACATGGTTAGCAGACTATTGCTGTGGACGCTGCAACATCCATACACCTCTAAAGCGCCCAGCATGTGTTCTAATTGGCTGTTACCATGTGTTTTAAATAATTATCATAGGCGCCGGAGCAGGGCGGGAGGCGCTAGCCCCACCAGTATTTGTGCACTAGAGATTGCCCCAGCTGCGATTAATTCTGAACATTTTTTTACTTTTTCTGTGACCGTCATTGCGCAACAGTACTGAGTGCCTGGCTGGAATTGCTCTGCTGCTGCAGCCCCCCCACCCCGTGCTGCCCCGCCACTAAACAAAACAAAAGAAACGCCTCCTGCTGTGTTAAATGCCTCAGGCTCAGCCAGCAGAGTTGTAAGGTAGAGTCATTATTATTATAACAACTCTACTTTACAACTCCTGAACTTAACTGTTCAAATTCAAGCAGCTCGGCTAGGCAGCTTAACACATCTCAGATTCTGTCTCGTCTCCCCTTTGTTTTGGGACTTCGGGAGGAGGGCTACTTAGCACCTAGTTACTTAGCCATAAGCCATTAGCCTAAACCGTAAGCCAGCTGCCAGCTAATAAATAATTACATTAGGCGGTTCCATTTTCCGTTTAATTGAGTCTTCAAGACTTAAGTAATGTGTCCTGCCTTCACTGGAGTGGCGCCTCTAGGTCTAGTAAAATAAATGTAAATTAATTTTAAAGTCAGCTTTTTTTTGCTATCCAACTGCCGTGGAAGTTCAGAGGGAGCTGAGTGACCCTGCCCGAGAAGGGAAGAACACAGAGGATGTGCAGTGCTGAGAGGTACAAAATAAATAAATAAAAAGACACATCCGATCTAGCTGCAGTCACGTTGTCGCCGTGGACCTGGCACCCTGCACATCGGTGTGGGTGGGGTCCTGTATAGACAATTAGAAGGAATGTGTATTTTGGACTGACTGATCAGGCCGCGGCAAAGCAAGGGCAGCAGTGTGTAAATGTGGGGTAAGTACCTCTCTGCAGACTGATTAGCCAATAAGAAGACATCGCAACACTTGCGGCATGCTTCCACACGAGAACATTAGTCTGGTTTGATATACTGTAGCACGTTTCTTGGTCTCTGCAACTAAGAATAAAAAAATCAGTTTTGAAAATACAGTAATCTGAGTCTCAGTGTTCTGTGGAGCCAGGTTGAGCAGGGGTTGGATGCTTACAACGCAAGTAATCTAGTCTGTCGTAGTAATCATTACATTATTAGCTTATGTTTACTATGTAGATTGCCGGGGCAGATTACTAAATTCAAAAAGATGTTAGAAAATGGGGACGTTTCTCCGTTTAAAAATGAATGCTGCTAAATGTAATTGCTACCAGACCAGTAGCTTATTTTATTGGGTTAGATGCAGTTGGCTGGGTAGAATAAAGCTGAGCTATGTCGGTTCATGCATTTCTGCGTTACTGGCTGGAGTGTCTGTGCAAGTCAGTTTTTAGTTTTTGTCTGTGGGCAGTCCTGTTGAGTTTGTGTGTGTACTGCAGTGGTAGACTTTTGGTATTTCGGGAAGGTTGTATTTTATCTATTTTGAATTTTATCTATTTTTAATCATTTTTTCTTTGTACAGTGTGCATCTGTGTTTGTGGGTTGCAAGGAAAGCTTTGAGCTCCTTATTCGCAAATGACTATAGGGTTGAGCCTTGCAAGATGCTAGATAGTTAAAATGTATTCCTGCATCAGGATTATTCAGGTATGAGATAGTTAAGCAAGTAGTTTTATGCTAGCTGTTGTATAGGAAAAAAATGCATGCTGTCTCGTGTGTTTCTGACAGGAGTATCAGTGTAGTTCAGTCCCTATTTGTACTGCAGTGGTGGACTTTTTGCCAATTTGAAATGTTATATTTTATCTAATATTTCTTGTATCTATTTATTATTCGTCTTTATATTGTATGTGTCTGTGTTTTTGGGGCTAAAGGGAAAGCTCTGAGCTCCTTGTTCACACATTATTATATAGTGAAGCCCCGCCTTTTTTTCCATATTGCTTTTTACTTTTTTTCCGCTTTCTCTCCGTACCCGCCCCCAAACAGCGTGGTAGCAGTGTAGTCCTCCTGCCTTTCACGCATCGGTAAAATGCTGTTCACATTTATTCCTCCATCATTTATGTGATATTCGTGTAAGTGGATTTACAAAAACTATTTCATCAGCAAAAATGGCACACAGCAAAATTATTTAGTCGGTTCTGTTGTTAGGTATATGAGCATTGCTCAGGCTGCTGTTAATCGGTTAAGAGCTAGACTTTGCAGGTAGTTATTCAAAAAGTGATTTGGTGTTTATTTAAAAATGCCTTTAAAGAAAACCAGGGCTTAGAAAGAAACTACTTCTTGGATGTGGTGGCTATTGCAGTCTTCAGTAGGTACTGTGGTTCGGTTAACTGTGTAATCGGCACCGGTCACTGATGCAAACAGTTAAAAAAGTGCTGCGAAAAATGGGTTCCATGACAAATAATACATATGAGTTTGGAACCAATATAACCATACCAGACAACAGCTTTTTGATTTTTGTAAATCAAAAGCTTTTTGTCTGGTATAATTATATTACTTCTAAGCTAATATGTGTTATTTTTCTTGTGCCTTTAAGCCAGGGGTGTGCAAATCCCATTGTCCCCTGTCCAAGGCAAGTTCATTTCATTGAAGGGCAAGTACCAAAACAGAGCTAATTTCATTGTAATTAATTGGGGCAAGTGAAAATTTAGCCACAGTCATGGCAGGGCAAGTAATAAACATTTTGATTTGAATACCCTTGCTTTAAAGAGCATGTACCTACTGTCAGGCACCCAGCTCCCTTCAAACATATATACAGTAATAGTAGATCTGCTCTACTGTTGAGGGGCATTAAAATTACTATGCACTTCCTTCTGGTTAAAAAGTTATAGCACCCCATATTTGCACCCTCATGAAAACAAAGCCTTGTCAGGCGTGCCTTCTTTTGCGATGTCAGAAAATGAAGGCTGCTTGTGTGTGCTCCATAAATCTATATTGGTGCCGTTTGTCAATGACGTGTAGTGCTATTTAGAGTTGCCACCTGGAACAATGAAAGTGACCGCTCCAGTAAACAGGGACTGTTACTCCAGCGGCTGCTTTGATTTTTTTATATGGCACCTCTAAATAGTAGTAAACACCATAGACATGTCGCATATATACAGGTTAGTGACATGCACCCTCAGTATTCATTTTCTGACATCACAAAAGGAGGTGTGTCAGACAAGGCTTTGTTTTTATGGGGGAGCAAATTTCGGGTGCTACAACTTTTTAACCAGAAGGAAGCACATAAAAATTTTAATACCCCTCAACAGTAGAGCAGATCTACCATTATATATGTTTGAGGGGAGCGGGGTGCCAGACAGTAGGTACCTGCTCTTTAAGACAGCGCCATGAATTCAACAGTGCCGTCTCTGGCTTCAGGGTTCCTCGTATGCTGAGATGTCAAAGCTATTTACAGGACCATATGTTTGCGCTACATATAGCCTAGATGCATACTGAATACATGATTGTTAGCGTTTTTGCTCCGCTATCGTGAGACCCCTATTTTGTAGCACTTTTTTAACTTTTTATGTTGTATTCATATTGTTATATGCACTTAGCACTACTATCACTTTATATTTAACACTATTTAAAGTAGCAGTGTTTGTTAGTTGGGGAAAAATCATCACGTAGTTTTTGACAAAAATGTATTTCTGACATCCTTGGATTAAGGCTCAATTTATTTTTAGTTTTCTCATATATTGCCAAAAGAGCTGGCTAATTTCGTAATGAATGGCTCAGCCATTACAGATGACTGCCATTCACAGTTTTTAAGAATCTCCTCAGTTGAGGATACCGGCTGAATATTAGCTGTTCTAGATTCATAATGTAGGTGTATTAGGATGATGTTATCATGTTTCTGACAGTATACAGCACAGTACTGTGCCCCCACATTTAATCTTTTTATGGTGGGCTTTGCACCAGAGTCAGAAGGTTTGGTTTAGTAGGCCCCTCCTTACTGTTAACATTTTGCAATGCCTTTCTCCCCCTCCCCCTTGCACGACTTTAATTTCCATCAATCAGTCTTTTATTGTTGAGCTTAAAAAAAGCTATTCACATACAATGTATACAAAAATACAATAAATACATACAGACATACAGTCATAGACAATAATAGCCACACTAAATAGTTAAAAACAAGATTATATACAACTGCTGTTTAGTAGAGAAATGGATGGCTGATAACATATCATAGCTTCTTTCCCTAGGCTGGGTACTACATTAGATACAAGTGAAAGTCTTTATGACTGATGTTGATTTGCCATAATTTTCTTTTTTTTAATATCAATCTCATGTTTTAAGAACTGTCTTATTAAAATTACAGCTCATAAGTGCAATTGTTTTAACTGAACTATGTCAAATTATTTGTTTGTACTTATATGTTAATGTAATTTGTCTATAAATGCTTGTCTATTTATTGTTAAATGTTGGATGCAATTGTAAAAGAGAATATACTCTCAACTTGCTTTCCAATAAAATTGATTGATATTTTTTTTTGTATATTGCACTGAAATATTTTTCAATTCTAATTATTGCCCAGGCATCTGCAGAGTGAATTAGGATAGTACTTAATAATTATTTACTTACAGGATATCTGGGGTCTAGAAAGACTTTCAACCAGTATACCCTTTCCATAGAATACCATGGGCATGTCCACAATACATGATTAAGATCCTCAATGCCCCCCTCCGCACAGGTACATTGTTCCTGTTCTTTCAATAATTTATTATATCTCATGAGAAGTATATTATTAGGGAATCTTCAAATATGTATTTTATGAAATTCCTTTAAAGATCTGCATCTGTTAATACATCAAGATATGGTTTATAACAAAAGCGAAATATATTTTTGAATACCATCTGGAGAAATTAGATTTTTGTATAGAACTGAAATCCATTTGATTCCAGATATTTTGTATTTTCTTAGTTATATTTTTTTATATTTAATACTAATAGATATTCCATTTTCAACCAGTGTTTTAAAGTTTAGTAATTTATATTCCCATAGAAGTTGTATGATATTAGTGTACCAGAACTTCCTATTAATATATCCCATCACATGCCATTTTCTTTTTTCTTCTAAGCATTGAGAGGATAAATTATTGCTGGGTAAACGAGTTAGCCTTAACCAAAAACATTTATTTTTAGTATATACCAAGGCATTTATGTTATTAATGCCTAGCTGTGCTCTAATAGGTACAGCTGAGCATGTAGGGCCCACTCCCAGAGTTTTCCTTAATAATTTAAACATGGAGCTAGTCAGCTTATCTATTGCATTACTCTTCGAGACTTCTGTGCCATATAAAAGTTGAGCAAGAGTATGTTGCCTTTATTAATGGTCTTATAGTTTGTCCTCCATACCTAAGATTGAATCCTTCTGAGTCCTTTGCTGTTTTATTCATAGGTGCCGGAACCAGGGGTGAAAGGGGCAGTAGCCACTCCACTTTGTATTTCTATAGCAAAAGTGCCCTTTGTACCCTCATAAGTGCTCTTTTGATTCTCAGCCCCCTCAGCTTTTACCATCTTCCGGCACCTATGATAATTATCAAGTAAAAATGGTGGCATGTTTATGTGAAGTGGTCAAAAAAGAGCTCCATAGAGAGTGAGCTAATGGTTTGTTCCGCGGGCGGGAGCTGGAGTGAAGCGGGGACAGTGGTTATCACTTCATAGCTCATGGTGACAGACTGGGGAGAGCATTTAGAGCCATTTCCTTATTTTGGTGGTTTTCGGTGAGTGACGAGTCAGCTTTTACTATACACAACAGTTACAGTGAAAGCCAGTTCCCACTCTGCACGAGCCATTCATGTGCTTACACTCTTCTGTTTCTGTGATAATACTATAGTTTAGAGCTCCGGACAATAGTATTACAGGCTCTGAATGACAGTATTATGGTGCAGAAATGATGGTATTATCACTTTGGTGCTGTGCTATAATGGGGATTTTTTTGTATACTTTAGTATAGTATTTCTTAAACTGTAATGTACTCCTGTTCTCTGTATTTTGGATTTCTTCTCTACCGTATTTGTACCTTATAATCTTTTGTAATCCTTGTGCCATCTTTATGGCCCGGGTCATACCTGAAAATGGTCCACTGGATCAGTATTCCCACCCGGTTAACAAATGCATACATACATACATACATAAATAAATTGTTTTGATATATTCATATATTACAATAATTTTGTGCACACCCGAAGTGTGGGATGCTACATAAACCCCAAGAGCAAAACTCGAGGGGTTTATACAAGCATCCCACATTGAGAGTGTGTATGAAATTTGAGTTTTGCTCACCTACCCATGTATTGTCTTACATAATTGCTCTGCTCCATTTTTTTCACCTCAGAGATTAAAAATAGACATGGTTTGGAACTGGTTAGGAAAAATAGTAAAATACAATACGTTTCTGGATATAAAATAACAGTTTTTTGAAACATGTGTCAGGTTAACTTATTGTGGTTCGATAAACTCATTTTTGCTTTCACTTTTAAAACATTTAACCTGAAACTATGGAACTCACTGAAACAGCACAAGTAGCACTGAAGTACATGACTGCCAGAGTGATGTTCTTTTGGTCAGAGATAAAAGTTTAAAACTGTTAGTAACATTTATGCGGTGGAAACAGGTTTAAGAGTCATTTTTATTATTTGCAGCAGGCTTTGAGTTGTGAAAGCAAACAAACGCGTGCTGTGGGAACCACAATACTTGTTTATGACTATGCAAGGGGGAGAGGGGGAGAAACAACGTGGAGTAAAGTACATTTTGTGAGTCATTTTTATGTTTTATTGCATGCATGTGCAAGAAACATAGTGCCTCCATATGAGTTTTTGTAGGTGTGCCTCCCCCACTCCCAATTCCCTGCTTCCTTTTTCAGGCGTGGCTGCACCGCGCCAGTGAATGTCCGAGCTGTCTATGACAGCCATTCAGATGCAGTGGCGTACAGTTCTGAAGGAAACACCGCCACAATCAGTGGTGGTATCATGTAGATAATTTGGCAAATTGCCTACACATACATCAGCAGTTCATCGTTCACCACCACCCCGCCGAACACTACCTAGCACTCTGGGAGTCCACCCCAGCATGCTCATGCACTCCCCTCCACACCCCGCGCACTGTTGTATGACCGGGGGTGCCCAATCCCGCATCGGCTCCACTGACCCCCCCCCCCCCAAACAGACTTCTAGGTGCCTATACTTACCTCCGGAGCCCAGCACGACAATCTTCGGTGGACTGGGAATATGTCTGCATTCTTCAAAGCCAACCGCGAACTGAAGAAATGCCGGTAAGCTGTATAATGGCATAAATGTTTTTTTCGGGATGCTTCACAGGGATTTCATCTCTTTCCAACACTCTCGCTATACTATACATTTACCTGCCCATCTTGGTGTTCAGGCACCAGTATTCTCTACCTGTCTGTTTCTATGTTCGTTGGAGGTAGAAAAATATTGGGGCAGACTAGATGGACCGGACCATTACTCTTCTTTTGAAGGCAGTGTCTATATGTTCTGTGCTTCCATCAGTAAAGACTGTCGGTGTCTATCTGTCTGCTGACTTGTCTCAAAAAATGTTTTCAAGAATTCTGTTACAGAACAGGTATACATACCATAGGGTTTTATAATATGCTACATTCAGCTGTTACAGTTTAATGGTAAAAGACTACTTTTTAAACGCTGCTTGTCTTTCACAATTTTTCTGTAGTTTTTGTCAGTTGAACCAAGAAGTCAAGACGAAGAGCTTTCATCAGGATTTTGGGACTTCACATTACACTTGTTATATCAGTTTCTCATCACGACCACAGACTGTGATGTCACAAACCTGACAATTGTGATGACAGCAGGGAAATGTCAGATGTTTCTGAAACAGATAGTGGAATGAAATGTGAAGTATTTAAAATACAGGTAACGGGATAATGCCAAAAACCTGGGAAACATTAAAGATGAATACCACAACTTAAAGCATAATGGTTTAAACACTTTGTTTTAACAGATAGGTGGTCTTTATGATGTTGGAAGCATAATAAGCATAAGAGCTCATTGTGTAGAAATCCCTGTTAAAAATTTCTGTATGCATCATAATTGTTTAATCATTCCAATAGTCCTATAATTATGGAATGTTTTGTATATTGTATATGGTAGTTTTTTCCCCAGTTTGTTTGGTTCCTGTATGTGTTTTCTCTGCACATACTCACACAGATATATGACATTAGAATTTGGAAGTCTAACTTTAACTACATGTCCTTCAGGCAAAGATTGTTTTATCTGATTGGGTGAGTGTCATCAGGGTTCACTATACCCATCCCCCATCTTTTTGCTTCGCCTTCGCTTGTGATTCTGTACAAACCTTGGGAGGTTTATTTGGAGTCACTGACAAACAAACTGACTCCACTACCAAGGCTGCCATTACAGAACTACAGCACAGTATTAGAACACCATTGTAGATGGTCCCAAAACCAGGGAAGGATGGGCAGGAGTGCTCTTCATACCGGCCGATCTCCCTCTTAAATTGTGACGCCAAAATTCTGGCCAAGGTTTTGGCTGGGAGGCTGGACCGGGTCCTCCCGGGCTTGGTGCATCCGGACCAAACGGGTTTTGTTACTGGGAGGAGTTCATACCATAATATGAGGAAACTTCTTAATGTGGTGTGGAGAGCTTCTTATGGTCAAAAAAACATAGCA
Source organism: Neoceratodus forsteri (assembly GCA_016271365.2). NCBI lineage: Eukaryota > Metazoa > Chordata > Ceratodontiformes > Ceratodontidae > Neoceratodus > Neoceratodus forsteri. Next base: position 805,384,917 of record CM028132.1, on the reverse strand, counting down.
GTTCTAACAATGGATGCCGAGAAGGCATTTGACCCTATAGAATGCGAATACCTGTTCGAAGCTCTCCGAGGATATGGACTTGGGGAGGGATTTATAGGGTTGGTAAAGAGTCTGTACAAAGCCCCAGAAGCAAGGGTTTTAGTAAATGGAAGCCTAACTAAAAAAGTCATCCTCCATAGGGGTACTAGACAGGGGTGCCGCCTATTGCCGCTTTTAGTTGCATTGGCCATAGAATCCTTGGCGATATCAATTAGAAGCCTGGCGGAAATTAAAGGAGTGGTGGGGGGGTCGGGGAGAGAACATAAGGTCACATTATATGCGGACAACATGCTGTTATATGTTCGAGACCCGGCCAGATCTGTCCCCCCATTATTGGCAATCATGAAGCAATTTGCGGCATTTTCTGGGTATAAGATAAACATTCATAAGTCGGAAATAATGTTGTGGGGGGAAATTGAGAAAGAATTTGGAGATATAGCTTGGGGCCTTAAGAAGGTAAAGATGGAATTCACTATCTGGGGATTCACGTTGGCCATGAGCTAGGTCAATTATATAAGTTAAATTTTGCCCCCATGGTACAAAATATAGAAGAGGAGCTGAGGCGGTGGAGAGATTTACCTATATCATGGCTGGGACGCATAAACCTGATAAAAATGAAAACCCTACCTAGGATCTTGTACCTGATGCAAATGCTGCCAATGGGTTCAAATAGGAAAGACTTGAAGAGAGTCAACAAGGCCTTTGCCGGATTTATATGGAGAGGAAAGAAGACGGCGGGGAGTCTCTGCAGGCTCTTGACGAGATGGGGAAGGGGGTCTAAACATGCCCAACTTAGAAACTATGCCTTAGCCATGCATTACAGAATCCTGGGGACTGGGTGAACAGGCCACCAGTGGCTGGATGGCTAGATCTGGAGGAAGGAGGGAAGGGGTGAGGATCTTGGCTGTCCTGAGAAGAGGAGGGAAGAAAGGGTATAAGAGGCAGGGAAACCAAACCCTAGTAATTTCAGTACTGGAGGGTTGGGAGCAGTTGTTGAAATGGGTGGGGGTAAAACCGGGGGAAGAGACATTATTACTCCCACTGAAGGGAAATCCAGGGTTTATAGTAGGTCTGGAGGATGCAGGTTTTTTGCTATGGGAAGAGCGGGGAGTTAAATGTGTAAAGGACATATGGAAACAAGGAAAGTTGATGTCAGGAGAAGAGATTGGTGAATGCATGGGGTCAGGTATGTTTAGAATTTTTCAGGCAAGAAATTATGCTAAAACAATAGGTAAAAGCTGAATAGTGGATTCTCCTTTAGAACAAGTCGAACATATTGTCCTCAGTACAAGGGGGAAGGAGAGGGGTATAATAGGAAGGGCGGCAAGAATGGGGTGGCAGTATATGACTGATCTTACTTGTAAGACCAGGAGACTGTGGAGCAGGGACTTACAGAGGGAGATACCAGACCAGGGTTGGGAGTTATTGTTACAAATGCATAAGGGATTATTAGTCTGTAATAAGTACCAGGAGTTCTACTATAAATTTCTACACAGACTTTACTGCCCACCAAGTATGGTGCATAAATTCCACCCCGAGATTTCCTCCCTTTGTGGAAGGTGTAAGAAAGAGGAGGGTACATACATACATTGCTTTTGGGGGTGCCCGTCCCTGAGAAAGTTCTGGATAGGGGTGGCTGAGGAAGTAGGTCGAGTGTGGGGTAGGCAGGTGCAGAGAAGCCCAGCTGTGATGTTGTTTGGGGTGGATGACTCAGAGGAGGAGGAATGGAGACCCCTTCCGCGGTGGGCGTGGATTCTGGTTGTTTTAGCCAGGCAGTGTATTTTAAACACTTGGGTCACAAATGAGACCCCAACTATTCAGCAGTGGAAAAACCTGTGTCTGCAAGCCCTAGGGTTGGAAAAGTTATACTATGGGGCAAAAAATAGGGAGGACCAGTTCTGGAGGGTCTGGGGTACGTTTTTGTCCTCGTTACCTCTGGGAGAGATGGAGGTGATGGGGAAGGGGCTGCAAGGATAAAAGAGGGCGGTCGAGGTACGGGGGAGAGGAGGGAATTGGGCTGGAATGGCGAGAGAGAGCACATTGGGAAGGATAAGGCAGAGGGAGTGTAGACAAGAGACAAGATGAGTTGTTTCCTTGTACTTTTTTTGTAAATTAGTCGGGGCTTCTGTTTTTCATTGTTTGAAGGGGGGTTATCATTGGGAGTAGGGTCTGGGGAGGGGAAAGGCAACTTAATAAATTGGAATGAGAAGGAGATATTAAAAGGGTATTGATATAATGATGTATTAAGATTAAAGTTGCTATTGTGTTTTATGTATAAGTATGTTTTTTTTTTTTATGTATGTTTTTACCTTTGTTATGACTGGAAAACTCAATAAACATATGATGCAAAAAAAAAAAAAAAAACACCACTGTAGAAATACTCCCTGTAATCGTGGGAAATCCTTTACTGTACTGCAGTAGAGCTCAGCTTTATACCTATAACACTTTACTTCTTCCTGTGTTTGTTTTGTTTACTGTCTTTTTTGCCATCTGGGGATTGCTGGATTTAGAGGTTTTCTGTACGACTTTGGGAAAATCCACACTGTCTCTTTAAACATTGACCGATCCTGGAGTGAGACTGCCGGCTTTGTTCAGTTCAAACTGACCACCAGGAATGAAGCTCTTGATAGGATCTGACCATCAGTAACCATAGCCCCCCCCTCCCAAATACACACACACACTGGGTCCCAGAAGGATGAGTAGAGCTGAGGTAGAGACAGACCTGCCGGTTGCAGATAGTCTTTGTAAAATAAAATACAGGAGGGGTGGGAATGTGGAAGCTTCAGAGTAAACCTGTTTTTGTAACACACACACACACACACACACCACACCACCACCACCACTGCCTCTGATAGGATATGGGCAGTACTTCAAGATGCACTTGGGGTGCATTTGAAAGCATGGGTCCAGACTCCTGAAATCACTTTGACATTTGCTCTGGTTGGTAATTTATGTTAAAGCAGCAGTGTTTGAAACATAGAATCTGTCAGCAGATAAGGACCATACAGCCCACATAGTCTGCAGGTTTCTAGTGAGAATGTATTTCTGACACAAAAAAACACCACCTCACCAATTTTGCTTTTCATTTGCTGTCATTCCTGAACTGAGAGGTATGATTTTGAAGTTTTAAGCATTCTGCCTTCCTATCTTACTTCGAGAGGGCTATTGCAGTAGGTAATTACAAATAGAACTGAAGCCAGCAGGCGTCAGGACCCCATGGAAAAATTTCTAGCTAGCAGTCTCTAGCGGGGGACTACCCCCACATCAGGTGACTGATGTCAGTATAAAGGGGAGATCCCCCACGTCCGTCTTCCAGTTCTTTCCCGCCGTTAGCTCATGCAGCGCCTCGCAGTTAAGTTCACTGATTCGCAGTCAGTAGTTGGTAATTTCACCGCCTAATTTTCTTCTTTTTTCTGATTTTCGTCAGCCTTACCTTCAGCTGCCATGTATGTTGTCCCCAACTCTCTCCAAGCACAAAAACAAGTGCGATTCTTGCAGCGCCCAGCTCCCGCATAAAGACGGACATTCCCAGTGCCTTTTTTGTCTAGGTCCCGATCATCCTGTTGAGAGTTGCCAGCTCTGCCAGCAGTTTAACGTGGCCACCCGAAAGCGGAGGCAGCAGTCCCTGGAGGCCCACGTTCTTAAATAAAAATGACCTCCTTGGAAAAGGAACTGAAAAAACTTTGGCAGGCTGACTTCTCAGAGGGCTACCACAGAAGAAACACCGGGACTGGAACTCCTCATCGGTTGCTGAAGCCTCGGCTGGGGTCACGGTGCTGCAGGTAATGCCTCCCCTGGGCGGCGGCCGTCTTGGAGGCTTCCAAGATGGCGTCAACCCTCCCGTCAGGCTTGCGCTCAGGCCCTTCGGGAGCCTCTGGGTCCAAGGAAGCAGCCGCCCCAGCAAGGTGCCTCCCCTACTCCCAATGCCCTACTCCATTTTGCAGGTGCGGTTGTACTGCGCCAGTGAATGTCCAAGCTGTCTATGACAGCCGTTCAGATGTAGTGGCGTACAGTTCTTAAGGAAACACTGCCACAATCAGTGGTGGTAATGTGTAGACAATTTGCATACTGCTGTCAGCAGTATGCAAATTGCCTACACGTAGGTCACCACTGCATCCAAACTGTCATAGACAGTTCGTCATTCACCCTCCTCCCCGAACACTACCTAGCACGCTGGGAGCCAGTCCCAGTGTGCTCATGCGCTCCCCTCCACACCATGCACACTGTTTTATGACCGACGGGGTGCCCAGTCCCCCGTCGGCTCCACTGTCCCCCCCCAGACAGACTTCTAGGTGCCACGCTGGGAGCCCATCCCAGCATGGCAAAAGTCCTTATGGCTGACTGGAGTGCCTAATCCCCCGTCGGCTCCACAGTCCCCACCCCAAAAAAAACAACACAGACTTCTAGGTGCCATGCTGGGAGCCCACCCCAGTATGGCAAAAGTTGGTATTGCCAAAGGGGGTGCCCAGTCCCCTGTCGACTGCACTGCCCCCCCAAATAACTTTCCAGCTGCCACACTGGGAGCCCACCCCAGCATGGCAAAAGTCACGCGTCGTCTTCCTAAATAAAAAAAAAAAAAAGCCTGTTAAGAAAAAAAAAAGGTCCCTCATTGACTGTCTTGTCCCCCAACCCCAACATGCGCTCACTATCTGTGCACGGAGCTCCCCACACCCCCATACTTACCTCCGGGCCCAGTGCGGCGATCTTCAGTGGACCGAGAACCGTCTGCACTCTTCAAACCGACCGCAAACTGAAGAAATCCCGGTAAGCTGTATAATGGCATAAATGGGTTTTTTTCAACTTCGGTGCATATCTCTGCCATTTTGGGGAATTTTTTCAGCAAATTTTCAACATGGGGTTCTTGGGACCCCACCTCATGAACTCAGTCACTGTCATTTTGTTATTTGGTCCTGAAAAGTGATTTCGCAGTCACTGTGTGGAACCACCTTTCGGGACAGACATGAAAGCGACAGTGTCACAGTTCATGAGGTCCCCAAAACCCTATGTTGATAATTTGGTGAAAATATTCTCAAAATGACTGTTTTATTTATCGTGCCAGCAGTTCCTACGCACTGTGAATTTCGCAAATTTGTAATATTTTCACTTCAGATTTTCAACATTGCCATTTTGCAACACCTCCTTATGAGCAGTACAGCTGTCATTTTTCACATCTCGCCCAAAATATGTTTTTGCGCATGTAGCACGCCATGGCACAGTCGGTGTGCGAAATCAATGTTCAGGACAGATTAAGAAAATCACAGTGACACTGTTCATGAGCAGAGGTTTTTATTATTATTATTATTATTTATCCACCTGCTGCGGCGACTACCAGCGGGGGCATCCAACCGCTGGCCCTGCCTGCCGGGAGAGCACCAGGCTCACTCACATGATGGGGGATCCAGCACAGCCGTCGCCAATCCACCGGAGGGTCTCCCCATACCCTATCCAGCCAGACCGGCTCCGGACCCCCCCAGTGCGATTCCACGCGAGTTCTTCCAGCGATGCAGGGCACGGTCATCAGGCTGCACAGTCGCGCCCAGCCATTTCCACTTTTTCTCCCATTGGAAGCGCAGACGTGCAATGACGTCTGCGCACGTGCGTGCCGACGTCTGCCATGCTCCCCCCAGTCACACCAGCGCAAGCGGTACCCCTGGGCATCCTCAGGGGTCTCCGCAGTGTGGTATGGATTCCCCAGCCTGCCCCAGGACTAGGAGAGCTGTCTCCCAACACTCGATCCTAGTCCTCCCCTGACCCCCGACGACCGGGGCTCGTTCCCGAACCCGGGCCGGCGGCGTAGCACAAGGTGTGGCATCCAGCACCTTAACCCTCAGCGCCACCAGGCCGGCCACATGAGCAGAGGTTTTTAAATGCCTATGTTGAAAGTTTGGCGACAGAAGTCCATAAAATGACTGTGTTACGAGCGTGCATTGCGCAGTTTCCACGCACCCTCGTAAGTTCACAAATCTGTACTATTTTCAGTCCAGATTTTCAACACTGGCATTTTTTCACACCTCCTTATGAACAGTACAGCTGTCATTTTTCACACCCTGGCCGAAATGTGTTTTCGCACTTCCGACACAGAAATGCGTGGTCGCTGTGGGACATCAGTGTTCGGGACAGATTAAGAAAATCACAGTGACACTGTTCATGAGCGGAGGTCTCAAAATGCCTGTGTTGACAATCTGCTGTAAAAAAAATCCCCAAACTAATTACATTACAGGTGTGCGTTGCGCAGTTTCTCAGACGCTTGTGACTTCAGTTTTTATATTTTCCCTCAGAATTTCAACATTGCCATTTTTACACACTCCTTGAACAGTACAACGCTGTCATTTCACATCTGTTCAAAATGTGTTTTTGCACCTGTGGTGCCAAATGGCGTAGTCGCTGTGCGAAATCAGCTTTCGGCTAACAAACTGATATTGTCACTGTTCATGAGGTGAGGATCACAAAAAAATGTTGAAAATTTGGAGTGAAAATACCAACGAACGCCTGGGGCATTAGGGTTTCCGACCATAACGCCCCACCCTGTAGAAACTGACAGGCATCAGTGATGTGACTTGGGATTGCCGCCTGTAACGCTCATGCCATTCCACCCCCACCCACACCCTGTAGCCACTGACAGGCATCGAGGTGTGCCTTGGACTCTTCGGACCCAAAGTTCACCCCACTCTCCTATACTGCGTCCATCTCACCGTATTTCCTTATGGAATGGGGTGAGCATAAGACTCAAAGACCCCAAGGCACACCGTGACACTTGTCGGTGTCTGCAGGGTAGGAGGTGGTGAAATGGCATGGCTCTTATGCCTGATGACCCAAAGGCACATCCCAATGCCTGTCAGTCTCTGCAGGGTTGTGGTGGGGTTGGCTTCAGTTCAGTACTTCACTGCCATTCCTATTATGCATCTCTCTTAACTCCTACACTATCAATGCCAATGCCAGCATGCAAACATTCAGCATTGACAAATGCTTGTTTTTATTAGATGGGAGTACCTTTTATAGATGCGAGTCCCAGTCCTGAAAATTTGAACTGAAGAACCATCTCTGAGGAGAGTGAAATGTGAGTCGTGAGTGTTCTGAGAGGTTTGACTGTTTCGAGGAAGTGACTGCGTGCGCGAGGGCAGATGTGGCTTACAGGTTTCTCATAGAGAAAGCCAGTGAATGTTTGCCAGTATTAGCAGTTGGTTATCAAGACAAATTATAACTGGCTTTCTCTATGGGAAGAAAATGGAGTCCTGTTATTATATTATAGTTAGTCACAGCTTCACCCTCCATGACATCACAAGGTTCTAAAAGTCATGGAAATGTAGTATCAATACAGCAGAGATTTGTTGCTAACAATATATTACCTATCGAAGTGTCCTGTTTCAGACGTGAAGTGCCAAGGTGTTTGTGCCAGCTGTGGCTCTCAGTAAACTACACTGAATGGCTTTATTTTGAGTCAGTTTATTCTTTTCATTTTTTATTTTCACCTGTAAGGGTGCAACTTGTTGTGTTTCGCTCCATGGTACAATTTTTGGCTTGCACCTGCTCCTGGAGTGCTGTGAGTGCGATTTCCTACCATATAGGGCAGACTTAGTCATCTACAGGTATATATCTGGACTGCTGCTAGCGCTACAGGTAGGCCCATTACCTCGTTTAAAAGAGCTTTGCATGGGTTTTCCAATTATGTTGGGCACTCTTCATAAATGTGATCCTTTAGGTTCCTTTCAAACTAGATATTTGTAATGATTAAGTGATTCCATACTAAAAGAGGACAGTTTTCACTTTCACTTGCTTGCAGCCTTGTTCAAAAGGAGCAGGGAGCTCCCTTTACTTTATGGAGGTTGCCCAACATGTTTTTAAAATTTTTCTGCTGTCTACTTATGAAGGAATGGAAATTTGCCCCGAGAGGCAGACAGGATGATCCCTTTAACTTCCTGGATTGCTGGTACATCCCATGCTCAAGCATTTTGTGATGTCAGTAAATAGTACGAGCGGGGGCAAGCGTCATTTAAATCTGTGGAGCATCTTTTCAGAGGATTATTTCTATAATTCACAAAGTTGTTCAATATGAATTAAAATCAGTGCTCAACTAACAAGGCGCTTCTGAATGTCTGTAAAGTCACATTTTTTTAATATTTTATTAGATCTGAGTTTTGCCGATATTAGTGGTAATTTTTTTTTTTTTTTTAGGAAACTGGGAAATTGTTTTAAAGATATTTTTCCGTGTTCAGTAAAAAAACATTTTAAATTCACAGCATCATTAAAACCCAGTGAAACAAAATTCTGTCCAACATTTGAATCTCGTCTTTTATTATTGAAGATACGTTAATTTAAACAACACCTTTTCCCCATGGACAAAGGCCTTGTAACAGGTGCAGTGCTCATGGAACTGACCAAGACCTTTGATCTGGTCAACCACAAGAAACTAATAAATTGGCTTGATGCTGTCGGCCTAGGGCCACCAGCACTTGCCGGGTTCAAAGACTACTTGACTGACAGAACTCAGGCTGTCAGGATTGGAAACACACTTTCAGGAGTTAATAACATCGGCGGCGTGCACGCTAAGGTTCTGTTCTCGCCCCTCTTGTTTACCTTTTCATAAATAATGTGCCCGTAGTCTGCAAACCTGTATGGACCCTTCTATATGCAGATGACACAGTTCTCTTTACACATAGTAATGACGTTAATGTCATTAACCTTTCACTGTTTCTGCCTAGCCAGGCTTCAGAACTGTTTTTTAATGGAAAATAGAGTGCTCAAGCGACACTGTCCCTGCTATTTGGGACTAGGCACAAAATAAACAAGGGATCCTTCAGCTTCTGTGTCCTTACCAGCAACCGGACACCCCCAGCTAAGACACTGTCTTTCAAGTACCTTGGCGTTCATCTTGACCCTACGTTATCCTTTCAGTCCCATCTCCAACACATTACCTCTCTCTTACATTAGAAGCTAGGTGCTCTCTACTGTGTTCAACATTTCTTAATTCCCTGAGGCCAAAACCCATATTGCACTGACAGACCCAAGTCCCATCATTAGATTATGGATCGGTTGTAATTGATGCTGTCAGTAAATCCACACTACAGCAAAAACAAACACTATTCTACAAAATATCTAAATTTGCCTTAGGTTACAGGTCCAATGTTTACCACTATATGACTGTCAAATCCCTTAATTGGTTTCCCCCTGACATCAAATCCAGTCTAGCTATTGCAACACTAGTAAAGAATACTGTGCATATTGGGACACCTGCCTACCTCAGTTGCCAAATCTCTCGACCTTCCTTCCTCCCACTCTGCAACCAAAAATAATGTAATACCCAAGCTTTGCACAAATATGGGTCAGCGCTCTTTTAGTTATCGTGCCGCTTCAGTTTGGAATCCCTACCTCCTTCTGTCAAAACATCCTCCTCTCCCTATGCCTTTGTCAAGCTCCTAAAGTCACACTACTGCTCAGCCGAAGTCTGCTCTTGCTTCTGATAACCTGCCCCTGTCATGACCTCCCACCTTATACTAACTAATCGCACCCACCAAGTCTCGGTCACATTTTTCATTCTCCTCATCCATCTTCCTCCTTCTTTCTCTATCCTCAGTTCTACCTTTGTTTATTACAATACAGGCACTTTTGTATATTATACTGTATATCACATTGTATGTTACACTGTATATTTACAAGTATTAGCACCATATATGCTCATGTTTGCCTATAATTTGCTGTAAATTCATATGTATTAGTCACTGTAATTTGTTTTCCTGTTTGTCTATGCTTCTGCACCCGGATCGTGCCTGGAAAAGGTACTTGTTACCGGTGTATTCACCCAGTAAACAAAGTTAAAGAAATAAATATAAATTAGTGTTGGAACTAAAAGAGTGGCCCACTCTGAACACAGGGATGTATGTCTCATTTTAAAATGAGTAGTAGAAGTACTAAAAAAAAAGTTTGAAATCTGAGTTGAGATCCTGATGCTCAGGATCACGGCTCAGTTTTTCAAATCTTTTTTTTTACTTCTGCAGCTCATTTTGAAGTGAGTCATACATCTGCTCAAAATAGACCACTCTTTTGGAGCCTACCCTTAATTTGTAATGGTCAGGGAAATGTAAAACTAGGGTTTTGCAAGCACAAAGGTGACATTGTAGATGCACATTAGACATGCGTTCACAATCCCAGCAGACTTCCAGCAAGTTTACCTGCTTGTCCTGAACAGAATACTAAAAAATTACTAAAAATGTAATATAGACTCATAATTTTACATAATGGGGCATTCACAGCATTGAGCTTACTAAGTCTGTTGCTGTGGGCACGCTGGTCGTACATGATAAATATTGCAATAAAAAGCTGACAGTGTCCCTTTAAGGCAAAAGCCTTTTACATTTCCTGCATTTCTCTCCCATAGTTGCTACTTGCTAGCTAAGGAAATGATGGGCATTCTCTCCCAGAACGCTGACCATGTCGAATCATCATAATCCTTTGTATGTGGCATCACAACTTGTTGTCAGGATAATTGTTTTTATATGACGTTGTAATGGTAGTCTGAATGCAGTCAGAGACCATGGAGGGAGGGTGTACCACATTGAAATGCAAAATATTGCACAAAAAGATATATTCATATGTTAACGCAGGCAACGTGAGTCAACATGTGTAATTTATACATTACCATCTACTTTCAGCCTCTGGATATGTATTCTTATTTTGCATTTTGTAATTTCAAAACCTGAAACAAGTTCATTCAAAAAGCCATGTTATAATTTTACAAGGCATATCGTATAATCCCTATTGGATTGTTATTATTAATTTATTTCCAGATATATATACTTTTATTTTATGTTGCACTTGACAGTTTTAGAGTTAGATGAGGTTTCATACAAAACAACAGCCTTAACAGATAGCTTGTAATTTACATGTCGTTTGTAGTTGTATGTTTCTGCCTCAGTTTAACAGTTTCTTTGACCAAATTTGTCAGGTTTCAGTCTGCAGCAACTATATTAGTTATCTATAGCACGTGCTAAATAATAGTTGTTTGTGTTTTCAAGAAGTATCACAATGCAGAAAGCTGTAGAAGCAAACAAGTCAGTAGCTGACATAAACCTGGAGAGAGAAAAATGATGCACTGAAGCCTTGGACAGAGCAGCCAGTGATTTTTACCAGAGGGCTGCTTTTGATTCAGATCATTTTTCTTTGTAGTACAATATTCACAGTGCGACCTAGAATGAACCCTAGATTAAAAAAATGTTTTAAAAAGTGTACGTCAGTACCATTCTCAGAGCTCGACTTTTACATTAATTTGTTATTCTGAACATGCCAAAAAGTGTGGGCAGAATGCCAGTTACCATTTGACGGTATTCCATTGTATATAGTTGTTTTTTTTTCTCAAGTATTAGGTAGCAGTGTATGCAAGTGTAAGCTAGAACTGAAGTTAGCCTGTCATTTTCTAGATTTTTTTAGACAAAATTTCAATGTAACATTTTTGCCATTTTTCTGAAAGACGAATCAAAAACTGAAGTAGCCAGCTGCCCATCTCCTAGTTATTTGGGCTAGCTGTTTCTGCATTCAGCAAGCATTTGTTATAGCTATTATTAGAATCTGTAAATGGACAGTGTTAAAATAAAGAAGCTGAAATCAAGATTTAAAGCACTGAATGCATGACTTTTTTTCAACTTGTGTTTGTCTTTTAAAATTATATGTACTGTATATAGGTGCGTGTGTGTGTATTCATCACAAACATCATTACTGCACTAGTTAGGGTTAGACTATCAAAAGTAGGGAAATGTGGTGTTAGAGTTCCAACCCTAACACCCCACCCCCACCCTGCAGGTGGCAACAGGAAAACCCATTACGGTTTAACCTCCACTGCATCTCTGCAAATCAGGCGTGGGGTGTGCCTCGAGGTTGTCAAACCTAACGCTCACCCCATTCCATCAGTAAAGTAGCTGAGATGTGTAGAGTACATGAGACTAGGCTGAGTGTTAGGGCTGACAACCCGCGGGGCACACCCTACACCTGATTTGCGAAGATGCAGAGAAGCTCATACCATAATGTTTTTTTCTGTTGTTGCCTGCAGGGTGGGGGTGGGGTGTTAGGGTCGGAAACCCTAATGCCACCTCTCCCTACTTTTTACGGTATAACACTAACTACTGCATTAACAACATTTTTTGCAAAGAATCCTCATCAAAATTTTATATTTCACACATTCACGATCTCTTCCAGAGTGATTTCTGGTTCGAACTACATTTTTTAGTTCAAACTAAGAATTTCCTGGTTTGCGAACCAGATAATTTGTAGTTTGAAGCAAAAAAAGTGGTTCGAACCAGAAATAGCTTGAGAGAGATCGTTAATGTCTGAAATATACCATTTTGGGAAATTTCCCCATTAACAAACTATAAAGTCTTGCTTAACGAAAGCATTGTATGTCAGGGATGTTTTAGTTTTGCTAAAACTCTCTCTTTGCAAGTGTTTTCCAACTTCACTAATAATAGAAATAAAGAAACGAGATGGCAGCCAGTCCAGTGTCATATCATGGAGGGCAGAGGCACCCATGCCTCATCTGCCATCATGCTGGCGACCTGGGGTCAGGAACAATCCTAGGCCACTCAGGGGTTTGCTGGGGGAGGATCGAGCATCTGAGCGGATGCTGTCCTCCTCTGGGGAGGGAGGGTAGACTGTGCTGCCATGACACTGCCTCCTAGGTGACCATAGGTGGCGGTGTGGCCAGACAGCAGTTCTGGGTGGGGGCCCCTCCCTAGCAGGAGACATAGGCACGTACTCTGACATGCACACGTCAAACCGCCTCCTCCGCACATGGTGGCTATTTTTTAAATCCTTATAACTCAGGAACCATAATATTTTTTTTAGCAACCCTTCGAAAGGCTCTGCCTCAGCACAGACCACGTGTACCCTGAACATTTTGTGCAGACATTCAGTACTGTATACCAGAGCAGAAAAAAAGAAAGGAAAAACATGCTAAGTATAGGAAAAAACATTTGAACTTTTTACAAAATAAGGGGTATCCAGGTCTTGGAAACTGCACAAGATGCTGTCATGAAACTTTCCACAGATTTAGACCGTGCCTCCTAGGCAACACATGCAAACTTTCAGCTAATTTCATGGAATGCTGCTAGAGCTATTGAAGTGCAAAGTTAGGGGTTTAACATTGAACACTACTCAACCCTGAACACACACTGTATGAAACATAGAATTTGACAGCAGATGAGGACTGCTTGGCCCATCCAGTCTGCCCATTTCTCCCTGCTTACACTATTACTGCAGATCATGCCAAATCAATATGTGTATTTACATACATATATGCAATACCCCCACAACAGACATGGGAGACAGAACACCGTAATCCTGACTTTATTATTCCACCTCAGTGACTGGTGTTTTGTAGGTCTGAAGAGCTGGTGTGAAGCAGTGTGCAATGTTAATACAGCTGCAGAGATCACTGTTATGGTGCATGGCAATATTAAATATATTACTGACCAACGGTTAATGAATGGTTGAGGGAGTCAAGTGTATTGTTAAGACAAAGGTTATACAGTTTGGTTCAAAACAGAAATTAAGGCAGTTTGGTAGTACTCTGGAAAGTAAAGTTGCAGTTGGAAATGTTATTGAAAAGAATTGATTGTTCTAAATATTTAGGTTTTGATTTGAATTGTAATTTGTTGTATAATTTTCATATTTGAGTTTGTTATTAAGACTTAATATTCGTACTAGTTTACTGTATCAGATTGTCGATCCTTTGTTTCTAAAAGAGTTTTAATTCAGTCTCTGGTTTTGTCTTTTATTGATTATGTTTACCCATATATTCCGCAGCTCCAGTGACCTCACTTCCTAGAATTAGTACATTGTATAATAATGTTTGTTGATCTTGTCCAACATTCACTCGTCATTACCAACTTTATTCTTCTTTGGATTGGTTTTCATGTGGAGGGTGTTAGATTAATTTCCTTTTGGTGTTTTTGGAAGAGTCCAGTAATTTCTTTTAAAGAGCTAGTTATGCAGTTGAATTCTACTTATTTCACCAGGGGCTAGATATTCAAAACTTTGCCCCAGGGCTAAATTAGTACTGCCCGGCGTGCTAAATTAGTCCAGAACCAATAGCCTGCTATATTCAAATGGCATAGCCCTGGTACTAAACCTGCTGAATAGAGTGTGCTAAGGAAGCCAGTCAAACTGGGCTGGGAGTGCAGTGCAAAAACAGCCCAGGAAATAAGACAGCACTGAATATCGCAACCAGGAAGTGCAAGCCACAACAGCAGCCCAGTGCGCAGCGATGTGAAGGAAGGTAGAGGTGAACTATGTGGCCAATGTGTGTACTAGCAAAGGAGTGGATTCATTAAAGCTGCAAGCACCAGCACATGTGAAATTCTGCAGAAATGTACCATGTTTCCGAAATGTTTGTGCAGCGCAGACACATTTGCGCAGGTTATGTGCAGGTTTTGCACAGAGCTAAGCCGTTTGCCTGGTGCTATCACGTTTGCCTGGGGCAATAATTTTCTATATTCAAAAGTGACATGCAAATGAGCCTACTTAGGCAGTCTGTGGGCAAACATCTAGATTAGCATCTCATTATGTCCTGATTTACATGCAGTTTGCCCAGCGCTAGTGCAGGATCCCACAGCTCCACCTGTAGGTCAGTCTGGAAGTACTGGGGCTGGCTGGGTCTGCACACAGCTCCACTTGTAGGTCAGTCTAGAAGTGCATGGTGGTAGCTGTTGGCTACATTTGTATAGAACCGCATAGAATATTGTGCCCCAGGGGACTACACAGCACAGGCACAGGTGGTGGTGCTGCATGCAATTGTCAAACTGTAGTTCCTGCTACAGTGCACGGCAGACACTACAGTAACAAGGGGGCAAGTAGTGTGAGGGACACAGCAATGCCTATGGCATCAATGACTGCTGCACTTTACACAGTGACAGGCCCATCTTGCAGGTGTGTACTGACAATGGACATTACTGTTATGCTGTTGTGCGACCGACAGACGCTGCACCACTGGCATGGGATACTCGCAGTGACATATACATGGCTGGCTTTGTGTGTTGTGGTGTCTGTACAGATGTGCGGTATGTGGCTGGGAGGCACATACCATCAAACAGGTACACTGGTGTTGGGGTATTCCCTACACTGGACCGTTTGCACTGTGTGGCTTGTCCCAGCCTTGTGGCAGCACCCAGTATGTGGTGCAGACTGGCCACTTGCACACCCTCCCCTCAACACCCTCCACACCCCCAGTCCCCCAGTGCTGCATGTGTGTGCTGGATTCTGTTGGTGTCCACCGAAGGGTGGTCTGCAGGTGTGTGCTGTATGGACACACTGCCATGGTGTCCACTGGGTGGCAGGTCAGCAACTAATGCCTGGCATGGTTGGGACTGGTGGCAGATGATGGCAACATAGGAGGTGCCATCCATGTGCAGCATGTTTCTTCCATGTCTGGTTTCTTTCTATGTTTAATATTTACTGGTTAGGGTCAATAAACCACCACTGGCAGACCTTCGCAAACTCCATAATTCACACTTGTGAATTACAGAGTTCCATAAACCATGGTTCTATGTCGCGCAAAGTTGCGCAAAGCTGCGCAAAGGTTTGCCCAAGTTAAGACTGCCTTTTCCGGGGTGGTAATTTGCACCGTGCAAAGTGTCATGCTAAGTTGTCAAAAACACGTTGCGCAGCATAATGCACTGAATACACCATTACGCCGGCATTCATATACACCCCTCCCCCTTTTTGTCCCTTGCCCAGCGCTAATGCAGTTTGCCCATGCTATTTGGCCCTTTGAATATAGCGGACCCGCGCAAACCAAGCGCAAACAATTTTGCACCCAGTGCAAAGTTTTAAATATTTGGCCCGTGATCTCATAACATCACTACTCTTAAACTCCCTCTGTTTAGAATAACATCTTCTCAAAGGTCATTTATTTGCAGTGTGGTCTCTGAATGGAATAATTTGCCTGCCCATTTACATTCTGTATAGTCCTATTTTTATTTATTTTTTGCAAAAATACAATTAAAGAATATTGTATGGAAAATTACCTTGTACTTGTATTTCGTGTACTTAAATAATTGTTGTATACTTTAACTGTTTTGTTATTTGTCTTGTTTTATGTCCAGGTCAGCCAAAAAAATGATCATTTAATGCTCATGGAGTTAACATGGTTAACACACTTTAAATAAAAATAAAAATTGATCAAGGTCCGTCAATAATATATTGAAATTCAGGCCTTGTTGTACTTTGGATAGCCATCTAGTATTTTCTGTAGTAAGTGGTTTTGATTTATTATAAAAAAATCAAAAGCATTTCCCCAGGCTAAATTCATTTGCATTGTTTTTATAGGGAAATGTCCACATTCCAGTGCTCTACACCTCAGTGTGAATTAGCAGTTTTGCATAATAAATATAATTTTTAGCTTAGTGGCTTCTTATTGTGTTACAGTTTATCTGGTTGCTCTGCCGTCCCTCCCGTTGGCACACTGAACTGAGCGCCACTAGAGGCACACTCCAAAATGTCAACGTGGCTGTCCTGAGTTTGACGTTTGAGCCATGGAGCAGCCAAGGGAGCATGTATAGCATAGCGCTATGGTGGGAGCTATTGACAGCTCCGGTCTAAGAGTACAGGTCTGGGTGCTATACTGTGGCCAAGTACAGATCAGCAGTCAACTGCACTATGCTATATATGCTCCCACGGTTGCTCCTGGCCTCATACATCAGGCTTGGGACAGCCACGGGAGGTTGTGGGACATACCTTTAGTGGTGCTGAGTTCAGTATGCCAGTGGGAGGAATAGTAGGATTAACCAGATAAACTACAAAACAGTAAGTGGTATGGAGCTTTGGGACATGGATGTTTTCTTTTAATTTGCACAAACTACTCACTAGCTGCTTGATCATAGTGTACACTGACACAACCCCTATTTTTTTTAACCCTCTGTTTATCTCTTGACTGCCAGGTGGCCCCCATTTGACCCCACAGCCACATCATCCACCTTTCTCAGGGACTTATACCAGTCGTCTTTATTTCCTAATGACACACGTGCCCCCACCCCCATCAATGGTGGGGTCTTCGTGGAGCACAACTTCCCCAACTGGGTCAGAATCCCATGCCTGGTTGGTGGTACGAGGCCTGCAGTGAGTCCAGTATCATCCTGCCATAAAGGTTTTTTTCCACCACTTTCTCCCCAGGGGTTGCTGGCATGCAGTAATGTGCTTGCATGCTCGTGCTGGTGCTCAGGCATGTATCGGTGTCCAGAGGTGTTCTCTAACCCCTTCATCAGCCTCAGCTGTGCCTCCAAGCCTCCAGTGGGTGGCATTAGAACAACAGAGGAGAGCTGTCCCTTCCTGTGCAGATCTGTTGCTGTTTCCCTTGCCAGTCCCCCTTCCCCCGCAACCTGAGTCCATTCTCAAACCCAGGTCACTGGAGTAGCGATCAGTACTGCTACCGCTGTGCTACCAGACTGGCCACTGCTCCCTTTTGTATTCAAATGTCACTTTCCTACCCTGAAAAATTACTCATTCTGTCTTAAAAAAAAAGTGCTCCCAACTGCTCAATAAAATACCTACCTGCTGCCCAAAATACCCCTCAGAGTGTTTCATTTTTCATTGCTTGATATTGCAGTCTAACAACGTGTGACAACTAATGATTCCTTCAGAATTTTTCCCTGACTGAGCATTTCCACAGCAGGTGGTTTATCGAACATCTGGGAGTAGGGTGTTTTTTTCTTATATACTGTATACTTTGGCTGCTGGTGTCCCTGGTCTCGGCGGCATCACCCAGCCCCATCACCAACCCATCTCAGGGACTTAACAGGTTAACCAAAGCAGTGGCCTGCCCCATTGGGTCATGTGGTGCCTGCGGGGGATGCTGAACAAGCCAGGATATTTTCCTCTGGAATTTTTCTTCTTTGTTTCCCTCAGGGTGTCAGTATGTTATAATGCCCACACGTGTGAGCTGGCGCACTTATGTGCCACGTCTCCTGATGACCTACTTCTTCTTGCTGTTCCTGCCGTCGCTGCCATCTGGCCTTCGTCGGCAGGTAGTCATGTGACGGGACCTAGGAACCCCACCGCCACCCCGAGGGAAGACAGTTGTAATGAGACACTAATCCGCCTCTCTCCTGGCCAGCCCCCAAATGACCCTGGTCCGCTCCTGAACCAAGGTCAGTGGCATGGCAGGCGGTGTGGCATCCAGCCTCTCAACTGACTGTGCCACTGGGCCAGCAGTGTCTTTTTTTTTTTTCAAAAGGCTGAATGACTGACTCAGTAATGTTTCCATTGGGGGGATGGCATTTGTATTGAGGACCTTTAGGTAGCAGCTGGGTGGGCCATCGGGCCGCTGAGAGTGGGGAGTTTTTCTATTGGAACATTTTTATTTTTTAAAAGTCAGTACATTTCAAACTTGGTCAAGATTTTGACATCAAGATTCTGTTGTCGCTGGCCTGGTGACGTGGAGGGCTGAGGTGCTGGGTGCCTCACTTCCTGCCACGCTGGCAACCAGGGTTCGGAATCAGATGCAGGTCACTCAGTGGCCAGCCAGGGAGGGAGGATTGAGCATCCTGAGGGCATCTGTCATCCCTTGGGGAGGGGAAACAAGACGTCTCGCTTGGCAGCTGCCACTTAGTTCTCAAGGGAAGATGGCCTGCCTGTTAGGACACTTGAGGTCACCTCTGTGGAGATAGCACGCAGGCAGCGTGTTATTACACTTGGTGCGGGCCCAGGGAGAAAAAGTGGAAGACCACCCAGCTGCAGGATGAAATCCGATGGTCCCCCCCCCCCCCAAACAGGTTCCACACCGGTGACCAGGCACATCTGAAGATACCCTTGGGAAAGAGCAAGGAAGGAACAGGGTAAGCCCTGGAGAAGTCGTGTGATTTGGGGGGGCAGTCAGATGGGGTCGGCCCGGGCACCAAAGGCAGATAGAGTATGAAAAAAGAGACTCTGTTGTTCATTACTCTTAGGTCAGATCAATGGCGCAGTAGTATCAGTATCTGGACATTAGAATGGTGGTACAGCAGCATTAAGGAAGGGCATAATTTCTAACGGTATCTAACCATATACTTTCTTAATGTTCTAGTTGGAATAGTAGTGTACAGAGATGGCATTATATCATAAAAATGTATGCAAAACAGAGTGAAATACCTTTCATTTGTACCCCAGTACTTTTATATTAAGAGTCAGACTGGTATCTGCAGACCTTGCTCCTTCCTCTTTAAGAACATAGACAGATTCAGGAAACTGTACGTCCCAGAACTCCCCACTGCTCTGGGGCTATATCTGTAAAGCCGTACTTGTTATATTGTATTTAAAAATGGCATTTCTGATCAACAAGTTATGGATAGATGTAGGAAAATGAAGTAGCCTCTGCAAATTGAAATCATGATGTATTCTCGTATCAGTGAAGTGCTCACTGCAGACTGCAGTGCTGGTATACATACGGTGTATTTAGGACACGTTGAAATGCAGCTGCATATAGACTGCACAAGCACTGCTCAGCTTGAAATTGAAGTAACGCTGGAATTAGTACCATAGGAATGCACACTGTATCAGTAATACAGATGTAATATAGGATCATGTGTCAGGTGAGGATTGTTCGGGTCCACGGTGGTAAGGTACACCTTTAGTCTCAAGGTGAAGGGTGGGAGCTCTGTGTGTCAGGTGACCCTACAGTATGTGGTATACATGCTTATTTACTATTTACATCACTGGTATTCCGACTCCTCTCTCTGCTCAGCAGGGTGCTGCATCTGGGCAAAAGATGCATACAGAGACCTGGTTCAAAGTAATTATCACGTTGTCACATTTTCATGGTCCCATTTGCAGCACCTGCTGGCCATCCTGGCAGTTTATGATGGCAGTTACAGAGACTCAGTGCAGTGCACCTGGCACATCAAGGTGCCAGGTCTTATATGGCAAACTTTTACATAGATCTAAGGGAGATCTAATGTCACATTTACAAGCATGGCTCCTTGCAGGTCTATCCCTGAATTGTAGTGTCTGTAGTGGTGATAGTCTGAGCAAAACATGTCCTGTCATGTTCTAGCCCCCTTTAGTTGGTGGTGAGTTTGTGGCTGGGAGGCAGATGGTGAAACTCTTGACCTGTAACCTGAACAGTCTCCCGTGCCCCGTGCTGACACTCCATGGATGGTTCTGCATAAACATATTGCTGCAGCACTTTTCATTTGGGCTCCTGCTAAATTTTTAAATGCTAGGAATGAATGAATCCTGCTGTTAGGTTACATCTGGACACGCAGTCCTGGAATCCTGGGGTCCACACAGCAGGTACTTTTATAGACCCCCACTTCCTGCACCAGGAAATTGTACTGGTCTGGAACCAAAGTTGTTAGGTGGCACCCCAATGAAAGATGGGTTATGCTGATATTGTAGTACATTGCTGCTGTCTGACCACTTTGTGAGGGGAATCAGTGTTGGATTGGAGCCAGAAGCATCAAGAAACTGGCTCTGAACCATTGCAAAAAGGCCTCATGTGGACATGCAGGGCCTAAAAATGGGTTCTTGACCATGCAGAGTAGTACAGTATTTACAGAGAGCACTTCCTTTATTGGCATGAAGCAATGCCTGGTGACTGTTTTTACTTTCATATGATTTTTTTTATTCTTTTTTATTGTTTTCCCCCAGTTTTCTCTCTTGATTACACTTTCACCTCTGTGGCTCATCCTGACAATCCTGCTGCTGTATCTGCCTCAGTCTCCAGCCAGGGCTGCATTCCTGTGCCACCTGTCAGACACCCCTCTGTTGATCACCTCCTCAGCAGGCCCCCTTCAGGTGGCACTGTGACAGATAGAGGGGCATGAAATGTTGGTCAGAGGGCAGTTTTAAGGGACTGCTTCTGGTACAGTGTACATGCAGGTGTTCATGCCATGCTCAGGCTTCCCAGTGCACTGGCAGGTACCGCACACAGGATCTTCACAGAGACAGCATGTTATCAGAATGGACTGTTCTGCACCTCAGGCCAGCACAGCTGACGATCCTAGGCTTGGAGTTCAAACAGGGGTTCCCCAAGTGGTAAGTGGACATGCTCATTGCTAGGATATTGAACAAGTCATCTTCTTACTTGGTTTAAAAAAGCAGTGCTAAATTTATAGTATTGGTGTGTGTTTTGAACAGGAATTCTACTAATCCCTGTGTGATGGGGGGGGGGCATATTTCTGTCTGAAGGGAATTTCATTGTAACAAGTGCTGAAATGACGCAGTAGCTGTAAATGTCACAGATATTAGCATGGATTGAAATATGTCTAAAGAGCAGTGAAAAATTAGTCATTTTACTAATGTCCCATGTAGAGTATTTATTGGCAAGTTATTTTACACAAACGTGTTAATTCCAGGAAAAAAAGAATCAGACCATTTTTGTTTGGCTTACAGCATCCACAGTGTAGCAGGGTAGTGCAAGCAGTGATTTGTTAACATCAATTGCCTGAACTGTCAACGTGATATCAAGCGCCTTATTGTAATGGTACTATTAGGTTATATAAAATAAATAAAATTCCATGGCATTGACCTGGCTGGGTTTGTTCACAATCTGTAGTCACCCTGCGTACAAAAGTCCTCATTCCACTCTTCAGTCACCTTGTAACATTCCCCCCAGGAAGGCAAGGATTCTGCCTTGTTTAAAGTACATCTGGAGGAGTGCAATTAGTATGCATCCACACAGCCTAAGAAGGCAAACTGCAAGCTTGGCAGTTCGCCCAGACATGATGCTCTGGTCTGCACCTCTTAGTGAGCCTTTTGACATGTCTCCTTTGTATAGACATTAATAAAAGTAAAAACCCCAATGAAATGAGAATTAATCAGTTTAAGTTGCTTGGGATAAGGGGCAAGTTGCCTTTTAAAATGGATTTTAAACAAAGTGTTTTACCAGCTCAGCAGAATGTATTCTCACACGTTTGAAAGCTGTGATTAAATATGTTTTGCCTTTTCGTAAAAGCTGAGAAAAATGATGCAAGTGCTAATTTAAATCCTTGTTAGTCTGACGACTACTGGAACCTCAGCTAATACTTTGACTGCACTGCCCACTATTGTACCGCAATCATATATAATGTAAAGAGACAGGTATGTGTGTATGCATTGATGCATTGTATGGTACCATGGGTGAGAGCACAGCCTTTACAGCTAAGTGATGTACTGTAGCCACTGACACATGATAAATCATATATCTAATGCTGTGTGGCTCATCAGCACCTCTCCCTGCTTTGGATACCGTAGGCCACAAAAGACCCCTTAACCAATGGGAGAGCAACTTCCAGCAAGTCTGTTGACATCACAGTGACCTCTGCAGCACTCAAAACAGAGCAGTGAAATCAAATAGATAAAATTGAATGCTCATAAAAAGAACTAGTTTAAAAGCTCAGAAATAAAAAAAAATTAAAATGCACTTAAGTTGGACTCACAAGGGTCTGTCAGTGGCGTAACTATGCTTACATCCCATATGCACTTGCAAACAGAATCTTCTCAGCACTCAAAATGTGTTTAACAAAACTGGCAGTGTGAATTTTGCTGTGGCCCTGCACGAACTTTTATTGAGCCGAGGGGAGTGTGGGTGGCAGTGTGGCAGAGCACACAGTTCCAGGTTGGCAGCACTAGGGCAGAGGGATCCCCCTTTTTTGAGCTCCTAGTGTCATTTCCTGAAACTAGATCACTGTAACGCTTAACTGCATAAGAGCACTTGCCACCACAGGTACTGTTAGGGCAGATTGGATGGGCCTTGTAGTCCTTTTCTGTGGACAAATATTTGTGTTGCTGTGTTTCTAGCCTAGTAACTGCAGCTAGTCTTTTGTCATAAATCTATTGATGATAAATACATGCAGAAACGTAATAGAGTGGGCTCCTCCGAGTTATTTAAGCTGAGGAACACAAGGCCACCAGTGGGCTTGACCTTAAACTTGGGGGGGTACTCAGGAAGGATGTCGGGGGGGATAATTCTTCACTGAAAAGTTGGTGGATTCATGGAACAATTTACCTAGCAGTACTCTCTTTGTTGTTAATTATATGTTTTTGTAATGTTTGTACCTATGTTATGTTTTTATGGCTGTGTTATTTAACTTTGTAACACCAGTGGCTTTTAGGCCTGGGTCGTATAGGAAAAAAGGCTTCAGCTCATATACTTACCTGGAAAACAAAAGTTTAAATAAAATAAAAAAAAAAAAGTGAGATTAATGCTAGGACTGTGTCAAGGTTCAAAACCCAGTGGGACAGTTTCTAAGGAGTAATTAGAAACAAAAGGGAGGAAGAGGGTTGGGGGAAGCTCTGTAAAGGGCTGCATTTAGCAACATAGTAACAACAGAGCAGACTCAAATGATTATTAGTCTTTTTTTCTTATATCATCTAAGAATGAATGTGGTGTAGTAGTCATTACATGAGTCTGCCTCTTCCAGAACCGTTTCATTGCTCCAAGAAGAGAGAATAGCAAATGCATGTCAGACAGGAGATGAACAAAATGGAGATGAAGTGATTCGAAACGGATTGTGTGTGTGTGTGTGTGTGTGTGTGGGGGGCATCCATCCAGACTGAAACAAAACAGTGACAAAAATGTCAACTGAACACTGCAGATGTGAAGTACATCATTTGTGGAAACACCCAGTTCCTCTCATTTATTGGTTTAGCTTCTCTCAGCGTTAACCTCAACTTGCCTCTTTTCCTGTACCTCAAAGTGGAATGTGAACTGAAACATGGGCATTATTACAAAATGACCATGCTTCTTCTCTACATATGTGAAAAAGGCTCTACGATGCCAGTTCGACAACCCTTTTGTCAACGGCATCTGCCGACTGGAATCATGTCAACCGCAAGTTGCGGTTGACAGATTTCAAATATCTCCTGGTTTGTTTTTTCTATCGGGCTCTGCCCCACCCCAATCTATAGGATTCTCAGCTTCAGTCAGAGTTGATTCGGGGCGAAGGGTGCAGGACCGGGAGACAGTGTGCCCCTGTCTCGGGCACCAAACACAGCGACCAGTTGGCAAAGTCTCAATTTTGCCAACAGGGATGTAATTTGCTGTGTTGGTGTTTGCATATGTGGGGCATACCTGTGAAAAAGATGGACATTTGGGTGGCCCAGTAGCAGACTGCCATGCCCAGTATATTGTTTTTAGAAACTGTAGTGACTGATAGCTGGTTGCCTCAAGGCACCTAGAGTTTGTGTGCTGTTTTTAGTTGCCATTACCCTGGTGTTTGTCCTGTAGTTTTGAGGGTGTTGGCGTAGTCACAGGTCTGTGTCCTTCACCTGGTGAAGTGAATACATTTTAGTCTAGTCATATGTGAAAGATATTTGTGATTATATGCAGACTTGAATGGAAAGAATGAAAATGATAGAAAATTGTTAGTGTTGTGTCAAAAGTGATGGTCACATGAAATTGCAATTTATGAACAATGTTGAATAGTTACATATTTTTTAGATTTGTTGAAATGTGCTCAAATGTCAGTTGTAGCTTGGCTTGTCGTGAATTGCAACATGGCTGTTATGAAGCTGCTTTACAGTACTTCAGGGGAACAAACTGGATCCTGATCTATGGTGATGAAAAATTGCCTGGATTTGACGAAAGAAAAGCTGCATTTTGGCCTTGTGGATAATAAAGCACACAGAGAAAAAAATGATAGGAAAAAAGTGTGTTATATGAGAAAATAATTCCATCGAGGGGTCTAAAGCAACAATAAACCAAGAGCCTGAAGGGCAGCATTTCAAAGTCTGGTACTTTCTCAGACTTCCTTAGTGCCCATAGTACCATCTTTTGCCTCTGAAAGAACAAACCCAGCCCAAGTAACTGCTCCTCCCTCTCCCCCACTTGAGGCATAAGAACCAGTGCATTTTGTGTAATTGCTGTTTCTTCCTCACCACTCTAGCCAAGGCCATCTTCTGCCTACTGTCTCCCAGTCCTGTCTTCTGTGGGACTTAACATGGTCCTCCAGTGCCCCCATGGTATGCCCTCTTGGTGGGGCCATTGGGTGTTAAGGTGAACCCCCTGTAGAGACCGAATTCAGCACAGAGGGATCAGGATCCCAGCCGATGATGTGCGGCCTGTGAGGAGAGGGCATCATCCTATTTTGGACAGCCATTTTTTCTTCCTGTTTTCTTCCCTTTCCCAGAGACGGTAACATGAACTTGCTTCTGTATGCCCACAACAGGTGTGCATGGCGCTGGGCCAGCCTGACTTTCCCTGGCACTGCTATCCTGCATTACTGCGCCACCTGTGGGTCCCTAAATGGTGCTGTAACCAATGCATTTAACAAAATGATCCTGTTCCTACTGTGGCATAACTAGCTAAACTCAGTTTGTATTGCCTAACACTCATCCCCAGCTTTGAGACTGCATATTCCTACTGTCACTTTGTGAGCTCAGCAAACTTGTAGTGTGTTTCTTTATACTAATAAATGAGAGTTTAAGGAGGAAAACAAATTAGTTTTCACCTGAGCTCCACAACTGCTACTGGTAAAGTGATAAAGCCTGGGTCTGCGATGAAGCATCAGGTAAAGATAGGGCTTGGGAAGTCTGAAGGTGCCAGCAACAAAGCCGTTTCACACACCAGAAAAGCTAAAGTCACATACTGCTCCAACCACTGGGGAAACCCCTGGAAAATAACCAAGACATCTCTGAGCAGGTATCAGTACCCATCTGGGTAAAACAAACAAAAAAACACAATCCCACAAAATCTCACCTACAACAGGAAATTAACTGCAGACAGTCTGGACATTGTACATACTTGGAGTTGCCACTGTAACAACCACAATAACAGTATATAGATTGCACCTTGATATGCGAAACCACCAAACCTGTCTGATCCTGACTTGAAAAAACAAACCCAAATACCACTGTTAAAAACTCTAGCGGTGCTACTGGTATCTCAAAGGAGCTTGCATCCTGCCGTTTCTGTGGAAAAATCAGGTCCAGCAGTCTCTTCTATAATGTGCATGTTTATACAGTAAACCAGCTTAGTTGAGCAGCTTTTTTTTTTTTTTTAATTTATAGTTTATTGCTCCGGCATGGCTTTGTCCCCTGGTCAAACCCAGTCTCAGTCTTCTCCCGCTGCCACTAATCCACGTGAACTTTCAACTCCATGAGTCTTCTCCCTCCTGGCGAGTGCCTGCCAAGTGGGACCTCAACCCCCACAAGTATGGGGTGAGGTTCCCAGGATGTCCACACAGAAGCATTTTTTGGGGCCGGGTTCTTAGTGGCCAGGGGTCCTGAGGCACAGAGGTTTTTTTTTTGTGGTGAATTTCCCCCGACCAATTGGACATGCAGTAATGCCAAGACATGGGTCCGTGCTCCTATGAACCATGCGCTGGTATCCGCCTGCTACTCCAGCTGAAGCTAGGCAGGCCTGGGTGCCATCCCCCACCATACTGCTAGGGGCCAGGCAAACACCAGCACCACAGTCCCCTTCCCGAGGAGGAGAGTGGTGCTGGGGACACTCAATCCTCCTCCTCCCCCCCAGCCAGCCCTCTGGCTAGCCAAGCCCGCTACTGAACCCGGGTCGCCGGTATCGCAAGCAGTAGCTCTATCCTGTGCCACTGGCGGGTCAGCCCCTTCAGCAGAAATTGCTAAATAAAGACCTGTTAATTCTCTTTTCTGGTGTTTAGAGGTGTGATCTATGGCATGTGTATAAAAAGCTTTAGTAAGGATTTTCTGACCTATGAGTGGAGTTATGATGTATAGTGCTTTCCATGACTACAAACTGTGATGTCAAAAACACAACAGTTGTGAGAAGACTTATTGACACGTTCATTCTTTTTGACTCAACCAGCAGAATACATACTATAAATGTAGTGAATATCTGTGAAAATATTTACTGTATTTGAATAATGAGACAAAGCCAAAAAGTTCAGAACCTGGAAACCTTTGAGATTCATTTGTTGTAAACGTGGTGGTTTTAAATTTTTTATTTGCATTGATTATTGCTTTTCAGTGTTGTATTATACTTCTTTCAGATAAACTGTGGAACCAGTTCTGACTTTCAAAGATGATAAGTGGAGTCTGAAAAATCTTCAAAGAGAAACTGGAGCTGCTCGAGGCTTGAAGGTATAGCACAGAAATAATTGTTAGAACGTATTGCATTCAACTAAAAAAGGCTATAAAAAAAGTAAATATGGCTTGGGGGACTCATACCTGCAGATTGCAAAAAATAACTAAAAACTAAGCATAGTCTTATAACTATCCTTGCATGGTACCATACTTTGTGTATGTGGCAAGCTCAGTGGCAGTGATATCAAAGGGCAGGATCCCATACCACTGGACAGTATCTTACAAAATAGGGCAAGGTATAATTTCCTCCACCATCCCCACCGCCCTTAATTTTTAGCATGTTTGTTATGTTGTATTTCCTTTTTAAACAGTAATAACCAGAAGCTGCTTTTCCTATGTCAGATTTAGGTAGTTCCTGGAGAGGGGTACATTAATGGATCACTTGTAGCTCTATATGCCACTTGCACATGTACTATTTTTTGGTGCAGACTGCAAGTGTTCAAAGTAATTGTCAGATAATCTTCATTTTGATGCCCTACCTGAAGATATTATTTTGCTATAGGAAGTCAGTTCTTACAGATGTGTAGGAATGTGGTTAGATGACGGTCTGAAGTGGGACGTACATATAGATAAGCTACTAGGAAACCTAGGTTGACGACTTGAGATGCTACATCACGTAAAGACATTCATGACTAGAGAGGTTCAGCAGCAGATGGTAAGCCCAGTGGTCCTCCCTGTGCTAGATTATGAGGATGTCCTATATGCTGGGGGCATTGGGGAGGGAGCTAGCAAGGCTGGAGGTATGTTATAACAGGCTTTTGCCTGCTTCATCCTCAATGCGCATCCTCCTCCCATATGACCCATCATTGTAAATTATACAGTGATCGGGGGTGGCTTTAATTAAGTGATTGTAAGAAAGAAAACATTGAATCTTATATGAGCAT
The DNA here is from genome assembly GCA_016271365.2 of Neoceratodus forsteri. Classification (NCBI taxonomy): domain Eukaryota; kingdom Metazoa; phylum Chordata; order Ceratodontiformes; family Ceratodontidae; genus Neoceratodus; species Neoceratodus forsteri. The sequence goes on along the minus strand of CM028132.1, from coordinate 805,357,000 downwards.
TGGGGGTTAATTACCTGACTATATATTGGCAAATATAAGTGTCCGCCAAAAAAGCTTCCTTAACAAAGATCTGCACTGGGTCTAGAGCTAGTTGTCCCCCCGAATAATTTGCAAATTGGCAAATCTACTTTTATTATCTAGGCTCTGTAACATGAAATGCTATTCCATACACTTTAAAACCCGCCAATGGTAAAATCAACTTGGGAAAAAAATTAAAACATTGCTACATCTCAGAGTCCGTGAACCTCAGCCCTGTTGTAATGGACTAAAGAGTACATGACTAGGATGTCTAACACTAGTTATGAGTACCTAGGGAAGTGTATTGCCTCTCTGCTTAGCGATTTAATATGTAGAATATTAAGCAAATAGTGTTACAAATTTATGATTCCTAATTACCAGAGTAATATGTGTACTGATGGTGTTGAACTTTTCTTCTCAGTGTTAGCTTATTGTCTTTATAACAGCATTTATGTACTGCAACTGGGACCTCATTGTAAATGAGCCTTGATTCAGTTGAGTTTTATCCCTGTTCATATTTTTATGAATAAAAGTTTACCATACCAAAACTAGTATGACCACTTGGTATGTGTAGGCCACATGCTGTACCATAACTATCATCCTTTCAGCACTAAAATGTGTTGCACTAATCTTCAAAATGCTGAGCAAATGGCCTGAATGTAAAGTGTTTTCATTAATTTAATGAATACACCAGTTAAAAATGGTACAAGCAGCACATGTTCGGTGCTAAGGGTGGTTGTGGTTGATGCCACTTTTCCTGGTGAATACTTGATACAGGGAAATATATATTTCCCCAGTGACTTGGCTCTAGATTACCTCAGATCTCCTTCTCTTGATGCATGCTGGGGTGGGGTGGGGGTTATGAATCTGTTCTGGTTCCAGCGCTGGATCAAAGTCCCCCGTCTGCTCATACTCTCTTTGGCTATGCTGACTCTCCAGTTGCTTCTCTGGGATTGAGGATTTTTGGTGTACTCTCCTTCCTCAGTCACATGACCACCTACTTTTCCTTGGTCCTAGGGACATATAGCATAACTGATCTTTTATTCCAGGACATTATTCCAAATGTTTGTAATACAGAAATCGACAACATATATGATTTAAGACAATGCTGTGGTGCTGTTGACGGTGGCCTGGAGCAGGACTTGATACCTAATCAATAAACGGAGGATGAATACTCCATTTTTGAGTTTTTCACCATTAAGGTAAAGGCCACATAAGGAAGTATCATTCCAGTCTAAAATGCTTTGTCTGCAGGACTTGGAATGTCAGCTCCAAACTGATGACCCTGCCTGTGACTTCCTTTTCTTGTTTCCAGTACTAAGGGTTGCATCTCTCCTGTATTTCAAGATTGAATATGATTTACTGTACATTGCCTTTACCAGAGGTATTAAGAGGAAGGCAAAGGGCGGGCAAGCTTTTGCCATAAAAACTCTGCACTGCACTTGATTGAGTGGTAGCCTTTAGACAGTGGGTTCTCCCCCAACCTCTGCAATCCTGACTTCCTTCGTCATAGGCCTCCTCCCACGTCAGGTGTCCCTTCCTGCCTGTAATGTCCTTAGCATTCTCTTGCTGGCACAGCAAGTGACTGATGTCATTCACAGTAGTCCCTTTCCCACAGGAAGTCTCCAGACCAAGATGACATATCAGCAGAGGTTTACTCAATGTGCAGTGATGTGCTGGCACCTTATTTAAATGTAACACTGAACAAGGCCTGGGACAGGAAGAGTCTTCCTGAAGCCGTTTCGCTAGCAATTGATCACCCCAATTCCAAACAAAAAGGGCTGGGAAAACATATTTTCTCAGTTTTTGCCTCATTTCCTTGATGAACATAGATACCAAGATTGTGGCAGCGAGTGGTGCATGGTCTATCACATATGTTTCCTTATCTCGTTGTCCAGGACTGAGTTAGTTTTGTGTCTGGCAGGCTGGATGTAGACACAATCTGACACTGTCTGAATATGGTATGGATTTTGGGCTGTTCTGATACCCACATTGCTGTTCTGTTATTGGATGTTAAAAAGACACTCAAGAAGCTGAAATTGGGCTATCTGCCACCCTATTCGGGGATGCTGAAAATACATTCAAGAGGGTGAAGTTTGGCTGTTTTTCACCCTGAAGCATTTTGGCTTTGCCTCCACTTTTATATCCTGGTGAAGCTCCTTTACTGGACCCCAGCAGTAGTGGTTCTTACTTGCAATGTAATACTCGCCCAGTTCCCACCAAACTGCGGTACTACCCAGGACTGCCCTTTCCCTCATATTGGTTTTTCTTGGCTATTAAACTATTATCAGGCTAGGTCGGAGGTTCAAACCTCTTGATCAGCATTATTTGTGTGCTCCTGATTATGTGTTCACATCTGGAAATGAAATGCACTTTTACTGTCTGTATTGTTTGTACTGCATTGGTTACTCTTGCACCTTGCCTTGGTATTTACTGTATCTGCTCTTAATGTTTTTTATTTCATTTTGGTAACTGGGTAAACCCACTGAGACTAAAGGCCCCTTTTTGTGTTCACACCCAACACTGTATTGCCCTTGTACCTTATTTTACTGTACTCTGTACATACACCTTTTATTTTGGGTTGTGTTGATCTGCCTGCCGGAATATCATGACTGTTTAACTGTAATGTTTTTTTATTACTCCTGTGCTTTTCGTATTGTCTGCACCCCGGATGCATCTGCAAACGAGCTGTCATTAACTCAGTATATCTTTCCTGGTAAAACTATTGAAATCGGTTGATAAATTGAGGAGCACACCAGCACAAAATTATGCTTTACATGGAATCCATTTGCATCCTCCCGTTGAGCCTGATGGTTTCTTTCCTTGTCCTCCACTCTGTATTGATTCACTATTCTGCCATATCGTGGTATGCAGTAAATGAAATGGCATCAAGTCTCAGTTCATTCTCTCATCTGTCTTTTTGCTGCCCGAAAAGGGTTTCAGTGGTGCCCCCAGGACATAGCCTACTTTAGGAGTGGGCAAGAAAGGTCTCCACTACTGTTACAAAGACAGTCAAGGTTAATTTTGACCCCCTGCTTGAGACAGTGAAAGCTGATGTTAGCTATTGGGCAGGATTACTGTTTCGGGGTGAAAACATTAGTGATGCTGACAATTCCCCAAATCTTGTACCTTCTCAGAAATCTCCCTGTTGATATCCCACAAGCCTATTTTTCAGAAACCTTCTGATACAGTACTTTTCCCACATTCCAATAGGATAGTAAAAGAGCCAGAATTGGCATGAAAACTCTTAACTGTACCTTTGCAGAAGGAGGCCTGGGGTTTTCAGACCCCTGTAGGTGTTACTGGATGTTCTCCTTTTGCCAGTTTGCCAGGGAGCTCACCGGTTACCAGGCAATACTGGAGACTCATGCTCCCACATAGTGCGTCCTCAAGCTGTCCCTTAGTGACCTTCCGCACAGCTCATGTATTTGCTTGAGAAATAAAGACACGCCTTCTCTGGCCTGTTGGTGCAGCAGTAGGGCTACCGCTTTGGGAGGGCTTGGCTCAAGGTTCAATGTGGGGAATAGCTCCCTCCACAGCCTCTATTTAAGCCCTCCACTAACACGACTCCCTTGCTTAGGAAATGTGTTTTGTTCCCTGGGCTCACTGTGTGGCTTGTGTGCTGTGCTGCCTCATGCCTGCTGCTCTGGTTTTTCTCCCTCATTGTGCTCTCCTGTTTGCTTTTGTCCCCCCTCTACTTCCCGCCCCTGTGTTTGCTCCTCTGTTCCTCTCATTTCTCCATTTTCCTGTGTGCTTCCTTGCCTGACTCTTTCGCCAGGCCTGAGTGCCATTTTCTTCCTTCGCCCCATGGCCGCTCCGGCCACCTCACTGCTCCATTCTTGTTCCCTCTTTCCCGCGTGTTCAGGAATTCCGGTTTTCTCGTTCTTTTTTTTGGGTGGGAGCTTCCCTTTTCTGTGCCTCCTCACTCAGCCCAACTGTCTCCACTGGTGCTTACCAGCATCCCCCTCTGCCCTCCTATCTAGTCCCTGACCCCTTCCATGTGTGATCCTGTTTCCGCTGTCCTCCCAGCTCACCTCCGTCCCTTCACTGCTACCCCCACGGCTCCCTCTCTTTAATCGGCCTCACGGCTTTTGCCAGGCCCTTCATTTTGGACCCTCCCTGCCTACTCCTTCCATGGACAAGATAGACTCTACTAGTGCTCTCCGCAGTAAGTACTGAACTCTTCCCACGTTAGCGATACACACTAGCTATACAGCATCCATAGTCCTTTTACTTATACCTACTACTACCAACTGCTTTACTGTGGTATGGCTTTTCCTGCTGACCTGCATTGCTACTAGCACTCGGACCCATCACACGTACCAGTAGCCTATATACTGAGATTACCCTTCATTTACAAACCTACCCAATAACCTTCCATGACAGAGACTATTACCATTAATTTCACATTCTCCTACTTCTTTACGTATGCCCCGGACCTGTATTAATTCCTCCTTGTGACATATATTATTGCAATTGTCCTCAGCTTCTGGGGGAAAGGGGGGTCGCTGGCCCTTTTAGTTTAGGAATAAAACGGAGGGGGACATGCTTCAGGCCTATTATGATCGTACTTCAAGCAAGCCTCATTTGCTTATGCCTCTACCCTGTCACTACTACAGTGCCTCTCCTGGCTGCCCCTGTTGCCCACCACTGGAATCATTGACCTTTCCCCTCTAGAGACAGGACTGCCATATCCCACTTCTTCAGTTGCATTACTTACTTCCCCTTATCCACTGTCCTGTACGTCCTCATTCCCTGATTTGTTCCTTCCTTCCCTCATTTAGCATGGTTCCTTCCTCCATCTTATGTCTTACGACTTCCTCCTCAGTTAACCCTACTTGGTGTTACCATCCATATCACCCTTCCTATATCTCACTGCCAATTGTGGCTTTATCATCTCATCCCTGTTACTTGTCTATTCTGTCCTCATTTTACAGCAGCGTTTGAGCTTTAGCCAGCCATACCAGCAGTGTCAGGACTCGTCCTGACTCACATGCCTTCTGGTGCTGGCAAAGATAGGCATCCCCTGTCTACTGGGAATGGGATTCCGTCACAACCACTACCTCCTACAACATACCACCCTGACATCCTCCATCCTTAACTGTGCTGGACAGCATTGAGTGAAGGTTAGCTTGCCCCAACTACCAGGGATGGGAGCCATATCTGCACTCTACTGAGTCATACCATACCTTCTCTACCTCTTACCAGATTCTGCTTCCCTTCAGGAATGGAACTTCTTCATCCTGTGTGCCCTCATTAGCATACCTATGTTGAGCTGCCCCAAGTCAAGAGCATCCCACCTCTACCAGCATGGATGGATACCGGAATCTGTGTTCCACTGCTTCAACAGTCTGCTTCTCAGCCTGTTATCTGGATGCTGCTTCCCTTCAGGAACCTGACTTTGCTGACTTGCCTTCCCAATCCTACCTAATCTGCAGCCTTCCATGGCTGGGAACCTGACACTGCATTCAGCCGTTCCACTGTCTGCCTTTCATTCCTGATGAGGGTTGCTGCTTCCCACCGGGACTGGATCTTCTTCACCTACGTACTCTCATCATACTACCTTTCCCCACTGCATCCAGTCAGGATCATCTCACCTCATCAGTCACGGATGGATGTCTGAGTTTCCCAATACACAGCTCCATGACCAGCTTCGACCCGCTATTAGTTGCTCCAACCTTTCTTGAACTGGGCTCATCATGCTCGTATCCTCCATTCTTACTTGATTGCAGTCTCCCCTCAGGTCTATTTGCACTGCCTTTCCTGGTCAAGCGCCTGAGCTTGCATCACTGTTTCCACTTTCCGTATTCTCAACTGGATGTGGGTCCCTGCTTCCCTTCGGGACAGGGACCAGCACACTCCACCTTCCTTCCACCCTCAGCTCTGCCTGTCGATATAGACTGTACATCTTCTTGCCGATGCATCAGAGGGTTGTGGCCTGTTTCTGGATCTCCTAGGGCATTGTATCCTCTGTTTCTTGCCTGGCTGCCACTTCCCATCTGTAAAGGACCTCAGTACCATGTTTGCATCCATCCTCCTACCTCTGCAGAGTGGTATCGGAGTACTGTTCTCTCCTCGATTACCTAGCATGGAAGCTTATATCTACAAGTAACTGTTTGGATCTTCTCTACTCTCCACTGAACCATCGTTTGCTGTTCCCTCCTGAACTGGAGCATGTCCCCGATGTGCCTTCCTCCTCACCCTTCCTCTGGAACGTCATGCCTGTCATCTTGCCTCACCTACTTCAGTAGGAGTCTGCATGAGACCCCTGTGGTCCCTCCTCATGCTCCTTCCATCTCCTGCCTGATTACGACTTCGATCCAGACTCGGGACCCTTATACTCAGACTACCTGCCATCTTTTCTCACCACCCGAAATCCTACTCATCCATGGACCTTCGTACTTGGCCCCTTTGGCCTCCTGTCCCTTGTGATTTAGAGCTGGCCAGCTGGTCCGGCATCTTTCTCAATTTGTTTGTCTGCTTTTGGGACTTCCTTGCTGCAGGTCGCCCGTCCAGCTGCTATCTGAGTTCCTTTTCTCCTTCAGATATGGGAACTTTGTCCTTCTGTGGTCTAGCACCTTCCATCCCTTCCCTAGTTGGTTGCAGCCTTCATCAGACGTAGGACTCCTGTACCTCAATCCTGTTGATCTGCATACTACGCTTCGCTCATTAGCCTCTGTGTATCATCTTCTGGTACCTGCTACAGCCTTCCTGCATCCTGCTGCTATTCGCTGAGGGGTCACCCAGTCCTGCATGGGTCATCATCCAGCTTCACCTAGTTCATCGCCTTCCCTGGATTGGTCCTTCAGTTCGCCAGGATTTATCTGGACTTAGTTCCATTTGGCTGGCTGCCTATCGACTCTGCCTTGCTGGCTCGGGGCTTCATACTGTTTGCTGTGGCTCTTTTGGGCCTAGTACCCTATCTCCAACCAGTATTCCTACCTAGCCAACTGCTCTTCCATATTATCCATCTCATACTTCCACTTTGGCCATTCTAACAGTACCCTTCCTCTATTCGTTGGATCACTCATTCATTACTCTGGAGAAATTCTACTGCCAGCAAATACCCCCCTTGGCTAACATGTCTCATAGACTCTTAACATCATCATAGAGTTTTATATACTGCCCAATCAGTTCCTCACGATCAGTCATGGAATCCCATTTGCCTGGACAATAGGAAGATCTTCTCTGTGTCTATTGGATATACCCTCCGACTCCTGTCCATTCCATCACCGTGACTTCCCTGTTCACCTTGTCTCACGGGCTATCCTCCTACACAGAAAGGACTTAAATCCTTCTGCTATGCTCTGGCTTCGTAATCATCATTGCTTCTACGGATACTGGGAATCACAAGAGAACCCATTCAACTACAGACACCATCCATTTTACCTTCTGCAGCCTCTCCTACCAACGCTGTCTCTGTTGACCAAGTTACTCGACTCCTACTCCTTAACAGTCATTGCTTGTTTTAAGAATTTCACAGATGTCTTCCAGAATATCCATCATGGGATCTCCACCACCTAGCTGATTAATAACTCTGCCATCCAAACCATCGTTTTTCGCTACTGGACATTGCCATTCCTTATAGAATCATCCACACCTATTCACCTAGTACCTTTAGCCAGGTAACCCGCTCTTCCAGGAGACCCTTCAGCCTCTTCCTCTCGAATTACCTTCGTTAATCTCTGCAGTAAAGACCATCACTGAGAACTGGCTCGACTGAATTCTATCCAGCAATCCGTAACAGTCAAGACAACTTCACCAACTCAGTCTTGCCTCCCAGTCGGTCTTTTTTTTTTTTTTTGTGGGAACCCCGTCACTGTATTGGCCCTGGTCATGGCCCCTGGAAGCCTCAGCCACCATCTATGGCTGCCGGGGTCCCCCAGTCACCCCCGGCTTGCCCCCTGGTGGGCGGGACCATGGCCACATTCTTTCGTGGCCACGGAACCAGTATCTAGTCGGGGGACCCACAGCGATGGTGGCTGCTCGAGGTCTTCCGGGAGGGCTTTCATTAAGACGGTGGCCCTCGCCCGCCCATGTTTTTCCTTTACTTTTCCTCATGGAGGCAGGGACGTGCAATGACGCCAGCGTCCGCCCCGCCTCCCAGAGATTGAGCGTCGGCAGCGTGAGATCTCCCGGCCTCTGCCAGAGTCCTCAGCGCTCCAGTGCTTCCTCCCTCCCCGGAAGGAGGCAGTCCATAGAATGCTCCATCCTTCTCCCCGGCCCGGCACTCTGATGACCCGGGTCCGTTCCCGAACCCGGGTCGCCGGTGTCGCAAGCGGAAAACCCACCGCTGCGCCAACGGGCCGGCTTCTCCCAATTGGTCTTAATCAGCCATAGCACTAAGAACCTATGGCATCCTTCACTAATCGATCTCACTACCAATTCAGCCTACAGACTCTTCCTTATATCTGCCTCCAAGCTTCTCTCAAGTACTTTGGCATCAGGATTACCTGTAAACTTAACCAACCCATGCCACCATAGTGCATCTCCTAGTTGATCACACCACAGAAATACCCACACTTACTTCAGGCAGCGCACCAGCAGAGTATTTACATATAAAGTCACGAACATCACGACCAAAGAAGCCATCCATCCCTTATACTGAATTTCCAATCATTCCCCATATACATTAGGATACCATCTGGACCACTCCGCAAATCTTCTTCTATTTTGTTTTCTAATCACTTATGGCATTACTCTCATCAGTCACTCAAACTCTCCTCTACTCATTTTACTCTGGGATGCTTACTCAGTGACATATCACTTACTAATTGATTCTTTACCTCCAGACTACCTTGAACATCAAACCTTACACGAATTGGATCAGTCACCCATAACTTTACAAATCAGCGCAAATCCCACAGTGTATTGTCCGGTTTTATATCGATCAAATTATGCTCTGACGACTAATTACGCCCCTACAATTCCTTTTGGCATGCATCTTTTGCCACCTTGAAAATATGGACTACATTAGCCCTTCTTCAAATTGTTTAATTAGTATTTTGGAAAAACCTTTGAGCATGAGCTCTTTTACAAAGGTTCCACGTCAGGGTGGACAATAAGACAATACACATACTCAGTGGTTACAGAGGCCTAATCATTAGGCATTAAAGAGCGATTACATGACAATTAGACAAATAGGAGAGATAAAAATGAGCAGCTGTAATTGAATACTAAGCTATTTCTAATCGGTTGCCCTAGGTAGCACACCCCTAGAAACCTCCAAATCCATTTATAGACTATGGCAGAGTAACTGCATAGGGTTTAACGCTATCCTAGATGGCGAGAGGCTGGGTGACACTGCTCCACACTTAGGATTCTACCATCTCTACGGAAAATAAGTGCCCTTCATCCTCAGGATCATCATTCAGTCTGCATTGTCCTTGGATCGAGAATGAACCATCATCTCCAGGGCACTCAAAAACTCTCTTCTACTCATTTCTTCTTCATGGATGCTTCCTTAGCGACTTGTCGTTCATTGCTGAATTTCTTACCTCCAGACCATACCTTGACATTCAAACCTTTCACAAGTTGGATCATTCACCAATGACTGCTTGTACCATAGCATTTCCACCATTCCCCATCTAGTAACTTATCAATCAAGTCATGCTTCCTCTGCTCATTACAGCCTTGTAATTCCATGGGACAAGCATCATTCATCATCTGGGAAAATTGGACTTCCTTCACCCTCATTCATCTGGATTTACTTCACAGTTCAGATTCCATCGCTCCTTCAGAAAAGATCCACACTTCAACCTCAGGGTCATCATTCAATCTGCATCATCCATGGATCGAGGATGGATCATCGTCTCTCCAAGCTGCTCACCAGCCTCAAATTAGCTATGGTTACTAGAACCTGGGTCCTTCTCCTTTTAGTATGTCCAGAGGATGGGCAGACCTCTGGCCATGGGTCCTCAGAGGTTTCCTCCACTTGGGGTGAGTGCCAGGGGGTCATACTCTCCATGAGTTGGAGGAGATATCTTTTTGGGCCTTCTGTTCCCTACAAATTACTACCTACACACCTACTACTCAAGGGTGGGAATAGAGTAAAGCCACAAAAAGTACTACAAGTTACACAAGCACTATATACCCCATCTCTCCCTATTGCTATTCCACAAACATTGAAACAGTGCCGGTGACATGGGTTCGGGAAAGAACCCAGTTCACAATGGGCTGGCAAGGGTGAGGTTTTTGAAATTAAGTTAACTTTATTGATTTTTTCAGATTACAGATACCAACAGAGGCCAGGGTGAGGTTGATCAAGCTTCCAGAGGATGTTGCCCTTCTCCTCTGGGAAGGGATGTTTGCTGCCACTGCTGCCATCTGGGTGATCACAGGTGCAAGTGCAGCATAAGGCAGAGAGGATGGAAGGACATCAACTGGGTGGGTGGCCAACGTGCCCTTGCACCCGCCTCTGCATTGCACTCTGTGTGTTCTGACATCCTGGCTTCGGGGAGAAACACATGAAAAATAGCCCCAGCTACCAAAACATCAGTCCCCTGGTATATCCAGGCTCTGCATCACCACCAGTTCTGCTTCCTGAGTAACCTGATGAAATATTCAGATACAGGGGTAGATTCCTTGCCTTGAAGGCATAATCAAGCCTCTGGGGAAGCAGGCACTCGGATAAAGAGCTCATGGGGAATGAGTATGTCTTGTCGTGTGCCTGAGGGAATCAGTGGCTGGAGATTGGAAGGGGGCATAAACTATCTCCACCCCCCAAAAAAAAAAAAGATAGTCTTCCCAGCCAGTGGTGGTGGCTGGTAGAGCACTGCATTACAATGTGGAGAGCCTGATCCCTATTCCCATGCCTTGGGGTGGTGTGGCTCTAGGCATGCTGTAGAGGCAGTGAACATGAGCCCCAGGGAGGTTTCTTGGTGCTCACTCTTCAAAACCATCTGTGGGTAGTTTCACATCACGGGTGACCATCGCGGTGTACTGCTCCCTCACAAGTGGGTGTGAGTGTATTGCCGACGCTGTTCGTCATGGGTGAAGGGGTGGCAGTCACAGGGGGAAGGTGCCAACTGTAGGTGGGTGAATGTCTAGAGTCATTTCTGCCCCAAATCAAGCCCCATCAGGGAGTGCAGACTCTTGGTCTTTGTTGTCAGCTGTGGGCTCTAAGCAGGAAGGTTGTGAAGTGACTGGTGGCAGGATAGGCATACGTCAGGCAGGAGCAGCTTGATCAAGCCAGCAGGACTGGCCAAGCAAGGTGGGTAGGGAGTAAAATGTGAATTAAAAAAAATGCCTTTTCAAAGAAGGCTTCTCTGTGTCCTCACCATACCCAAATGCTCTGGTCTCTCCGTGCTTCTTATTAGGAGGTGGTTTTTTCCTTCTTCTCCCTGGACTGCAGGCTGTGGGACAGTTTCAGTTTGAAGATTGGTGACCTCTGCCCACAATCAAGCAGGAATCCAGCTGGGTGTCACCCAGTTGCATGATATTTGTGACCCAGTGATAGGCCTTCCACACAATTTCTCCCATCCGTATGATACCTACCACCTGCCTTGTGCTGCTTTTTGCAATACCTGCAGTGTTTCTTTTGGTTGGCATAGCTGTACTCTGGTACTTTATCTAAATTACAGCTCCAGACCTAAGTTTCTTTGCCCCACCAGAGTTGCTGGTACTCTGTATCACTGGGTGTAAATATAGAAACCCCATCCCTTAAACTCAGCTGGGAATGTGAGCTGGTAGTCCGTTTTTATCTCAATACTGGGAATGGAATGGAGATTGGTGTACTGGGCCTGTTGTGTATTCCAAGCTGGGCTGATTCATTTTGAAGAGCCTCATTCTTTCTACTGAATGCTACCAGCACTACACCCTTTGAGTCATGCCCCACTCCCACTGTTGGTGCTATGGAAAGACCAGTGCCTCCTTTACATTTATATATTTTTTTTTATCATAGAGCTTTTTATCCTCCTGGGAGCCCTGGCAGGTGGCTGCGGTCTCACCTTGTGGATCAACTCACTCTATGGCTTTTTCCTGTGGCTCCATACAGCTGACCTGGTCAGTCCCCAGTGGATTGCCCCCCTGCAGCAGGGCCAGGAGAGAGGGCACCGGCACTCTCCCCCACCCTCCCGAGACCCAGTCTGGATACACCAGGCCGACCCTCGCAGATACAGGAGTCATCACGGAACCTTCCAGGCTTCATTTTCCAATTTTCTCCCATCCCCCTCCCAACTGACGTGATGACGCTCGGCACATGCCTCCCGACCTGTACTGCCCTCCATCCACTGCCAGAGGGCAGTCAACGAGCGGGATGATAAGTCCTCCCCACCCCCCGAGAGAGGAGAGCAGTCCTCCAGATGCTCAGTCCTCTCTCACCCCTGCTGACCCCCGGCAGCCCAAGCTCGTTCTTGAACCCGGGTTGCCAGCATGGCACGAGGTGTGGCATCCAGCGCCTCAACCCTCAGCGCCACCGGGCTGGCCTCTGTACACATATTTTATGGTCCTGGAACCAACTAAATTCCTATTGGAGGGTAGTTCTGATGCTCTGCTAAACCCTGTATTTTGTAACCTTTCTGGACACCCCATGGGGTACTTCTAGATTACCTCTGTCTGTCCATTCCCAAATTCTTTGGTTGGCAGTTACGGGTGGCCAAGAGGGTCATTCTCTGCTTTCAGTGTGATCTTGGCTGCCCTACTTTTCATGAGTGGTCTCTGCTACTTTGCTACATTGCTGTTTATAAATGTATCACATACCTTATTGGTGAAGATCACCTCTCAGCTTGTACTGTAGAACGTTTAATAGAAATATTTTTTGTTTCAGCTACTTTTGTACTCATTATTGTTTATCATATATTGACTTTTTATGTTGTCTTGTGCGTGCACAAGTAACATTTTGTGGCAGGAGAAATGCAGAGATGTGTCACTGTTGGTGAATGCTGACACAAGTATATGCAAAGTGCCACCAACTTAAAAGAAATGTGCTGCTGCAATCAGAGACGAGCTCATCATGGCAGCGGCACAGATGACACACCTTCCTTACGTGCTTTTGTTGGTGAAACATTTCAATAAACATGGGGCAGCTGCCGCTGTCTGCCACACAGTCCCCAGAAAGCTGACTTCAGGGGTGCCCAATCCCCCTGTCAGCATGCCCCCTCCCCAGTTCAGTTTGTTTGCCAACGGGGGTACCCAATCCCTGTTGGCATAGTGCCCACCCAGTTTAATATGTTTGCAGATGGGGGTGCCCAATCCTAGTTAGCATAATGCACCCCCCCCAGTTTAATTTGTTTGCTGATGGGGTGCCAAGTCCCCATCAGCTTCAGTTCCCCTCTCCCAACACACATGCTTTCTTTGCCGACAGGGTGCCCAGTCCCGTCGGCTGATCCCAACACACATACAGCTTTCTTTGCTGACAGGTGTGCCCCAATCCCTGTTGGCTTCAGCCCCCGCAAAAACCCACGGGCACACTAGAGCCCACCCAGTGTGCCCAACTGTGTTTTAATAAAACCTGTAAAAAAAATAAGAAAAACACCTCCCCAAACGTTTTTTTTTTTTTTGTTCCTGTAAACAAGAAAATAGTCCCTCGTCATCAGGACATCTCTCTTCCCCCAACACGCACCCACCCTCTCGTATCCCACTTCTCTGCACCCCCCTCATCCTATACTTACCTCCGGAGGTCCGGCGCAGTGATCTTTGGCGGAGCAGGAGACATCTGAACTCTTCAAAAGCTGACCGTGAACTGAAGAAAATCATGGTAAGCTGTATAATAGCATCAATGGGGAGGGTTTCAACTTAGGTGGATAGCGCTGCCATTTTTTTGAATTTTAGCTGCAGATTTTCATCATGGGGTTCTTGGGACCCCACCTCATGAACACATGCACTGTCATTTTGTTATTCGGTCACGAAAGGTCATTTCGTGGTCACTGTGTGGAATCACCTTTCAGGACCGATTAATGAAATGATAGTGCCACTGTTCATGAGATGGGGTCCCGAAAAGACTATGTTGCAAATTTGGTGAAGAAATTCCAAAAATGCTCTTAATTTCAGCAATTTCTAATATTTTCATTCCAGATTTTCAACATTGCCATTTTTTCACACCTCCTTATGAACAGTACAGCTGTTATTTTTCACATCCTGCCCAAAATATGTTTCCACACGTGACGCACAATGGCAGGGTTGCTGTGGAAAATCAACATTCGGGACAGATTAACAAAATCACAGTGACGCTGTTAATAAGTGGAGGTCCCAAAATGCCTATGTTGAAAATTTGGTTTAAAAAAATTCCCAGAATAATTGCATTACAGGCGTGCGTTGCGCAGTTTCTATGCACGCTTGTGACTGCACCAGTTTTTCATATTTTCACTCCAGATGTTCAACATTGCCATTTTTACACCTCTCCATGAATGGTACAGCTGTCATTTTTCACATCCTGACCAAAATATGTTTTTGCACCTGTGATGCCAAATGGCGCAATCGCTGTGCAAAATCACCTTTCAGCTAACAAACTGATAGTGCCACTGTTCATGAGGTGGGGTCACAAAAACCCTTGTTAAACATTTGGAATGAAAATACCAACAAACGCCCGGGGCGTTAGGGTTTCCAACCGTAATGCCCCACCCTTTAGAGACTGACAGGCATCAGGGGTGTGACTTGGGATTGTCGGCTGTAATGCTCACGCCATTCCGCCCCCACCCCCACCCTGCAGCCACTGACAAACATCGAGGTGTGCCATGGATTCTTTGGCCCCAAAGCTTACCCCATTCTCCTATACTGCACCCATCTCAGCGTATTTCCTTATGGAATGGAGTGAGTGTAAGGCCCAAGACCCCAAGGCAGACTGCGGCACTTGTCGATGTTTGCAGTGTGCGAACCTTGTCAATGTCTGCAGAGTAGGGTGAGGTGAAATGGCGTGAGCGTTATGGCCTATGACACAAAGGCACACCCCAATGCCTGTCAGTCTTTGCAGGGTGGGGGGTGGGGTTGGCGTCAGTTCACTACTTCACTACCATTCCTATTATGCATCTCTCTAACTCCTGCACTACCAATGCCAGTGCCAGCAAGACAACATTCGGCATTGACAAATACTTGTTTATTATGTTGTTACTAAAAAGTACCTGCTTCCTGATGTCTGCGTTCACTGACTTCTGACCAGCTGGAGGCTGAAATCTTGTGGGCTGTTTGGAACCACCTGACTGCTGATTTTCCAGTGTGGAGCGTGACTGGAGGCCAAGCGGTTTTGTAGATCCATGGTGTTCCTACAGGGTTAATTTTTCTTTCAAGACCTGGTTATTGGACTGTTCCATCTGAAGTTTTTACTGAGTTTTGTTGGCACTTTTTATCTTTTGTTGTATTTTTTTTTTTTGCCGATCGTTATCTGGTTCTTGCTAAAACTTGGATTCCTTTCTATTGCTGTCATCTAATTGGGCATCCTAACTTTTTGGAAATCAATTTTTGTTTGATTTCTGCTTTGTATTTGTTCAAATTTTGAAAACAAAACATGTTTTCTGTATTGCAAAGAAACATCCTATACATCATGGTTGAATTTGGAATCTTCAGAGAAACTAAATCTAATCTTTCTTTCTGTTAAATTTTTTTAAAGATTATATTTGTGTAATGATTATAAAGTATTTCTTGTTTCTTTGTCACAGAAATCAATGTGAGAGGCTGCAACGTGAGAAGACCTCTTAGGCTGGCATCACATACTGCTATGTAACGTAACCTTAGTCATATAGCAGTGGCGTTTAACTGACTGTAATGGAGCATTGGGTGAGTGGAGAGGTAGTAAGCTGCAGGGATTGTGGGGCCTCGTCTCCAAGGTTATGCTTTGGATAAGGGGACCTTGCCCTGTTGCAGGACCTTCAGGGAACTCTGTGCTCAGCTGGCAGCAGTTAGAGAGGAAATATTACATCTGTGACCCCAACTAGTTGTGGAGGAGACTGGGACTGGGTATTTCAATGTGGTGGTAAGAACAGTGGCAAATGTAGACAGGACTCTCTTGGGGATGGGGTAGGGGGTTCAGAGGATAACAGATTTGAGGAACGAGTCCAGAGGAAAGGGCAGGGTAGACACAATTGAAATGAAAGGAAAAAGAAACACATGACACTAAGATTATTAGAGAAGGATGATGGAGAGGACAAGTAAGAACCAGTAGAGGTGAAGGCGCATGTTGGAGGGTGGTATGCCTCAGTGCCAGGAGTCTGGGTAATAAGATTAGTGAGCTCCAGGCTCTGGTGGCAAACTCCTGGCTGGATCTAGTGGCCGTTACGGAAACTTGGGCCAGTGTGAACAGTGATTGTGTTGGCCATTCATGATGACTAAAACAACTTTCCTACGTTTGAACCACCGTAAAGCAGCAGCACGTAGTGTTCCACCTAATCCTAGGGGAGCCTGCCTTCACAGCACTTCATTGTTCCACCCCTCCATCTACCCCTTCCCCTCTGTGTCCCCGCCCTCATGCCCCCCTGTCTGATGCTCTCGTAGCCCCAATTTCTCCAATCTTCCTTAAGTCTGTCCTTAACTCCTTACGCAGGCATACACTTCACTATGCTGAAGCTGTGCCTGTTCTCCACTCTGTTTCTCCCCCCACAAGTATACCTAACTCTCCAACGCAGGCGCCTTCTCACCAATGCTGTAGCAGTGTTTATTTGTTATGCCTTAAGCTAAATGCTACCCCAGCCTTGTAATTCACACCAATTTATTGTCTACCTAGCTTGTAATGCATTGTTTTGTTCCAGTGCAGTTTTGTACTTGCTTGTAATGTAATGCTATGTACCTGTTCCAGTTTTTTTCTTGTAACTGATGTGGAACCTACAAATGAGACTCCGCTCAGAGATGTTCTCCAAGATATTAAATAAATAAAAATAAAATAAATGATAGGGACGGGTAGAGGTGGAGGGGTGGCCATATTCATCAAAGAAGGAATCAAGGGAATAGAGGATGCTGTTATTGGGGGGGGGAGGAGCAGTAAAATCACTGTGGGTTCAGCTCAGAGTTGTCAGGCAGGGAAGACTCACATAGGGGTTGTTTACAGGCCACCAGTGCAAGGAGAAGAGAGAGATAAGGAATTGGGTGCTACAGTAGGGAGGGGGCTGCAAAGGAGAAGGTTGTAATAGTGGGAGATTTCAACATGCCAGACATCGACGGAGACATCCCATTGGCCAGGAGTACCAGAAGTCAGGCTCTACCAGATGTCTTGCAGGACAGCATATTGGTACAGGTGGTCAGGAATCCCTCTAGTCAGTTAGCCAGTCTAGATGTACTCACCAATTCAGAAAGAGTAGGCAGAGTATGGCTCAGGAAACCACTGGGGTCCAGAGACAACAATACAATATGGCACCTGTAAGCCCTTGTCTAAGGCTAATGTGCAGGAGGGCAGATTTCAACCATATGAGGGAAATTCTACTGGCTAGGTTAGCTGGGGTAGACAGCATCAGGGGAATGGAAGAAAGATGGGCGGGCTATAAAGGGGGCTGTTCTCGAGGTAGCAGAACATGCACGAGAACAGTTATCAAGAGAAACAAGTATAAGAGACCAATCTGGTTCTCTGAAGGGATCAAGGAGGCAGTGACAGCTAAAAAGAGGGCCTTGTTAAGGTACAAAGAAAAGCAGAAGATGAAGACTGGAATGAGTACCAGGAGAAAACTAGAGAGGCCAAGAGGGCAGTCAGAATCACAAAGGCAGACATAGACCTGCATGTTACATAGGGTGTCAAGGGCGGGGAAAAACAGTTGTTTAGATATACAAGAGAAAAAAGAAAGTTGGGAGGGGAAATGGTCAAGCTAATGGAGGGGGCAGGATAAAAAGAGGAGAACAAGCAGAAAGCAACTATGCTAAATGACTACTTCTGCTCAGTATTTACTAGGGAGAATGGTTGGGTCCTTGCTGTAGAGCAGCAGAGAGGCAACTGAAAAAGGGGTCCTCAAAATGAAACTGCAGAAATTTACTGGTGAAAGAGTCGAAAAGTAGCTAGCAGCCCTAAAGGCAAATGGCCCTGGGGCTAGATGGGGTGAATCTGAGGATGCTAAGGGAACTGACATCGGTATTAGCTGAACTCCTGGCAGGGCTCTCCAATAGTTCTATGCAGCAAGTGGTGGTTCCCAGGGACTGGAAGATGGCAGACGTAGTTCCGCTACACGAGAGAAGGGACAAGGAGCAACCAGGAAACTATAGATCCATCAGTCTTACCTCTGTGGTAGAAAAACTAATCAATACACTAGTCAGAGAAGATCTACTGGAATACCTGGAGAAAAAAGGACTTCAGGATAGTAACCAGCACAGAATCGTGAGAGGGAGATCTTATCAGACCAACCTGTTAGTATTCTTTGACTAAGTAACCAAGATAGTTGGTAAGAGCCATGCTGTAGATTTACTCTACTTAGGCTTCAGCAAGGCATTCAACTCAGTACCACATCGGAGGCTGCTGAAGAAGATGGAAGATGTGGGAACAGTTAAAGAAATAGTAATGTGGGTAGGGAGTTGGTTGGATTGGAGGCAGCAGAGACTAGTGGTGAATGGAGTCAGATCAGAGGAAAGAGAGGTGACTAGTGGAGTACCCCAGGGATCTGGGCCCAGTCCTCTTCAATATGGTCATCAGGGACATGGGATGCAAATCCAGGGCAAGTTGTGCCTACAAGGCTAACAAGATGCTGGGGTGCATTTGGTGAGAGTTTGTCAGTAGAAGGCAGGAGGTACTGTTACCACTGTTTAGGTCACTTATGAGGCTCTGCCTGGAGAACTGTGCCCAGTTCTGGAGTCCCCGCCTCAAAAGGACAGGGGCAGGCTAGAGAAAGTGCAGCATAAGTTGACCAGGATGATTCAGGGCCAGGAGGGCAGATCCTGTGAGGATCATCTAAAGGCACTGAACATGTATTCACTTGAAACCAGAAGAGAAAGGGGAATATGACAGAGACCTTGAAGTTCCTGAAAGGAATTTAACAAGTTGAACTGTGAGGAGCTATTTAACGGGAATGAGAAGATAGCACAAGGGGTCATGAGTGGACGTTAACGGGGAGAAGGTTTAAAAAGGATGCAAGGAAGTATTAGAAACATAGAAATTGTCTGCAAATAAGTGCTGCCAGGTCCATCCAGTCTGCCCATAGGCCCTAGACATTGTATGTGGTCACTGACCCTATGTGATTAATGGCTTTTCATCACTCCCTCCCCTCTCAAGGTTCCTTTGTGCTTGTCCCAGGCATGCTTAAACCCCTCCACTGTGTTTGCCCCAACTACCTCCTGTGGCAGACTGTTCCAAGTGTCAGCTACCCTTTCTGTGTAGAAAAACATCCTCACTTTACCTCTTAATCTACCCTGCTCCAATTTCTTATTGTGCCCCCTTGTTCTAGTACTTTTTCTACATTGGAAAAGGTCCCCCACCTGCACCTTGTTTATGCCCTTGATGTACTTGAAAGTTTCAATCATGTCCCCCCGCTCTTGCCTCTCCTCCAGTGAGTACATATTGAGGTCCCTGAGTCTCTCTTCATGTTTTGTGGTGCAAGCCTTGCACCATCTCTCTTGCCCTTCTTGTTTTACAGAAAGAGTTGTTGAGCCATGGAATTGTCTGCTGGTAGGGGTGGTGGGTGCCAAACCATAAATGGCTTCCAACACCGCTGGGATAGATTTAAGATGATAGCTACTCGGCAGGAAGGGGGCGGGCAGAACCATGGATAACAAAAGGGAGAATAGTGTGAGAGAATGCCCCACAGAGACAGTGGATCCTTGGGTATGATAGGGTAATAGGGGCAGACTGGATGGACCGTCAGGCCTTTTTTGTGCCATCGTTGTCTATGTTTCTGTTTTTCATTAGCAATCACCGAGCCCTGTATCAGATTGCCTGGAGCCCCCTACCTTCACCACATGGCAGCCTCTGCCTCTGTTACCCAAAAAATGCGTATTAACTCTTTGTAACCCCATTTGACCCTAAGAGGCGCCTGCTTGGTCAGAAAGGGCAGTTTCTCTCATTGACTGAGACAGAAACTTAGACCATCTGTGTAGTGTGTGTGTACCAGCTACCCCCCTCCCGAGAAGACATTCCCATTTAGCGATCTTAGCCATCCTTCCTCCATCCCTGACCCCTCCAGCTGTGCTCATTGGTGTCCTTGATGCACGCTGTATCCTGGGTTCTGGCATCCTTGTGAAAGCTGGTTCTGATGTCTGGGTTTTTTCACTTGATACTGGTGCAACTATGGACTCCTCTTGATTGCTTACTCATTTGCATCTATGTGGCGGAGTTAGGCTACACCGTCAGCTGTGACTGATGGATGACTTTTCTATCTCCTTATTTCCTAGCAATAGTTAACGCTTTTCTCTTTGCTTTTCCTCTTCCCCCCCACCCTAGGTTGGCTTCCTAGTGTAGCTCTTTACTGTCCCTACTAAACTTCCTACTAGTTCTCTTTTAATTCTTTTTCCATTTCCATCCATCCAGTCCCTGGAATGATGCCAAACACCCGGAAAAGTGTTGTGTAAAGTGCATAAGTGCATTTTGTGTACAGAAAGCATGAAGGCTATTTTAAATAGGAATACTTACAGTTAATAAAGCCTTTTAAAAGAAAAATAATTAGAAGCCATATAAAACAATAAGAATTTCATGATTAGTACAGTTATAAGAAATCCTTAAGGTATTTTCATAAATTCACACTATAAACCTGTTACTGTATAAGGTTATAAAAGTGCTTAGTCACTGTAGATCAGAGATATAGAGTCAATATCTGTCGAGATATACACTGTACCTTTAACTGAACCAGGAAGTCCCCTGAAACAGAAATCCCCTTTGGTATTGAAACAACATGTCCAGACATGTAACTACAGATAGGGCTTAGTCAGGTGACCCCCACCAAAAGATATAAAAACCTCTTTACTGAGTTCACTTCAGTTCAGTCCAGTGGGGCTTAGCCCTGAAAGAGGAGGAGAGAGGTTCTACTGCTACTGTAGACAAGCTGTTGAATGCAGATGAGAAGGGTCTTAGGAGCTCTAAGATCCAGGACTATATTATATGAGAAGCTACTGATGTTAAATAGTGATTTTCTTTGCAATATTTTTGTTTTCATTTATTATTTTTCTAACCTTTGAAAAATAAATATCACACCACGGTGTGTTTTAAACCTGTAAATTTGCTTCGTCTGAAGTGTATTCCCACATGCTGTGACAAATCTAGTAGATATTTTTGTGAAGTTGGTGTCTATGCTTTTTGTATCCTCCCCGTTGTTTGTAGTTGTCTTAAAACATACTTTCAGTGCTTGTATTGTTTAATTAAAAAAAATACACTCCAAAAGGCATACTAAAAGCTACTTCTGGTACCACTAAGTGATTTTAACTTTGAAAACTATAAAAAAAAAAAACTGGAACACCTACAGTTTACAGTTTATCACAGCAGCGCAACCAGCTCCTCAAGGCGCATTTCCCCCCACCTGCTCCTGCCGACAGTCCCACCGTGATTCCATGTATCCCGCTTCTCACACTTGATGACCTAAGTGCCTTCCCAGGACCATTGTATTCTTCCTGTATTCTAAGGGTGCGACCATCAAGCTCATATAAGCACTTATACAACATAGCTGAGTTGCAGAACTCTAGACTTGCTAGTTAGTTAACTTACTAACGCATTCTGTGTACAAACTACTTTCCCCATTCACCAGTGTTATTGTACATTGTGTAATTTTGTTTATCTAAAATACCTGTGTTGTTGCGCAGTGTACTGTAGACACTGTGAACTATTTGTACACAGTATCTACAGTATGTGTGATGTTGTATTTTCTTGAAACTTGGCTTCCAAGCCAAATACCCTTTGGGGTAACCCTTACCTCAGTGTTTGCGCACAGAGGTTCTTTGTCTTTTAAATAGTTTTTTATTTTAATGGGTTCACCACAACATAACCCAGACAGACCGTCCTAGGGTAGCTGGTCCATTCCACTGGGATGTCAAACAGACGAGACATACTGATGAGTCCTGGTAGGACGAAACACGTGTCTATGTCATCTGTTAGCACCCTTTGCAAACTGTGTGAGAGGCCTTTCGGCACCATGCAATTCTGCTTAAAGTTGAACCAGCATAACATTATGTGGTGATTTGCATATGCAGCCCATGATGCTTTGCATTGTGTGGGCATGTGTGATTTTGTATTTTCTTGAAACTTGGCTTCCCAGCCAAATGCCCTTTGGGGTAACCCTTGTCTCATTGTTTGCGCACAGAGGTTCTTTGTCTATTTGATACTGTATACATCCCCCCCCCAAGACACATCTGAAATCAAGCGGTACTCTGCTCAGTATGCCCTCCTGGTGAAACTCTTAAATAAATAAATTAATTATTTGTTTATTTGGATGTACACCTTTGAGCTGAGGCAGCTCATTTACAAAGGTTCCACGTCAACACAGAACAGCAACTCAACAAAACAACACAGGTTAGCCATAGCTTGGTATAAACAGAGATACAATTACAATGGTTAGGCAAGAATAGGGTATATAAGTTTACAAAGCAAAATGTATTGGTCACATAAGTCACAATAAAGTCTGCTATTGCTCTAATTTTTTCAGTAATTTCAACCTCAACTTCCCCACCATAAACACACACTACATACAGGTAAAGTACAGGTAAACACAAAATTAAACAAACTACCATAATACAGTGATGGGTAACATAATGTATGCAAATCACCATGAAGAAATTCAGCGTGGCTTAGCTTTCAGCAGATTGTTCCAGTGCCTGAAGTTGTCAAAAATAATAATCTACCAAGGCAAAAATATGCAGACCACAGACAGAGCCAGGGTTTGGCACTGTGACTTACCAGGGAAAGTTGCTGCCTCCACCCAATTTGATATATTAAAACATGCCTTGGTTTTGGCTGAAATTTCTCTACTCCCCCTCCTCCCGCTTCCCCCTCCCCCTTCCTCTCTCCGTCTCTCTTTCTTTCTCTCTCTTTCAAAATGTGCCCTAGGGGGCTGCCTAGTTTGTTTATTGTTAAGAGAAGACCTGACTATTGATTGGAGTGTTCAAAAGGGTGTTGAAGAATGTACAGGGAGGAGCAGTCACCAAGGATGTGATTTTCCAAATGGCTGACAGCCTTGAAACTAGGGGTTTCGAAGAGAAATGGAGAGAGAGAGAGAATGATTTAATAATACTAGAAGACTGGGCAGAAGTCTTTAATGGCACATATACTCCTCTAGGCAGCATGAATTTTGTCGTAAAACAAGATGATACTGCTGTATGCCACATAATCAAAGTGAATTACAAGGATGTGGGCGCTACTGACATATTTTAATAGCTGATGCCAGCGATAATCATTCCAGGTAGTTTTTATAATGTTCTTGTCAGTCAGTATTTCAGTGGAAGGGATCGTAGTTTGGCTGTCAGCGAGGTGGCCAACTGATCCCTTCCATGTCCCGATTCCTCTGTCACACCCCTGCGATCAGGCACCTAATGACATGCGACCAGGGAGAGTGTGGGGGCACACGCCATTGAAGTCAGTGGAGCTCCATTTCAGTGGCATTTTTATACATGATTATGGCCAGTTGGAGAGTAATGAAGGACACCTGACTAATGGGACACTACATCTTCCACTGTGCCATCGACCTGGATTCAGGAACAGACTCAGCTCACTGGGGTTGGCTGAGAAAGGATGGATCAGATGTCCATCTGACTACTGTCCTCTAGGAGGGACCAGCTGCATGGTTCTTACACTGCCACCATATGGAGGTGTGGTGGTAGGGGAGCGGGGGTGGCTGAGAGATGAACAGCAATAGCAGGCGCCGTAGTGCACATACGCTTCCATGTGCACGCACGCCCCAGGTCATTGCATGCTGCTGGTCTAGGAAGCAAGAACAGGGAAAAGCTGGGACAGGCATCCATGACACCCCTGTCATCCAGCCTTTGGCCTGTGCCACTACCTGGGACCTCTGCTCCAATTCTGAATGCAGTTTCCAGAGGAGGGCCTGACCCCTCCTCGCCCTGTCAAGGGGGGGTGATAATTAATGGGGGCGCCTCAGAAGTAGGTATGTGTTTGTTTATCAGCTTTATTGACCAGGTAGGTACACCAAACACCTTTGTGCCTATTCTCAGGCATGACTTGGGAGGTTACACCACAAGTACGTAACAAAAATTAGTCCCAGGGGAGGTGGTTTGATCGGAGGAGGAAGAACAGGGGCAGAGAGTACTTGCCTGCATCTAGAGGAGAACAAAAAAGCTTTATGGAAAAAAAAAAGAGGAAAAACTGAGAGTGTAGCATCCACCAAATCATACAATTTCTCTTACTATGGCCAGATCTGGTTTCTGGAAGAACTGTGTCATAAAATGTGAGCCTACCCTGTGCTGCATGAAGAAGAAAGAGATTGTTTTCCTAATATGGCATCAAAGAGCCCATGAGGAAGCTGAAACTCAAAACTGGTTCTTCTAGATATGCCTTAGATATTCTGAAACTCAATCACAAAGTTTCAGGAAAGAGGGGGTTGACTTTCATTAGTTAATGGCAAAGGATTATGTACTATACATTAACAAGAGAGGTCAGCTGATAAGGGTACATAACAGAATGTACAATGGGGGAACTTGAGAAAAGGAGTGAGAGAATGCTCTTTGAAACTGGAAGCTTGTACTCTTTAGCCTTGGCAAAGGGCATGCACTGGTACTGTAGAAAATGGTGTAAGGGAAGAACTGTTTTTGGCGAGCAGCCTCAGCATACAAATTAACAGTCCAGTGTGCTTTTGAGGAGCATGGTACCATAAATAAATTGACAGTACTCTCTGTCCAGAAGTATTAAAAAACCTAAACAGACAGAATAGAAACATAAATAATTGCTTTAGCCGGGATTTGAACACAGGCCACTTAGAATACTGTTCTTCTGTGCTACATGCTATGCCATCAAGGCAGCTGGAAGCCTGGGACTGCCAGAAGCACCTTATTCTATCTCAAATGCACAACCTGATGCTGCACAAATCAGTTATATGTTTATTCACCATGGTGCAGTATGTATTTATCTGGAACACAAACAGAGGAGACAAAGAAATGAGTGCAGCACCTGGTTGTACCTGTAACACAGAGTGATGCAGAAGGTGATCAATTGGCCAGTGGTCTGTCTGGCTGCTGGTCTGCCTAGTACAGCTTCAGCATATGTTAGGAACTGCTGGCGAGCCTTCCTGTAGAAGAGCGAGGTCCTGTGAACATTGAGCATGTGGAGTGTTCACTCAGCCTTTGAAAGAATTTTGGCAGAATGAGTGCCTGATGTAGATGAAACTCAAGTACTGCCTTAAATAGGAATTTTGCATGGAGGTGTGGGACGCCCAGTTGTTATGGAACCCGATATATTGTTTGGAGACTCCACTGATAGTGACTGGAGCTCATTCATCTGTCCATTTGAGATGACGGCGATCAAAAATTCAGTTTTCCAGGAAAATGTGTGAGAGATCACACTTGTCAAGAGGCTTGAATGATTTACCCTTTAGCTTTGACAGCATCAGCAGTAAGTCTCACGGTGAAGGTGTTTCATATACTGGAGGGGACAGGTGGTTCAGCCCTTTAAAGAAACATCCAACTACTTCGTCCTGGGTTACTGTCTGCATACTTGCCTTGGCACCGTATGCTGAAATGACTTTAAGTGTACTTTGAGGGACATGGCTAGCAGCCATTCCTGAGATAGGGACCAGAGGTAGTGGAAAATGTGGGACATGGAGCAGGAGAGTGGCAACAATCCTCACTCCTTGTACCAACATGAGAAGCTTGTCCTCTTTCAAATGTACGCCTTGTGAGTCGATTCCTTTCAGGATACATTCAGTACCCACAGAACATCCTTGGAAAGCCCAAGAGACTGGCCACTCAAGGACCAGGCAGCCAGGTGCAGGGACTGCATGTTTGGATGCCTGATATCAGCAGCTATAGCAGGAGTGGAAGCAGCCATGGAAGGCTGCTGCTAAGACTAAGGCGATTTTGATACCAGACCTACTGTAGCATGGTCAGTCTGGTACAATCAAAAATGGGGATGCCTAGTTCCTCCAAATCTTGAGGACCACTTTGTGAATCAGAGGTAACAGATGAAAGGCATAGAGCAGGTCCTTAACTCAAAACCGAGAGAACATATTCCCTTGCATAGTTCCCTGCTGAATGGGTTGGACACAGATCTGCCTTAGTTTCTTGTTTTCCCAGGAAATAAACAGATCTGCCAACATTGTTCACAATTCCGAGAACACATCAGGACACCACCCATGGATATAATGATCACTCATGCGATGCCTCTCCCACACAACTGTAGTAGCATCCGTCAGCCGGTTGTACTGTCCTACAACATAGATTGCCACCAGGTCCATGCACAGGGAGTGTGCCAGAAACCATGTCCACAGTGCCTCCTGACACAGAAGAAAGGAATACATGTCACCATTTTTTTTTTTTTTGTTTATTTATCTTCCCTGTCACTGTGCAGCCCAACCCTCCGCTTACCTCTGCAGCCCCGTCACTGGCACACACAGGGACTTAGCTCCACACAAGCTTCCTCCACGGCATCCCCCCCCCCCAATGGTGGGGTCGCTGGGGATTCCACAACACCGAAGAGGCGGATCGGGTGAGGGCCTTTATTCTCTTCCACACGTGGCCCCAATGGCGAGGGTCCAATGGTGGGCACCACCCGCCGATGAATGGATCCGGTGAGGGGAAAGGGTCCCGTAGTCTGGCGCAGAGCCAGGGAGAAGTCGGCTTGATCCATGCTGCACCCGCCCATTTTCCTTTTTCCATAGGGATGGATGGACATGCAGTGCCATCATAGATGTACCATGCACACTAATGTGCATGAGGTATTGACAGCCACTGTCCCTCCAACACTAAATGCTTGGATTGCTCCAAGCCTCTGCCAGGCATCAGACCAGTGCTGAGAACCCACAACCCTCCCTCCCTCCCAGAGGAGGAGGAGAGCCGTCCTCTGGACATTTAATCCTCCTCTCCCCGACCAACCCCCAACATTCTGAGTCTGTCACTGAACTCAGGTGACCAGTGTGACAGCAGATGAGGCATGGATTTCGTTGTCCTCCATGCCACCGAGCCAACCCATGCCATCCTGTTTGTTCAGGAGAATATGGTCATGTTTTCTGTGTGTTGACCTGGATCACTTAAGCCTGGGCCAGTAGTGTAAACTCCACCAGCGCAAAGTGAACAGTGAAGAGTTCCAGAAGGTTGATGTGAAGCCAAGCAGTCCAGAAAGGCAGTGTGCCAAGAAAGGAAAAAAAGACTCGGTGGCTAAATCAAGCTACAGAAGCATTTATTTTGGCAAGTGAGAAACACTACAATGGATATTCCAGCACTCTGAATCCTGAGATTCTTTGTCAGAGTGCAGGGGCTCCGGGTTCCAACAACATTTAAATAGCAAGTGTTACCATATTAAGTTACTGCATAACAGCAATCACATATGGTTAGCCAGTGCTCCAGATAAGGTGAGTACTGGCCTGTTTTACTCACCAAATTTAAAGAAATGTCCTTTGAAATTTTTGGGGACGAGTATTGATACTCATCCCTACCTCTGAAAATGCTCCATAGATACTTCAAAAGACACTATTTTTCCAAGTTTAAAGCACTTTTACTTATCAAAATTTTATTTTACTCACCTGATATCAAAAATGGTGGGTACATTAGTCTTGAATACCAACATTATCTGGAGCACTGTGGTTACCACTTTGAGGAGATTCCTGTAGCAGACAGTTAGTAAAACTTCAGTCGCCTGACTAAGCACAGCAAGATAACACCTGAGCTGATGTGGTGCTTTGAGGATACAGTGGTAAGGGGGAAGTTCAGGATGACCGCCATTGTACATAAATTGAAGCACTCCAAATATGTATGCTGCCCTGTTTTGTTGAAGTAGAATTTGGTGGTTGTGTTCATGTTGTCTTGGACAACTTGACCATGCGCCAGCTGTGCAAACTCAGCTAGCGCAAGGCAAACCGTGTGGAGTTTCAACATGTTGTTGTGAGGCTGAGTCTTGATCAATGACCAAAACCCAAGTGCATTGTGATCCAGCAGATGTGCTTCCCAGCCCACTAGCAAAGTGTTCATCACTGTGATTGAGGGCTCTGTTCAGACAAACAAGATGCCCTCAAAGAGAAACACTCACAACAGATGGCATCCAGAATTAGCTGGGTTCCCTGAAGCAGTTGGTTCAAGGTTGCATGTGATTGGGCCAACTGGTAGCCCAGTTCCTAATGAATTGGCTGCATGAACCAGTGGGCCTAATGTACCATGGCCATGGTAGAAGCCATGAAGCCCAAATGCTGGAGGAAATCCCAGGCCAGGTGCAAACTGCCCAACTTTAAATTATTGGACAGAAGATAACAGGTCCTCCACCCTGTCCAGGGGCAGATGTGCTCTGTCTTCGTGGGAGTCTAGCTTTGCTCCAGTGAACAGGATCACCTGCTTCATAGTGAGCTTGGACTTGGCTAAACTGACTATAAGGCTGGGGTCTTGGAACATCTGTATGGCCAGATCTCTTGACAGCTCCACATACCTCATTGAGTTCCCCATGATTAGCCAGTCGTCGAAATACAGAAAGACCTTTACACTTCTGCACCCGAGAAAGGCCACCACGACTAACAGGCACTTATTGAACACCCTGGGTTCTAATGCCAGGCCAAATGCCATGGTTCAGAACTGGTACAAAGGGCAAGGGTAAAATGTTTAACCAGGAAAGGCACTCTAAGCCGAAGCTTGTTTCCAAGTGTGATCTGGGAGCACAAGGAAGTTAAGTGACTTGCTCAGGGTTGCACAGTATGCAAGTGGGGGCTGTGGGGTTAAAACCCAGGTCCATCCACTCGAAAGTGAAGGGAACCATCTGTGTGACAGATGGATAGGGATGAGGAAGTATACATATTGGAGGTCCAAGAAGCAGAACTAATCTCCTGGTTTCAGGGATGGAATAATCTAGGTCAGCATCACCCTGTGAAACTTCTGACTGTGAATGAACATGTTCAGGAATCGCAGGTTGAGAATGGTCTACCAACCCCTGCCCATTTTGGTATCAGAAAGTACAGTGGCATGAGATCTGCTGAGCTTGGTTTTCTGGAACAGACTCTATTGTATGGCACTCGAGGAGCCGATGAACCATGCTCCATAGTGCAGGGATAGACTCCGGTGAAGGTGTGTTCTTCAGTGGAACTTGGGACTGACAGGGAGGTAAGGTCTCAAACTCCAGAGCCAGCCCCAGTCCCAGCTCTTCCAGGACCCTGAAGTACAGTAATAGTGGACCACTGTGGTATTAAGTGGGAGATTCAGCCCCTAACCAGGAGCTGCAGTAGGTGTTGTGATGGATAGAAAATGGGTACCCTCATCCCATCGCTTTGTACATTTAGAGGTGGCCCCTGAGGACTGGTCTCTGGAGAAACTGCCCACTCTGCTCTGGCACTGACCTTGACCTTCTGACTTACTGAAGGACTTGGCAGGGCAGTGCTGCTGGAACTGCTGCCTCTGTTGCAGCTGACCTTGTGTGCCCCAGTAATAGCCACAAAGGGAACCTGAACCTTGTGACTTGGGCTGCTGCTTGAGACTGGTGAGGGATGTCACTGAATCCAGGGTCTCATTGGACTTCTTGTTACGCATGAGATGCTCCGCCCTTCCTGGCCCAAAGAGATGTGTCCCTGTGAAGGGAAGATGCGACAACCATTACTGAATTTTGTGAGTTAAAGGCAAACTCCACAACCCAGGAACAGTGGTGTATGGATACTGCCATGACCACCGTTCGGACCGACATGATGGCTGAGTCAAGGGCAACCTGCAGCTTGTGCTACCATCCACCCAAGGTCATGGATCACAGATACTGTAGATCTTAATGGCTGTCTTCAGGGAGCAGGTCAGAGAGTCTTTCGAAGAGCTCAGCTTTAGTGAGCCATCAGTGTTGCATAGCTAGTCTGGCAGATGCCCAGAAAAGCAGCTGTATAGACCTTGGACTCCTTGTCCAGTGGCATGTCTAACTTGATCTGTACCTTCACCTTGCAGAACACCATGTCTGTCACAGCCCCCCTCTGGTGACAGATGCTCCAGAATCCAGGACAGTCCACCAAGTTGTGGCCACATACTTTTAGTCCATGGTGCTTATGCAGTTCTACCAGGCTGCCCTCATCCACCTGTGATGGACTTAACATCAGTGGCAGGAGTGAGACAAAGAAGACTTTGTCAGCTGCCAACAGCAACATCAATGCCAAGAACAGGATCAAGAGTATGACTGTGTCTTTGATCTCGAACATCTACTTAAGGATTGACATGACATTGGAGCCACCAGTTCTGGGTACCCCCGAAGGAGTGACAGTGGTTACTGGCCAAGCAGGAGGCTGCATCAGTGTAAGCATGACCGACAGGCAAGGGTCTGACTGGTAGTTCAGTCAGACCTAACCTACTCTGCCTGGCATAGGCCACATTCAGCACCAGAGTCCGAGAGAGCAAGGAATTCTCTCCCTCACTGTGTTCTCAATAGGGCTGAAGGTCCATTCGACAGGTGTTGACCGAGTCAGGTGGTTTGATCTCCCTCAAGGCCATCTGACCCTGTAGAACCTCTGGCAGGGAGCATGCGAATGTCACTTGACCAACTGCGTTCCCAAGACTGGCGTCAGCACTTCTTGTGCTTTTGGCACTGAGACGCAGACATACCTTTGAAAGGGTGACAGAAGAAAATTCTAAAAACCTTCACCTTTCTGATGAGTTGGAAGATTCAATGTGCACCCTCTTCCATGAACAGAAGGTCCAGGACCAATAGGTTCTTACTAATCCCCTCCACCTCCAGGGCGTGCAACAGTGCTGCAGCCATGGATGGCATGCCTGTTTTCATCGGCTTGCCCTGAAGATCCAGCAAGCAGTGCTTGTCAAGCGCCTGCCTGTGCATAGCCTGGCACCATGCGCCATGCTGCATTTGGGGGCAGTGCCCAAGCAATACAAGCAGGCATTGAGTTCATTGGTCTCATATATTTGGCACCTGTATACCACACACTTCTTGAAACCAGTTTCTTTTTCTGTTCCATGGTGAAGACTGTGATTGAACAGGA
Organism: Neoceratodus forsteri; assembly: GCA_016271365.2. NCBI lineage: Eukaryota > Metazoa > Chordata > Ceratodontiformes > Ceratodontidae > Neoceratodus > Neoceratodus forsteri. The sequence goes on along the minus strand of CM028132.1, from coordinate 805,326,062 downwards.
AGCTGACAGTGAGGATACAGGAATGAGTGAAGCTGAGTGAAGTAAATCTTTCATCCATTTGCACAAAGTACCTGTTTAGTCTCCACCTGGTGCTTGAGGTTGTGTTCCCCTAGCAGCCTCTCTGATAATATGGGTTTGCTTTCTAAATTCCCGCCAGCTGCCCTCACCCACTAGTCAACTTGTATGGGTGGGCTCCACGGGCTATTTAAATCAGTCTAGTAAGATGCAGTGACACCTTCTAAGTTGCGGTGGCTGAATACTCCAGCTGAGTACGAAGACAAAGTATGGCGCGTGAGTGACAGTCAAGTGATGCACATTCTGGCTGTCTGGACCACTTGTGAACCAGCTAATTAGTCTGGTTGTATGCCAGCCCCCCCCCCTTTTTGTTTACTGGGTGTCTGCACTGTTCCAGCTGACAAGATCTGGCTCCAGTGTGATTTACTGTTTGTGCAATAACTCCTGCTGTGTACACCATTCACCCAGTTGGCCCAAGGTGTAAACACTGCTTGCTTCTAGGGCTGTGGATGTTGTACATGAGCCACACTCTTGCAATTCTGCTGGAACAGTCTGATTGGCTGGATGTCTTTAAGCTAAGCTCCTCCCACCACCCTGGTAGTATATTCCCAACTCCACCCTGTGACATCAGATCTTTCTTTCCACTGATAGAACAGGTCACTTCCATCGTGACTCCTGCTTAGGATTTAGTGCACCATCTGCAAAGCTTGTCTTTGAGTTTTGTAAACTTATTCAAGTTATTTCCTCAGTTTCTTCAACTCCCCTAATCGATCTTCAATGGAGCAGTGGAAACCGAGGTTCAAGTTTTGCGTTCGGTGCCAGCAGAAGGTGTTCGCCAACAGCCTGAGTGACACATTTGTGTACTGCCTGGGCAGGCAACACGACAAGGCCGGGTGTGGCCTTTGTCTTAGCATGCTTGATGAGGTCCTCGAGGACAGGAAGTTCTGGCTGTTGCTGGGTTGACCTTCGGTACAGGATTCGAAGGACCACCCTAAGGGCAGCAAGAAGGCCTTGGCTGTGGCCGGGTCTGCCCAACAGCTTGCAGCCCTTGAGGCAGAAGCATCAGCTGCCATGGTAGGTACCTCCTCCACCTCTGCACCATTCCTGGCTGGGGCCAGCATCAGTGGGTCATTCACTGGAGGATTCTGAGACATGTGTTTGGCCCTCCAAACCCTGGGGGAGAGCCCTGCCCACTGTTGCGCTAAGTACAAATGCCGCCGGTGATGGTTGTGGGACCAGCAGCAACTGGTCCTCCCCTAGTCTCTTGACTCACCTGACCATTTGACGGCAGTCGAGCGACCCTTGGGTGCGCTAATGCGCATGCCCTATGTGATGGCTTGACTTTCACGTGCAGATTTTATTCTCATACACCCCTCGTTTCAAAAAAGAATTACAAGAGTGAATTTAGCTCATGTTCTTTCACCTAGAACAGTGTTTATCTCATGGGGCTTAAAATTGGAAAAAAAAAAACCTCATCCATGGACAAGCCTGCTGACGCGTCAGTGCCATTTCCATGTGTAAGCAAACATCAGCATTGTGCAACCACAGATAAGAGTGGGTCTCCAGGATTACAATCTATATTACAAATTAGCAAAAATGTGTAATTTTCAGAAATCTGGTGCAGATATGTACATTATAGGGCCATTTAGAAGGCTGCAGGGAGTGCAGGCACTTTTGTAATAATGAGATGAAAAATGTCAGTCAGAAGCTAACAGTGTCCCTTTAACACAGGTAATATGTTAAAATATATTTTAGAAGCTTTATAAACTATTGTATTTGCATGTCTGGTATAAATATTGATGGGGCATCAGCTTCAATATATTAGGAACCATTTAAGCATACCACTGTGACCACCTACCACCTGGGACATTGTGCCACCGTAAGCTCCCCCAGTATGTGACCAGCCAAGCTTATTTTGCAGTCAGAGCCAGCTTTTAACTATGTGATTACTGCCAAGTTTTAGACATCCATTTTTAGGAGGTGAGTGTGGAGTAGGATGTGTAACTGGAGGAGTAAGGAGATGTACTGTGCAGGAGGGGAGTGGGTGGTAAGAGGCAGAAGGTTTATCCCTCGTGGCTCTCTTTTAAGGCCCTCCTGGGTCTTGCTGCCAGCTCAGAGATGGGATTTTGATCAAGATGAAAAGGAGGAAGGATTGGTGCATTCCAGTCTTCTGGGGGAGATCCTTGTGTCAGGCTGAAGTAGCTCCATTTAATTGATGTTTATAGTGCTGCAGCTGTGTCTGGATACTGGGACCCCACACTGGCTAATAGGTGGAATATGTGAGCGTACTTCTCCCTATGGCATACTGTTCCATCTAGGAGCTGCCTCACCCAGAACTCCCAAGATGCCCTCCACAAGGTAACACAGGACTGTGGAAGAGTCATCTGACTGAGCTCCTCAACCTTGGGGCTCCAAGCAGTGCCCATTCTGACTGTCTCCCTGCCTCAGAGCCCAAGTTCCTGGGGTCCCCCTGTTTTGAGTAGCCCCATGGAGGGCTGCAGGACACTGGAGGCTTAGGAGGAGGGACACTTTCCTGGGGTCCAAAGTGATAAAGTGAAGGAAGGCTGGGAAAAGTTGCTAGTAAGTAATATAATGGCATCTGCAAGGAACGGAAATTCAGGGGCAGGCGGTGCACATGTTGTTCCTGGGATCTGTAGAGACTGTGAGAGTACAGCAAGAGGCAGCCTGGCAGAGTAGAGTGACAGCAAAGTTCTGGGGGGACAAATGTTCACATTTAATGCATGAGACAAAATTTACACTCTTTGGAGCCCATTAGTAATTGTGAGGTTTTTGGATGGTTGTGGGCATGTTAATTGTTGACAGTTTTACCGAGTGGTATGGAGTCACAAATAATTTTTGCAGCACTGCATTGATTGTGATTTCAGTTGTGGACAGTGAATTCTATTTATTGTTGCAAGTACGTTAGCGTGATATTCCCCTGTGTGCTGAGTTTCTGCCCTGAGTCAGGCAGGATTTCTAGACTCATATCATCGTCTCTTAATCCATCTCTAATAAAACAGGATCCTGGATATCCTCCAGAAAACTGGTGACAAATCACATTTTATGTCTTTAAAAGAAGCCATGGACTTCAGGTAATGATACTGCTGCCTCTTTCCATCTCAGACCTAGCTTGCAGTAAGCGGACAGACATATTCTCGACTTTCGTTAACTGTTCGCCGTTGTACCCAGAAGATGCTTTTATTGCTTTTCCCACCTGGTAGTCTTTGTGGGGATCAGAATGATCTGGGCAGAGGCCATCAAAATAGGCCCAAAGTGCTTCATTTCTGCATTGCTTGCACCATACTGACATTCAGTATGCATAGAGAGGGTGGGAGGGAGGGACGGGGAGAGAGGGAGAGGGAGAGGAGAGAGAGAGAGACAGAGAGAGAAGGTTGTTTAGATTATGCGCTGGATGAGTGAAGTGACTGATTTGACAGCTGGCCTGCATCCACCTTTTCCGCAATCTACCCTAGTAAGAGTGTCCTTGGTTCTAACAAAGATTGTCTGTGAGAAGCCATTTCATCCAGTCTGTATGACCTTAGGTTAGCATACAGCAGCAGACAAGAAAAATCATATCTATGCTTTGACTGCAGTGCAGTTTCAACTGGCTTCAAGGAGTATTCTTTGGTTTCTAACAGTGACCGTTATCCTGGATAGCTCAACTTAGATGCAGTGTCATATTTTAAAGGGATTGGGCTTCCACCTGCTCCTGGTTTCTTGGAGAATATTTAACAATTATGTTTCTGTCTTATAAATCTCTATCTAAATGGAATTTAATACCTCTAATCAAAAAATGAATTATATAATTGTTATATTTATTATATTGTGTTATAGTGGTGTTTAACCTGGCATATCCCTAAAACTCATATTATTATTGTTGTTTTAAGTGCCAGGAATCATCATAAATGAGTGTAAACTCTATGGCATTTGTCCTGCTAGCTTGCTCAGTATACATATATTATTTGGTTCCATGTTGTTGTGTATGGAAATCTAGACACTTCCAGATGCTGTTGTACTGCAGTAGCATTGTCAGAATGCTGTTCTACCATAGTAGTGATGTTAGAATGCGTTTATACCACTGTAGTGATGTCAGAACGCTGTTGTACTGCAGTAGTGCTGTTTTGTTAGCTTTTTTTGGTTTTGTACACTTAATTTATCTACTGAGGCAGGCCACCGCTTACATCGGCCAACCTTACCAAACTCTGGGGTAGTTCGAGAACTTATAGCAGTATGCACATCCCAGTGGAACCCCAAAGTTGGCCCAGAGGCGTCATCCTGCTGTGACCCCTGATTTTCCACTGTTTTCTCCCTCTGTTACCTGAGGCCTCAGAAGCAGTGATGCATGCGCATGGAGGCACACATGCGTACCGCAGCTCCAGTGTACAGCCCCTTCCGCTCTTCCCCAGCCTAATACCAGGGCTCTTTGGATGTGGCACTGCCATCCAGCCTCCACCAGGGAGCAGTCAAGCTCCGAGGAGACCCTCTTAACCCTCCTGAGGAGGAAAGCTGCCAGCCGGCAGCTGATCAACCTCCCCCCCCCCCGACGACCAGGGCTTGTTCCCAAACCCAGATTGTCGCAGGCTCGGTCAAGTCCCTGGGGGTAACCCTTGACCCACAGCTGGATATGAACCTGCACATACGAAATACATGCAAGGCCTCAAACTGCAAGCTGGCTGAGGCTTACAGAGCAAAAAGCTGTCTTAACTCCAGCTGCCCGTCTTGCTCTAGCCAGGGGAGTCCTCCTACCCACGCTTTGCTATGGACTAATCACCTTTGCCCATATTGCAAAAACTAGTCTAGTAAAGTGGGACTCTGCATACAACAACATATGCCGCTTTGGCGCCTCAGCCCCCACCACCTTCACTGGCCAGTGAGCTTTACAGCCGGCTCTTGAGTGGCTCCCACTGGAAACTCACGCCTTATGTCATAGGCAGCTTCATTGACAATATTGTCAGAACTGCCACCCTCAAAACCTTGCTGAGACCCTTGTTCTTGCTACACCCTCCTACAACCTCGATCCAGAGGCTCCCATGCCCTCCTGGTACCTAAAACCTGATACAAATGGGTGACCAAGTCATGTGTATGCACCCAGGGTTTGGAACTCTTCCAACTAGCACTCGCCTCCTCCCTCGCACCAGAGCTTTAAAGCCTCCCTCTGGGGTTTTCTCAAATGGCTGCCACCTGTCTCTGCACTAGACAAACCCTTTCAGCCTGAGATGCCCCAACTAACTGAGATGCTACCTAAATATTACGACTTGGGCAGAACACAACTGTGCTCATACTCCTCCTGTTCTCACAGCATATATAAAAATGGACCATTTAGGCCCCCGGCAAAACAGGGTGAGTACTATAACTGTGCACTCCTTTCTCTCGCACTGGGCCCACTCTACCCCAACTGTGGCTCCTCCTTATTCTAACTGCTAGCCTTACAACTTGCTGCCTGGAGTGATGAATTCACAGTGCACTTCTTCCTACTGACTGCAGTGTTTAATACTGTATTGTAATACCTGTTTTTGATATTGTTGTCTTACAATGTCCCTGTGTTCTGGTCACTTTATGTTAACTCTTCACTACTATTTGCCTGATGAAATCTGATGCTTATAAAGTCCGTATTGTGCTAATTCTATGTAATGTAATCCTCCACTTGTATTTGCCTGATGGTCATGTACAAAATGAAAAAAAATGAGAACATCTCGAGGGGCGAAGGAGGGAGGGAGGGGCAGGCAGATTGTTTGTTGACAGAGAAGAGTGAGTGGCTACGGGTGGGAGAGATCGTGTTCGGCATGGCTTTGCTTTTGTATGCATGGAGAGCAGCAAGCTGGGGGAGATCGTGCTGGCATGGCTCTCTTTTTTTGTATGCACTGTGATGACATGTTGTCCACAGGTTAGTTATTTGTTTTCTTTACCACTTCAGTTACTGGAGCTAGTTTGTTTTATTAAAGTTCTAATTGGGTATGGTCACAGAGATCAGTGCTCAGGTGGGCACTGCCGAACTTCTTCCTGTGTGTTAGACACTTCAAACACATCCCTACTAGCCAATCAAAATGGGTAAAATTTACTTGCCATTTCATAACACTGTTTGTACCACAGTAGCTATTTTTGATTGCGGTGTGTTGTACCGTAGTAGTGGTGTCTGAATGCTGTTGCCCATGAAGTACTGATTTCCGAATGCTGCTGGTGTACTACATTCGTGATGTAAAATGCTGTTTTACTGCATTAGTGATATCAGAAATCTGCTATACCACAGTAACTATGTTAGATTGCAGTTGTACCACAGTAGTTATGTAAGAATGCTGTTGTACTGCAGTAGTAATGTTGGAATGTTATAACTTGCACCGCAGTAGCTATGTCACAGCTGTAGCACAATGATCTGCTAAATTTGATCCACGCTTTCATTACCTCCTGCCTTGACTACTGCAATGCCCTTTACCTAGGGCTACCAGGGGTTGATATCTGCCGCGTGTAGCTAATGCAAAATGCGGCAGCCAGGCCTTTGACTGGCACTTCTAGGACCAGTCATATAATGCATGTGCTCCACCGACTGCACTGGCTGCCGATACAGTAGCGGATCTCCTTCAAGGTTGCTTTGCTAACCTACAAGGCCTTACACGATCAGGGACCCAGTTACCTGAAAGATCTATGTCATCTCTACTGTCCCTCCCGCCCTGTCCGATCCACTGATGAGGGATTGCTAGAGATTCCCAGGGTTCATTTACAAACATCAGGGGCAAGGGCATTTAGCTTTGTGGCACCGACCCTGTGGAATTCTGTACCTCGTCGGGAGCAAGATTGCCTGACCATCCAGAGTTTTAAAGTTGCCTTGAAATCGCATCTTTTCAGCCAGGCATTTATTGAGTATTAGGTTGATACTGCATTTATTGTTTTAGTTAAATCTGATTATTATTTGTAGTTTTATTGTACAGGCGCTTGGTTTTGGAAAGGTGCCTATTATAAACAAAGAAATTGATTGATTGATTAAATCCCGTGTCTGTTAAGGTTCCTCATGCTTACTGCAGTAGTGATGTTGGAGTGCTGTAATTTGCACCGCAGTAGCTATGTCACTGCTGTGGTATAACAGCATTAAATCCCATGTCTATTAAAGTGCCTCATGTTTACTGCAGTAGTGATGTTAGAAAGTTGTACAGTATCTGAATCCCGTGTCTATTAAGGGTCCTCATGCTTATAGCAGTAGTGATGTTGGAATGCTGTAACTAAATCCTGTGTCTGTTAAGGTTCCTCATGCTTACTGCAGTAGTGATGTTGGAATGCTGTAACTTGCACCGCAGTAGCTACTGTATGTCACTGCTGTGGTACAATAGCATTGAATCCCGTGTCTGTTAAGGTTTCTCATGCTTACCTACACTGCAGATTCTGTATAACAAAAATGTAAACAACATTGAAAACACCCCAAGTGATTTGTTCTGAGCTACTAGAAGTATTGCCCACTCATAAGCTATTATGTAAATTACATTATTCTAATCCTGTTTGCTCTGTTTTCTGATTCATTGACCACAGTTCAAGAGATAGAAAAAAAGTAAATTAATAAAAAAAAAAACTGTATTATACAAAATAATGCATGGGCAACCATGCACAACCTGTCTGATGTTTCCATCTCAGGCTGAGATGACAGCGTAAAGACCTTTCGAGCTTCTGCTTCTGTATCTCTCGGTCTATGATATCATCTCACCCCTTAATGGAATAACAGCCTTGTTGAATATGGCTGTCTATATATTATTCTGTATATCTGATACAGCTACTCTATCCAGTTTAAAATCTGGGAGGGCTGAAGCACAGGGAGGTCAATGATGTGCTCAAGGTCGAACAGTGAGCCTGTGGTTATGGTGGGATTCAAACCTGGGGTCCATTGGTTCACATTTATGTTCTCTACTAGACTGCACTGTTTTTGCTAATCCACAGGGAGGGTTAAAACCTTGTGTAAAAAATAAAAGCTAATGTACGGTAGCATCCCCCAGTTTCAGTGTGTTGTGAATGAGTTGAGGAGTATGTACAGCACCTGTCTTTTCTGTTTGCACTGTTGTCAGATGACAGAGTTTCAGAGGTTCATGTAGGTGACATTATAATGAATGATAAAAGCACTGCAGGTATGCTGTAGCTCTCACTGCTTCACAAGTCTTGAATTTCAGTCAATTTACTTTAGTCAATGGTGGTTGCACGCATCAGCCCACAGCCCTCTATAAATATGCAGTACGCCAGAGCTTTGACTAAATGAGGCACCTAACTTCCTGTATGCAGATTAGCTTGGAACAGAAGAGTCAGACAGAGGAATGAGATGGAATCTGACCTTGGCTTTTATTAATATTTGGGATGCTGGCTTGTGGTGTTTAGCAATGCCAGTCAAAGAAAGGATAGTTGCAGTGAACAGTGGCAGATCCAGCATTACTAGAGATCCTGCAGCAGTAGAACCCTTCTTTGACATTTACAAGGCATCGAACCAATCCAGCATAATACAATTTATTTCTAACATAACAAAAATTAATTTTATAATAATCCACTACCAAGCGCTGTCATGTTTAGTACAGGATGATAGATACAGACACGCAGGGGGATAGTCTAACTGAAGAATGTAGAATCTGATATATATTTATGGACAGTGGTGTGTCGAGCATACTGAGTGAAAATAGGAACGTGGGAAATGCTAGACAAAAAAGACCAGGGGCTCTAGAAACCTTCATCATCCTTAAGACCATGAAAGCTCAAGCCAAGGCATTGGGCTTCAGGCCCGTTTCTCTGTGTCACTTGACCGCCCCCAGGAAGGGAACTCCCTGGTGTTCAGTAACAATGTCACCTCCAACTGAGGATAAGGAGAGTCATTGTTGAAGTCCTCCTCTTCCAACCATCACCAGAAACATAAGGATAAAGCTCCTACTGGCAAGGTCGAGGTCTCGACTGAAGAAGGGTAAGTCCTCATCGTCATCCACTCCTGCAGCATTGACTGCAGCCCCCACCCCAACCATCAGTGAGACACCAAGGTCAGGGTCTGGCTCTGATGCTGCTGTACCTGCTATGGACAGTATGCAGCCGCCATTGTCAGGTTCTATCCCTTTGATGCTGATTGTCTCGGGGCCCCTTACAGGGTGCCATTGAGTCCCAGGTTGTGTTGATGTAGTTCTTTGAATTATTTAGACTGTGTCTCCCCCGTCAGCACCATTGTCGTTGACAGGATCTAGAAGCACACCTTTCCTTCCTCTGTTGTAGCCACTGCCTCTGTCACCAGCTCCGTTGATGGCTGCCATCATCATTCCAGATGATGAGGCTGAATACAGTCCTGATCTCCTTAATATGTAGGAACATTTGGAGGATGATGAAAGTGATAATGATCCCCATGAGAGAGGTTTACATTCCAGCTCTACCCTCTCCTCATGCAGTGAGAACTCTGTGGTGTATACCCCTAGATCTCCTGAAAAATATCCCTTTTCAGGCTTTACTCAGACAGATCCAAATGTTAAGGGATTTGAGGATAAGGATTCCAGTAAGAAAAATTTAATGGACTTTATGGAGGTTCCCACTGCATCCTCCATTGTATTTCCTCTTGTATAGCGTGCCTTAGAGGATGCTACCGTTGCTGCCTGGCATATGCCTTATACCTTACCTGCAGTGTGTAGGAAGGCTGATAAACAGTACCCTGTTCCATCTTGTTAAGCCTTATTATGCGTCCTGGCCTAAAACAGATTCTACGGTTATCATGGCTTCTCATGACCACTGTAGAGCCCCTAGACACATGAGCATCATGGGCACTTTGCCCCCTGACAAAGATTCTAAGTGGTTGTATGTTATGGGCAAAGGAACTTATGCTTCTGGATCCTTAGGCCTCAGAATTGCTAACTACCAGGCATACATTATTAAATGTCAGAATAGCATGTGAAAATCAGCTATGTCTACCTTTCAGGCTGTGCCTGATAGTCCTGCGAAGACTGACTTGCTTGTAGCCGCCTCAGCTAGTATGGGTACCGGAAGGCATCTGTTACACTCTGCATATGATGCTTCTGCCAGGGTTGCTGCATCAGCATTATGCCTTCAGAGATATTCCTGGCTTAGGGTAGCAGGAAATGTTACTGAAGTACAACATGCTATGCTGAATGCCCCTTTTAGAAGCTCCAGGGTGCTTGGGAGTTACGTTGAAAATGCTCTATGTGTGCTTCGATCCTCCAGAATGACTTTAGGGTCTCTCAAATCTCTGACTCCTCAACTTTCCAGGGGGCATGGTAGGGGCTTGTTTCACAGGCCTGCTGCCTGTGGTGTCTGCACCTCCCGTGTGCAGCCCCATGCACAGAACTATGGTGGTGGTGTGATCCCAGGTCCCCTCCCTCCTTGTTCCTATGCAAAAGCACCCAAAAGTATCAGTCAAGGTGGTGCCTCTGCGACCCCGTACCTTGTAACTCCTCTTTTCCTCCCCCTCCAGTGTTACCTCAGGGAGTTCAATTGGGGGGCAGGATCTCCCTTCGTCTGCCAAAGTGGAGAGAGATAATGATGGATGAGTGGATCCTGGAACTAGTGGAAGAGGGGCATGCTCTAAAGTTGCTGTCTACCCCTCCAGTTCTTCCTCTGCCTCCTTGTCATCATTCTCAGGGCCACTTGTCCCTTCTGCTAGAGGAGGTTCAGTCGCTTATGCACAAGCGGGCTCTTGAACCGGTTCCTCCCCCCAAAGAAAACAGACGGTTGTATGCCAGATACTTTCAGGTTCCCTAGTGGACAGGAGATCTGCATCCTGTACTGGATGTCAGAGACCTAAACTTGGTTTTTGATGGTGTCTCTTTAGACTCTCATCCTCCTTCAAAAGGGAGAATGTCTCTTCCCCTGAATATGAAAGATGCATACCTTAATATCAAAATTTCAGGCAGTACCACCACTTCACGCCGGAGGGCAGCCATTTTGAGTTTATTTTGGCTTATCCTCAGCATTGCGGATATTTATCAAATGCTTAATGGTTGTGGCAGCAGCCCTTCGGAGGAAAGGGCTTCATGTATTCCCATATCTGGATGAATGACTTCAGAAGGCCCCATCCAGGGAAGCAATTCTGTACACATTGTCCAGAATGAGACAGTTGTTTGAGGAACTGGGTGTTATGGTATATGTACCAAAATCCATACTCATTACATGTCAGTGCCTCCAATATATTGGTGCACTGCTGGACACAGTACTAAGTAATGCCTTCCTACCTCCAGACAGGGCAGAGGCTATTGTTGCCCAGGCCTAGCTGACACAGGAGTCATTACTTATATGCTTGGATGATGTTTATGTCTCCTGGGATTCATAGCTGCTGCTATCATTGTGGGTCCCTTTGCCCATCTCCACATGTGCATAGTGTATTGGATTCTTCAGGTACAATGGGATCAACTAACAGATGAGCTGGAACAAATGGTCCTCATCTCATCTTCTCTCCGCCATACTCTAATATGGTGGATGGACTGCCAGAACCTGTTACGAGGCATTCCATTCTTTTCCCTGACTCTCCTGCAGATCCTCACAACGGGTGCCTCAGGGCACGACTGGGTTGCGCACCTCTGATCCTTTCAGACCTAAGGGTCCTGGACCAATCTGAATTCAGATTTCCGTATCAGTTGACGTTCCAGGAACACCTCAGCCCCAGTCTCTTGCTGATTTGAACAGACAATGTCAATGGCATGCACTAAATAAACAAGCAAGGGGGCACTCATTCTTATTCCCTATGCAGGGAAGTCATGAGACTGTGGTACTTGGTGATGTCTCATGGCCTTCAGCTGTTGGTCATGTTTCTCCTGGGTGTTCAAAATGCCTTGGCAGACAGACTAAGCAGGTCTCAGTCCATGGTATATGAATTGGTGCTACTGAACTCTGTGGTAAATTGACCTCCTTAAAAGATGGGGTTGTCTTGAGTTGGACCTTTTTGTGTCCCCACACAATGCAAAACTGCTGCATTTCTGCTCGCTTGCTCCAGAGCATGGAGTGTTTTGTTGAGAGATGTTGTCCATCTCCTGGAAAGGGAGGTTCCTTTACACTTTTCGTACGATCTAAGTACAGTACATAATCTAAGCGTTATGTACTGTACTGTTTGCTGTGATGTATTGCTCTCTTGACGAGGTGCCTTAGTAAATGAGTCTATGACTCAAAGGTCTGTAAACCGATGAGCTAATAAATAAATAAAGATCCCTCTCATTCGGAGAGTTCTGCTCAACTCAAACTGTGAGCAGAGCATTCCGCCCTAATCCTGGTGGCTCCTATCTGGCCTCGGCAGATTTGTTTTCACTTCTGCAACATCTGGCAGTGGAGCCTCGTGTTCAGCCCCACTTTTGTTGGGGTCTGCTGTTGCAGCCTCAGAGATCCCTGGTCCATCCGGACCTGCAGTCCCTGTATCTCCATGTTTGGCTCCAGAAGGCAAAGCTATTGCCCATTTTGGGGTCCCCCCAGGTGACTGATGTCTCACTTATGGCCAAAAAGCCTTCTACAAGACACACCTATTCTTTGAAATGGAAGCCTTTCTCCAAATGGTGTGCTTCTTATTCACTAGACCCGATTACGTGTCCGGTAACTATTGCCCTGTACTACCTTTATCCCTTTCTTTATTTTTTAACTATGATCTTTTTCCTCCTTCCTGCCACATCACTTCACTCATTCAGAGCCCCTACATGCCTCGCTTGTCTTGGTGGCCCGACTCACAGGAGTCTGCCCCTAGAGTGTTCACCCTCTCAGTAGCCCTAGGTATTCCGGATGTCCCCCTGGGTGGGGTGAGGAGAGGTCACCCTTTTACCTTCTCCCCACACAACAGTGGAGCGGGTGCTGCACAGCAGAGTCTGCTCCTGTCTTGGTTGTTCGCCGAGACGCTCAGCAAGGGGTCGTCACCTAGGAGTGACGGGCCACCATTTCCCATATTCTGTTCCCTGCAGACGTCGGCACTCTAGGAGAGCCAGTTGGGAGGTATGTGTAAAGACGCAACTCTTCCCAGGGCTCCTCAGCTGATGCTGCCCCATACCCATTTTTGCGTGACCCAATCTGCATTGTCAGTCCCGGGTTCACCTGAGAGATGGCAGTAGAGCAGCGAGACCTGCATGAAACCCTCCCCAGAGAAGGAGAGCTGCCGTTAGGCACTTAATCCTTCTCTCCCCCATGCTGACCCCCGGCGGCCCGAGCTCATCCGTGAACCCAGGTCGCCGACGTGGAGCAAGGTGTGGCATCAACCCTCACCACCACCAGGCCGGCCCTTCATCCCTTTCTGATGCTGGTTTCCATTACTTATCCATTAAGGGCACTTGGCTGCCATTTCGTCCTTCCATGCCCCTACTGCTGGTGGCACTAGAGGTGTTCTGTACATTTTTGAAGGGTATTTTGCACGTGCATCCCCCAGTTCATAATGCAGTTCCTCCTTAGGACCTAAATTTCATACTTTAGGAATGTGAAGGGGGGCTGCTGAATCAGCCAGATGAACCAGATAAAAACAAATATTGCAGGCATGTTAGTAGTTTAAAAATTGCACTTTTCTTGCGAATTTGTAAATCGGGACCTATCGATCTTCTTTGAGGGTATCTCAACCATCGGGTTACACCGTAGGAACCTTTGCCATCGGTGAAGGGGAATCCACACGGGAGATTTTGAGCAGTATAACTGGGGCCGGCCACGCCATTGACGTTAGCTGACATCAGCAACCCTATATACTGTAGGCGTAGGCGGCCCCACTCCCTCCTCATTTCTTTCCCGCCGTCGACTTGCTTGCATGAGTCTCCGAGGAAGCTCCGTCGCAGTGTTCGTGCCTTTTTGGCCTACAATCTCTTTTTTTAAGAGATTTTTCTTTTTTTATTGATGTTGTTGTGTATATCAAGAGAACTTGAGCACCAGGACAATTGCTTTGGTGCTGAAAAGCAGTAGCAACAAGTCGAACATGAAGTCAAACAGCACCCAAGAAGCAGTTAATTTTCTCACCATTTATTGTGCAAAAAGTGCAGTTTACATCCAACACCACATTGCAGACAGCAGAAAAACCATTGGAAGCTGCAGGCAGGCTGCTAACAGTCACAAAGACTCCTGTTTTCACCTGAACAGGTCAGGCTTCATCAGAGCATTCTGCCGTCTGCTTCTTGGGTGCTGTTTGACTTCGTGTTCGACTTGTTTGTGTTGAGAGTTAATCCTTCCTCTTCTTTTTTCTGTTGCTGCCCCTGCAGAAAGAAGATTACCTCTACAGATGAATACTCAGTTTGTGTCTTCTGTCTTTGGCCTGATCGCGACGTCTCTGACTGTGAGCTCTGTCAGAAGTTTAACCAAACAACCCTCAGGCGATGCAAGAAGTTTCACAGATTTCATGGAACAACAGGTAGCCAGCTCTGGGCAGGGTTTTCCAGGGCCCCTGGCTGCCCAGTCTCTGACCTGCTGTTCAAGCTCCCAGGCCTCCAAGGCTCAAGGCACAAAAATGACCGGGATTGTGACAGCTCCCCCCAGTGGCAATCCTGCTCCCTGTTGGCCTCTTCTTCCTCGGGGGGCTCTTCGTCAGCTGTGGCCACTCCGACGAAGAGGCCAGCTGTCCAGGTCTCTGTTCCTAAAAGACACATACTGACAGCACCTCTGCCCGACACACAGGGTGCCCAGCCATCGACCTCCAGGTCATCAGCCCCTCCATCATTGATGATGGGCTTGCGGTCGATGACCATTCCATCGAGACCTGCCCCTTCTTTTAGGGCTACAGGCTCGAGTTCCCAGGACACAGCTGAAGGGTCATCGGCACCCGTGCCATCAAACCACCTCCTTTGACGTCCACTATTGACCTGAACGAAGTACTTGTAAAGTTCATGAATGTACTCGTTCAGCAGCTAGGTGCCTACAGTAGGCCCACTTCACCTACACCGTCAGTGTTCATCGGCCCTGGGAGACTCCCGGGCCACCACCAGCGAATCTGATGCCAGATCCAGATGAAGAGGTCGATGTCAAGGAGGAGTACCACCCTGATCTCATTCTCCCTGATGATCTGGAGGATGAAGAAGAAGAGATCCTTATCTCAGATAAGTCCACTGCCTCCTCGATCAGTGAGGACTCTATGAAACATACTCCCAAGGCCCCCTTCTGAGGATGCCACATTTTTTAATGTGATGAAGCAGTTGTTGTCCACCATGGGCTTCCAGACTGAGGAAAAGGATGTTATCAGGAAGGACCTGGTGGATTTCCTGGAGATCGCTGAATCTTCCCTGAAATCATTCCTCCAGTGCTTCTATCATTGAATAATGTAACCACAGCAGCCTGGCACAGACCAGACATGGTGCCAGCCATGCCACGCAGGGCAGGCAAACTTTACAATGCCCTCAGGGTCTTCCTTACTTTGCTGCCCAGGCTGAAACTGACTCTGTGGTCATCAAGGCAGTTCATGACAGATCTAGGGTACTTAAACACCTTAGCTCCTTTCTCCAGACAGGGAACTGTGAGGATTGACCTCTGGGGAAAAGGGTTTATGTCTCCTCCACCTTAGACTCATGTACAGTAAACTATCTGTCTCACATGATTAAATACCAGAATGCTAACTGGAGAAAGGGCAAATCTGCTGCTCAGGACTTTCCTGATGGCTCTCAGAAGCAGCAATTGCTTCAGTGTTTGTAGGCTGCTGAGGATGTTAGCAAGCACCTCCTCATTGCCTTGTACAACATGGCTGACGCAGTTACCAGGGCAGCTGCCACTGGTATATGCCTTCATTAGGCACTCCTGGCTTAGAGTATCTGGATTTGCAGCCGATGTGCAGAACAAGTTGCTTAATGCCCCTTTCATTGGCACTAAGCTGTTTGACCTTAAAGTTCAGGACCTTTTCTTTTTTTCATATATACCTTTATGTGTTTTTCAGTTTTCTCCTGCCCTCCCACCCCCGAGGCCACAGCGTACACATGCATGGATGCATACGCACACGCCAGGATCTGGTGGCCTCTTCCACCCCTCTCCTGACTTTCGTTGCTGCACCATGCCACCTACACGTCCACGGACCTCCACCCAGTGGGAGAGGGACTGCAGACGGGCAGGCGTCCACTGCCCCGGAGGGAGAGACCACAGCTCAATCCCGCTCAACCCCCGGCTAGCACCCCTAGCAACCCAAGGTTGTTCCTCAGCCTGGGTTGCTGGTGCATACATGAGGTAAGGCACCAGTACCTCAGCCCTCTACACTACTGGGCCAGCTTGTTCAGGACCTTTTCAATGATCTGCAGGCCTCGATCACAGCCATTAAGTTGGTCCATTCCTCTACCACACTCAACTGAGGGGCAGAGGGTGGCCTACTTTTCATAGACAGGCCAGTAGGCCTGGATCGGTCCCCCATACCCAAGGAAAGCATAAAGTCCAGGCTCCCATGCCTGCCCTCCAATACTGGAGGTGGCTAAGCGCCCCAGAAGGGACAGACCAGCCACTGCAGCTGGCTCCACTTCAGCTTGACTCCTTGCCAGACTCCCCTCCTCTGGTCCAGAACCAGGAGGCGGTGGTCAGAGGTCTGTTCTCCTTCCATCTGAATCAGTGGAGGACCATAACTTCAGATGCATGGGTTCTGCAGATCATAGAAAAGCATCACACCCTGGAGCTTATCCAGCAGCCTCCAGAAACCCCTCCCCTGCCCTCCAACTATCCTCCAGCTCATCTCTCTGTTCTTCAGGAGGAAGTACAGTCACTTTTGTGCATGCAGGCCATTGAACTAGTGCCCAGGTGCCACAGAAAGCAGGGGTTTTAGTCCAGGTTTTTCCTGGCCCCAAAAAGACCGGAGATTTGAGGCCCATATTAGATCTAAAGGAACTCAGTCTCTTTGTCCAGAACAAAAAGTTCCAGATGGTAACTTTGCCAGGCCTGATGCCCCTCCTCAAGACCGGGACTGGCTTTGCTCCCTGAACATGCATGATGCTTACCTGCACATCTCAGTCTTTCATCCTCACAGGAGGTTTCTTCATTTTGCCTTTCAGGGTGTGCATTATCAGTTCAACTATTTTGCCCTTTGGCTCATCCTCTGCGATCGAGTCTTTACCAAATGCTTAGCTATAGTCGAAGCAGCTCTGAGGAAGAGAGGACTGTATGTCTTCCTCATCTGGATGATTGGCTCCTCAAGGCCCTGTCCAGGGAACAGCTTTGCAGACTCTAGAGCGTACGCTCCAGCTTTTCAACTCCTGGCATTACTGTGAACCTGCCCAAGTCGGTTCTAGACAGTCCCAAAGACTGCAGTGTATCGCAGTGGTTCTGGATTCTGAGCAGGGGAAGGTCTTCCTACCCTAAAACAGGGCGATGTGCCTTATCAGCCAAGGTCACGAAGTTGCTCAGAGTCAGTACATCCCCGCCAGGGTGTACCTCAGATTGCTGGGCCTGTTGGCAGTGGCCATTCCCACCATCCTGCAGGCCAGGCTTCATATGCGTACCTTCAGTGGACCCTCAGGGTACAATGGGATCAACGCATTTGACGAGTTGGATCAACCTGTCCTGATCGCTTCTCCAATACATTCGGTATTGCAGTGGTGGATGGATCCCTTGAATCTGCTTCAAGATGTTCCCTTCCAGATTTCTTCCCCACATCAGATCCTAACTACGGATGCCTCGGGTCTGGACTGGGGAACACACCTGGGTCCCTTTCAGACCCAGGGCTCCTGGTCCCAGTGGGAAGCCACCCTACATATCAATGTCCTGGAGTTGAGAGTGATGCTCTACGCCATGCAGGCTTTTTAGGAGCACCTTGCTCCAGGCCAACTGTTGCTGCAGTTGGACAATTTGAGTGAAGTCTACTACATCACCAAGCAGGGTGGAACTCACTCCACACTCTCTTGCAGGAGGCCATGAGAGTGTGTGGTACTGGCACTGGAACACAACCTGACACTCTGCAGTCCACGCTCCAGAGTGCTAAACACTCTGGCTAGCAGCCTTAGCAGGACTCAGTCCAGCATGCATGTGTGGGAGCTTCTCTCATCCATTGCAAAAGACTTGTTCAACAGAAGGGGTCATTCAGAGTTGGACCTTTTTGCATCCTCACTCAACACAAAACTGCCGGTTTTCTGCTCACTAGATCCAGGGCCTGGAGTTTTCTGGTGAGATGTGTTGTCCCTCTCCTGGACTGGGAGGTTTCTGTACCCATTTCCTCTGATCCAGAGGGTGCTGATCAAACTACAGATGAAGAGGTCAGCATGATTCTAGTTGCTTCATTCTAGCCTCGCCAGATATGGTTCCCTCTACTTCAACAGCTGACAGAGGAAGCTCCGGTCCCTCTTCCTCTTTGCAGGAATCTGCTGACTCAGGATCAGGAGACCCTGGTCCATCCCAACTTCAGGTCCCTCAATCTGCATGCCTGGCTCCTGAGACACATAGCAATTGCAACATTTGGGGTCTCTGGCAGGGTAACAGATATCTTAATGGCTGCCCGGAAGCCTTTCTGTGGAGCCACATATGCCATGAAGTGGAAACGGTTTGCCATTTGGGCTGCCAGACAGGCCCTGGACCCTTTCACCTGTTCAGTGAATCATATCCTGGACTACCTGATATCTCTGTCAGTCTCAGGCCTCCAGTATTCTTTAACTTGGTTTAACTTGGTGTTATTAGACAAAGTAGGCTAAATGCCCATTAAATTGTCTACCACTCATAGTGGGTCTATTTCCTAAGTTCATTTCCCAATAAGTACTCATCCAACATTTTTCCCTCACGGTCCACCTTCCAGCTATTTTTGCATTCCATGAGCCCATGGGTGACCGCACGATTGATCAGCTTTCTCCTTGCTCAGGGGCATCCTGCATCTGAAACCCCCACTCTCTGTTCTTCTGTCCCAGCTTGGGACTTGAATTTTATTTTGGAAAAGTTGACCGTCTCCTTTCGAGCCAATCTCGAGTTGCTCTTTCTTTCTTGGAAAGCATTATTTTTGGTTGCAATTACTTGTGTTTGAAGAATTTCAGAGCTTCAGGCCCTCTGGTGCGAGGAACCTTATTTGATTTTTCACAAAGACAGGGTATCTTTGTGCATAAATTCTACATTTTTACCCAAGGTGGTTTCTGAGTTCACACTTAATCAGTTTATCCACCTTTCTGTTTATTTTCCTGAGTGTGCAAATCCAGGGGAAGCACTGCTCCTTACGTTAGATGCGTGCAGAACTTTGAAGTGCTGTCTGCCTAGGACTAAGGCATCCTGAAAGTCAAAGTAGTTGTTTGGTTTCTTCGGCCCAGATAGAGAGGGCGCTTCAGTTTCTAAGCAGTGTTTATCCAAATGGTTGGCAAATTGCATTGTGCTCTGCGACAACAAATGCAGCAAAGAATTGCTGGATGCTGTTAAAGTTCACTCCACCAGAGGCATGGCTTCCTCAGTGGCTTGTTTCAAAGTGGTCTCCACCACTGACATTTGTGCGGCAGCCACCTGGAGTACAGTCCACGCTTTCATCAAGCATTATAGTCCAGACATTGCCTCAAGAGCCCGTGCAGGATTTGGCAGGGCTGTGCTACAAGGACTCCTGTCTTAAGTTTGTGGAGATCCAGCCTTCCAAACTGTATGTCTACTCTTGTTACTGCTTGGTACTCATTCCTACGGTGTAACTCGATGACAGAGATACCCCCGAGGAAGATAATACAGTTACGTAAGAACTTACCGTAACAGTAGCTCTTCGAGGGAATCTCAGTCATCAGGTCTGATTTCCCTCCCACCATCCCTCTTCTTGAGGCTCCTGTCTTGGAACTGGCTGTCTGGTGTATCCAGTCTTTTTACTTAGAGCTAGGTACCTCTTTCTCTCCTCAGTTCCCCAGGGCAAAAGCCTTGCTCCCTTCATCCTCGTGGGGGGAAGGGAGAGAACTGAGGAGGGAGTGTGGCCACCTACGTCCATATAGGGTTGCTGATGTTGACAGCGTGGGCAGCTCCAGTTGTGCTGATGAAAATCTTCCAGCTGACATAGACGGCAAAGGTTCCTATGGTGTAACCCGATGACTGAGATCCCCTCTAAGATCCACTGTTCTGGTCAGTTCTTATGTAACCGTTGTCCCGTTACTTTTCTTCTGGGAAACTGAACATTCCCCTTTAAATCAGACAGTATGCTTCCCTGTGTATTATCTAGAGCATGCCAACAAAGGTGAGGCATTGCTTATTACCCTTGATGTACATAGATCAGTGCATTTCTATCTGGATCCCACTGAGGCCTGCAGAAAGTTCTCTCAGCTTTTTGTTTTGTTTGCCCCTGGAAAAGAGGTCACCCCTATGTCTAAACAGTGCCTATCCAAATGGCTGGCTAACTGTATTGAATTTTGTTATGGGAAGTATGGTAAGAAACTTCCTGGTGCTATGTGTGGCCACTTTGCACGTGGTGTGGCCATTCTGTTGCTTGCTTTCAGAATGCTTCTGCAGCTGACATGTGTGCTGCTGCCACATGAAGCAATGCAGAGCATGCTTTCACTAAGCACTACAGTCTAGGTATCATCTCTCAAAGACGTGCTGGCTTTGGTCTGATGGTATTGCAAGGCCTTACCATCCTCCCTGGGTACCTTGTGTACTGCTTGGGAATCATGCCAAAGGTGAGGCCCAATGGAAGAGAGAATCCTCGATGAAGATCAGTTACTCACCATAACAGCAGATATTTGAGAGATCTCCTCCACTGGGCCTCATGGACCTGCCCTCCTTCCCCCTTTCTGAGGTATCAGCTGGTAGGTTTGTCCATTGCTTTGTTCTGAGGTGTCTATAAGTGCCTTATGTATACTATATTTCCAGTCTCATGCCTCTCCTTCTGTGTCTCTTACTGGTATGGTCTCCTGGATCCTTACGGTAAGAGGCCCATCGAACTTATCCCTGATGGGGAACTGAGGAGCAGTGGGGTCAGACATGATTATATAGGCACCAACGTTTCACATCATCATGGGCGGCCCCCAACTAGCAGAAGTTTCCATGTAGTCATGATGCCAATGGCTTCGTTTCAAAAGTGTGGCCCAGTGGAGGAGATTCTCTCAAAGATCTACTGTTACAGTAAGCGTTCTTTTACCCCCACCATTCAACCCTGGTTGATACTTGTTGAGACCGGCATCAACCCAGTCAAGCTGCATTTAAAGGTGGATGAGGCTTGGTCCCCTCAGTAGGACCCTGGTGCTGCATGACCTCCTGCCAATGGAAGTGTTGAGTGTGGTCAAGCTCCCTGTGAAGTCAACCTTGGTGCAGCCTCCTCTAGTGGTCCCCCCTTCAGTTCAGTCTCTGGTGTGACCTGTTGTGGTTCAGCCACCTAAGTCAGTGGTGTATACTTCGCCACCTCCCTTGGGCCATTGTCAAACTCGTTGATTTTTTTTTTTTATTATTTCTCTTTTACCTCCTACACATTGTGTCCTAGTCTCACTCCTTCAGGAGATGCAGGTAGCTGTGTCACCCTTTCACGGCCCTACCTGATTTCTATCCCTAGGTCCCTATTGAGCCATGGCTATACCCCCCCAGGTGGGTATGGGGCCGGGATGCTGCACCCCAAGAATCTTGCTTGTGTTGGACTCTGGGACGTCAGACAGGTACACAAGCCATTAGAGTCTCTGCAGCGGTCTCCATCATCTAGGAGGCTAGGCACACTGTGTTTCCCTGTTTGTGGAGAGTAGTGCGCACTGGACATCATGGCATCACCACCAACTTCACTACTCCACATCCCCACATGGAAGCTATGACACTTGCTGTACCTCCAACTGCCGCCCGAGGTCAGACAAGCGCCGGGCAGGACCCCCCCTTCCCTCCCAGGAGAGGAGAGCTGTCCATCGGACGCTTAATCCTCTCCCATCCCTGCCGACCCTGACAGCCTCAAACCTGTTGATTGACACTTGACTTTAAGGTCAAGGTCCTGATCAAGGTTTTGATCTCACTCGTTGGCACCACCACCATCTTTGTTGGTGGATGACATGGCACTCTTCCTCCTCATCAGTTGGGTGTCAGTAATGGCGACTGCACTGTAAGTACAAGGATGCTTCCTGGCACCACTGGGCTTACAAGGCTTTAGGCCAGGGTCGAGGTCAACTGATTTTGCTAGATACCTCAACCCCTTCATAGCTGCCTCTTCTAATGTTGCCAGTGGTGCAGCGTCCAATAGTCATCCCTCAAGTTTTGCTTTCAGTACCGCAACAGCCGATAGTGATGTAGCCCCTCTGTAGCTGCAAGAGTGTGCTCCAACTAATGACTCCAGGTCTTAGATGGGCCTCAAACAGCTTCTCTTGGTAGTGATCACATCATCAAAGCAGGTAGTACACATTCTCTTGGTAGTGATCACACCGTCAAAGTAGGTAGTACACATGTCTGATTGAGATCTGTAGCCTTTATTTCCCAAGGTTCATCGATGGCACCGTCCTACTGCTGCATGAAACATAATTCTTTGGACAGTCATTCCACTCTAGGAGACTCGGACTTATTTTTTGCACTCTTCCAGCACATGTCCACATCCTTCCTTGGACATACCACTGGAAAAAGTCTAAAAGTGGGAATCCTACCCAGTGATGGATATCCTGAAGTAAGATTCCTCACCGGGGTTGGCTTTCTCAGTCACCCAAGCCATCCTGGGCTCTGGGCTCAGTATTTGGCAGTACCCAACCTCATGCCGGCTGCTTTCCCACTCTATGGATCACAAGTATGAGGTCCCTGCAGGATGATTGTCTGGCTTTATGTTACATTCCTTCTTGGAGTGCCCTATGGTTGACGTGGTATTCCGCAAGGATAAGGTACAGAGCGAGTCAGACAAGCCACCTGGGAAGGAGTCAAAAACATGAAATTCATTTGTCGTAAGATTTATGCGGCAGCCTCTTCTGGTCCGCAGACCAGCTACACTATGCAGCTTTGATGGCCAGTTTCAGCCATGAGCTATTTCAGTAAGGTCTTAGACATAGTCCCTCTGCTCTCTGGGTGCTTTGTGACTTGAGTCGGTCTCTCTCAATGCACTAACTGCAGATGGTGTTGAACTTGGTTGGTTCTTCAGCTTGTACAGTGGCAGTCGTGGTTTGTCTGTGCAGGAGGGCCTGGCTGCAAGCTCCCCATTTACCACAGAGATCCAGCATAAAACCTTCTTGGCCTGGAGTGAAGGATCATCCCACCGGTTGAGAAGTCAGCATCACCTTGGACTTTGTGATGTCTAAGGAGCAATCAATGCCTAACTATAGGGCTCCTTTCAAAGTAGTTTTAGTATGCTCGGATACCATCACCAGCAGGGGCAGCAGTATCAACACTGTTGTCTTGGTAAGCCCGCTCACGACCAGCAGTCAGAGTCAGGAAAGAAGGGCCGTGGTGCTTCCAGGCAGACCTGCTTGTAGTCCACATTGCAAGTGAGGACAACCAGGTGGCAGACATTGTCAGTCTGGTGGAGAGGATGTTGCACGGAAGGTCTTTACATCGGGATTTGTTGGACAGCTGTTCGCCCAGTGGGCACACCTTGGTGGACCTGTTTGCCTCCTGGGAGAACAGAAAACAGTCTGTTCTGAGCCTGCCCTGTTCAGATGAGAATGATTACACCGTTTTTCTTTTGCCTTCCCTTCATTAACCTTGATCTACAAGGTGGCTCTGTAGGCATGCAGGGACAAGACAAATCTGATCCTGTTAGCTGTAGACAGCCCGAGACTGTTCTGGTACCAGGATCTCCTCGTCCTCAGCAACAGGTCCCCGTGGCAGTTTCCTCTGTCTGGACCTGCTTATGAGATATGGGGGGATGATCAGGCATTCAGATCCATAGTCTCTGTGCCTGCCTGAGCAGCTAAAGTTCCAGGTTCTGGGCCTTTCAGAAGATATCCTGCATGTCCTGGAGACATCCCCTAAGAAGCTGACTCGTGAGACCTACTCCCTTAAATGGAGCAGGTTTTGCACTGGTGTGTGGGGCAAATGGCTGATCTTCCCCTCACCTGCCCCATGGTGTTTATCCTCAGTTATCTCTGGTTCCTGCCTCAGTCAGGGCAAAGAACTACTTTCCTTTAGGTGCACCTGGCTGCCATCTCACCATACCAGGTGCAGGAAGGTATGCTGATGGTGCCATGGAGAAAGAGATTGGTTGCTTTTTCATATACCTGGATCACCTGTCCCTACTGGTGTGAGATCTTCCACCACCTTGGAATCTACCACTCGTGCTTGTGAAGCTGATGGGGGAAACCATTCAAGCCCATGGAGAAGTGTGAGATGCCTCACTTGTGGAAAACCATGTTTTGTCACCATTACCTCAGCCAGATGGGTGAGTGAGCCCCATGTGCTTTCTGTGAAATCTTCTTATCGGGTTTTCCATAAGGACAAGGTTGTCCTGCACACACATGCAAAGTTCTTGCTGAGGGTGGCCTTGAAGTTCCACCTTAACTAGGTGATCTGTGTTCCCATCTTCTTTCAGAAACCACGTGCTTCAGACAGTTAGTGAGCACTCCTCCTGATATCGTACACATGGCAGGGTTTGCATTGAGGTTTGCCAGCAGTTCCTTACCTTCTCTGAAGGCAGGCTGGCAGCTAAGTGAACAGTTGACTGATGGATAACCTCCTGCATTGGTCTGTGTTACTGGTTGGCTGGGAAGAATCTGCTCAAAGGGGAAGGCTCACTCTACAAGACATACTGCTGACTCCATTGCTGCTGCCAGGTTCTAGACTTACGAGCTCTATAGTGCTGATACCTGGTCCAGTGTGCACTCATTCTTTCCCCACTATAGCATCAATGCTCTCAGTTGCTACGATACTGCATTTGGGACCTTAAGTCCTCCAATCTCTTTTCACCTAATTTTGGGGTGCACGTCTTTCCCCCTCCTCCCAGAGACCTGCTAGGAGTCTGTTTAAATGTGGACAGTGAGGCCAGCCTGGTGGCACTGAGGATTGAGGTGCTGGATGCCACACCTTGTGCCGCGTCGGCTACCTGGGTCTGGGAATGAGCCGGGCCGTCGGGGTTGGCAGGGGTGGGAAGGTTGAGCATCCGATGGACAGCTCTCCTCTCCTGGGAGGAGGAGGTCTGTGCTCTGCACCTGCCTGGCCTTTGGTGGAAGCTGGAGGCACTGCAGGTGCAGAGTCCAACTCGGGGATGGGGGTGGTAATGTCGGCGGTGATGCCATGACACCAGGGTGCATGCCACTCCCGAGGAACAGTGGAAACACAATGTGCCCAGTCTCTAGATGACGAAGTACCAACAGCAGAGACTGATGGCTCTCAGCCTGCATGGCGTCTCGGTGAGTCTGATGAAATGCAGAATTCGGGTGTCTCTGCCCCAACCCATACCCACCTGGAGGTTAGCCACAGCTCCGTGAGGGACTCGCCAGGGTGGATTGGGCAGGTCTAGCTAGCGGAGACTGCCATATTTATCTCCAAGGAGTAGAGACTGGATGCAGGGAGGAGGAGTAAAAGAAATAAAAAAATGTGGATAGTCAACTAAATGTGGGTTGCCAGTAGCAGAAGCTCCTTACCTGTAATCATAATTACACCACGGTACTAAGATTGAGTTCACACCCACGCAACCCACCCGATCTCTTCTGGCAAGGCTTGCTCAGATTCCTAATTCCAGCATGCAGTAATGTCATGTGGGGCGGAGTGAGAGCATGACACCATGGGTAGTGGGAGGAGTCAAGTTCAAAGACATGCAGTGACAGAACATAGCCCAGTGGAACTGCCTAAGTGGGGATGTGAGCCGAGTACTAGTAGAACTATGGTTAGATGTGAGTTATCTCTCTTTTCCCAGGCACACTAATTCTGCTGTGAGGTAAGCTCCTTTTATTTATTTATTAATTATTCAAAACAACCTTTAAGCAGGAGCTCTTTACAAAGGTTCCACGTCAGACATATTCACAATTAGTACAATCAAATTAAATAGAACATATGAAAAACAGCAGACGCCTATAATAGTAATAATTTAGTAAAGGCAACAGTGTAATGTCCGTAGTAGGGGAAGAAAAGGGAAAGAAGTGTGAGCAGTCACATACAAGACCTTGTCAGATCCGGTAGTGGGTGAGGTTGCTTCACTGGTAGACAGTGGGGATTGTGGTAGGGGTAGAGGGTGGAGGGGACAGGAAAAGGGAGGAAGGCCAAGATGAACGGAGGTTGAAAGGAGCAAGGTAGGAAGGGGTGAAGGAGGGGGCGCAGATAAGGTAGGGAATAGACAGTTCAGTCAGGGTGGGGGAGGGGTAGAGAGGACAAGGAGAAAACGACAACGTGGCAGGGTTCAGGCAAGAGTAGTACATCTTAGTGGAGGGTCAATGGAACAAGGAGCTGCTTAGGGATAACTTCAGGGGCTCCTTGTGACCTCCCTTGCCAAAGTGAATAAAATACAGTACCTAATGATGTTACTCTATAGGAAACTGATCCAACTTACATCTAAAGATGCAACACTCCCCACTTCTTCTGGGAGTTTGTTCCATAGTTTCCTGCTCTTGGTGAAAAATGTATCATGACCTGACAGATTATGATGCTATAACTGAATATGAGGAGTTGCTTACCTTCTACCAGATTGGTCCCTACAGTGCAGTAGGTCACAGTGCTGCTGAGGTATGAAGGGGAAAAGAACTAGATATCCCTGCTTCCAGCTAGAGTGCTGATCCCCGCACCACACCTAGTACTGTCAAAAAAACTATTTCAGATAGAACCCCGCCCCCCCGGTTGACACATCACTGAACCACTGGGGCCAAATGGGTGCACTCCAGGGTCCTAAAGGAACTAAGAGAGGTGGTGGCTGAATCTCTGGCAATCCTGTTTAGCTGATCACTGGAAACAAGGGAGGTACCCAAAGACTGGAGGACAGAATATGTAGTCCCCTTATACAAAAGTGGGAACAAAGAGGAAGTGGGGAACTACAGACTAGTCAGCCTGACCTCAGTAGTGGGAAGATCATGGAAACACTACTGAAGAAGAGATTGGTGGAACTTTGGGTTGCCAACGGACTACAGGACCCAAGGCAGCATGGTTTCACTGGGGGAGGTCATGGCAGACCAACATTTTTAAGTAGCCCTTCAGGCTTGTACTGGAGAAGGTAATATTTCAACATGTACACCAACTGGGCCAGTGGAAAAGTCTGTGGGACTAGTGGATTTTCCCAGTCACTAGCCCCGCTGGCTAGTGGCTGCTAAACTTAATTTCAGCCCCTGTATTTTACATATTTTCTGCTTTTTTCCCCCACACTTTCTTCATCACTAAAAGCAGCTGCTTTAAAATAGGATTCTAGGGACATGGATATGTTGTTCATCCACACTTATTGGCAGGTTCCTTGCCGCTTTAAATCTTGCCGGAAGGTCTTCAAGCTGGCTCCTCCCACCCAACCGGGTGGTAAAACTCTCGGATCCGCCCCATGACACCAGATCTTCCTTACCGCTTGGAGCTCAGGTTCCCTCCTTAACAGCTGCGTTTAAGACTGGTGCCTAATTCTTGAAAGTTAGAAAATCAAAAAGTTTTGCTAAAAGACTTAGATCTTCTTCTCCTCAGCGGCTGCAATGGACAAATCGACTCCGGTTTTCGGAGGTGCCTCTTGGGCAGAAGATGTCTAGGACGGATCCGCACTTCACGTGCGTCTACTGCCTGGGCCTTGAGCACGACCCGCAGGTCTCAGCGATTTGCTCTTCCTTTTCGGCCTACGTCCTTGAAGACCGTGTTGCCCGATTACAACTGGGGCGCCCCGAGAAAAGAATTCCACCGGTGAAATCTAAAGAGGCCCGATTGGCGGTGTCCGCGGCGGCGGGCTCGGCGGATCAGCTCGAGCAGATGATCGCCCTCGAAGAGGAGGCGGCGCGGGCCGCTTCTACCTCGGCTGGCATTTGTCCCGCTCTCTCTCGGTGCCTCGTACTCGGCTTCTTTTAAGGAGCTTTGTCTGACCCTCTCGACCAAGGTGAGGTCCAACTTCTCAGGACCTTTCCGGGTCCAGAAAGGCAAAAATAAGTCTCTCCGTCAACGCTCTTGGGGCGGGAAAGATCCCCTCCTTGCGACTTGGTTGACCCCTCAGCTTCGGCCACTGGCTTCACGGTGTCCCCGTCAGGCCAGTTGACCGAGACTCCCGTCCGCGCGGTCGAGATTTTTCTCGACCCGTTAGACGGGTTGTCAGCGGGAGAAGCTGAAAATCCCCTCTCCCCGGTTCCCCTGGTGGGAGTTGAGGATCCCGTCGGCTCGTCTGTGCCTCCGGTTCCAGAGCCTTCAGTGGGATCGTCCGAGCCGAGGGGAGTGCCGATTTCTGACACTTCTCCTCGCCTTCCTCGGCCTAGTCGAGACTCTCGGTCTCGGACATCCTCGCGGTCCAACCGATCCGCCCGCCATAAGCGGTCTCGGTCTCGGCTTGCAGCGACAGCGTCACCGCTCTTCCTTGGACGAGGAGGCTTTGGCGCCAGGTTGTGTCGGAAGTACGAGGAACTCATGTGGCAACAGCTCCTTTTGACTGGGAATAAGCCAACCCAGTTGTCTTCCCCGGCCATTAAATGGCTGTCACCGGAGCAACCGAAACAACCCCTCGTTGTAGTCGAGGAGCCTGTTCTCAGGCCGGTTGTTCGGCCAATTCCAGCTGCCCCAACGATTCTGGTGGAACCTCCGCCTCCACAGCCATTAGTTGGGGCTCCGACCAAAATTCTCGGTCGGCCTTGGGTTTACCCCGTAGGTGTCGTCACCCTCACTCCCGATAAACCTCGGCAGGTGGAGGTGGCTCAGGCCAGGAGCAGCTCTTGAGGGACTTTTCGAGTCCGATGATGGTTCCTCCCTCTTCTCCAAGTGCATAGACTTGAGTCCTCGGGAGGGCAGTCAATGGACGATAGCCCTTCGTCCTTCTTAGGGTTGCTTCGACTCATCTCGGAGTCCACCGGGATGAAGCTCGAACCCGTTTCTAAACGGGCCAGGTATCCCCTCACGGAGATTCTGGACCGAGGGGATTCTCCTACGGAGGCCTTTCTGGTGGCCAAAGCCATAGTGGGTCCGGCCTTGGAACTTTGGCAGCGTCCTGCTTCCTGTCCTGCGCCTTCGGCCAGGTTGGCCAGGAAGTATGCGGTCCCTACCGGTTCCCTGTCTGTTTTTCGGAACACCCCTCAGCCGATGGGTTGGTTACCGACAGTGTTTTCCGGCGTGCCGGGAACGCCAGGGATGTGGACAAACCTCCCGACAAGGAATCCAAGAAATTGGATTATGCCGGGCGAAAAGTCTATGCTGCGTCCTCTCTCGGCCTTCGTCAGGCCAGTTCGGCCGTCCTCATGACACATTTTTCTCATGCCCTGTTGGGCTCCCTGGATGAGGTTGTCCCTCATCTTCCCGCAGATCTGCAGACTACGGTCAGGCAGGTGCGGGACCAGGGCAGGGCAGTGGCCAAACAGCAGCTCCAGACTGTGTTAGACATTGGGGACTCATGTGCCAGGTCGGTGGCGGCCGCAGTGGCCATGCGTCGTCAGGCTTGGCTGAGGATATCCACCTTTACCTCAGATACCCAGCACAAGTTGGCGGATGTTCCCTTTTTGGGGACTGACCTCTTCGGCCCTGGGGTGGAAGGTCACCTGCAGAGGATCGAGAAGTCCAATGCTACCTTGGACTCGGTCTCTTCCGCTCAGAAGGACAAAGGCCACAAGCCACAGCCTAAGCCCTTTCGTCCTTCTGCGCCCGCGGCGAGCCCGGCCCAGCAACGTCAGGGCCAGCAGGCTCGAGCTTGGTATCCCAAACCCAAGCCGTCGGCTTCCTCCAACAGGAAGCAGGGAGGTAAAGGCCCAGGAGGTCCCTCGGCGGTCCCTTCTCCAGCCTGCCCATGGACGGCTGAGGGGTGTCGCCCCCATCCCTGTCACCTCACCCCTGGTTCCCCCCGTTGGGGGACGGCTCAGACACTTCTTTTCCACCTGGTCCGCTGTTACCACGGACAGGTGGGTACTGGAGGTGGTGGGAAAAGGCCTACCTCTGGAATTCGAGCAGGCCCCGCCCTTCAGAGCCGTCGCATCTCGGGGGGCCTCGGGGTCCGCAGCCTCACTGGCTGCTCGCCGAGCCGACATCGCTCTCGTCCTCCAAAAGGAGGTGATCACGGAGGTAGAGGACCCCCCTTCAGACCCGGGGTTCGTGTCCAGGTATTTCCTGGTTCCGAAACGGACGGGGGGCTGGCGCCCCATTCTCGACCTACACGACCTGAACAAGTTCCTAAGGTCTCGAACCTTCAGGATGGTCACTCTGGCGCAGATAATACCATCTCTGGAACACGGCATGTGGTTCTGCTCTCTGGACCTACAGGACGCGTTCTCTCACGTCCCTATCCGTCCATCACATCGGAGATTCCTCCGCTTTCGAGCGGAGGGATCCCTCTTCGAGTTCCGAGCCATGCCCTTCGGCTTATCTCCAGCTCCCAGGGTCTTCACCAAATGCATGGCAGTGGTGACAGCATTCCTGCAGCGCCGAGGGGTCCGGGTGTACCCTTATCTGGACGATTGGCTGATAGCAGCCCCCTCCAGACGGGAGGTGGAGCGGTCCAGAGATCTGGCCCTCCAGGTTTGCTCTCAAGTTGGCCTTCTCATCAACGAGGCCAAGTCGGATCTCGAGCCGAAGCAGGTGATCCTGTTCATCGGGGCAGAGCTCGACTGTCTTCGAGCCAGAGCACGGCTCCCGGCAGACAGGGCCGAGGTTCCTACCTCCTTTGCCCAATCATTTCTGGTTGGGCAATCGCGCCCTGCCCGGGACTTCCTGCGCCTCCTGGGTCTCATGGCGGCCTGTACCAGCGTGGTCCGTTGGGCGTGCTGGCACATGCGCCCCCTTCAGTGGGGACTGGCCAGCCAGTGGTCACAATGCTGCGATCCTTTGGACCAGCTAGTGATAGTGACCCAGGAGATGTGGAACGCTCTCCAGTGGTGGACCGTTCCATTCCATCTGCAGGAGGGCATCCCGTTTGTCCGCCCCGAGCCGACGGTCTCTCTATCGACCGATGCCTCTCTGATGGGTTGGGGTGCCCATCTGGGGGAACACCGAGTGCACGGCCTCTGGTCCCCGCGGGAGTCCCGATGCCACATCAACCTGCTGGAGCTCCAAGCGGTCCGCCTAGCTCTCACCGCCTTTGCTCCGTTTCTCCGGGGTCAAGTGGTCCGAGTCCAGATGGACAATACCACGACCATGTACTACCTGAACCGCCAGGGCGGGACGCGCTCCATGCTTCTATGCAAGGAAGCTCTCCGCATTTGGTCACTCGTGTGCAGCCTGGAGGCAGATCTCCTAGCCATTCATGTGGCAGGAGCCTCCAACACCCTGGCCGATGCCCTGAGCTGGATAGGGGCTGCATCTCACGAGTGGTCTCTCCTGCCGGAGGTAGTACAAGATCTGTTCTCCCACTGGGGCTCACCTCAGGTGGACCTGTTTGCCTCCAGGAGAATGCGGGTTGAGGCTGTTTTATGCCCGCCCCCCTCAGCAGGGCTCGCTGCAGGGGATGCCTCTCGAGGCTGTGGACCCCGGCCTCTTTTATGCCTTTCCCCATTTCCCTTGATTACAAGGTGCTTCTCAAGACAAGGAGGGACAAGGCGCAGGTGATTCTGATAGCCCCAGACTGGCCCCGCCAGTTCTGGTACCCAGATCTCCTCAACCTCAGCTACAGGCTCCCGAGGCAGCTTCCAGCTCGCCCGGACCTGCTCTCAGTTAGTCAGGGGAAGGTGTTCCATCCGGACCTTCAATCCCTGCACCTGACAGCCTGGTTCCTGAGCGGCTAGAGTTCCAGGCCTTGGGTCTTTCCGACGAGGTCCTCGATGTCGTTGAGGCATCCCGTAAGGAGTCGACCAGAAAATGCTACGCCTTCAAATGGAAGAGATTCTCCATTTGGTGTCAGGGCAAGGGCTTGGACCCTTCCTCCTGTTCTGTAGCAAGCATTTTGGACTATTTATGGTCCCTTTCTAGTCAAGGGCTTAGGTCGACGACCCTAAAGGTGCACCTGGCAGCCATCTCTGATTACCGGGCGCGGGCCGGGGGCAGTCGGTGGCGCAGGAAAAGGTGGTCGTGCGCTTTTTCAAAGGCCTTGATCACATTTCCCCTCCGGTGCGAGAACCTCCACCTCCGTGGGATTTACTGCTGGTACTGGCAAAGCTCATGGGCAAGCCATTCGAACCAATGCACAGGTGTGATCTCTCTCACCTGTCGTGGAAGACCGCCTTCTTGGTGGCTATCACGTCAGCCAGAAGGATGGGAGAGCTCCAGGCACTTTGCATCGAGTCTCCTTACCTAGTCTTCCACAGGGACAAGGTTGTCCTGCGCCCCCAACCGAAATTCCTTCCGAAGGTGGTGTCGGAGTTTCACCTTAACCAGGTGCTGACTCTGCCGGTGTTCTACCCCAATCACACCTCGGAGGCCGAATATAGGCTCCGCACTTGGACCCTAGAAGGGTCATTATTATACAGCTTTACTGCTGAAATTCGGGAGAGGGGTTCGCTAGCTGTTTGTCACCCACGCTGAAGCCGCACCTGGCAGACCTGCAGCCAAGCGGACGATAGGCAGGTGGGTCACCTCCTGCATAGATCGCTGCTATAAGTTGGCGGGCATGGAGCCTCCCAGAGGGATAAGAGCTCATTCTGCCCGTCATACTGCTGCATCGGTGGCTGCTTCCAGGGACGTCCCTATGCAGGAAATCTGCAGGACTGCTACCTGGAAGTCAGCACACACCTTTATTGCCCATTAGCACATTGACCTTGAGTCACGCCGGGATGCTGGTTTTGGGGCCTCGGTTCTCCAGTCTTTATTTCCCAAGTAAGTATCGGGGGTGTGCGCCTTTCCTCCCTCCTCCCGGAGAACTGCTAGGAGTCTGCCAATAAGTGTGGATGAACAACATATCCATGTCCTAGAAATACAGGTTACTCACCTGTAACAGGAGTTCTAGGAATGGTATATGTTGTTCATCCTGATTCCAACCTCCGGCCCGGCAGCACAACCTAAGGCTTCAGTGGGCAGATCTGGCGTCATGGGGCGGAGCCGGAGTTTACCACCCGGGTGGGTGGGAGGAGCCAGCTTGAAGACCTTCCGCAAGATTTAAAGTGGCAAGGAACCTGCCAATAAGTGTGGATGAACAATATATACCATTCCTAGAACTCCTGTTACAGGTGAGTAACCTGTATTTCTTGTCCCTCAGGCTTCATGTACTCCTTCTGACTGTCTACACATGAGGTCATAATCCTTTATAAATAAACAGCTGGTTGCTATGAAAATGGTTATGATGTAACAAGCAGGAAGATCACGTATCACATGTAGACAAAGAGCAGCAGAAGTCTAAAGGTGCGGATCATATTTCTATACATATGTCCTTAGTAATAAAGACTAAGGAAGATAATAATCAGGAAACATGGGAAATACAACTAGAACTGTGAATCATTTCCCAAGTTTCCCCAAAGGCATCACAAGCTCTTTAAAAAGCTATTGACACTAGCGCTAGAAACAGTTTAGAAACATAACTTATGCCTGATATGCTTTCAGCATTACTATTACTTTTGAGCTGTATTATTAAGGATATATGCATGAACACTGGGTCCTTGCACATTAGAACTGATCTCCTTCTGTTAACCACCCTCAACCACCACCACCAATGCCACTTACTTGATGTCAGATTCCTAATTCTTCCCTTGTGACTTAACAAAATGTTGCCAAGAAAGCAGCTATAAAGTTGCAGAGTCTAAAGGAGAACGGTCCTGTGTACACGCAAGTACCCACGCAAGAAACAAGCATTTCTCAATGCCGAATGTTTACATATATGGTGTGGGTGGCAGGAATGCATAGTGAGATGAGTAATTTGTGGTGGATCCTGACTTCCGACTAACTGTAGTTCTGTGCCTGTGCTGTACTTAAAACCCATCAGTCTAGTCTACTTGTCCAGACACAGTGCATGGGCCCATCAAGCCTCGAAACGTGTGTCAACCCCTTGTGACAGAAGACTCCATGGCCTGCCACAAGGTGTTGTGTGTGCACCAGAACACTGCTCTGTCCCTTGACAGACTGGGACCAGTGCTGCATGCTGCAGCGCCTTTCTCCTCTCACTTCGGCCCTTTCAGCCGACTCGTGTGACTGGCACGGGAAGGCAGCGTGGTCCCCACTGGGCCAGTGGCTGTCCCTGAAAACAACATTACTGTATTATTTATTATTTTGTAACAGTTTTGCCCCCGGAATTCCAACATAGTGTTTTTATAACCCCCCCCCCACCCCAAAACATACATGACAGGTGTCATTTATAAAATACTGGACGAAAAGTAATTGTGTGCCACAAGTGCGAAATCACATTTTGGCCAGCATTCAAAAAATGGTGGCTATTGGATTCATGAGGTGGTGTGAAAATGACTATGTTGGAAAATTTGGGGTAGAACACTGAAAATTACCAAAGTTATGAGCGAGCATTGAAAATGTCAATGTGCTTTCATTACTTTGTTGTTTTTAATATTTTGACCCCATATTTTCAGCATAGTCTATTTAGAACCTACCTTGTGAACCTGGTAGTGAACATTTTCCAATCCCTGCAGGAATGTCATTTGCACACAGGTGTGAAAAGTTTTGGCCAGGATTTGAAAAATGACAGCTGCCACATTCATGAGGTGGTGTGAAAATGGCTATGTTGAAAATTTGGGGTTAGAATATTGAAAATTACCAAAGTTATGAGCAAGCATTGAAAAATGTCAATGTACATTCATTACTTTGTTGTTTTTTAATATTTTGACCCCCTATTTTCAGCATAGTCTACTTAGGACCCCACCTTGTGAACCTGGTAGGTGAACATTTTCAAATCCCTGCAGGAATGTCATTTTGCACCACAGGTGCAAAAACATTTGGCCAGGATTTGAAAAATGACAGCTGCCACGTTCATGAGGTGGTGTGAATAATGGCTATGTTGAAAATTTGGAGTCAGAATTTTGAAAATTGCCAAAGTTATGAGAGCATTGAAAAATCTCAATGTACGTTCATAACTTAATTGTTTTTCAATACTTTCAACTCCAAATTTTTATCGTAGCCATCCTGCGACCCCAGCTCGTGAACCCGATAGGTGAAAATGTTCTAGTCCCACCTAGAAAGTGATTTTGCAGAGCAATTGCGAAATCCCTTCTTGGCCCTTGTTAAAGAATTTCACCTACTTAGCTGGACCAGTGGCACAGAGGGCAGACACACCCATGCCTCATTTGCCGCCCACATTGGTGACCCACGTTCGGGAACAGACTCGGGTCACTTGGAGGTCGTCCGGGGAAGGGGTGGAGAATCGAGTACCCAGTGGAAGCTGTCCTCCTTCAGGGAGGGTGGGCAGACTGCTCCGCTTCAGTGCTGCCACCTAGGTGACCATAGGTGGCGGTACAAGTTGGAGCAGCAGTTCCAGGCAGGGAACGCTCACTGGCAGAAGATGTCAGCACATCCTCTGACATGCATATATCCAGCCTTCGCCTCCACAAAGCATCCATGGGTTGGGGGAACCAAAGAACAACACCAGAAAAAAATCCCACCAGCGGCAGGACGCCACCCCACGGGTTCCGGCAGACCTCTCACTGCTTACCATCAGACTTAGTTTGGCACCAGAGGAGGGTTTGGGGGTTTCCTCGATGGCCTCGCCACAGGGGGCAATCTGTGGAGGACTTGGTGGTACCCAAAGGTAAGTCCCAGAGATGGCAGGTGACGTAGGTTGGGGAATCTGTAAGGGCTGAAGGGGCTTGTTGGTGGAGTGGGAGAAGACAAAAAGTAATTTCACCTGCTTGTTCATGAGGTGGGATCCCAAAAGGTTAGGTTGAATATTTGTTTTTGTTTTTGGGGGTATTTAAAAAATGACCAAGTTATGAGTATAAATTCAAAACACATTGAAATTGGGCTGGCAGTATAGCCTAGAGGTTAGAGTAACGAGCGGTGTATGAGCTTGGTACATCCAGCAGACCTGGGTTTGATTCCCACAACCTCAACTTCCATTCTGTGTGACTCTCAGCAAGTCACATAACCCCCAGTGCTCCCAGGTCACCCCTGAAATCAGGCACTTGTGCCTAGTGGGCCTTACCAGGTTACCAAAGACTAAAATAATAAAATAAAAATACATTGACAACATGCCTGATTTCCCAGTTCCTGGTCCAGTGTTGAAGAATGAGGATGTCTCTGGTCCAGAGAGATTATGGTGTTGGATCCCTGGTAGGTACGTAGGGGTGGGGGTTGAGTGCTGAGTGGAAGGGTCAAGTGGGGAGGTTATGTCTGCAGCAGCGACAGACATTGATGAACCATTTTCCTTTTTTTTTAACAGAGATCTAAAAAAAAAAGGAAAAAAAGACTATGAGGGATGGTTTTCTTTATTTGAGGTACCATCACTGGGGATTGGGCACCCCAGTATGGTTGTCATGTTTGGCGGTACCGTTGGGTGGGCTTCCCAGTGTTGCACAGTGGAAACAGGCCATTGGGGGGGGGTGTACTAGCTGGCACTGGGGATTGAGCACCCCAATATCAGAAGATACCTTGAGATCTAGTCGAGGGGCGGGAGGGGTGCACCCTACTCATGAAACAGACAAAGGTGATGGCAGTGATGTGTGGCTTGATGGCGTCAGCCAACATAGTGGAGCACGTTGAGGGGGGAGAGAGAGTGTCCCCCGCATTGCTTAGCTAATTGCTGGGCAGCATTACATAGTTGAAATGAGCCAGGCACTGTCTGGTAAGAGCTGCTGGCTCCTTTCAACTACACAAAGTTTCCGCCCAGCAAGCACTGAGCAGTGTCATGACCAGAGTGCCTGGTCATTGGTTTGTAACTGCCTAACCCATTGCAGCTTGAGCTGCAATTGGCTTGACAGTGACACACCTCTGAAATGCTGTTCTTCGTAATAGAATGTTTGCTGCTCATGCTTGTGCATGCAAACATAAAAAAATAGGGCAGAGAAATCCAGAAGATATATGGAATTTAAACTGAGTTATGACAAAGTATAATGTTTCAGAAGTTTTTCCAGGGGTGTCGGCTACTCTTTAAAGAGCTAGCGGAACCAAAACAGACCGACAAGAAGATGGTGCAAATTTAAGAAGTAGTCAGTTGTAACTTTTATTTCTAACATATTTTCTTTCCCTTTGCTCATTAGAAAGTTTTCTATGTGATAACACTCTGCTGGATGTGTGGAATCACTGTCAGCGTGGCAGCTGACAAATCTGTCTCTACCCCCCCCCAACCCCACTACATCATCAGCATTGTGATCTCATTGACAGTGACATCACAGGTGACTGACCTGGCAGCTACTTAATAGCCGATTCCAAGCAGCAGTGATGTCACAGTCAGTGATGTCACAATGCTGATGATATTTTGGGGGGGAGCTAGCTATGTCAGCTGCCAAGCAGAGTACTGTTCCACACAGCTCACCTACTAACATTAGGTAAACAATCTTCTAATTAACCAAAGGGAAAAGAAAAAGTACCTCAGATATGAAAGGTAATGGCTGACGGCTTTTAGAAACTATTCTTAGTTTTAGGCAGTACACAAGTTCTTTAACTATGAGTTATGCGTTGCCTCTAACTTACCTTATGCAATCCTTTTAATTTTTAAGCTAAAATCATATCTTTCTTTTGTTTTTCCTAGGAAAACATACCTAGCGTGTCTAAATGTTCCTCCTCCTCATAGAACCCCTCCATTCTCTTAGTCAGTTTGGTTTTCTGTGTGGAAACCTCATGATTGCCACAAAATCTGTTTATATTGTATGCCAGCATGCTGCAGACAGTACTCTAGATGTGACCTGACCAGTTGCCTTTTAAGGCAATAGAATCCCATGACTTTCATGGCTTGTCATGCTATGCCACTTTTAGTGCAGACCAGCATTCATGTAACTTACATACTGTTGCTGGATATTGTGGTGACAGCTTTAGTTTTCTATCAGTGATGGCCCCAGGCCTTTTTTCTTGGTCAGTTGCTTCTCCTTTTGCACCTTGTCCCCTGGCTAGGCTGGGGTCTCCTTTGCTGGTCTGCAAACCTGATACCTGCCAAGGTAACAGCATCCATCCATGTGTCTTGCTCACTAACACCAGAGCCAGGATGCACTTACGCCCTTTCCTGCAAGCTCAGACCTGCCCCCCACCTTTGTACTCCCCCTTAAGCCTATTGCTGGGTGAACTCCCAAGGAGAGAAATACCCCACTGGGAAGGACCGGAGCTCCCTCCTGGAGCCGAAAGTCGCGGTGGTGCATTTAGAGGTAATTTAAACAACCTCTATTCAGCACCTGTGAAGGGGGGTTAGCCCGTCAACGCGTGTGCCCTGCCCGCCCCAGCCGCCACCCTCCCACGGTCATCCCTTTGTTTATAGTCCCCACCTGATGGCATCACTTCCTGTGGCTTGAAATACTAAGTCCCCTTTTTTCCCTTTGCAGGTTATACCTGCAAGCCACTAGAGGGACCCTCTGTTACTGCCTCAAGCTTTCCTAGTTTTGTAAGCCTCCCCCCTGTTTTCCTTGGACCCTCTTTCTACCTGTCCTCTTCCCTTCTCCCCCAGCCCTCTCTACCTCCTCACCTGATCCAATACTAGCCTATTCCTTGACCCCCTCCCTTCCACCCCCAAGCCCATCCTGGTTTAACCACCTATCCTGGATTTCTCCAACATCCTATCCCTCATCCTATCTTCCTGACCACAGAGGCTCTGTCCGCTTCCACACCTGATGCTGTACTAAATCCTGCCTAGATCTCCTGCTATTGACTTCAGCCTTTTCTCAAGTGGCCTACTAGAGTGGCTATTAAGCACCTCTTTTGGTCCCAAACCTACCCTGTGTCCTGGCCATGAAACGTGGAGCACGGCTCTTACCTAGGTCCCGTGTCCAACTGCCCTGAGTTGGTCTTGAACCTGATACCCTGGACACCAGAGTCCGTGTCACTACCACTATTCCAAGTGGCATCCACACTTGCTGAGTGGCGAAAACAACTTCAACCTACCACCCAGCTGCAACCACGAGCAATATGTTAGCCCTCTTATAACAATGCCTCCCTTTCATCCTCACCCTGGCACCATTGTCTCTCAACCTAATACCCCCTGGCACAATGGCACCTGATCCTACTATTTTTCTGGAGCTAGCCCTGCCACACCTTACTCTCATCTGCCTGCCCCAGTCATCAGCACCTCCCCAGTCCTCTCCCTACTACTACTTCCCAGGCGCCCACTTGAGACTTATCCTCCTCACGTTCACAGCCTGGAAAACCCTGCCCACCCAGTGTGCCCAAAAGCACCCCCCCTCCACACGACATACATATCGAAAGCTCACCCTCTACCGTACCCTGGCCAGGGCTGTGGTTATACTATTACTTCTGACAGGCAACATTCATCCGAACCCTGGCCCAGCTCCCTCAAACCCTCCTACAGGGTCACCCAGGCTCTGCATTGCGTCTATGAATATACGCAGCCTGATGAAAAAATTAGATTCCCTCCAATGTTGGATCACCTCACATAGGCCTGATGTCATCGCGGTGGTGGAAACCTGGCTATCAAAATCCCGCCAGACTCGTTTGTCACTATTCCTGGGTTCTCCCTCCACAGGAGGATTGTGTGAAGCAGAGGGGGGGTGTGCGATATACCAGGGATTCTCTCACTGGACTGGCCTCCCTTCCCCTGGCTTCTCGCCCATGGAGCGCATTCTTCCTCAAGCTGACTCCCGACCCCTCTAGGGTCCCTCTATCTCACTGCTGCTTACATTCCCAAAAACCAAACTGTGGCACTGGCTCGCTAACTGATTATCTTTCAACCGTACTCTCACACAGCTGACCAAGTCCTTGTAGGTGACCTGAATGTTAACTGGCTCAGCTCATCCATCAACTTCACCCATGTGACTCTTTGCGCAGCCATTGACATGTCCCAACTGGTCTCCCAACCCACCAGAATTAACACAAAGAAAGGTACCAGCACACTGCTAGACGTGGTCTTCACAAACCGCCCTCTACAAATCCATGATACCCAGGTCCTTCCGGACTCTATTAGTGACCACTCTCCTATCATTTTCCACTGGGCCACCCCACTCCCAAACCCACGGCTCATCCCACTCTTCGTCGGGCGCCTCAGACCAGGTGGGCTAAAAGGCCTTAAGCACATCTTGCCCAAATTAACTGGTCTCCCATACACCATGCCTCTGATGTTGACACCGCCTACCTTCTTCAACCCAAACCTTCAACAATGCCTGTGACGTTTCGCCTCCCATGACAGCAGTCCGGACCAAAGTCCGCAATGCCCCTGGATTACCCGTCCCTGCTGCAACTGCTAAAACACAGGGATAACCTGTGGCACCTGGCCACTGAAACAGGCCGTGCTGCGGACAGACAGGCCTACAATGCCGCTGAAACAAATGCACATGGGCCATCAGGAAAGCAAAGCCGATCACTATCAGGGAGCGCTTACCTCCTCCTGAAACGGTAGTAGTTTTGGGACAACATTAAGCAACTAA
This sequence comes from Neoceratodus forsteri, assembly GCA_016271365.2. Taxonomy (NCBI): domain Eukaryota; kingdom Metazoa; phylum Chordata; order Ceratodontiformes; family Ceratodontidae; genus Neoceratodus; species Neoceratodus forsteri. The sequence continues at coordinate 805,285,863 of CM028132.1, read as the reverse complement.
ATGAACGCGCTCTCCTCCCCTCCCAGATCACCATCAAGGCTCTGTCTCCACTGACCCTGCCCACATAGCCAACTTCCTCACACATCATTCACAGACCTCAGCTCGGTCCTCCCAGAGACTTCTTTGACCCTCCTTCAACCCTACCGCCCCTGACTTCCAATATCCTAGCTTCCACTTACGCGAGGGTGACCCCCAGGAAGCTAGGCCACACCTGCTTCAAGCTCTTAGAGCAATTATATTGGCAGCGACTCCTGGACCCCAGTATCCTCCGCCTGGTCCTGGATCAGGTCTTGCCCCCTAACTACCCTGCTCAACAAGTCCCTCTGCCTGGGTCAATTCCCCTCAAGCTGGAAAACAGCCTCAGTCTTGCCCATACACAAAGGAGGTGACAGGTCCTCAGCCGGGAACTACCGGCCTATCTCCATCCTTCCACCCCTCTCCAAAGCCCTTGAAAAACTGGTGGCAACCCAAATCACAGATTACCTGACCAAATACAACATCCTCTGCCATGAAGAGCATGGATTCCGTGCAGGTCACAGCACCAGCACTGCCCTTATTGAGTTCTCAAATTTTCTGCATTCCTCCCTTGACTCGGGCTCACTAGCAGGGCAGTGTTTATTGACCTCTCAGGCATTCGACACTGTCTCCCACCCCTACTGTTGGATGCCCTATCGCATCGGCTTTGCCACCGCCCGGTCTCCTGGTGCTCCAGCTATTTGTCGGACCGCTCTCAGCGTGTTAGAATTAATGGAACCCTCTCCATACATGTCCCATCCGATCCGAGTCCCCAGGGTTCCATCCTAGGCCCACTTCTCTTCTCTCTATACCTCAATACCATGCCCAGAGCTTGCAGGAAAAATCCTGCTGTCACGCAGATGATGCGTTATCTTTGCCACCCACGAAACCCCATCTCTCTTCAAGATGCCTTGCAACTAGCTTTCAGTGATGCTGAAGCCTGGTTCAAAAGCACAGACTTATAGTTAATCTAAAAACAAATCCATGCTCTTTGCCCATCCCCAAAACAAACTCGGTAATTTCCCACTCCGTATCCTCCCTGGCTCTAATCTTCCTCTCGAGCAAGTCCACCTGCACAAGTACCTTGGGGTCTCCTTTGACTCTGCACTCACTTTCCACGACCACATTGATACTCTAGCCTCCACTGCAAATACACGGCTAGGTATCCTTTATCGCTACAAGCACTGCCTCCCCCCGAGGCCCTCCGACTAACAGTCACGTCCTCAATCTTGTCCCTTGTGGACTATGGCCTGCCTGTCTATGGTGCCACGGATAAGACTGCCCTCAATAAAATTCGACACACCTTGAACAAGGCCTGTAGGTTAATCACGGGAGCCACCAGATTAACCCATACCTGCCAGCTATATGACTTCGCAAAGCTGCTCAACCTGGATGAACGGCTCAGATATCAAACCTGCCTCCTAACGAAAAAAACACTCCTTGGACTATCCCCTCCCGGTCTGACAGCCTCTATTCACCTAGCTCAACCCTTAGTCCAAACTCGTAGCTCCTCCAGGGCCACCCTTTCTATCCCAAGAACCAGGACCACACATGATCAACGGTCCTTCTACTACAGAGCCCCCACCTGGTACAATACTCTCCCCAGCTCCATCACCGATATCCGTTCAATCTCCAGTTTTAAAACCGCACTTAGAAGTCAGCTATTTAACATGCGTAGCTGTGCTTGTCCCCGGCCGTAGGTGTTCAAGCTCATTGTACCCGACAAAACTCTCTGAGTAGCTTCACAATCAACAACTGACAAAACTCCTAGAGTGGCATGCCCCCTAACTATCACATACCCTGTCCCAAAGCCACCTGTTCTTACTAACCTAGCAGTCCCTGCTCAAGACTAATTTGTCTGCTTAACCAATGTTTGCTTTCCTCTCAGTCTTATCCAAATAACTGTTATACCTGTCAATACCTAACCGGTTACACTGTTGTAAACAAAGTAATTTACAGCATATATCTGCCTTACTGTTGCCTGCTATGATGTAAAAAAAAAAAAAATGATGTTACCTACAATGATGTAACGAACTGTTGTACTTTGTATTGTCCTCTTTGTGATGAGGTACCTTTGGAAACGAGCCGCTGGCTCAAAGGTTGTAAACTGATGTATAAATAAATAAACTTACTCCTCTCCCAAACCAAAGGTGAGCTCCTCTCCCTCCTCCAAAAACTGCTGAGTTCCTTCAGTCCTGGCGTAACAGGGTCAGAGCAACTGTTAATGGTGTAATGGTAGGAGGCCATGCCATCTACCCTGACCCACCTATTTTCTCCAGGCCCTTCCATTGAATTGGAAGATGTCTGTAGGACCTGTAATGTAGGCATGGTCTGGTCGGCTGTGTGAGGTACCCACACAGTTTGTGCCATAATGACCAACCACCATAGGGTGCGCTGTGACACTAAACAGTATGCAACTTATTGATTTCTTCTTTATATATAATTCATGAAGAAGATTTGTGGGCGAAACTTTGATTCTAACTCTATTTTTAGTGTGCATTTAATCAAACCCTTTTGTTTTATTTGCATCCCACACGCTGACTTGATACTTGTTTTTTTGTCTCCTTTCACAAGTATGCAAACTAATTTTCCCAAAGGTAGCAGTTATCTAACTGTAGGGGTTCGTAAGTTAGTGATTTATGCTCGGAGATTTAAATTAATGACTGTAACTCCAATTATTTGTGTGTCTTAATATAACTAAACACAATATTTACTTTTTTAAATTAATGCTTTATAGTTAAACATTCTTATTGTTCTGCTGCACATTAGGGTTTCCAGCCATTAATATATCCCTTTAAAATGTTGTAAGCCAATCAGAATGCTCCATTTTCAGCCACTGGTTTAAAATGATCATAACCCTGGGTATCTGGTCACATACATGTAGCAAACTGATATCAATTAAGGCCCTGGACACACTGGGGAACTTAAACGGTTTAGTGCCTTAAAACAGTTTAAATCCCCTAGCACTGTTTGCAGACAGACTACAAGCCCCTTAAAACGTTTTAACAAAAGTGTTTTAAACCCAGCTAGATACCTAGTCTTAAAACCATTTTTAAAAATGTTTTAGAGCCAGCATGGTTTTACTTACAGGTCTGTCCAGGAGCAAAAGTGTTTTAAGCTGTAATGGTTTAACTAAAACAGTTCTAGCTGCAGTGTGTCCAGGCAAGCACAGTTCTGTGTGTTGGACTTCACACAAAATAGTTACAGGGAGAACAGGTTTAACACTAGCAGTGTGGCCACACTAAACCGTTTTCAAAAATGGTTACTGAGTAGTGTGGCTGCACTGAAATGGTTTAGCTAAACTGGTTTTAAAAATGGTTTTCAAGCACAGTTCTGTAGTGTGTCCAGGGCCTAAGAGAGTCATAGAACAAGAACACTCCACAAAGATGTCTATTTATTTTAGCAAGGGTAACAAAAAAGGTTAAACTTCCATAATAGAGTGGATTAGAGTTCCGCATCTGATGTAGTGATCTGAAATTCTTAACAATCCATGGGATAAAAAAGCATTGCTTCTGCTTGTTGTACATTTATGGGTGCACCATTGTTTTCAGTGCCTAGTATGGTGATTGTTCTGTGAATCTGGCTAGATCAAGTCATGAAGTTTGGTGTCTGGATTTTTCATATCTTGAGAAAACTGTTTTGCAGGGTTCTTCATCGTTCAGCTGAGATGGACAATTTCAGTTTAACCTTGCTAAAATAAACTAAAATACAATTATACACTGTATCTCAAAGCGCTTTATAAAGAAATGAGGTAGATATTGGAAGTGCAGGGATTATATGTGGTACACAAGCAGCAGTTGTCACTGTTGGGCAGATTGTATGGTGCCAAGCCCAGCTTGTTCAGTAGTAAAATAGCTTCCTGTCTGAAATCACTGCTGCCTTGATTTAAAATAGGCAGATTTAAACAGGATATCTCTGCCATGCTGACACTTAAAGATAGGTCCCCACCCTAAGTGTTCAGCTGGTTTTGTTGTACTTGGAGCAAGTGCACAAGCATTTTATTCATTGAGCGTGTCCAGCTATGGAGGTGGGTGGGTTGTGCCAATCGCCCACCATAATACCAAAATTACTAAAATATGTAGGAGGAGGAGGGTGGGGATGGGGGTGACTTTTTTTTCTTTTTACAGGTGGATTTTATTACCTAGTGCAGGTGAGCATTTTCATTCAAGATAGTGGGCCACCGTGGAGGTGGGTTAGGTACTGGTTGCCTACTGGGGGACCAGAATTACTATAGTGCGGGTGCTGGGGTGGGAACATTTATTTACCGGACTGTGGCTGGGGAAGGAGGATGGGAATCAGGACATACACAAAAGTGGATGAAAATCTTTTCTTCCAATTCAGATGTCACCGGGATTGGGATGGGGAGGGTTGGTTGGGTGCCAGAAGAGTGGTGGGAAGGAGGATTCATTTAAATGTGCATTGGACAGGTGCTATGAGGGTAGGGGATGATTTATTTTTCTTCTTTTTTCAGTCGTTTGCTGAACTGTGGTTTCTAAATACGAATAGTCACTAATTAAGGAAGGGATCCTGAATATTCGGGGATTTGTGGTATTCGGGAAATACTATTCAGCTCTTCCACACCTCTGTTAAGAACTGCTCAAAGTAATACTTCCAAAATGCATTTGTTTTGTTGACATTACAATTCCCCCGTTGGGGTTTGAATGTAATATGATATAGTGTGTGGTGGAATTCAGTTGTGTATAGAAATCCATACACATAAAAAGTCGTTCTGCTTCAGTAGTGGCGTCCTCACTAGCCTTAAGAGCGACTTTTAGATTCCTGACGTTAGTGAGGGCTCACATTACAGCCTTCCCCAAACAGCGCTGTTTATTGGATAGAGGGCGGTTGATGAGCTGCATGTGCGAGACGACTGGGGAGTGGCAAAATGAGAAGGGAGCATCCGGTGGCAAGGACTGATCATGGAGGCTTACTGAAGTAAGCATATTTATTTTGGGGGGTCATACACTGTATAGAAAAGTGTATGGGAGCCGTCATACACAACCAGCTATTCTAATACCTTGTGGTTTCCATTGACGATAGGGACCTCTCGAGCTTTGCTCTCGAGGTCCTCATCGTCAGTGGAAACCACTCGGTATTAGAATAGCATGGTTGCGTATAGGCTCCCATACACTATCCTATATGTTGTGTATGACTGCTCATACACAATCCTCTATCTAGTATATGGATACCCCTTGTGCATGAATTCCCATCCTAACTAAAAAGTTGCTGTACCACAGTTCAGAGGTCATACAAATCTGTTGTATCCTTCTGTGGTACAGTAGCTTTTTTAACTAGAATGGAAACTTGTGCCATCTGCAGTTTTCCTTTAATTTTCCCATCACAAACAGAGCCCAGCCCCTCTTCTAACATTGTGTCTTCTGTTATAACATTGAAACAAAAAAAACCCTCACCTGGCTGGGTTTTCAGTAGCTGGGTTAGGGATTTGTGTATTTTTAATTTATTTATTTAAAAGATGACAACCGTGAAAAGCACACTGAGCCAAGGCTCATTTCCAGGTGCGACCTGGGGAAAGGGTAAGAGGTGGCAAAAATACATACATACATGAAATGCAGGCAGTTTACAATGGATGGTTTCTGTTTAAATAAAAAATGTTAAACTGAAAAACTCTTGAGAAGAAGAAAAACAGCATTTTTATGTTTCAAACCATTTACCATACAGAATAGTACATGGGCAACCACACACAAGTTGAGTGGGGGTTCTGATGACATTAGATACCTCTGGAGCTTCACTTTCACGGTACCTGTGTTGTCGTCAGAACCCCTTGATGGAACACAGCCTTGTGTGTGGTTCCCCGTGCATTATTCTGTATTGTGGAAAAAGTCTGTACTACTGCTCATTTATGTACAGTAGTTATTTGCGAGAAAAAAAGGGCCAGGGAGCTTGCAAAGCTTTTTAAAATACAAATCTAATTAAAAAAAAAATCCTTACCTACTGTGGTTTTTCTGTGGAGGGCGTCTGAAGTCGTTGGGAATCAATTAGTCTGTTGCACAAATGGGATATTATTTCCTATAAGGGGAGATTTTCTTTATCTCAGATGGGTCTTTATAAATGGAGGGAGGTCATTACTCAGGAGTTCCTGTGGGGGTGGTCATCAGGGCCTTGAATGAGCATGTGTTTTATATCTCCACTGGGGAAGAAGAGATCAGCTGAGAAAGGCAGGCCTGTAGCTCTGTGTTCTGATTAAGTGAAAGGAATCTTTTCATTGTAATGTTTAATAATGTGTCAAATAAGACATGCTGCAAATAAAGGACATTAGTGTATAGTGTGTAACCAGGTTAAAACACATGGAGATTCAGCATCCCTTTCCAAAGGGACTTAAGCCAGCAGTTGTCAGAAAATTACAACATACAAATATCCATTACACACACGTGAAAGGGAACACAAATGCAATACAGTATTAAGATAAAAAAAATTAGTGCTAAATTTTACCCTATACCAACTAGAAAGTAGGTGATTTAAACTTCGATGGCTTTAAACTGGATTGAGATAGGAAAGCAGATTGAGCAAATGGGAGTGGATAACAACATTGCGCCGCACCAGAAAGACCAACATAACATTAAAGGGCTGCCCTTTTATGAAATAAGAGAAGAAATGGAAGGCTCACCTACTGTATACTGGAACTTCTTTGTCAGTGAACGAAAGAATAGCCCATAGAAATTTTAAAATTAAGCCAGATAAAATATACTCTCGCTAACAGTCTCAAAACACACAATTCCACTTTCTTCTTTATTCCTAAACTCTATATTTTGTGTCATTTGTACATGGTTGGTAATTTTTTATTCATCGTGAACAAGATTATACTATGTCTGTTATATTACTATAATTACTAGTGAGCAATTTTTTCTTAGGGCTCAACCGAGTTGATATTTGCTGTAATAACCTGCAGGTTATTACCGCGAACACACGCTCTGTCACTCAGAAACTAGTGCTCCGTCATTGTCTCTCGTTCTCAGTGTGGGCGGGCTGAACAGATCCTGAAACATGGCAGCTCCTTGCTTCACCACTGAAACACTTCTCAGTCATTCTCAAAACACTCTTCTTTTTCACTGTTTATCTGAGCCATCTTATTTTTACACATAAAAAAATGTTATATCTGGTGGATCCTGCTGTTCGTTGGGGAAATAGAGCAAGCTGGAATGGGGGCGATCACTAAAACAGGACCGTGCTTGACTGCCAATAGAACTAAACTGTAAGTTAAAACAAACAAAACAAAAGGCTGAACTGTAGCTAGAGGCAGTGAGAGGGAAAGAGAAAGCACGTGTGTGTGTGTGTGTGTGTGTGTGTGTGTGTGAAGAATGGAGACTGAGCAGGAAGAGAGAAAGTGTGTGTGTGTGTGTGTGTGTGTGTGTGTCTGTCACAGGAGTCAGATTGGAAAAAATTTGCTCACCAGCCAGTTATATAAAATAAAAGATGGGGTGCCATATGAGAATTTAATGCACACCCTCACTGTGGGATGCTTTAATAAACCCATCGGGCTTCACCTTCGGGGTTTATGTAGCATCCCATACCTCGAATGTGCATTAAATTCTCATATTACACACTTCACCAGCCTTTATTCTATATATATAAGTTCTAGAGGACAAGGGAAAAACCCACTTAACTATTTATTTTATTAAATGAAAAAATGAGTATTCTACAGAATATATAGTGTAATTTAAAGCAACAAGCACTGCCGGCTTTAAATACAGTAGCTGTTGTTAACATAACTGCAAAGTCTGTACATGTTTGCACTTTGTATTTACAATAAAATACAACTTAAAAGGTCTCAAAGTCTGCTGTGAATATCCATTTCAAACTGAACCCAGTAATTGTGTCTTGTGGGGCAGCTATATCTGGTACCTTGAAGGCCCTGCCTGACCCTCTCCTGGAAAACTTGACTTCCAACTTTACACAGTCTTTGTTCACAGCACGCATGTCACAAATTAGCCAATTTGTCTAAATTGTTTTGCTGCTTGGACCAGATCTAAAAAAACAAGTTCTGTTAATGGCAGACAGTATTACAGAAAACTTTGGAATCTAAGTAAATCAGCAGTAGCGAAAGCAAAATTGAGCTACTGCCACATTACTGGGAGGAAAACAAACATTCAAGAAAATTCTGGTCAGGGGCTAAAAACCTGTTTGAAATGAATAATCAGGAACAAATTGGTCAAATCCAGAACCTCTCTGTAGATCTTGCCATCTCTCTTCCCAACACTGTAAATGCACTTAACACCCTTTTCACTAACCTCAACATCTCCACCAAGTTCCAAACTCCTTGGTGCCATCCATGGTTGGTCTGTCATCAAGCAGGCCAGAGCCTGACCCACATGATCTACCACACATTAACTTCCGACAGATCAGTACAGCAGAGGTCCTCAAAGCACTAAAGTGACTCAACCCAAGCAGGAGTGCTGGTGCTGACTCTCTTGACCCAAAGCCTCCCTCCTTGCAGCACATCATATCTGCACCCAAGTGTCAGACATCTCCCTTCCTTTGGTGAGATACCTACTGTCTGAAATGTGTTAGAGTTGTGCCCTTCCACAAAAGAAGGGCCAAACAGAACTTGAATCAATACAGACCCATTTCAGTCATTCCTGCCCTCTCCAAGGTTCTGGAAAAGTGCATTCAGTCAGAGTTGACTTGAGCTTCTCAGTCTGCACAGTCTGCTCTCTCCCATGCAGTTTGGCTTAAGGAAGGAGAATTCCACTGTATCTGCATTGCTCAAGGTCACCAGTGATCTCTGCATAGCTATGGATAATGTTCTGCTAACTGGGGCCATTTTATGGACCACTTCAAGACTTTTTTGACTTGGTGGATCATGCTGTATTCCTTCTCAAGCTCAAGACCCTAGGTCTCAGTCAACAAGCCATCAAATGGTTAGAAAACTACCCGAGTAACAGTACCCAGCTAGTGTCCATGCAAGGCATTAGCTCAGACCTTGCTTGTATTTCTTCTTTTTTTGTGTGTGTTTTTCTCCCCTGCTATGCTGGTATGAGTAATTTTCCTTGCCTGACGAACTCAATTTTATCTACCGCAAGTACCTGTTATACTGTTTTGCCTTATTATTATGCTCCTCTGATGTAATGTATTGCTGTATATAACTGCTATTTTTGTAATGCTGTTAATTATTATTTACTTTTTTCTTCTGTTGTACTGTTGTCCATACCCCTCAGCCCCAGGACACATCTGGGAAGAAGCTGAAACAAATAAATAAAATCTTGGGATTCCTCAGGGCTCAGTCGTTGGCCCTCTGCTGTTCTTCATTTTTGTTAATGACCTTCAAAGCATAGTGTGTGTGTGGTGCCATTTACAAAAGTATGCAGATGACACAATATTCTACTTCAATGCAACAACACTGGCCAAGGTTAATTTAGTACTCCAGTCCGATTTAAGCACAGTCTCCTCCCAGTTTGTCAACAACTGCCTGATCCTCAGTGCAACTAAGTATATGGTGTTTGGACTTTGGAACTTGCTAACTCATTCAGCTGATCCACTTCCAATCATAGCACCAGCTGGCAACACTGTCATGCAGGTCAGTGTATTTAAATATCTTGGAATCTGTCTTGATGTATCACTTACGTACAGTAGGCATGTTGATCACATCTTATCGACTGTAGGGCCCAAGCTCAAGTTTCTGTACAGGTCTAAATGCTGCATCAATGCTGACTTAAGCAGGTAGTCTCCCACTTCCTGCTGCCTTCCATCAACTATGGAGACATCACATACTGCTGTGCAAACAAAACCACTTTGCTGCCCCTGGATCCTTTGTAAAAGATGGACAGGTTCATCCTCTCCTCGCGACTGCCCATCATTGTCTACTGTATGACCAGCTTAACTGGACAAGACCCTCAAGCAGACGTGACTACCACTGGCTTTCTTTGTTGTACAGCTGTGCATAAGGAAAAGTCCATCTCTGAGTACCTCCTAGTCCTTCTCACACAGTCAAGCAGTCCCTACTTCATTCAGCAGTAGCACTTACCTTCTCAATTCCCAGGATAAAGTGTGAATTTGGTGGAAGGCCTTTGCATTTGCAGCACCAGATACCTGGAACAAACTCCCTCTCCATGTGAGGAATGCTTCTAGCTTGCAGGTGTTCAAGTCCAGTCTTTCTATAGAAACACAGAAATTGACGGCAGAAGGGGACTGCAAGATCCATGCAGTCTCGTCGATATGAGTAACTACCCCCCATCCTTTCTATGAAATGATAAGCTTTGTGCTTGACCCAAGTGTTTTTTGAACCCATTTACCATTTTGGCCTCCACCACTTCCCAGGGCAGGCAATTCCAAGGGTCGACCACCCTCTCAGTGAAGAAGAACTTCCTAACATTGCTCCTGAATTGCCCACCCTTAGGCCTCATATCATGTCCTCTAGTTCTCATGATTTTCTTCTCCTGAAGGAGCTCCTGTACCCCTATCATATTTATACCCTTGATATACTTGAATGTCTCAATCATGTCCCCCTCTCCCTCAACCTATCCTCATATGCCATTTGATGCAGACTGAATCATTTTTGTGGGTCTCCTCTGCCCCGTTTCAAGCCTATCAATGTCTTTCCTAAGGTGCAGCCTCCAGAACTGTATGCAGTACTCAGGTGGGGGCACCAGTGCCTGTAACAGAGAGAGCACCACCACCTCCTTTCTGCGACTCGTGATTTCCTCCCATGCAGCCCAGCATACCACTGGCCTTTAGTGACGCTCTCTTCTCAGTGCTTCCCACCTTCAAGTCATGTTATATAATGACTCTAGATCTCGCTCCTGGTTGGTGCATGCCAGCTGCTCCCCTCCCAGATAGTGTCCTACCTTGGGGTTTCCCTTGCCTAAGTGCATGACCTTGCACTTTTTGGCATTGAACTTCAACTGCCAGGCATCTGACCACTCCTCGAGATTCCTCAGGTCTGATTCCATGTTCTTGACTCTTTCTGGGGTGTCCACTCTGTTGCAGATTTTGCTGTCAGCTGCAAACAGACACACCTTCCAATCCATTACCAATGTCGGCTATGAATACATTGAAGAGTAGGGGCCCCGGCACCGATCCCTGAGGCACTCCATTAGTTACTTCCCTCTCCGTCAATACCACTCCATTTACCTGCACCCGCTGTGTTCTTCCTTTTAGCCAGTTGCTCACCCAACCCAACACTTCCTTACCTACGCCATTGTGGTCCAGCTTCTTTACCAGCCTTCTGTGTGGAACCAAGTTGAAGGCCTTACTTAAGTCCAGATAAACCACATCCACCGCCTCCTCCTTGGTCCACTGCCTTCATACCCAGTCAAAAAGTTGACCAGGTTTATCTGGCATGTCCTTCCAGCTGTGAAACCGTGTTGTTTTGGGTCTGGTTGCCTCGTTGATTCTAGATGTGCTACTATTCTTTGCTTAAGCAGTGCTTCATCAGTTTTCCTACCACCGATGTGAGGCTCGCTGAACAGTAATTTCCAGCCTCCTCCTGCTCCCTGATTTGTGAAGTGGGACCACTGTCGCTCTCTTTCAGTCTTCAAGCACTGTCCCGCTTTCCAGTCACCACAGTACTCACTGTATTTGTTTTGGTCTAGAATCTCCATTTAACTGACCACAATCATGGTGCATGACAATGTTTATGCTCTTTGTTTGCTCTGACCCCAATTTATTAGCTTGTTTTGATCCCTGTTAGGATGTACTTACCTTTAAAGCTTATTTTTTTTTTGTTTATTTTTGTTTTGTATATTTAGCCTGTATGTAATTATTTTTCTGGACTGGGTTAATCTGTTTATTTTTTTTGAAAATGAATAAAAATAAAGTTTAAATACTCCTTTTCTGTTGCATGAGATGTGCCCGTAAGGAACATTAGTGATAAAAAGCTACACCTACTGATGACATGGACTGCTGATTAGATCTTTAGTATTCCATATATAACATGAACTTAACCCTTCTAGTAATTTTCTGAGTTTTTTGTCAGTGCCAACATGACTCAGCTGGCAGCACTCTGTCCTCAAGAAATTTGTGAGTTCCAATCTCCCAGCAGGAAGGGGGGGGGTCTTACTTCCTGCACTAACACTGCAGGACTGTACAAAGGAAGGCTGTCACGGGTATAGTAATGACATCCCGAGGATTAGTTGGTGAACTGAGGTCCTTTCTGCTCACCTCAGGTTGGCGTCCAGGTGGAAGTTTAAAATCCAAGTCCACTTTTCAATAAAAGATGGATTATGCAACCAAGCTCTGCTACTGGGTTTGTATGTGCAGTAAAATTTAGTGGTGGATTGCTCCATGTGAAGAAAGAAGTGAAAGTCTCTGCTTAGAAATATTTGTAAACTTTATTTTTCTTCATTATACCACTTTATAGTACAAAACGACGCCTTGGTTTCAGGGCATAGAAATCAATTTAATAAAACAAACAGGAAGAATTACATTACTTGTCACCCTGAGATACTCCTATGTGAGGATTCCCAAACAATACAGGTAAAATGCAACAGATGATAAATGGCCATATAGCATCCATGGACTGTGACAAGAAAATATTGTCCAAAAGTCCCAGAGCATTCGTGTTCAGTAAGTCAAACATTACCTTTAAGGTCATGAACCACGAGAACCTCGGATAAGTATGTACCGTAACTTCGATAGATACAGCAATCAGGTACTCCTGAGGCTCTAGAGAGCAGTAACAGTGAACATAAACTAATCTAACCAAACCTGTTTGCTAAGTGTAGACTCTGGACTAGCTCAAAACTGTGATAGGAGCCTATAACAGGCCTTTTAAAATATGCACACTACTAACATCCAGTATATTTAGTGGCAGTGAAATAAGGGTTGCTGATGCCAGACGGAAGCTACCAAAAGCCATTCAAGGTGGAGAGTAGATTGCTATGTGCAGGGTGTAAATCAGAACCGAAGGCATATAGTGTGAATCCCTGCTTCTAGGGACGTGGATATGTTGTTCAATCCACACTTACTAGCAGGTTCCTTGCCGCTTTAAATCTTGCCGGAAGGTCTTCAAGCTGGCTCCTCCTATCCACCCAGGAGGTAAAACTCTCGGCTCCACCCCATGGCGCCAGATGTTCCTTACCGCTTGGAAGCTTAGGTTCCCTCCTTTGCACTCTGCGTTTTAGGCCTGGATCCAGACTCTTCGGTTAACCCGAAACTAATTTTAAAATTCACAAGACTTCGGTCTTTATCTTCCCTCACGGCTGCGATGGACAAATCGACTCCCAAATTTCGTTGGTGCCTGTGTAATCGAAGATGTCATTACCAATCCACACTTCACATCGTTTACTGCTTGGGGGCTTGGCCATGACTTCGCGGGCCTGCGGCTTGTGCAAATCCTTCTCCGGTTCACGGTCTTAGAGGATGCTCTCCCAGATTGCAACTGGGTGCCCAGAGAAACGTTATTCTCCGTCGAGTCGAAGGAGGCCCATTGGGCGGTGTCCATGGCTGCGGCTCGGCTGAACAGCTCAATAAGATGATCGCCCTCGAGGAGGCGGCCCAGGCGCAGCATCATCATCCTCAGTTGCGGCATTTATCCCGCTCTCCTTGGACTCCTCCTACATGGCTTCGTTATGGAGCTTTTGCCAATCCCTCCACCAACGGAGAAGGGCCTTCGGGACATTCCTCTCAGTCCAAAAAGAAGGACTCCAAAGGTAAGTCCCACCATCAGTGTTCGTGGGAGCGGGAGAGGTCCCCTTCCCTGGATAGTCAACACTTGACTTTGGTCAAGGTTGCGGCTAAGGCTGCCCCAATCAGGTCAGCCGGCCGAGACACCCGTCGACGCAGTTGAGATTTTTCTCGACCCATCGGACGGTCTGTCGCCTGGAGAAGCCGACAACCCTTCTTCAGCGGTTCCCCCGGTGGAAACCGAGGACCTGCCTGTGCCTCCTGTGCCGGAGTCCACGGTTAAGGTCCCTGAACTGAGGGAGGAGTGGGTTTCCCCTGCCCCCTCTCAGACCCACCCTCGGAAACACCGAAGGTCTCGGTCTTGGACCTCTTCCGGGTCCAGCCGATCCCGCCGACAGTCTCAGTCTCTGCACCGTGGAAAGCAGCGGTGCCGCCATCGCCTCTTCGAGGATAGGCTCCGCAAATTGCATCAGCGCTATGAGGATCTAATGTGGCAGCAGCTCCTTTTGACCAGAATAAGCGACTCCATCACCTTCCCGGCCATTAAGTGGCTATCACTGGGCGGCGAAACAGCCTGTTGTGGTCGAGGGCCAAAGCCGGCGCCGGTGGTTTGGCCAAACCGCTCGCCACCCATTGTGGTGGAACTCCCGCTTCCACAACCAATCTGGGGCCCTGACCAAGGATTCTCGGTCAGGTCAGGACTTGCCCCATCGGTTGTCGGTCACCCTCGCTCCCGATCGACCTCGGCAGGCGGAGGGTGGCCCAGGCTCTCAGCAGCTGTTCACTGACTCCTCTGAGTCTGACGATGACTCCTCCTTGTTCTCCAGGCTGCTTGACCTGGAGTCCACCAGGGGTCAGTCGGTGGACGAGAGCCCATCCTCGTTCCTTGGAATGCTTCGACTCATCTCAGACTCCACTGGGATGAAGCTCGAACCCGTTTCAAAACGGGCCAAGTATCCCCTCACAGAGATACTGGACCGAGGGGATTCCCCAACGGAGGCCTTCCCGATAGCTGAAGCCATTGTTGGCCCGGCCCTGGAGCTATGGCAGCGGCCAGCTTCTTATCCAGCGCCTTCGGCCAGGATGGCTCGGAAGTATGCTGTTCCCACCGGTTCACTTTCCGGTTTCTCGGAGCACCCCTCTGCGGAGCGGCTCGTGACCGACAGCGTTTTCTGGCATTCCGGGAACGCTCGGAACGTGGGACAAGCCTCCCAACAAGGAGTCCAAGAAGTTGGACTACTCCAGGCGGAAAGTTTATGCTGCTTCCTCCCTAGACCTTTGTCAGGCCAGCTCGGCCATCCTGACAGCACACTTTTCACATGCCCTTTTGGGCACCCTGGATGAGGTTATTCCTCATCTCCCGGCTGACCTCCAAACTACGATCAAGCAGATGCAGGATCAGGGAAGGGCGGTGGCCAAACAGTAGCTCCAGACTTCCCTGGACATAGCTGACTCATGTGCCCAGTCAATAGCAGCCGCAGTGGCCATGCACTGCAGAGCTTGGCTGCGGATCTCCACCTTCATGGCAGATACCCAGCACAAGCTGGCAGACGTTCACTTCCTGGGTACCGACTTGTTCGGTCCCGGGGTGGAGGGGCATCTTCAGCGGATTGAGAAGTCCAACGCCACCTTGGACTCGGTCACGTCTGCCCAGAAGGACAAAGGCCGCCAGCAGCAGTGTAAGCCCTTTCGTACTACAGCCCCTGTGGCACGTCCGGCCCAGCGACACCAGTGTCACGGCCAGCAGGCTCGCACTTGGCACCCCAAAGCCAAGCGTGCTGCTTCCTCCAGCAGGAAGCCGGGAGGAAAAGGTCCAGGAGGCTGTTCAGCCTGTCCTTCTTCCAAGCCTGCCCAGTGACGAGTTGAGGGGTGTCACCCCCAACCTCGTCACTCCTCCTCCCCGGGTTCCCCCCGTGAGGGGACGGCTCCGCCACTTCCTTTCCTCCTGGTCCGATATCACCACAGACCGCTGGGTGCTGGAAGTGGTAGGAAAGGGTCTGCCTCTGGAATTCGAGCAGTCCCCACCCTATTGAGCAGTCGCCCTACAGGGGGCTACGGGGTCCGCAGCCTCTCTGACAGCTCATCAAGCCGACATTGCCCTGCTGATCCAGAAGGAGGTGATCAGGGAGGTGGCGGATCCTCCACCAGACCCAGGGTTTGTGTCCAGGTACTTCTTGGTCCCAAAACGGACGGGGGTGCTGGCGCCCCATTCTAGACCTACACAACCTGAACAAGTTCCTAAGGTCTCAAACCTTCAGGATGGTCACTCTGGCTCAGATCATTCCATCCTTGGAACGAGGCATGTGGTTCTGTTCTCTGGACCTTCAGGACGCGTTCTTTCATGTCCCAATCAGTCCGTCTCACCAGCGATTCCTCCGCTTCAGGGCAGAGGGATGCATTTATGAGTTCCGGGCCATGCCCTTCGGCCTCTCTCCAGCTTCCAGGGTCTTCACCAAATGCATGGCAGTCGCGGCAGCATTCCTCTGCGACACCGAAGGGTCCGGGTGTACCCTTACCTGGACGACTGGTTGATTGCAGCCCCCTTCAGGTTGGAGGTGGAGCGGTCCAGAGATCTGGTCCTCCAGGTCTGCTCTCAGATTGGCCTCCTCATCAGTGAGGCCAAATTGGAACTCGTGCCAACGCAGGTGATTCAGTTCATCGGGGCAGAGCTTGACTCTCTTCGACCCAGAGCACGGCTCCCAGCAGACAGGGCCAAGGTTCTGTCCTCCTTTGCCCAGTCATTTCTGGTTGGGCAGTTGTGCCCTGCCCGGACTTCCTGCGCCTCCTGGGCCTCATGGCGGCCTGCACCAGCATGGTCTGTTAGGCCTGCTGGCACATGCATCCCCTTCAGTGGGGGCTGGCCCACCATTGGTCACAGCACTCCAGTCCTGTGGACCAGCCAGTGATAGTGACCCAGGAGATGTGGAACGCTCTCCAGTGGTGGCTCGTTCCAGCTCATCTGTAGGAGAGTATCCCATTTGTCCGCCCAGAGCCGACGGTCACTCTAACGACCAATGTCTCTCTGATGGGTTGGGGTGCCCATCTGGGAGCTGAGAGCGACTCACCTCTGGTCCCCCAGGAGTCTCAATGTCACATCAACCTGCTGGAGCTTGGTGGTCTGACTAGCCTCACCGCCTTCACTCCGTTTGTATGGGGTCAAGTGGTCCAGGTCTAGATGGACAACACCACGACCATGTACTACCTAAACTGCCAGGGTGGGACGTGCTCCTTGCCTCTGTGCAAGGGGGCTCTCCGCACTTGGTCCCTCATGAGCAGTCTGGAGGCTGATCTCCTAGCCATCCATGTGGCAGGAGCCTCCAAGACTCTGGCCAATGCCCTCAGCCGGATAGGTGCTGCATCTCACGAGTGGTCTCTCCTGCCGGAGGTAGTACCAGATCTGTTCTCTCACTGGGGCACTCCTCAGGTGGACCTGTTTGCCTCTAGAGAGACTGTGAAGCTGAGGCTGTTTCATACCCACCCCCCTCAGCAGAGCTCGCTGCAGGAGGATGCCTTCTCGAGGCCGTGGACCCCGGGCCTCTTCTACGCCTTTTCCTCATTTCCCTTGATCCACAAGGTGCTTCTCAAGGTGAGGAAGGACAAGGCACAGGGGATTCTGGTAGCCCCAAACTGACCCTACCAGTTCTGGTATCCAGATCTCCTCAGCCTCAGCTCCAAGCTCCCAAGGCAGCTTCCAGCCCGCCCGGACCTGATCTCAGTCAGCAAGGGGAAGGTACTTCACCCGGACCTTCAATCCCTGCACTTGACAGCCTGGTTCCTGAGCGGCTAGAGTTCCAGGCCTTGGGTCTTTCCAACGAGGTCCTCAACATTGTTGAGGCATCCCGTAAGGAATCGGCTAGAAAATGCTGTGCCTTCAAATGGAAGAGATTCTCCATTTGGTGTCAGAATAGGGGGTTGGACCCTTTCTCCTGTTCCTTGGCCAGCATTCTGGACTACCTGTGGTCCCTTTCTCAGCTAGGGCTTCAGTCGACAACCCTTAAGGTGCACCTGGCAGCCATCTCTGCTTACCGGGCGTGGGCGGCAAGCAGTCGGTGGCACAGGAGAAGGTGGTCAGGCTCCAAAGGCCTGATCACATATCCTCCCAGTGCGAGAACCTCCACTTCCATGGGATCTACTGCTTGTATTGGCTAAGCTCATGGACAAGCCATTCGAACCAATGCACAGGTGTGACATCTCTCACCTGTCGTGGAAGACCGCCTTCTTGGTGGCTATCACGTAAGCCAGAAGGATGGGAGAGCTCCAGGTGCTTTCCATCGAGTCTCCTTATCTGGTCTTCCACAGGGACAAGGTTGTCCTGCACCCCCACCCAAAATTCCTTCCGAAGGTGATGTCGGAGTTTCACCTTAACCAGGTGTTGACTCTGCCGGTGTTCTACCCCAGTCACACCTCAGAGGCCGAATATAGGCTCCATACTTTGGACCCTAGAAGAGCACTCTCCTATTACAAGGAGTGGACGGCTGAGGTTCGGGGAGAGGTTCACCAGCTATTTGTCACCTACGCTGAAGCCGCACCTGGCAGACCTGCAGCCAAGCGGACGATAAGCAGATGGGTCACCTCCTGCATAGATCTCTGCTACAGGTTGGTGGGCATGGAACCTCCCAAAGAGATAAGAACTCATTCTACTCACCATACTGCTGCATCAGTGGCTGCTTTCAGGGACATCCCTATCCAGGAAATCTGCAGGGCCGCTCCCTGGAAGTCAGCACACACCTTCATCACCCACTACCACATCGACCTTGAGTCATGCCGGGATGCTGGCTTTGGGACCTTGGTTCTCCAGTCCTTATTTCCCAAGTAGGGGTGCAGCCTTGCCTCTCCTCCCGGAGAACTGCTAGGAGTCTGCCAGTAAGTGTGGATTGAACAACATATCCATGTCCTAAATACAGGTTACTCAACTGTAACAGGAGTTCTAGGAATGGTATATGTTGTTCATCTAACACCGACCTCTCCCGGCTTGACGCAACCCACCGCTTCCAGCGGTCTAGATCTGACGCCATGGGGCGGAGCTGAGAGTTTTACTACTCGGGTGGGTGGGAGGAGCCAGCTTGAAGACCTTCCGGCAAGATTTAAAGCGGCAAGAAACCTGCCAGTAAGTGTGAATGAACAACATATACCATTCCTAGAACTCCTGTTACAGGTGAGTAACCTGTATTTCTCGGTCATGTGGCCACAGCTATCTCGGTTAAGTGAGCCTCTGCTCAACTGCAATAACTGACCTACGGGGAATCGACATATTATCCATTTATTAAGTTTATTAATACACCTCACGCAGAGATCTGCCATCATAAAATTAAGCCACACATCTCCAGCTATTAAACAGTATGAGGCAACACACATTGTCTGTGAAGGCCAAAACTGCATGTGACAGTTTGTTCTGTCCTCACCATCCTCCTCATTTGCCAGCACTTCCTCCCAACTCACAAAATCCTCCTTAATTTTTTGTAACCTTTCCTACAAGTATGTCTTACCCACAGTATTTGAGGCAGGCAGCTGTAGCAAGTGGGAGAAACCCACTGTTTTCAGTTCTTTGTGAACTGCATCAAAACCATTTGAGGTACTGCCACATGGTGTAGGATAGATCGGGAAAACAAAAGATCCTGGTGTCATCTGTTAGAGCCATCTTTCTCTTCAGTTTAGCAGCATTCAGGATCATGTTTTTAATGTGCAGGCCTGCTGTGACCAAGAGTAGAGTCCTCAAAAGATTTGGGTCCATGGGTGCGCACCTTGGGTTGATGTGATAAACCTCATGAAGCAGCCCCTGGAGTTCCAAGTCCAAGATGGTTTTAAGCAGATCCACACAATTATCCACTGGGTGTTCTTCTTCCTGCCCCTCAGGTACCACCAGGAGTCTAACATTCATTAGCTGAGTGCTGCTTTCAACCAGTCTCATACTGAAAGCAGCACCATTTGTTAGTCAGCTAAAAAATTCATTATATAGTGTTTAACAAACAACTATTTCTGACATCGTAAGATTCATGCTTAGTATATTTTTAGTTTTCTCAGATATTGTTAAAACAACTTTAATAGCTAATTTTGAAGTTTAATGGCGCATGTCATTAAAGATGGACGCTGCTTGCAGTTTTTACAAATCTTTCCTGCGGAGGTAACTGTTGAATGTGCATGCTAGATTCATACTGTAAATGTAGTAAGATGGTGCTGCCACATGTTTCTGATGGTAAACAGCATAACACTGTACAGAGAAATTATTTCATGGCTGGCGTAAGAGGAAAGTGGGAGCTTTTAAAACTTCAAAATCCTATGTCTTGGTTCAGGAATGAAAGAAAACGCAGAGAAAATGTATAACTTGATATTTTTGACAGATGAACATCATTGCTGAAAAAAAATAAATGGTTGCTAACAAATACTGCTACATTAAGAGCCTTTTCTCCTATGTCACAGTGATTGCTTTGTCTGCAGAGCCCTTAGCAACACGTGCCTCGAAGATACCGACTTCAGTTTAGTTTCCACAGTTGTGACTCTGACATTAAAGGAATCCATTTTTTGTCCAAGTCTTTAAACATTTTCAAGAACTTTGACCAACTTCAGCACCTCACTGTTTGACAGCTTTGTCTGTCCGTGGGTGCTTTCCATTACCTGATTCGCTACCAGAGCCAGCTGCGTTTTTCCATTGCCCAAACTGCTGATTTTTCAATATAGGCATGTTGCTAAGAACTCTATGGACAAATTATCACTGGTGATATTGGTACCCAAGTGATAAGGAAACCAGTTCATGGAAGAAAACAAAAAATTTTTTAGGTATATTAGTTAATTTAATAGCTTTAGACGGCACAATCGAGACTTAAGAGTTGCATCCGCTGCTGTCAGCCACTGATCACACCCCTGTCTCCATTTAAAGACATTCATAAAAACGTAGAAGTGTCAGAAAAAGACCATTCATCCATCCAGTCTACCATATTCTACCATATCCTATTCCAGAACCTATTGTCTGTTGAGGGTTATGCCCTTCCCACACTTGCCTCCTGCCCTGCTGCTTCCCCCTGTGTAACTATTAAGCCTTTTAACCCATTAATGACTCTCTCACCCACCACCTCTGCTGGTAGGCTGTCCCATAACTCAACCAATCTCTCCATAAAATAAAACTTTCTTACGTCTCTCTTCAGTCTTCTCCCCACCAGCTTCCACTCATGTCCCAGTGTTCTTTATTTGCCATTCCTGCTGAATATTTTCTTGTGGTCTGCATTGTTCATTCCTTTCAGGAACTTGAAGGACTCTGTTATATCTCCTGCTGGCCCTGAATCATTTTGGTTACCCTACACTGCATCGTCTCTAGCCTATCCCTGGGGACTCCAAAACTGGGCACAGTATTCCAGATATGGCTTTGCCAGTGATCTAAAGAGAGGTAATATCACCACTTTCCTCCTGCTGTCAAACCCCCTTCCCTCCCAAACACCCCATCATTATGGTTGCCTTGCTGTAATACAGCCTTTCCAACACAAACTACTAGGCAGCTAAGTGAATCCACACCTGGAGCCAACCAACAACTATCTCCAGTGAACAAGGCTGCCAGAGTTGCAGCTATTAATAAATAAAAAGATTTTGTTTAATTACAAACCAAGCTATGGGTTTGTTTTGCACACCAGTGCCTGTTACCCACCTTTTTTGCCTTGTTTTCTTACTGTAAGCCTTGTTACATTGGTTAGATTGATCTTCTTTTTCGAGGGCATCTCTTGCAGCAGGTGATACTCTTGGGTATCCACCAGAGTGTGCTCTCATCAACAGTAGCTTTCACCAGCAGTGATGACTGGGGGCTGCCCACAATGACATCACTCTGTTCATGTCTATAAAAATGTGGGCAGCCCCTAATGGCTTCTGTTCTTTTCCCGCTGTCTCCCAGCTCGCTGCATGTGTAGCTTTCACCACTAGTGTATCAACACATCCGTTGACGTGGAAATCAACAAACTCCCATTTTATTGTTTTTTTTTCTGATACTGCAAGTCTTCTTTGGATTCATTTTTCCGGAAGTGCCGTTATGGCCAAAACATCTACAGATACGACAACCATACTCTGTGTGTCCGCTGTCTGGGGGTTGCTCACAACGTGTGGTCTTGTGTCCACTGCCAAGAATTCAACCAGGCAACTCATTGCCGATGACTCCAGGAGCTTGAAGTTTTTCTTATGGAGCAGAAGGTAGCTCTCCTCGAGCAAGAGGTAAAATCCTGTTCCATCTCGTCCTGCCATCGATGACCTCCCAGACATTGCACTCCAAACTCCTCAAAGCACAAACATCGAGAGAAGGAAAAACATTGACGAGCCATGGTAAGGACAGCTGCCCACGACGGTTGCTGGAAGCCGGTCGTCACAAGCCAGGCCGGCCTCTGGACACCCATTGAGAAAACTCAAATGGTCCCTGTGGTGCTGGCCCAAGGTTATGAAACCTCCTGCACCAAGGAACAGACCACTTTGTCGATGACGGCCTTGCCCGCTCTGTCATCTTCGACCCTGACTCAGGCCTTATCAGTCTTGACTATGATGGCTCCTCTGTTGACAACCAGGCACTCTCATTGACAGCCCAGTCCTCTTGCAAGGACCAGGGCTCCTCGTCAATGATGGCTGCTTGAGCATTCTCAGACTTTGTCTGCTTTCAGGCCCTTTGAAGTCCTCCAGCATGGACTGGGGGGTTACTTGACGTGTTACCGGACTTGCCACCGCCATCTAAGCCAGACTCGTATAGGAGCTCAGTGGTCCCCCAACAGATTTGACTTCACCTACTTCAGACTCTGGGCCTCACCCACAGCCACGCCTGAAACCTTTGGTTGTGCCCACCTCGCAAAGGGATCCATGGGGGCACATCCTCCTGCTTCTCCTGCCCCGTCGACAGCTCCATCTGTCAAAGTGGCTTCGGTAGTCCAGGCTGTACTAGAAGTAGTGGAAGTCATGCAACAGCCTCCACCACAGCCCTCCACCACAGCCTTCCTTGCCCCCTCCTTGCAAGAGGCTGCGCAAGGACCCTTCTCCTCTCCCTTCCATCCACTGCTTGAAAGGGGAGGTTCTGGACGACATGTCGAAGATGAAGTGGAGGACTACACTGAAGGAGATGGGGCTCATACTCCATTCAGTACCGCCACTGTGTTCTGTACAGATGAGGACCCTGGACTCTACACCACTTGCTCACCCCCGATGATCCTACATTTTGGACATCATGGCCCAAATGCAGCAAGTAATGGGATTCACCATGATAGAGCAAGACAGACACCTGGCGGACTACTTGATCTTCCAGAGGACCCTGCCATTGTGTCCCTCCACTTATTCAGGTATACCAAGATGTGATCCTTGAGGCTTGGCACCACCCTTCTACTGTGCCTCCAGTCCCAAAGAAAGTGGATCGCCTCTACCAGGCTTCCACTGACCACCATTTTTTCGCTGCTGCACCACAAGCAGATTCCATGGTCATTAATGCTGCCCATGATTGGACAAAACATCCGAAGCACCTCAGCTCGCTTCCGCCTGATAGGGAATCAAGGAAGTTGGACTTGATGGGCAAGAGGGTGTATCAAGTTTCAACCCTCAATTTGCGTAGCCTCAACTACATTGGGCATATGCTAAAATATCAAAAAACCCTATGGGCTGCTGCTTCTGAGGTGGCTGACAAGCTCCCTCAGTCTGCTGAAACCAATCAGCTAATGACTACACTGAAAATGGGTACAAGTCTTTCACATCATCTCCTGCATGTGAGTTATGACACCGTGGACAGTTTGACATGTACCTCGGTGATGGGTATAACCCTGCGCCGACATGCCTGGTTGTGAGTTTCTTACTTTAAACCAGATGTCCAGCAGACAATCCTCAGTGACCCTTTTAATGGGTACAAACTCTTTGATCCCAAACAGAAACCATTTTGAATGATTTACAGGCCTCAGTACATACTCTACTCGACTGTCCATGGCATGTATCATACTCTGCAGCCAGTGTCTCAGTGGAGACCTTATCAATCATTCCAGTTCAGACGAGTTTCCTAGCCAGTGTAGTCCTACTTGACAGCTGGCTTGAGGATGCCAACAGACCCAGCCTGCCAGCCGTCCTCCTGCTTCTGCCTCCAAGGGCATTTGGCTGCCCTCCCAGTGGCGGCCGCTGCCCCTCAGTCTTTTGACTCTCCTCTGTCCCTCCCCAGTCCTGCTCCACAAGCCTCAGAGGCTGTGGGGGGGTCACTTTTCACAACCTTTGGAGGCCTGGCAAAAGATAACCACAGATGAGTGGGTCCTACAACTCATACACACGGGCCACACATTAGAATTGACTACCACCCCACCAACCAGTCCACCTTGACTTGTCCACCGAAACATATTCCAGTGCTCCTGGAAGAACTGCTCTCACTGATTCAAAAGCGTGCCATTCAGCTGGTGCATCCGGACAAGCAGGGCACGGGCTTCTATTCCCACTTCTTTCTAGTACTCGGGTGGACAGACAATCTCTGTCCTGTCCTAGGCCTATATGTCCTAAATTGGTACATCCAACACAAAAGGTTCCAGATGGTCACATTGGCCACTGTCCTACCACTGTTAAATCAAGGGGACTGGCTCTGTTCCCTTGACATGAAGGATGCTTACCTCCACATAAAAATCCATCCTACCCACTGTTGGTACCTTCTGTTCCAGCTCCTGGGCCTTCATTATTAGTTCTGTGCCCTGCTCTTCAGAATATCTTCAGCACCAAGGGTCTTCACCAAGTGTCTGGTGATCATGGCTGCCATCCTCTGCTGCAGAGGTCACTATGTGTTCCCATATCTGGATGACTGGCTCATCAAAGCATCCAGCCGCGAAGGCCTACTACACTCCCTTGCCACCACTCTTCAGTTGTTTCAGGAGGTCAGGATCACAATCAACATCCCAAAATACCACATGGAGCTATCCCAACGCCTCCAGTACATCGGGGCCATCCTCGATACAGAAGCCGGTTGCGCCTTTCTGCCGAGAACAGATGCCACAAACTTGTCTCCCTGGCAAGACAGTGTCAGGCAGTTCATCAACTCACAGCACAGCAGTACATGCGACTCCTGGGTCACATGACCGCTGCCATTTCCACCATACCTCATGCATACCTGCACATGCGCCCAATCAAGTGGGCCGTAAAACGCCAGTGGCACCAAAAAAATAGAGACTTTGAGGATTCTGTCATGGTGACTCCTGCCCTTAGGAAGGCTCTAACATGGTGGATGGACCAGACAAATTTATGGCCAGGAATGCCTTTCCACTCCCCTCCCCTGTCCCAGACGCTCACAACGGATGCCTCCAATCTTGGCTGAGGTGCCCACCTTGGCACTTATCAGACACAAGGTCTTTGGGACCCCCAAGCCACATCTCTCCGTATCAGTCTGTTGGAGGTGCGGGCCGTCTGTCTTTCAAACCTTCACACCATTCCTGCTCCCAGGGCCCCGCCTGATTCAAACAGGCAACACCCGCATGGTGTATTACCTCAACAAGCAAGGCACAAAGTCCCAGACACTATGCCACAAAAGCCATCCTCGGTGTGGAAACAAGCTCTGGCTCAACAACTACATCTAGTGGCAGCCCACGTTCAGGGAGCCCAGAACGTCCTTGCCAACCACCTCAGCCAACATGCCAAGGGCCACGAATGATCCTTACACATGGCGGTACTCCAAAACATTTTCCATCTCTGGGGCACTCCTGAGCTGGACTTGTTTGCCTCCCCGAACAATTGCAGGCTTCCACGTTATTGCTCAGTTATACCAGATGAACA
Source organism: Neoceratodus forsteri (assembly GCA_016271365.2). Lineage (NCBI taxonomy): Eukaryota > Metazoa > Chordata > Ceratodontiformes > Ceratodontidae > Neoceratodus > Neoceratodus forsteri. Next base: position 805,260,537 of record CM028132.1, on the reverse strand, counting down.
GGGCCACTCACTGGATGCCTTGTCCCTCTCCTGGCACAGGCAGTTTTTATATGCTTTCCCGCCTGTTCCGCTCCTCCAGTGAGTTCTCAAATTACAGCTGGACCACACTTCCATGATGCTAATAGCCCTGTTTTGGCCCTGACAAATCTGTTTTCCTCTACTCCAGCAATTGTCAGTGAAACATCTCCTCCCACTCCCTCTGCGACCCAACCTACTCACACAGAACTGCGTGTCTCTCCTCCACCCTGACCTCCAGTCCCTTCACCTACACACTTGGCTCCTGAGGACACCTTCATAAATAGACAAAACATCTGTCCTTCAGTGGCTGCCATTCTTCTGGCATCAAGAAAGGCTTCCACCAGAAAAACATATCAAGCAAAATGAAAACGTTTTGCCTTCAGGACGACTGGCAAGGATCTTAATCCCTTTTTCTGCCCTATTCAAACAATCTTCAAGTACCTTTCCTCACAAGAGCTAGGCTACTTCTCTATAAAAGTCCATTTATCTGCAATTTCAGCCTTCCAAGAGCCCATTGGGGACCATCAGGTAGCCCAGCTGGACCTCGCCAAAATGTTCCTTAAGGGCATACTCAACCTTAAACCACCCATTTGGAAACCAGTTCTACCATGGGCCCTTGATTTCATGCTAGAGAAATTAACTCTGGAACCCTTCAAACTAGCTGCCACCTGTGATATGTGCTTCCTGGCCTTGAAGACTCTGTTCCTCATGGCGATTACTTCTGCTTGGCACATTTCGTAGCTCCAGGCCGTCATATCCTCCGAGCCCTACCTGGTCTTCCACAAAGACAGAGTTTCACTTCGTACCAATCCAACATTTCTTCCCAAAGTGGTTTCAGAATTTACACTGAACCAATCTATCCATTTGCCTGCCCTCTACCTGGATCATTCCAATCCGGAGGAATCTGTCCTCCACACTCTGGATGTTCACCGCATCCTGCATTACTATCTTGCATGCACCAAATCTTTTTGTAAATCCAAACAGCATCTTGTCACCTTCGCTCCTGGCAAAGAAGGCCTCCCTGTCACTAAGCAGACCCTATTCAATTGGCTGGCCCATTGCATAACGTATTGCAACACTAAATATAAGAAACCTCTTCCTGGAACTGTACATGCCCATTCCACAAGAACCCTTTCTACCTTCGCTGCCTTATTCTGTGGCATATCCATAACAGACATCTGTGATGCTGCCACATGGTCTACTGTATATACCTTCACTAGGCACTACAGCCTTGACTTAGCCCCCAGACGCCGCACCGTCTTTGGCTCTGCTGTTCTGCAAGGCCTTCTACTTTGACCACCCTTCATATTCAACTGCTTGGGAATCATCAGAAGAGTATGACCTGCTGCAAGAGATGCCCTCAAAGAAGATAGTACAGTTTTGTACTTACCATAATGGTAGCTCTTCAAGAGGATCTCTTGCAGCAGATCACGTTCCCACCCTTCTTCTCAGGGAGAGCTGTCTTCTGCTTCTGTCTTCATTATTCCAATGGGAGGTACCTCTGGACTCCTCAGTTCCTCTTGGTGTCCTGCTCCGTGAGCTGGTCGCCGGCCAGGAACTGAGGCCGCTAGGGGCCACCCACATATTTATAGACACAAAAGGAGTGACATCATTGTGGATGGCCCCCAGTCAACACTGCAGGTGAAAGCTACCATTGATGAGAGTGCCCTCTGGCAGATATCCACGAGTATGACCTGCTGCAAGAGATCCTCTTGAAGATCTACCATTACGGTAAGTATAAAACTGTACTTTTTAAGGAGTCACTTATGATGACCCCCAGATCTATTTCTTAAGAGATAATGTTCAACTTAACTTCTTCCATCCAGTATTCTGTCCTGGGTTCTTGTTCCCTTTGTGCATCAGTTTTCACCTCTTGTTGGTGGATTTCAACTGCCAGACTTTGGACTGCCTCCCCAACCTTTGCAAGTACCTCTACAATGTCCTAATCCCTTCTTTGCTGTGTACTCTGCTACAGAGCTTAGTGTCATCTGCAAAGAGACTCACCTTGCCCTGTATTCCTTCTCCTGTGCCACTGACGAACCAAATTGAAAGGGACTGGCCCCAGGACTGAAGCCTGTGTCACCCCACTTGTGACCTCCTCTCCCTGACTTGACGCCATTTTCTACCACCTTCTAGTGTCCCCTCCTAGCTGGCTTCCCACCCATCAAACTAGATCCTCTAAGGCATCTGTCTTGTCCTACTGTGAAAGTCTGAAACAGGCTTCCACAACATCACTATGCTGTTCCACATGTTAAATAACCACCATTGGTGTAAAGTAATGCAGTTTAATAATCCCTGTATCCTGACCCTCCTCAGTTTGAGTATATGTCCTGTAGCTTTACTAGTACTCACCAGCTCATACCTCTATATATGCTAAACATTGTATTGTCCCTACCCTTGAAACATTGTGATCATGTCCCTTCTATGCTTTCTAGGCTAAATAATTTAAGTATATCAAATCTCTCCTCATATCTCTTGCCTCTAAGCCACTAATCAGCTTGAAGATCCAATTCAGGATCATTTTAAACCCTTCTGTGTCCTTTTTGCCCTGCAATGACTGGAATCAAATGCAATACTCCAGGTGTTGTGTATCCAAGGCCTTGTACAGAGGGAGCATCACTTCTCTTACTTGCTGCTTAACCTATCCTGAAGCTGAGAGGGCCCAGAATAAGTAGTAGTTACATGAGAAAACATTGCTTCACACAGAGAGTGGTTTACATCTGGAATAATCTATTCAGTGTGGTTATGGAAGCTTGCGTGGTTCGGGCTTTAAAATCAGTACTATACAGGTTCATTAGGTAAACTGGTATTTTACACAGCATGAGTAGGAGAAAACATTCAGACTTAGAAGCAGAGGTGTAGCCAGGATTTGGAAATGAGGGTTTCCACCAAAAAAATCCCATTATTTTGTCCCAGTGTACAGAAAACGTTTTGTTGAAAACACAATGGAAGCAAGACAAGAGGGGGGGGTTCTGGGCACCCTGGGCCCTTCTCTACTATGCCTGTGACAAGCATGAATGTGTGTCTATACTAAAACTGGATATAGCTGTGTGGCAGGAGGGTCAGACCCCAGCTCCCTTCAGTTATCACAGAACCATATTACTATGTTACCCTTAGATCCCTCTCATCATTTGGCTTTTCCTGTGTTGCACCACATAGTGATGTGCACCCCAAATTTCTCACCCCTAAAAATATAGTACTATGCACTTCTTCACATGAACTTTATGCTCCCATTTGTTAGCCCACATTCCTAATGAGTGTAGCTACCTGTGCTGCATCATTCTTCATCTGTCTTGTCCATCACTCTTGCCAATTTTAGTGTCAGCAGCAAATTTCTGCAGCTTGCTGCTGTCCTCCATCTCCAGGTTCTTAATGAATGTTGAAGATCAAAGGACACAGAACCAGCCCTTTAGCACCCTACTTTGAATGGTAACCATTCACCACCACCACTCCCTACGTAGCAGCCAGCTGACTAAACACTGTCTCTGCACTTTGTGGACCCTACAGTATATTGTGCTGCTGTGTCCATGGGGTTTCCTTGCAGTACAATGTCAAAAGCCTTACTGAAGTCCAGATAGACTACATCCAACACATGGCCCTTATCCCCCTCTCAAGATGCAGTACTGTGCCTTCTTAAGGAAGGCAATCAGGTTGGTTTGGTAGGATTCTATTTTTTTTAAGCCATGCTGTTTGCTAAAAGAACAGTCCATTCTCTTTCATGTGCGGAACCAATATACTGTACCTTGTGATTGACTTGCACTTTGTCAAGTACCAAAGCTAAGGCTCACAGGTCTGTAGTTTATTTGTGTCTGTTCCTGCCCCATTCTTGAATAAGGGTGACACTGGCTAGTTTGCAGTCATCTGGCACTATCTGTGTCTCAAAGGCATCGAAAATGTATCAATGAGGGGTCCAACTACAGAGCATCTTGACTCCACTATTAACCCAGGTGGACACCATATGAACTTAAGATTTTCCCAGATTTATGCCCGCTACGTACTGTGCTTTCCTGCTATTTCCAGTGTGATCAGCACTACATCCTGTTCAGAATGTACATCTTCTATTACTTCTACACCCAACTGACCATGCTTCTTGACTTCCTGAGTACTAACACAGAGTAGTTACTGTATTCAGCGTCTCTGTTACTCCCCACCCAGTTCGATTCAGTTTCAGTTCAGAGTTTCTCAGGATAAAAAAAACAATTGAGCAGAGCTTGTTTACAATCGTGTTCTGTTAAGGCAGGCTTCAGATGGCAGACATACATGTTTCTGACACAGATAGTGCAAGGTGCAAGTTACAAAGTAAAGAGGCATTGTGTAGCAAATAGTGCAAAGATAAGGGCCTAGCACAGGTGTGATGTAAGGGGCATAAGCACGATGTCACAGTTACCTACGTTACTCCCCTTGATCAACGGCAGTAAGATCTTTACTCGTAAGAGACTGAATAGAACCATTCCATAACTCTCTCAAGCTTAACTTAATGTGCTCTCCAAATGATCAAGGGCACCACCTAATCTCTGACTTTCCTTTTGCTCCCTCTGTAATACGGCGTATTATTGTCCTTGATCCTCTGGGCAGTCCTGTTGTCCAGACGAGTCTCGGCTTACACAGTCATGGCCCTGCATTCCTTTTGTAACTGTCAGTGTTGGCATAGTTTAGTTGGCATCTGCCTCTGGGCCAGAAGTTTGTGGGTTCCCGTCCCACACCGAGATTTGGCTCGTACCATACACAATGGCATTTGAGTACAGTACTTAGGGGATGCTGTACTCACAAGGTATGATGTTGTTTGGATGAGCTGTTAAACCAAGGTCCTATCTGCCTCTTATGGTGGATGTTCAGGTGGGCATTAAAGATCCCATTGCACTTCTTGAAAAGAGTTGGGAAATTTCCCCAGTGTCCTGACCAAATTTCCCCCATTCACTAAAATACCAGCAACAGCTTAATCTAGTGCAGTTCCAACTGGTTTGCAGTTGTACCCCCATCGCCCCAGGACGAGGCTCAAAATAGGCAATACTGTGTAGTCTTCTCCTCCCTTTCCAATCAAGAAAAGAAATACATACTGTACATATGTAACATTTTACAACATCAACTTTCCTAAAGTCAGGGACCACAGTGCTAGACTTCAGCTGCTGAGAATCCAGCACAGTGTTGAATTTAATAGTTGTGTGGTCACGCTTGTCCTAGTAGGGCCTCAATCGAGATATCACTGATCATGTCTTTATTGGTCATTACCAGGTTTGATTTGGTCTATCTAGTCTACTCGAGTGTGCAGCTCTCAGATGAATTTACTGAGCTGTCCCCCCTTTTCCACATGGAGTCTCCTCCAACTCTCACCCTTAACCCATCTTCCCTCCTGTTATGACCCTCCCTAAATTCACCCTGTCCCAATCCCTTTTAAAGCTGTTCACAGTTTTCAGTGATACCACCTCCGGCAGTTCGTTCCAGTTTGACACCCCCTTTCTGTAAAAAAGTGCCTCCCCATATTCTTCTTGAATCTTCCCCCCACTAATTTTAGACTGTGCCCCCTAGTGGATCCCTTCCCCACGAGATTGAAAATGTATTTATTTATTGAAGTGTTTCACCAGGAGGGCACACTGAACAACAAGTTGCTTGTCTCAAGGTGCAGTGTGGGGGGAGGGGTTACATAGGGTTGTGAAGGATGATCAGTTACAATAGTATGTGGTAGCACAAACAATACAACGTTATAAAATTGTGCAACAGTTGGAACACAAGGTATTGTACAATAAACAGTAGTGGAACATTAGGTAAATTACAATACATGTCCAAAATCATACAAAAGAACATATGAACGTACAAAACAGTAATAATGCGATAGAACCATCTATAGTGCATGAGTGTACCAGGAGCAGGCTCGAGGTAGTACGCAAGTGCTGTTGGAGTAAAAAGGATGGGGTTAGGCTGTGCACACTGGTGACCCAGAAGGGCAGGAGGAGAAGAGAGGGGGAGAAAATGCCATCCGTTCTAACCTTGCTCATACCTTTAAGGTACTTGAAGATTTCGATCATGTCCTCCCTCTCCCTTTTGTCCTCCAGTGAGTACATATTGAGCTCCCACAGTCTCTTTTTATAGGGTTTGTCCCACAGGCCCTGGATCATCTTAGTTACCCTGCGCTGCACCTACCCTCCAGTAATTTGATGTCCTTTTTCAGATATGGGCACCAGAACTGCACACAGTACTCTTAAGTGCGGTCTCACCAAGGACCTGTACAATGGCAGAATTACTTCCGCTTTCCTGGATGCAATTCCTCTAGCAATGAATCCCAGCATCCTGTTGGCTTTGGCTGCTGCTTTATGGCAGTGCACAGAGTGCTTCAGGTCCCTTATGATAATTACCCCTAGGTCTTTTTCCTCCACAGAACTGGACACTTGTACCCCTGCCAACCAGTAACTGGCCCCTGGGCTCCTAGCTCCCAGGTGCATGACATCGCACTTCTTGGCATTGAACCCCAGCTGCCAGATACCTGACCATTTCTCAAGCCTAGCCAGGTCCTCCCTGAGCTCCTGACTCCCCTTCTCTGTGTCCACACAACCACAGAGTTTAGTGTCGTCTGTGAATAGGCAGATTCTACCTTTGATATGATCCGCTATGTCACCAATAAAGATATTAAACAACACTGGTCCAAGCACCGAGTCTGTGGGACCTCACTGGGTACAGGCCTAGGCTTCATTCCCCACTAACACCCTCTGGTTTCTGTATTGTAACCAGCTCTTGTCCCACCCCCCAGCTTCTCCCAGAGCCTCAGGTTCTTCCAGCTTACTGAGCAGTCTCCTATGTGGCACAGAGTCAAAGGCCTTACTGAAGTCCAGATACAGGACCTCAACCACCTGGCCCCTGTCCATTGATCCTGTGACCCAATCAAAGAAGTCTTATCAGGTTGGTCTGGCAGGATCTCCCAGGACAAACCCATCTTGCCTTTCAGCCTGAAGACCATTAACCTCCAGAAAGTCCACTAGTCTGGAGGCACCACATGTGCCATTATATAGTCCTGAGGCACGCCCCTATCTCCAGTGAGGTGTTAAAACAGGTCCGTCGGGGGCCAGCAGGACTTCTGCCAATTCCCTCAGAATTCCCGGGTGTATGCCATCTGGCCCAGGAGCCTTGTCCAACCTTAGGGCCCTAAGACCCTTTAAAACCCTGTCCTCCTGGATTGCTCCTTCTGTTTCACCCTCCCCTTCTGAACCCCTGTTTTCCCTGTGGCATAGGTCCATCCTTTTCCCTAGTGAAAACCGAGTTGAAACACTCATTCAGTGCCTCCGACTGTTCTTCACTACTTTCTGCCCATCCCCTCCTCCCTTTTTAATCTAACAATCCCATCCTTGCTACAACGTTTCTCCCTTACAGTATATACCTAAAACATTTGCTTTCCGCTTTCCTTATCCCCTGTGCCAACTTTAGTTCCCTCGTGGCCATAGCTGCCCTGACCGCTCTGCTTGCCTCTCTTGACTTCACTAAGTAATTCTCCCTGTCTGCATCTCTCAGAGTACATTTTTGCTTACGAAATGCTGCTCTCTTTTCCCTCACTTTTGCTGCCACCTCATTAGCGAACCACCTTGGTTTTTTTTATCTTGGCGTTCTTGCTCTGCCTTTGTACACGTGTTAGTGGCCTCAATCAGACCCAACTTAATAATGGACCTTTATTAAGAGGTAAAGCTGTCCTGGACTTGGTTTTAACTAACAGCGACAGGGTAGAGATGGGGTGCCACTTAGGAAACAGTAGTCACTGCGTGGTGGGATTTAAGGGAATACCTGACTGTCTCGAGTTTTAAATCTGAGCTCAAAACTTATTTGTTTTACCAGGCTTTTAAATTTTAAATGTATGTTTATTATTTGATTATACTGTTTGTTCATCTCATTGTACAGCGCCTTGATATCTGAAAGGCGCTTAAGAAATAAAGTTTTACTTACAGTACTCTTACTAACTAAAACACTAGTGAAAACAGTCATTCCAAGATCAGAGTTTTAGATTTCAGAAAAGCAGACTTTCAGAAGATGAGAGACAGCCTGGCAGAGAGTCTTAGACACAAGGAAGAGAAAGGAGTAGACGAAATGTGGGAATATCTCAAAGGAGCTATCACAAAGGTAACTGAACAGTGCCAGAAGTGCCGGTGAGCAAGGCAGATAAGAAAAGGTTCTCCAGGGAGGTGGCTGCAATAGTAAGGGAGAAAAAGAAGGTGTATACAAAGTTTAGGGTGTCAATGAAAGATGAGGATAAGGAAACCTATAAGGTAGCACAGAGAGAAGCTGGTAAGGCAGTAAGGAAGTAAGGCTAAAGCCCTGACTGAACTGAGGAAAGCCCTGACTGAACTGAGGATTGCGCAGGGAGTAAAGGAGGGAGGTAAAGCCTTCTTTAGGTACATAAGGGAAAAGAGGAAAACCAAGGTGGGGATAGTTAGACTAGCAGATACTGTAGGGAAACTGATAGAAAAAGATTGAGAGAACGCAGAAGTCTTAAACCAGTACTTCTGTTCTGTGTTCACCAAAGAGAATGCAGGGGATGGGCCAAGCCTGCACAGTAGCAACACCCAGGGACCAGGGGTTAACATAAGCCCCTTCACAGAGGCTCTAGTCTTGGTAGCTTTAAATGAACTAAAGGTGGACAAAGCCATGTGACTGTATGGGATTCACCCCTAGAGGGAGCTGGGGTGTACTAGCAGCACCCCTAGCAGAACTATTCACCAAATCACTAGAGAGTTGGACTGCACTAGAGGACTGGAAAAGGGCAACAGTGGTCCCGCTCCACAAAGCAGGGAGCAGGGAGGAGGCTAGCAATTACCGTCCAGTAAGCCTCATGTCAGTGGTAGGGAAGTTGATGGAGACACTACTCAAACAGAGAATCAGAACATATCTAGAATCCAGTGGGCAGCAAGACCCAAAACAGCATGGGTTCATGGCAGGTAGGTCTTGCCAAACTAACCTGGTCAACTTCTTCGACTTGGTTACAAGGATAGTAGATCAGGGAGCGGCGGTAAATGTTGTCTATCTGGACTTTAGCAAAGCCTTCAACTCTGTTCCACACAGAAAGATGGTAAGGAAGCTAGACCACGGGGGGGTGAGCAGGGAGGTGACCCTAGCCACACACCACCTTAGAGGGGATCTTTTATTTTTATTTGACATAATCCAAGAACCTTATCTGATGACAGAACTTGGTTTTGTATTCAAAAATAACATTCATAATACCAGAGGTCACCTGCTACAACTAGCTGGAAAACCTTTTAACCATCTAAGTAGGAAATTATTTTTCACACTAAGGACTGTTAACTACTTCAACAGGTAATCTATTACAGGGATTATCAGTGAAACCAAAAGTGTATTTAAACATTGTCTTGATAATCTTATAACCACTGGGTACAATCTTTCCTATTATAATTTGTGATTAGTATAGGAGCACCCATGGGCTGTATGGCCCCCTTGCTCCTCAAATTACCTTAGACACATAGAAACATAGACTTTGATGGCAGATAAGGACCGCTTGGCCCACCTAGTTTGCCCGTTTCCCTACCTATTGGTTAAGCTGCAGATCCTAGTTAACCAATAGCCTACTTCTTCCTACCCCCACCAGAATTACCTTATGTCTGTCCCATGCATTCTTGAATTCCCCCACTGTTTTTAATTCCATGACCTCCTCAGGAAGGCCATTCCATGCGTCCACCACCCTCTCTGTGAAAAAATACTTCCTCACATTGCCCCTGAGCCGTCCCCACTCTATCTTCAAATTGTGTCCCCTTGTTCTTGCACATCTCTTTTTCTGAAACATGCTACCCTCTTGGACTTTGTTGATTTTTTTTTTTTATATTGTTATTTTTATTGGTATCATGGTCATACATTAATCAAGACATTGTTATTACATTACATAGATCCAGGACATCTTTCCATGGCTTTTAAATTTATTTTACAAATTACAGACTATACCACTGTAATTCTTCTCTTATCAAGTCTATTACAGTTTCCAGGACTTAAATTAATAGGCCTTCCCCAAGCAAGGCTCTGGGGTGTCCACTATATAGAAGAACTAACCTAATCAGTATTGCTAATACATTTACTCATACCAAAAGATAGTTGCATTTCTTTGCAGAACAATATGATTCTCAGGAGAAGACAGTTTGTATGGGAAGGAAGAGGAGGGAGGTCACCCTTTGGTCCCATCTCTAGTGTCCCCACTCCATGGGGATTCGCTCCACATCGGTAACTCAAGGAACAAAATCAGGGTAATTGGCCAATTGAAATATCACCCATTTGCGCCATCTAGTGTCAAAGACTTCCACCTTGTCCCTCAGCCTGGCTAATAATATCTCCAGTGCATACATTTCTCTTATTAAACTACACCAAGACTCCATGGTGGGGGATTTTGAAGTACTCCACGGCCTAGTTATAACTTTTTTTGCTGCCAGTATTAGTAGTGTGGTTTGTGTATATGTGTTCTTATCAATTTTTAATCCCTGGGGGATAGTGGCAGTTAGGATGTAAGTAGATGTGAGAAGCTCCAAACAGCCATAGATTTTTATGATTTCTGGAATGATTTCTTGCCAGTAGGAGGTCAGAAGCCGACACTCCATAATATGTGTGCTTGATCAGCATGTGTAGTACCACATTCCCTCCAGCATTCCCCAAGGAGTTCCCAGTGAATCTGGCCACAACGGCTGAGGTGTGGAAGAACCAGCTTCGGAATTTCCATACATACTCCTTCCAGTCTGGTGAACTAGAGGTTCTGAGCATCAACATGGAAACTGCCTTCCAATTTGAGACTGGGATATCGGTCCCCAACTCCCTTGACCATGTGGACCTTATAGATTCCATTGAGTCCCTGGGTTTCTTAATTAGAGCTTTGTATATATGGCTTATCAGGTGTTCCATGGAGGCCCCTTGCATTTGGGTTTGTATTAACATTATGATTAGTGATGGTCTCTCCGCTGTTGCTGAGAGAGCCTCCTCTAAGGGTTTTAGGTATGATTTTAGGTGCAGGTACTTGTGGAAAAATGTCTGTGGTAGTTGGAAGAGGGACTGTAATCATACAAATGAATGAATGCCTATAGGGCCTACTAACAGATATATATTTCAGTCCAAAGCAATGCCACTCTGTTAGGGACCTATCCATTTTATTGGGAGGGAAGGCGGTATTTGTTGCCAGTGATCGGATATATAGGCTTTCTGCTGAGTTAATATATTTGCGTATCAGAATTAGCCATTGCCTAAAGGTCTTGGCTGTACAGTGTGGAAATCTGGAGAGTGGTTGGCATTTGGGGGGTGTCCAAATAGGTGGTTTGTGAGATTAAACAAATCTCCAGTCGGATTCAAACTGCTTCCATGGAGCATCATAGCTTGGGTTTAGCCAACAAAAATGGGTTTTCAATTGTGATGCCATAGCATATTGTTGGAGGTTAGGTGGGTTTAGGCCACCCTGTTCCCTAGGAAGTTGGAACAGGGAATAACGGACCCTAGGGGGACAACCCTTGCAAATAAAGTGGGAGATAAGCCTGTCCCAGGCCTGAAAATAGCCTCAGCCAGGCATAAATGGTAGTGTTTGCAGAAAAAATAATATGCGTGGAAATATATTCTGCTTAATCGTTTCCACTCATGCCAAAAAGCTTACGGGGATCTATGACCATTTAGTAGTGTCCTCTATAAGTTGTTGTGTTAACGGTTCAAAATTAGCCATTTCAGTATAAATTGTTTTTTTTCGTCAGTTTAATGCCTAGATACCTCATGGTCTGCTTATACCACTTAAAGGGATATCACAATTTTAAAGGGGGGGCACAGTCACATAGCAGAACCTCTGTTTTTTGTTGGTTAACCTTGTACCCCGCCAACTCCCCAAAGCAGGCAAGCTGCTCCCACACTTTGGGAATCGATGTCTCTGGAGATGTTAATGACAGCAAAGTATCGTCGGCTAAAAGTGAGATTTTATATGATTTACCTCCCATGGGTATTCCTTCAGTCTCTGAATGGGTTCTTATCGCCTGAGCCAAAGACACAAGGTAAAATGTAAGGGAGATGGGGGCAACCCTGACGTGTCCCCTGTTGTAGTGTGAAGGGATCAGATAGAGAACCATCCAGATTTAAATATGCCTGGGGAGCACTGTAGATGTTTTGAAGTTGCTTGATTATTTCCCCTGGGAATCCAAACTGGGACAGGGTCGCCCACAAAAAGGGCCAGGCGACCCTGTCAAATGCCTTCTCGGCATCGAGCCCAGGGAGCACCAGAGGAACATATCTCTGAGCTGCATATTCCTTTAGGAGACAGGTACACCTGACTGCATCATGTGCCTGTCTACTCTTAATAAAACCAACTTGATCTGGATCAATTAAAGAAGGAAGTATAGTTTCAAATCTGTGTGCTAAGGCAGACGTGTAATTTGTAATCAAAATTTAACATAGCGATTGGGCGATAAGATGAGGGGTGTTTGGTGTCTTTGGTTTCGGAAAAGCAGCTATCATGGCATATTGCCATGAAGGTGGACGGGAATCACCCTCCTGCGCTTCATGAGATGCCGACAACAAGGACGGTAATAGTAATTCCTTAAATGTTTTGTAAAATTCAAATGGGTAGCTGTCAGGGCCTGGCGCTTTCAGGGTTTTGGCCTTATTCATTACCCTCTCAGTTCCCCCTGTTTATTGGGGCCCACAATGCCTCCTTCTGAGAAGTGGTCATCTTGGGGAGTTGTAGCTTTACAAGTAGTTTTCCATTTGTGTGTGATAGGAGGTGGGTTTCCACCTTATATAATGTTTGATAGTAGTTGGCCATAATTTGACGTATTTCCTTAGGATGAGTAGCCAACCTCCTCGTCTCAGGGTCAAGTAGGCTTGTAACACAAGCTTTTGCCTTATGCATCCGGAGCCTGTGGGCAAGGTTTCTCACTCCCCTGGGTCCCCCCTCGTGGGAGGTATGCTTTAGATAGACTAACTGTTGCTCTGTTTTCTGGTCCACTAATTTTTGCAGCCTTTGTTTTGTCAGCAGCATCTGTGGTTTCACCATCTGGTCTCCCTGGGCATAGAAGGACTGCAAGGTCTTTAGTTTGTCCTGATATTGTAAAATGTGAGCTTCACGCGCGTTACGTCTTTTGGAGGAATAAGCCACTATCTGTCCCCGCAAGACCATCTTTATTGTATCCCAGAGCATCACAGATGGCACTTCTGAGCCGGAATTCTCCCGGACGACCCGAGCGTCAGCTTCCTGGGTCAACTGGAAGAACTCTGGGTCCCTGAGATATACCAAGTTCAGTTGTCAGAATGCTGTCTTGTGCTCACCTACCAATCTAAATTTTGCATAGACCGGGGCGTGATCAGACAAGAAGGTCACTTCATGCCAAACATCCTGGAGTGTCTCAAGATGCTAAACTGTAGTGAGCATATAATCAAGCCTTGATGCCACCCCTAAGCCAGGAGCCATGTAGGTATGTTCCCTGGATGAAGGAAAACAGTGGCGCCAGATGTCAATAAAGAGCAAGGAAGGGAGGGTTCTCCTCAGATATTTTTGTAGGGGGTTAACTCGATGTGGTATATATGTAAATACATCTATTGTAGGATTCAAGATAGTGTTCAAGTCCCCACTCATTAATAACTGCCCCTAGAGGACTCCTAGGAGCTGTGAAAAAAACTTCAGCGCTACTATTTTAGATGTTCCTGGGGGAAAATAAACTGATGCCAGCGTAACCGGCCTTGCGTGTAATTTGCCTGTCACTATGTCATATCGCTGTTCCGTGTCCACTACAGCTTCCTGTAGATCAAATGGTACCCCCCTGCGAACAAGAATGGCGTCCCTCTCTTCCTTCCTGAGCCATGTGAAGAGGCCATAACTGCTGAAAATCCTCAATTTTTAAACTTATCGTGTTCAGATGCCGAAAGGTGGGTTTCCTGTAAAAAGATTACCTCAGGTTTATCCCTCCTTATGAACTGCATCAATCGTGATCGCTTAATGGGACTATGTATCTCATTGATGTTAAGCGATAAGATTAGTGACGTTTTGTCCATATTGTTTTCTGTGGTGTAATTCTTATGTTGAGGGTAACCTCTCTCCTAATCCCACAAAACATTGTACAAGTCCCTCTTAGCTTATTTGAATGTCCTGTAAATTCTGGAATATGTATAACCTCTGCTTTCTGCGTTATTAAAGTGTTTCCTAACCTATGTCCCATGATACCTTGTTTTATATGTGTATAACAGGTAAAAAGCTGAAAAGTATACCCATAAGATAGGGTATAGTGAATTTTAAAATAAGTTTTAAACTAAAACAATTCTAACACTTTGAGTCTGTCTCAATGAAAAACGACATATACTTTTTATATACCACTGATTGGATCATTGATTGAATAACTTGGTCCTACATAATGTATAACTTATGGCATTTACCTGCCAAAAAAACTCCTGAGTTAACCGCTCAAAATGCCATTTGGCCATGAGGAAGGCACAGTCTGATGTGAACAAAGTTGGTAACTTTATAAACTTTAGACTACGTACATGAGGAAAAAAACAGTTTTGACTCCAAAGATAGGGAGGGATTCCAATCCCCTCCTAGATGGGGGAAGATGTTTTTTCCCCGGGGTGGGATGTCACATGGACTTGCTATGGGCTCCCAGCACTATTGTAACTAATCGTCACTGTGGTGCATATGGCTGTCCAGAGCAGAGGTAGTAGTATCAGGCCCCCACATGAAGTGTGGCCCCTGCCTCCCCTCTGCATGATCTCAGCCATAATCGTCTGCCTAGGGGTATCTGCAGACCGTCTGCTTCTCAGGGTTTAAATACCATGAGTTTTACCCTGATCAATTCCGGACACCATAAGTTATTTGCTCAGGCGTGATTGAGAGTCAGCTTATTTTATATGATGGGTTAAATGGGGAGGGGAGCAGGAAACTATACATTTCAACATGGCCCCTTGACTTGGAATGTACAAGAGTTCTTTATTTATTACGCCCATGCTCTGAGGTTCACATCCCTTCCATCTCACCCCAGAGGCCCCCATCACCCTTTCAGTTCAGTGATGCAGTTCTCAATAAAGAACATAGTATTACTTATATGTCTGCTTTGCCAGTTTTATTTGGGTTATTTTAGTGAAGCTGGCATGTCATGCCAGCAGAAGAGTTCAAAGTTCCAGGTGAGGCTTCTAGGTGATTGACCACTAGGACATATGGGTAATACCCCTCGAGAAGTAGTAAATGAAGACCCCCTGGTACCTATAGTAAAGCAGTCCCTTCAAATCAGGGATCCCTGATAATCAATCTGGGGCTGTTCGCTGCAATTTCTGCAGCAGCGTTTTAACTTCTTGCAAAGTGGAGAAGCCCTGGCACTTTCTTGTTTGTGTGTTCTGTGCTTTGTCCCACGTTTTCTTCCTCCGTCGCCATTCCTGTTTCAGCTGTTCTGGGCAGGTTGGTTGAGCAACTACAATATCTCTGCCCTGTAAAGTTCTGATCGCTTCCTCTAGCTTTTCAGAAGTTTGGGGACCCTCTGCAAACATCACCGTTAGTCTGGCTGGATACGGGGTGAAAAATCTCAACTGTTGCTGCTCTAAGGTACGCAGAATTGGTGCGAATGCTTTTCTTTTGGCTGAGATTAGTGGTCAGTAATCATTGTCAAAATAGAGCCTCTGTCCCTTGTACTGAATATCCCTCATCCTCCACGCATGTGTTAGCAGTTGCTGCATTACTGCATTGTTCAACAGTCTAATCACTATGGAGCATGATCTCTGACCAGCCTGCTGTGGTTTTGGAGTGAGGGCTCTGTGGGCTCTCTCGGTATCCAGTTTAAACACTGGGTCTAGCTGCAACACGTCTCGCAGTAGTGAGTCCACATATTTTAGCATGTCTCTACCTTCTTCCTCCTCTGGGACACCGTGTATACGCAGGTTGTTGTGGCATAATCTGTTTTGCAGATCTTCACATTTTTCAGTAATGGCTTTTTGTTCATTTATGAGGTGAACTACTATTCTTTCTAGGCTCTCTGTTCTAGTGTCTAGCTCCGTATGAGCCTTTTCAAGTTCAGTCACTTTTTGGCTCAATTTGCTGAGCTCCGATGTCAACTCGGTACGAAAGGATCTCACCTCGTCCCGGAATCCCCGTAGCTCTGATAGGATGGTGGCATAGCTGGGCTGTGTATTCTGCGTAGATGGAGGCTCCGCCATGTCTTCTAGGCCGCGTTTCTGGTCAGCCGGCCGCTGGTTGATCCAGTAATCTTGGTTGGATTTAGAGTCGACATTTTCTTTTTATGTGCTTCCATTCACGTCTGTGACTCTAGTTGTGCGTCTTAAGAAAGTTTTATTTAGAAATCTGTATTTTTAGAGTCTGTTTTTGGGGCCATGAGGCAGAGCTATTGCTTCAGTGCTGCATACCCCTAGGCGGCGTCACTGGAAGTCCTCGGACTTTGTTGATTCCCTCGAGATACTTGAAAGTTTCTGTCCTGTCCCCCCTCTCCCTCCTTTCCTCAAGGGTATACATATTAAGCTCCTTTAGTCTCTCTTCGTATAGCTTTTGTTGCAGACCCTGCACCATTTTAGTTGCCCTCCTCTGAACTGCCTCCATCCTGTCTATGTCCTTGCGGAGATGGGGTCTCCAGAACTGCATGCAGTACTCCAGATGGGGTCTCACCAACTGTCTATTCAGAGGAATAACAACTTCCTGTTTTCTACTGGTGACGCTTCTCACTATACACCCCAGTATCCCCCCAGCCATCCTTACTGCCTTCTCACATTGCTTGCTTACCTTTAGGTCATCTGATATGACAACCCCTAGGTCCCTTTCTATTTTTGTTGTTGTTAATACCACCCCCCAATGTGTACTCTTCCCCTTGGTGTTTGTTTCCCAGGTGCATTACTTTGCACTTCTTTGCATTGAATCTAAGCTGCCATACTTTTGACCATTCCTCCAACCTTGCCAAGTCCCTTCTCATCCTTTCCACCCCCACCCTTGTGTATCAACCCTGTTGAAGATCTTTGTGTTGTCTGCAAAGAGACATACTTTTCCTTCTAGACCCAGTACTGAACCCTGCAGTACACCACCAGTAACCCCCCCCCTTCCTCGGAGTGGGCTCCGTTTACTATTACCCTCTGTGTCCTGTTGTCTAGTTAGTTTTTTTAACCTGGATACCACCCTGGGACCCACTCCCAGGCTGGCTAATTTGTTTATTAATCTTTTGTATGGGACTGTGTCAAATGCCTTGCTAAAGTGTAGGTAGGCCATGTCCACAGCCCCTCCCTGGTCTACTACTTTGGTCACCCAGTGAAAGAAATCTGTTAGATTCATATGACATGACCTTCCTGCTGTGAATCCATGCGGCCTTGGGTTCTGTGTCCCACTGGCCTCTAGGTACTCAACAGTTCTTTCTTTCAGAAGTGATTCCATCATTTTCCCTACCACTGAGGTCAAACCAACAGGTTTGTAGTTTCCCATTTGTGCTTTGCGCCCCCTTTTGTAAAGGGGAATCACGTTCGGCCTCCTACAGTCCTTAGGTACCACACCATCCTCCCATGGTTCTCCCCTTAGTTCTTTTAGAATTCTGGGGTGAATCCTGTCAGGCCCCATTGCTTTGTCCACCTTCAGTTTTAGGAGTTCTTTCAGAACCCTTTCTCCTGTGAAAGGATTGGTATTGACCCCCCCATTCAGAGTGCTTCTATTGATTGGATTAGGTACCACCCCTTTCTCTTCTTTAGTGAATATTGAACAGAAGCATTCATTCAGTAGCCCTACTTTTCACTGTCCCTCTCACCCACCTACCCTCCCCTTTATTAAGCCTCACTATCCCTCCTTTGGTCTTTTTTCCTCCCCAATGTACCTATAAAAGGTTTTATCCCCCTTCTTAACCAAGTTGGCTATCTTTTCCTTGATTTGGGCCTTTGCTATTCTGACTGCCTTCCCCACTTCCTTCTGCTTTAACTGGTACAGTTCTCTGTCCTGCTCCTTCTGTGTTTCCTTATACTTCCTGAATGCTATCTGTTTCTCTCTAACCTTCCCCGCCACCTCTTTTGAGAACCATAGTGTTTTTTTCTTTTGTTTTGATTTGTTTATTTGCTTCACACAAAGGCTTGTTGCCTCTGTGATGGCAGTTTTGATGTTTTCCCTTTGTTCCTCCACCCCTCATTCTTGCCTGTTTGGTAGTGCTTTTCTGAGGCACTCTCCTATTTTGACAAAGTCAGCCTTCCTAAAGTCCAGTACCCTCACTTTTGTATGGCTTGACTCTGCGGCTGTGTTTATCGTGAACCACATTGTTTGGTGGTAACTTGTTCCCAGATGGCTACCCACTTCTAGATCTGAGATCCTCTCTCCATCCCCGTTTGAGAGTACCAGGTCTAAGATTGCTCCCTCCCACGTGGGTTCCAGCACTAGCTGTCTGAGGCATGCCCCTGTAGGGCATCAGAATGACCCTGCTCTTGGATGTGGTTGCAGCAAAGGTGCTCCAGTTAACATCTGGCATATTCAGGTCCCCATCAATAATATCTCCGTTTGCTGCCATCCTAAGGATGTCTTCTATCATTTCCTTGTCCATTTCCTCCCACTGAGATGGGGTCTGTATACAACCCCGTGCAGATTATGGTGTCATTTCTGGTCTCCGGGGTGACCCACAGTGCCTCCTCTCCTCCCTGTCTATCCTTTAGTTCCACTGCTTTGATGCCTTCCCTTATGTATAGAGCTACTCCTCCTCCTCTTCTACCCTCCCTGTCCCTCCTGTAGATTGAGTACCCTGGTATGTTGACATCCCAGTGATGGTTCTCTCTGTACCATGTCTCTATGACTGCCACAATATCCAGGCGTCCCTCTTCCATCATGGCCATGAGTTTAGGAAGCTTGTTGCCTAAACTTCGGGCATTGGTACTCATGCGCTCCATTCTTTGATGGCCTTACCTTTAGCCCCATCCCTGTCCTTACTGCCTTTACTTTTTTCCTCCATTTACCCCTGCCCTTCTCCCTATTGACTTCTCTATCTTGGTGTTTACCGAACTACCCTGATTTTTTTTTGGTGGGGCTAGGATTTCCCTACTCCTTTTCAGTGCCTTCCCCCTTGGTTAGTTTAAATGCTTGCCAATGAAGCATAGTATGAACCTTAGTATGAGTGGGTGAGTAGCTGGCTGAGAGGAAGAACACAGAGGGTTCAGGTAAACAGGGATTTTCAGCTGAGAAGAAGGTGACCAGTGGGGTACCACAGGGTTCAGTACTAGGTCCCCTGCTCTTCAGTGTGTTCATAGCAGACATTGCAAATGGGCTGGAAGGTAAAGTGTGTCTGTTTGTTGACGACACCAAGATTTGCAACAGAGTGACTTCCCTGAGGAGTATGACTTCAGACCTGAAGAAGCTGGAGGAGTGGTCGGAAACATGGCAGCTGAAATTCAACACCAGAAAGTGCAAAGTCATGCACTTAGGCAGAAACAATCCCAAAGATGATTACTACCTTGGAAGAGAGAAGCTAGCCTCCACCAGCCAGGAAAAGGACCTGGAAGTCATTGTATCAGAAGACTTGCAAGTGGGTACACAGTGCGAAAAGCAGCACTAAAGGCAAGTGGCATACTGGGCTGCATCAGGAGGGGACTCACGAGTTGCAGGAGGGAGGTGGTGTTACCACTGCACAGGGCACTAGTGCACCTCCACTTGGAGTACTGCATACAGTGCCGGATACCGCATCTCAAAAGGGACATAGACAAAATCGAGACAATGCAGAAGAAGGCCACAAAAATTATTTAGGGACTGCACCATATACATACCAGGATAGGCTGAGGGAACTCAACATATACTCTCTGGAACAGAGGAGATAGAGGGGGGTGACATGATTGAGACTTTTAAATATATGAGGGGTATAAATAAGGTTAACGTTCAGGAGCTTTTCCAATTGAAAGAGAGCAGGAGAATGAGAGGGCACGACATTAGGCTAAAAGGAGGGAGGTTCAGGAGTAATACAAGGAAGCTCTTTACAGAGAGGGTGGTGGACCCATGGAATAACCTACCCAAGGAGGTAGTGGGGGCCAAAACGGTAGGCGAGTTCAGGAATGCATGGGATAGACATAAAGGTAGCATACGGAAAGGCAAAGGAGGGGAAGGGGAATAGCACCAGGTAGGTTCTTGGGCAGACTAGATGGACATTGTGGTCCCCTTCTGCTGTCACTTTCTATGTTTTTGTGTTTCATTTCTGCTCCGTTTCCACTTCCAGCCTGATTTTGGCAAGGTACCCCTCTAGGATTTAACCTGTCTTACCAAAATCTGCCTTCCTAAAGTCCACTACCCTCATTTTTAGTCCTGGCTATGCCCTTTCCCATATTTAGGAAGAACAAAACACCATGTGGTGGTCACTGCCTGCAAGAGGGTCCTCCACGCCCATTTTCTGGACAAGCTGTCTGTCCAACAGCACTAGGTCCAGTATGGCTCCATCCCTGGTAGACTCTGTGACTCCCTGCACCAGGAAACTATCCTGGACAGCCTCCAGGAGGACCTATTCCCCTGGAGCAGGAGGTAGCTGGGATCCCCCAGTCCACTCCAGGTAGGTTGAAAATCAACTGTTATGACTACGTTTCCCATACTACTTAGCATTCTAATCTGCTCCCCCAGTGTTTTGCCCAACTCTTCGTCCTATGAAGGTGGCCTGTAAACCACTCCCATTCTAACCTTTCTCCCTTGGTGTTTTGACACTGCACCCACAAGACCTCAGTCTTACTCTCATCTTACTCCGCCCTGGTGCATATTATCCCTTCCCTCATGAATAAAGCTATCTCTTCCCCCTCTCTCTTTCTTTCCGGTAAATTTTGTACCCAGGGATCACCAGGTCCCAGCCATGGTATTGGGTGGCCCACGTTTCTGTGATGGCTACTATTTCCACCTCTCCTTCATCCATCAGAGCCTGAAGATTTGCCATCTTGTTTGCCAGACTCCTTGCATTTAATGACACCACCATCCACCATGACCCCTGTACTCCATTACCACTGGCCAGCCCTTTTCATTTCCCCCTCCACCTTCCCTCTCCCTCACCCTCACCCCTGGTCTTCACCTCTTCTTCTATCTGCTGATTTAGTGGGGTGGGGGGAGGCCTGCCGGTCTCCCACACCTGGTGACTACGGTTCGACCCCCCCCCTTTTAGTTTAAATTAAGGCTTGTTGACAAGTAATCCTCCAGTTTGTCCTTTAAGACCCTGGTGCCCTCCCTACTTAAATGCAGTCTGTCTGGTGCATATAGGTCCTTATTGTCCCAAGTCCTACTCCACAAGCCCATACCCATTTCACTCACACCACCCCCTTAGACCACTGTTAAATTCCTAAATTCTCTTTTTCCATACAGTACTAACCCTAGGAAATGGGAGTACTTTAGAGAAGGCTACTGACCTTCCTGCCTTGCAGCTGATTTTCCCTACCTCCCTACACCTCTCCTGCACCACCTCTGTCCCATTGCCCGCAAGGCCATTTGTACCCAGGTGTACAATAATGTGAGGTTTCTCTTGCTTGTGCCCTACACACTTAGCTACAAAAGGCCCCACCCTCCCAGCCATCATGCCCGGCATACACTCCACTCACCAGCAGCCCAACCTTCTCCCGTTACCTCCCTATCTCATGCCCTTCGCTATTGAATCTCCCATGATAATGACCCTCCCTCCTTTCTCCTGTCCTCCTCCTTCATTCTGCTTTCTCTGCTGTCCAAGTCCCCGAGACCCCTCCCTTCCTGCAATTCCAGTTTCCCCTTTCCCCCTTGCATCTCCCTTGCAGTGCACCTCCCTTTGGCCCTCCCACCTCCAACCCTTCAGACACCCCACCTGTACTATTCCCCTCCAGCCCCCCACAGCCACCCCTCTGCGCAGTCCTGCACTCCACCCTCATCGTCTCCCCTCCCACTTCCTCCTTTGCTGCTGTTTTTGACCTCTGTGTTCTCGATCCTGTACCGTCCCTCCTGCCCCCTGATCTTCCAAGCTTGCCAGTACTGCAAACCTGTTCAGAGAGGCTCCTCCCCCATATGAGGACATGCCTCTGTTCTCCTCCCTGTGCTTTTCCCCTTCCTCTGTGTTCTGTTTCCTTTACCCACCTACCTTTTCTCCTTACCTCCTGCCAAATCCACACTCTGGTTCCCCAGGGTCCTTGAGGGGGGATGCGTGATAATATTCAGAGCTGCTTCTGTAAGTATAAGGAAAAGGTGTTGCCTGTTCCCCCTCTGGGCTCCCTAAGGAGGGATTCCCAGCACCACCTGTTCAAACCCAAGTGGGGTTTGTATTTGCAGTGTGTATGTTTTCAGATGGCATACCTCTTGCCAAAAGTATTTAAACCTAGGACACCCCGAAAGAATATGAAAAGGGGTACCCTTCTGGACACAGTTCCACCAGTACCGGTCAGTAGGGCTAGAACCCATTCTTTGGGTTCTGTCTGGCTGAAGAAATACCGAGCAACCACTTTCCATTTCTCCAACCAGCTGATCCCATAGTCCTATGTACCTGCTGCCAAACTACATCCCATTTCTTGCCCAGAAGAAGTATATTAGCTTCTTTCTCTCATGTATCCTGCACATGCTTAGCTGTTGTAATCCCTGTCTCTACGTTTAATAATGTATACAATTTGGAAATCAAATGCTTGCTCTCAGATTGGTTAGCTTCATCCCACGCCATGACCAGCAAGGGAGAAGGTGCGTGGGAGAGTTTGTGTATCAGTTTGGGATTGGCAAAAAGAAAAAGTAATCAGTTGCCTTCCTGAAGTCAGGTTTCAACTTCGCCAGCTATCACTGAACAATTTTCCGAGTTTGAACATTGATGCAGAGCGTCCAGAGGCTGTGTAATCTGAGCCTGCCCCGATGAATGGCCTTATCCTGGTGTTGCATAAAAAGCCTTTTGTTTTACAGGTTCTCGTAAATGTGATTTCTAATTAACTAATGACCGTCTGTTCTTTGAAGCAATAACAGTAAGCGGATGGCTCTAGCCATGAAGTTGCTCTCACTACTTATTGATAGACAGGTCGGCACTGTTCTTTACTTGTTTTTTTTTTATACCATGTGGAATCAGATGGGACAAAGGCAATAACAAGGGAAGGATGTGCACCCAAACCAGTGCCGATTCTTTCCCAGAACTACGAGTGACTGCTTCCTGTGTTGGACTGTGTAATAGCAACAAAATAATTATTTCCATGTCTTTCCTTTGAGAGTACTGTTGTTTACACGAACACGTAACCTTTCCCTTCCTTTATGTTGCACTGCATTCAGGGTTTCACATTTGAAAAGTAGCAGAAAGGTCACCAGTTATCAGATAGGTTTGTTTGTTCTGATATTTTTTAATGCAGAGCTTGCAGGGTTGAATATTACTGTTCGTAGCAAACATGAACCGTAAGTTAAAATTGTAAACAAGTCCCAAATGGTATCTATCCTGTTTTGATAACAGATTATTAATCTTTGTTCAGAAATGCTGCTGTCCTGAGGCAGGATGCAAAGGACTTGGACTGCTGACAGCGGTGTAGTAACCTTTCAGTACAGATTACTTTTGTGCTCACAAGAGTCAAGTGGCCTGGTAACTGCCAGGTAAAACGTAGGGTATCGTCTTACAGATCATCACCAACTAGTTTGGCCCCAAACCCTACTGGCATGGTATATTGATTGCAGCTGCCTAGTTTCAGCAATGACCGACAAGTCCCAGCTCTATTGATTGGGTGGTTTTCTAGTGCTTGGTGAAGAACCAATATTAATGGATGTGTACATCTTTGTTATTCCAGTTCTGTTTTTGTTTTACAGTTAGTATCCCCAGGACAGCCTGACTAAGGTGCAGCATCTCATTTAAAGTGGGATCCTTCGTCTGCCCAGTTTTACAGCTCGGTGGACTAAAGCACTGTGAAGTTGTGACTTGCTTAAAGTCACACAGTGAGGCAGTGGCTAAAATATCTTTCAGACATGTGTTCTCTTGTGTTGGGATTCACTGGACTAACCATTAAACTGCACTGCCCTCCAGCTGCTTATTGGTTCTGCTTCAGAAGAGATGAAGAAGAGAAGACAGTTCTCCTCTAGCCTGCAAGGGTCACTGCAGGGGAAGGGGGTACAGAAGTGAGAGTGGAAGACGCAATGTCTCCAGTGGCTAAAAAATTTACCATAGTCTGAAAGAAATGTGATACTGTATAATGATTTATTTTATGCCCCTTCCCTCTCTGTTTGGCCTTATATACCCCAGCCCATGCTGGGAACCAGAACTGGGATGCTGAGACCCAAAGGCAGCAGCTCTGACCATTCGGCTAAAGGGAAATCTTTTTCTTATCTGGGAGGTTAGCGAGCTTGTTTGATTTTCTTATACTTGCAATCCCATGTACTACCACTAGAGTTCTCTAGGCATAGCAGTTACTCTGCACTGCATTTGACTGTTCGTAACATTTCACCATGGGCCCTAGTCACAGGCACTCTGCAGTTGAGGCTTGGAACACAAACAAAAGAAGTGAGTGACGCCCAACACAGAAAGTGGTATCACCTTCTTTGTTGATGACTGACAACCTCTCAGCATTGAACTGCATAGCATTGGTCTTCAGAATTCAGAACAAATGGCCAGAATGTGTTGCACTTTCTTGTTTTAAAGAATAATATGTCTAAGAATAGTGGACCCCATATATTTAGAGATAAGAAATGTTTGTCAAGTAAGTTCAATGTTTTAGCAAGTTTGTGTGTCCAGAAATAGCGCTATAATTATAAGGAACATCAGTAAACTGTCACAGAGCGAGGGTCAATTTGAGTGTAAAAATCATAGCACTATGCTAAATTTCTAGCAGCTGAGAGGTGTGATGACCAATCACTTCTTTTCTTTGGGTTCCAAGCCTCACTTCTAACATACCTATGACTAGGGTCCATTAGATGACACTGCTTTGCAGACTGCTTTTTCTCATGTACAACAGTTAGGAAAACACCTTTTATTTACAAAAGTAAAATATCTTTCCTAAGAGTTTGTGTATACTACCAAGCTAAAAATCTTTAAAGGCACTGCACTTGCTTATGGGCCCTGCCCCCGAAGGTTCTCATACACATATCTAGTTTCAGATAGCAGCCAGTACTGCTTCTACCACCTCCTCAGTGAGACAGTCTGGTTCTGTACAGCCCCACACTACCCCAGCAAAAAACAAACAAAAAAAAAACCATGTTTAAACATTTTAGGGCTGGCAGCAAAGCATGCCAGATCTGTTGAGCTCATACTGTATCTGAGTTGCCATGCGACTTAAGAAGCCATTCAGTGAATATCAGCAAGTGCATGAATAATAATGTTAAATCAATCCCCATGAAAACGAGAGCCTTCAAATGCTTTTAATACCACAGGATGTTGGATGCTATAACCTGTCTGCTGTCCACTCTTGCACCATGGGAGACATCATGTCAGGAGACTGCCAGTGCTGGAAATTCTGTTGGTAGAATGTACGGGGACCTTTTAACTGTAGGTATTTAAGTCTAGCTTGCAAAAGACTCCAGTTCACATTAGTCAATAAGTTAACAAGAAAGGTATGACTGTAGGAACAGAACTAATTTGATTAAAATATTTTATTATTATAATATTATTGTATTCTTAATTGATAGTCTATATTCTTATATTGGCTTAATTATTAAGTACTATAAATGTTTATGTTCAAATTCATATCTAAATGAACTCTAAAACAAGGACAATGCTGCTTAAGGCTTGAATACTGAAATGGAGGAATGATGCCACGAAGCAAAAGGGAATAAAGCATACATGGTCAACTTCAGAAAAAAAAAGTGTTTCAGGAATAGTCTGTTTAAATTGAATGGCCCCTGTTCCAGTTATTAGCAGAAGAGCTTGAACCTGAGACTAACAGATTATTGTCATGGGAATTTGACAAAATGTATGACCTTGTTTTTCTGTACCAGCCAGACTAGGTACCAGAAGTTAACATAGACTGAAATAGACTGGCTTTATGAAATTAAGACTTTTATTTATAGAAAATATACAAAAACTCTGATACATTTCAGAATTATACAGGTTATTGGAAATGCATGAACCTGCCCAGTGATTAGGTTTTAAACCTATTAGCAAAGTGTAGTGTAAGCTATTACAAAACTCTGTAGCCCAAAACTGTTTAAAATATATTGACAAATGTGGTGCCTAAAGTAAGCTGACCTTGCCACCTTTTCAATGGAATGAGTCTTGAGTGTTTATCTAACAAGCAACATCTAGTCGTGTGGTTTGTAAGCCTTCTGGATAAACTCCAAAGCAACATGAAGTCATGGATCATTTATCACAAACAAAAATAACTCCCTGTCTTAAAGAAGTCTGCTAAGTTTATAACGCTTCCAATGATAGCAGGTATGTCAAACTAACATCATGTTGAACAAGAAAAAATGTACTTCTGAAATCTGTAAATACTTTTTAGATAGCTATAAAGGAAAAAGTTTTACAACGTTTTTATAAATTATAGATTTTATATTAGAATTGACACTATCATGTTTGGTATCAAATGAATCCTCTCTTTTTAGCTGCATCTGAAAGTGTAGGTTTTACAATTGTAACAAGGTGCACATAGATGCAAGAAAGAAAAATGGTTTTATATCAAAAATAGTTTTTGAAGATGAGGTCATATTGATAAAAAAAAAATTGCTTAGGAGGGGCTAACAGTAACACCCTCAAAGAGTACTCAAGACCAATCATAATTTGATGGTGATGTTGCCCAGCAAGTGGGACATCTTTGGGATTCTCGTTTGTGGGATGACTGTTAGTGAATAACAGTCCACACTTAGGGTGTATGGGAAATAAATATTATTACTGTTATTGTTTGCAATTTACTGAATGGCATAAGTAATATTTTTCTGTTCTTGTTTCTCGAGGATTTAAAGATAAAATTACCTGCAGATAGCGAAAAAAGACAGAAAGAAGTAATTGGCAGTAAAGCTGCAAGGAAACGGACTTTTGAAAGTATCACAAGGAAAAGATTTGGTTCTTTGTTCAAAATTGTATTACATAAGCATTGTGATTACCATTGTTGTTTAAAGGGGATTATTATTGTTGAAGTGGTGACTATTTTTACAAAACCATGTAAGTGCAAGGTATATGTGCAAAAGTTATAAAATCTGAGGCAGTGATACATTCTCCAGTATTCTCTTAGCCTTCAATTATGAGTAAGGACTGGAAAGAATAAAAGATCTTGAAAGAATGGATGAAAAATATTTAGAGCTAAGTAACCATCTAAATCATGAACAAACATGTTTAGCAAGTGAAGCAAGACAGTTAAGGGAACGACTACAAGAAAAATCATGAATGTAGTAAATTCACAGGCCAAGTTGAGTTATTAGAAAAACAGTTACAGTAGATGTAAGTAATGTGAAGATATCTGATGGAGACTGTGTCCTAGTCAACTTAAAGACTGACATTGCTGCCTTGAAAAACTTACATGAACAGCTAAAAGAGCAGTGCTCAGTTGCAGAAGCAGAGAAGGCCAAAATATTAGAGACTAATGAGAAGGTCAAAGAGTGGGGCACAGCTTTGGAAAGGGAAAAAGCAAAATTAGAGCATTCTAATGAGCAGGTTACCAAGGAGCTAAACAAAATTATACAAATGTATAATGATGTAAGGGAGCAATATTTTTTGAATGTGGAGAGCATAGGATAATATCACATGTGAAATTTGTTCTATTTCTGGTAATTTATGAAAATAATTTTTGGGTAAGGCCCGAGGTGAATCTTAAGTGCATTATTATAAAAAGTGATATTATAAGCCTTTGTTCCAACATAACTACTGAGGAACTGTAAGTATACTTCTTTGTTTTAGCTGTTCTTTTCTCTTACAGAGCTTTTTCTCCCTTTCCCACTCATCCTTCCAGGGGTATACCCTGATTGCAGGGATATACCCTGTTCAGGCCTAGCATCTCCTCACCCTTGCCGCCCTGGGTCCCTGGCTCCCACAGCTTCCTCCATGGATAGGGGCTTCAGGGGGAGGACCCCCCAACACCAGAGCAGTCCACAATGTAGACAGGATCCACTGTCTGGGGCTAGGACCCCCAGGAGCCAGAGACGTCAGCCATGATATAGATGGTTATAGGGATTTTTTTTCCTCATATTCTCCCTGTCCCGCCCTCCTCCCCTAGTGTGGCATAGCCTCCTGATGGCCTTGGACACACGCCTGTGGTGGGAGCAGGCTCCCCTGGCACCCCACTGGAGTTGCTGTGGCATTGGAGCCCAACACCATTCCTTTCCAGCAGCAGCGCACTGGTGAGCAGCGTTTGCTGCAGCTTGGCCTGCTTCCCAACACGGCAACTGGAGTTCACTCCTGAACCCTGGTCACCTGCGCAACAGCACATTCCACTGCTTCTGCACCATTGGGTGGCCTTTAGCTTGTTTTATTTACTTTTATCCAACCTAACATAAATAATTATGTATGTAGTGGGTGCCTGTGAAGAACAGGGGGGTTATTTCATCAGGTGACGCTGGGGGCAGGATACAGCTTCACTTCCCCAGCTTCATGAGATGAAATTACCACTGAGTTATTCACAGGCATCTATGTGCAATTTATTTTATTACACGGTAAAGAATTGGGCCTGTATTTATGCAGCTTTTTATTTATTTTTATTTTATTCCATTTGGAAGACCTTTGAACTCAAAACCCCTTTTTCAAAGGTGTCCGAGTAAAGCAAGTTATATACAGTGTCAGTCCAGTACAATGACACATAAAAATGAGCATCATATTACAGGAGGTTTTAGCAGTGGGTTAAAACATCAGACATTAAAATCAGCTAGGGGAATCTACAGTAGACAGGGTCTTGGGCGGAGGAGGCAAGATTCTGGCAGATATGGACAAAGCACACATGCAGTTGAGTTTATGGAAAAGGTGGTTGATGATTTGGGCCTTAAAGGGGGAGAGGCTGGGGAGAGCAGTAATAGCCGTGGACAAGGAGTTCCCACTCTAGTACTACTGTGTACTCCCTAGAAGACAGGAGGGAACGGGGGATACAATAGAGACATTCAAATGCCTCACAGGAATAAACAGGGTACAGGAAGGGATCATTTTCCAAAGTAAAAGATGCTCAAGGAAAATATGAAGCTTGGGGGGGGGCTCAGAGGAAATGTGAGGAAGTACTTCCTTCACGGAGAGGGTGGTGGACACTTGGAACAGCCTCCAAGTGGAAGTGGTGGGGGCTTGAATGGTCACATGATTTAAGAATGCATGGGATAGACACAAGGGATTCTTAGAAGCAAGAGGGGAGTGCAAGCCGGAGTCCAAGTAGGGTCTCCGTTGCCACTATAGGTAGGGAATTTAGGGCAGACTAGGTGGGCCAAGTGGTCCTTATCTGTTTCTAGATACAAAAAAGC
The DNA here is from genome assembly GCA_016271365.2 of Neoceratodus forsteri. NCBI lineage: Eukaryota > Metazoa > Chordata > Ceratodontiformes > Ceratodontidae > Neoceratodus > Neoceratodus forsteri. The sequence goes on along the minus strand of CM028132.1, from coordinate 805,231,295 downwards.
ACTGGACAAGTTGTTTTTTCCTGAAAGGCAGCAGCAGTTTTTGGTCCCCTGATGACTGAGTTCTGTAGTTTGCTCCTGACAAAACCGATCTGGTTTTGGATACCCGGCGGCATGTGATAAAGAAAAAGCTGCCTTGCATAGAAGGGTTTTGTTGAGGTTCATTCAGAGGTCGCAGGGAAGCCATTTGGAGGCAACCTAAAGGTTGCAATGGTGGGAGTCCGGTTTCATGTTGAGTGTAAATCTGCAGGCGCAGTTGAAAGCAGTCATAATTCTTTCCACTACAGTGTTATTAGTGGCAAGGAGATGATGAGGCTGGAGACAAGTAGTTTTTTCACACTGGGGGTGAAGTTGATCATGTTTCTGTATAGCAAGTCAAGATGTTTGTGGATGTTTTTGACCAGATAGTTGTCAGGAGATGTGAAGGACAGGGTCACATCCTGATGTATGCCCAGGTATTTGAAGACCTGCACCTGTTCAGTGGGGTTCTCGGATGGTGCTGTGATGTGCAGCTTGGGGCTGCCCTTCAAAGCATGGGTGCTGCTGAACAGTAGGGATTCGGTTTTCTTGTTGTTTATTACCAGTCTTTTTGTGGTGAGCTAGTTGCAGATCCTCAGACTGCAGGTTGCCTTCCAGAGACTTCCGATCACGGTGGGATGTGAAGATGACTGTGTCACTGGAGTATAATAATACTTTATACTTTAGTGCTTTTATAGCTTTTAAATGTGGGAATATGTTTGGAAGTGTTAACTGAGTGTGAATGAGGTGTTCCCTAGTGGTAGGAGTGGATTGTTGTGCGGTTGTTGTGCAAGTAAGTGTTTCTGTTGCTAGCAGTGTGTCATGGATCTTTGAGATGTAATTTGTTTGTTATTCACTGCTAGCAGTGAAAAATGATATTTCTCAGCCATAGCAACCCAGTGGATAATAGAGGTCAGCCATTTAAGTCCTTGTAATGCAATTTCATAGAATTTGGCTCTCCTTTTTTCTAGTGATAGTTCAGTATGAGCAAGATATATTGAACATTTAGGGTAGTGTAGTGTTTGATTAATTTGGAGTTACAGTACTGTGAAGTAGTCACCAAAGTTAACCATGTCTTGACTGAAATCTGGAACAAAATACCCCTATTTAAATAAATATAAGAACAAGAAAAAAAAATTAAGAAATGACGTTTCTAATGTATTGCAGGCCCTTTTTGGTAGCATTTTTATTGGGGGATGGGCATGTTATAGTTTAAATTTGTATATAACCGAAGTTACATATTCAAGAATGGAATTTGATAACAGTTCTTAAATTTTGCACGTGTGCTGCTGGATGCTGACCATATATAAAACTATAGTCAAAGTCTAGAACCAAAAATGTCCTGCAGTTTGTTACAACATAGCATTATAATTACTTTGTGACCTTGAATAAAAAAACGACAACAGTATATTGTACATATCTAAAACTAAATCATAGCATTCACCTGGGTTACCAATTAGTGAAAAGATTACTAAAAGAGGGCTATTTCTTCCTTTGATCATACAGTTTACTCCCACCTCTGGGGCAGGAAGGTCGGGGTTACTAGTCTTACACCAGGAACTTGGACCAATACCAGATCCTGACACTGTAGTGCAGCACTAGAGGGGTATTGCAGTGTTGAGGTGCTGTCTTTAAGATGAGACGTTTAATCAAGGTCCCTTCTGCCTTTCTCTGGTGGCTGTCTAGGCGGAAATTAAAGCTCCCATCACGCATATCATAAGAGATGGGGATTTTCACTGGTGTCCTGGCCACCCCCCCAATCAATAAAAAGGTTCATGCCCATGTCACCCATTCCCGTATACATCTGCAAACAAGCTCTCACAAATCAGAGTGCCTTTTCCTGACCACAGACTGCAAACAATTTAAAAAAAATTGCTTTTTTTTTTTTAAAAAGTTTGTTTAGGGAGCTGCTAGTACGGAGATTGTTGTCAACATACAGGCTGCGTAAGCAGATAACATACAGTGATGATATTCAAATGATTTAGAGATCACAAATAAGTGTTTATTTTGATGCTGTAGCTTTAAGAAGTCTCTCTTTGGCCATAGCAGACGAACATAAACAATCCAAACTGCCTCAAAAATACCTTTTTCTTCACAGTAAGCAAAACAAATCAAGAAAGAAAATAAGCAGACTTCCAGAGTTCAACATTCTGTCCTTCCCCACACAAAGTTCATTTCAGTAGAAGCCTAGTGGCTTTTTCTCTCTCCAAATCAGACATAAGAGACAGAGACAGCAGGCTTCTATCTCTTGCCTCTAGCTTTCCCAAAATACAGTCTATATCAAAAGCTTGAGGCAAGGAAGCAATAAGACATGACAGGGTGTTGGTAGTGCCATGAACACATGCTCAGTAGTGTAGTAAGATACGAGGTTGCAGTGTGTTCAGGGCACTGCTCCTAACAACACTGCGTCTCTTATAGTGTTTATAAAATTAGTTTAGGATAGAGAAACAAAAAACAGCTTTAAAGAAATTATTATGATTGTGAAATTAATAGATTTTTCTTTTTGCTGGGTCCAGAAATTGATTCAAGGCAGCATCTGTGAATAACTCAAAGGGAACTGATATAGAGGCTAACATTTGTATTTTGTTTCTGCGGAGCAGAGAATCCAGGCTGCCAGTGTTGAAAGTGACATTTCTAGATGGCACAGTGGGACTTTTGTTAGGTGTTGGTAGTACTGTAATTAATATGGCAGGTAGCTAATCAGAATGTAGGATTTTCCTTATCCATTTTCCAGTCTTCTTTCTTTATGGAGCCTTCACATGCAGTTCAGCAACAGCGTTATTTAATTAGCTGACTGCCCCAGGCTGGCAGCCTAGCCCATCCATTTTTACTGTCTAGGAACGTAGAGAAAATGTCCAACCTCCAGAGATCAAGGAAAACACAAAAAAAGACACAGTTTTTTATGTTTGTTTTTAGCAGTTTTGTACCTGGGCCAGTCTCAGCAAAGTGAACAAAATCCATCCAGACAACTAAAACAGACCCTTAACTCACCTTTGCTGTTCCAGGGCCCTCAAGGTCCTCACAGCAATTGCCTTCAAGGGGGCCAGACTGGGTTAGGATAGATCTGTGTAGATTGGCGCTGTGCCTCCACCCGAGGAAGTGGTAGGGAATACCTGTAGGCAAATAGCAGGTTACCACCCCCAGGAAATATACTAACTGCCCCCAAACAGTTCCCCACGCACTCTGACAATATCACCCTTCTTTACAGAAACACTCTATAGCAGCAAGTAACATGAACAACAACAGTATTTTATTGTAAGGGAAGTTTCACAAAGGGGAATAAAACAGCAACAACAAGAACTACCACCTAACACTTCTGCCCCAGACAGTCCCCCCCTCCCATGAACGGGTGCACCTGTCTTTCCCTAGGCAGCTGCCCAGAAAGTCTATACAGTCCTTTAGGTGGGTACCACACCACTGTGCAGAAGATGTTGGGGATCTTTTGTTGGGGCACAAATACGTTAAAGCAGTAGCACAGATCTAACACTCTACTTTCCTGTCTTGGCGCAGCTTTAATTTAGGCGCAGTCCTGCCTAGGACTTAACCCCCTTAAATCCTGACTAGCTAGCTAGCTAAATAAATTTTCCCCAAAGCCGCAGCCTAGGGTACGTACAGTTCTGTAGGTTCACAGGGGGGTTGGCAGAAACCTGGCTCACGGTACCGTGCTGGTGTCAGGAGTTATAGGTGCACCACAGCAGCCGATAGCTGAAGAAGTGACGAATGCTGGTCTTCACCTGCCAGGCCTTTCCAGTCTTCGCCCCTAGAGCCTTTGTTTGCGGTGTTCACTTGGCAGGCCTCTCGATGTCTTCCTCTCTGATGGTCTCTTCTTCATGCGGGGGTACGGAGCAGGCTGGAGGTTTCCCCAGACTGATGGCTGGCACACACTCTTCTCCAATACAGCACAGGAGCTGGGAAATCTGGCTTGATCTCTATTCCCAGCAAGGACAGTTACTCAGGACTTCAGCAGAAGCAGTCTCTAATGCACTTACCCTACCGAGGGGGCACACAGCCTGTAGGTCACTTTTACTTTCCACTGCAGATACTGTGGCATTAGGCTGTGCCCTTTATAGTCACTGCTTTCTGTCCGACAAACCCCGCTGGCTCTCTCTCTGCACTGCAGTACAGTCGACTCTCTATCTCTGGCAGCAGATCTCAAAAGTCTCTCAACTCTAGCTGCAGTCTTTCTTTCACAGCCACTAGTTCAGATCTTGGAAGCAGTTCTCAAATTCTCAGCAACAACTTCCAACTTCTCAGCCACAAAATTCAGTCAGTCTCAAGTTCAAATCTCACCCTGGGAACCTCTCTCACAGTCCAGTTTGATTCCCAGGGGCTATCTACTTCTCCAGGAATTCTGCAGCTGGTCCAATACTGGGGCTAAACAAGGCCTTTGGGCAAACAAGCCCCCTGCGGACTCTGTCTTCTGCCCTCTCTGTCAGATCTCTCTCTGGACTCCTGGCTGATCCTTCGGACTCCCCCAACCTTTGGCCGGCAAACAGCCCCTTAAATCCCTTTTCCAGCAGTCCCTTCTCATTGACTGCAACAATTGTCCAACAAAACAAATTAATAGTCATTAGCTCCACTTGATGCCCTACTGGTTCCTTGTCTGGGCGCCAAGAAAAGTTCCTCCTGTTACTCCCACAAACCTCTGTTGTGGTCCCGTAAGTCCTTTTGACAATCCCTGCCTTCTGACTGGCTGTGGCAGGGGTTAAAGGTGGTGAATATGGCTGCTGTACACAAACAGTTCAGTGCAATCACAAGCAAAGTCCCAACTTTAAAGTTCTGGTGCAGCCAGACATTTCAGTTTTATTGTTTTATTAACCTCCCAGTTCAGTAGCAGTTGTTTTGCACACTAATCTCCATGTAGAGTTCAGTAATTTAGTTCAACTTTCCACCTGTCGCTGCTGCCGAAACGTTGTCCCCCTAGGCAGCAGGCAGTCTCATTAATATGCATAAGCTCTAACTCATTAATATTATAACAGCTCCCCCAGTGCTCATTAGTACTCCTAAAATAAATTATTTTAGTGCTCCTCCTGTGCTTCCTCCGTGTCTCCGGACCCCGATTTATCCATTCAGGGGTCTGGGAGCACCAGAGATGCTTTTACTTTGCCACCAGAGTGGCAAGAAAATAAAAATGCACTATGGCGCATGCACAGACTGCCGCTCACACATTCGTGCAGAAGCAGTGCGGCGGTTCCGCGTCTTTACTCTGCCGGCCCCATTTACAATTGAAAACACATCAGGGACCAGACAGAGAGTTTGAGGCTCAACAGAACCCAGGCCAGGAGGCAGTGAGGATGAGGGGTAAATGACAGCCAACAGAAATAAGTAAGCCCAGAATGGGCGGCTTACACCAGTAAGCTGAGTTAATGTTTGTGTGAAAGACCCTATCTTTCACCGCTTATAACTTGTCTATCCTAGAAGTTACAGTGTCGAAAATTGGCATACACCCTCTCAGTTCTAGAGGTTAGAAGGTTCAGTTATTTCAGTGCTGTTGAGTGCAAACATTATGTAAATATCCCCCAAATTAAGACTTCTTTGCACACAGATAACAAAAACACTGGTTTAAAACCTGAAACCTTCACGTTTGTGAGATATTGGCTTACACTAGGGGTTTTCATTTGTTTTGCAATAAAAAAGGGCTAAATTAAAAAAGTTGTACTAAATTTTGTACAGTGGAGAGTGAGTATGCACAAACAAAAAGTGACTGACTAAACAGAAAGTTAATCACAAATGAAAAAAAAAAAAGCCTTATGCTTTTTTGAGCAGCCTGACTCACCCCCCACCGACCGTTTTCTTTACTGACACTGGGTGCCCAATCCCAGTGTCAGATAAACCTGTACCACCCTCTTCCTGACACCGGTACCCAACCCTAGTTTTGGGTGCATTTTTTTTGTCTATTTTTTTTTTACTTTTGTGGCCACCAGATGCCCAACCCTGGTGGCTAACGACCCCCCTTGGCAACTTAGTCACCCCCACCCTCTGCTACCCATGGCCTAGTAAATCCCTTCTCTGACACTGTGCAAAGCTTCTTCCCACACTGTCTTCCTCTCACCCAGTCAACTGATTTATTGTAACACTCCACCTACACTCTGGCTCCCTTGCCACCTCCCCAACTCCTGGGCCACTCAGAACACTTGCTGTGTTTTCTAATGTGGGCATCTGGCACATCCCTCTCTCTCTTCTTCAGCCAGCTTCTGAGCCTCTGCTGCTGCCATTTGCTAAAGAAAATAAATAGGCTAAAGAAAAGAAAACTTAAGTCACACAAAAAAAAAAACTATATCACATGCGCAGAGACTTAGTTTTATTTGAACAAAAAAGATTGAATTTGGTTAATCAGAAAATGTATTTTGGGGACAAATTCAACCCAAAATGTTCCATGGTCATGAGAGGGTGGTAATGGAAGGCACCCTTAGCCTTAAATTTGACTAAGAAGTTTACTTGACTAAGGTATGGGTGAGTCAAAAAAACAAAACAAAAAAAACTAAGTCCTAAAAATATGGACTGTGCATGCAAAAAGACAGTGTTTTTCTGCAGTTTTTTTCTATCACATATAGCTTTTAACATTTGAAAAAATTTGGTAGTGGGCTAGTTACCACCATTTCCACTGAGACCACCCAAGTGGCAAATTTCAGACCTGCCTGAAAGATCTTTCACTTTGTGTAAGGCCCACAGGGCCCTGCATGAATCATGCTACAGATCTGGCCCCATTCCATGTGGATCTGCTGCTTCACATAGGACCCACAGGGCTCTGCACAAAGTAACCCATAGGTCCGGTGATAGATCTGCTACTGTGGGTTCTGCACAAAGGGTGGTACAGATCTGCACCCCTTGGGTCCTGCATAAAGCAAGCTACAGATTGAGTGCTGTCCCAGAGGAGTTTGCTGCTTCACATGGGACCTGCAGAACCCAGCATGAAAAAGCTACAGGTCCATACCCCTGCCCAGTCAGTCTGCTGCAGGCCATGTGTGACGAAAGCTATAGTTGATAGATGCTAGATATCATTTCAGAAAGGAAATGAATTGCATAAAAGCTACATTAATGCATCTGTTGGGGTTAAAGAGCCTCAAAAGTATGGAAATGTGGTGTTAGGGTATTCGGCCCTCTTACCTCCAATCCCCCACCCATGTGACTCAAGGATAAATTGCAGGTCTAGGGCTGTAGCAAATGGATCTGCTATTTCATAGTAGGTCTGCAGGGCCCTGTGTGAAGCAAGCTATAGGTGTGGGGCCCTGCACTATGGGTCTGCTGCGAGTCCTGCACCACGAAGCTATGGGTCTAGGGCCTTGCATTACGAGTCTGCTGGGGGGGCCAACACCAAGCAAGGCAGTAGGGCGCAGTGGTTTAAGGCTCTGAGCTGCAAATCTAGAGACCTGAGTTAGAATCCCACAGCCCCCACTTGCATACTGTGTGACCCTGTGCAAGTCACTTAACTTCCTTGTGCTCCCAGGTTGCACCTGTAAACAAGCTTTCAGCTTAGTGTGTCTTACCTGGTTAAATAATTGGAAAAAAAAATAAAGGCCCTTGGCCGTGCACCGTGGGTATGCTGCTATATGTTGGGCCCACAGGGCCCTGCACAAAGCAAGCTACAGATCTGGGGCCATGCCCCATGACTCTGCTACTTTGCCTACAACTTTATAACATATATGTCACCTGTAAGGCATAGCTCTGGGCCTGTAGCTTGGCCTTAGAATCAAGAGGGTAGGTGTCGCTGCATGGTTATTCAGGAAGCACACGGAGAGACATATCTCAGGGAAAATGCAGGAGGCATGTATTTTTTTAAAGAACAAGCTAAATAAAATAAAATATTGGATTATCACAGCAACTTTAATCAAACTCTGGCACTGTGGAACCTTTCTGGGGTACTGGGTGGCAAGTTCAAAGTCTCTTTGAAGCAATCTGTGCAAGTTTCATCCTTCAGCAGTGCCTCTAATAAATAATCTTTCTCTGCAATGATTAGACACCAACTGACTCAAGTCAATATCATCAGGGATTCCTTTAGAGGGAAAAACCACCTCCCAGTTTTCACAGGCTCCACAGAACATAAATCTTCACAGAAATTACTAGAATGTACACAACAGTAATATGGCATTGCATAACAAGCATAATGCATTTAGTATAATCAGTGGTATTCTGTATCAAAACTGTGTCTTAATACTATAAATATATAAGAAATAGGCGAACATCTAAGAAACATTTGCCAACTTAACTAGAAATTTGGAATGTGCTGTCTAGAACAAGTGTCATAAAAATTCTAGAATCTGTCAGTAACTCTGCTGCACTATTTTTCTTTTGCCACAAGATGGCACTATATATCTAGTTACTGCTCCACAGTTTCTGTATACATTATATCTCTGTCCAGCTAATGAGGGAAGAGAGTATGCTCCAAGTAACAAAGGGACAACAGAGGAGATAGGACAGAAAAGGTGTGCAGGAAACGTCTCTGGCCTGACCAGGGGTGAAACAAAGGACACAGGATAGAGAAAGGACTCCATTGCCCAAGACAGGGGAAAAAGGGGGTGCTCAATCTCTCTCTCTCTCTCTCTCTCTCTCCATTCTGTATTTCTAATTGCTTAAACAGTGATAAGAAACATTAGGCCCATCACAGTAGGGAATGGGGAGTGGGGAAAAAAACATGAACTAAGCATGCTTAGGGACATAAGGTTTTTTTAATTTTTTGTGTCTCTTGTGCCGACTGGCACCCTACTCTGTTAGGCTACCAAGGCTGCCCCTTCTACCCACTAAACTCACCGTCACATATCCAGTCCCAGAGTCCATCCAGATGTCAGCCCTCCTTCCTTGGGGCCTGCTTATTGCTGCCGGGGCCACCTCTGACAGTTGTGGAGGGAAAGACACTGGAGCCTCCCTCATCTCAAGATTGGCTGTCTTGTCCCTGCTGGGGACCTAAGCACTACCTAGAAGAGGAACCAACTTTTTTTTTTTTTTTAGTTTTTTTTTTTTAACCAGGTATAGCACACTAAGCTGAAAGCTTTTTTACAGGAGTGACCTGGGAGCACAAGGAGGTTAAGTGACTTGCTCAGGGTCACACAGTATGCAAGTGGAAGCTGTTGGATTCAAACCCAGGTCTGGTCTGCTGGATGTCACCAGATTTGCAGCTCAGAGCCTTAGACCACTGCGCTATACTGCCTCAACTTGGCTGGGCGTAGGCTGAGGTGTTCCTTTGCTGACACGCTGAGGATGAGTTGGCACGGGAGGGACGACACAGCCATCAACTGGCATACTGGTGCCCCCACACAGATGTGCACACTGCGACTGACTTGGGGGGGGTGCCTGACAGTGCGTGGTCACCCATGCCATCATAGGCACCTCCGAACGTAACTACCAGGAGCCGCTATAGTGTGATGCAGCATAACTTTTTTAATTTTCTAAGCCCGAGTTTTGCGGCTAGGCAGCTTATCACCCCTCCCCCTTACAATCACCCAAGCAACAACTTTCACACCAGCTGGATGGGATATTGCTTCACGTAGGGCCCACATGTTTCTGTGTTAGACATCCTACAAGTCCAGCGCTGTGTCTGACAGGTTTCCTGTTTTGCATTTTGGCCTGTGTGAACAAAGCTACCTGTCTGGTGCTGTACCTAATGGATTTGCTTCTTCGCATCCTCGACAGGTCTGCTGCTGTGTGTATGGGCAGCTGGGCCCTGTGCAAAGCAAGTTACTTGTTGATCGCTGTAGCATATGGGTCTGCTGATTTGTGTACGTCCTGCAAATCTGTTCATGAAGCATACTACAGGCCCAGTGCTGTGCTTGATGGTTATGACTTATCTTTGCTTCAGCAGGGCTCTGAGCCAAGCAGGTTACAACTTACAAGTTATATGTCTGATACTATACTTTCTCAAAAAGTAAGGGAATTCATAGCAACAAATGTTGATGCATATGTTAGGGTTAGAAAAGCACAAAAGGAGGAGACTGTGGTGCTAGGGTTATCGAACATAATGCCCACCCACATTCCCTAACCTTGTAACTTAGTGCCAAGTTATAGGTTCTGGGCCATGCCCCCATAGGTCTGCAGCTTCAAGCTACAGGTCTGGGGACATTCCCCATGTTTCTGGGGCCATATGCCATGGGTGTAAGCTGCAGATGTGGGTCTGAGCCTCACAGGTCTGTGCTTAAAGCTACAGGTCCAGGGCCGTGCTGCACAGGTCTGCTGCTTCATGTAGGGCATGACAGGCATTGTATGAAGCAAGCTATAGATCCAGGACCATGCTCCATTGGTCTGCTTCTTTGTGTAGGGCCCACAGGACCCTACGTGAAGCAAGCTACACATACAGAGCTGTATCCCACGGGTCTGCTGCTTTACACAGGACTTCCAAGGCACTGTGCAAAGCAAGCTACAGGTCTAGGGTTGTCCCTCACAGGTTTTCTGCTTAATGTAGGACCAACAGAGTTGGGACCATGCATCACGGGTCTGCTAATTTTCCCTGCAAAGCAAGGTACAGGTCTAGGACCATGCTTGATGAATCTGCTTCTTTGAGTATGTCCTTGTATCAAGTAAGACAGCCACTGGACACCCTTGGGGAATGGCTCCAGACCTGTAGCTTGAAGAGGCAGGTCCATGGGACATACGGGTAGCTTGACCATCTTCCTGAAATGAAGCAGTGTTGATGTGTGTGAGGCATACCAAGCATATTGGTGAGTGTGATGGCAAGAGGTACTTAATTGAGCGAACTAGAATCACTCCTTTCAAGGACATTTTCCCCAGGTACCAGTTTTCTAAATTGGGGATGGGGCAGCCACAGGGGTGGGGGTGGGGAGGCGGAGCCATGTGTGGTTTAGGAGATTTTTGCAGCATCCTCTACCAACTTTAGCAAGTACACTGGTATCTAAGGTTTAAAAATTAAAAAGAGGGTTTCATTTTTCATTGGGTTAGCAGTGTGAGGTAAACTGTTGGCAAACCAAAAGCCATTCACAAGCCAGCTGTCAGACCATATGGCCAATGTGAACATTCTCAGTGCATGGTCTGTAAGTCATTCTTGTACCTGTGAAGTACCAGTACACTCACAGATACAAGAATGAAGTACTGATGCAAGCAAAGAAATTGATATCTTTCCCAGTAGTCCAATATATCACTTTTTCTCTGTGCATTTATCTAAAAACCAAATTGCTGTATATATAGGGACTATGATGTGGCTTTACTGGAGGTATCATATTTATCTCCATGAGAGACCAGTGATATTATGATATCTCGTGGGTGGTGAAGCCACAAGTGTGATATCGTAAAGAGATCTACCAAGGCATTTAAAATTGGCTTTGCACCACATGTCATGGTGCCTTACCTTTACCAAAACTGAACTGGATAATATGGCCAAAATTTGTTTCCTATTTTAGTCGTGGAAGGGATGGTAAATTTCTGCACAGCTGATCCCTTCCACGTCCTGTTTCTGGGAGCTGCTCAAGTCCCGCGCTCAGCAAAGTTATGATGTGTGCTCAGGGAGAGCGCGGGGACGCGCTCCATTATAGGATGTGAGGGGTATATTTTCGATTGTTTTTTCATGTTAGAATGGTCATTTGCTGATGAAACGTGGGCACTGGTCGACTGACAAGGGCCTTGGCACCAGGCTTTTAATTTTGATCTTCTATTATTAACCTGACCTGAATTTGTTGAAATCAACAGTGCTAGCTGCCTGAATTGTTTTAAATTTTTACTTTAGTTACTTAGTCTTGAATTAATTGATTATGGAGTCAGACTTGCACTAAGTCTAACTCATAGGGCTAGCATTCAGACTTGCTTTACTTGACAACCTGTTATTGTCAGTGTAGTGTAGGAGCCTGATCTTAACTTAATTATTTAGTTAGCGGTCAGACTTGCATTGCAGTAAATTTCATTGTTCTAGCAGCCGGATTGGCATTTTACTCCACAGTAGTAACCGACTAGAATTTAAGATAATCTTATAGGTAACAGTCTGACTTGTATTTCATCTTTCGGTAGCAGCCAGACTTTTAAGTTAATCTCTAGCTGCCTGACGTGCAAATAGACTTGTGTTTAAATCATTCACTTAGTGCTAGCAACAAGACCATTTGTTACCTTGGATCTGAGTTGTCTTTTTGGCCATTTTTGCATGCTAATCGTGCTGAATCTATATCTGACCTCTTAGAGTCCTAGAATATTTAGAGTGCTAAATATATTCTCTTGTACTCTTCTCAGTCCTGCTGCTGCTTGCTCTCTCTCTCCTCCCTTGCTGTCTGTCTCTCTCTCTCTTCTGCCCTGTGTTTTTCTCTGCCTACCCTGCTAAGTCTCCTCCTCTGTTTTCTCCGATGCATGCCCGTTCTTTTGTCCTCTGCCTGCCCTGTTCTTTTGTCCTCAGCTTAGCCCTCCCTTGCCTGCCCTTACTTAATCCCGCTACTCTCCATCTCTCCTTAGGTCTGACCAGCCTGCCCAGGGCACAGACCTTGACACAGGAGAGCAGCTAGTTCAAGCAGTGGTCCTGCTCTGCTGTTTGACTCTGCTCACCTCCAAGAAACTCCAACTTGACATACTGGACCCTCCAAATGCTTTGCCGGTTTGTTGAAGGGGCCAGAAGGAAAACCGAAAGAAAGGCCTATCCTGGCTTGAACCACACTCTGGTGGCTCGCTGAGAATCATAAGCTGTCTCCTCCTCATGTTTGTTCAACGGCCGGCATTTGGTTCCCGCCGACACTGCATGCTGGCTCCCCACCTACCCGTCCTAAGTGGATGTTTACCTTTATAGCTGCCCGTTTGTAGTCATCTGACTAAGTGCCCAATTTCCATTGGCTCCTTATACGGTTCAACCGCTAGGGGTTCCAATCCAACACATTTGCAATGTTCATTGTGTTCTATTGCATGCGGTAGCTCTGTGACTGTGTTTTACCGCTTGCCTTAAGGTGAGCTTACACCTGCCACTGACTGGTCTCTGTGCACACTAATTAGTGCCTGGACTCAGGTTATAAGAACGCTCAGTGCAGGATCTGTAGCGATTCACCGTTGTTCCTTTGGAGTTTGGTCCCCTATTCCTCCCATCTTACTCTCTATACTACTTCGACCCTGCTGTCTTTCTGCAAATAATTTCTGAGCATTTCATGTCTGCCTTACTGCATCCCCTCTCACTCTCTCGGCTTTCTATAACCTCCCCACATCCATGGCTTTCCAGATCCTATTAGTGTTGCACTCTGCCCTCCTGTTACTTTATGTTCTCAACTTGATGGTCACAACTATCCCCTGTCCCCAACACACTATGTTCTTCCTCCTTTCCTACTGACTTTTATTTCTCTAACCTGACTGCTCTATTTTCACCTCAGCCCGACTTTACGCAGTTACTCCTTCCTAGGGGCTGCATCTATATTATGGTGCTTTCCCTTAGAAAACATCTCTTGGGAGGCTGGCAAACCCTTCCCTTCTACCATCATAAAATTTGGTACCTTTTCCTCCTGGTACTCCTACTCTCTGGGAATGTGGAGCTAAACCCAGGCCCCTTGCCCATTTCTCCTCCACAGACCTAACTGTGAGAACTACAAAAGGGCTACTTATTGCTCATCAAAACATTAAGAGTCTTACCCATAACTTTGTTGATCTTGAGGCCTGGGTTGCTTTATACAAACCTGATATATTTTGCTTAATAGAGACCTGGCTCAAACCCTCAATCCCAGACTCGTTGTGCTCCTTGGCAAACTACAATATGATTCATAGAGACAGGCCCTCCTCTAAATGGGGAGGGGGGTTGCTTTGTACTATAAAGAGAGTCTGAATATCTCTGCAGTCCCTATCCCAAACCCCCCTCTCTCTGTAAATCCCGCCACACATTTCTCACACTGGGTACAAAAAAGCTCCACCTTACTTGTGTATGCAACCCTCCCCATGGTGGCCCTGCTGGTCGTGATGAACTTCTTGAACAAACCTCCATGGTCAAAGCAGAATGAGGTTCTCATTTTAGGTGAGTAGTTAATACACAGTGTACAGTATATACATGACATGCTATAAGTTACATTAGAGCACGACTAAGACTTTCACAGTATGCTACATACAGAAATACTGATCCAGTTTAACACTGACATGATAGCATTAGAACAAGGCTTTAGGGACAAGGGGTAGCTGAAGATAGTTGTAGTGTGAAATACATAAGTGCAGGTAGTGGGAAATAGTATATCACAGGTTAAGGAGGATTGAAACAACTACAGGGGTCAGATGTGATTAGGAAATGGCGCAGCTTCTGTTTAAAGCTAGCATGAGAGCTAAACTGATGAAACACCAGAGGAAAGGAGTTCCAAAGCTTCGGGGCATAGTGACAGAAGGCACAAGTCATGTGTCCCCAGAACCTCAAGATGGAATTACTACCTTGTAATGCCAGAACCTATTTGTTATTTTTTTTAATATATGGATACGAGGTGAATTGACTCGCCTCCATTTGAGCACTGGAGTCAGCAGGTGGATGTGCGTGCTGGCAGGGTTCCCCAGTCCTGTGTGGATGAGCGGCTGCTGTGGGCTTCATTTAGCTGTGTGTTTTTTTTTTTTTACTGTTTGTCAGTGGCGGTATCGAGCGAGCAGAGGAGCCCCGGAGAGAGTCCAATTGTTAATAGTATAAGACAAATGGTTTTCAAAGTAAAAAAAAACAAAAAAAAAAACGGTTGCTGCAGGGAAGATTGTCTCGCTAAGCGAGCGAGCAAGCAAGCCGCCATGTTTTCAGACTCATTCTGCCCACCCACAGAGGAAAAGCAGCTAATCAGAAGGCACACCGTTTAAGACATCGGGGATAGACTTGCACATGCGCTCTTCAGCTTTGTTAATAATACTATCGTTCGGGTGCCAAATGATAGTATTACGGCACCCCAACGATAGTATAATCGCTCAGGAAGAGTAGTAGTATTATTGCTCCAGGAGCGATGGTATTACCAGGAAATTTTTGTATGCTTTTCAAGCATATTATTTTAATAATCCATATATTAAAAAATAATAAAAAAGATAGATAGAGAGAAAGAAACATGGCAGCAGATTAGGCCTTATGGTCTATCATGTCTGCTCAAGATGCAGCTCACAGTATAGTCACTGCTGCTCCCCCCCCATTACCTCTCTTCAAGGTGTCTCCCACAGAGTTCCCCTACTGGTCGCTTCACTCCCTATATGTACCTTGCCTATGTACCTGTCCCATCCCCTCTTGAATCCTCCCACTGATTCCACTGAAATCAGTTCCTCTGGAAGCACATTCCACAGTGCTACCATCCTCTCTGTGAAGTAGTGTTTCCTCCATTCTTTTCTGTACTTTCCTTTACCAGTTTTGGACTGTGACCCTCGTGGTCTGCCCCCAGTCTGAAAACACATTCAGTGTTTACCCTGTTGATCCCCTTCAAATATTTAAATATCTACCATGTCCCCCCTGTCCCTTCTGTCTTCCAGGGAGTACATGTTTAGCTCCCTAAGTCACTCTACGTAGGACTTTTCCCCATGCCTTGAATAATCTTAGATGCCCTTCCCTGGACACTCTCCGGGAACATGACATCCTTCTTTAAGTAAGGATGCCAGAACTCCACACAGTACTCCAAGTGCAGCCTCACCAAGGAATTGTACAATGGCAGGAGAACCTCCCTCCTCCTCGAAGTTATCCCCCTAGCAATGTACCCCAGTGTTCTGTTTGCCTTTGCCAATGCTCTCCTGCACTGTTCTGAGTGATTCATTTTGGCATCTGTTACCACGCCCAGATCTTTGTCCTCCTTGGAGACCGTTAGCTGTTCCCTTCCCAAATGGTAGTTGTACTCTGGATTCCTAGTCCCTAAATGCAGTACACTACACTTCCAAGAGTTAAACCCTAGCTGCTAAGTGTGTGACCACTGTTCAAGCCTCACCATGTCTTCCTGGAGTGCCCTCCTCCCCTCCTTATTGTCCACTACTGCTCCTAGCTTGGAGTCAGCACACAGGCTCATTTTGCACCTAACTCCCACTGCAGTGTCAGCTATGAATGCATTGAATAACAGTGGGCCCAGTGCAGATCTCTGCGGGACCCCGCTGATGACCCTTCTTTTTTTTTCAGATTGGTTTTTATGACCCCCGAGCCCAGCAGACGGCTCCGGACCCTCTCTCGGAGGGACTCGGTCTCCAGCTGCACTGTTCCCTGACCCGACCCCCCCAATTCCCCCATGGGTTTTCCCCCCGTGGCAGGGCTGGAGTGAAGGGGCACTGACTTACCTCCACCCCGGAGTGAAATCCAGACTTCTGGGGCTGACTGGGACACTGGTGCAGCCATCATGGAATCTGATGGTTCCTTTTTCTCCCGTCTCTCCTCCCCCACTGATGTAAGGATGCTGGAGCGTGCCCTCCCAACCCATACTGCCCTCCGGCCACCGCCAGGGGGCAGTCATCGAGTGGAATAGCAAACCTTCCTCCACCGAGAGAGGAGAACAGTCCTCTGGATGCTTGATCCTCTCTCACCCCTGCCAACCCCCGGTGTCCTGGGCTCATTACCAAAACCAGGTCGCTAGCATGATGCAAGGTGTAGCGACCAGTGCCCCAATCTCAAGTAACATCGGGCCAGCATCACTGATGACTCTTCTGGGTGTCGAAAGCTCCCCGCTACCACCACCTGCTGCTGTTGGTTGCTCAGCCAGCTCCCAATCCAGTTTATCATCTTTGCTACCACCCCCAAGTTCCTCAGCTTGCCTAGCAGTCTGCCATGCATTTCAGAGTCAGATGCCTTACTGAAGTCCAGATATAGGACATCAACCAGCCATCCACCATCCAGAGATCTCATCACCCAGTCAAAAAATTCAACCAGGTTGGTTTGACAAGATCTCCCCTGGACGAACCCTGGACGTGTTGCCGGACATCATTAAGTCCGTTTACCTCCAGGAACTCCACCAGCCTTTCCTTCAAGATGGTCTCCAAAAGTTTCCCCACTATGGACATCAGGCTGACCGGTTTGTAATTTCCCGACTCGTCCCGAGTTCTACTCTTGTGGAGGGGTACAACGTGTGCTATCCTCCTGTCCAGTGGTACACAACCCGATTTGAGGGAGGAATTGAATAATTCCATCCGTGGTGCAGCCAGGACATCCGCCAGTTTCTTCAGGACTCTGGGGTGGATTTCGTCAGGGCCTGGGGCCTTGTCAGTCCTCAAGGATTTAAGAGCCTCCCACACCCTCCTTGCCTGGATCTCTCCATCTGTTAGTGTCCCACCATCCCCAACCCCTATTGTACCCCCCACCCTGTGGAATTGGCCCATCCATTTCTCTTGTAAAGACTGAGCAGAAGTACTCATTGAGTACCTCGGCCTGCTCAACCACCTCCTCTGCCTAGCCTCCATCCTTTTTTAACCTGGTGATCTTCCCCCCACCCTTCCTTCTCTCCCTGATGTATCTAAAAAATTCCTTCTCCTCCTCTCTGATCCCCTGTGCCAATCATAGCTCTTTGGATGCATTGGGTGCTCTTGCCACCCTGCTCACCTCCTTCGGTATCCTATGGTACTCCTCCCTGCAGGATCCCATCTACTTATGGAAAGCTAGCCATTTTTCCCTTACTCTCTCATTCACCTCCCTGGTCCGTGAACTGGGCTTCCTAGACCTTGCTTTCTTGTAGTGGGCCTTTGTGCATGTTTTAGTGGCCTCTGGCAGGCCCAACTTCAATATTGCCCACCTACGTTCCATGTTCATGTCCAGACTGATTTTCTCCAAATATCCTTCCAGAATGGCAGCCATCCTCCCAAAGTCCACACCCCTAAAATACACTACCTTTGTATTGTGTGATTTCTCCCCCACTTGAGGTCCAGATAGAACCATACTGTGGAGTGGTCACTCCCTGCTAGCGGGTCCACCACTACCACGTCCTTTACCTGGTCTCCATCTGCCAGTACTGATGCTTCCTTCTCTGGTTGGTTCTACCACCAGTTGAGACAGGACTTCATCTTGGAATGTGTCCAATAACTGCTATTCTTTAGCAGATATTGATGCCAACGTGCACAAGTCCACCCCCAACATGTTGAAATCCCCCACCACCACCATCCTGCCCTTGCCCCTGCCACAGTGGATTTTTAGGTTATCCACTAGTTCCCTGTTGAGTTCCTCTGATTGTGCTAGCGGCCTATAGACTACCCTCAAATTGACCTTCCTGCCCTTAGTATCCTGTAGGGTGACCCATAACACCTCCACATTCTCGTCCACACCTTCCTCTCTGCTGTATTCTGTCCCCTCCCTTATGAATAGTGCCACCCCTTCCCTTGCCAATTTTTCTGTCCTTCTATACGTTTTGTACCCTGGGAGTGTTAAGTCCCATTCATGGTACAATGTGGCCCATGTCCCGGTGACTGCAGCCACATCCACATCCATGCCCCAAGCCACTATTGCTTGTAACTCGGGCAACTTGTTCCCCAGGCTCCTTGCATTTGTTGAGACCACTTTCCAACCTACCACCCTATCCTTCTTGGCCTTCCCGTTCCCCGTACTTCTTCCCCACTGCTAGTCCATCTCTTCTTCCAGATTTCTGTTTTGAGAAGAGGCATTTGCCCTCCCAAGCTATGCGTTACAGCTCGCCCTGCAAGTCTAAGCCCCACCTGCTAGTTTAGATCCCACTTACTAACAATAAACTCCCCCAGCTTATTTTTTATATCACCTGTTCCCTCCTTACTCAGGTGAAGTCTGTCTTTAGTGAACAAGTCTTTGTTTTCCCATGTAGTTCCCCAGCCTCCCACCAACCCAAACCTAGGCACAGTTTCCCCAACCATTCATTAAAATCTCCGATTCTTTGCTTTCTGTCTGTACTTGCCCTAGGCGTTGGCAGAACTTCAGAAAATGTAACAGTGTTTCCCTCAGTTTGACAAATTCTGGCCAGTTCCCTAAATCTAGCTTGTGCCTCCTGCACACTGTTTCTCTCTAGGTCATTGGTGCCGAGATGGACCACTATGTGGGGATTGCCTCTTTGCTTTCTCACTACAGAGTGCACCAGGTGCTTGGCTCTGTGCGCCGTCATGCCTCGCATGCACCCAACCCTGATAGAGTTCCTCTTCCCATCCCCTTCCCCCCACTTGATACTTTTAATTATGGAGTCCCCCAGTATGAGAACCCTGTTGTCCTCTGTTTGCCTGCATTCTGTGGTTTCCCCACCACTCTGTTCCCTGTCATATTCAACCATTACCCTCCTCCTGGCCTTGTCCCCCCCTTCAGTTCCCTCCTGCTCTTCTCTCCCCTGTGAGCCGATGACCGTCCTCTTGGCAGGGATGCTCATCCTCTCACCCTAACTGCCAACTTCAATACTGCCCTCAAGTGACCCCCTTTCCCCCTTCCAATTTCCTCCCCACCCCCTTAAAACAGTCCCCATGACTCTCCCTTCCTCTCCACCCTGTCCTTCACCTTTCCCCTCATGTCCTCCCTCCCATTCTACCCCCATCATTGCCCCTCCCGAGATCCCCGGCTTATCTTTCTTAGCCCTTCTCCACCACCCCAAGCCATCTCCCTCCCCAGTGCATCCTTTTCCCACCTTCCAACTCCCTCCTCTCCCCTCACTTTTCATTTTCCATGTTGGCTCTTCCCTCTCCTGATTGTCTGTGTCTTTCAGATTTCATAAGGGCGTATACCTATTCATCAGGATAACTCCACCTCTGGTGAAATACTCGTTTCCCATGGTCTCCCTGCCATTACCATTTCTTGTTGTTTCTTGCATAGTCTCCCCTTTCACCCCCCCTTGTCCTACCCACCACCTGCCATCCCCATTCCTCCAGCAACCTGAACCATTTCCTGCCCTTGTAGTTTCCCCCACATAACTCTCGTTTGTCCAGTCATCCCTACTCCACCTATTGGTAGCCCCAATGTCATTTCTCCCACCCTTACCTCTCCCCATGCTCTGTTTCTTCAGCTCCCTCCTCAGCCTATTAATTTCTGCCTCCAGGTGTGTCAATCTCATGCATATTGGGCAACCCCCATTCTCCACAGCATGTCCATGTAAACCATAGCTCTGCATCCGTTATACCCCACTATTCTCCTTGATCCCACTCTCTCCCCTGGTGCCCTCTTCCCCTGTCCTGTCCCCCTCCATTCTCCCCTTCTGCCCTGTGTCCCTCACACTCCCCTTCTGCATTGATAGCCCCTCTCAAAATGCATGGTATGCCCTTGCTGATGCCACTTTAATGAACTTCACTACCGTCCTCCCCTGCCACCTCCTAGCGCTCCCTTATGCCCCTCCGAGAACCTCAGCTGCCCAGGCCGATAGGCCATGTGGATACTACTGGGTGAGAGCTCCCTTATGCCCCTCCGAGAACATCAGCTATCCAGGCCGACAATCTGGATACTACTGTGTGGGAGTACACAGTCTCCCCTTTTATCTAGACTTCTATGGTGAGTGTAAACAACCCCCCCCCCCCATCTACGATTACCAAATAGTATTAGCAATATATCCAGACTAGGTAAAACCAAAGCGCTCCCACAACAACACTACTTGAAATGCCACCCCCAACAGCTTGCTTCTCCCCCACGTTATCAACAGGGTAAGAGCTATAAAGATACTTTCATGAGGACTTAAAGGAAACTTTCAAGAGGGCTAAAAAGAACTTTCATCAGCATGCAGAATTAACTGCATGAAATGCCACCCCCACCCATTGATAGAAAACTGTCTTAACAGCTTGCCCCTTCCTCACAGTATCACCAGGGTAAGAGCTTAAAAAATGCTTTAATGAGGGCTTAAAAGAAACTTTCATGAGGGTTTAAAAGAAACTTTCCTGAGCATGCAGAATTAGCTATCAAACTAACTAGTATAAAAAACACAAAGCTTAGAAGAATCATTCATGAACATGCAGATTTAACTTTCTCTGGACGGGAGCCCCAAAACACAATGACTAACACTTATGGGTAGGGACACAGTACTAAACAGAGAATTTGTCCACGTCCCAGCACAATGCTCCACCTTCCCTCCTTAACTGCCGAATCACAAGAGTTCACCTAGGCTGAGCTTACAAGTCTGGCTTGCTGTGTGCATTTAAAAGTTGAGGCGGGGGTGGGTGGGTGTGAAAAATTCTGTCTGCCTGCTGCTGTAGGGTAACAGATGCAGGGGAAGAGGGGGTCTCAGCAGGGATGAAGCCAACCTCTTTTCCCCGATGCTTCTATCCATGCACTAGCAGTGAGCAGACTGCATTTTTAAGCTGGTTACAGTTTTGTTTCAATTTGAAAAGTTGACATCACGCGAGAGTCAACCGTGATTGGCTGAGACAGCACAAAACACAAGTTCAGTCCACTGGCTCCCAACCGCTACTTTCGTCCGATAGCGGCTGAAAAATTCCTTCCGTCTGGCTGCTGCTGTAGGGTGACCAATGCAGGGGAAGAGGGGGTCCCAGCAAGGATGAAGCCAACCTCTTTCCTCCGGTGCTACTCTCTATATACTAGTAGTAAGCGCTAACTGACGCTTTTAATCCAGTGTGACTTTGTTTCAATTTGAAAAGTTGGCACCACTCAAAAGTCAGCTCTGATTGGCCGAGGCAGATCAAAACACAAGTTCAGTCCGCTGGTTTCCAACCGTTACTTTCGGTAGATAGATAGATAGATAGGTAGATAGATAGATAGACAGACAGACAGACAGATAGAAAGAAAGAAAGAAAGGAAGGAGAGAAAGAGAGAGAGAGAGATCGATCTGGCAGTCGTCTCACTGCCTCCACTCAGGTTGGCAGCACTACTCCAGCTGCGACTACACAAACCAAGAAAGTCCCACTGTTCTCATGCAGAGTGCAGGTGAACGGCTCTTCTCGCTAAGATGGGCACACTGCATTTTGGGGTGCACAGAAAGGTATTTCTGGCTTGAACACCATAATTTAACTAAACGTGTCCCATTTAGCTACGTTTAGTTTTTTGTTTTAATAAAAAAAAAAACAACATTGTTTTTATGTATTTTCCATGTTTTTTAGTTCAGAAAAAAAAAAAACAAGATGGTGGCCATCATGACCCAAAATTTTTGGGGGAGGTTGTGAGAAGCAAGTGGTGAGAAAGCAAAAAGCTATTGCAAATCCACATTTTTTGAGTCATATTAGAAGGTTATCCAAAAAACTACTGAGCATGCTCAGAAAAAAAACATTTAAATCCTTATAACTCTGAAACCATTTAATGTGTTTTTACAGGCCGCTTCTACCAGAAAGTTTAGGAAACAATTTGTTTTGTCTAGGTTGTAGGTAAGAGCAAAAAATTGTGTATTAAGTTTTGTTACTATTTTCTCTCCCTTGCTCCATGGCCCTCTATCAGGAGGCAGCCCCAGTCCTGTCCCCCGACGTCCACCAGCCAACACTGACCATCTACCCCCAGGGCTTGTCCCCCCCTGGCGGGGGTCGGCAAGGGTACCCCAAGCCCCACCAAAGACTGAATCCAGTTCTGGTTGGCGCCATGGCTGTTCGGGGGCGGGATCTGTGAGCTCCCTCTGTCATCCAGCTGGGAGCTTCTTTTTCTACCTGTTTTCTCCCTCAGGAGTGGAGTGTGCAGTGATGCCAGCAACTGTACTGCATCCCGTCAGATGTCTGCCCCGCCTCTAACCACTTGTCGGCAGCATCGGTGTGCCAGCCCCCAACCTCTGCTAGGGGCCAGACATGCACCGACAGCCGATCGCACCCCCCTTCCCGAAGGAGAGCTGTCCCTGGGACGCTCGATCCTTCTCCTCCCCAGCCAACCCCTGGTGACCCACTCGCACCGTGAACACGGGTCATTGGCATAGCAGGAGGTAAGGCTGGATGCCTCAGCCCTCCATTCCACCGGGCCGGCTAAAATCATGTATTAAATATAGGAAAAAATGTAGACATTAATATACAAATAGCATATCCAGATCTCGGAAACCCGACAAGCTGCTGTTACGAAACTTTCTACATATTGAGCTCTTGCCTCCTAGGTAATGTATGCCAAATGTGGGACAGCTTTATTGAACACTGTTACAGCTATTATGGTGCAAATTTAGGGATTAACATAGAAACTTTCAGTTAATCCTAACTATAGTGGCGCTATCGTGCCACTGTAATATTACTAAATATAGGTATGTGTGTCTATTTATAGTTATATACTGTATTTCTATAGGATATGCCATGAGCTGATTTAAAATATATTTATTTTTAGCTGCGGGTTTTGACTTCTATGGGGCCTGCACCTCTGACCTCTGTGGCCAGAATTAGAAATTCATGGTATCCAAATTGCAACACTACTGCCTGCAGAAGTGCAGGCCCCTCTGGGCCAACGCTTCTGTAGCCAAAGATAGTCATGCACACTGTAAGACATACACACACTTCTGGGTGCAGTAGCACAGGCCCCTGTGGGGCCTGCACTTCTGCAGCTGCAGATAGAAATCCATGATACCCAATTTGCAGCACCACTTCTATCCACAGAAGTGCAGGCTCCTGTGGGGCCAGTGCGTCTGCCACATGCACACAGTAAGAAATACACTAGAGAGGTACTCAGATTCTCTAGGTTCTGTTCTGTTCAGTCTCCATTGATTTTTCAGTAATGCCGAATCCAGGTTCATTTCCATTCTGCTTCAGTTAGAATATTGGAGTTGGAATTGTATTTCTGAATCCATCTCCTAAAACCAGATAGTAATCTTGCCCACACTCTCCCACCCAGTGGGGACCATAAAAAAGGCTTGCCCAAGTCTCAGTTGAACCCCTCCCACCAATATCACACTCCCTCCATGTCCTTCCTGGTCAGTGGAGTCCAGACAGTGCTCATCTTAGTGGGCTGCAGCACCTGCCCACTGCCTGGACTGCCTAGAACAATGACTGACAGCTGGGGGACATGTTCTCCTCCTGCTTCTGATCCTCCAGTTTGTCCTGCTGCGTCCCACACTTCTTCCACGTCCACGCAGTGCTGCTGCATGCTG